>CM062292.1:418927810-420426898 GCA_031216915.1 Pictodentalium vernedei
GGTATCAAGATGGTCTCCCTCTCCTGTTCGTCGGTTCGGGGTGGGTATACCTTTAAAAAAAATCGCGACATCGACGCCGTAGCTGCGACGGGTGGTGCAATCTCACAAAATTCTAAGTTCATCAAGGGCCATAACTCCAAGACAAATATTTGGAACAACACTTGCACTGAACAGTGGCTAGACATCAATAAGATACACTTACATGCCAAATATAAAGTCATTCCATCAAGTATTTCAAAAGTTATTGAGTTTTGAAACTCGTTGGTCACAGACAGACCGACAGACCGACCGACAGACAGACCGACAATGCCACTTATTGAGCTGATAGTCGCAGCTAAAAATGCAGAGTAGGCCCAGGACTGGGTCTCCCTGCCAGTATAGTGCCATCAATCGAAAGAGCTCAAATTCATTATTTGGGGATAGACCAACTAATATTTTCAACGTGCAGCCTTTGGGCCGCACTTTGAAAATATTGGTTGGTCTACCTGGGTCTACCATAAAAATTCATGTAGTAACCATCCACTTTATGATTTCAGGTCGCATCACGATAAGGGGGGGAAAACGGTCTGACGGTTTCAAAAGGTTAAGAATGACCAATTTGTATGTGTTTCACGACACATTCATATGAAAATATTCAACTGGCAATGTGATAATTGCAAGATAATGTCCTTAGTTCTAACGCTGAATCCGAAAACTCAGTATAAAGTTTCAGCAAAGCCAAACTACTAATAGCTGCTTGTTTTTGATGAGAAAAACATAAAAAGAGAAAATTATTCATGAAAACAAAAATATATTCACATCCACATACATCGCAGTCCTCACAATTGCATATTTACGAAAAATAATTTGACTGCGGCAGAACTATATTTGTGACGCAAAGAAGGTTTGATGAAGTCTGCTAATCGAAGAAGATCAAAGTTTCAGAGAGTTCTCTTTACGTTCACCAACTATAGTGAAATTTAGTGCCATCGTCAATTTGAATTTCTTCATCGCACCACCGCATTGTGTGCAAGATGTATCAACGTCGATTTTTGATCTCTATTGAACCCCAAAAATTGCAAAAATCTATGTTTATTGTACAATCTGTTGGTGGAAATAGCAAGAGGCCACCTGGCGGTCAAATTCACACGAATTACAGAAATGAGACTACAACTTCCCAGAACTTAGAAGGTTTTAGATAAACGAATTTAAAGGCCCATATAATTGCGATATTGTTAAGGCCTGTAATTAACTTCCTATAGAATTAGTATCGATAATCAGATCAGTTATTAATGTTCTTTAATGTCACCAGTAGGCAACAGTCAAGCCTCCCCAAACAGAAACTACAGAAGGGCGCTGGTTTCAAGAGAAAGGAAGCATACCAAACCATATACACAAAAGAATTACATCCGTGCTTTCAAACTTAACGAAGCATATTGATGTAAGTCTTCTGCATGCAGGACAGGTCATCTTTGTTGTTTTGGCCATACTTGAGCATTCACCTGGCACTCTTGGCAGCTGTCATTGCTCATGCTACACCATGAAATGGCCACAGATAATACGAAGTGAGGAAGTTAGGTAGTTTTCCATTTTTGGTGTATCAATGTAATATTTTTTAACCAATTTGCCCCCAAATCTCATGCATTTTTTTACCAATTTGACCCAAAATCTCATGTAAAATGGCACAGAATTGCGTGTGTGTGGATGGGGGTGGGGTGGGGGGGGGGGGGGGTATGATCACTGCAAACTGACATTGAACATTCTTCATTTTACATTGATGCACTTTCTCATAACTCCATACTTTTTTGCTGAACTGTGTGGATCTGACCCTTGCTGAACTTCCTAAAAGGTAAACAAACACAAGTAAAACGGAAGCCCTTGTGAAATTTAGACACCCTAATTTACCAATTAGCTTTGCTGTCCGTTCCTTGCAAGAATGAGAAACAAATTCTCCGAGTCTGTACAAGAATGACTGCAAAATGTAACTCTTTAGTAAATTTTAGGTATTATATTGTACAAAATCTGGTCTCTTATTTCTGTCACAGCAGACTTTCAGGCAGTTCTTTCTAAAACATCGTAACAGTTCAATGGCAAATATTAAGTTTGCACACGATCTATATTTCATTAAACAAAATTTATTTGGGCTCTTCCTTTCTGGCCTTTTTGGACTTTAAAGAAAATTGCTTGAGATTTGACCAATGTCAGGTTGGACCTCCCCTTAATCCTTCGAACTCGTAAGACCGCCGATTTTTCGGTTCAAGGCATAATTTCGTCCAATTTTTTGTCTCATTATAAGAGATCCATACACGGGGAATTGATGATAAAATAATAACATGCGGTCTGCAGCCAGACGGCTGCATACTACAGTTATTATTTTATCCTCCCTGTATATTGATATTGGACTGACCGATCTCACTGTAAGTGTACACAAGGGCTATATCATTCCAGGAAACAAGCGTTCAAAGGGTTAAAAACCTTTACCCAACCTACCACCCACATATTTACAGTATTTGTCATTCACATCTTTTACACCCAAAACATCACTAATGACCCATTGCTGGAGGGCGCACGCCGAGCTCGTTCCAGTGAAGGAGCACAAGATATATGTTTGAAGCAAAAAATTAACAATTTAGTTTGGTGAGTCCTTATCACTGTTGAAAATTCTACAACTAAGCATATCAGTATTCGTACGACTTGACGCACAATGTGGCCGAGAAAGGCCAATGTAACGAAGTACGGTCCTATGGGCGTAACCGATATCGCGACATTCCCAGAAAGAAAAGAACGATGAATGGAAATTATTAAAGAAATTCAGTGCAGGAAGTTACTGAAACTCAATATACAGAAATGAACTAAAACAATAACAAATTACCTGTTTCCAAGGCATCAGGTCTGGTGTCATCATCTGCTGGTTGTTTAATCTTCCATTTTGTTTCCGGTAATTTGATGTAGTCTTCCATTGAGTACAGGGGTACCATTTTCATTGTATCAGCCGTATAATGTGGAATAAAGCATTGTTTTGTATCCAGAAGATTTCGTACTATAGAATGTGTCTGTATCTCATTCTTCATGCTCAGGTAGACTGATACTCTCTTACTAGCTTCATATTGCGGTGTCTGGAATAGCTGCGGATAAAATTATATCTTTACCATGTCGCTCGAACTGTCAGGAACCAAATTTATAGAAATTAATTCTTTACCAAACATGAAAAGCAGACGACACTTGCAAAAAATATTCTTGAAAAACTATTTTTTTTTTCATTTTTTGTCTCAAAATCATAGGTTATGACCCCTCATTGGAACGAGCTCGACGAGCTCGTTCCAACGAAGGGTCATAACCCATGCGCTGGTCGGTTTTTTGCCGTTACTTTGGATAAAGGGATAAGCGAACCTGTGGCGGATCCAGGATTTTCAGTTTTATTTTGAAATGGGGGGGGGGGGGGGGGGGGGCACACTGCAGTCATGGGTAGAGGTGATTTGGAGGCGAGCACACACCCCTCCTCGTCAAACACCAATTCGTAACGTCTCGTACAAGTGGAGTTCCGCGCAGGGGCAATAGTTGTACGTTCGGGATATGGCATTATCCGGGATTTATTTATTGATGTTTAAGGTCATATATTATATTTCATATAATGGCTAATCATGACCACAACATGAATATAATGTCAAATCCAGCCAATCGGTTATACCCACGTGGTCCACTTTAGAGGACTTCCACCACAAGGATTAGTGACAGATCCTAATTTACCAGTAAAACAGAGGTTTAACCCACGTAAACAAGCACTGCTTCGCTCCTCAGTGTTCCCAAGGGGAGTTATCCGCGAGATAACACATGTATTACAAAAGACCGGAATTCGTTCATGAAGTGACTAACCGGTGGTCAATGAATTGGAAATTTCTTTGTCGGGTGGAGAACCACCAGTCATGTGATGGAATATTATCTCGTTTAGATTACTGATGCACTTTTCTTTTGATCTGACTGTTTTCGCTAAAAAGATGAGTTTAGTTACTTACATCATATACTTTTCAAAATAAAGATAGAAAATCACATTTTGGAAAAAGGATGGCGCAATTTATTCCTGTGGGGCATGTCCTGAAATATAAAAGCTCGATATTACAGAACCGAACTTGCATCAATCTGAGGTACACTGTGGGAAATATTACTAGATGGCCTTCAGAAAGTTCACAAGAGAAAGATTAAACCTTTCAACGTGGTGTGCATAACTTTTCGCATGTTTGTAAGTCAAAAGAGTGAAAACAGAATTCCTTTTTCAAAGTCCAAAAAGTGAAAAAGGGCCATAACTCTGGAAAAATTAATGGACGGAAGCCGTTCCTTGTGCATATCCGTTCCCACAAGCGGCTCTATCAGCAACCCAAAGGAGATACAAATCTGACCAATGGCTTTGAAATTACAATGCAAAACGTTTGTGCGGACAGACGGACGGGTGGGCGGGATTTGGGCGGGCGGAAACAGGGACGGACGGATGGACGGCTTCACTAAATACTCCCGAATCCTCCTTCGGAGGTCGGGGGCATACAAAGCAAAAAAATCTAACAGAGCTGTTGGATTAAATTGTTACTAAACCTCCCAAGAAAGGAGGATGGTTTCGCCCACTTTTCGGTTGACAGTATTAACAGAAATGATACCTTCCAGGGCGCCAGTGTCGAAAGGGTTAACACAAGGAAGCAAATGCTTCAATAAACTTTTATTGTATGCAAACATTTTCAAAACTGAATGAACATTTTCAGTTTTATTGCAGTACATTTATGATCAAAGGGATGCAACTCCACGAAAATAACAATTCTACAAAAATGTTACGGGATTTGTAATTATCTCCCTTATTCCACCTTTTGCATCTCTCATTTTACCTTGATATGAACATCCTGTTCGATGAGATGAGTTTGTTTGATCGCCGGGATCATAGTGTATTGGGCTGTTTTATGGGTACAGGAAGCCGGAGTACCCGAAAAGAACCACTGAGCAGCGGCGAGCAACTGTCAGACTCTTTAATTCAATAACCCGACACAAGCAGAATTAACAGCGGCTGAAGGCAAGTGCACCAAACACGTTCAGTGTAGCAGCAGTACGTCTTAGTACACAACGCCACCGTGTCCCACTTTGGCAGTCGGGATTAAGTGTCTTGCCCAAGGCCTCAGTGCAGATGACGCGGGACAAGATCGAACTGTCGACCTTTTGGTTCAAAGTCCAACGCTCATACAAATGTGCCACCACGCTCTTAGTGAAGGTGAGTGAAGTATCTTACACGGGTCGTAGAGAAAACAGATTATTATTATTGGTTATTGGTGTTTAAGGTCACTTATGAGGCCGCGATGGCGTTGCGGTAACCGGTTCTCGTCAGATCACCGAAGTTAAGCAATGTCGAGCCCGGCAAGTCCTTGGATAGGTGACCGTCTGAGCGATCGATTCGGCCTCCCGCGTTGTGTCCTTGGGAAAGGCACTTCAGCCCGGTTGTCCACGTGGGGGCACGATGACGCCGTGTTCTAAGACGTACTGCACGTCGATGGTGCGCATGTCTTCAACCAATCTAACCCTGCCTGTGCTGCAGTGTGGAGTTACGATGTTGTGGAGCTGACAGCTGCTCGCCGTTGCTCGGTGGTTCTCTCCGGGTACTCCGGCTTCCCCTGCCTGTAAAACTGTCACCGACACGATATGACATTGGCTGTTAATGTGTCGTTAAACCCTAATAAATAAATAAATAAATAAATAAATAAATAAATAAATAAATAAATAAATAAATAAATAAATAAATAAAAAAATAAGGTCACATATTTCTGCACGGAAGCTAATCATGACCACGACAGTTTTGTGGGTGGAGGAAGCCGGAGCACCCGCAGAACAAGGCGAGCAACTGTCAGCTACCCAACATTCTAACTCCACACAAGCAGGGTTAGCATTGGTCGAAGACAAGTGCACCATCGACATGCAGTACGCCTTAGTACACAACGCCACCGTGCCTCAACGTGGACACTGGGGATGACGTGTCTTGCCCAAGGACACAACACGGTTGCCGTGGGTGGGATTCGAATCGAGGACCTCTCGGCTTTCAGTCTGCACCTCTACCTACTGAGCCACTGCACACCCGAGAAAACAGATCCAGAGTTCAAACACGTTCAAAAAAATAAATTCTATTTAAAGTACTTTCTGCGACTCTTTACAAGTATTTTTGAAATTATTAGGACTATATTCCTACCACGGAAGACAGAGGCGTCGTGAATGGAGTGTAAAACTGATCTGGTCCGACTCTGAAGGCTGAAGCCCCGACAGATGAAACATTCAACCACATTATCAAGACATGCCTTCGCCGAAGGCATGTCTTGATGATGGAATTGGATTATTGGTCAGCCGGGCTGAAAGTTAAAAACACAGAGTTTTTAAAAGTGTATTTGTGGATGAAATCATTTAGTAATCATGACGCGTGGGCGTCCAAACCTCTTGTTTGTTTAGAAAGTACCACACTGCACACGAATCATACTGGACCCTCAACACTGAGTCCGAATCAGGCAACAATGAGCTCTCGACTTGTATGATCGACTGAGTCCAGTGTCAAATCCAGTCACGTAATAATGTACCGATGATTACCAGCCGGAATGAATCCATATCTAGACTTCAATCCTGACTATAATGCCTCTACGGGAACAAATTACTGTCAGGGAGGTGCGGCCCCCATTTAGCCCCCGAGGGAAGTTTTCCTAACTCTATGCGTTGATGTGTGTGTGTGTTGAGGGGGGGGGGGGGGGGGGGTGGTCCACTCAGGTCCTAGTGGATATCCTCTTCACCGGAAAATACCTCGCGCGGAAAAAGCATCACAAAACACAACAACGTTTCGCCCCTAGTCAAAATCCCTCGAAGGGTTAGGCGAGAATACGAAAAGGTAGCGTAGATATTACAAGCATGTGGGCATACAAAGCCATACATATATTTAAATGGATAGTTGCTCATTGTTCCAACATACAAGTGAATGTGTTCCAGTGGGAGTGTAAATCGTCCCTTCAGTGCAACAAGACGCCATCTGCAATGCTTTCGCATTATAGATGACGCCTTGTTGCACCCAAATGACGAAATATTTGTAAACATCTTCAAGCGCTCGCTGACCGCTGTTTTCACTGCTCCATGCTTCAATCTTTGCTTTGAAACGTTATCATGTTTTATGACAGCCTCTCCCAGTGAAGAAGGAAACAAAACATGGGGCAGTGGGAAACTAAAACATGGGGCAACGGGAAACTCATACAGAAGATTCGAACAGTTTATTGACAAAGCATAATTTAATTTGAGTAGTTTTGCAATCCGACATCATTTACACACGATGCCACCCCAACTCTTCCACGGGAAACTAAAAATATAGTATAGTGGGAGTGCTTGTAAAAAAAACTCTCACAATTTGGCTTTAATAAGGGCTGGCGGACGGACGAACAAGCACAGGACTGACAAACGGCCGATGAAAGTGGTAACTGTAGCTGATTCCGAGTTTCAAGTAGAACTTGGAGGTTTTGATTTTTCGGATCCGGTTTCGGTTCCGTTTGAGAACCCTCGCTTTAGTTCATTTTTCTATGTGTTGAGAATTTCTAGCAGGGACGTAGCTAGGAGGTCTTCAATGTGGGTGTGGATCAATGAAAATTCTAACTATCCGGATGGACACTTAAAGTAGAGCCCTCCCCCCCCCCCCCCACCCACCCCTATTTACGAAAGTATCATCCCATCCAGGCGGAAATTTTTCAAAATGCTAACTCCGAGTGACTGTACCAGTAGTAAGGACCGTAACCCTTGTGAAAAAGTATGAGGGCAACTTTTTTAAACATGTGCAAGAGCGGCTTGTTACAAGGATCTCTCATACCAAATTTCATTAAAATCCATCCACTCACTGCTGATATATCGCTGTGGTCGGACGCACGCACGCAAAGGCGGATGGATGTAATCCTGTATACAGACCATTCTCTTCGCGAGTGGGGTTCATAATAATACGATATTTTATCCAGGAAGAGGGAATGGCCAGAAAGGGTCTCTACCGATGTATTTCATCTGACTGCACACTGTTAAATGATAATTATATTAATATTTATGACACAATTTTCATGATTTTTGAATAAAACAAGGAGGAAGTGCGTCATCAAAGGTCTCAGTCAATGATTCAAATACGAGAAGCAAGACAATTACAAACTCCTCAATGAATTGAAAGTTTTCGGTTCACTTCAGTATCCAACTGAAATATAATATCCATAAAAATAACATCAACATTAATTTTATTTGCATCAACACAAGAAACATTTCTCAATCGTGACCTGATGTAACCGAACCTTTAACTCTTTACATGCTGCTGGCAGATATTCCTGCCCTGCACAGGATTTCTCTTGTCACTGATACAAGTATAATTTGGGCACACATGATAAAATTTTCACCCGATAAATTGAAAGGATTTTTTCACCAAGGACTTCTTATTTTACATTTGGATTAATTTTTCATCAAATCTAGTCATGGCTGCTGTACAGCAGCCATGACAAGATTTGATGAAAAATATCTTGAAAATACTCAGCGGGTTAAGAATTAATGACTTCACCTATGCTATAAACCCTTCTTTTGCTAACACGAAACGAAGACGACACTTATCAAATCTAGTCATGGCTGCTGTAGAGCAGCCATGACTAGATTTGATGAAAAATATTTTGAAAATACTCAGCGGGTTAAGAGTTAATGACTTCACCAATGCTATTAATCCTTTTGTTAACACGAAAGGCAGACGACACTTGCAAATAAAATTCATGAATAACTAATTTTTGTTCATTTTTTTGGCGTGAAAAACATACGTTATGACCCCTGATTGGAACGATTTCAAAGAGATCGTTCCAAAGAAGGGGATGGGGGGGGGGGGGGGGGGGCAAAAGTTATGTTTTGGGAAAAAAATAATGAAAATTGAAGTGTGACTTTTGTGAATAGCGCTGGGCGATTTTTGTCGATACGTTGGGTAAAGGGTTAAACTGCTGGTTTTTGAAAACATTATGAATGATTTTCTAAAGCACCCTCACAAATTTATATTATTTTAAATAAATGGGCCTCGTGGTTGCGGGCCTCTTTTCCAAACCATATCTATGGCATCCCATTGGTGCCAGCTCATAAGCTCATGGGCTGAAACTAACTTGTCACTTTGTTTATTCTCTTAACTATTAATATGGTACATGAGATGACCTAATAATAAAAAAAATTCTATAAGTGCAGGATTGCCTAATAGGCTACCAAACCCATTCCCGATCCTGGCTCCCTCAGACATAATATATACAGGTGGGGGAGACTGATCGGGATGGTTGAGGGAGCCTGTTATAAATTCTTTACACCACGATTGTCTTTGGTATTCAACGTTACACCTGGTAGAATACAGGCATTAAAAAATGTGTTTGGAAAATCTCGCGTGGAATCCGGCCTAGATGTGAGAACGACATGTAAGAACACACCTGATTGGTCGTTACGCATCTGATTGACGTTATTACACATATGAAATGCTTGGACACAAAACAAATGTTCCACTTTAGAAAGTAAACAGACAGGTGATATTTTCCTAAGCTTCATTCACTTCATTCGAGTTTAAACCTGGTATAGAACTATAGATGGTATTTAACCCTTTTCCCAACGAATCGGCTGCATCCGCCCGCGTAATATGCAAATTCAGTTGTTGAAAAAATATTATTTTTCACAAAAATTCAACAGAACCATATCATGTGACCCCCTCGTTGGAACGAGCTCGCCGAGCTCGTTCCAACGAGGGGTCACATGATATGGTTTTGCAGAAATTTTTTGAAAAATTTGAAAAAATGATATTTAAAATAATAAATTTTGATATTGTCTGCGCTGTGTAAAGGGTTAATACAGAACACGTCTCGTGTACCTGTAGAGAATAGGAATCGGTAACCTTTGTTGGAGTTTTTCCTGCATTTCACTAGCCCTATACCACCCACAGCTCCCGTGAAAGACCTGAAAAAATCTAACTTGGGCCGTTCATTCTCATCCCACGTACACCGACCCTGTTTAGTACACCTCCGACGTGCGGCACGCCCCGGGACACTGCGCCAACGTGCCCTCACTTGACAACTGGGATTAAACGTTTGGCCTGCGGAAATGGAGATAACTGGAAACGATTGTTTAGGTCGCGTAGGGGGGTATGTCAATTCTGAAATACGAGAACGAACTACAGGTTACGACAATACTACAACGATAAAATGATACAACATAAATTAAATTCCTCATCGGGCATGTTTTGCCTCTCAGACCTTATAATATCTCGGGACCAGCTCGACTTGGTTGCACATTCCATTCACATATGAGTAGAATGGCATGCCATTTATGTCTTAACAGAATTTCCGAAAGCGAGATCGCGCGTTAGTTGTTGCTATTTAATGTGGCGGAAATTCTGTTAAGACGTATGCACACTGGCTGGCATAGCAAAACGGAGAAGCATCACATTTTTATCATTAGGTTACATTCGCAGTATTTAACGTAACCTGATAACGGGTTGCATGTAAGCTCTTTATTTCCAAGTTATTAAGATAACCTGAAAACTGCCTACTTTAATTTTTGCAGGAAAACTTTTTCAAAGGAACTCAATTTCTAATTATTAGACAAAAGAAAGGCAAAGTCACAGAGAATCACTGTTTATTTATTTGTTTGTGGCTCAGTGGTAGACTGTTGGACTTCTGTGCTAGAGGTCCCGAATTTGATCCCCGTCCGGAACAGTGGTGGCGCCAGAGGGGTGGGTGGGGGTGGGAGGGGTCGATCTAGAGCCCCCCCCCCCCCCCCGTCGGACAGATCCCCCCCCCCCCCGGTCGGAGATTTTTAGTCAGTCCGTCGGAGAGTCTCGTAAATCCGACTTCACAAGAAATTTCCGACAATCGAATGCAGATATCTCGTCTTGTCTGTCTCGAACCCGTGCAGCACTGGAACTTTGATACAGAATAGTGAGTCTCACGAAATTCCTTAATGTCGTTCGTCAAACTGGCTTTATAGATGAAATATTTCCCGACCTTATTATAATATGTTTACTTTAACCCTTTACCTAAGGTAACGGCCAAAACCGGCCAGCGCTATTCTCAAAAATCGCCAATTAATTTTCATTATTTTTTTCATTTTTTGTCTCAAAAACATAGGTTATGACACCTCGTTGGAACGATTAGTTATTCAATAATTATTTTTGCAAGTGTCGTCTGCTTTTCAGGTTACATGTAGGTAAAGGGTTAAATAATCAACAAACATACTCAATTTGCTTCTATTTTGGTTCTCCAATTTACCAATTTTCACTCATTTTCCTTCGTTTGAGAGGTCAAATGTTAATGCCCCCTGTTGGAGAGGTCAGCCCCCCTGCCGAGAAATCCCTGCCGCCACTCCTGGTCCGGAACGACACGCGTTGTGTCCTTGGGCAAGGCACTTTATCCCGGTTGCCTACATGGGGGCACGATGACGCCGTGCACTAAGGCGTACTACACGCAGATGGTGCACATGTCTTCACCAGCTGTAACCCTGCTTGATCGGAGTTAGAATGCTCAGGAGCTGACAGTTGCTCATCGATGCTCGGTGGTTCTTTCCTGGTACACCCGTAAAACTGTCACGGTCACGATTAGCCATTGTGAAGAAATATGTGACCTTAAGCAAAAATAAACAAATTTATTTTGTTTACTGGAATAATCTGCAGCACTTTAGAAAGGAATAACGCTCTCTTGTCTATCAACGATCAGGCCTAGCATTATTTAGGAGTGCAGAAGTAGTGCAGGAGTGCTGCACGCCTAGAAAAAATTGAGGCGGGCAATTTTTACCCCTTGATTTTCTGGAATGCCATACCTGTTTGGGACTGCCTTTAAAATCTATTATCATTTCGACCCCTGAGTTCTAATGCGTTCTCTGTGCCTACTGGCACAGAGAACACATTGGAACTCAGGGGACGATTTGTCAATGTTGCATTGATTCGCAATATTTCATGCCCCATTCTGTGTAGCATTTCGAAACATTTTGAGTGTAGAAGACAGTCACATAAGAGTTGATTACAACATTTTGAATAATGAGATTTGCCAATTTGTCCACAATGTAGCAGCTGAATGTAGTACAATTTTTGAGTCACAATATTAATACCTTGAAGTGAATATAACCAAAATAGCATACACGTTTTTGCAATGGTAAATTTCAGGTGCAATTGCACTCCCAAGCAATCTGAGGAGGGCAACTATTTTGCTCTCCTTGATTTTCTGGATTGCCAGGCCTGAACGATCACATGCTGATCCGGATAAATTAAACTGTTATTGGCCCGTTCTTAACAGGGTGTTTTCAGTTTATAAATAGCCGTGCACGAGTGCTTTCGAACGGGAATGCAAATATGACAAAATATACTTGAATGAATAACTCACTTTGTTTACAACTATGGAAGATTGGGTTTCTTTCTCTTTATCTGTCAGAGCTGTCAAACGGCGAGAAATTTGCTTACGAAGTTCTGATTTTGCCTGCTTCATCGACTGCATCGAGGAAGCCATTTGTTGTGAATAACTGCTCTAAGTAAACTTCAAATTGGGGAAGCATTTTGTGATCGAAATCGGAAACGGAAAATTGCCTGTTGCCGGTGTACATTTGAAGAGCTCTATGCGCAAGCCGCTCGACCTGGGATATCAGAATCTGTTTTGTGTGATCAGGGGACCTCTCTTGACTCATGTTACCATGTTAGATAGAATTACGTTTGAATCGGAGCTTTCTGGGAACACTACTAACCTTTTCAGAGCCGTGTTGATGAACGACATGGTCCAGGGTGGTCATAATAAGGACCCTCCGATCGTTAACCTCACCCCACACGCTTTCCTTCTGAAGCGAAACGGTCCGCTGTGTGCAGGGCCGCCGTGAGCGGGGACGGTCCCAGGCAATGTATAGAACGTGCGTTAAAGAGTTAATGCTGTAAATCAAATGTACGACAATTATTCTGCTGCCTTTAGGGCAAGTGATTAATCGGTTCACCAAGTTAATCCATGTGATTAATCGATCAAGAAAACCCTTTAACCGTTTCCGCTCTATAACTTTTTATATACATGATTGTGGTTGAGCGGAAACGGTTAACCGATTAATCGATTAATCAATGATCAACATCTTGATCGATCCAAAAAGTAATTGTTCGATTAACCGTTACTTTTGAACTACTTTATTATTTGGGTCAACAAAGGAACAAACTTGCTCCAAAACAGACAAACATTGTCACACTGACTCACATCAATTATATGAGACAGAGTAAAGCATGCAAGTTACTTGCTGACATACTTGTTTACTTGCATGATCATCATACTGTATCAGTAGCTGGAAATGGTCATTCTTAACCCTTTGCACATTAGCAGAAGATACTTGCAAAATAAATTTATGAATTACTAAAATTTTTCAATTTTTGTCTCAAAAACATAGCTTATGACCCCTCATTGGAACGAGCTCGTTCCAATGAGGGGTCATAAACTATGTTTTTGAGACAAAAATTGAAAACATAATAAATTTGAAGGGAGATTTTTGTATATAGGCCTAGTCGGTTTTGTTTGTTACGTTGGGTAAAGAGTTCATGCTGAAAATCATCAACGGTATGGCAATTATTCAGATATCTATTTGGACAAGTGATTAGTCGGTTAACCAAGGTTAATCCACGCGATTAATCGATCAAGAAAACCTCTTAACCGTTTCAGCTCTAGATTGTGGGCTACGAAAGGGTCAAATTGGTGCAGACAAGCAGATATTTAATTTGCAGTAACTTGTATCAGCGAGTTTGTGGTTTTAAGATGACGATGCGTCAGAAAACATTAAAATGCCAGGCAACAGTGAACTATTAATGGGCGAATCGTTAAGAATTTGTTAGTTCTTTCAATATTAGCTAATCAGCCCCCGTAAATTAAATTAACAGGACATATTACGTCACTAAGTCTTCTCAATGCTAAAGCTTGTCAGTGAGATAAATTAAACACTCAACGATAAGCTTGACAATTTGAAATATGCTGCTGAGACATCATTTTGATGACCGCAAAATTAAAATGGACTTTCACCTCCAAAGCCACAGAAGACTCCATTTCCTAGAACATTATCAACAACCTATAGGAGTTTGCAAACCTCCACATCAGCATGACCCGTGCCTTAAGGATGCCCCATTGAAAGAACTTCAATTTCAGCCCCCCCCCCCCCCTCCCAACACACACCCACACCCACACCCACACACGCTCGCTGGCTCGCGTGTTCACTTTAAAGCTTGTTCTGCCGCCCCTTGAATATAAAACTGGAATTCCAGTCCAGGCTCTCACAGGTGTTTCAATGATAAACTTTTACACAGTACTTTCTGCTTTCAGAGATTTCTCTCCAAGTCTCTCTCTCTCTCTCTCTCTCTCTCTCTCTCTCTCTCTGAGAATTGTTAGATTATATATATACTGGCAGCTGAACTATATACATGTGACTGCAAATGCCCTGTCCGCCGTCATCCGTCGAAAAATTGATGCTTGAGTTTTGATTCCAATAAATTTCATGTGTATGATGACTGGGGAGGAACACTTCGGTTTTGGTAACATTGATATGCCGCCCCATGGGGGGGGGGGGGGGGGGAGAGAAAAATCGCCCCCCCCCCCCCAAAAAAAAAACAAAACAAAACAATCTTCTCATGATCCGATGAATGGAATAACTTGATATGTGGTATTTGGCTTTCTTTTGAGGTGTATACTAAAGTTTGTTTAAGAGAAGTTTGAGGGGCTGTATTTTCAGTAGTTCTGGGAAGGACAAGATTTTTGGCCCCGCCCGAAATTTCTATTTCAGAACCGACGAACCCGTTCAAACCACATTTGATGTATGGCATTATTGAGTCAGAACTTCTTGATTCCTAAGGGAATTTCCCATGGGAAACTCGGGACCTAAAAACAGAAAATATTTTCAAACTTTCATATTTCCAAAACCGCGCGAACAGAGAACTGCTATTTGGTATGAAACATCCTTAAGGGAACCAAATGAGCAAAAAATCGGTTGTGCCATAGGATACCCCAAGGAGATGCTGATTTAGCAAATTTTCCAAAATTAAAATAATCTTCTCCACACCACTCAGAATCTTTTGATATTTGATATTCAACACACCTTGGAGGATCAGATTCAAGTTTGTTCAATTCATGCCACTGGATTCATATTTGGGCGCCTTGTGGGAGTCCGAATCTTAACTTAGTGTAATATGAGGAATACTGTTTGAAAATCTTCTTCGTCTGACCCACCTGTTAGATATTTGGTATACTGCATCACTGTTGGGGTTAGATTCAAGTTTGTTCAAATCAAGCCCCTGGGCACATATTCGGGCTCTTTATCACCGCCCAAATTTTAACTTAGTGTAATATGTTTAATCTTTGAAAATCTTTTTCTGATCCACCATTGAGAATTATTTGATATCCAGCATTCAGCATCCTTATGGGGGGGGGGGGGGGGGGGGGGCAGATTCAAGATTGTTCAGATCAAGTCCCTGGGTGCATATTTTAACTTATTGCTTTATTAGGAATTTTTTTTAAGAATTATTAGGAATTTTGTTTCAATATCTTCTTCTTCTTCTTCTTCTTCTTCTTTTCTTCTTCTTCTTCTTCTTCTTCTTCTTCTTCTTCTTCTTCTTCTTCTTCTTTCTTCTTCTTCTTCTTCTTCTTCTTCTTCTTCTTCAGATCCACCAGTCACTTTTTTATATTTGTTATACCGCATCCCTGGTGGGTCATCAAGTTTGTTCAAATCAAACTCCCAGGTTCATATCTGGGCTCCCTGTGGTACTCCGATTTTTAACTTGGTGCAGTATGAGGAACAATCTTTGGAAATCTTCTTCTGATCTACCAATAAGAATGTTTTGATATTTGGTATACAGCATCTTTATGGGAACAGATTCACGTTTCTTCAAATCGAGTCGGTAAGTTCATATTGGGATTCCTTATCAGAGCCCAAATTTTAACTTTAGGCCAACGAGAAAAAATCTTTAAAAATCCTATTCAGATCCACCAGTAAAAATCTTTTGATATTTGTTATAAGCATCATTGGGGCGATAGGGACGCGATAGGGACGGTGACAGATTGGCCATGGTAGCCGGATTTTACCGTGGTGCAATATTAGGAATATTCTTTGAAAATCGCCTTCTTCAGATCCGTCGTCAGAATCTTTTGATATTTAGAAAACAACATCGTTATAGAGGTCTGATTCAAGGTTGCTGAAATAAAGCACCCAGGTTTATATTTGGGCTCCCCGTGGAGCCCTAAGTTTAGCTTTAGCAGTATGGAGAATAATTGCTATGGGGATTTGACACTAGCTGATCCCCCAAAGCTCGTGGTTATCATGCCCCAATCGTCCCTGCTGAAACCGAACCGAACCAATCATTGAATACCGACACCATCTGTATTGTCATTTCCCCCCCCCCCCCCCCCCCTACATTCGCTATTTATACGGTCTTGTTGACGCTTGCATAACCGGAGGGCCTGGTCGCGAAGATATTTCGTACCGGGGATCTGACTTCACAAACTACTGAGACTAAAAATCTTTACACTATGTAACAAATTTATTAACTGGACTGCTGCGTACATGTAATACAAAGTGTAAACTCTCAATACAACGTTCTTGCAATCGGTTATCCAAAATGAAATAAAATGAAACGAAATGAAACTTTATTTTGCAGCATACTCATGTACAGTTTACATAAATAAAAAATAACAATAAAAGGTGGAAATGACATAGCCAGAGGGGCTGTCTTCCTGCCATTCCCAGACATGATTTATTTTGTCCTGACATAAGATTCGTTTAGTTCTTTGTCCTCCCTGATTCACAAAAAGTGAACCCTTAGAGAGGTTTTTGGGAAGCTTTCCCCATGTTCGGAGGTAATCAGAAAAAACAAGTGGTGATTTCAAAGACTTAGATTTAGGATTAATTGTAGAAATAGCGATAGTTGGGAGGATGAGATCACTTTATGCTGGGCCACAGTCTGGACAGAATGGATTGGTGCACGTAATGTCAGAAGAATATCCATTCAAGAATGAATTGATTATTGTCTTTTTAAACAGAGGCATGCTATATTGCCTTACTTCGAGATTTAAATCATTCCAAATTTTCGGGAAAGTATGAATCGGGAGATCAACAGAGAAGAGAGTTCTTGGTTTGAGAGAGCGCACATTCCATGTTTGCCTTGTTTCCATTCCTGAAGGGTTAGTGTATATTTCGAAGGAAGTTTATTGTGGTATCAGTCATGCATAAAAAAATGCCAAATCTTCGAACTTTTGTATTCCACAGTTTTTAAATAAAGGTTCGGTGTGCGAGGTATATTTTCGATTTGTTATGATACGGACAGCCTTTTTTCGCAGTGTTGGGATTCTACTGGTTGAGGGCATATGTCCCCAGACAAGTATACCATACGACATATGGCTATGTATCACTGAGTGATACAATATCTTCAGGGCTTTCAAAGGAAGGGTCCTATTTGCCCTATTAAGGGCAAATATTGTCTTTGCCATCTTCAGGCAAACTGCAGACGTGTGTTGTTTGAACTTTCGTCCAGGTTGAACCCGAGGAATTTGACAGAGTTTTCCTCAAGTCTGTTGGCAACAAATGGAATGTCTATGTCGTTCAAAGATATCTTTTTATTGGCAGCATTATACGAGTCGTTTTGCGGGTGTAACAACATACATTTGGTTTTACTAGCATTCAGACATAATCCATTTGCAGAGCACCATTCACTGATTTTATCGAGTTCAGTATTGGTCTCATCTAACAGAGTATCTAGATTCCCACTCGATGCATGAGCTGTGGTGTCGTCTGCAAAAGACAACACCTTGAGTAGGGTGGAGTGGCTGATGTCGTTAATGTATAAAAAAAGAGAAGGGAGCTTAGAACTGAACCTTGTGGTACACCAAATGGTGACATCCGTGACTTCCGATGTGCTGTTCATGAAAGATACAAACTGGCACCGGCTTGTTGGATAATCTTCGAACCAGGAGTTAGCTAAACCTCTTATACCGTAGCTTTCAAGTTTCTTCAAAAGAATCGAATGACTTATGATATCAAATGCATTTGAAAAATCTAGAAAAATTGATAGTGTGCAATCCTTTGAAGTTTTATCATTTGCTTCTGTGACACTGTTTATTAGATGCAAAATGGGATGAACATTCGAATGACCTTTCCTAAACCCAAACTGATACTCATATATAGCGTTCTGCTCGTCAAGGAAAGTGTATAATCGTGAGTACGTTACTTTTCCGAGTATTTTTAAGAATGTTGGAGAATATTGATAGGGCGATAATTGATAAAAAGTTGAGGATCTCCAGATTTAAAGACAGGAATGATTTTGGTTATCTTCATTCTATCTGGTACCCTACCTACTGCGAAAGATAGATTGATAATATGAGACAAGGGGTCTGCTATCTCGTATATAACCTTCTTCAGCAGTTTGGCAGACATATCATTGCTATCAGCACTTGGTTTGCCTTTTAATTTATTAGCACATGTAATTATTTCTTGTGTATTAGTAGGTGTTATAAAAAATGAAACCCCATTATTACTATTGCAGAGAAATTCTGAGAAGTGACGTTGTGTCGGAGACACTTGGACACTTATATTCATACCAACGTCAGCAAAAATGTGTTAAATCTCTCCGCGATTATTCTCGGGTCGGATAATTCAATATTCCATTCAGGAAGGTAGGCGGAAGTTGTCGGTTCTTATTTGACTTGTACAGTTAAAACTAGAAGTACTGTCATGAAATGTGCAGAAATAGCACGTCGATCTGCGCGTTAATCTATGCGTTATGACCATAGTAAGCTATCAAATTCTGTACATATGGCCATGCACAAGCAATGTTTCAGCCAATGGACCTCCGTTTAACTCGGAGGTCCATTGGCAGAAACATTGCCTGTATTTGCTATGAGTAACCAGGAGAATCTGCTATGCTTTGGATGCCATTTGATATGGAAATTGCGCGCAATTGCTACGCGCAATTAAGCCTAGATGAACGCACAGTTCGTGACAGAACTTCTTGTTTTAACTGTATCTGGTCTTTCGCAAGATGTCCCACGTTTGTTTAAAATTATGTTTGTTTTCAAGTAGTACTTGATTATAATAATCTGCTTTGCACTTTCGCCTCAAGCGGTTATATTCCTGGCGGAATGTTTTGTAATCTAATATGTTTTGGATGGTAGGAAATTTTAGTTTTTTAACATACAATTTACTTTTAGTTTGGGAAGATTTCTATAGGCCGGACGACATCCATGGTTCTCGTTTTATATATTTCTTTCGTTTGGGGGGTTGCTTTCAGGGAAAATCCTTGTTCAAATACTACGTGAAATTTATCCAGGAACCGACTGTATCCCGAGTTAGGACAAACGTCATTGATAACATCAGAAAAGTCACAAACCGTTAAGAGTCTTTTAAAACGGATGACATTCTCAGTTGTCATTGAACGTCTATAATTGGGCGTTGCGACAGGAGGACGTTTATCTAGTTCATCTCCATAGAACGTGGCAAAATGATCGCTGACGTCAGTAATTATAATCCCGGACGTGAACTTTGTAATATTATTGCTGAATATAATATCAATTATGGTAAAAGAAAACTCCATAACTCTGGTAGGCTTTGTAATGGCGGGTAAAAAATCGGCAGTAAATAACGAGTCAATAAAAGTATTCGTTTTACTGTGGGTATTTACACTAAGCAGATCAATGTTAAAGTCACCCTCAAGGAAGACTACAATGTTATCCCTGTTTAACTCTTTTGGCGCGACAGGCGACTAAAGTCGACAGACGGCAGACCGCCGAAAAGTACTGCAATAGTCATTTTAGACAACTGTGTGTGTCCATTTCCATGTACTTTTAACCCTTTACCCAACGCAGACGATATCAAAATTTATTATTTTAAATACCATTTTTTTAAATTTTTCAAACAATTTCAACAAAACCATATCATGTGACCCCTCGTTGGAACGAGCTCGACGAGCTCGTTCCACCGAGGGGTTACATGATATGGTTTTGTTGAAATTGTTTGAAAAATAATATTTTTTCAACTGCTGAAGTTGCATATTACGCGGGGGTGCGACCGATTCGTTGGGTAAAGAGTTGAACAAACATACGTATTCCTATGCTTCATGCACCATTTATGTCCTATCAATGAACAACGATACCGTCCCTTGAAAGTATAAAGGTGCCATTTAAATATATACAGAAAATCATTTGAAAACCTGCCAATGAGATCATTAGAACAATCTTTTAAAATAATAACGCTTTAGTCTAGAACCTATACTTTTTGTAAAATTCCTGATGAAAATTAGGCGCTAAGAATTCTGTTTCTCAGATTATTCCGCGCCAAAAGAGTTAAAGAGTCTAGCAGTTCAGATAGTTTGACGAGGAACAAGTCCAGGTCTATTTTAGGTGCTGTGTTTGGCCTGTAAATTGTGCCTACAATACATTTTTTATTCAGAGATATTTCTATAAAGAGGGATTCAAAGACATGTGGTATGAAGACTGACAGATCATTTCTTATTTTATAGAGTACACTATCATTTATGAACATTCCTTCACCCCCTCCCCCATCACCGTTGTCAGGACGGGTACGGGACACTAGCGGGTGACACTCCTCAAGCCGGTACTCAACGCCAGATTTCAAGTTAAATATTTCCGTCATCGGAAAAGTTCACATCGAAAAAGTTATAATTTGTCTGCAGGTCTGCCAATAAGTTGTGCATATTTTCGAAATTTTCATACAAACTACGACAGTTGATGTTGAGTAGGGAGAGGGTTTTCATTTTGCTTGAAATTTCATCTTTAAAGTGTTCGGGCGTAAAGTAGTGGCAACCACTGACCACCACACACACCAGCCACACGACGTTCCATATTCGAGCTGTTTTTAACCCTTTACCTAACATGAAAAGCAGACGACACTTGCAAAAAAAAATTCTTGAATAACTAATTTTTTTCATTTTTTGTCTCAAAAACATAGGTTATGACCCCTCGTTGGAACGAGCTCGACGATTTTTGAGAATAGCGCTGGCCGGTTTTGGCCGTTACGTTGGGTAAAGGGTTAAAAGAATATAACAGGAATTGACTATATTGCACCATTATCTTCTCCTCCTTCACCTGCACTCTCCTTCTTTCTCTTTCCTTCTATCTTCTTCATCCATATTACATTTTTTTTCTTCTCTCTCTCTCTCTCACTCACTCAGGGAAGGGCAGGAAGACAGCCAATCTGGCTATGTCTTTCCTTGCCAGTATACAATTGCAGTACTGAGGAATTTGCAATTCCATTTCATTCAAATATATATTGTAAATGTGTATATTCCATGTATTTTATGTTCAATTTTTTGTATACTGGTGAATGAAGTATATATCATATATCATAACGGAGTCAAGAGAATTGAATGGGAGGGTGAGGTCTTCTTCCTCGCTAGAAATAATATCGTTCAGTTTTGTCATGAAAGCAAAGTTGACATTATTTTGGATGTCAAGAGAAATTGTATTAGCCAAGAAAGCAACCGATGGTCCGAACATGAGAAAAACTTATCTTGATTAGCGAGGACTATAAGAACATGTGCAAAGAAATGGTGAACAAAATAGCAAAATCCCATAATTGTCATATCTTTTAAAATGTTAAGGATTCATTTTAGTCAGTTATATTAATAGGTAGAAAATATAATTCTAGAAAATACTATTGTAAATGTGTTCTAATAACGTTCTTGCAATCGGTTATCCGAATTACCAAATTTACAGAGTTAACATGCATTTTATGTACAATATCCAAGTAACATTATTAAAATAAAACAATCAACATTGGTAGCTGTGAAAATAACATGTAGACTCTTGTATTAATCAAATGGGCATTGTAATGGATTGTACGAGGGAAAAACATCTTAATGTGTTAATCCATCAATTCATTAATTTGTGAATCCGTAAACCTTAAAGTACCTGAATTAACCCATTATTTCCAGACTCCACATTTTAGGCTGGTGATACTTCACAGCAACTGAAGTGTTCATTTTAATGAAAGAAGTGACAGATTTTCTTGCGCCTGGGTAATTGGTCTGAATTCCCACTGGACTACAACCTATACATGTCCAGTTGCTTAGCAATGATTTATAGCCAAGTCTTGGCTGCCTTAACAGGCAGCCAAGACTTGGCTAGAAATCACTGTCAAGGTGACTTGTCTATTTCCAACAGCACCTCCTAATGATGGTATATTGCGGGCATATGTTCTGAGACTGCAAAAGCCTGGAATGAGCCTTAAAAGGTTAAGGTGTCTTTGGAGCAAGACACAAAATTACTATAGATATGATTTGTGTTGGTAAAAGAATGCCTATGGTGAGCTCATTGGCAGTGGCATTGTGGCGCGGTGGTAGAATGATACAAGAACAACTTATTATGTATATTCCTGGCGTGAATTTCCCTTTGGTTCCGTCAACAAATCTCAGTCAAGTTAAATACCAAATACCGAAACGATACCGTGGTATATTCCCCTAAACATACCGAAAGCGACACCGAACTCAAAATTCCAATACAGCCCATCTCTAACTTCCTTGGATAAAAAATAATTCCATAGGCGCAGTCAGATCCTAGAAGGGGATTCTGCAAAAGAGAGTCTGCAAGTGTGATTCCATAAGAAATATTACACGAAACGTGACTTTTCAATACCAAAAGATGGTCACGTGAGAGCCTGTGATGGGTTAAATAACTTTAAAAAAACAAAATGACATCAGCTATATTAGAGATAGTAATTAAATATGCTGACTTAATGTCACGAATGACCAAATAAAACAGGTTTCAAACCATTTAACTGTGCAATATACTTCCTTATTGGCGTTGGCTTATTTGTGGGTATTTCCCGTATAAAATATATAATAACTATTACTATACACCTGGAACTTCATTAAGAACCCCCCCCCCCCCCCCAAATGTTTCATGGCAGTGAAGTTGCTGTTACTGATTATTATGTTTTAATGATTGCTATGTCTTGTAGTACAGTTCATCTAGTGAAACATGATGTTTCTGGTTGAAAGCGTACCTCAAACACATTCCCTCGTCCACGTGAACCATGCTTCCCACGAATGTCACAAAAAACACTATCATGCAATATCTGGGTATAAAACAAGAAAACTGGTCAATAAATGTTGACTTGGAAAGGAGGAAACTGTCAGAGGCACTAAGATGGCACATCGTTGGGTTGGCATGCATGCAACAGGCATGTCATTCAAAGCCTTTGGAAGGCAACTTGGCTATAGTCATTCTGTCATCAGCAGACTTGTCCGAAAACATCAACAAACCAACGATGTTAAGGACCGACCAAGACCTGGACAACCCCAAAATACCTCTCCTCGTGAAGATCGGAGTCTGGCACGCCTCGTTAGGCGTGAACCCTTTGCTTCAAGTGGGGTTTTGAAACGACTTTGGCTCCCCAACAGGTGTTTGTGCAACAGAACTGCCCGAAACCGCCTCAAAGCACCGGGTATGAGGACCAGAAGGGTCATCAAGAGTCCAGCTGTGTCCGATCATCATCAAAGACGACGTTTGGAGTGGTGTACGGCACGACAACATTGGAATCTCAGGACGTGGAGGAGAGTCCATTGGTGGGAGAGAGTAGGTCCCTGCTTCACGTCACAGATGGTCGCATAAGAGTGTAGATGCATAAAAATACTGCTTACGTGCCCAGGAACATCAGACCTACTGTTCCTTATGGTGGAGGGTCAGTAATTATCTGGGGTGCCTCTCTCTCTCTCTGTAAACTTGATATGGCGACTGTACGTGGGAATCTCAATGGTCATCAGTACATCCGTGACATTCTCAAACCGGTTATCTTGCCTCATTTTGACAACCACCCGTTGGCTACTCGCCCTGGATTCATGGACGACAATGCAAGGCCACATCGTTCCCATGCTGTGAGAGCATTCCTTCAGAACAACGCTATTGCAACACTACCTTGGCCTGCAATGAGCCCCGATTTGCAGAACACATTTGGGACTTTCCTGGACGTCGATTGCAAGCAAGGGATTCGCCCGCACAGAATTTGGCCGATTTGGAAGCTGCATTGCATGAGTGGCAGTAGTTGCCTCTGGACCGTATCAGAAGACTCACTGGTAGCATTAGGAGGAGGGTTCAGGCTGTCATCCGGATACTCCCGCTACTGACGTCAGACACTGCTATTGTGTTCGGATCACAAGGTACATTTTTTGTCAGTAATTACCGGCATTGTTTCATTATGGACCGTTCCAGCACCATATTTGTCGAGAGAAGATGTTCTCATCAAAAACATTAGTGACAGATATGTGTAATTAGCGCCATTAAAATACTGCATATTTTCATCATTGTGTTGTCTTTCATTTGTCAATAGACCATTCTTTCCACAAACAATCACTTTTGGCTACGAAAAAAATAGGGAGTGCTTAGTTAAATTCCAGGTGTATATATTACTATAACTGACTTCCTTTGTGACGCATTTGCAAATATATTCCGACGGAAGCGGGGGTGTAGTCATGGCAGCTGCCCTGAGGTCTTGCCCATTAGCCTCAGGGCCAAGGGGACAACGTATGCTCTTTTTTCGCCAGAACTGTACTATATAATTAGTGGAAAATACTTGAGTTCCCGAGACATGTAACTGAGAAACTATTGGGTATTCATTTCTAAAGTATTTTACGTGCACCAATGGCAATGGGGGTTGGTGCGGGTGGGGTGGGGTGGGGTAGGGGTGGGGTGGGAGTGGGTGATCTGTACGATAATCACCAAACAAAGAAGCTATACAATGGGTGGAGTGAGTTCTAAAGCCCTACTCCTTGTCTTGGGTGCGACGAGGCGCCATCTGCAATGCAAAAGCAATGCAGATGGCGCCTTGTTGCTCTCAAGGGATGATATATATATATACAATGCCAATACTACTGAGTGTCACATTACAATTTCTGATAAGTTGTAAACTCTCTGTCTTAACTGGAAACAGGCCATGACAAGAGAAAAAACCTTCAGAGAAAGAATTAAGGAGTATTGTAGCCGAATTGACGTTGGGTGTCAAAGCAAAGAGGTCTTTGCGCGGCAACCGTGATAAAGACAAGCTAGATTTTGAAGAATATCTTGAAGGAACCTTTGAGGGGTCACTTCCGTTTAAGCTGAGGGCGCGGTCGCTGGAACTTGCAGTATGTGGAGAATGGATTGTAACTAAATCACCTATGGAGTGGAGTTATCACCCAAGTATCACTTTCATATTCTGTACACACGGACAACAAATACAAGCAATGTTTCAGCCAATGCACCTCCGGGTTTAACCCGGAGGTCCATTGGCTGGAACTTTGCTTGTGCTTGTTTTGCTTTGCAACAAATTAGCAATCATTGCTTGGGTGGAATCTCTACTCTACGGGTGATATAGGGATAATACACTCTCCGCGCACTGTAGGGGAAAAATGGAAAAGACAGTGAAAATGAGTGCTAATGTGTAATTTAGGAGATTTGGAGGTCTTTGTACACTTTCTATTAACCCTTTACCTAACATGAAAAGCAGACGACACTTGCAAAAAAAATTCTTGAATAATTAATTTTTTTCATTTTTTGTCTCAAAAACATAGGTTATGACCCCTCGTTGGAACGAGCTCGACGAGCTCGTTCCAACGAGGGGTCATAACCTATGTTTTTGAGACAAAAAATGAAAATATTTTGAAAATTAATTGGCGATTTCTGAGAATAGCGCTGGCCGGTTTTGGCCGTTACGTTGGGTAAAGGGTTAAAATTCAGAATGTCCAAAATATCAGTCTCCCAGAATAAGATTTACTGGAAGTGTAATGGGGAATTGGGGAGGGAGAATGGAGGTTATGTGGAAACTGTTTGACGCGGATGAGAAGGTTACTATGCTTAATGGAGAAATTGAGAGGAATGGGTACGGGATGTAATAAAAAGTTTGTTTCCGGGTGTTGGGCGGAGATGAGAGGCGTGGGGATGTGGAGGCATTTACGAACACGTGGTTAATCAAGGCCTTCTCGCTCGAGAATCGCGATAAATCAGAGAGAGAGAGAGGCCAGGCCAAAGTATTATTTTTATTATTACTCATACCCAGACTCATACCCCTGCCCCTCACGTTCAGATGCTTCCGGTGCTCTTGGTACTGTTATCAGTCAATAGGTACTCAGCACAAGTTGAGAACTAGGGGAAATGATATTTTATAACTATTTTATGATCGATCCTCATCACTCTGTTGCGAAGTTGCCCAAAGGGGTTAAACAAGCCCGTTACAAGAGCCAGAGCTCATCTAGATGAAAACATATTATAGGGTCTTATTCGGTAAATTAGTGCACTCAGAGTTTATTAACAGAATTGTATCAGGAGAGAAATTTCATGGAATTGTATTCACTGGCGACCAGAGTACAGGCGTACTCTGTGGGTGCACATAGCATTGGACGCCAGATGTTCTGTTGACAATATTAGGCATAACTTTGCAGGCCAGTATTGTCAACAAACAGTAATATTGTATGGTTTGTAAAAAGCTAGAACAGTAACATTCTGCAGTTACTCCTGGTATGGTATTGTTCGAACTGTCACACAAATCATAACATGTACCTAGAGGAACATCACCAGATATCAGGTGATGCTTAGTTGCAAATTATGCAATCCACTAACACATTCCGTCGGTTAACAGGCATCCGGCGGAACACTATTTGCATGTCGAAATTCCATGATCAACAGTCTGCATGACAGTATAAGAGTCCACAAAATAGCGACCGCCACGTCAGGAGAATTTCCCAAAAAGTCCGCTGACTGGTGGTGATCGCGTGATTAGGTATTGCATTAGAAATGGTGTGTATAAGCACCGTTTTCTGGGTGATCGAGCCATGTTGTCTCCTGGCTCATCACACGAGGGGTCACATGATATGGTTTTGTTGAAATTTTTTGAAATATAATATTTTTTTCAACTGCTGAATTTGCATACTACGCGGACGGATGCGGCCGATTCGTTGGGTAAAGGGTTAACCACTAAATATCACTACTGTTTTGACTAACTTTTCCTGGTCCCCGGAAATCCACAGTGTGGAATCCGATTCCGTGTGACTATAGTATGACGGACTTTTTACGGGTGCGTTAGAATTCGCATAATTAGCTGTTCCAGTCGCAGGGAGCACTTTACTCTGCGCTGGAATGGTTGAGCTCGAACGAACGACGGTCCGGCTTTTTTTACAGTTTCGTCTGCTAGCAACCACTGCTTTCGGCTTTGTAAAAAATAAATAAAAAACTTCAATTTCCGATTTATAAACGCAATTAAAATGGATTGTGAAGATGATTGGCACATTGCAGAAGCGTTTCTGGGTAATTTTGGCTTGTCAATGTTCGAGTTGAATATAACAACACCAAGTGCTCTAAATGGTACATGTTTGGGGGGGGGGGGGGGGGGGGCTGACGACAATATTGATATGTATGCAGACACCTGTTACAAAAATAAGTCTGAACAAAATTAATTCTTTTTTACTTCAATCCAATTTACCAAAAAAGGCTGGGGAATTGTTAATGCTAGCGTTGGTATGTGATGTTGAACTATAAGTCATATAATAAACCTTTTATCGCAACAGTGAAGTGATCTGGGTAGCCGCATCACGTCTCATTGAGGAGGTCAGATCGCTGGATCAAACTCGCTGCCTGTGGCAGCTCGTTTGATCCGGCGATCAGGCCTCCTCAGCTCGAAGTGATAGGACGACCCAGATCACTTCACTGTGGTGATAATATGCATACATCACTTGCTCGTTTGGGCGTTTTCAGATCAATCACAATTACTGAGAATCTCGGGAGGAAATACGAAACAAATTTACTAAGGATAAAGCTTCTGTCCCGAATGTTTTTGGTGTCAAGAGGAATTTTGGTTCTTGGCCAAAATCAATTTTTGGGTGCCAAACGGAAGATTTTAGTAAATGGAATCAGTAAATGAGAATAAATTAAAGCGTTGCAGATGGCGTCTTGTTGCCAGGTCTGAAAATAAGCAGCCTGACATTTGCAGATTGAGGTCCTCAGAGGGTGAATTTGATGATGCTATCTCATACAATGGGCCAATTTATCCTCTGGGTACCTCTTTCTGTTTAGTTTTTGAGACTCTGATTTAGATTGAGGTTCACAGATGGTAAATTTGGTGATGCTACCCTGCTGTGCAGAGTAGCTACACTAAATTCACCCTCTGCGGACCTCATTTTGCAGATGGCAGTCTGCTCATTTTCTGGCTTGCTTGTTACACTCAATGTACAATATTTTAACACAAATAAATGAGAAAATAAATAAATAAATAAATAAATAAATAAATAAATAAATAAATAAATAAATAAATAAATAAATAAAAAGGCTATTATTAACGTTTACAAAATAATTTCATGATTATTATGCACTCACTGTCTATTCACTCCAAATAAACTGTTGGCAATTAATTTATTATCTTCCAGACGAATCATCAACAAGATTAAACAACTAGAGCTGAAACGTTTGAAGGATTTCTTGATCAATTTATCACATGAATTAACCTTGGTTAACCGATTAATCACTTGCCCTAATAGGTTGCTGAATAAATGCCGTACCGTTGGTGATTTACAGCATTAACCATTTACCAAACGTAACGTACAAAACCAACCAACTCCGGGGGCCCGAGGGCGTTCATCTGACATAGTAGCCTAAATATCAACCCAAGGTATTGATTTGAACAAGTTGCATCTTCCCCTCCTAAGAAAATCTCATACCAAATATCCAAAGATTATGACCAGTGGATCTGAAAAAAGGGATTTTTAAAGAATATTCCTCATATTGAAGTAAGTAATAATTCGGGCTCCCACAGGAAACCCAAATATGAACCCAGGGACTTGGCTTGAACAAACTTGAATCCCACCCCCTAAGGATGCTGCATACTAAATATCCAAACATTTCGACTGCTGGATCTGAAGAAGACAATTTTTAAAGACAATTCCTCATTTTGAACTAAGTTATAATTTGGGCTCTCACAGTGAGCCCAAATATGAACCCAGGGACCTGGCTTGAACAAACTTGAATCTAACCCCTAAGCATGCCGCATACCAAATATCAAAAGATTCTGACTGGTGGATCTGAAGAAGAAGATTTTTAAAGAATATTCCTCATACTACACTAATTTAAACATTTGGGCTCCCATAGAGAGCCCAAATATGGACCCAGGGATTTGATTTCAATAAACGTGTGACACAATCTTCCAAAGATGTTACATGTGAAATTTGAAACCTTTTGTAGCAGTGGTTTGGGAGAAGAAGAGTCTTAAATGTTTTTCCCATTATCCATAGTAATGTTACCCACAGTATTAAAAAAATGCTGACTCTGCACTTTTTCAAAAGTCATGGAAAAGTACCCTATGATAAAACCAATGGCAATTTTTTAACCATTCCTTTCTGCTGTTCCCCGGAAAGCTTCACACAAAATAAAAATTCTCAGTGCCGTGTAGTTTTGAAGATATGGGCGTTTTAATTTTTTTCTGTTTTTAGGTCCTGCGGTTCCCATGGAGCGATGGGAAAATTGTTTCTGGCATAAATTAGATACGTATGACCCAATAAGCTCTCATATCAAATTTGGTTCAAATTGGCCTCTCAGTTCGGAAAATAAAAATTTTGGTACAATTCGGGCTCAAAAATGGACCCAGGGACATGGCTTTCACAAACTTATATCTCACCTCCCAAAGGATACTGTATACCAAATGTCAAAAGATTCTAACTGGTGGGTGTGGGGAAGAAGAATTTTCCTCCTATTGAACTAAGTTATAATTTTGGCTCCCATAGGGAGCCCAAATATGAACCCAGGGACTTGGCTTGAACAAACTTGAATCGCACCATCCTAAGGATGCTGCATACCAAATATCAAAACATTCCGACTGCTGGATCTGAAGAAGAAGATGTTTTTAAAGAATATTCCTCATACTGCACTAGTTTAAACATTTGGGCTCCCATAGAGACCCCGAATATGGATCCAGGGATTTGATTTCAATGAACATGTGAAACAATCTTCCAAAGATGTTATATGTGATTATTTAAAAGCTTTTGGATTAGTGGTTTGGAAGAAGAGTAGTCTTAAATGTTTTTCCCATTACCTACAGTGTTAAAAAATGCTGACTCAGCACTTTTTCAAAAGTTTCGAAAAAGTACCCTATGATAAAACCGATAGCAATTTTTTTCAACCAATCCATTCTGTTGGTCCTAATGAAGCTTCACACCAAATAAGAATTCTCAGTGCCGTGCATTTTTGGGGACATGGACGTTTTAATTTTTTTCTATTTTTAGCTCCTATGGTTCCCATTGGGCGACGGGGAAATTTGTTTTCGCATAAATTAAGTACTTATGACCCAATAAGCCCTCACATCAAATTTAGTTCAAATCAGCCTATCGGTTTGAAAAATAGAAATTTTGGACGGGGCGAAAATTCTTGCCCCCTCCAAACGAAGGCAAATATAGCTCCTCGAACGTCTCTTGAAGAAATCTGAGTCTACACCTCAAAAGGAAGCTGTACATCATATATCAAGTCACTGCTACTGCTGGTTCATGAGAAGAAGATTTTTTAAGATTTAAGTACACTTTTTCAGCGTGGCCCTACCGAGGGGCGAGACAACTTGATTTGAACAAAATTGAAAATGCTATGTCATAACAAACTATTATCTCAAATTTCAAATTAAATCGCGAACACTGAATCGGGACTATTGAGCTGTCGGAATATCTGACCTGCGGAATATCGGAACTTCAGAGCAATGAGCCGTCGGAATATCGGACCTTCAGCCGTGTGTATTCTGAGCACTGATCCGTCGGGAAATCGGACGTTCGGAGCATTGGGATGTCGGACCTTTGGAGCATCGATCCGTCGAATATCGGACCATCGGAGCATTGAGCCGCCGGCATATCGGACCCTCAGTGCACTGAGCCGTCGAAATATCGAACCTTCGGAGCATTGAGCCCTCGGAAAACCGGTCTCTCGGCGCACTGAGCCGTCGGAATATCGGACCTTCGGAGCATTGAGCCGTCGGAATATCGAAACTTCGGAGCATTGGGACATCGGAATATCGGACCTTCGGAGCATTAAACACTTCGATGCACTGCCGTCGAAATATCGAACATTCGGAACATTGAACTGTGGGAATATCGGACCTTCGGAGCACCGGGACGACGGAAAACCGGACCTTCGGAAAATTGGGCCTTGGAATGTTGGTCATTCGAAGCATAATAATAATAAAATAATAAAATAATCACTCTAAAATAAGTTGAATTGGGTTAATTTTTAACCCAACTGATTTTTGAGTTGGGGGCGAGGCTTTTCCGTTGTTGTTGACGATACATTCTCATCGTTCACATATCAAACACCAAATAGTTGATGAAAGCACATAGGCGGGCGCAAAATCTTGAAATACTTCCTCTTTGATCTTTTTGTTCGCATTTCAACCTTAATTTGCAGCTTTTGCGCAGTATGACATCTGTGATAAGAGAGCTGGTGCGTGAAGATAAGTTCACAAACACAAACAAATACATCGGTTATGCACAGATTCAACTTTACGGAAGGTTTAACCGTCCGCACACTGATGTCGAAATATCAAAATTTCAACACACAATTTTGTCCCATAATGCAACTTGGAACTTAACCAATAAAAGCCCCGCTTGCTCTTTCAAACAAGATTGAATTGATTAAATTCCTAGATGTCTTATGGGGAAAATCTACTGTTTGAAATATCGGCACTTTGACATGAGCGTTTAGAAGTTTAACCCATTACCCAACATAACGGTCAAAACCGGCCAGCGCTATTCTCACAATTCGCCATTTAATTTTCATTATTTTTTTCATTTTTTGTCTCAAAAACATAGATTATGACCCCTCGTTGGAACGAGCTCGTTCCAACGAGGGGTCATACCCTATGCTTTTAAGACAAAAAATGAAAAAAAATTAGTTATTCAAGAATTTTTTTTGCAAGTGTCGTCTGCTTTTCAGGTTACGTAAAGAGTTAAGTACCTCAGCAGCCAACCCGATGTCGCGACTTATCTGGAGAGACGAATCTCAAGGGCAGAGAATCCAGGGAAATGGGGCACATTTCGAACTTGGGGTGGGTAGGGGCACAGTCGTAGATGGGTGCTCTCATGCTGATATATATATCAGTAGTGGGTCATGTGCTTTGGGGAGATGGTAGGGGTACAATAAACAAAGTTTCAGATGGGACTAACGCACCTCTAAAGTCGAGAAGATCGCACATTTTGGGCCACATAGTACTTTCCCCACTTTGTTTAAACATGGAATTTGTTAAACATGTCGCCAAAAATAGCACTTTTCTCGCTTTTAGAGGTCGCCGAAGAGGAAAAATCAGCCGAGGGAATTCCAGGTTACATCTCAACCCTTTACCCAGTGCACGCGATATCAATATTTATTATTTTAATTATCTTCATGTTAAATTTTTCAAAAAAGTTCCACAAAACAATACCATGCGACCGCTCATTGGAACGAGTTCGATGAGCTCATTCCAATGAGTGGCCACCTGATATGGTTTTGTGGAAATTATTTTAGGGGCGCGGTGGCGTTGCAGTAATCGGTTCTCGTCAGATCACCGAAGTTAAGCAACGTCGAGCCCGGTTAGTCCTTAGATGGGTGACAGTCTGAACGATCGATTGTCCTTGGGCAAGGCACTTAACCCCGATTGTCGATGGTACGCATGTCTTCAACTAAACTAACTCTGCCTGAGCTTCAGTGTGGAGTTGGAGTTACGATCTTGGGGAGCTGGCAGCTGCTCGTCGTTGCTCGGTGGTTCTCTCCGGGTACTCCGGCTTCCTCCACCCGTAAAACTGTCGCCGACACGATATGACTTTGGCTGTTAAAATGTCGTTGAAGTCGGAAGTCAAAAGAGCAATACAGGTTTCTGGTTACGCAATTGAGTCGTGAGGGACCACTGTGCTCTGATGGTCGTTGTTTCTTTGCTTTTTGGGTTTAATGACACTTTCAACACCAAGGGTCATATCGAGCAAACGTCAGACTATCCAGTTGATTAACCCAGCAGAAGCAGAGTTAGCAGCGGTTGAATGCAGGTGCGCCATTGATGTGCCGTGTGCCTTTGTGCACGACACCTATACGCTCACTCGTGAACAGTCAAGATAGAGTGTCGTGCCCAAGAACACAGCTCAGATGGATGCTGCGGTGTAAAAATATTTGGGTTAACACATCAATTGCCTAATCTTCAGTGTTAAAAAGTTATGTCAGTGCCCTATAAATTTCCCAAACAATTCACGCCATAAGTTGATTAAAACGTCCTCAATTGCCTATCTTTTTGTGGAGTGCCTTTCTATAAATTCCCTTTTTGCTCCAAGTGCCCCCCCCCCCCCCCCAATGGGTATAGAGAAATTAACATAGGATTTGATTTTTTTCTATCGTAAATTCCCATTGTGCCCCCAAGTGCAGCCCTACACTACAGATGGGGGGGGGGGGGGGGGGGTCATAAAATGCGATTTCCAGCAATTCTGAAACATGCATTCACTGACCCCTGGATGACATCAGTGACCTTGATCCATATTTTCAATCTCCATTGCGTTTCGACTCATTTGTTGTTGGTGCCATGTCTAAAGGTTATATCATGCTTGAGATAGGAGCGCGACACTTTCACAATTTTTGGCCCCGCCCACTTTTTGATTGTTTAAATGCATGTATGAATTACGGGAATGCATAAGGGTGTCAAAAATGTGAATTCTAGCAGAAGAAGAAGAAGAGGAGAAGAAGAAGAAGAAAAAGAAGAAGAAGAAGAAGAAGAAGAAGAAGAAGAAGAAGAAGAAGAAGAAGAAGAAGAAGAAGAAACAAAAAAAAAAGGAAAGAAAAAGAAACCACACAAAAACAATAGTCTTGCAGACTAATTATTCCATTCCACATTCCTCCTTTTTTTCTAAGCACTCACTCAAAAGATATCCAGTTGACTTCAAATTAATTGTTATACTTCCAGCTGATACTTCATGAAAAAGGTTACAGTTCGTTCGAACATTCCCACCATCCGCCTGAACTCCCTCTTTCGAAAAGCCCAATTTTAATTCTAATATTTGCTCTATTTTATGTTCGCCCTGTGTGGTAAAGGGTTGCAAACATTTTATATGGCGCCATAAATTAAATACTTTGGTCTGTATCCTTTGCACATTGTCAAGTATTTCCCAATTGTAAGCAGTATAAACATAATACTTCCTTCATCCCCGCAACAGGGAAATTTCACAACAAGGTGCACTCAGATACACGGAAAAATGTAAGATTTATGGGGGGTGAAATATAAAGTCAAGTTAAGTATTATTATTGCGGTAGTAGTAAATTTTTCAAATATTATCGTTGCAGGAGATCTTTCAATAGCAGTAAAGATGACATGAAAGTCGTGAAGTATTTTTGCATCTTAACACTTTGAACTCTAGTGTATCTTCCATGTCAGTTCAATGGCAGCAATTAGAAGAGTCCATATTCATTATTTAGGGAAGATCAATTAATATTTTCAACGTGCAGCCTTGGGCTGCACTTTGAAAATATTGATTGGTCGACTCCACACATTCACTGAACAGCCATCCTATTCAATAACGTTATTACATACCAATTTCCTGGCGGAAAAGCGGCCGCTGGGGTTCAAAGGATTAAAGTCTTCCAGGGATGTAGGAAACTTTTCAAACGCAGGGAGAAGTGGCATGGTGACACACCTGCTCAGCTTTCCACTTCAGTTGATTGGTTTAGATAGACAGTTATCTCCCCTTATCGACTATCAGAACCCATCAGCCAATTCCTTCACAGAAAATTAGCCGAACTGTGAAAAAAGTAATCAGATTAAAAAGAATTTTAGACATCAAAGGAACAAAAGTCAAAGAGTTGGGTTTGATAGATAGTTGAACCAGACAGAAGACACAAGATGTTATTTTTCGAATGGATGTGCTTCCCAGTCATCTGTCAAACCAAAATGCGAACATAGATGGCCAAAAGTCAATATAAAACACTGTTTTGAAACTTTTAGCATGATTGCACTGGAGAAAATAGTACAATTCGTCTCTTGAGTTCCAATGTGTTCTATGTGCCTACTGGCAGCCTACTGGCACATAGAACACATTGGAACTCAAGGGACGAATTAATGAATGACGGGGGAACGAAACAGATTGTAAACTGGCAACATTCAACAATCATTATAAAGAAAATACATTGACCTCCCAGATGACACGCGCTTCCATAATGTAACTTTTGAACATTTTGTTTAACCTTAGGAACTAAAAACTTTCCCATCTTCGTAATGCTGATTTCCAATCCCCAAAACGACAATTTCAGGGGAGATATCTAGACCGGTTTTCCACTGATCTGAAGGTAAAAGCTGTCCATGTTATTTATTTATTTATTGGTGTTCAAGGTAACATATTTTTGCACAATGGCTAATCATGACCACGACAGTTTTACGGGTGGAGGAAGCCGGAGTACCCGGAGAGAACCACCGAACAACGGCGAGCAACTGTCAGCTCCTTAACATACTAACTCCACACAAGCATCGTTAGCATTGATTGAAGACAAGTGCACCATCGACGTGCAGTACACCTTAGTACACAACGCCACCGTGCCCCCCCCCCCCCCAGGCGGGCAATGGAGATGAAGTGTCTTGCCCAAGGACACAACGCGGTTGCCGCAGGTGGGATTCGAACCGAGGGCCTCTCGGCTTGCAGCCTGCCCCTCTACCTACCGAGCCACCGCGCTCCCAAAGCTGACCATGAGAGCATCCACACACTGGTACATATCAATGGTGACGCATGTGCCTAAGTAGCATGGTAGGAACATAATATACAAAGTTATGTTTGTGACTCACACACCTCTACATTGACAAAAATGCACAATTTTGGCTCCATATGCAACAAATTTCCCCATCGGGCCGAAACATTGTTTCGGCCCAATGGGGAAATTTGTTAAATATGGAGCCTACATATGCATTTTTATCGGCTAGACAAATCAAACGAGGAAGTCTTTTGTCACATGATTCACATCGAAAGGGTAGGGAGACCGTGCGCCCGCTTCCTGCAAATTTACAATAAGGTTAGAATGACGGATTTGTAAATATAATGTTGATCTAACTTCCCCTCTTTCAGTCTCAATTTTATTTTCTAGTTATGACTTTAAATTGGTTAAAATAAACCATTAGCATTTTCAAAGGTCTGACAATTATAGCCAGCTGGTATTTTGCCATATCTTTTAAAATGCTGATGATTCGTTTTAGTCAGTTATATAGATAGGTAGAAAATACTTGCCTAGAAAATATAACTGTAAGCGTTTTTTGTATTGGCTGCAGAGGTGTGATTTTTTTTATTTTTCGCATTACGAATTATGCTATCAAAATTCAGACACGTGAGACATGATGATTATTTGTATCACGCGGGGACATTGTTCATTATTTGAATAGATATTTCGCTAATCCAGCAGATTATTTACACAGGGTTAAGAAATAATTAAAAACACCATTCAACACGAAGATTTTGCACAGGAAAATAAACAGCATTTGTAAGCGAATTGTCACGGCCTACTTCCTTTGAGGAAGGAGGAGGGGGTGGAGCTTCGTCGTTGAAACCCGATTATATTACAACACTTAACCCTTTGCCCAATACACGTAATATCAAAATTTGTTACTTAACTTATGTTTTTTTTTTCTTTAAATTAAAAAAAACTCAATAAAACGCTATCATGTGACCGGCCTCAGTGGAACGAGCTAGACGACCTCGTTCCAATGAAGGACTCATATGATATGGTTTTCTTGAAATGTTTTGAATATTTTTTCGACTACTCGTTTTTGTAAATTACTCTGTCAAATTTTTATATTTTTCAACATTAAACTGAAATCGGGCGTGGCGAACAGGCTGGGCATATCCTAACGCCGGGTACTTACATTGTGACAAAATTTCATTAATTGGTGCTTGTGCAACTGTGCAAAACTGACCATATATCAATACAAACAAACATATTTTAAATTAATGGAAAACTCCCGGGAGCGCGGTAGCTCAGTGTTACACTGTTGGACTTCTATGCTGGAGGTCCCGAGTTCGATCCCCGTCCGGGACGACCCGCGTTGTGTCCTTGGGCAAGGCACTTTATTTCGGTTGCCTACATGGGGGCATGATGACGCCGTGTACTAAGGCGTACTGCACGTGGATGGTGCACATGTCTTCAAACGATGTAACCCTGCTTGAGCGGAGCTTGAACAGAGATAGGATGGTGAGGAGCTGACAGTTGGTCGTCGATGCTCGGTGGTTCTCTCCGGGTATTCCGGCTTCCTCCACCCGTAACACTGTCACGGTCACGATTAGCCATTGTGCATAAGTATTTGACCTTAACCCTTTACCTAACGTAACGGCCCAAACCGGCCAGCGCTATTCTCAAAAATCGCCAATTAATTTTCATTATTTTTTGCATATTTTTGCGTAATTATTTATTACTTGCAAAAAAATTCTTGAATAACTATTATTTTCATTTTTTGTCTCAAAAACATAGGTTACGACCCCTCATTGGAACGAGCTCGACGAGCACGTCCCAATGAGGGGTCATAACCTATGTTTTAGAGACAAAAAATGAAAAATAATGAAAATTAATTGGCGATTTTTGAGAATAGCGCTGGCCGGTTTTGGCCGTTACGTTAGGTAAAGGGTTAAATAAATATAATTATCGTTAATAATGAAAAGTAATAAACAGAGTAGAGCTTGACTGGACTGGTTACGTGAAATAATTCATTCGAGGCGAGGGACTAATTTGTAAAACACTCGTGCGCATTCGCGCACTCGTGTCAGTACAACGTCCCTCACCTCTCATGAATTATTTCACGTAACCAGTCCAGTCAAACGATTTCTCTCCATCGAAAGGGGCTGAATAACCATTCTGTCATATCGGTACCAGAATCTGTCTCTAAATGGTATTTGCTCATTGTAAACCACTGTCCCTGCCTATGGCCAACACCATAAGGTTTTGGGAATTGTATTTTCTAAACAAGACGGACAATTTTCGTCATTGGAAGAGATTTACGGGAAAGTTAGTTTCATAAACATGAACTGTAGAATATGCTAAACAAATCTAGGTCAGGTGCTGGTGTGGCCGTTACGGTTGAGCGATCACGTCCAAAAAGGGCGTTCTCATCTAGACATTATACCGAGCCACCATACCAATTTTCAATGAAATCCCTTCATAAATGCAACCTGTAGACTGTGCTAAAAGAATCTAGGTAACGTGCCCCTGTGACCGTCACGGTTGACTGAACCCGACCAAAATAGGACGTTCTCATCTAAACATTATACGGAGTCATATAACCAAGTTACAATGAAATCCCTTCATAAATACGACCTGTAGACTGTGCTAAAGGTTTTCGGGTTTCGAGCTCGCGCAGCCGTCACGGTTGCCTGATCTTGACCAAAAGGGGACATTTTCATCTGAACATGACCTCAAATCTGCATATGAAATTTCGTGATGATCGGACAAGAACTACGGGGCGTAGCTTGCGCTGAAGAAAATGTGAATAGATTAACAGACTAACAGACTCACAGACTTCCGCACGCGTGATGGCAATAGCTTATTTTGACTTTTTCAAGTTAAGCTAAAATTGAAATTCGAAAGGTTAGCGAATTTGAATCAGAAATGTGGGCATAATTTCACAAATTTAGGCATTGTCATGTACGATAGTACAAAAATACAGAAGTTGGGTTTAATTTGTTCCCATGAACGTTAACCCTTTACCTAACGAATCGCCCGCATCCGCCGCGTAATATGCAAATTGAGCAGTTGGAAAAATTTTAAAAAATTATATTTAAAATAATAAATTTTGATATCGTCTGCGTTGGGTAAAGGGTTAATTATTGTCAGGGACGTGGCGACAGGTGTGTGTGTGTGGGGGGGGGGGGTGTCACCCCCCCCCCTTCCCAATCCTGGCCAAAATTTCCTATAGTTGGAAATTCGGAGGGCAAGTCGTGAGTAGTTGGAAATTCCATCTATCTAGATTTTAAAGCTTCTTTAGTGATGCTGATGTCTCCTTTACTTCCCAAAATCCCAACTCGGTTTCAAATCGGCAAAAATTCCAACTGTTACTATTTACAACAACTGTGTACGCAATATCGAGCTTCATAAGTATGCATGATCGTAAAATCGTTGTGCTGAGTTAATTCCATCATTCACAGTTACAAAATTATGAAACATCGAAAATTGATAATTCCTGCATAAGATCTGATTTAATGTTAGGACAGTGTGAATTGCTCAAAGTTCTCAACTTTAGCATTTGTTTAGCAAATATTCAATTCCCAGAATAATACAAATAATAATAACCTGATAATTCTGTCATAAATGTGTTGGCATTTCAGACACTAGAATCAATTTTATGCCCCTTTTCATGGCTTCATTTTCCAAATTTTTCTCGGTAGTGAATTTTCAACTAGGGGGTGAGACCGGGAGGGCGTTCCCCACTCCCGGACCCTCCTCTAGTTGTAAATTCACTCCCCTACACCCCCCAATCGGAAAGCCATAGCTACATCCCTGACTATTATTTTCCGTTGAAACCCATTTAAAAGTTAGGAGATGGCGTTTTCACCATCTTTTGATGTTCTGTAACTTTTGCTCATCATGCTCATCTGCTGATTATATCAACAATGTGCGCATCGTGACATATTATTAGTTACACAGTTTGTTGGTGGCCTAATATGGTATATATGGTGTCAGTTAATTTCATATTGGACGAGGGCGAATCTCGAGTCCAATATGGAATTAACTGACACCATATATACCATATTAGGCCACCAACAAACTGTGTAACGAATATATCTTACCGACTGCTGCATCGATGCACAGAACTAATAACAACAGTGATCAAAATTAAATGAGAGAATTCTCACAATGTGTTCACGTGTCTTTGCCTTGTTACAATTTATAAATTGTAACAAGGCAAATTCATACACACCAAACAGTTTCATTTCGAAGGTAACATGACACACATCCACAGAATATGAAGCCTTTTAAGTTGCCTAACCTACACTTCAGACCAAATATGGGCTTCCAACACTCAATCTTTCAACTTGAAGCGTTCATCGGCTGCCGCCATTTTGAATAATCAATGAACAAAGGGGAGAGTACCCATAGCTGTCAGCGTATATTGATGTTGACAGGCTGTATATGGTTTTATATGCAGTCTGCATGTGACGTCTTTGAACCAATGAAATTCCCAGATACTTGTAGGAGGTAAAATATAATAATTATACAATAACATTATTTTTGAGGGCGTTATGGTTCATTAACGGCCCTACGAAAATGATTAACAGCCCAAGGGTCTATTAGGGGCCCGAGACGAAGTCGAGGGCCACTAATAGGCCCAAGGGCTGTTAATCATTTTCGTAGGGCCGTTAATGAACCATAACGCCCGGACAAAATAATGTTATTTGTATTATTATCACATTTCAAAGAGGTTACATGTTAAACCAAGAAAAATCAAGATTGCCATTTTTTTCATCATTTATATATTATTATCATTTTTCAATGTAGTAGATGTGTGAAATTCCCACACAATCATTGTCAGCAACTAACTCATGCCTTAAATGCAAATGTATATCTTAATTCTTTCACGCCAAAGATCACAAAATTCACAAGATTCACAAAAATCACATCTCTCTTCTCCAAATATTCCAACTCAAAGCAGTGTTACCTCCCCTACATCCGGGGATGTGCGGGCCGCCGGGCCATATTGAAACGAATTTTTCATTATTGCCCGGGAACCCGGATGTGAATGAAAACATATGAGTTTTGTGCAGCCCCGAAAATGAAAATATTCGCCAGGGAGTGCCCTATAAAGTGATAATAATATAACAATAACATGATTTGGGAGGGCATTATGGTTCATTAGCGGCCCTGCGGCAATGATGAACAGCCCGAGGGTTTATTAAAGGCCCGAGACGAAGTCGAGGGCCGTTAATAAGCCCAAGGGCTGTTCATCATTGCTGGAGGGCCGCTAATGAATCATGATGCCTGACAACAATCATGTTATTACTATTATTACCACTCCCTGTTACAGCTAACCGCACGAGGGAATTGCTGGAAGAAATAATCACTAAAGTCGGTTCGATATTTCTGTTTCGATCGTGCGTTCGACTTCAGTTCAGAAATACAAAGGGACGTCATCCGAATGGGCGTAATTCATTAGACCATGGAATCTAAAAATAGCCGGGCCGCGGGCCGCGAATGGCTATTTATACCATTATCGCCCGCGGCCCGGCTCCGTCGAATGACGTCACTGAAATTATGGAGTTTTAACGAGCCTTCAAACTTATGTGAATCGACTAGCAACTTATAGATTGAGTGGTAATAATAATGCACTGTCCTTTCCATTATTGTAAAAGTTTTCAGCGACTGATTCGTGCTCCCGCGTTGTGTCCTTGGGCAAGGCACTTAACCCCGATTGTCTACATAGGGGCACGATGACGCTATGTACTAAGGCATACCACACGTCGATGGTGCGCATGTCTTCAACCAATCTAACCCAGCCTGTGCCGCGGTGCAGAGTTCAGAGTTACGATGTTGGAGAGTTGACAGCTACTCGTCGTTGCTCGGTGAATCTCTCCGGATACTCCGACTTCCTCCACCCGTAAAACTGTCACCGACATGATGTGACCCTGGCTGTTAAAGTGTCGTTAAACCATAATAAATAAATAAATAAATAAATAAATAAATAAATAAATAAATAAATAAATAAATAAATAAATAAATAAATAAGTCTTGGAGGCGACATTTGTTAATTTTTCCCTGGGAAGAATAGAAACTTGCAAATTACTATAAACACATGGACGCTAACTAAAAGCCAATTTACACGATACAACCTTTCTTCAAAAACTCCATCCAACATTTGTAAAACATGAAACATAAAACATCGTCAAACATTGTTCAAATTAATGGGCATGCTCAAACATAGTCCAACGTGTTCCCAGATGTTCAAATTCCAACATACACCATAACACATTTTCCCTTGAACAACATCATAAATTGGGCCTTTAGTGTTGATAGGTTTAAAACTTCCGACTATTGTCACATATTTTATGATGATTATCAATACGTCGTGCTATGCGCAGATCAAACCTACCATCTGATTAATTGTTGGAAAGGACCCAAAGAGCCCTTTCCAACAATTAATCAGGTGCTAGAGTTTCAAGTATGCCATAAATTTTATTAAACTAGCTCGCACACAGGTGTACATAGAGCCTTCCATATATGGATAAAGTGGGCGTGGCAGTAAAAGTGTTAATACTAATAGATATTCTTAACCCTTTACTTAACGTGAAAAGCAGACGACACTTGCAAAAAAAAATCTTCAATAACTAATTTTTTTCATTTTTTGTCTCAAAAACATAGGTTATGACCCCTCGTTGGAACGAGCTCGTCGAGCTCGTTCCAACGAGGGGTCATAACCTATGTTTTTGAGACAAAAAATGAAAAAAATAGTGAAAATTAATTGGCGATTTTTGAGAATGGCGCTGGCCGGTTTTGACGGTACGTTGGGTAAAGGGTTAATGACAGATTATCTGTTAAGATGTTGCTTCTAATTAGTGTGCCATGTAAAGCTAAGTTTCCTTTTTTGTAACTTTTAATGAACTGTTTGTTTGTTTTTCGTTAATTAAAAGTAACAAAAGGAAACTTGGCTTTATTTTCTACTGATGTCATAGGTGTTTTCTCATCAACTACTTGCTTCTTAACCCTTTACCCAACACAGACGGTATCAAAATTTATTAATTTAAATATCATTTTTTCAAATTTTTAAAAAAATGTCAACAAAACCATATCATGTGACCCCTCATTGGAACGAGCTCGACGAGCTCGTTCCAAAGAGGGGTCACATGATATGGTTTTGTTGAAATTTTTCGAAAAATAATATTTTTTTCAGCTGCTGAATCTGCATATTACGCGGGCGGATGCGGGCGATTCTTTGGTTAAAGGGTTAATTGGACCTTCCTATGGGGCGATGTGGCTAAGTGGTAACAGCATTAGACCTCAGACCGAAAGATTCACAGTTCGATTCCCACCAGGGGTATAACTGTGTTGTGTGCTCGGGCAAGGCGCTTAATCTCGATTGTCCACGTTGGAGCACAGTGGCGCCGTGTACTAAGGCGTACTGCATGTCGATGGTTCACTTGTCTCCAGCCAATGCTAACCCTGCTTGTGCGGAGTTAGAATGTAGGGGGAGTCTGTTAGTTGCTCGTCGCTGCTCGGTGGTTCTCCCCGGATACTCCGGCTTCCTCCATCTGGAAAACTATTGGACCTTCCACGCTCGTCTGCTAATTTCAAGGGAGTTAACCTTATCGAAAGTCGATTTTCATGACGAGAAAAGTCGGGAATGAATGTATTTTCTCTTCCTATATGGCTATAAAATGAAATGAATTAGTTGTTTATAGGACGTGGCAATGTACCGATAGTGAAGTTGTCACGCCTTTAATTTGCATGTAGGCGCAAGCTGCAAACCGAGAGGTCCTCTGTTCGAATCACACCTGCGACAACCGCGTTGTATCCTTGGGCAAGACACTTCACCCCCATTGCCCACGTGGGAGGCACGAAGACGTTGTGTACTATGGCGTGCTGCACGTCGTTGCTGCACTTGTGTTCATCCAATACTAACTCTGCTTGTGTTGAGTTCGTATGTTGGGGAGCTGACAGTTGCTCGCCGTTGCTCGGTGGGTCTCTCCGGGTACTCCGGCTCCCCCCGTAAAACTATCTTGGTCATGATTAGCCATTGTGCAGAAATATGTGACCTTAAACACAATTAAATAAATAAATAAATAAATAAATAAATAAATAAATAAATAAATAAATAAATAAATAAATAAATTTGCATGTCCTTGTCATGTTATATTCACAGGTAGACAATAAAGTTCTGGAAAATACATCAACAAACTTTCATAGTATTGGCCTCTTGACTCAATCAACGTGTGTGGCTGATTAGTGCGTTGAAGAATCTGATGGTTGTTTGTCCCCAACGGGCAGTATTCTGTGGCGTCCACAACCCGTGCAACTGTCTTATGTATCAAAACTCAACGTAAAGGCTGTTGCAAGGTATGCCAATAACCCCCCCCCCTCCCTGTGGGACATGTAAGTAATGAAGGATGACACTTGGGCAAACTAATTTAATACTGAAATTCTCATAAACATTTGTTCGCTAGAGTTTTCGTGTGTACACTGGCGAACTGATTTTACACTGAAAATTCCCATAGACATCTTTTCGCCAGAGTGCCATCGGCCGATGGAACTCTGGCGAAAAAATGACTATTGGAATTTTCACTGTTAAATCAGGAGGACCCCATAGTACACACGCTCGTGAATTTTCTCTGGCGAACACATGTCTATGGGAATTTCAGTGTTAAATTAAGTGTCATCCCTTATTACTGATGTAGCTAAAAAGAATAATAAAATAATAAAATTCATTACTTTCCAAAGTGTGATTTATTGGGATTTCCGGGTTTAATTATAAACGATAACTTCACAAGTGAATTATGCAATCAACAATTGGGCCATGTATCCGTGCGCGCAAACGAAGACGCTTTGCCGTGGATGTAATGGGGACTTCATTGTTTTTTGTTTTTTTAACCCTTTACCTAACATGAAAAATGACAAACAGACGACACTTGCAAAAAAAAATTCTTGCTTAACTACTCATTTCTTTTTTTCCCCAAAACATAGGTTATGACCCCTCACTGGAACGAGCTCGATCAAATGAGGGGTCATAACCTATGTTTTAGAGACAAAAAAATTGGCGATTTTTCTTTTTGCGCTGGCCGGTTTTGGACGTTACTTTCGGTAAAGGGTTAAATAATATAATTCTCGTTAATAATGAAAAGTAATAAACAGAGTAATCGCTTGACTGGACTGGTTACGTGAAATAATTCATTCGAGGCGAGAAGGACTATATTGTAAAACACTCGTGCGCATTCGCGCACTCGTGTTTGTACAACGTCCCTCAGCTCTCATGAATTATTTCACGTAACCAGTCCAGTCAAGCGATTACTCTCTATATAAAAAAGTTGAAAGAGGGAGGGGAAGGAGAAAAACAACTTCAGATGCAAACGGATACAATGGATGCAATCCTGTATGACTAAAATCTTCGTTTTTTGTATACAAGATTCACTGCATCTCTTTATTAGTTTGGTATTCAGTCACGTTTAATATTAGATATTAGCACTTTATACAACATAAAATAACATGAACCACCTAATGCGATATAACATTAAATTTGTCTGTAATTGTTAGGATCAGTGTATGTTCATAACAGAATCTTTTAAGTGTTATGTATTTGCAATATACAACAATAAAATTGTGGCTACGACTGGCCAATAAAGTAAACCTTTACACAACGCGGAGAAAAGATAACACTTGGAAAAAAGTATTAAAATACTAAGCATTTTAATTTTTTGTCCCCAAAACATAGGTTATAAACCTACATGGCTCCTTCCAATGAAGGGTCATAGATATATTTTTGAGGCAAAAACTAAAACAAATTTAAAAATTGAATGGCGTTTATTATTAATTAGAATTTGTGAGCGGACCCGTCCGAGGACAAATAACACATCCTCGTGGAAAATTTCTAGTTGCATTGCATATCAAGGGAGATAATCAAAGCTTGAATTCCTAGCTGGCCCGAGAATCTGAATCACTGAATACACTCCCCATTTATATAAAAGATAACATTGGTCGATTAATCCAGTTACGGTAGGTAAAGTGTTAAAGAAAATGAGACGCCAAGGTGTTACAAGAAGGTTCATCTTGATGTCTGAAAAGTGAATGCGTGATTAGTGCGCGTGCGAATAAGAGTGCTGTCCGGGAAGAATGGTGATTTTTTTGTGTCTGGTGATTACGTTACAGCAGAAAAAAACAGTGACGAAAACCACATGCCCAACTATGCTAAGGCCAAACAAAATTAAATAATTGATTTTCAGGCATTTTTTTTTTAAAACGATTGAGGGAGGGTGTTTTTTATTTTTTATTCCTGATGGAATGGTCGCCGATGCCTAAAATCCAACTGTGAGAGCCTATCATTTAAAGACTAGAGATTCCATGTTGATTTCGCTGAGTTTTTTTTTTTTTTTGTAACAGCGATCACACAACACAAAATCAATACAGAACAACTAAAATGGAGATAAAAAATAATAATGAGTTTTTTAACTACCCGAGTGCTAGAAACACAATCAGGCTTTTCAAAAAGATGAGGGTACCAGTACAAAAGTAACATTTTTCTTACCCTTGTTTCGTATTCAGTTAAACGTAAATAATAGTTTGTTTGTACAAATTTGTTCTATTATAAATTATTGGAGAGTGCCACCAGGCACTCTCCAATAATTTTTAATAGAACAATTTTCAATGAACAAATTCAGACCACCCGAAATACTCTAGTCCTCAACCAGTTAAATAAATATTTACTATGCATACATATTGTTATGGATTGTGAGGCATATGTCGAAATTAGGGAAAACGAGGTTCGAAGAAATTATAAAAGAAAACAAAGAATTTGAACAATTAAATGATTTGGAGGAATACTATTATATATTGAAAAACTGTGATAGTAAATCTATTAATATTATTTCTAACATGATCTGATCATTCTTTTGTAAGCGAGATCATCTTGTTAAAGATAAAAGTCATTAGTACTTTATATTATACATCATGTTTACGAATTCTTCTTATTTGTTATGTTTGTATTGTGCAACTACCATTAAACATAAGAGAATCGTGTCACATTTCGCGACGAGAATAACCATATTGTATCAATGTACGTGACATGATACATCGCAAATCGCGATGTGATACCGTTAAAATCACATGGTAGTTTTGTGCATTTTGAATTTTAACTACGAAATAAAAATGACGAACGCGAGCCGAAAAAACGAATGGTGCCTGAGAATCAAAAGATTAATTTTCTTTAGACTTCTATTGAATTCTTTCCCAATTTGTCTGGAAATGATTGTATTTGAAAAAGTTAACCCTTTACCCAACGAATCGCCCGCATCCGCCCTCGTAAGATGCAAATTCAGGAGTTGAAAAAATATTATTTGTCCAAAAGTTTCAACAAAACCATATATGTGACCCCTCGTTGGAACGAGCTCGTCGAGCTCGTTCCAACGAGGGGTACATGATATGGTTTTCAGGCCTGGCATTCTGAAAAATGCAGGAGGGCAAAAAATCGCTCTCCTCAATCAGCTCAGGAGAGCAATTAGCTTTACACAGCTTTTTAAGTATTCAGTTCAACGAACTCATTGAAACTGAAACCAACAGACTACATCAGTGATTTTATTAACTTTACTAAGGTAAAGCGAAATCTCTTAGACATCTAGATGTCTCACTCAACAACCGAACACACACTTGACAAGACCTGTGTGGGTACCCAGACCTGCTGTCCAAGAAAGTCATACGCCTACCACAACCACCTTCAACCCCCCTTGGGGGTTGAAGGTGGTAGTGGTAGGCGTATGACTTTCTTGGACAACATGTCTGCTTGAATCTACAGTCACATCCTGGTGCAAGTGCTTCAAGTGACAGGATAGTAGCAATGGTAGTATATTATAGTGTCAATATTCCTTGAATAATTACCCCTCAAACTGTGATGTCAGTTGTTGAACTTGAAACTGACAGAATAAAAAATATTGCTGTGACCCATTTTGCTTCAAATGATTGCAACTGTGTTTGTGTATGGTTGCAGCCATTACCTTTTACCACTAAACCACTTTCAAAATGAAATTACGTGATGTTATGTGACTTCGAAGTTAAATTACATTTTTGCTTTACAGCAAAAATTTAATGTGAGCATAATACATGTAATCTCAATCATCCCAGACCAAAATATTTAGGAGGGCAATTTTTCGCTCTCCTTAATTCTTTCAGGAGGGCAGTAAGGAGAGCTAAAAATCGCTCTCCTGAAATTGCCAAGCCTGGGTTTTGTTGACATTTTTTGAAAAATTTGAAAAAAATGATATTTAAAAAAATAAATTTTGATATCGTCTGCGTTGGGTAAAGGGTTAAAAGATTATAGGAAAATAAATCACCAAACTGTGACAAACAGAGGTAAAGTACACATTTTTCAAAGACAGGCATATCGGTACCCTCTTTTATAAAAAAAAAAACCCTCCAGATGTTAACAAATAAAATGGATATACAAATACACGTGACATTGTGATTTTCACGCCATGCGTGCAATTTCATCTCACGTTGCTGGTAATCTGAAGTTTTCTCTCGGGCGTACACTGTACTTGTGGACTGTGTGATATCAGGTGAGCGAAAACGTTTTGTGTATTATGAATATGAGAATTCGCCTCCTGTCCTGTTTTTCTGTGTTGCTGTTACATTGTTCCTATACTTGCTAAACAATAGCCAGTTAGAAACGCACGTGGCGGAAAAATAAGAAAATACTTGTTTGGTGCATATATCCGCATACGTTCTTGTTATACACTCTAAAATCAGTTGGGTTAGAAATCAACCCAAATCAGCTGGGTTGAGTGAATATGAACCCAATTGGGTTCATATTCACTCAACCCAGTCGATTTGGGATAATTTTTAACCCAACTGATTTTAGAGTGTCCGTCCGCATTTGAACGAGATGGAACTGAATCGGTCACGTGCATGTGCTAATAATGTAATAATTCTTTGGCTTTCCGCTAATTTGTCGAGGTCCTGTAACGAGGAGACCTACATTAACTCAGTCCCCCGCCGACTATTCCTCCCCACTCTCCCTCCTAATCTCCCAGCATTCATAATCCCTCTCACCGGGGCTTTCACGATCTTCCTAACTATGAAATTGACCATTTCCCTCATGTCATTACCCATCCACTTATCCTTCATATTTTCATCCCATTTTTCCATTAGTATTACAATGAGTCTTGTTCTACTAGGCAAATATTTGGGGCATTCAAATATGAAATGTTCCAGGATCTCCGTTACTCCTAAATTATACATTTGGCACACTCATTCCTCGCCTTTCCCGATTCACCCCCCTCAACTCCAATGACTTCGATCTTACTTCTGCTTCCATAAGCAATGTGCACGCTAAGAACTAAAGTGTTAAAAACTGCACTTTAAGTGCTGTATTTAATACTTACTAAGTGCTGAACTAGCACTGTGTTCAAGGGTAGATATCCCCGAACTTGACAGGTGTTACAATAATACCACTTGACAAGTGTAATGTCGCGACACTTAAAAGGAAACAACACAGATGACGCGGACCAGGCTCGAACTCTCGAGCCTGATCCGCGTCATCTGCGTTGTGTCCTTTTAATTATGTACCCACCAAGCGCAAATCAAATGATGGACGATTCTTGAAGAACCACCAATGCTAGACGCATGGGAAGTGCCATCCATTCAAGTTTCAGATGTCTGACGATTGTAATGTCTAAGTGCTTAAAGCATTGCACTATGAGTGTTAAAATCAAACCCTAAGAGTTAGAATGGGTTTAACACCTTGAAATTGTCAGTTTTAACACTTTAGTTTTTAGCGTGTGGTAGCAGTTGTGTAAAACTTTTGGACCTTCTGCGCTCGTCTGCTAATTTCAAGGGAGTTAACTTTATCGAAAGTCGATTTTCATGACGATATTAGTCGGGGATGAATGTATTACAGTTAAAACTAGAAGTCCTGTCACGAACTGTGCGCTTAGCTAGGCTTAATTGCGCGTAGGAATTGCGCGCAATTGCCATATCGAATGGCATCCAAAGCACGGCAGGTTCTCCTGGCTACTCATAGCAAACACAGGCGATGTTTCTGCCAATGGACCTCCGGTTTACCCGGAGGCCCATTGGCTGAAACATTGCATGTGCACAGGCCATATGTACAGAATTTGATAGTCTTACTATGGTCATAACGCGTAGATTAACGCGCAGATCGACGTGCTATTTGTGAGCATTTCATGACAGGACTCCTAGTTTTAACTGTATGAGTAGTAGAGAGATGTGAGATGTCACGATTTCGGAAGGAGACTTCCGATTTCCAATTCAATCTCTCGTCCTCACAGTCGATGTTTGTGTACCCTTCTCCCTGTGTTTGCTCTGAAAACTGAGACAGGGTTGTATAGTTTTCTGTACTATAAATACTCCGACGTGAAGTATTTCAAACAAATTGCCTTGCCCTCGCATTGTCCTTGCCTTCAGATAATGAGGTGTATGAAAAGATTAACTACTACATGTATATTGTACAATATAATCTTATAACAGAAATTTATTCGGTCTTAAATAAATAGTTAAGTCAAATACATTTTTCTGTTATTAAACCCAAAGAGGAAGTTATATTTCTCGTTAAAAATGTGAACAGAAGCCAAGAACCTTGACCGACACCTGGTATTCCCTATATTATGTTGTAATAATGATTTAAAATTGACGCGAACCACCTGGGGATAAAAGAATGTTGGTCGTTTGATGTTGCGTGTTTTTGACAGTAATACATTTTGTAATGTATGCAATGTCTTCTAAACCTCTAGTCAAAATGCTGTTGTGTTTGACATATAACACCTTTGTCAGGATAATTTACAAATATGTTTAAATCAAGCTCGGGAGGTGGGGGGGGGGGGGGGGGGGGTTATCACATTTAGGGGGTAGCCTTGGGCCCTCAAAGTTTAACACTCTTGGTAATGAAGAAACTATATTTTAAAATCCCTTCTTTTGAACCGCTGCTCAAAGCTCTGAGACCACCAGTCTAATTCTGTACGAAATTCGACGTTGTTTTCCCGGAACCAGTCTAATAGACCATCTCCCTTGTTTAGTTTCACGCGTCTGGAATATTTCAGTTGGTTGTAACAGCTCGCCCATGGTTCGCTTTTCCAACCATGTTACTGATATATTCTGGACGACTGAATCTGAAAAAATTAATAAAGATTTATTTTTTTTGTGAATCAATGCTAGAAATGTTGCCCAATCGAGACTTGATTTGATTGATATTTTAATGACATTATAATCAGAAATGAAGACTCAACACAGTCGTAGTATTATGATTCCACAGAGGCGGACTATCCTTACAGTTCACTGTTGCACGGTCGTTCTCTCCGGGTACTCCGGCTTCCTCCACCCGCAAAACTGTCGTGAAGAAATTTGTGACCTTAAAAACGCCAATAAATAAATAAATAGAAACTTTAAAAAAAAATCCCTTTTCCCAAACTAACGATGCAAATGCATTATTCATTGGTATGTAATCTGTAAGGATAATTTTCATGTTTGTCCAAATGGGCCCCTACAGAATTTCATAGTTTACAGTGCCATGGCGTAACATATTTTAACATTATGAGGAATAAAGAGACACATGAAAATATATATCTCCAAAACCACTGAGGAATACGTCCATATTTTATATACAGCCGTCCGAATTTAACACTATCGGTAATGGGAGAACATTAACCCCCAAAATACTGCCTAAATGCTTCCATTTTTAATATATAACATACTTGTAAGGATATTTTACGAATTTGTTCAAATCAAGCGCCTTGTGTCACATGTTCATATTTGGAGGTATTGTTGGGGTTGGTGAGGAGGTGAGACTGCGCGAATGAATTTTAACAACGAGGAAATGGTGCAACATTCAAGACCCGTTTTTTTTTCACAATTCCACCGGTTAACATAATTTTAATTTTGACCTCTCTACTTAGCGATGACCATTAACAGCTTTGTAAAAATTAAGACATTTTAGGGAAGTCAGCCATATCTGCCCCAACAACTCCCATTCCAATTCACCAGCATAATGGCAGTGCACTCTAAAATCAGTTGGGTTGAAAGTCAACCCAAATCAACTAGGTTGAGTGAATATGAACCCAATTGGGTTCATATTCACTCTACCCAGTTGATTTGGGTTAATGCTTAATCCGTCTGATTTTAGAGTGCAGTCATGAAAAAAGATCTTCTAAACCATAGCAGTTTGACATCTAATACGTCCTAAAAGTAACGAGACATTGATTATTTTTTAAAATGCTTTAAATCCATTTGTAAATAATCCACGGGCCTTTGTCAAATGGTAGTTTCCTGCTTGTCGTATGCGATATAAAATTTAACCCTGGACAGATGCATCTTCACGGATCTCTCAATAGGTGAGATTCCAGTGTTTAAAAGCTGGGATCGAAGACCAATGCATATATTATTATTTTTAACGTATATTCCTGGGTAAATGAGGGTACCGACTTGCTCCAGATTTTAACATTTTAACACCACGAGTAGCAAGGAGAACCATAGAATTCTTCTCTAAAACCCCCTTACCAAATGCTTCCCATGTTTGATATGCAACATCTTTGAAGGGACGTTTTTCGGGTACATGTAAATCAAACGCTAGGCGCGGATGTGGGGGTATCGTGGGGTACTCATATTTTAACAACATTGGTAAAGGTTAACATTTAAAAATCTCCCCCTCAAAGCGTCAGCCCCAAATGCTTCCATATTTAATATAGAACATATTGGTTAGGATAATTTACTTGCTGGGTCTAATCAAGCTCCTGGTGTCATATGTTTGGGGTGTTGTTGTTGGGGGTGGGTGCGTACCAATTCCACTGCGCGGTCTAAATGATTTTATATTCGACTTCACATCTTGACATAGATCATTAACAGCTTTGTAAAAATTTCGCCACTTGGGAAAGTTTAGGGGAGCTAGCCAAATATGCCTTCGATGACCACCCCCCCCCCCCCCCACATCCCACGAATCATAATGCATCGGCAGTAGTCTTGAAAAAGAGCTTCTACCAAACCATCGTAATTTTACATCTTATATCGGATATATAACGAGCGACAGATTATTTTTAAAATCCTTCAAATCCCTTTGTGAAAAACCTTTGGGTTTTTGTCAGGTGAGTGCTTCAGCCCCATTGGGGCATTTTGTTTATGCCCTCTATCGCATTTATGCAAAGGGAGCATTGGGTTTTCTCATTTCATCAACCCGCCCGTACGTACCTATGGTATCCACGAACTATGTAGGCAGTGGCCCGACCTGAAGATTTGAGAATAGGATTAAGTTTTTCCGCCTACTTTTTAAATGTAAATCCAGAAATAAGATGTATTTCTTTACCGTTTACCTAACGAATCGCCCGCGTCCGCCCGCGTAATATGCAAATTCAGCAGTTAAAAAAATATTATTTTTCAAAACATTTCAACAAAACCATATCATGTGACCCCTCGTTGGAACGAGCTCGTCGAGCTCGTTCCAACGAGGGGTCATGTGATATGATTATGTTGAAATTTTTTTGAAAAAAGTTGAAAAAATGTTTCTTAAAATAATACATTTTGATATCGTCTGCAATGGGTAAAGGGTTGACTGTAGTTATATTACCTTTCGATTACGATTATCCTGCCGGAATCTTCCCTCTGTGTAGGACATACATAATTAGGTGCATTTAATTACATTCTTTTTAACACAATTAACGTTGTTTAATTCTGAACTGATTAAAAAATTTATTACACTACAATATCTTTTTATTTTCTCAATGGCGTGTAGTTAAGTCTTGGCAAAGTTGAGAAATCATTATAGTATGGTTCTCAGACTGTTTAACAGAACATGGAACAAGAGAGGAAATAAGGGTCTTACGGTTGAGCGCCATTTTTTAAGATTGAGGAACCAGATCAGAATTTTAGAAGCTAAATTCAAAATGGCCCCTTACTTGGTTTGTCAGTAACAACGAGTAGTGTAGTCATCAACCATTAGTGTAATATTAACCAGTGGTGCTATAAACATCAACCAGTGATGTAACAATCAACCTGTGATGTGATACAAATCAACCAATACAACTAGTTCTCATTTATACCATGATTACCTATTCTACTAAAAGCCTATGACATAAATTTTAGCTTTACACACCAACCGTGGTGAACATACCAGCAATGGGATTTCAATAGCCAAATTTTACACCTACAGTGGAACTACATCCAAGCTGACCTTTGGTGACCTCGACCCGAATGCACACTTGTCTAAATTTATCGCTCGTCGCATCACGAAGACTGAAATGAAAGCGGCAATTATTTATTACGTTTTTAAATGAGTTTACCCCATAATATACCCAAAATTAACAAACATGCGTTGCCTCATGTGAATAAAGCACCCATTACTCAAAATAGTATGTTTTTATGTTATTAAAATGAAAAAGGCCCCGTGATTTGCATGTTTCTTTTTTCCATTTCGTTTCGGCGATAAAATTGACAGCGGAAGTACCAACCACCGGTGCTCATGTAAACAAAAACAGATTCACACGTGTGAATATTGTATTATATAAAAATATTATTTAAACTCTTATTAATCTGACGATTATGGTATAAATAAAATATACCAAAAGTAGCTTGGTGTTCCAAATGCTCGCCACTCGTGGTGAAGTGGTGTTAACCGCGCGCCAAAGGCTCGCGGTTAACACCACTTCACCTCTCGTGGTAAACATTTGATACACCAAGATACTATGGGTATATTCTATATATATAGGATCTCTGGTAGGCAGGCAGGCCTACATACATGCGCCTGCATGCATTCTACACAATAACGTAGTGAAAAAAATATGAAGGAGTCGTGGAGCTGGTATCAGATAAAGCGGCAGTCACACCATCGCATACGATTTTCTGGTCGGTCTATCGGACACGTATTTCTCTGCGATTCGCATCGTTGCATGGTCACACTATATGTATGTTGCCATGGCGTCAAAGCTCTCCATAAGGAGCACGTATAAATTGAAAAATCATGAAAATGGGGCCAAGTCATGGTTGAATCCCTGTATATTGGGTTGGGGGGGGGGGGGGGGGGGGGGGTGTTGTGCTACACGCTAAAATTAGTTGCGTTAAAATTCAACCCAAACCAGCTGGGTTGAGTGAATATGAACCCAACTGGGTTCATATTCACACAACCCTGTTGCTTTGGGTCGATTTTTAACCCATCGGGTTTTAGAGTGTATGATTTTATAAAATTATCGAAATTTGCAATAAAAATTTGAATAAAAAAATCAGAATATTGGGGGCGGCATTGACGCAGACGTTAAACACTTGAATAAATATATATATATTTATAATTTCACTACCGAACTGGGGAAAATATAAGACACGAGTAACAAAGATGCACAGCTATTTTCTACACATAACTTCCAGGAATCAGAGAAAAATAACGTAGACATGCATAATTATGTGTTTTTTGATACTTTGCTTGGACCTTGGCCTTAAAAATATTGACAAAATCGTATACGACTGGATTCGGTCCGTCAACAAATGTAGCATGTTCCATTTTATTCGGACGGACATGAGCAACGTATACGATAATTTTATCGTACACATAGGTGTAATAATAATAATAACACTTTGGCCAGCCGCTGATTTGTCGCGGTTCTCGGACGAGAAGGCCATGGTTACCCCTGAACTCCCAACTGCCTCCCTATTCCACCCCAACGGAAAGCTATAGAAATCGAATGTTTGACGTACGATGTGTGACTGCCGCCTTAGACCACGAATCACAGTACACGGTAATAAAGCGCCTCCACGAATCACAGCATTCGCTCACCTGTAAATCACAGTACACAGGTACAGCAGATACCAGAAATACATAAAGCTTCAAATTACCAGCAATTTATGATGCGGATTTCGACGAAATGTGCACAAATAGCATGGAAGTAACTATATCCTGTATGTCTGCGACAATATTATTTACATTAATAGATTCAGATCTCATCCTGCCGATTGTATCTTTGTTATGATGATTATCAACCAGCCCTCGTCATTATACATGATTAACCCTTTGGCAGTGGTACACCTAATATACGTTAGAAACGAATTCCCAAAAGTTCCTCTGTTACAGTTTTTGGAAAGTAAAATCTGTTCCACTTGTGCACTTCTTACGAAAAATGGGCACGCCCTGCTAGGGAAAGGGGCAGATGCCCCCCACCCCCCACCCACAAATACACACAGTTCCTGTGCTCGATTATTCTCCTCGATGTGGGAGTGTCAAAATCCAAAGTAGATAAGCAACAATACCGGATATGTTATTTAATGCGCTACACTGCAAAAAATATAGGTTCTCTTTGGAACCAAAACAGGTTCTAATCTTGTCCCTGAGATGGAACCAGTTCTGTTTAAACAGTATTTATTTCAAATCAAATAAATTTACCAAGATTAGCATTCAATTTTAACAGAATATTATATGAACTGAAGTAGATTCAGCAGTAAACTTCAACGCAGTCGCCAAACATTTTGAAACAAAGGAGATATGAACAGTTGGCATATCGAACCAGTTTTGATTCTGTATAGAACCAAAACTGGTTCGATATGCCGACTGTTCATATCTCCTTTGCTTAATAATGATTTGAGACAACCTCGTATAAGCGCTAAACTTACGGTTGAACCCCCCTCAATTTATGTTTAATTCTGTTAATATTTAATGTTAATCTTTATAAATTTATTTGATTTGAAATAAATACTGTTTAAACAGAACTGATTCCATCTCAGGGACAAGATTAGAACCAGTTTTGGTTCTAAAGAGAACCTAAATATTTTTCACTGCTGGACCTCACAAAGTATTCTCTTGTCCAATATAGAAATTGATAATTTGGGGATACAAAATATAAAATAGAGGAAATATATATAATAAAAACAATGCTATGAAGTTCATAGGGTAGCTTCCGGGTGAAGGAGGAACTCAGTTGTCCCCCCACATATTGTGTTGGGCAGGTGACTCTCAGAAATATAAAAAAACAGCGCGTCAGTAACTGAAAAGTTCACCCGATTAATAGTGAACAATTGGACGATGGGATGTCTGTGACGTTATAAATACAACCGCTGCAACATATTGGGTAATAACCTCAGGGGCGGCGAAAGCTCGATAAAAGTGGAAGGGCGCAAATTTACATTGCTACCATGGTTCGCCCCAGTATGAGAAAGGTTACAATATCATATGACTCGATATAGTCTCTCGTTTAGATGAATATGCCGCTGTGTGGCCACGGCCCTGTCCGTTTATTCTACTTCAACCATCTTTCAAACCGAAGGCTAGCCTTCGGGCTAAAAGATAACTGAAGTAGATTAAACGGGCCGAAGCAACCGAAAGTGGGATTATCTGGCTAAATGTTGTTTGGATTTGCAAATAATGTCATAGGAATGACAGTATATTGACACGTTTGCATTTACCCCATTTTAACCCTTTACCTAACATGAAAAGCAGACGACACTGCAAAAAAAATTCTTGAATAATTAATTTTTTTCATTTTTTGTCTCAAAAACATAGGTTATGACCCCTCGTTGGAACGAGCTCTACAAGCTCGTTCCAACGAGGGGTCATAACCTATGTTTTTTGAGAAAAAAAATGAAAATATTTTGAAAATTAACTGGCGATTTTTGAGAATAGCGCTGGCCGGTTTTGGCCGTTACGTTGGGTAAAGGGTTAACTCATTGTGTAACTGCCAAATATCCGTGGAAAAAAGTAGAGGGGCACGTGCCCCCTGTGCCTCCCCCTTCTGGCTCCGCTGCCTCTCAATAACCTGAAAGCTACAGCTACATGTACCATTCATGAGCGCCACAGTCTCCAACCATGAAACCTTTCCTCCGCGGTGTTATTGTTCCAATGTAAATCTAATCTATGGCAATGTTTCTTCAGTCATCAGTCGATCTGGTCCGCGAAGGTGGCTTCACACGATTTTTCTGGGCGCAGGGTAATGGTTTCGTTGGCGCCACGGCAAGCGTAAGGCGGTAATTCTTCGGGTACGACTCCAAATTATCTTTCAAAGTCATCTCTGTTTCACTGACATCACCAGCTTGAATGGGACGTGTGCAAGTTTGCTTTTTGTAAAACACGCTATCAGAAACGTCTGTATCGTTACAGGACTGTATTAAACGCTGGTCATTATTTGAAAGTTCCTGATTGGCGAGCTTCACATCAATTGGGCTGAATTTGTCTTCCGATTTGTGTATTTTGTTCAAAACGCTCTGTATCCTTGAACCAAGTTTTTCTCGCTCATCTTCATTCAGATGCCCTAAGCAAAGATTGTTATTGTGTGCCATTTCCTTTTCGTTGCATGAAGTCGTCTCCTGGTCTGTGAAATTTGGGCTTATTGCCTGACTTGTATATGGTAAGTCTGGCAGCACATACCGTTTGGGAACAAAGGCTTTCCGAAACATGTAACTACATTCTTTGATGTCGTCCTGTGACTGTTTCGTGTTCGTCCCTCCACTGACGGGTCGAAACAAATAATCCCGAAGTGTTTCGTTGTCCACAGACAATTTAAGTTCATCTTTTTTGGTTTGAGAGAGGTTGTAATTTTCATACCACACCCTACATACATTTAACGGAAACTCACCACCAGGTTTAAAGTAGGCGATTTCATTTTGACGTATATGCAGCACTCTTTTGTCCCATAGAGGAATTGGAGTATTTCCCCGTTTTTCAACAACGTATTGCTTGATAATTTTCTGTGGGGGAAGAATGACATCGGGTGTGCTGCTATCAACAATTTTTCGAACACCGACAATATCTGATATGATGTTTATCAAATAGTGGAGGATACGAATGTCGTCTGCGTCTTCAAAGTGGAATGTAACTCTTTCGTTGGTGAAATGAAGAGTCACGCTGCATTCCTCATTCTTTTGAAACACCCTGTATTGTCTGAAGGTGAATGTATCTCTCACATCTCCTCTCTGTATCAACATTATCTTCCTGTCCACAAAATCCACTTGAAGCACAGCTCGCTTTCCAAGAATGCGAATCCCGAAGTTGAATTTTTCTTCAGGGATGTGGGGACTTTTCATATTTACCAAAGCACACATTTTTCTAAAGGCTGAGCACGCCTTTCAGCCTGTAACGTGCTTCGTTTTTGGAATCTGTAAATGAAAAGAATATTATTTAATACTGTCTGAGAGGACGCGACGATGGTTGATTTGGTTGCGTTTGCAAACCTCATTGTCCCAACTAAAATATTCAACCTACATCACCAAGACATGCCTTAACCCTTTGAATACTGATGGTATCTTCCATGTCAGTTCAATAACAATAATTGGCAGAGCCATATTCATTATTTTGGGGTAGAAAATTAATACTTTCAACGTGCAGAAAATATTTATTGTTTCACCCCATGCATTTAGTTAGCAGACGTCCTACTTAATGAAATTATGACGTATCATGTTCCTGAGCTGGGAAAAAATCTCTCTCGGATCGAATGGGTTAATGATGAAATTGAAAATTTGTCAGTCCCAGTGATTATAGCACAAAAATTCAAAGTTCTTAAAAATTACTTATGGATACACACACGTGGTTGTCTTGACGAACGAGCTTTTTCGTCTTCGTATATAATTAGCACGGGCAGACAAATGGGGTTTAGGTGGCTGTTTGTTGTTACAAATGGGGCTTAGGTGACTACCGCAATTTATGTGACTAGTCACATAGTTAAATGTCATTACTTTAGGGTGGGGTTTAGAATTGGGGGTCGGGTGGTGTTAGGGTCTCTAAAGGGTAGGGTTAGGGCTTGCTACCACCCCAAAACATTTTCACCCAAAAGTTGTTTTAACCCTTTACCTAACATGAAAAGCAGACGACACTTGCAAAAAAAATTATTGAATAACTAATTTTTTTTCATTTTTTGTCTCAAAAACATAGGTTTTGACCTCTCGTTGGAACGAGCTCGACGAGCTCGTTCCAACGAGGGGTCATAACCTATGTTTTTGAGACAAAAAATGAAAATATTTTGAAAATTAATTGGCGATTTTTGAGAATAGCGCTGGCCGGTTTTGGCCGTTACGTTGGGTAAAGGGTTAATACAATGGGCATGCATTTTAGTTAAAATAGACTAGGCACATAATGAATTTTCATTAGTCTAGGGTGGGGTTTAGAATTGGGGGTGGGTGGGGGGTAGGGTTAGGGTTAGTAAAGGGTAGGGTCATGGTTTGCTACCACCCCAAAAATTTTCCCCCAAATCACTTGTTTTAATATAATGGACATGAATTTCATTGTAGTCCCATAAAAATAGCCACATAAGTACCAATTGTTAGAATGTGCGTACCATAATCCAACTTGGTCTTGCTGAGTCCCAGCAGAGTGAATCGTGCACCAGACACTTTCTGGTAAGAAGGACAAGATGACTGCTAAGAGCGATTATTTATTATCTATGTATTGGTGTTTTAAGGTCATATACTTATTAACAATGGCTAATCATGACCGTGACAGTTTTACGGGTAAAGGAAGCCGGAGTACCCGGAGAGAACCACCGAGCAACGAAGAGCTGCTGCCAGCTCCCCTACATCGTAACTCTGCGCTGCAGCACAGGCAGGGTTAGATTGGTTGAAGACATGCGACCCATTGACTTGCAGTACGCCTTAGTACACGGCGTCGTCATCGTGGCCCATGTGGACAATCGGGGTGAAGTACCTTGCCCAAGGACACAACGCGAGAGTCAGAATCGATCGCTCAGACGGTCACCCATCCAAGGACTAACCGGGCCCGACGTTGCTTAACTTCTGTGATCTGACGAGAACCGGTTACCGCAGCGACACCGCGCCCCCGCTAAGAGCGATTCAAAATCTTAGACTTCAATTGAGACTTAAAAATGTTATTGTTAGAGAAAAAATAAATGGGGTGGGGAGGTTCACACCTACCAAACCTTCTATTATGGACCTGAATGCTATTCAGCAAAGGTAACCTGACTCCAAAAACACGCATGTAGACCTGCTCACTTTAGTTAGCCCAACAGCCGGGGTCAGTGGTTACAACATTGGACTTCAAACTGAAAAGTGCACAGTCCGATCCCGCCAGTGGTAACTGCATTGTACCTTGGGCAAGGCACTTAATCCCGATTGCCCACGTGGGGGCGCGGTGGCGTTGTGTACTAAGGCTTACTGCATGTCGTTGCTGTACTTGTCTTCAACTAATGCTAACCCTGCTTGTGTGGAGTTAGGACGTTGGGGAGTTTTGGCAGTTGCTTGCCGCTGCTAGGTGGTTTCCTCCAGGTATTCCAGCTTCCTCCACGCGTAAAACTGCCCGACACGAAGTGTCCCTGGCTGTCAAAAGTGTCGTTAAACCCTAATAAATAAATAAATAAATAAATAAATAAATAAATAAATAAATAAATAGCCCAGCCACCCTAAACACAAACCAACGGGAACGAAATGGGGGTAAGCATACCCGTATGTTGACTAGTGGACAGAAATACCACATTGATGACATTGGCAGAAATTAGACCTGTGCAAATGCGCATGCGCGAGTTTTGGGTGAAACTCTGATCATCATTTTTAACACTCAAGCCTATGGAGAATATTTTTCAAACTCATTTTGGAACCTGATTCTGTTAAAGGTTTATAGTTCCCCTGTTATTATGATATAGCCCAATCTTTCTATTTTCACGTGGTGTTTTAATTTTATTCCACAGAAAGAAAAAGTTCGGTCAAAATTTCCCTTATAAAAAAGTACCATGGTAAACCATGGTAAATCCCAAAATACCCTGGTAATACCATGGTATACCATGGTATTACCAGGGTATTTGGGGATTTACCATGGTACTTTTTTATAATGGTTACTTGAATGTTGATGGTGAAATGTGTGGAGAGTCAATATAAATTAATCCCAAATCCCCGATATCGTGAGTTTTTATATCACTTTTTCATATTTTGTGCTTAAAGTACTCGATTTTCCCTGTTCACTTTAGAATCTAGAGACATTCAAATTACATTATATAGAGGATCTCAAACGAGTGATGTTTGGATATAAGATTTTTTGAAACGAGTTTGATGAATTTGATTCACAACGAGCCTTTTGGCGAGTTGTGAATCGAATTCATCAAACGAGTTTCAAAAAATCTTATATCCAAACATCACGAGTTAAAGATTTTGTATATCACATGAATTTTCGAATATTTTTTTACACTTTTTATTTAATTCATTGTCGCCAAGTTCTCCCAAACAACCGACAATCAGTTCATTGGCTCAGATGCTTCACACCATGACGTCATGAATGCGCGCGCTTTACTTGCACCTGTTGTCGTAATTGACGTCGTGTGAACTACGCACACGAATACAATGCTGCTGCTATGGGACCACGCGGCGATTAGACACTTGTTGATAATCAGGAAATAACACATGGATTGCTACGTCGAAATTAGCGACGTTTCATTTTGTTATACATAAAATACATGAATGTGAATTTGAAAACTATTTGGTCACATTTATGTTGAAAATTGACAATTTTTTTATCCTCAATCGCAGTCGGAGTTGCAGAAGCGAACTGGCGGTATGATCCATCGAGAAATTTCCCGGTGGGCCCCCCTATTGGGAGCCCCCGGGGGCCCCAAAATTACGCAGCCCAACACCCGAAATTTCATGAAAATGACCAAAAGACGAAATAGATAGATCTGATTGCATGGACTGTCGGTTTATCGAATTGCCCTCTCTGTGGACTGCCAATGGCAGTCCACATAGATGGCATCTCGAAATACCAGCCATCAAGTCTGCCACTGATCGGTCAAATGCAGGAAACAACGTCCTGTCGATTTGAAAAATCAATATTTTCTCCCATTGGGCCGAATTATGGTCGGCGTGACAAGTACCGTCGCTCCACTTGGTGCAGCCGTTTTTGCCAAATGAGCGATAAAGACGAACGATACACAAATGCCATCAAAATACCCTCCAAGTGGACTGCCACTGATTGCTCAGATGCAAGAAAGCAGCATTCTTTTGGTTTGTTTGTTGGGTCTGGAGCCTCCTTGGTACGTTTTCCGGCAACATGTTTTGGCCCAGTAGCTAATAATACCACTCTAAAACAAACTCATGGAGCTTATTCCAAAGAAGTGTCATGAATTTCACTTTATATGAATCTATGAAATATTTGTCACTGTAGAAGTCTGGAGATGGGCTCAGCAATATCGCACCAAACGCTGCAGGCGACAAGTTATTTTTGTTTGACAGGTGAGAGGAAGCGAACATGAAATATGGATTCGGTTAAAAAAAGCAGGTCATATTTGTGGCATCTCATTTTTGCGGCTCAAATTGCAAAAGCTAAATGACTGGCGGCGGCTGCTTTGGGAAGAAGATACAGTTTTGTAACTGTACAGTGCCAATAATTTGCCTAACTCTGCATTGAAGAAAATATTTTAATGTGTCTTTGTCTTTTCAAGCAAAATGCTGATGTTGTAATAAGTTGGAAAGTGCTGCTTCTGCCTTGTGACGATGGAAGCTTAATGAAAGTCGAGGGAGCACAATTGTCCAAGAACTCTCTGTATGTAAAAAAAAATACATGCAAGTAGTAGGAAACCCGGAAGTGACGTCATGTCACGTGACCCAGTGGCGCCATGTTGTGTTGTCATTGTAACCAACGTGAGCGGCCATCTTGTGACGTCATCCCCATAGTGATACGTGGTCCTAGTGCACATGCGCAGCGCGTGTTGTTAGGGTGATATGTGTTTCTGTCGTCCATTTTGTATACTGGAGGCCGCCATCTTGGTTTCTATGGTAGCACGTGGATGCTATGTGACATAAAACCTTCTTATAGGACAGGGGTATGTTCCTAGGGTGTGTTCTATTGAATAAGAATTAATCTAATAACCACAAACAACCCGACAATCCCTCCAAATCAACAAAATCCGCCCCAAACAACCGAAATTGACTTTATTTGATACGGATTTCCCCCAGAATCCTATTTAGGACCGCCATACCATGGTACTGAGAGATCTCTAGGTACCGAGAAGGCCCCCAGGGGTAAGTTCGATTGATCTAGAGTATTTTTTTTGGGTTCGGACTTCCCCAGAATCCTGTTTTTTCTGCCTATTACAGATGCTACTCTAACCCTAGAAGTTCATATAGACCACACTATCTCTGGTTCCCTCGTCCAAGTCCTATGATCATCAGTGCTTCATGTTCCGTAACCTGCAGTTATCTCCCTTGTGTATAATGAAAGCCTATGTGATTCCTAAAGCCAAGAATCTATCGAGCAGTTACTGATAAGTCATTCCTCGAACGACTCGAACCCCATCGAGCAAATAAGCTATCGAGCAATTGCTCGTTCTAGTGACTCGCTCATATGACTCTTAGCCTCATTTCGGTATTTGGGGATACCTATGACCTGGTATTGTATTATTTGAGGATACCTATCGAGGATACCTTCTGGAGAATCCCTTTTTTGTCGTATGAGGCCATGAGAAAAGCCCTCACTGAGGTCAAATTTACTATCCCTCTTAGCCTCATATCGTTTGAGGCCATGAGGGCCATGAAAAAATCCCTCACTGAGGTCTAATTTACTATCCCTCTTAGCCTCATCTCGGCATTTAACTGCCACATCCATTTGCACCCCAATTTCGGCACCCCTTTTTGGAAAACGTCTGGCCTTCGGCGCCCTTTTTAGTCGTATAAGGCCATGAGGGCTATGAGAAAAGCCCTCAATGAGGTCTAATTTACTATCCCTCACAGCCTCATTTCGTTTGAGGCCATGATGGCCATGAAAAAAATCCCCCAATGAGGTCTAATTTACAATCCCTCTTAGCCTCATCTCTGTATTAACAGCCATATCCCTTGGCGCCTCAATTTCAGCACCCCTTTTTGGAAAACGTCTGGCCTTCGACATCCCTTTTTAGTCGTATGAGGCCATGGGGGCTATGAGAAAAGCCCTCAATTAGGTCTAATTTACTACCCATCTAAGCCTCATTTCGTTTGAGACCATGAATGCCATGAAAAAATCACTCAATGAGGTCTAATTTACTATCACTCTTAGCCTCATTTCGGTATTTAAGGATACCTATGACCCAGCTCCTATACAGCTCCTATACCGGTAGTCTTACCAACGGCTTCCATCTTATCTCCAAAGCTCCAAGGCCACTACTTGTCTATGGTCTATCTGTCCTATCATTAGCTTCTACGACAGTCTTGTGTCATTGCGACCTTGTACCAGTACTATTGGCTACTGTTATTCTGCCTCATGTCTCAACCATTAACCCTTTACCTAACGTGAAAAGCAGACGACACTTGCAAAAAAAATTCTTGAATAACTAATTTTTTTCATTTTATGTCTCAAAAACATAGGTTATGACCCCTCGTTGGAACGAGCTCGACGAGCTCGTTCCAACGAGGGGTCATAACCTATGTTTTTGAGTCAAAAAATGAAAATATTTTGAAAATTAATTGGCGATTTTTGAGAATAGCGCTGGCCGGTTTTGGCCGTTACGTTGGGTAAAGGGTTAATATTGACTTGTAACACTACTTCCCAACTATACCTTCGCTCAGGCCCTCAAAATGTTCAATCTGTTTGCTTCATTTCCCCTGTATGACACATATACATATAGACAGACTATATAAGGAATTCCGTAATTGGGATTTCTAGCCGATTCCGTAAAGTTGGATTCCGTGATTTGACATCAACACTCGTGGGTATGGAAAGGGGTTGGTAACACCCAATTATTATTGCAAGAAACTGAACAAATAGTAAAAAGTTGAGCGCTGTATTCTCATTAACAACTTCGCTGCCGAAAGAGACTATTGTCACATATTTTATGATGATTATCTATACGTTCTGGTTTGCGCAGATCAAACCTACCATCTGATTAATTGTTGGAAAGGGCTCAGAGAGCCCTTTCGAACAATTAATCAATTGATAGAGCTTCAAGTATGTTATAAATTGTATTAAACTTCCACGCATACAGGAGTACATAGAGGTCCTCCATATATGGATAAAGTGGGCGTGACAGTAAAATGGTTAAACACATATAGATGTAGATTATCTCTTTATCAACTGTACACATGAATAAATACATGGAGCTACATAGACATTGTACTAAAACAAACACAAGAGCGAACGTACCTGAAACTGTGACCATCGTAAACGTGTAACCGATAAGAGGGCGAGAACCCGTCTCCGAAACAGAAAAAGTTGCGAAGCTGAATTGGAATAAAAGCCGCCATTAATTTAAAGACGTAATTCGAGGGCCCCGTGGAGGCGCCTGTTCTGTTATCTAAACAATGCCATTCATTCCACACAGGGTTTCGAAAAAAATGAGTCTTTTGCGGACCAAATTCAGACAATTCCCGGGATGTGACATCCCAGAAAAGTTTCCGAATTTCGACCTCGAAATTTTGGAATTTTCATATTTTCAAAGGGCCAGTAATTCGTAAAAAAGTTTGTCCGGTGCCGGGACGGATGCTCACCAACGGAGTATTCCTCCCCCACCCCCCCCCCCCAAAAAGAAGACCCCCCCCCCCCCCCCCCAAAAAAAAAAAATCCAAACAAACAAAAACCCAGACACTACTACTTGTAGAATTTCTTACTTTTCGGTCGCAGGGCATAAAAAATAAAAATATTCATTTATGCCGCCATTCGTTTCTGTTTAAAAGTGATAAGCAGCTGCATACTGGATACTTTTTGAGTACGATACAATAAAATCGCTGTCAACAATGATTGTACCGTTTTTTGCGTTCATTGTTGGTATAGCGTTATGTAATTATGTGATTCCGCTCGGCTGTAGAACAAAGACAAAAATGCCCTTGACTTCAGTGTTACAAAATTATGATCAGTGACTGAATGCCATGTTTCAGATTGGCCTGTGTGATCAGTGCTTGATAAGGAATTGATAGATATATAGATAGTTTAATGACAAGAACGTCCACACGAGACTGATGTCAGTAAATAACAACAATAAGCAATAAACAATATCAAGATAACCATACAGTTCAGTATATAATAGTATATAATGACATTGTTAATGTAGTTATACGTTTTGGGTCCAAATACTCAATTCCCATTGGTCAGCTAGATGAAAACGTCATGACCAAATGTAATTCATTTTCCAATGAATACATTTGGTCGAACTTTGACCCGCATTTACGGTAGAGCGCAGTTGACAGAATGTAATTCGGGCGGTGTTTGGCTGGGTTTTTAACTTTTAGCGCCTCTCGCAGTGATCAACTCCGCTGCTGTTTCTTTGGTGACATTTCCCAACTGTGGCATAAAGCCCGTTACTAGAATACTCGTTTCCATTTCTAAAGTTATGAAAATTAAAAATCAGAGTTGTGCGCTTTGTCTTTTGTGTGAGGGTGGTTTTTCGCCTCCTTCGTTCGTACATGTTTTATTTCGTCTTTCTGCTTTGTTTTAAACAGTTACGGAATGTAATTATAAGAATTGAATGCAATTTTTATAATCTTTATTGGAGTATGAACGTGTGGGAATGGGTACAAATTATGTATGAATCCCGAAAGATTCATGCATAATTTGTACCCATTCCCACACGTTCATACTCCAATAAAGATTATAAAAATTGCATTCAATTCTTAAATAATCAACACTTATTAGGTGAATCATTTCTTTTTCGAAGAAATGAGCTAACAATGTTGCAGATGACGTTGCATGTATCACTTCTCTTGTTACTCATAAAACATGTGAATCTTTGTTTGTCCCTAATGTTTGTAAAGTTTTGATTTAGTTTCCCAATTTTCGCGAAATATTGTTTTCTGAGTTCAGTATATATTGGACATCTCATGATGAAATGCTCTTCTGTTTCAATTACTGAATTAAATTGTTTGCAAATTCTTTCTTTAAGAGGTACTTGGGGTTGCTTGTGTCGCCCTTTCTCAATTTCCATTAAATGGCTACTAATTCGTAATTCACAGAAGAGTTTGCTCAATTCCATATCCTTAACATTTATCAAATACGATTCTAATTCATAATCAGATTTAAATTCTCTGTTTGTTCTTAGTTTGTTCTTTCCACTTGGTCTATCGTCATCAAATATGTCTGCCATGAAATTAGAAATATAGTTATTCCCCAGTTTAATGATGATGTTATCTACCATAAAAGAATGTGTACTATCGTTATACATTATCTCGCTTATCGTGGGTATATCGAATTTATTTGACAGTTTCTCTGGGGTTGTAAAATCACTGCATAATGCCGCATCCTTGAATGTTAGCGATTCTTTATCAGCTGCGTGGAGTTTTGAAGTGTATTTAACAGCGCGAATCAGTGATTCAATTACAACTGGATTTCCACCGAGTTCTGCGCGCTCTGCATGATTCGATGACCTTTTATTTACACCTAATGCATATTTACAAAATTTAAGGTGTACATGTACCGTTTCACATGGCAATCTATCAATTCTGTTTACATTAATCGACGAAACCCATATTTCGCTACTATACAACACGATGGGTTTTATTAGTTTATTACTGGGATTTCCGGGTTTGATTATAAACGATAACTTCACAAGTGAATTATGCAATAAAAAATTGTGTCATGTATCCTTGCGCGCAAACGAAGACGCTTTGTCGTGCGTGTAATGGCGACTTCATTGTTTTTTTTTTTTTTTTAACCCTTTACCCAACATGAAAAGCAGACAACACTTGCAAAAAAATTCTTGAATAACTCATTGTTTTCATTTTCTGTCTCAAAAACATAGGTTATGACCCCTCATTGGAACGAGCTCGTTCCAATGAGGGGTCATAACCTATGTTTTAGAGACAAAAAAATTGGTGATTTTTGAGAATAGCGCTGGCCGCTTTTGACCGTTACGTTAGGTAAAGGGTTAAATAATATAATTATCGTTAATAATGAAAAGTAATAAACAGAGTAATCGCTTGACTGGACTGGTTACGTGAAATAATTCATTCGAGGCGAGGGACTATATTGTAAAACACTCGTGCGCATTCGCGCACTCGTGTTTATACAACGTCCCTCACCTCTCATGAATTATTTCACGTAACAATTCCAGTCAAGCGATTACTCTCTATTTATCAAATAATTTTATCCACGTTTCAGTCGATGATATATAATGTTCCCGTAAGGATTTTACCAAGGAAAATAATGCTTTCATGCCTTTACTGGCCATTTCCATTTGGGCCTTCTTGAACGACCCATTCGCGGAGAGCTTTATACCCAAGTAAGGTTATTCATTGACGACACCAACACGAGTACCTCCTATTGTGAATGATGGTGTTGCTTTGGGACATTCCTTGCGGAAAACCATGCATTTAGTTTTATCTGTGTTTATAGCCAGTTTATTTTTCTGCGAATACGTGTGTAACGCATGTAAACAGTTTTGTAAACCCTCTATTGTTTGAGATACCATGACTAAATCATCTGCAAACAGAAGATGATTTACTAGTTTATTATCAATAGATACCGGTGCACACTTTCGATCGAATTCTTCTTTTGTATCATCAATACAAAATTTGAATAAATTAGGGGATATAACACCAATTGCCTCCCTTGTTTGTGTAGCATAAGAGCTATTTTCATACTGTGATTGAATTGTTTTAAAAATAGACCTACTTACACCAACTCTCTTCAGTTTCTGGAAGAGCATACATCGATTCACCGAATCAAATGCCTTACTCTTGTGTGCCTAATAATCATACATGTATGATTATTCTTTTTTGAACAAAATTCCCGCCTGTATGATCCTTATTTGACCCTGTATGATTATTAATTTTCAGCAACCGAATGTGCAGAGCGGCTGCCTATCTCAAGAAGTTCACCAAAACAGACTAGTAAGGTACATGCACAAGCAAACACAAGATGCAATGGAAATGTTAATTGGTAGAGAGCTGGAAGCATATATTTGGGCTTTATTCTGAAGTACTGCTACCATAACTTTAAGACCTAGTACCCAGTGGATGTGCTTCATACCATCACTGAAACAGAATTAATTAGTCTATAAGGTTTTGCCTTGGTGCAATTTATGGGAGAGTGCCTACAGGCACTCTCCCATAAATTGCAACAAGGCAAATCTATGTGAAAATTATGATAACCGAAAGTAATTTATCCCTTCAATACTTCAAGAGCATCAGACGTCTGAAAAAGGTTCAGAGCATAGCGGTTGGCTCACATCTTGGAATTTTCCACCCTATACTATTATTCGACCCTATACTGTTATTAATTTTCAGGAAATTTTCCACCCTGTACTATTATTTTGCCCTGTACTATTATTAGGCACTCGAGAGTATGAAAGTCGACAAATGCCACATACAGGTATTTATTCTGAAGCCTGTATCTGTTAACCAATGTTTTCATGATGAAAACACTATCAGTGATACTACGATTTTTTGAAACCCCAAATTGATTGTCACTTATTATCCCATTTTCTTCTAAGAAACATATAAGTCGTTTATTTAGTATTTTATTGAATGGTTTTCCAAAGGAGCTGCTCAGTGCAATAGCCCTGTAGTTATTTGGATCATGACGATCCCCCTTTTTCTGAATGGGCTTAAGAATTGACTCACTCCATACCTTAGGATAATGTGATGATTTATATACAATATTAAAAGTTCGTGTTACTTCCGCTACAATAAACGGTACAACTGCCTTAAGAAGGTGGTTTCTAATTCTATCTTTGCCCAGAAACTTATTATTTTCATCTCTTTTAATGCATAAAGAACTTCGTCTGGTGTAATTTCACTGTCATTGATACCATATTTTATCTTATAATCAATATGTATTTTGTCTGTATTAACTCCGCAACTGTCGTGTATCCGACCTCCTGATACAGATGTTTGTATCGGGGGGTCCTATACAAGCACGTTCCTTTCGCGTGAGTTCCATTTTTTTTCTTTTTGTTCATCCGTAGTGAATAAATAGTTCGTTATATATTCTTCTGCATTTTTTACTTTTCCCCAAATATTGTAACACAAAATGATTATTACCATTATGTGGATGGTCAAAATATGTATCCGAGTCGAGCTCCGGGTTCTAAGGGTAGATCACGACGAGTCGTAATCTGCCCTTAGAACCCGAAGCTCGACTCGGATACATATTTTGTACATCCACATAATGGTAATAATCTCTATTTATTTTTGATGCCGTGTCATTTTGACACGTGCCTCGTTTTTGTGACCATCATTGTAGTATAAACACGCTAAAAACTAAAGTGTTAAAAACTACACTTGAAATGTTGTATTTAACACTTACTAAGTGCTGAACTCGCACTTTGTTCAAGTGTAGATATCCCAGAACTTGACAGGTGTTACAATAAAACCACTTGACAAATGTAATGTCGCGACACTTAAAAGGAAACAACGCAGATGACGCGGATCAGGCTCGAACTCTCGAGCCTGATCCGCGTCGTCTGCGTTGTGTCCTTTTAATTTTGTACCCACCAAGCGCAAATCAAATTATGGACGATTCTGGAAGAACCACCAATGCTAGACACATGGGAAGTGCATCCATTCAAGTTTCAGATGTCTGACGATTTTGTAATGTCAAAGTGCTTAAAGCATTGCACTTTGAGCGTTAAAATCAAACCCTAAGAGTTAGAATGGGTTTAACACCTTGAAAGTGTCAGTTCTAACACTTTAGTTTTTAGCGTGAATTGTTGAAAAAATCCACCGATGTGTCAGGATCGAGGTCATAGTAATCCGACTTTTTACAGGCTCTCATGTTTTTAATCATATTCCAATACTCACGTGGGTCTGATGTTTCTAAAGAGTTTATTTTTAATTCGAAATCCTTAAAAAATATTTTTCGTTTAAATTGTAATTCTCTTTTATATTCCTTCTGGGCTTTAAAAAACTTAACAGCAAGAGATATTTCAAGTGGAAAGTTTCGTATTTCGATTGCCATCTTATCAAGTTGTTTCTTTTGTACCGTACATTTATCATCAAACCACTGCCGTTTTCTTCTCGTTATTTTGTTATTACATTTCACTCGTTTTGATGACATGTGATTTACTGCGTTATAATATTTAGTTATTTATTGATGTTTAAGGTCACATATTTATGCACAATGGCTAATCATGACCGTGACAGGTTTACGGGTGGAGGAAGCCGGAGTACCCGGAGAGAACCACCGAGCAACGACGAGCAGCTGCCAGCTCCCCAACATTGTAACTCCGCACTGCAGCACAGGCAGGGTTAGATTGGTTGAAGACATACGTACCATCGACGTGCAGTACGCCTTAGTACACGGCGTCATCGTGCCCCCACGCTGACAATGGAGATGAAGTGTCTTGCCCAAGGACACAACGCGGTTGCCGCAGGTGGGATTCGAACCGAGGACCTCTCGGCTTGCATCCTGCATCTCTACCTACTGAGCCACCGCGCTCCCCTGCGTTATCATAGATGTTACACGCTAAAAACTAAAGTGTTAAAAACAACACTTGAAGTGTTGTATTTAACACTTACTAAGTGCTGAACTAGCACTTTGTTCAAGTGTAGATATCCCAGAACTTGACAGGTGTTACAATAATACCACTTGAAAAGTGTAATGTCGCGACACTTAAAAGGAAACAACGCAGATGACGCGGATCAGGCTCGAACTCTCGAGCCTGATCCGCGTCATCTGCGTTGTGTCCTTTTAATTATGTACCCACCAAGCGCAAATCAAATTATGGACGATACTGGAAGAACCACCAATGCTAGACACATGGGAAGTGCCATCCATTCAAGTTTCAGATGTCTGACGATTGTAATGTCTAAGTGCTTAAAGCATTGCACTTTGAGTGTTAAAATCAAACCCTAAGAGTTAGAATGGGTTTAACACCTTGAAAGTGTCAGTTTTAACACTTCAGTTTTTAGCGTGTAGTTTGTCAACTGCGCACTCACTTCCCTTATCGTCATTCTGAAAAGATTCCATGTTGAATGGTTTTATTTTATTCTGAATATCATTGCTTTTAATTCCAGTTGTCGCTTTAACAAAACTTTCGGCTGTCGATTTTAGTGTATATAGCGGTTTGTGATATTTGTATTTTGTTTTGTTAATAGAAACTTCCGGTGATTCGTATACCAAGTGTAGTGCTAATTGACAGGGGTCACTGTTGTTCAAGCTGAGGTCGCGATCCCTGGAGCTGAGGGGAAAAATTGGGAAAGACGGTGAAAGGGAGTGCCAGATATGTAACTTGGGCATGGTGGAGACCCTGGAACACATTCTTCTAGAATGCCCAAAGTATCAGTCTAAAAGAATGAGATTCACTGGGAGTATAATGGAGAAGTGGGATGGGAGAATGAAGGACATGTGGTTAGGGGGAACTCAAAGGAGAGGGTTAATATGCTAATCGGAGAGATTGGAAAGAATGGGGCAAGGGATGTCATCAAGCAGTTCGTCTCCGAGTGTTGGGAGGAGAGGAGAAGAGTGGGAATAGGGAGGCAGTTGGGAGTTCAGGGGTAACCATAGCATTATCGTCCGAGAACCGCGACAAATCAGCAGCTGGTCAAAGTGTTATTATATTAATATTGACAATTGTCTGAGAACTCATTTGGCGACTTTACACAGAAATATGTAATATCTGATAAATATTCAAATATTTTGTGTTCAAAGTTCGAACTGAAAAGAACAAGTGTAATTGAAGCTGCGAACACCGTGAACGGCTGGTTTCCAGCAAACGTTTGATCATAAATGAACTAACTAAATAACTGACTATTAATTGTTTATTACACACGTTTTCTATGAACACAGTAACACTAAACCATTTGGAAAATGAAAATCTGTTCCGCACACATGTCCTGAACGGAAATCGCGGACGGACTATTTTTAAATTAAAGCGGAATTTTCTACATATCGCGCATCGCCATTACAATTTGAATCGCTAGCGATAGCTGAAAATAGAAACACGGGTTCCCCTCACAAATATGGTTACCGATAAAATGTGTTCTTCTTGTCGAAAAGTCGTCATCTGAGTTCCAGTGTGTTCTATATGCCCACTGGTACATAGAACACATTGAAACTCAGGGGACGAGTTGTCAAATGAATTGCTGAGTGTCTTTCTTATAATTGCTTTTTTAGACGTGAAGGCGTGTAATAAACCGACCGACCGACCTAACTAACTAACTAACTAACTAACTAACTAACTAACTAACTAACTAACTAACTAACTACCAACCAACCAACCAACCAACACGTTTGTTTGATGACGAAAGAACAAACAAACTAACTAACTCCAGTATTTCTTGAACTTATCACCCCTTTATTGCGGCTGAAAAGTGTCAAATACACCTACCGATATATCATCTACTGCGTTGTCTGTATGACTAGTGTCGTTGTAGTGCTCAACAACCTGAACTTTGACGTCTTTCATCCTCAATATTGCTGATATTTAAAAGGTGTTTGCGCAGATATTGTTATATAGTTATATGCACAAACATAGGACCACTCATCCCAGTTCAAAGTTGTTCTGTGTGCCGGCGTGTGGCGCTCTTATAAAACCCACTCCCCGAGGAATTACCTTTAGTGAAAAATGTTTAGAAATACAACAAGCAAATGTTCATCCCATCTCTCTCTTGAAGTTTCTCAGTTAATAATTTCAAGTCTGGATATAATTTCTTGGGAAGCTTGAGAGCTTCCCAAGAAATGATATCAAGGCTTGGAATTATCGTCAACAAAAAAACCGGAATCACCTTATACAGCTTGTTGCAGTAGATACTGTTGCACAAAATGGGAAATTTTCGAAGTACATTCTAAAAATTAGAACAAGTGGATGTAGGGTAAAGTTAATAACACTGCATTTATACTTCAAAATTATCATGGGAGTACACCTGGCTCTTACCAACTAAAAACACGCTCTTCCCCAACTCCAATGTTTTGCATTTTGCGGTAGGCTGAGGTGTAGTTAATACCTATATCAGAAAAAGTTCACTTTCCCGTCCTCCTATCGGGCGTCCTAGCTCCATTCGTGCCTAAGACTACTGTATGGAAATAGGAAACGTGTATGGTTTAAAAATTACGCGAACACCAATATTTTGAAACATCTACTCACCAGCTCAGTTGAACCACGACTTTTCGGTAAGATACCTTTTACAACACTGGCTGTTTGTCTCCCTGTTAAAACTTCCCCTTTAATCCCGGAAGTTTTCTGCATCGGCCCGATCAGCGGAGCTGTCAAAATCAATCGGCCGATAGTCATTTTGTTTACTATTACGAGTATAATCGTTGAGTTTATATTAACGCTATATATACGTCGGAATGAAGCGCCCTATTTCGGTCATCTCTTACTCTTCCCATGACCACGGAAGAGGATTCCGGGACTTTTGAAGACAGGGCTTAACCTGAACTGATGATTCGTAATACTAGTTAGTACGAAGTCAGAATGATTTATACATGATCACTGTTGTAATTTACAAATTTATCTATTTATTTATTGGTGTTTAAGGTCACATACTTCTGCGCAATGGCTAATCATGACCACAACATGGCGGTAAAGTCAAGGTCAGTCAATCGTTTATACCCCATGCTGCCTATTTTAGAGGACTCACACCCCAAACATTAGTGACTGGTCCTATTTTACCAGTGAAACAGAGTTTGTTTACCACAGTAAACAAGCACTGCTTCACTTCCAGTAATCTACAAAATACAACTATTAAATATTTTAGTTCCTCAATGGAGTCATGGCTTTTATTATACGCTGGCCTGTGAATTATTGCCAATTATCTAAAAGATTTTTCTTGATATCCATCGACTCGATGGATATCGAGAAATATCGCTCCGTATCTTCCTAAATGACGCTGATCTTTGTTATTGTTTTGAAACGTACGCATTTAGGGTCGAATGGGGCTGAATATTGTGCAATAAAATGTCTCGCGGCATATAATAAAAAAGAAGAAAATCTACTCTATTTTAGTCAGTATCAGGAATTATCTCATGAGTGTGGACCTGGATGTTTTATTTTTCACGAGCGCTTATGCGAGTGAAAAATAATATTTTCAGGTCCACACGATGAATTTTTTCAGTAGCTTCCTAAGGTTTCGCTCTACAGTTTCGCACTATTGCACAGGGGTGACATTCTAAGCATAGCGCATATGTTGAAAGTAAGGACATGTAAAAGTGTTTATTTCTACTTAGTCTGATAGTGTTATATGTTTTTTGTGGATTTGGGAAATGTAATACATGTTATGGGTTAGATAACTAAGTTACAGAATATTTGCATTTGAAGAAAGTGTATGGCATGTCATTTTTAGAAATGTCTGGAAAATGTGGAGCGGAACCTAAATGACGTCGCCTTGAACATCATCGCCTTGAATGAACGATCAGTTGATCTTTGTTATTGTTTTAAAAAGCACGTGTTTGCAGTGAAATTGGGCTAAATATTGCGCAGAAAAATGTCACGGAGCGTATAATAAAAAGAAAATCGACACTATTTGAGTGAATATCAGGAATTATCTCATTCGTGTGGACCTGAAAGTATTATATTATTATTCCAGGTCCACAATCATGAGATAATTCTCGATATTCAGTAAAACAGGGTAGATATCCTCGAAAAAATTTCATCTAAATTTAGGAGAATCCATTTGGATTCTCGCGAAAATGGTTGCGAGAATCCATACCGAGTATGAGTGTCCCAGAATCCTACGAGACCACCATGGTTGAATCCCCGTTGTATGCTGTTAACATGATAACCTTTTACCCAACACAGCTTTTTATTTTTTTAAAATAACTGAATTTGACAATTTAAAATAAAATGAACAATATTTCCCAATAAAACCTTACAATTATGGATGTCATTGGAACTGGCTCATTGAGCGGGTTCCAATGATAGCAATATTTGTACAATTTTATTGACAAAGTGTCAGGGTATTTCAGATCATGTTGGCCTTGTATTGGTTAATTTGCTGCCACCATCAGAGGTTGGGGGGGGGGGGGGTGGGTCGCAAAAAATGCCAGGATACAAGGTCCGGGTGGGTGGGTGGGTCCGAGCCCCAAAGTGCAGTTTTTGCCGGTGCCATGCAATTTTTTGCCAAATAGCATTTTACAGACAAGTAATTCCAACCAAAGTGAATTTAAGTGCTTAGATTCATAACCTAGAACAGAACAGAGCATTGATAATGTGTTGGGAGCTCCATGTTAAAATTTTTTCCCCATGTTTTACACTTCATTAGGGGGTGGGTCCTGTTCTGGGTCTGGCAAAAATTTGCAAAACAAAAAAGTGATTCCCAGCTATTTGTTCATGATTTTCACTCCTTTATATTTCTACTAAGGCAGTCTACCTCATATTAGGGCTTTGTGGCTCCTATTATTTGATTCTTCTGTAAGCCTCAGGGTGCCTCATGCCATTGGTCTAGTGTGCTTCCTTGGCGGGTTCCAGTGGTTACCTGGGGGTCTGATGCTGCATTTCCGTTGTGGTTTAATATGCAGAGAGATTGTTTTGGGGTCATCTGTGGCTAGGGATGCTTTGGATGCCCAAGAGCAGGGCTGGGATATCGGACAAGTTGGTTTGCGGCACCTTTCATGTGTGGGGAAAAGTATTTATTTATTTATTTATTTATTTGATTTAGGTAATTTGAATACTTCGTTAAACAGATTTTATAGATTGGGGGTGGGTCCCCAATTGTCTTTGAGGAAAAACTGTGCGGGAGGGGTGGGTGTCCAAGATATGACTGGCAAAAATTTGCATTCCGGGGGTGGTGGGTCCCAAAAATTGAAAATGTAAAAATTTCCACCTTGTATCCGTAGTTTTTTGTCTGCCCCCCCCCCCTCCGCCACTATGTTATGTAAAGGGTTAAATTGACTCAATTCTTTGTGTGAATCGATTGTCAGATTATCGTCGAAATATAAACCCTTGGAGAAGGCATTGGCGGATCCCGGATTCAAGTCTTGAAGGGGCGCCATATATAAACATGGGTCACGATGCGCGTAGCGCCGAGTTTAGGGCGATAACGAGAGGGAATATTTCACTCTTGTCCGTAGGGTCCGGTGGCTTCTGTGAACTTGATCGCAGTGTTTTCCAATCAAAATCGCCTTGCCATTTTATATGGACTCATTCAAATTTTGAAAAAAAAACGGAGGCCAGTTTATAATGATAAGCTTCCACAATTGCCCTGAAGATAGAGGGGCAAGGGGGCAGCGCATACCGTTTTTCGCCAGAATTGCGCCAGTTGAAAAAAACCCTCCAGTTTCTGAAAACTGTGACGGAGAAATTCTTGATTATTCCTTTCAAACGTATTTTACCTGAGCCAACACCAATCAGGGCGGGGATGAGGGAGGGTGTATCAGGTATAATCACTACAATGATGGAGTTTGGTCCATATTCACCAAATAAGAAGCTATGCAATCGGCGGGGTGATTTCTAAAGCTTTGTATCGTCCTTTGAGTGGAACAAGGTTCCATCTGCAATGACTTTTCCCCTCAATGGACGTCACCTACATAATTTCAGTACTATTGAGTGTCCTGATACAAGTTAAGATAGGTTGTAAACTCCTAAATACACTCACCTTTAGATAGGTCAGAGAGTACATATTAGGCAGACCTGATTTTACAGTCATTTTATTCACCAAAAAATAAAAATAAAGTATAAAAAATGAAAAAATGGTCTGATTAACATTGGACTTTGATTTTGTGATGGCTGATATAGGGCTGTCGCGACTATCATTTTTTGTAATCGACTAATCGTGACCAGTAATCGACGGTTAGTCGATTAATAGTCGCTTCCCATGATTTTTTAGCAAATCATTCTTCTGTTCGTAAAACTCTGAAAATGACAATGGCACCAGTGTGTTCAGACGAAGTGGGGTTGTGGGAACAACAAATCGGTCCCGACTGAAGCTACATGTAGTCCAATCTTGGACCCACAGTCCGTAATATAATTTTTGGGGTTGGTACGTCCTGTAGGACGTACCAACCCCAAAAATAATATTACTGACTGCGGGTCCAAGTTTGAACTAGATTGAAGCCGATGAATTTACCAAAGAACGTTCCTGCATATGTTTCCTTTCTGCAATAAGTTTCTCGAAATTTTGAACATTGAGATCTATGCATTCCCTCGTCAGTTGTTAAAATTGGATCCTAGTCTGAAGTTCCGAACTTTGAGAAGTGATCTGACGTTCTGACTTTCGTCATAATTTTGTCACTTCCGCGCTTTGGGTTTTCCAATGGGTGAATTCGTGTGTACAAGACTGGAGAAATTCAGAAGAATCTATTCTTCTCGAGTAACTGTGAGTGTTCTTTCTTACACAGTCAGTGACAGCCGTTCAGTCTTCCGGATATGAATGTTAACTATGGTTAGATATTTAAAGTTAATCACCTTCATTGATCATTCACCTCCCAAAACAATGCAATTTAGCCCCGACGTGTAGTAGACGTGTACCACCTTGAAAATGAACGACGATCGACTAAAAATAAAAAACGTCGACTACTTCAATAGTCGACGGTTAGTCGACTAATCGAATAATCGCGACAGCCCTAGGCTGATATGTTTCATTATCATTTATGGTTTCTAAATGTGTGGAAATAACAGAATGTTACCTTGGAATTAACCCTTTGAACCCTAGCGGCCGTTTTCCGGCCAGGAACATGATACGTCATAACGTCATTATAGTGGATGGCTGTTCAGTAAATGTGTGGGATAAACCCATCAATATTTTCAACGTGCAGCCCTGACGTTGAAAATATTGTGATTGGTCTACCCCAAATAATGAATATGGACTCTTCTAATTGCTGCCACTGAACTGACATGGAAGATACCACTAGAGTTCAAAGGGTTAAATAAAGTGTTGAGCCATTTTTGATTTTCGACAATATTAGCGAACAACTAGTACACTGAAGGAGTTGGAGGCAGACAGTTGCATTTATTTTCTATAATAAAAAGAGAAACTCTACGACAATTGTGGTATAAAGTGACTGCTCTTAACCCTTTACCCAACGAATCGCCCGCATCCGCCCGCGTAATATGCAAATTCAGCAGTTGAAAAAATATTATTTTAAAAAAAAAATCAACAAAACCATATCATGTGACCCCTCGTTGGAACGAGCTCGTTCCAACGAAGGGGCACATGATATTGTTTTGTTGAAGTTTTTTGAAAAATTTGAAAAAAATATATTTAAAATAATAAATTTTGATATTGTCTGTGTTAGGTAAAGGGTTAAATACTATAATAAGGCTATAAAAAGTTAAAAATCTGTTTCTCAGGCCCTCCCGCGTGTTCCTTTTGGCTGCCGCATGCTCTCTTTTCATAACCAATGCAATCTTAAAAAAAATAAAAAAATAAATTATTTTACTCAAGTTAATAAAACCGATAAATTTGTCCCTTGAGTGCAACAAGGATTTGCAATGCTTTAGCATTGCAAAGCCTTCTTGTACTCAAGGGACGAAATGCACCACCACCCATACTATTCTTTAGATTATGAAGCCTAAAACATAAAACAAACCAAGAACATGAACTTTCGATGACAAAGAAATAATTACAAAAATAAAAAATAAAATAAAATACCGCCCGCCCACATGCAATTTTACAAAAAAATGGCCTCCGAAACAGAAGATCTACTTTGTGGGGTTGTATTGGCAGAAGGAAGTAAAACTTAACAAAAAGTGACTTTGGAGTGCTTTGAGCTATTCCAAACTTGTGAACATTGGGCGGGCGAAAAATTCACCCCACCACATTTTAGAAACACGAATGTTCAAAAGTTCTAAAGCATTGTTCTGAAACAGACTATTAGACCCTCAGGTACCAGACCTATTCCACTGAAATTATCAGAGGTTTCACGAAGCTCGTCCCGTTGAGGGAGGGGGGGGGGGGGTCAGAAGCTATGTTTTTAACGCAAACAAATGAACATATTTAGTTATCAGACGAAATGGGAGAAACCATCCTGGTTTGTTGTGAGGTTCAGTAATAATATAATCCAACAGCTCTGTCGAGCTGTTGGATTAAATTATTACCGAGCCTCGGTTCAGATGTTTTGCTCTTTATATCGTCTGCTCGTCCACTACCAATTTTTTCTTCACGTAAAACATTATGCACACCAAGTTGAAAGGGTTAATTTTCTTATGGAAAAATCTATCTGATAATATAGCTTTTATTCACACATTTTGTTATCTCTGTTAACTCTGAGGCAATTGTTTTTTCGTAAATATAGGTTATTATCACATGTGGATTTCCGAGTCCAAGATGGTAAAATGAAGTCGAGACCTCGTCTCTGAGCATATATCGACGAGTCCGTTAGGGCGAGTCCATAAACAACTCAGAGGTGAGGTCGAGGCTTCAGAATACACCTTGGAAACCCACTTGATGGTAATAACCAATTTATATTACAATATTCCTCCCTTTCTTGACTTGTTCCCATATATTTTTACAATCGGTGGGCGTCCATGAATTGACTTTTTATGAATGAAGATCAAAACGTCATTGGTATTACGTTCTTGTCCTGTGCACAACGTAATCCCCATTCATTGTTCCACTTATCCAAAAATCGCTGAAGTTTATAGTAATGTTTCAGCTGTGCGTTTCTTTGCTTTATTTTTCAGGTTTAACGCACGGTAAGCCAATATAAAGATATTATCATGGCAAAAAATGATCTAGACTAATTTATTTCGCTGAGTTGGTGATTTATTTAACCCTTTACCCAACGCAGACGATATCAAAATTCATTATTTTAAATATCATTTTTTAAATTTTTTCAAAAAATTTCAACAAAACCATATCATGTGACCCCTCTTTGGAACGAGCTCGACGAGCTCGTTCCAAAGAGGGGTCACATGATATGGTTTTGTTGACATTTCTCTCAAGCCTGATCCGCGTCATCTGCGTTGTGTCCTTTTAATTATGTACCCACCAAGCACAAATCAAATTATGGACGATTCTGGAAGAACCACCAATGCTAGACATATGGGAAGTGCCATCCATTCAAGTTTCAGATGTTTGACGATTGTAATGTCTAAGTGCTGAAAGCATTGCACTTTGAGTGTTAAAATCAAACCCTAAGAGTTAGAATGGGTTTAACACCTTGAAAGTGTCAGTTTTAACACTTTATTTTTTAGTGTGTACACGACAAGTTCGTGAAGTTACTGAACCCAGAATCTGGAGCCTGTGTCTGATATCGTCTGAAGGAATCACAAACTGTCACGGGCTGTTGGGACCTCACAGAACTGCCAGTAATCACAACGTGGAAATCAAACTTTACGATCACAGATCGACAACATTGTCCTTCTATTCCGCAACACCCTACCCCCCCCCCCAATCGGAAACCTCTAGCCACGCCCCTGAGCCCAGCATGTTAAAGGGATTGGTAAAAACAGAATTTAGTAGAGAAAAGATAAGATATTACTCACAAAGTAAATTATCCAAAAGATGTGCAGATACAGGCCTAAACAATTATGAATCGAACAATACAGTCTGATTTCATTCCAAAACAGTCTTCTTCGTTCGTCAACATACAAACACTGTGTGTTTTTTTTTTAAAGGGGCCTGTTTTATGACGACAACGACTCGCGCATTGGATAGTGCCAACCGGGAAGTGAATTAATATTTCAGGTTTTTGTTATAACGTGACATTGTTTTACACTTTAAATTTCACCATGAAATTGAACAAACATTCATATTACCCCCAGTAATTGCTTCCACTTGATGTTTCAAAATTTTCAAGTGAAAGCAGCTGTAATTTAACCACCGATGCACTCATTAGTGTCACGTTCTACTTAAAAAATAAAATATTATCTCGCATGGCGTTTACCCTTTATCTAACATAATGTCCACAATTTTGACATATTTCTTTATTTATTTATTTATTTATTTATTATGGTTTAACGACACATTAACAGCCACAGTCATATCATGTCGGTGACAGTTTTACGGGGGGAGGAAGCCGGAGTACCCGGAGAGAACCACTGAGCAACGACGAGCAGCTGTCAGCTCTCCAACATCGTAACTCTGAACTCTGCACCCCGGCTCAGGCAAGGTTAGATTGGTTGGAGACATGCGCATCAGCGACGTGCAGTACGCCTTAGTACACAGCGTCATCGTGACCCCATGTAGGCAATCGGGGTTAAGTGCCTTGCCCAAGGACACAACGCGGGAGCACGAATCAGTCGCTGAAATGGTCACCCATTCAACTACTAACCGCGCTCGACGTTGCTTAACTTCGGTGATATGACGAGAACCGGTTACCGCGACGCCACCGCGCCCCCACAATTTTGACATAAATCATCATTCAATTTTTTCAGTTTTTGTCTCAACAAATAGATTATGAGCTCGTTGAGCTCATTCCAATGATAAGTCATGAGCTATTATTTTGAGACAAAAAATTAAAATTTTCAGTTAATCAACAAATTTGTCACAAGTGTCGTCCCATATTAATTATAGGTACAGTGGAGCCCACTTAATTGGATATCTCCTAATTGTATACCCCTGTTAACTGAATATAATTTTCAAACACAAAACCATTTACCATACCTTCAGTACAAATTTGATCTGTTAATTGCATATAGGTTGTAGAGTAAACTCCTGTTAATTGCATATAAATTTTTGTAATATGTCGAAAAAATTAGTGTGACACGCACCAAATTCCCCTTATTTATCAACCTTTTTGGCCTCACTACATCCAAAACAGGCATTTATTCTATTATATCTTGTTTGACAGAGCTCTATGAGCTCTGTCAAACAAGATATACTAGAAGAAATGCTCAGTTTACCTCCAGAACACAGAAAACTGACCAAATCCCTCTTAATTGTATACTCCTGTTAATTGAATACTTTTCACTGGCAAAATGGATATTCAATTAAGACGATTCTACTGTAATAGGTTATTGGTTAATTTCATAACCATCGTTCCTTAACTCTAAACCTAACTCGACTAGAAAACGACTGAAGTAGACCAACTCCAATGGGAAGTCATGAGCTATTTTTGGAGGCAAAACATGAAAAAAACAATAACATTGCCAAAACGTAAGTTATAAATTGAAGTTATATCAACGATTAAGTTTGTTTGATAGCTTTTATCTTTAGAAAGAATAGTGTTGATATGGAAGCAGCAGCAGCAGCGGGCAGCAGCACAGCCGCCGCAGCAGCAGCTAGTGTTGATATGGAGAAAGCAGCAGCAGCACCGTCGCCGCCGCCGCAGCAGCAACAACAAAAGCATCAGGAGCAGCAGCACTACAGCCCCAGCAGCAGCAGTAGCAGCAGCAGCTGAAACATCAGGAATAGAATCCCTTTTTCAGAAATGAGTCGAAGAGTCGCAAGAGCATTTGCTCAATTAGCAATTACGAGTAATTGTTCTAAAGCTCATTTGATTAATGATATTCGAGTTGCAAGAGAATTTGCTCAGGGAACACCTACTCTCATGGCCCTTTAGCTCATTCGATGAAATCATCAACAAACTTTCTCGCCACCCCACTTCCAGAATCCCTTTTAGTCCACAGAATCCTTTTTTCCGAAATGAAGCGAGTAACTGTCTGTGAGCAATTGCTTTATAGCTAATTTGCTCGGTGGGATTCGATTCATTCGTTTAGGCTCCTGCGAATATGGATTTTTTTCGGCTCGAACTTTCCCAAAAAGATGCTGGAGTCGACCGAACATCAAATTCGAACCAAGTTTGTCGAAACCAGGTGTCCAAGTGTGGTTTTGTACGCGATATTCCCAGTTTAAAGTAGCCACATTAGGATTGTTTTGGTATTGCACTGGTGATTTATCCACATTTTCATGTTAACATTCAACAGTTCGTACGTTAACAATGCAGCACACTTGAACGCATGGTTGAATAGGAGACAAAGAATCTGTATGTACCTGCGATGGCTTCGCTCCCTTCTTGACTTTAAGATTGGCATCGTTCGACCTTGCCTTGACATGAAGCGATGGGTGCTTCTTACTGACGTGTTCCAGAGGTGAGATGTTGTCCCTGTTGTTTAGGTTTTGTACGAAGTCTTACACGTATTACACATGTATGTAGCCGTGGCTTTATCCACTGTAAAATATGAGTGTACTGGGCTAAAAAAAAATAATGTTTTGATTCTCAGGCCCTCCCTCGTTGGATTTGAACCTCCCCATTACACATTTTTATTATGTCATGTTTTTTAAAGAATTTGTGAAAACTTGGAATGGTAATTTTTTCACATTTCTCGACATATAATTATTTAGCTGTGTTAGCAGTAAATTGGTTTTTCTTGTTGCAGTTTATGGGAGAGTGCCCAGGGGCACTCTCCCATAAACTGTAACAAAGAAAATTCTGATACACTGGATCAAGATTTAATTATTTATTTATTTGCTGGTATTTAAATTGTGATACGTGCGCTATATAAGTGTATATTATTATTATTATTATTATTATTATTATTATTATTATTATTATTTAAGGTCATATATTTCTGCACAATGGCTAATAATGGCCGCAACACCGATATAACTCAAGTTTAACCAATCATGTAGAGCCATGTTTCCCATTTGAAAGGACTCCTACCCCAATCATTGGTTAGTGGGGCCTATTCTAATGGATCATGATGCTTGACAGATCTATACCATTAAAAAGAACAATAAAATACAAATCCTTTTAGCTGTTGTTACGGCAGTTAGTTATAAAAGGTGTACTATAATTACACTAAAATACAACCTTTTCTCTTTTTCTAGTGGAAAGACAGCAAAAAGATTTACTGAGTATACTCAACAATTTTACACGAACAAATTATTTTTCAAAAAAGTAAAAATAAAATCCTCCCTTCCTCACTGATTTGAAAAAAAAATTGCCTGAGAATCAATTCATTTTTTTTATTTGGCCTTACCGATGTCATTTGGAATCACGCGACGCGCGTGATTCCAAATGACATTGGTAATACACTGAAAGTTCCATGTTGACGATGTGTGCGTGCGGTTCACACTCAATTCCTCGCATTGTTTTGACAATTTACCCAATACTAAATGACGAATGTACGCATACCCGAGACATTAATTTTATTAATAAGTCTTTTTCATATTCGATTTTTATATTCGCGATTTTATTTTCGACTCGAATTCGAATCGAATTTGTTGATCGACTCGACTACGACTCGAACAATTGAATATTCTCATTCGCAGGGGCCTACATTCGAGAAACGACTTTTTTAGTAACTGCTCGAAAGCTCATTAGGGGGACTTGGAAAAGGTATGAAAAAGACGTTAGAGCTAACAGACTGTATTCGACTGCGTCTAATGATGGAAGACAACTTTAATAGTGATATGAATTGAGACCTGTAGAGGCAGTAGTGTAATGATAGGCGCTAAGAGCCACAGTAGTACCACAATTTAGTAATGGCGGGACTATCTCTAACACAGGACAGATCCCCGCGGGAACCCCGGGAAGTGAAGCAGTGCCTGTTCACTGCGGTAAACAGGCCCTGTTTTAATGGTAAAATAGGACCCAGTCACCAATGTTTGGGAGGTGCAAACCCTCTCTAAAATGGGCAACATGGCTTATTTACGCTCACCCCTGGTCTTGAGTTGATACTCATGTTCTGGTCATGATGATTAGCCATTGTGCAAAAATATGTGACCTTAAACACCAGTAAATAAATAAATAACACAGGACAGAATAGGAGTGGCCAAAACTAATGGTACAAGGCAGTAATGGTAACAAATACAAGGCGGATAGTAGACTATAGTATTGGGTGACTACAATAGAGGCTGATAAAAAGACAGATAGTTCGACAAGGTAAAAGCCGACTACCAGAAGATGTCTAGAAGCTTGGAATCCTACTTACGGAATCCAATTTATAGAATCCCTTTTATGGAATCCCTATATGATCACCTCTTTGGGAAACGTCTGTGGTTATAGAATAACCTTTTCCGAGATGAGTCAAAGAGGCGTATAAGACGTCACTCGTTCGAGCAATTGTTCGATAGCTCATTTTCTTGATGGGATTCGAGTCGTTCGAGTAATGACTTTTCCAATAACTGCTCGATAGCTCATTAAGGGAACTTGGAATAATTATGAAAAAGTCGCAGAAGTTATATCACAATAATTAAGTTTGTTTGATAGCTTTTATCTTTTGAATGAATAGTGTTGATACGGAGAAAACACCAGAAGCAGCAGGCAGCAGGCACAAGCAGCCGCAGCAGCTATTGTTGAAATAGAGAAAACAGCAGCAGTAGCAGCCCCACCACCACCACCACCACCACCATCAGCACCAGCACCACACTGCGCCAGCAGCAGCAGCAGCAGCAGCAGCAGCAGCAGCAGCAGCAGCAGCAACAACAGCAGCAACAGCAGCAGCAACATCACCACCACCACCACCACCACCGCAGCAGCATCGACAGCAGCAGCAGCAGCAGCAGCAGCAGCAGCAGCAGCACCACCACCACCACCACCACAACAGACAGCAGCAACATGTATTCTAGTGATGGAGGACAACTTTGATAGTGATATGAACTCTGATCCGTAGCGACATTAATGTACTAAGGGTCGTAGAAGTGCCACATGTTAATAATGGTTGAGACATTCTAGCACAGGACAACATAGTAGTAGCCAATAGTAATAATACAAGGAAGTAATGGTACAAGGCAGTAATAATACAAGGCAGTAATGGTACAAGGCAGTAATAATACAAGGCAGTAATGGTACAAGGCAGTAATAATACAAGGCAGTAATGGTACAAGGCAGTAATAATACAAGGCAGTAATGGTACAAGGCAGTAATAATACAAGGCAGTAATGGTACAAGGCAGTAATAATACAAGGCAGTAATGGTACAAGGCAGTAATAATACAAGGCAGTAATGGTACAAGGCAGTAATAATACAAGGCAGTAATGGTACAAGGCAGTAATAATACAAGGCAGTAATGGTACAAGGCAGTAATAATACAAGGCAGTAATGGTACAAGGCAGTAATAATACAAGGAAGTAATGGTACAAGGCAGTAATAATACAAGGCAGTAATGGTACAAGGCAGTAATGATACAAGGCAGTAATGGTACAAGGCAGTAATAATACAAGGCAGTAATGGTACAAGGCAGTAATAATACAAGGCAGTAATGGTACAAGGCAGTAATGGTACAAGACTACAGGGCTGGTAGAATACCATACTAAAGGTGAATACAACACAGGCTGATCATACGACAGATGGTATAGTCTATGGACAAATCAGCGGCGGTGTCCTTGGAGCTATGAAGGGCGTGGAATGGTCCATAGAGATATTCTCCAAAATTTATCCCCAAAAGGTATCCTCAAAAGGTATCCTAAAAGGGTATCCTCGAGTAGTAGTACATCACTATGTCATAATTATCCTCAAATACCGAGATGAGTCGTACAGCCGTATGTGGAGTCATTCGGTTAAGCAAATGCTCGATAGCTCATTTCCTTTGTGGGGTTCTAGTCGTCCGAAAGGTGCATGTTCGAGTTACTACTCGATAGCTTATTTGCTCGATAAGATTCGAGTCGCTCGGGCAATACCTATTCCTTCCTGATGGATTGTCTTTAGGGTTTAAGAATCATAGATGCCTTTGTCACAGACAAGGGAGCTAACTCCGTATGGGTAGGAAAAGAGTTCTAGAAAATTGAGCAATCTGACTGGTGATTATAAGAATTGGACGGGGAAGATGTCGCCACGAGGGGTAGTCAAGAGTAACAAGGACTAGATAGACTGCTATGGTGAGAGAAGCTAGAATAGTATCTGTAATTGTCAGGAAACGAGAATTCTGGGGGAAATCCGATCCAGAAAACTACCCCAACCCAATTGAAAAACACCCACATGGTCTTATAGCACAACGTGTCATTATTATAAGCACAAAATAGGACTTTGCTAAGATTTTAGACAGTTTTTGGTGATTTGGAATGAATGCCGGTTTGTTTGTGGTAATTCTACGAAGTAACCATGGATTTGGGTATTTAGATGTGTTCCTATTCAATCGAACACACCCTCCGGTCACCATCTCTGTCCTATTATTGGGTTGCATAGCAACCATGTTTCACCATATAAACGAAGAAAGCATCCTCTCGTATACAAAATGCACGACGGAAACACGTTATTTATTTTTGGGAGTTTAATGGCACTTTTGATAGCCAGGGTCACCTAGTGTCGGACAGTTCTACGCGTGGAGGATGCCGGAGTACCCGGAGAGACCCACCGAGCAACGGCGAGCAACTGTCAAACTCCCCAACATACTAACTCCACACAGACAGGGTTAGCAGTGATCGAAGACAAGTGCACCAACGACGTGTAGTACGCCTTAGTACACAGCCACATCGTGCCCCCATCCTTCCGCGATGGCACAAGTGCCACATTCATTAACCCATTCACACACACGTGTTGCGTGTCGTTCTGTATATATTACACGCCTTCACGTCTATAAATACAATTATTAGAAGGACACTCAGCAATTCATTTGACAACTATCAACTCAAAGAACACATTTTATCGCCAGCCACATTTGTGAGGGGAACCGTTACTATTTCGTCCTCTGAGTTCCAAAGGGTTCAATGTGCCTACTGACACATGGAAACCACTGGAACTCAGGGGACGATTTTTAGCTATTGTTAGCGATGCAAATTGTAATTGTGTTGAACGATTTGTAGAATATTTCAGTGAAATGTCGCTTCTATTTAAAAATAGTTCATCAACGATTTCCGTTCTGCACATATGTGCGGAACGGATTTTCATTTTCGGCATGGTTTAGTGTTGCTGTAGATGGGGAATTCAAAGAACAGGCGAGTAAGAAAAACAAGGTTTAACCTCCCCCCCTCTCTATTTGTCACCTTCCCTCTCCTTTACACACATGATAGAAATTTGGTTGCCGATCCACATCCACTTAGAACCTTTGATGTCAACACTAACTGAAAGGTGGAGTAAAAATGTCTAATCTGACATATCAAAACTGACAGAGAAAGCAGTTGTAATTTACACACTGATGCGCTCAATTTTGTCACGTTACATTTAAGAAATAAAATATAATCCTGCACAGCTTTTACCCTTTATCTACAGTTAATACTAGAAGTCCTGTCACGAACTGTACGCTTATCTAGGCTTAATTGCGCGTAGGAATTGTGCGCATTTGCCATATCGAAACGCATCCAAAGCACGACAGGTTCTCCTGGTTACTCATAACAAACACAGGCAATGTTTCTGCCAATGGACCTCCGGGTTACCCGGAGGTCCGTTGGCTGAAACATTGCTTGGACACAGGCCATTTCTACAGAATTTGATAGCCTTACTATGGTCATTACGCGTAGATTAACGCGCAGATCGGCGTGCTATTTGTGTCCATTTCATGACAGGACTTCTAGTTTTAACTGTAACGAAACGATCAACGCTATTCACAAAAGTCACCATTCAAATTTTATTATTTTTTTCATTTTCGTCGAAAAAATAGATTATGGCCCCTCACTAAAGGCACTTGACTCTGGGTATGAGTTAAGACCGGAAGTTCACAACGTATCATGGATAGTAATATTCAATAGTATTGACACTATATATCGCCCCTTGGGTGAAACAATGCGCCATCTGCAATGCTTTAGCAGATGACACATACCTTGTTCCACTAAAATAGATCTATGGAATCTCAATTATTGGAAGATTTGTGATGATGCAACTGCTTGAATTTAATTTTATACGGCCTAAGTCTAACAGGAATTCAACAAAGGATAGTCATGGGTCCGTGCCACTTTGCTGAAAACTCAAAGGGTTTGCTGAAGTTGTCCCCGACAGGAATCGATCCCGGGTGTAGGACACACAATCGCCTAGACATAAATGCTCTGCCATCATACCGACTGAACTGACGGCAACCCCCTCCCACCCCACTCCATAAAAGGTTGCAATTAATTTAGCCAGAATGTTAGTCCACATTTACAACCCGCACCGAGACTGATATATCGAGAATTGGCATGCGATACGATATGTACACAATTACAAATCAACACTAAAAATAATTCCAAAATTTCAGTAATTTTGTCAATTCTCGAATATCAGTATATCAGAATATATATATATCCACCCCTCCCATTGGCATTGGCAAACGTGAAGAACGTTAGGAGCGAATACTCAAGAGATTTTCAGTGACAGTTCTCGAAAAGTAAAGTAAAGTCTTCTCAACAAGTACACTACATGCGAAAAAGGGCACGTCCTGCCCCGTAATCTCAGGGCAAGAGGGCAGTATGGATGTCTGTCTGAAAATATTTTCCTGAAGAATTCCATACAGCTAATCCACAAAAAAACATAACAACATCTGTGTTCTTCAAAGTGATTTACAATGAAAAGGAATTTAGACCTCACGACATTCTTATGACAGAGCACAACGAAAGGGTGAAGTATGGTGATATGGAATCAACGATCCAAGTTGGAGGTTTGAAATACAGGAAGACCCCCAATAAGGGTCGTTGATTGCTAGCTTTATACACCAAACGTGGTGAACACGCCAGCAATGGGATTTCTATAATTGGTTATGAACCACTAAATAAGTGAACACGTGACCTGGAGCGTTTGACACCCAATGTTGTGAGTAGGATTAAATAGGGCTGATCAGTTGATTGGTTAAATATATTTTGACTTTGAAACCATTAATTAAAATTTTGATTCCTCCACTTTAGAAAGGATTAATAAGTTTGTTTGTAATTTGGTGCCGGAATGTGTGAGAATCTCTCAAAAACATGAGGCATGGGGAAAAAAGTGTGAAGGTCATTCAGTGCAAGACCATACGGTAGTTGTGAAAATTCGAAATTTAAACTGAAATTTGGTGTGGCAACATATATTTTTTTCCAGTTTAATTTTTTCAAGAGATGATGTACTTTGTAAATGTATAGGTATTTTTTTTCAAAACAACTTGGTGTGTTGTACAGAGAGTGGAATGTTAACACTGTGGTCAATGGGATTTATTTAGTGGTTCATAACCTAAAGGAGTATTTCCTTGTAACTGTTGTTGAGGGATATTTCAAGATATTTCTTTGTTTTCGGATATCCCGTTCTTGTAAATTTTTCAATTCAAGCACTTTGGGTTTGTAATATGTTTGAAAGTTTTGGGAAAATGCTATTTTGGAGGTGTGGGATGCCCAATTTTCACGACACAGTGCCTGTTTTGCTTTCCTGGCATGCATAAAATGCTTGCTGAATAAACAAGGTGACCTGAGATAGGAGGAAAGATTGTTTGGCTGGTTAGTGGTTGAATTTCCAGTTGTTTGGGGCAACTGCAAGGTAGAACAGTTGAAATAATGGTGACAAACACAACCATTTCTGTAGAATGAATCTGTTTAACCCTATACCGGTTGGAGTTTAAATGCACTGTATTGCTACCTTGAAACACATTTAATAAAATTTGTCATGTTTTCCACATGCCACCTAAGCTCCCATCCCACATCTAACTACTGCAAGTCTCTTTTCTTTCATTCTGACATTTTAACCCCCCTCTATCTATATAAATGTGCTAAATATGTGATTTTTAACATGCCAAGTTCTCAGAAACAGCACAGAATGGAGACTATTCTTGTTTTGGGGACCTCAGTTAGTGAATCAAATGTGAAATAACCTGTTTCATCCTATGAAATGAATTAAATGTTGTGTTAATGGGGTGTACAGAAGGTTTTCACTCCATGTGAGCAGTTTATGTATGGAGTTACTTGAATTTTTCATGATGTGACAGCTGAATTTCCTTTCTATTTGATAGAAACTGAAAGTGGATTACCTCCCTTTGATTGATGGACAATTGGAAGCTTATTCCAGTTATTTCTGAGCAAATACCCTCTGCCTTGAAGTGTTTCGAATATCAGATTCCAATCGCTATTCTAGAAGGGTTTTCGTGATTTGAAAATCATGACACCGTAGGTAACTTGAATTTTTTTCAGTTTTTGCAATGGCAGCATTCACATTGTATAAAATTATTTCCTCTTTTCATCTCAAGATTCAGTAGCAATGTTTTTGTCAATCCTCGCTGGGTGTGCCTTAAGTACTGTGTTCCTTACAAAGAGCGCATTCCCCAAACTATATGCTTGAAAATTGAATTTTGCTTCTTGTCTTTTTTATTGGTTTCTCAACCATTATTTTTTTGCCAAGTAGTCTCACTAAGATTTGCTTTCTGGTAATGTTATGATGTAGCAGTCAATATGACATATTATATCATAAATAAGGTAAATAGAGATACCTAACCACTCCTTAGATTAATGTTTCAGGTACATTCTAGTAAAAATATGTTGTTGAATCTTTCTGGAATCAGCACCTTTGTTAATTCTAAGAGGGTTCAACAACTATTTTTTTTTTGAAAATGTGAAACAAGTGGAGATAGGCTGGGGTGGGGAAAGGGTTAACAGTAACTAGACTTGGTCAATAGTTCTCATTTCCAGTGGGGGGAAAAGTGCTATGCCACTGTATGTATTTGCGTGACCTCTGAAACATATCTGGAGTCATCTGTAAGATTTTATTATTCTGCTCACACCCCCCCCCCCCCCCCCTCCAATTTGTTTCTGCTAATTTAGAATTCAGCTCCTGGCATCCATGAGTATAATACAAGGAGTCATGTGGTTGACTTCTCTCAAAATTCCTGTGCTGTCCATAAAATATTTCATTTGAGCAGGGTAAATGTGGAGATTTTTGTCTTTGCAACACATTACCGAGGGAATTTTCCACTCGGAGGCCACTCTGCCAGTGATAAGAAAAAATATATCTGTGATTTATTGATTTCTAAGATGCTTCTTATCTCTGTAAGTTATACATCTGGAAACACTATAAACTTCTGTCACTAAAACTATGATGGAAGGTCTCATAGGCATTAGGGGGTGGCTTTTTCACTGATTTTTCACTGAATTGGTTGGTACGGTGTAGGTCAAATAGCAACCCTTGCTTGTTCCTTTGTTTCTGTTTTTCACTCAAATTATATGGTTATGTTGAGTCAAGGTGTGCTTCTCTCACATGTGGTATTGCTCTGCACATATGTGCCATATAGAAACATTTGAGGAAGGAAAAGTACATTTTTTCATCTTTATTTTGAGAAGAATGAAGGGGTTAAAATATTCTTGCACTGAGTGTAATCTGAGAATAATTGGGCTTTGAGGTACACATGAGGCATATCTATTAATGTATTGATACAAAATGATGTCAGTTTGAAGAATATTTTTTCAATGATTTTTTTACCATGTTTAATTATAATGAGTGAATGGTGAAAATGTATCAGGATTTTTTTTTACTCAAAAAACAGGATGGGTTAAATGAAATGCTGTGAGGTCAGAGAAAAAAACAGCGAATTTAAAAAAAAATGTTTGGAATCAATTTGGAAGTATTTTATTTTGAATTTAAATCCCAAATTACAGATATTGTAATCAACTTTGGTATCTCTTTAGGTTATGAACCACTAAATAAGTGAACACGTGACCTGGAGCGTTTGACACCCAATGTTGTGAGTAGGATTAAATAGGGCTGATCAGTTGATTGGTTAAATATATTTTGACTTTGAAACCATTAATTAAAATTTTGATTCCTCCACTTTAGAAAGGATTAATAAGTTTGTTTGTAATTTGGTGCCGGAATGTGTGAGAATCTCTCAAAAACATGAGGCATGGGGAAAAAAGTGTGAAGGTCATTCAGTGCAAGACCATACGGTAGTTGTGAAAATTCGAAATTTAAACTGAAATTTGGTGTGGCAACATATATTTTTTTCCAGTTTAATTTTTTCAAGAGATGATGTACTTTGTAAATGTATAGGTATTTTTTTTCAAAACAACTTGGTGTGTTGTACAGAGAGTGGAATGTTAACACTGTGGTCAATGGGATTTATTTAGTGGTTCATAACCAATTAAAATTTACACCTACAATGGAGCTACATTCAAGCTGACCTTTGGTGACCTCGACCTGAATGGAAACTTGTCTAAATTTATCACTCGTCGCTCGTGAAGAGTGAAATGAAACCGGCAATTATTTATTACGTTTTTTAATGAGTTTACCTCATACGATACTAGAAATTGCTTTAATGTTAATAAAGCATCCATAACTCGAAACAGTATGTTATTATGTTATTAAAATGAAAAAGACACTGTGATTTGCGCGTTCCTTCTTCCATTTCGTTTTGGCGATAACATTGACAGCAGAAGTTCCATCCACCGGTACTCATGTAAACAAAAACAGATTCGCACATAAAAATATTGATTTATTTAACATTTAAACTCTTATTAATCTGACGATCAACAAAAATTGTACACTTGAATTGTAAACAAAGTGAGTGAAATGTTTAACTCAAAAGTGTGAGTGTAATGTTTAAAAGCTACCTTAACGCTTGAGTGTAACGTTTAAAACAAAAGTGTACTACCATTGTTATATCAGTAACAACAGCAACACATTGTTGTTTTAAACATTACACTCACACATTAAATCAAATGTGAGACAAGGCAGAGCGAAGTCATAAGTAGATAAACAAAACATAAAGTTTTATACATGGTTCCAATAGGACATTCTGAGTTTGTTTCCTCCAGTTACTGAAATGCAAGTGTCAGTGGCGTGGCCACTTTCCTTCAAAGTTGGTCCTCGAAATATGTCAAATATGTCCAAACATGGCATAAAAATCGTAGGGGTGTAAGTTCCATGGGGGTTAGGTTGTAGATTTGTAGACTGCTTGTCCTAATATCTGTGTCGGTGGAAAGGTAGACAGTCGTCAATACATGAAAAACCTCAAAATATCCGCTCAGATGCAAGGAGATGAAAATTTTTGAACCCTGGAATTCAAAATTTTTCTACCACGGGCCGAACTATGGTCGGCTCGTGGTAGAAAAATTTTGAATTCCAGGGTTTCAAAAACCACCATCGATGACCCTTGGCCACCCCATATCGGACACACTTATTTCCCTCTAGTGGAAACCCTGATTATTGTTGCCTTGGTGATCTAGCTCAAAGTTTAGGGACGCAAAATTCTGAGATGTGAAGGCTTGGAAACCCTCGCCCTTCCCATTAAAATGGAACAAACCAAGGCTCAGCTAGTTTGCCCCCCCCCCCCACACACACTTACTTTGGGCTGGCTACACGGCTACGCCACTGAATAGTGTTATAAAAGTCCAATGCCAATTTAATTCTATTACTTATGACAAAACATTAAAATCTTTTTAAAAAAATGTGGGGATACACCCCCTCAGATACCCCCCCCCCCCCTCCGACTACGCGGTGCCGGTGGTGCTTGGACTTCCAACACTTTTATTCCTTTGGTCCTGACGGGAAAGTTTGTGTACGTTCCCCTTCACACGAACCGAGCATTTGGCGTGTATTGAAGATGAGGGATATTCGGAGGGGTATAGGGTGTCCAAGAACGTGAATAAACGCCTAAGGTTCGGGAGGGGCTGTTTGTTTATTTTATTGGGTGGAAGAAGCTGGGGTACCTTTTAAAAATAGTTTTTGAGTGCAATAATCCAGTAATATAGGTACACGGAGATGTAACAAGGAATTAGAGGCATATAGGGCCCTTATCAAGGATTAATGTAGCCTGAAACTGAAAAGATGGCGGAATTTCATCTTTGCCTATTTGTGGTTCGAGTAGCAATGTGACTGCTGAAAGGATTGTTGAGTTATGAGTCAATGCCATTCATTGAAAAGCTAAGAGTCACACTCTGAAGTGATGATAGGACCAAAAACACACACTTAAATACTCCGTCCATTTGAATGAGTGATAACTGTCAAAGGTGCCTTGAATAAAACTCCACCCTCCCTACCCCCACCAAATCTCTTAGAATTGAAGCTAGCTTGCGTTTCATGGTGCATATTTATTTATTTATTGGTGTTTAATGGCACATATCTCTGCACAATGGCTACTCGTGACCTCGACAGTTTTACGGGTGGAGGAAGCCGGAGTACCCGGAGAGAACCACCGAGCAACGGAGAGCAACTGTCACCTCCCCAACATACTAACTCCACACAAGCAGGGTTAGCATTGGTTGAAGACAGTGCACCATCGTCGTGCAGTACGCCTTAGTACACAACGTCACCGTGCCCCCACGTGGGCAATGGGGGTGAAGTGTCTTGCCCAAGGACACAACGCGGTTGCCGCAGGTTGGATTCGAACCGAGGAACTCTCGGCTTGCAGCCTGCACCTCTACCTACTGAGCCACCGACCCCCCCCCCCCCCTTTCATGGTGCATAGCAAAATTTTAATTTTAAAACTAGGTTTAAGGATGAATTTGAAACACCGGATTAAAACCAAAAGATAAGGGAGTTTAACGTGACAGCCATAGCAGTATTTTATTTTTTTTACATTGCTCTCTATTTTCTGTAATACGGGAGAGGGTTTCTCGGTATAATGGTTACTGCTTCAAGATGTGTTTAACCCTCTACACTGCAAAAATATAGGTTCTCTTTAGAACCAAAACTGGTTCTAATCTTGTCCCTCAGATGGGACCAGTTCTGTTTAAACAGCATTTATTTCAAATCAAATAAATTTATAAAGATTAACATTAAATATTAACAGAATTAAACATAAATTGAGGGGGCTTCAGGGCTTTAGAGTTTAGAGCTCATGTGAGGTTGTCTCAAATCATTATTAAGCAAAGGAGATATGAACAGTTGGCATATCGAACCAGTTTTGGTTCTATACAGAACCAAAACTGGTTCGATATGCCAACTGTTCATATCTCCTTTGTTTCAAAATGTTTGGCGACTTCGTTGAATAAGCTCCAAGTTTACTGCTGAATCTATTTCAGTTCATGTACTATTCTGTTAAAATTGAATGCTAATCTTGGTAAATTTATTTGATTTGAAATAAATACTCTTTAAACAGAACTGTTTCTATCTCAGGGACAAGATTAGAAAAAGTTTTGGTTCTAAAGAGAACGAACCTATATTTTTTGCAGTGTACCTAATTCGAACAGCAAACGACCCTCGCAAAAACATAGCTTATGATCCCTCATTGGAACGAGCTCGTTGAGCTCGTTCCAATGAGGGGACACAAGCTCTGTTTTCGAGACAAAAAATGAAAAGATAATAAAATTTGAATGGAGATTTTTGTGAATAGTGCTGGCCGTATATGATCGCTACGTTGGGTAAAGGGTTAATGCAACCAAATTAGAGGCTGTAGAAACCACGAGGCCTCTTGAGTCATACCCAAGGCTCCAGAAGCCAGAAAAATATAGATGACATAATACTGGTGATCGTCTTACTGTTTGCCCCAAAGCATCGAGACAGCGATATTTGTATTCGATTTATCATGCTGACACTGTTAAGGAACTCGAGATTCTTTATATAGATAGATAACCTCGTTTGCAGCCTCTACCCAGAGTGTGAGCTCGAGGGCTCATTGGCTAGAGCATTGGATTTCAAACCGAAAGGTCGACAGTTCAATCCTAGCCCGCACCATCTGCGCTGTGTCTTTGGACCAAAAAACTTAATTCTGATTGTCCACGTGGGGGACACGGTGGCGCTGTGTACTAAGGCGTAGAGCACGTCGATTGGGTACTTGCCTTCAACCAATGCTAACCCTGCTTGTGGTGGATTAGTAAGTTGGAGAGACTGACTGACAGTTTCTAGCCGCTTCTTGGTGGTTCTCTCCGGGTACTCCGACTTCCCTCACTCGCAAAGACGAAAAGTTAATGAAAAGTTCCGAGGTGCAGTATTTTCGTGTTGTTCTCAATTTTCTTCCGATGTTCTTGAATTACGGAAAACTTAAAATAGGCAAAAACATTTCACGATTTCAGTGTCATCTTTACCGCGATAAAAAGCTATCGTATTATTATTACTTAACCCTTTACCTAACCTGAAAAGCAGACGACACTTGCAAAAATAATTTTTGTATAACTAATTTTTTTCATTTTTTGTCTCAAAAACATAGGTTATGACCCCTCGTTGGAACGAGCTCAACGAGCTCGTTCCAACGAGGGGTCATAACCTATGTTTTTGAGACAAAAAACGGAAAAAATAATGAAAATTAATTGGCGATTTTTGAGAATAGCGCTGGCCTGTTTTGGCCGTTACGTTGGGTAAAGGGTTAACTGTTATATATATATACACACACAACGTAAATCATACATTGTAGAAAATCGGTCATTTCTACATCCTATTGTGGAACTGAGGGTGTGTCATGTTTTCACCGCACAGGATTGTAAACACGTTACAAAACACAAAAAAGATATTTAATCTATCCTACAGGTAAAACTCCCCGACGATGTGACACTGCTTGTTGAAAAAGGTCCTTAAACTCCAATAAATAAATAAACGAGAAAGCAAACAAACAAACATCTATACCCAATGTGATATTTGTCAAACGCATTTGGTGACGCACACACCCGCACACACACACTAACACCGCCACACACACATTTATACACATCACATCCCCACATATCGACACGCACACATACATACCTACACCCTCTCTTCCAACACACACACGCGTTTATCTTTGTTGGGTAAATGCTGTTATCTCACTCACTTAAAACAGAGTGAAAAGACTACTATATGTACCTTGACCAAACACATGTTATATAATACCACATCAACCACCAAGCAATCAGACTACCAGTCTAATTCCCCAAGAAACCCGTCGCTGTTGTGGGCCGTTTATTTACCTACTTTTCATGGAGTTTGCGCGGTGACTAACGTTGATGTAATGTTTCTTCCTTCACTAACTGAGATACACAGATATTATTTCGTGCTACAGTTATAGATATTTCAATCAGTAAATATTTGTTTTGCCTTTAAAACATCAAGATATTAACATAGTTGATGGAACTACGTGGGGTAATCATGAAACTACAGAAGTGATGAGTCTTCCTTAATAAGTATTTAGTTTACAAATATGTCTTACGGTATTGTAATGCCATTAAATATTCGGTGAAATCAATCCTCGATTGAGAAACGATTTTCTTGCGCTGATTCAAAGAGCATGAATGCGTATGGCACTTACAGATTCAATCGTCTGGAATATTTCAGTTGATCGGAAAAGCGAACCTATGGTTCGCTTTTTCGATCAACTGAAATATCCCAGACCATGGAATCTAAAACATAGTCGATGGACTATTTAATTGATAGACTGGTTCCAGGTCATAACATCGTTGAATTATTTATTTATTGGTGTTTAAGGTCACATATTTGTGCACAATGGCTAATCATGACCACGACAGTTTTACGGGTGGAGGAAGCCGGAGTACCCTGAGAGAACCACCGTGCAACGGCGAGCAACTGTCACCTCCCCAAAATACTAACTCCACACAAGCAGGGTTAGCATTGGTTGAAGACAGGTGCACCATCGACGTGCAGTACGCTTTAGTACACAGCGTCAGCGTGCCCCCACGTGGGCAATGGGGTGAAGTGTCTTGCCCAAGGACACAACGCGGCTGCCGCAGGTGGGATTCAAACCGAGGATCTCTCGGCTTGCACCTCTACCAACTGAGCCACCCCCCCCCCCACACCCACAGCTTTGAATTCCTTACAGAATGTGTCAAGTGACTCGACAGCTTGATCAACCGCCATGAATGGTACAGTAGGACGCCAGTAAACTTAAATCATTACGAACTCAATTCACACTAATTATGAACAGTTCATTTTAAGTCACGTTCTAAATATACTGTAAGAGAGATGGAATAAATTCCAATCTTGTCACTTCTTCACTGGTATTTCAGCCTCAGACTTTAATTCTATGAATAATCTCAGTGAGAGCATTCAAAGAATCAATTCCAGAGCCGGGTATCGTCAATGAGAGAAAAGAAAAAGAAATCTCTTCTGAGGTTATCACCCAGCTTATTTGAACTGTATTGTGGACTCACAGAATTTTGAAGCCTTGCACAGTGATGTCACGTGATCAGACATGCCAAGATCACTTCACAGTGGATCAAGTGGGCGGACTTTTTGCTGTTAACTATTTAAATGACTGGACTAAAGGACGACATCTGCAATAAAAAAAATCTTGAATGACTGAAAATTTTCGACGAGGTATTCAATGTGGGGAACATAAACTATTACGAAGACACATTTAAGGAAGAAAGAACTAAATAAAATTTGAATTAACATTTTGGAGAATAACGATGGCTGAATAACGACGTCATGTTAGTTGAAAAAATGTCATTAACTGTGCACATCGTCCATGCACAGGAAAAACACACGTCCCATTGTCCATCACGAATAAAAAACATATCTGCGAGATGTTTGTCATCAACGCTGTCGCTCAAATTTACTAAACAGTAAATGTTAAAATGCCTGAAGTCTTTTTGCACGTGCGAAATGAAGGAGGCCAATTTTCGAAGCTGCACTCTCTTGCAAAAACTAATCTTGTACCCAGGTTGAGGTCACTATTTATTATTTATTTATTGGTGTTTAAGGTCACATACTTATGCACAATGGCTAATCATGACCGTGACAGTTTTACGGGTGGAGGAAGCCGGAGTACCCGGAGAGAACCACCGAGCAACGAAGAGCAACTGCCAGCTCTCCAACATCGTAACTTCGCACTGCAGCACGTCCAGGGTAAGATTGTTTGAAGACATGCGCACCTTCGACGTGCACTACACCTTAGTACACGGCGTCATCATGCCCCCATGTGGACAATCGGGGTTAAGTGCTTAGCCCAAGGACAGAACGCGAAAGTCCGAATCGATCGCTCAGACGGTCACCTATCCGAGGACAAACCGAGCTCGACGTTGCTTAACTTCGGTGATCTGACGAGGACCGGTTACCGCCACGCCACCGCGCCCCCAATTGAGGTCACTGCTATTTGTAAAGTCAATAAAGTTAGATGATTTAGAATGCTTAACAATGAAAAACGCATTTGGAAATCAATCAGTTTTACGCTTAACCTCTTGCACACTGATGCCGAAAAATCTAAAGTTATAGGTGCAAATGTTTCCCATAATGCAACTAGAAATTTAACCAATTCAATCTTGTTTGACAGAGCTCATTGAGCTCTGTCAAACAAGATTGAATTGGTTAAATTCCCAGTTGCATTATGGGAAAAAATAGCTACTTGAAATTTAGATATTTTGACATCAGAGTGAAGAGAGTTAACTGAAAGTCCGATGATAATGCCATTGTATTTCAATGCAGGATTCATTCAAGTGCTGTGATTCGTTTGCGCATTACAAAATAGTTCACTGCTTAACTGATGAGCTGATCACCTTTTATGGGACAAATTGCAAGATAAATTGACAATTGGGGGTGGGGGTGGTCAGAGATGATGTACTGAAGTGTAGTCTTAATCTCGTTTCTAAGTCATATACCGACTTTTCCGTCGGCTTCGTCGATACATACCCAGAGGTGAGACCTTCACTTCAAAACACAGTCTTCAAGTACTCCCAGATGGCAATAACGTATTTTTATATTTTGCTTGTTCTTAAATGGAAATGAATCTAAACAGAACAAATCATGCTTATAACACGCTAGCAGAATGCCATGGAACTTTTACTTTACTTAAAACTTTACCTAACACGAAAAGGAGACGATAGTTGCAAAACAAATTCTTGAATAACTAATTTTTTTCATTTTTGTCTCAAAAACATAGGTTATGACCCCTCAATGGAACGAGCTCGACGATTTTTGAGAATCGCGCGGGCCGGTTTTGGCAGTTACGTTGGGTAAAGGGTTAAACCTTCTTCTTAAATTTGTTCTGAGATATTGGATAAAATCATGGCAAAGAGCTATCTGTTTTGTTCTGAAAAAGACATCTTTCAGACAACTCGGTAAGGTCCAAAACCAAGCTTATAAGCACGGCAGCTCATTGCTTTTTACAACGGACTTCAGATATAGAAAGAAGGTAAGACTAAAAGAAAGTGTTTTGATTCCCAGGCAATCCCTCACTGAATTTGAAGCACCCCATTAGACATTTTTATTGCCTTTCAGTGCCTTCCAATATTAGTATACATTTACATATTTAGATTGATGCATATTTATTTAGTTGCATCTCCAATGTGTTTACCCTGTTAGAATTTATGGGAGTGCCTGTCTCCCTTAAATTGTAACGAGGCAAATCCCTACAGATTAAGCACTTTTACTTCAAAGATAATATGGAGAGCATCGAAAGAACGTGAAGCCTTTGAATTGAAGTTGTCACAGTTTGTTTTTAGAGGAATGTTTTATTTTCACATTAAAAATGAATTTATTTGTATAAATACGCACTATTTCTGTATGTAAAAAGACAGCCGAAATCCTCTCCACGTGTTCTCACTTTTTGCAAAAGAAAAATTAAAATTAAAAATAAAACCCTCCCTCCTTCACTGATTTGAAAAAAATAATGCCCGAGAATCGATTAATTTATTTTGTGTGGCCTAACGCGTATTTATTAGATACGAGTTTCTTTCCTTGAATCGTCTATTATCGAGCTCCACCAATATGTCTTCAAACTCGACTGATATAACGCCGATGTTTGCTGATATGAACCAAACTAGAGTTGCCTCCCTTGATGCGTTAAAAGGCGCATGCAATTAGTTTATTTTATTTGTTTAACGTCATTCGTCGAACGCAATCTGCAAAATTGACGTTACCGGGAAAAGGAAGTAGTTTTGTATGCAGGGGCGGCGGAGCTGGGGTTGAGGGTCACAGCGGGCACGTGCCCCCACCTTTTTAACCAATTATGGGTACCCAAACAGGACATATTCTGACATAACGTACACAACCCCTATGGCCATATTGACTGTGGGAGATATTAATATACTTCTATCAAAATTAGCAACATAATATTATCGGTGTCACTGTCCATTTTATATATTGAGATATTGCACATCGCAAGTTCGCAACTAGACATAATATGCACAGACTACATGTGTAGTAATAGTAAAACTAGTCCAAACTTGGACCCAAAGTCCGTAATGTAATTTTTTGATTTGGTACGTCCTTTGGACGTACCAAACCAAAAAAAGGACGTACCAAACCAAAAAATTACATTACGGACTTCGGGTCCAAGTTTGGTCTCTTGTAAAACGTGCGCATATGTACACCCCTGCCACACACACACACTTTTTGAGCTTCCGCCGCCCTTGTTTGCATGGTGAGGAATCAATTATGGCAATAAGTAAGGATGTTGGATGGAGCAAAAAAGGATGGAAAGTTGTACACAAAACTCAAAGCAAACAGAGATTCATAGTCGAAAGCGAAGATCCGTCCAAGAGAGAGAAGCGATAGTTTGGCTCTTCATACATCGCGGCTTCCCCACTGGGAAGCCGCGATGTACGAACAGCCAAACTATGGGGAAGCCGCGACATTCAGATAGCTTAATTAGCAAACGTGGGCTGATTAGAGCCTGGAAACCTCGTCCTTCCCTTTCTCTCCGGGGCACATGTTGTCGGTTTTTATCACTAAATATTCCGACGTCTTGATATTTCGTTTGTAAAATTATAGAATAGGTAGCTCTCTCGAGAGAGGGTGTTGCTAGCCATGGTTCATTTCTGATCACCAGTTATTAGTTATCAATTATTAGTTATTAGACCCTCCTCTATCCTAAACTTTAAAGTTATCTCTACTCAGTGCACCCTGGAACGGCATTGAAAGTCTTCCTCCAATAATTTTCCGTCCAACGGGGGATGACGGGTAGACAGCCAATCTGGTTATGTCATCTTCCAACAGTATACATTCTATATTAAAAAAAAAAACAAAACAAAACAAATAAACGGTCAGTCATTACCGATTGTGTTGAAATTGTGTATATTGAGGGTTATTTTGGATGGAATTGAATGATTTGTATATGTATATTCCTTTTGATTGTCTACCGTTGAATAAAGAATCTATTCGATTTTAGGAGACGAGGAAACTTCGCACTTTATGAAAACAAATGAGAAACAATAACTCTGTCAGAAAAGTGTAACAGATCTGAGAACATTTTGTAATTTTTTTGTTCGGATTTAACCCTTTACCTAACATGGAAAGTAGACGACACTCGCAAACAAAATTCTTGAATAACTAATTTTTTTAATTTTTTGTCTCAAAAACATTGCTTATGATCCCTCGTTGGAACGAGCTCGACGAGCTCGTTCCAACGAGAGGTCATAACCTATGTTTTGAGACAAAAAAATGAAAAAAAATAATTAAAATTAATTGACGATTTTTGAGAATAGCGCTGGCCGATTTTTGCCGTTAAGTTGGGTAAAGGGTTAATAAATAAATAAAGAGCTTATTATTTCTTTAGTTTCATATCGGCCGAGATATCAGCCCTTCAGGCCTGGCATTCTTAAAAATGCAGGAGGGCGAAAAATCGCTCTCCTCACATGGCCTTGGGGAGCGATTATACAAAAGCTAAAAGTGGCAACATGAAGTTGTACTATTAACGAATTCTGCCTTGTGGTCTTTGTACATTATATTTGGTACTGTTAACCAGGTTGTCTCTGTGAAACGGCTACACTGCCCTTCTCACACCTCCTGCCATTGGTAAGGCCCGTAGGTGTGGGAAGGGCAGTGTGGCTATATTTCAGAGACCACTAACATAGCAGAGATCTGAAAACCGATGGGTTTTAGGAATACACTGCTGTGGTAATCATTAATTTCTAAGGCTAGGAGGGCTAGTTTTCGCCCTCCTCATTTTTTTTAAGGTGAGCAGTAGGTGAGCGAAAAAATCGCTCTCCTGAAAATGCCAGGCCTGGCCCTCGGTAATTTTACACGAGCCTTCGTCCATCGGCCTCCGGCTGATATGAAGTCAGCTCGGGCTGATATCTCGGCCAATATAAAACTACCAAATCATAACCTCTAAATATTATTCTACTTATTTCGTTCGTGCTGGGGGCTTTACTCGGTTTTTCTGTACACATGTTAGTTTTTCAGTAGGCGCTACGACCAGAGTAAGACGATAACCATCCGGATACGTTTCACCGCCATCTTGCACATTTGTTTCTACTGTAGCTTTTTGACGAACATCCTGTCCAGAACAGAATTCCATGTTTCCAGCTAATTCAGTATCCTTATTTTCCGTGGTGTCCATGTGATGAAAAGCGCGTGTGTCGGATGTTACATTTTTCTTTTGATTGGAATGAATGACGTGAGTGTGGTTCTCATATCCTCGGATTTTACTTTCAGAATACATTTGTTTCGAAGAACACGATAACTGGTGTTCTTTGTCAGAGTCGTGCCCAGGCGCTTGCCGGGGCTTATTACCTCCTGAAACTTGAATGCCGTTCTCTATTTCACTTGAACCATGTCGTATTTTATCGAGTACCCTTTGAATCACAGATCCACGAAGTTCGCGTTCTGCTTGATTCTGGGGTAACGGTCTCATACTCGTATTAGTGGGTTTCAATATTTCCTCCTTTACTTTACGTGAATCTGGTGTGCATCCTGTATCAGAAAGGTGCGGAATAACATAACGCTTTGGGACGAAGGCAATTTTGAATAGGTTATTCCATTCATTAACAGTATCTTCTATTGATTTGGTAGATTCATCATGCACTCGCCGAAAGAAGTAGTTTCGATATGTTTTGTTCTTCAAAGACAACTTCAACTCACCATTATTTGTTCCATGGAAATTGAAGTTTTCATGCCAGATTCTGCACACATTTAGTGGTAAAGTCCAGCCAGGTTTGAAATAGGCAATTTCATTCTGACGTATCTGTAGAATTCTTTTATTCCAGCTTGTAATTAGTGTGTTGCCTTTCTTTTCAACCACATACTCCTTTAGAATTTGTTGTGATGGCAATATCACATGTGGGAGACTCTGATGCGCGTGAGTTTGCTTTCCGACAATTTCTGCTACGATGTTTATTAAATACAGAAGTATGTGAATATCGTCTTCGTCTTCGATATCAAATGGGATTATTTCACTTGTGAAATAAATATTTACTTTGCCCTGTTTACTCCATTTGAGCGCTTCATATTGTCTGAACGTAAAAGATTTTTTCATCACACCCCTCTGTACCATTCTTATTCTTCTGTCTACGAAGTCTATTTGAAGTACAGCGCGCTCACCCATTGAACGAACTCCGAAACTGAACATCTCCTCCGGTACGTGGGAGCTCTTTAAATTAACTTTAGTATTCATTTTCAGGAAAAATAAAATGCAAATACCCTCTCTTTACTAAGTCCTGAAATGGTAAGAATAATGTTTTTTTATTATATGCTAGCCTGTGAATTATCGGAAATTATCTAAAAGATATTCCTCGATATCCATCGATTCGATGGATATTGAGGAATATCCCTCTGCAGCTTCCTAAATGACGTCACGTTATGCCGCATTACGTCGCCTTGAAGGAACGATCAGCTGATCTTTGTTATAGTTTTGAAACGTACACATCTGGAGTCGAATTGGGCTGAATGTTGTGCAATAAAATTTCTCGTAGCATATAATAAAAAAGAAAATTTACTCTATTTTAGTCATTATGGGAATTATCTCATGAGGATGGACCTGAATGTTTTATTTTTCACGATAATATTTTCAGGTCCACACGATGAATTTTCCCAGTAGCTTCCTAAATGCCGTTACGCTTCAGCATATGACGTCATCTTGGACGTCGCCTTGAAGGAACGATCAGCAGTTTTTGTTATTGTCTTGAAACCGTTTGCGGCCGAATTGGGCTGATTATTGCGCAATAAAATGTCACGCAGCATACAATAAAATGAAAATCTACGCTGTTTTAGTGAATACATGCGCTCGTGAAAAATAAAACTTTCAGGCCTACACTCATGAGATAATTCCCGTTCACTAAAATAGCGTAGATATCCTCTATGTAATCGTAAATTAATTCCCAGATGTATTATTAGTTATCCTTGTGTTGTCCAGGATGTATGGGAGTTTACACCGGTCTGGTAACTCATACACCCTGAGGCGAAGCCAAATGGTGTATGAGTTCCCAGACCGGTGTAAACTCAAATAAACCTCGGAAAACACAAGGATAACGGATTTATTTCCTAAATTTGTAGTGTACTTAAATGCTTTACTTAACCTACATTGTAGGCATATACTGAAATAAAATTTGTACTTTTTAAGTTTCTTAATGAAACCAGACAAACACGGATGTCATTGGAACTGGCTAAATAATCCAGTTTCCAATCACATCCATATCTGTAATATTTTATAGCTCATAAATATTAAATTTCCTGTATTTTTATTTCTCTAACATAACAGAGCAGAAGGTGTAAATTAATAATTAAAACTGGGTACTTTTTAAGCCATATAGCCTGCTATTGTGTATTCTTGTTTTTACACCGCGGTTAACAACGGCGTAAAAAAGCTACCGTGGATTGCAAGTTACACCGTACCTCTCAGCCAATGAAATCTCAGTATCTTGTTTCATTCGGAAATAAATGTCATTATGCCATGATTACCTGCTCTACCTATATATGAAAAGCCTATGACATAAATTTTAGCTTTATACACCAACCGTGGTGAACACGCCAGGAATGGGATTTCAGTAGTAAAAAATTACACCTACAGTAGAACTACATCCAAGCTGACCTTTGGTGACGTCGATCTGAATGCAAACTTGTCTAAATTTATCGCACGTCGCCTCGCGAAGAGTGAAATGAAAGTGGGAATTATTTATTACGTTTTTAAATGGGTTTACCCCATAAGATGCCAAAAATTAACAAACATGCATTGTCTCATGTTAATAAAGCATGCATAACTCGAAATAGTATGTTATTATGTTATTAAAAAGGCTCAGTTTCTTTTTCCTTTTCGTTTCGGCGATAAAACTGATAGCGGAAGTACCGCCCACCGGTGCTCATGTAAACAAAAACCAATTCGCACGAATGTACGTCTCCTGCTCAGTAAACTCAAAAAAAAAAAAAAAAAAATAACAGCCACTCTTAGTACTCTGACGATCATGGTATAAATAAAATATACCCAAAGTATCTTGGTGTACCAAATGTTCACCACTCGTGGTGAAGTGGTGTGAACCGCGCGCCAAAGGGTCGCGGTTAACACTACTTCACCACCCGTGGTGACCATTTGGTACACTAAGCTACTGTGGGTATATTCTATATGTATGTTACGTTCAAAATAATGCATAGAAAATCCACCAAAGTTTCAGAAGGTTTGATTCGAACTTTCAAATTTTCGTGATTTTCAACTTTATATCCAACCCCAACCAAGGCAAGGTTGGAGGACACGGTGCTGGAAGTTTTATAGATTTCGGACATCTAGATAAAAGTAAACCTTTCTCTTTATATACGTATTTTTATGGGCTTTCTCTTTAATGTTTCATTAAAATTTGTGAAAAAAATACACTTCTCCCCGTTTTGGCATACTTCTTGAGGAGGAAATTATTTTTTTAAGAGCGAACTTATTTTTAGGGAGCGTATTTACTTTTCACACTGATTGGTTAGGTTTTTTTCGGCGAACAACTGGGTTTTTCTCTCCTTTCACCCATACAAGGTAAAATGACAAGAATTGGAATGGACCAGAGGGACCTGAATGCGTGGGGTTCAGCGAAATTTTACGGATTTCCGTTCGTCGGGTATTTACGTTTATACGGACATTGGCGATGCCATCTAATTTACATTCTGAATAATCTTCACCGATAACATACTTTTCTGTTCACTTATAATCGACAACATTGAGAAACCTTAAGCACCTTGCCCTATCTGCTTCTCATTAACCTTTACCTAATGCAACAGAAATAATCAACCAGTGCTATTTTCAAAATTGCCATTCAAAATTTCTTACTTTTGCATACAGTATCGAAAACATAGCTCCTGGCTCCTTCATTGGAATGAGCTCGTTTTTGTTGAGTTTGTTCCAATGAAGGATCTTGAGCTATGTTTTGAGACATAAAATCGCATTAGGTAAAGAGAATAAATAGAGCAATGCGTACCACCTCATTTGAGCGATCTCAAACAGCTCAAAATAAAAATGCTGTTGGACACGATTTTAACCCTTTACCCAACGTAACGGCCAAAACCCGCCAGAGCTATTCACAAAAATCGCCAATTAATTTTATTTTTTTTATTTTTTGTCTCAAAAACATAGGTTATGACCCCTCTTTGGAACGAGCTCGTTGAGATCGTTCCAAAGAAAGGTCATAACCTATGTTTTTGAGACAAAAAATGAAAAAAAAAATTATTCAAGACTTTTGTCTGCAAGTGTCGTAGGCTTTTCATGTTAGGTAAAGGGTTAAAACCCCATTCTAAAATCAGCTGGGTTAAAAATCAACCCAAATTACTGGGTTGACTGAATATCAACCCAATTGGGTTCATATGCACTTTACCTAGTTGACTTGGGTTAATTTTTAACATCACTGATTTAGTGTGCGTTTGAAAGGGTAAAAGTAAAGTTTCTGTAGGTTTCAGTGATGACCTTCAGTTCACGATCATAGCACAAGACACTTGCCGATCGTAAAGTATCCAACTCACCCTATAGTGGGTCACAATGGACTATATGAGGAAAACACTCCCTTGGCGTGTTTGCACGTAATATTTACAATATAAATATGAAAGCGTCATTGACACTGTAGCTCAACTTATTATTAATTGTTATTAAGGAATTAGTGAAAAGGCAAAATTGAAGATTACTGGGTGCAATGTTATTTGGTGAAACTTCAACATAACAGCGTTGTGTGTTCAACAACGTCAGAGCAATCCATACATTTTTCAATTGAAGCTGCATGGCTAGTAGAAGAATGCTGATACACAAATGCAGTAAGTTTAAAAGTAATTGTGAAAGGGAACTTTTTCACAGAAATGAATGCAAATCCATAGCTCTTATCCAGAGGCCTCGTTTAATGAGCATACCAAGTTCAAGAACAATCCTATCATAAATGTGCCCTGTACGCCATGTCAAAGAAGAATGCTAATGCAAAAATGCAATAAATTCAAAGGTTGTTGATAACAGTAACAGTTTTATGGAAATGAAAGGAAAATCAATAACTCCTATCTGGGTCACCCTGAATAAGCATACCAAGTTTCAAAACAACCCGATAATGAATGAGCCCCCGAGACAGTCCAAAGGAATATGTTAATGCATAAATGTACTAAGTCTGAAAGTCGTTGCTAGTGGCAATGTATTTATTTTCATTTTTTATGGAAATCATTGCCCGTAAGGAGTGCAAACGGCATGTTGCTGCACTAAATTCAAAGGCTGGCGCTGACAACAACATGTTTAGACAGAAATGGAAGAAAATCGATAACTCCCTACTAGATGTCACCCCAAAGAAGCATAGCAAGTTTCAATGCAATCTGACCATAAAGGTGCCCTGTAGAGTGTGCCAAAGGGAAATATAATATTGATGCTTAACTAAACTAAATGCGAAGGTCGTTGCCAACGGCAACATTTTCTGACGGAAATGGACGAAAATCAATAGCTTACATCTAGAGGTCACCCCAAAGAAGCATACCAGGTTTTAAAGCGATCCGATCATAAATGTGCTCCCCAAAGTGTCCAAAGGGAAATATTGATGCATAACTGCACTTAGTTCATCAAAGGTCATTACCAACGGCAATGTTTTTTACGACAATGGAAGAAAATTGATACCTCCCATCTAGAGGTCACCTCAAACAAGTATACCAAGTTTCAAAACGATCTAATCATAAATGTGCCCTGTAGGGCGTGCTAAAGGAATATATTGATGCCTGACTAAACTAAGTTCAAAAGTCATTGCCAACGGCAAGATTTTTTTACGGAAATGGGAGAAAATCGACAGCTCACATCTAAAGGTCACACCAAACAAGCACACCAGATTTCAAAGCGATCCGATCATAAATTTGCCATGCGGGGTGTGCCAAAGGGAAATATTGATGTCTAGCTGCACTTAGATCATCAAAGGTCGTTGCCAGAGGCAACTTTTTTTGCTAGGAATGGAAGAAAATTGATAGCTCCCTTCTAGAGGTCACCTACAAGCATACCATATTTCATAGTGAACCGATCATAAATGCGCCCTGTAGGTTGTTCCAAAGGGAACTATTGATGCCTAACTAAGCTAAGCTCAAAGGTCGTTGCCAGGGGAAACATTTTTTATCAGAATGGAAGATAATCTATAGCTCCCATCTAGATGTCACCTCAAACAAGCATACCAGGTGTGGAAGCGATCCGATCATAAATGTACCCTGTAGGGCATGTAGGACATGCCAAAGGAATATATTGATGCCTGGATAAACTAAGTTCAAAGGTCATTGCCAACGACAACATTTTTTGAAATAGAAGAAAATCAATAGCTCCCATGTAGAGGTCACAACAAGCATACCAGGTTTGAAAGCGATCCGATCATAAGTGTCCCCTGTGTGGTGTGTCAAAGGAATATATTGATGCCTGACTAAACTAAGTTCAAAGGTCATTGCCAACGGCAACCTTTTTGAGGGAAATAGAAGAAAATTGATAGCTCCCATCTAGAGGTCACCCCAAACAAGTGTACCAGGTTTCATAGTGATCTGATCATAAATGTCCCTTGTAAGGTGTGACAAAGGGAAATATTGATGTCTAACTAAGCTAAGAGCAAAGGCCGTTGCCAGGGGAACCATTTTTAACCAGAAATAGAAGAAAATCGATCGCTCCCATCTGGAGGTCACCCCAAACAAACATACCAGGCTTGAAATAAATCCGATCATAAATGTACCCTACAGGGCATGTCAGAGGAATATATTGATGCCTGGCTAAATTAAGTTCAAAGGTCATTGTCAACGACAACATCTTTTGGGGTAGAAAATTGACAGCTCCCTTCTAGACGTCACACAAACAAGCATACCAGGTGTCAAAGCGGCCCAATCATAAGTGTGTCCTGTGTGGTGTGCCAAAGGGAAATATTGATGCTTAACTAAACTAAGATCAAAGGCCGTTGCAGCGGTAACATTTTTTTTACCGGAAATAGAAGAAAATCGACGACTCCCATCTGGAGGTCACCCCAAACAAGTTTACAAGGTTTCAAAGCTATCCGATCATAAATGTGTCCTGTATGGTGTGCCAAAGGGAAATATTCATGCCTAACTAAACTAAGATCAAAGGCCATTGCCAGCGGAAACAGTTTTGCCAGAAATGGAGGAAAATCGATAGCATAGATCTAGAGGTCACTCCAAGCAAGCATTCCAGGTTTCAGAGCGGTCCGATCATAAATGTGTTAAAAGGGAAATATTGATGCCTAACTAAACTAAGTTCAGAGGCCGTTGCCAGCGTCAAGTCGAGCCAATGAACCAATTAGCCGATTGGTGGGATAGATTTGGAAACACCATTAATACTTGTAAAGCATCTATTTAAAAAAAAGATCCAAAGTGTCGACTATGGTTGGTTCTTTCCAAATTGTGAGAGGCCGAAAGACACGACTGGGAAATGAAATACAAAGAACGACACGCGCGTGCGTATGGGTTAATCGATATGGCACAAGTGCCATATCGATTAACTCATTTACACGCGAGTGTCATTCTGTGTTTATTACATACCTTCCCGTCTATAAATGAATGAGTCAATGACACTGTAGCTCAACTTGACAAACTTGAACTTGGAAAGTTATAAATGAAACGGCAAAATTGAAGATCATTGATACCAATGTTATTTGATGAAATTTCTACATAACAGCATTGTGTGTGCACAACGTCAGAGTAATCTGTGCATGTTTAAATGTAAACTGTAAGACTGGCTAAAGGAAGTATGTTGATACACAAATGCAGTATGTTCAGAGGTTATTGTAAATGGCAACTTTTTTCACAGAAATGAATGCTAATCAATAGCTCTTATCTAAAGGTCTTGCCTAATGAGCACACCAAGTTCAAAAACAATCCTATGATAAATGTTGCCAGTAGGCCATGTCAAAGAATGCTGATGCACAAATCCAATAAATTCAAAGATTGTTGCTAACAGCAACAGTTTTTGATGGAAATGAAAAGAAAACCAATAGCTCCTATCTTTGTCATCCTGCATAAGCATACAGAGATTCAAAACAACCTGATAATGAATGTGCCCTCTGAGGCATGCCAAAGGAAGATATTAAAGCACAAATGCACTAAATAGAAGGTCATTGCTTGTGGCAATGGTTTTGGGTTTTTTTTATGGAAATTCATAAATATACCCTGCTGAGAGTTCAAAAGGGACAAGTTGATGCACAAATGCAGTAAGTTCAAAGGCTGGCGATAACTACAATAATGTTTTATGGAAATGAAAAAAGCAATAGCTCACATCTAGAGGTCACCCCTAACACACATACCAAGTTTCAAAGTGATCCGATCATAAATGTGTCCTGAGGAGTGTGTTAAAGGGAAATATTGAGGCCTGACTAAACTAAGTTCAAAGGTCAGCGGCAACATTTTTTGACAGAAATGGAAGAAAATCGCCAGCTCCCATATATATGTCACCCCACACAAGCACACCAAGTTTGCGAGCGATCCAATCATAAATGTGCCCTGCAGGGTGTGTCAAAGGAAAATATTAATGCTTAACTGCACTAAGTTTTTACTAAGTTCATCGAAGGTCATTGCCAGTGGCAACATTTTTTAACGGAAATGAAGAAAAAAATCGATAGCTCCCATCTTGAGGAAACCCCAAACAAGCATACAAAGTTTCAAACCGATCTGATTATAAATGTGCCCTGTAGGACATGCCAAAGGAATATATTGATACCTGACTAAACTAAGTTCAAAGATCGTTGCCTGCGGCAACATTTTTTGACAGACGGAAATGGAAGAAAACCAATAGCTCCCATCTAGAGGTCACCCAAAACAAGCACGCCACGTTTCAAAGCAATCCAATCATAAATGTGCCCTGTAGGGTGTGCCAAAGGGAAATATTGAGGTCTGACTAAACTAAGTTCTAAGAACGTTGGCCGTGGCAACAATTTTTGACGGAAATGGAAGAAAATCGATAGCTCCCATCTAGAGGTCACCCCAAACAAGCATACCGAGGTTCAAAGCGATCCAATCATAAATGTGACCTGTAGGGTGTGCCAAGGGAAATATTGAGGTTTGACTAAACTAAGTTCTAAGAACGTTGGCCGCGGCAACATTGTTTGACGGAAATTGAAGAAAATTGACACCTCCCATCTAGAGGTCACTCCAAACAAGCGTACCAAGTTTCAAAGCAATCTGACCATAAATGCGACCTGTGAGGTGTGCCAAAGGAAATTGTGGACGTACGTACTAACGTACTAACATACTAACGTACTAACGTATGTACGTATGTACGCCGACGGGCGAGAAGTGATGGCAATAGCTCAGCTTGACTTTGTCAAGTTGAGCTAAAAAACTAATTATTAGAAGGACACTCAGCAATTCGTTTGACAACTATCAACAAAAAGAACGCATCTTATCGTCAACCAAATTTGTGAACTCATACTCTTCTTCTTTTGGATATTCATTATCCCCTTCATATGTCGACTTTATTTCTTCTCCGCTTTTTTCGTACCATTAAACACGCCATGTCCTTCAATGTTAGAAATTTTATTCAGTTAATCGGTTCAGTTTCGGGTGATCAATTGTCTGCTGAACGATTTCCCTTCGGCAGATGAGTGCGGAAGAAGATTTTCATTTCCGAAAGGTTTAGCGTTGCTGTAGACGGGAATTTCAGAGAACAGGCGTGCAATAAAAAATGTCCTGTCATTCGTAAAGAAACCTGAAGATAGTTGGGAATCCCCAAGATTTGAAGTTCTCAATCACTCGGTAACATACAATTTGGGTGGATGGATTATTTTTTATGAGGTAATGTACAGAGTAGATCTTTAATTATTTTCTTCCCAGTGGGATTAGTGAGAAGGTGAGACAGAAAACGGTTACTTAATGTACACATTTTCAAAAGCTTATTTTTTTGTTCCACAAACAATTTTTTGTATATATTTTCAAAAGCTTGGTGCCACTACCTGTATACTATGTGTATTGTTTATTGTAAGGGGAGCGGAGGGAATTCTAAGTGGAAATCACTTGTCCACCATCCTCGTTTTTATTAGTGGCAAATAAAAATATGTTTAAACGAAACAGAAACCGGTTAGTACGGTCGCCATTGTAACATTGTAATTTAATTAGGTTAATTTAACCATATGGGTCGGTCGTTGTGCCACATTGAACACACACATGGGAGAAACGTAATATTCGACCCCCCCCCCCCCCACCCGATGAAGACTCTTTTACTTTACAGAATTGCTACTTACCAAATGAAAATACACAGATTCGACTTCTTCTTTACGATTTGTTATTCTAAGAGGAAGTCACTTGTTATCCAATCTTCGTTTGCACCATCCATTAACTGGTAGAGTGCTGGAAGCCCATATTTGGGCTTTACTCTGAAGTGTAGGTACCGTAACTTAAAGGCTACATATTCAGTCAAAGTGCTCCTATGATCTTCTAAGTGAAATTATTTTATATGTATGGATTTCCCTTGTTATAAATTTATGGGAGAGTGCCCATAGGCACTCTCCCATAAATTGTAACAAGGCAAAGGCACGTGAACAAATTTTGGCGATCAAAAATAATTCACAATTATCCATACAAGTAGATCTTTCTATCAAAGATCAATGCGCAGAGCATGTAGTCAGTGTTGGAGTTAAATGTATTACGGGACTGACAGGTAGACAGCCAATCTGGATATGTCATCTCCCAACGGTATAGACTGAATATCATTTTCTAGTTATCTATTTGTATCCTATTGTCCAATATGTAATTGTCTGTAAACTATACCGTTAAATAAAATATCTATCTATCTATCTATCTATCTATCTATCTATTCAGCACTCAACCAGTTCATGGCAAATAAAATATGTTTAAACTAAACAGAAAACGGTCAGTACGATCGCCATTGTAATTTAATTAGGTTCTTGTAACCAATTGCGTCGGTCGTTGTGCCACAATGAACACATACATGGGAGAAACGTAATATTCGACCCCCCACCCCTCCCCTTCCCCCTGACGAAGACTCTTTCATTTTACAGAATTGCTACTTACCAAATGAAAATACACAGGCTCGACTTCTTTTCAATTTGTTACGCCGATGACTTTGGAAACGACTCACTACTTACACAACGTAAATTATCCACAATATTCGTGTTCGCAATTACATATCACGGATGCCTCAAAATCACCATTCTACTTTCTCATGTACTTGGAAGGCAAACACTAAAGTGATACAAAGTAGGACTTTGACTTCCTCTGATTTAATATCATTCTGATGTGAGTGTTTGTATCCGGAATGACGTTGAAACCTTAACTTATTGTCCTACAATACGCTTCATTTGACAAAAATAGATCTGACACTGTTCACGCGCTGGTGAATCCAATCTTGCTGAGGAGAGATGGAGACTCCATTCTTCTAAATCCTCCTGATCTATAAAGTCTGACACAATACACATGCATAGTGCAGGTCCGTCCCCAAACCAGAGAGATTTAGGTTGCTGTAACCCAGTCAGGGGCCATTTGTCGCGATGTTTGCAATTCGCCAGGAACCAATCCTGAGTCAGACTGTGCACACGCCGAAGACAGCTCATCAACAATCATAGACCAGATAAGCGACAGACTATACCTGCCTGAAGAACAAACGCAAAGTTGAGGCAGACCATACTCACCTAAGATGACCCAATTAGGCTTAAAAAAAAGTTTAAAATCTGTTTCGCAGGCCCTCCCGCATAGTCCTTTTGGCTGCCACATGCTCTCTTTTTATAACCAATGCTAACTTGAAAAAATAAACATTAAATGGTTTATGTCTGATATCTTACCCAAGTTAATCAAACTGATAAGTTTGTTCCCATGAGTGCAATAAGTCTTTGCAATGCTTTAGCATTGCAAAGCCTTCTTGCACTCAACGGACGAAATACACCACCACCCATGCTGTTCTGTAGATTATGAGGTCTAAAACATAAAACAAACCAAGAACGTGATCTATTGGTGGCAAAGAAATAATTACAAAAATAAAAAATAAAATAAAAAACCGCCCGCCCGCATGCAGTTTTACAAAAGAGGCCTGAGAAACGGAAGATCAACTTTGTGTGGCCTTATCGAATCACACACCGTAATCGTAAATGGCAGATTATACTTGTTGATAAAACAATTCTAACTGGGCCTTCAGGCGGACGTTTGGGCTTTTTGGCTTCCTCTCAGGCTTGCCAGAGAGAAGAAGAAAGACACATATACAGCAAAAAAGGAGCGAAAGGGGCTAATCTGCCACAATGCCGTCCTTACGTGCCTTAATTCGACGAGTACAAACCATTGCCTGGAACCTGTATACTAACAGTATTGTCAGTCGTGAAGAGCACACTATTGAACCATTTACCTACATCAACAACAAGACGCAGAGGCGGCGGAAGCTCGATTAAAGTGGAGGGGCACAAATTTACAATGCTACCATGGTTCGACCTAGTATGAGAAAGGTTACAATTATATATGGGTAAATGTACCATGACTCGCTGTTGTCTCTCGTTTAGATGAATATGCCACTGTGCGGTCACTGTCCTGTCGTTTCTTCTACTTCAACCATCTTCCAACCCGAAGGCCAGCCTTCGGGTTGAAAGATAGTTGAAGTAGAAGAAACGGACCGAAGCGGGCGAAAGTGGGATTCTCTGGCTAAATATTGTTTGGATATGCAAATAATGTTACGGGAATGCCTGTATATTGACACGTTTGCATGCGCCCATTTTAACTCATTGTGTAACAGCGAAACCTATCTGTGGAAAAAGTGGAGGGGCACGTGCCCCCGGCTGCGCCGCCTCTGAACAGACGACTCAAGCAAAAAAAGAAAAAAAAAAAAAAAATCCTGAATAAGTAAAATAGCTTATGATCCCTCAATGGAATAAGCTCAAAGAGCTCGTTCCAATGATCGGTCACAATCTAAATTTAAAAAAAAAGCTAATTAATTTGAATGACGGTTTTTACTGAATAAGCCAATTTCGAAACTGCCATCTTGGCTTTTAATCTATGCAAGGTCACAGGTCGCGAGGTATAAACATTCCAAGAAAACGCTTTGTTAGCAATGAAATCGCACTGTTTACACCTCGCGACCTGTGACCTTGCATAGATTAAAGTCCAAAGATGGCAGTTTCGAAATTGGCTTATAGCGGCGGCCTGTTTTTATCCGTTACTTTGGGGAAAGGGTTGACTGGTTGAGTTCTAGAAACCATAATCAGGGCTTTCATAAAAAAGAGGGAACCAGAGCAAAAGCCAATGTTTTCCTTGCTCATGTTTCATGTTCTGTTCAGTCAAATGGGCACTCTCCAATAATTTGTAATAAAAACAAATTTTGAATAACAAATTAAGACCACAAAAAATAATCTTGCCCTCAATCAGGTAAGTAGAACGCGCAAATGAGTCATTACACATACATATATACAGGGAAGTAGTTAAAATTAGATTTCTATGATGGGAGTGCTTAAAGGGACAAAAAGACGCGGATATTAAAAAATAGTTGACCAATTGACAAAAACTACCATTTTCGTTTTGCTAAAGTACCCTTCTGTTTCTTTTAACCCTTTACCCAACGCCGACGATATCAAAATTTATTATTTTAAAATCATTTTTTTTTTTTCAAAAAATTTCAACAAAACCATATCATGTGTACCCTCATTGGAACGAGCACAATGAGCTCGTTCCAATGAGGGGTCACATGATATGGTTTTGTGGAAATATTTTGAAAAATTTAATTTTTTCAACTGCTGAATTTGCATATTACGCGGGCGGATGATAATGATATGTTTATTCACCAGTATACAAAACAAGAGGCCCCACGTGGCCTTAATCGCTCACCTGACAAAGTGACTCTAAGAAGTATTTTAGGTCACCTTCACCATGTCATGCCTCATCAACATTAACTGGTTGAGTGATAGATTTTGTTTGAAGTTCAACATTTGTTACCTAAAATTAGTTTTATTTAAAATCATTGGTGTGTGGCCAATCTCCAATGATTTTTAATAAAGCAAATTTATCTCTGCAGACAAACTGGTTTAGCTTGAAGCACAAACAAGGAATGTGAAGAGATAGCCTTGGACATCTCTCCCAACTGTGGATATCTTCCATGTGCTACATGTACATATTTGCATGCAAGAAAACAAAAATTTTCACAAATTTTCCAAAATATTAGTTTTTTTTATCATCATTGGAACAAGCTCAAATAGCTTATTCCAATAGGGGTATGGGAAGATCAGGTATATTTTTGAGACAGAAATGTGAATATATAAATAATGGTGTTTTTTTGTGAATGATGCTGGAGAATTTTGCGTAAAGATATGGTAAATGGTTTGTTCTAGATACAGAATGATGCAAAAGTATTTAAATTTGATTAGGCAAGTTGTTCCTATAATGCATTTAAAAATTGAAGTAACTGTTTTTTTGCTGCCCGAACTTTTAGATGTGTGTGTCTGTGTTTGTGTGCGTGTGTGTGTGTGTGTGTGTGTGGGGGGGGGGGGGGGGGGGGGGGGTAAGAGTGTTCTTGCAAACAAAATTCCTGAATAAATGGAAAATTTTATTTTTTGTGTGAAAGACATAGTGCGTGAATGTTGATTGGAACAAGCTTAGAGAGCTCATTTTTATGTGAAGTCATAAAGCTGTGTTTTACGTACGAAATTCTGGAATAACTAAAAAATTGCTTTTTTGACTCAAAAAGCATGGTGTGCGACCTCTCATTGGAATGAGCTCAAAAAGCTCATTCCAATGGGGTATTTACAAGCGATAAGTACATGTATGTTTAAGAGACAAAAATTAAAATTTGAATAGCGATTTTTGCGAAGAATGCTGACAAGTTTTGGCAGTTATGCTGGTAAAAAGGTAAGATATGCAAAGTGGTTGTTTTTTAGAGGCGACATTTAATTAAGGGGAATTAACCCTTGATTACTGAGGTAACTTCTAAAAGTACTGAAATTTCATGAAGCAATGTGAATAACAGACAACAGTTGCCTAAAAATTTCATGAATAACTAAAATTTTTATTCTTTTGTCTCGAAAACATGGCATATGACCTTTGTTGGAATGAGCTGAATGCGTGTGTTCCAATGAGGGGTCATAAAATTTGAACGGAGATTTGTGTGAATAATGCATTAGTACTGCTAGATTTGGGTAAACGGTTCACCCTGGATACCACCCCTTCTATAGTAGATCTTTTCTGCAAATTTTGTCTAAGATTCTATCAACTTTACAAATAAATACGTTCATGAATCACAATCAGATCCACCCCACAATGTTGCATACCAAATATCAAAAGATTCTGCCTGCTGGATCTGGAGAAGAAGATTTTTTAAGAAATATGCCTGAAATGCACTAAGTTAAAATTTGGGCTCCTATATGGAGCCCAAATATAAACCCAGGGGGGCCGATTTGAACAAACTTGAATCAGATCCACCCCGCAATGTTGCATACCAAATATCAAAAGATTCTGAAGCTGGATCTGGAGAAGAAGATTTTTTAAGAAATTTGCCTGAAAATGCACTAAGTTCGAATTCGAGCTTCTATAGTGAGCCCAAATATGAAACTAGGAAGCCGATTTGAACAAACTTGAATCAGATCCACCCCACAATGTTGCATACCAAATATCAAAAGATTCTGCCTGCTAGATCTGGAGAAGAAGATTTTTTAATAAATTTGCCCGAAATGCACTAAGTGCGAATTCAGGCTTCTATATTAAGCCCAAATATGAAATCCAGGGGGCCGATTTGAACAAACTTGAATCAGATCCACCCCGCAATGTTGCATACCAAATATCAAAAGATTCTGCCTGCTGGATCTGGAGAAGAAGATTTTTGAAGAAATTTGCCCGAAATGCACTAAGTTTGAATTCGAGCTTCTATAGTGAGCCCAAATATGAATCCAGGGGGGCCGATTTGAACAAACTTGAATCAGATCCACCCCGCAATGTTGCATACCAAATATCAAAAAGATTCTGCCTGCTGGATCTGGAGAAGATGATTTTTTAAGAAATTTGCCTGAAATGCACTAAGTTCGAATTCGAGCTTCTATAGTAAGCCCAAATATGAATCTAAGGAGCCGATTTGAACAAATTTTGCATCAGATCCATCCCACAATGTTGCATACCAAATATCAAAAGATTCTGCCTGCTGGATCTGGAGAAGAAAAATTTTTAAGAAATTTGCCTGAAATGCACTAAGTTCGAATTCGAGCTTCTATAGTGAGCCCAAATATGAATCTAGGAAGCCGATTTGAACAAACTTGAATCAGATCCATCCCACAATGTTGCATACCAAATATCAAAAGATTCTGCCTGCTGGATCTGGAGATGAAGATTTTTTAATAAATTTGCTTGAAATGCACTAAGTTCAAATTTGAGCTCCTATACTGAGCCCAAATATAAACCCAGGGGGCCGATTTGAACAAACTTGAATCAGATCCACCCCGCAATATTGCTTACCAAATATGAAAAGATTCTGCCTGCTGGATCTGGAGAAGAAGATTTTTTAAGAAATTTGCATGAAATGCACTAAGTTCAAATTCGAGCTTCTATAGTGAGCCCAAATATGAATCTAGGAAGCCGATTTGAACAAAATTGAATCAGATCCACCCCACAATGTTGCATACCAAATATCAAAAGATTCTGCCTGCTGGATCTGGACAAGAAGATTTTTTAAGAAATTTGCCTAAATGCACTAAGTTCGAAATCAGGCTTCTATACTGAGCCCAAATATGAACCCAGGGGGCCGATTTGAACAAACTTGAATCAGATCCACCCTACAATGTTGCATACCAAATATCAAAAGATTCTGCCTGCTGGATCTGGAGAAGAAGATTTTTTAAGAAATTTGCCTGAAATGCACTAAGTTCGAAATTGGGCTCCTATACTGAGCCCAAATATTAACCCAGGGATCCGATTTGAACAAACTTGAATCAGATCCACCCCACAATGTTGCTTACCAAATATGAAAAGATTCTGCCTGCTGGATCTGGAGAAGAAGATTTTTTAAGAAATTTGCCTGAAATGCACTAAGTTTGAATTCGGGCTTCTATAGTAAGCCCAAATATGAATCCAGGGGGCCGATTTGAACAAACTTGAATCAGATCTACCCCGCAACGTTGCATACCAAATATCAAAAGATTCTGCCCTGCTGGATCTGGAGAAGAAGATTTTTGAAGAAATGTGCCTGAAATGCACTAAGTTTGAATTCAAGCTCCTATAGTGAGCCCAAATATGAATCTAGGAAGCCGATTTGAACAAACTTGAATCAGATCTACCCTACAATGTTGCATGCCAAATATCAAAAGATTCTGCCTGCTGCATCTGGAGAAGAAGATTTTCAAAGAAATTTGCCTGAAATGCAGTAAGTTCAAATTTGGGCTCCTATACTGAGCCCAAATATACACCCAGAGGGCCGATTTGAACAAACTTGAATCAGATCCACCCCACAATGTTGCAAACCAAATATGAAAAGATTCTGCCTGCTGGATCTGGAGAAGAAGATTTTTTTAAGAAATTTGCCTGAAATGCACTAAGTTCGAAATCGGGCTCCTATACTGAGCCCAAATATGAACCCAGGGGGCCGATTTGAACAAACTTGAATCAGATCCACCCTACAATGTTGCATACCAAATATCAAAAGATTCTGCCTGCTGGATCTGGAGAAGAAGATTTTTTAATGTTTTTCCCATTGCCTACAGTGTTAAAAAGTGCTGACTCAGCACTTTTTCAAAGTCCCCGAAACTGTACCCTATGATAAAACCGATGGCATTTTTTTTTTTTACCAATCCTTTCTGTTGGTCCTAAGGAAGCTGCACACCAAATAAAAATTCTCAGTGCCGTGCAGTTTTGGAGATATGGGCGTTTTAAATTTTTTCTATTTTTAGCTCCTGCGGTTTCCACGGGGCTGCGGGAAAAATTTTTTTGGCATAAATCAAGTACTCATGGACCCAATAAGCCCTCACATAAAATTTGGTTCAAATCAGCCTCTCGGTTTGGAAAATAGAAATTAATTTTGCCCCTCCCATAACGACGCCAAGTATAGCCCCACAAACTTCTCTTGAACAAATCTGAGTCTACACCTCAAAAGGAAGCTGCACACCAAATATCAAGTCTCTGCTACTGCTGGTTCATGAGAATAAGATTTACAAAGATTTTGGTGCCCCTTGGGGGCGTGGCACCACCCAGGAGGAGGGGCAACTTCATTTGAACAAATCTGAATTGGCATTAGGTAATAAACATTTAGCCAACATTTGAATAAAATTGGGCTAGTGGTTTAGGAGGAGAAGTCGATAATGTAAAGTTAACGCCGGACGGACGACGACGGACGACGGACGCCGGACGACGGACGACGGACGACGGACGCCGGACAGAAAGTGATTAGTAAAGCTCCCCTTGAGCTTCGCTCAGGTGAGCTAAAAATAATGCAGTGTTTACAAATGTACATATACATTTATACAATATTTACATTCAAAAGACAATATAAACACAAACATGCAAGATCGAATACAATACGTATACTGGCATGGAAAGGCATAGCCAGATTGGCTGTCTTCCTGCCTTCCCATATAGAATAAGAAAAAATGAAAGAAAGAGGAAAAAATAAAAGATTAAACAGTAAAAAAGAAAGAGAAAAAAAAACAACAACCAAAAAAACCCCAAAAAACAAGAAAAAAAAAAAAACGCATGTGCAACATTGTTCATTTCAGTTTTCCGTTCACAACATCATACGGTGAGAAGCCAATGCGGGTGGGTGCAAATGATAGCTAATTTCCCCAAAAAGAAGCGGGCTCAGTCGACAAGGCCTCAGCCAAGGACCAATCAATAATTGATATAATACGGGTTCAGTGTGCACCCACATGCACACATGCACGGCCCCACCACACACACACACACAGAATATATATGTATACATGTACATACATACACATACATATATATGCATGCAGCGGGGCCGCACATCTACACATAAGGGTACACACGTATATAATAAAGGCCCGCTAGGACGAGTATCCAGACGAAACACTGTTTGAGGCCATCTGTCTTCGTATTGAGATTGCATTACGTGGCACAGTCCGGGCAATAAGGATTCGAACATGTGACGTCGCTCAAATAGAGGGAAATGAAATAAACTGTTAACTTTTTCTTGAATTCTGCCCTATTTGTTAGTTCACGAATATCCTTTTCTAATTCATTCTATAATTTGGGGAATGCATAGACCGGGAAATAGTCAAGTGTTTTATTTCTAGTTCTATGGCAATGAACGAGACCGGTCTGGCGCGTGTTTACAAAAGTTTCATTATTTACGGTAGAAAAAAAATCTACAAAGGATACTGGGAGATTCCCATTGTGCCAATCGAACACAAACAAACAAGCGTGTAATTTGTATAAATCCTCTATTTTCAAAATATTGTCTTTGATGAATAAGGGGTCCGTGTGGGCATTGTATTTCTTGTTATTTATGATTCTTATCGATCGCTTCTGTAATTTATAGAGGGGATTGCGTGCCTTCGATGAACCCCATATTTGAACTCCATAAATCAAGTGACTTTGTACCAACTACCAATGAATAATATAGGGTTGGCATAGCTTTATGTGGCAAAACTTTCTTAATCTTACTGAGGGCATAATTGGCAAGACCAACCTTCGAACAAATTTGTGATATGTGTGCATTGTAAGAAAGGTTTTCATCAAAATTAACGCCAAGGAATTTGAAGTATTTTTCATTCTCCTTACCGCCGACTTTACTGATGATTTCATTGTTTATACGGATTTCTTGCTGTGTGGATGTTTTATCTTTACTACATGGGTTAAGTAGTATGCATTTTGTTTTGTTAGCATTCAAGGCTGAGTGGTTGGCGGCACACCAGTCAGATAATTTCTGAAGTTCATCATTGAAGTATACAGATAGCGAGTTAATGTCCGAACCTGGCGAACCAGATTTGTTTACCGATGTGTCGTCTGCAAATGATAGAAAGTTCAATTTCGTGGACTTGTGGATATCATTTATATATATAAGAAAGAGAATAGGGCCAATAATAGAACCCTGTGGGACTCCGCATGTCAGCTCAGTTAGGTTGGATTTACTCTCTCCGCATGAGACATATTGGGTCCTATTTTGGAGATAGCTATTGAACCAGTCATTTGCCTTGCCTCTTATTCCATAATATTCTAATTTTTTAATTAGTACATCATGACTTATAGCATCAAAGGCTTTCGAGAGATCCGGGAATGTGGCAAGCGTACTATCTTCGCTATTTTTGTTATTCTTATCAGCCATGTATTTTAACAGGTGCATAATCGGATGCAAAGTACTATGTCGTTTCCTGAACCCATATTGGTGTTGATAAAGAAAATCGAATTTATTAAGGAATTTTACAAGTCTTATTGACATTAGTTTTTCTAGGATTTTTGAAAATACAGGAAGGGTACTGATAGGCCTGTAGTTTGTAAATTTGTTTTCGTAACCCGATTTGAAAAATGGTATAACCTTGGCGATTTTCATCCTATCAGGAAACTTTTCCTGACTGAATGAATTGTTCATAATATGGGCGAGTGGGGTGGCCACTTGGTTTATTGAATGTTTAAGGATGTTAGAACTAATATTTTCACCGTTTTGACTTGGTATTGTTCTCATATCGCTTACTACGCTACAAATTTCAGAGGGTGATGTTGGAGTTATGAATAACATATCATGATATGAATCATTCAAAAACTCTACAAATGACTTTTAGATATTAGTTTAGATGTTTGGCTCCCTATGTTTGCGAAAAAAGTATTAAATTCGTGCGCAATCTCATCTGCTGCATATATTGTCTTGTCGCCAATATTAAAAAATGAGGGTAAAATGCGTTGCCGTTTATTGATATTTAATGCATTATGTAGTATTTGCCAGGTTTTCCGCATATTACTCTTGTTTTCTGAGAGTACTTTTTCATAATACATAGCCTTGCTATGTCTTTTAATCTTGTTGAATAGTCTACGGTATTTTTTATAATCGTTCGTATTCAACTCGGAGGGAGATTTGAGTTTTTTGAGGAAAATTTTGTTTTTATTGTTGGCAGAAATTAGAAGTCCCTTTGTCATCCAAGGCTTTTGTTTTATAAATTTCTTATTAGTGTTTGTTTTCGGAAGGGGAACGCTGTTTCAAAAACATTCATATATAAATGTATGAAAATTTCATAGGCTGCGTTTAGACAGTCTGTTTCCATAACTGGACTAAAGTCACACTCAGATTGAAGTGTTCAATAGTAGTGGAGTTGATTTTCCTTGTCAGTGTCGGCATCATTTTAGTGGGTTCCTTATTTGTCTGTTCGACGTAAAAGATACCAAAGTGGTCGGATCGTCTGTCAAAATTATTCGGATGCGGGCGGTTCGTTAGGTAAAGGGTTAAAGTTCGTATAGATCATATAAATTAACCTGAAGGTAAGAATTTACCAGATTTTTAAAAAAAAATGGCGGGCGGCATTTTTTCATCTGTCTGGTTACCAGATCACTCACGGAAATTTCCGGGACAGCACAAAGTGCAATGTCATTTTCTACATTCGTCGAAATTAGCATTCTCAGTAGGGCAAAGAAGAAGTTTGTGTACAGTGACCAATATTATAAAACTTTTACAATTGTATTTTCTAGAATTGTATTTTCTACCTATTAATATAACTGACTAAAATAATCATTAGCATTTTAAAAGACATGGCAATTTGCCAACTGGGAAATTGCCATATCTTTGAAAATGCTAATGGTTAATTTCAATCCATTTAAAGTCATAACTAGAAAATACAATTCGAGAAAATACAATTGTAAAAGTTTTATAGTTCTGGAACCAGGTGTCCTATGTAGAGCGTATGCGTCCATGCAATTCCATTTAGGATTGGCGTTATCGAAACACGTGCTGGGGATTTTATTGAAAGCATAACTCCGCTTTATTTAAAGAATTAAATTAAATAATACTAAGTTGCTAATCTAATAATGTTAATTTATTGCTAAAATAATGCACCGTTGTTATTCGGTCATTCGGGTAGCAGCGAAGTTAAAATTCATTCCACGAGAAAATTATGTAATGTTGTGGTGTTTACCTTCGATCACATTCGGCTGGCTTAATTCATCTCTTCGTAATGTCATATCTTCTGAAAATTCGTCTGGATTAAAGGTTTTGTAATTACAGATTAAAGTAATGAGCGTTGCTTCTTTTGTCTTACACTTTGCAAACAGTGATTTTTAATGTTCTTTCAAATCTGATAATCGATATTTTTAGACCTATTACCCTCTTAACTGTGGACAAAACACCTATAACCAACAAACAGTGTGCGGTGCCTATAAAGCACCATCACACACCAAAATGACTCAATCGATAAAGTCTGGTTCAAGAATGCAGTGAAAAGGTACACACAATTAACTATATAAGTTCACACAATGGCATTATGACGATACGGCCAATTGCAAGCACGTATTAACGGACGCAAAGGTGTGCGCAGGAGTTGCAATTGTCAACGAACCTTCTCTGGATCTGTGACTCCACCCATGTACTGTTCGCAACAGAATGAAGAGCGATTTTTAGAGCAACATTTTTTATACGGATAAGGACACACAATCACACATTTGTATCCTTTTTCTTGACTTTTTCCTCCATATTAACAAATCGGCCATCGACCAAACGTTATACAAAAACATCTCCACAAAGAGACTGTATTTCTTCTAAACCACAGAAAACGGTCCACTGGCTTCGAACGTAGACGCAACATATGCGGACCAATATTCTTTGATGTGTACTTTGTAACTGTTATGTATTCGTTATATCTCGTCTGTAGGCTTCACCGAAAAGGTAAATCCTATAAACCTGCTATACAGTCCTGAGTGAGTAATTTGTTGAGAAAACGCGCACGAAGTGGAGTTCCACCCAGAAAAATCAAATTCTAAGAGAAAAATAAAGATACACCAGCTAAATTTCAGTTAATGGGCCTCTGTGCGTCCGACGTTCCGACTCTTTACATAACAGGAAGTAGCAGCCAACACAATGACGTGACAATCGTTACTTATTGGCACTTCCTTATTTAACATTCGTTATCAACCGATTTTGTCAGTTGATAACGAATGTCGAATAAGGAACTGGGAATAAGTAACTGTTGTCACGTCCCCAGACGATAGTTGTAAAACAAAATGTCTTGAATGACTAAAATCCCCCAAATTTATTTTTTTGCCTCAAAAACATAGCTTGTGACCGCTGATTGGAACGAGCTGGTTGAGCTCGTTCCAATGAGGGGTCATAAGCTATGTTCTGAGAGAAAAGGGACAAAATAACTATATAAAATGCAAATATATATGTATAAAACATGATTTTGTGAATATCGCCAGCCGGATATGACCATTAAACTAATTTTTATAGATGTCATTAGAAAGGGGAGCCACTTGGGGGAACTAATTTAACACTGAATTTCCCATAGACATTTGTTCGCCAGAGAAAATCCAGCTCTGTGTCACATTGGGCGAACTAATTTAACATTGAAAATTCCCAAAGACATTTTTTCGCCAGAATGCCATCTTTTCGTGTGTACTCTGGCGAACTGATTTAACATTGAAAGTTCCCATAGACATTTTTTCGCCAGAATGCCATCTTTTCGTGTGTACTCTGGCGAACTGATTTAACATTGAAAGTTCCCATAGACATTTTTTTCGCCAGAATGCCATCTTTTCGTGTGTACTCTAGCGAAATGATTTAACAATGAAAATTCCCATAGACATTTTTTCGCCAGAATGCCATCTTTTCGTGTGTACTCTGGCGAATTGATTCAACACTGAAAATTCCCATAGACATTTTTTCGCCAGAATGCCATCTTTTCGTGTGTACTCTGGCGAATTGATTTAACAATGAAAATTCCCATAGACATTTTTTCGCCAGAACGCCATCTTTTCGTGTGTACTCTGGCGAACTGATTCAACACTGAAAATTCCCATAGACATTTTTTCGCCAGAATGCCATCTTTTCGTGTGTACTCTGGCGAACTGATTTAACAATGAAAATTCCCAGAGACATTTTTTCGCCAGAATGCCATCTTTTCGTGTGTACTCTGGCGAACTGATTTAACACTGAAAATTCCCATAGACTTTTTTTCGCCAGAATGCCATCTTTTCGTGTGTACTCTGGCGAATTGATTTAACAATGAAAATTCCCAGAGACATTTTTTCGCCAGAATGCCATCTTTTCGTGTGTACTCTGGCGAACTGATTTAACACTGAAAATTCCAATAGACTTTTTTTCGCCAGAATGCCATCTTTTCGTGTGTACTCTGGCGAACTGATTTAACATTGAAAGTTCCCATAGACATTTTTTTCGCCAGAATGCCATCTTTTCGTGTGTACTATGGCGAACTGATTTAACATTGAAAGTTCCCATAGACATTTTTTTCGCCAGAATGCCATCTTTTCGTGTGTACTCTGGCGAACTGATTTAACACTGAAAATTCCCATAGACTTTTTTTCGTCAGAATGCCATCTTTTCGTGTGTACTCTGGCGAATTGATTTAACAATGAAAATTCCCAGAGACATTTTTTCGCCAGAATGCCATCTTTTCGTGTGTACTCTGGCGAACTGATTTAACACTGAAAATTCCCATAGACTTTTTTTCGCCAGAATGCCATCTTTTCGTGTGTACTCTGGCGAATTGATTTAACAATGAAAATTCCCAGAGACATTTTTTCGCCAGAATGCCATCTTTTCGTGTGTACTCTGGCGAACAGATTTAACACTGAAAATTCCCATAACCAATTTTTCGCCAGAATGCCATCGTTTCGTGTGTACTGTGGCGAACTGACTTAACACTGAAAATTCCCATAGACATTTTTTCGCCAGAATACCATCTTTTCGTGTGTAAGCTAGCGAAACGATTTAACACTAAAAATTCTCATAGACATTTTTTTTCACCAGAGTGCCATCGGCCGATGGCACTCTGGCGAAAAAAAATGTCTATGGGAATTTTGAGTGTTAAATCAGTGCGCCCAACGTGAAACAGACCTGGATTTTCTCTGGCGAACAAATGTCTATGGAAAATTCAGTATTAAATTAGTTCGCCAAGTGGATCTCCTTACTACTGATGCCGTTTTGTTGGGTATAGGGTGTGGCATGGTTAGAAATTAATTATATTTACTTTAGAAATATATGTACAAAAATTAATAATAACACTATAGAGCCAACCAAAGGCTTGAACTCAAAGATCAGTTTCGTGATTTAGGAAACCCCGTTCCATACACATGCTACCCCAATCCGTCTGACGCGGCCGTGACACTTGCAATGTGCTTCTGATGCCCATGTCATCCCCAACAGGGACGGGCTAGTTCCAATGAGAGATCGATGGAGAAAAGTGTTCTGTTTGAGTTATTTAGGGAAATTAATGGGGTGATCGTCTGCAAATGTGTCAGTTAATGGACTACATACAACGTCTCGAGAATGTATAAAGCGCACACAAATATTTACAATAGATACAAGGATGTGAAAAATGATATCTCCAACACGTGTTCGTGATATTTAATGATTTGCGTGATGACATTATAGTTTGCGTATGACACATGTTCATCTATGAATGACAGTATGTTTCTTTTTAAAACAAGATTTGATGCATAAGATGGTAGTATCCCGGGGAAACATATTGGATTGCTATTGCACGAGCAGACTGAATTAGCAGTCTACAAATGAGAGCACAGTATACGCTCTGAGTATTAATTACTTTGAAAAAAGATAGGCCACAAAAATGCCAGCAACAAAATCGGTTGTGACGAAAGGGTCCGCTACAAAAGAGGCAGTGACCCAAAACAATAAGCATGGGGGATAAGAGTAGTAAATAATTGAATAAGAGTTACTATTATTTCAGGCTTCTGTGCAAAGGTGGCACCAGGATTTCCCTGACATGAGACACGCGAATAAGCTGCAAGCTCTAAGTACTGTTTTATCCACGATAAAACATGATCATCTACTATGGAACGCCATAGCTGCCTTATGTGGCGCTCTCCTAACATATGCATAACTTTCGTCAGTCTATGCTTATCATTCTTCAATATATGCATATCATTTATCTATATATTCTTATATTTTGTCTTTATACGCTTATAGTTTGTCTTTATATGCTTATCATATGTCTAGATATGCATATCGATTGTCAATATATGCTTATCAGAAATTTATATATGCATATCATGTGTTAAAATATGCATAGAGTTCGTCAGTATATGCATATCGTTTGTCTTTATATGCATATCGTTGTATATTATATGTATATCACTTGTCTATATATGCATGTCGTTTGTCTTTATATGGTTATAGTTTGTCTTATCATATGTCTAGATATGCTTATCGTTTGTCAATATATGCATATAATTTGTATTTATATGCTTATCAAATGTCTAGCTATGCATATCATTTGTCAATATATGCATATAGTTCGTCAAAATATGCATATCGTTTGTCTTTATATGCATATCGTTGTATATCATATGCATATCAGTTGTCTATATATGCATACCGTTTGTCTTTATATATTTATAGTTGGTCTTTATATGCATATCATTTGCCAATATATGCTTACCGTCTGTTGATATATGCTTATAGTTTGTCTATATATGCGTTTCATTCGACATCCTATGCATATACTTAGACATTATATGACATTTCATTATAGTATGTTGCGTTGAAATCGTGAATTCGCCATCGCAAACTGAAGTCGGAACTATTTTCTACTACTTTACCGCTCTTTCTGAAGCATTATTTCCAAGGTATATGTGGCGATTATAAGCATTGTAAAAGAACTAAACATGTCAAATATTTCGAAGATTTTTCAAACTTTCAGCTAGAATTAAACGAGACCAATCCACTACCGAATTATGTATATGTAACATACATGAGTTTACTTCCGTTTTCGAGAGTCAATGTCATGGGGTCTTTACTCAAACAGTTCAATTGGTCAATCTTGTATGAACGATTCGAGAGCGAGAATATGACTGTAGAATTGATCCAGGAACTGTCAATAAGGGAATTCAACTTGCTTGATATTACGGACACAACGACAATTAAACAATCTACGGTCGGGGAGCATTCACGTGTACCCTGGTATCGGTGCTTGTGAAAAAAGAGTTACAAAAATAGGGGTGGGGGGGGGGGGGGACACGCCGGGTGCGACCATTCTGCATCCATCCGTGAAGGCGGCTTAAAATCTTCGTGGTCACCGTTGTCGGGTCTCGGCCACGGCTCCGGGGTCTGACTGAAGCTGTGTACAGCCCAGTCAGGGGTGTCAGAAGAATCTGAGAGAAAGGAGGGCATCAAACGAGGCGCTCGAATCCAGGTATGAGTTAGGACCGGGACTTTACAGCCTGTTATATATTGTAATGTGATACTCAATAGCACTGGCATTACTGACATCATAAAGCCTTATAAATCTCGGCCCCCTCCCCTTCTCCCGCTGATTGTATAGCTTCCTTATTTGCTGACTATCAACCAAACTCCGGCGTTATATCTGATATGCTCCCCACATTTGCACTAGCACTCATAAACCACGCTAGAAACGAATACACGAGAATTTCTCAGTTATAGTTCTAGGAAAGTAAAAAGGAAACACGCTGTCACCTTGCACCCTAGCCTCAGGGAAATGGAGCACCTGCCCCCAGTACCTTGCTTCCAGCGCATTTGAGCCAAGTGATTAATACTCGACACATTTATGAAAAAATGAAAAAAAAAAACGGTTTGGAAACATCTTTATATCAAATAAAAATTGACTGAATAATTATGCTATAATATGCATGTCCTGTGAATTATATCAGATTCGAGGTGGTGTCTCAACGAGCCGGTTTTGCCTTCGAGTTGTGATCCAATTTTTGGACACCACCGAGAATCTGATGCAAATCACAGGACATGGGCATTATCATGATAATTCATTTATCTAACAATTTTGTCACATAAACAGATAAAGTCTTAACCCTTTTACCCAACGTAACGTCCAAAACCGGCCAACGCTATTCTCAAAAATCGCCATTTAATTTTCATTATTTTTTCATTTTTTGTCTCAAAAACATAGGTTATGACCCCTCGTTGGAACGAGCTCGTCGAGCTCGTTCCAACGAGTGGTCATAACCTATGTTTTTGAGACAAAAAATGAAAAACATTAGTTATTGAAGAATTTTTTTTACAAGTGTCGTCTGCTTTTCATGTTAGGTAAAGGGTTAAATTATTTTTAAACATTTTTGGAACATAATGTTCGGTCGATCACTGAAACGCACATAGAATGTATCCATGCGCCTGTTCTGTCACATAAACAGATTAAATCTTAAATTATTAATAAAGTTTTCAGACATATTGCTTGACAAGAAAACGTCTTAAAAAAGCTCATATTTTATGGAACTATATTGTTCTGCACTCTAACAGTGAGTCACGCTGTCACCGCAATTTTCAAAGTTGTTTTCTCAATTTTTCACTCTCAGTGCCACTTCCTATGATGATACGCTTGAATTTACGAGTGTGTGATATTCAATTGTTCAGTTTCTATTTATTGTGGGATGGGGGGCATTGGCTATTAATAGTTCTGTTGCTAACTGTTAGTGAATTTGTTTTGTTTTGCAAGCGATCAGCTGAGTCGATCACTGAAACGCACATAGAATGTATTCAAGCACCTATTAAGATATCCCGTCGCGTTCCCGGAAACGAGTCATCTATATGATACGGAATCAGAATAAGTCGTCTATTTGATACGTAATCGGAACACATTATGTGATACGTACAGTTTCTCGTGGTTTTCAGGCCAAAATCTATATGCTTGTTAGATAATATTAGTTACAAAGTTTGTTGGTGGCCTAATATGGTATATATGGTGTCAGTTAATTTCATTTTGGACGAGAGCGAAATCCAACATGAAATTAACTGACACCATATATACCATATTAGGCCACCTACAAACTGTGTAACGAATATATCTTACCGACTGCTGCATCGATGCACAGAACTAATAACAAGAGCGATCAAAACTAAATGAGAGAATTCTCACAATGTGTTCACGTGTCTTTGCCTTGTTACAATTTATGGGACAGTGGCACTCTCCCATAAATTGTAACAAGGCAAATTTATACATACCAAACAGTTTCATTTCGAAGGTAACATGACACACATCCACAGAATATGAAGCATTTTAAGTTGCCTAACCTGCACTTCACACCAAATATGGGCTTCCAACACTCAATCTTTCAACTTGAAGCGTTTAACGGCTGCCGCCATTTTGAATAATCAATGAACAAAGGGGAGATCACCCATAGACGTCAGCGTATATTGATGTTGATAGGCAGTATATGGTTTTATATGCACTCTGTACATGACGTCTTTGAGCCAATGAAAATCATATACTTGTAGGAGGTAAGACAAAATAATATAGACAGTCATGTTTTTCACAGCGGCAAACGCAAACCGAGTGTTTTTTTTTTGCATCCTGCATGAGAACGTCAAGTCTGACACAATATAAAAACTTCTATGATAATTTACAACGATATGTTTCCTTTCTGTTTCCTTTCTTTTCAGATAACTATTGGTTTATGCGCCACAAATCCCCACAGTGACACGTGGAGTTCTTTATTCAAAGTACACATATTTGTTGTTTGTCTGTAACTTCGATTTGAAATACCATGTAAATAGGAAAAGCTTTTAGCCTTGAGGTTTACGTTGTTTTCTTCACCGCGTTGATTTAACCAGGGACGGTGGAAGCGCGATAAATGTGGAGGGGCACAAATTTACAATGCTCCCATGGTTCGACACACTCTGAGAAAGATTACCACCGCATATCGAGAAATGTACCAGGACTCGCTATAGTGTCTCCTTTAGATGAATATGCTGCTGTGTGGTTACTACCCTGTCCTTTTCTTCTCCTTTAACCATCTTTCAACCCGAAGGCCAGCCTTCGGGTTGGAAGATAGTTTAAGTAGAAGAAACGGACCGAAGCGACCGGAAGTGGGATTCTTTGGCTGAATATTGTCTGGATTTGCAACTAATGTTACAGGAATGTCTGTATATTGACACGTTTGCATGCGCCCATTTTAACTCTGTGTAACTGCGAAACATATCAGTGGAAAAAAGTGAAGAGGCAGGTGCCCTCTGTACCCCCCCCCCCCCCCGGCTTCGCCGCCTCTGGATTTAACATTTTACCGAACAAGTTAACCAAAATACATACAGTACTTGATGCAATTAAAATTTATTTCTTATATCTTCTTCCGAATTGTACCTAAGAACCTTTCACAAGGACGAGGTCGTTCACTTTGTTATAGTTTGGGTTGGGTTTACTCAAGGGCGTCGCGAATACGACAGTTTGGTGGTGGTGGTGGTGGTGGTGGGGGGGGGGGGGGGGTATAAGCCCTATTTGTCCCGACCGTCAAGTCCCGACTGAAGAAATATTCGAACTGCATCGTCAAACGGGGAATGAGAAATATTCGAACTGCATCCTCACGGCATGTCTTCATGTCAATGGAAATTATAGTTACAAAGAAAAAGACTGAGAATATGTTTGCGGATTGATTGATTGATTTTATTCAGTAGCACAAGGGGCACGATGACGCCGTGTACTAAGGCGTACTGCACGTCGATGGTGCGTATGTCTTCAACCAATCTAACCCTGTCTGCAGTGCGGAGTTACGTCGTTGTTGGGGAGCTGGCAGCTGCCCGTCGTTCCTCGGTGGTGCTATCTGGATACTCCGGCTTCCTCCACCCGCAAAACTGTCACCGACACGATATGACCATGCTGTTAAAGTGTCGTTAAACCTCCATAAATAAATAAATAAATAAATAAATAAATAAATAAATAAATAAATAAATAAATAAATAAATAAATAAATAAACTTGTATACCGTCAATAACAAAAATATACAGAGAGGTGGCATTATTCACAACTACATGATTGCACCACTGGGAGATGGCGTAGCCACTAGTGGCTGTCTTCCCGCCATTTCCATAAAAATGAACAAGAAAAATAAAACAGAGAAAGGAAGAGAAAAGAAAACGAGAAATGAAAACAAGAAGAAGACGTGACAATCGATGATATGTCAGAGTGGTTTTTTTCGTCATGTGAGAAATCTATTCTATGTTTTCTGGCATGTGATGATGATAGAGTTGAATAGAGAGGTAATGATGAGATAGATAGATTTATCTAACAATTATATATATTGACCTGAAAACCACGAGAAATGGTATGTATCACACAACGTGTTCCGATTCCGTATCATATAGACGACTCATTCTGATTCCGTATCCTATAGACGACTCGTTTTCAATAACGCGACTGGCTATCATAACAGGCGCATGAATACATTCTATGTGCGTTTCAGTGATCGACCCAACATTATGTCCCAAAACTGCATTAATAATTTAAGATGTAATCTGTTTAAGTGACAGAATTGTTAGATAAACGAATTATCATGATCATGTGCATGTCCCGTGATTTGCATCAGATTCTCAGTGATGTCCAAAAATGGGATCACAACTTGCCGGCAAAGTCGTCTCGTTGAGATCCCATTCTGGACACCACCTCGAATCTCATACAAATAACAGGACATGCACATAATCATGATAATCAATATGTAGCAGTCGTTATGCATGAGCTTCCCAACTTATTATTTAATCAGCACTCACCGGACTGAAAATTGGTCATGCTGGGACCCAACATCACCATATAGCCAAAGACCTCACCATCTGAGACCAACTGTGTTTGTGACACAGTCAATCTAGTCCCGTATGAAAGCACATGATAACCAGCAAGCACTAACTAATATCCAAAACTTCAGTCTAGATGAAAATGTCCCGACTCGAAAAATAATGGGGGTGAGGGGGTGGGGCACACGCCTAGACTCCCATAGTTACGTCACTGGGGTTACTAGATTTAGTATGCAAAAAAGTGATTATTTTAGTTCTTTAAAAATGTGGTTCTATCGTCTTCAGCATGCGCAAGATAAAGGGCATGGCAGTAAACCCCTGGAGGTGTGTCACTCCTCCAGTATGTCTTAGACAAAGACTTTGTCGGGCACTTGTCAGGCAATTGTTGGGCAATGTACTGTACAGCGATCGACCACACAACTGACCAACAAAACTGCAATTAATATGCAATTGCCTGATTACTGTTAATCTCCTGCAACGTATTTTCCCTTAATTGCGTTTGCCATGTAGAGCAAATGCCACATACATGGTCATACCTTGCACTGCTGTGTCAAATTTGATTTACAATACAGACAGACAGACAGACAGAGAAAGAACTTTCTATGAGTACACCTAGGATTTCTGAAATTAGCATAAAATAGCTTGCCTTCTGGATGCATGTAAGTAGAGGACATCAAAATGCGATCACTAATGCCTCTACATGTTGACAAGTGCAAACTTGGCCCCACAGGGCGTTATATAATTTTTAGGGCTGCAACTCAAAAAATTATAAAATGCCCTGTGAGGCCAAGTTTAGACTATATGTTGACAACCATACATAAAACAATGTTTTTTTCTCTCAAGCGTTTAGAAAAATACTTGTCCTCAAGCTACAGAAATCTGATGACCAGAATTGCACGCTATAATAATAATGCTGTCTGTCAGGCAATTTCAGTTAGTTGTCGGGTAAGAGTTTGTTACACCCCTCCCCCACCCCAATATTTTGAGAAAGTTACGACTCTTGTAATGGGTTGATAGTTGAATGTAGAACAAGAGTTTGATTAATCTACAACCGTTTGTACTACTACTAATAAGTGTTTGGCCTTCCACTGATTTGTCACGGTGAGGCCTACATCAACCTTGTCTCCCGCCGAGGTATTGCTCCCTCACTCCCCTTCCTAATCTCCAAGCATTCATTCACAAACTGTGTCATATTTCCCCCATTTGACACTTTCTCGGTTTCCCCACCTATAATATAACCCCATGTCATTTCTTGTCCACCTTTCCCTCATGTTTTCATTCCATTTTCCCATTAGTTTCTCAAAGAGTCCTGTTCTACTAGGCAATAATTTGGGGTATTCTATAGAGAGTAATCGCTTGACTGGACTGGTTACGTGAAATAATTCATGAGAGGTGAGGGATGTTGTACAAACACGAGTGCACGAATGCACACGAGTGTTTTACAATATAGTCCCTCGCCTCGAATGAATTATTTCACGAAACCAGTCCAAGCGATTACTCTGTTTATTACTTTTCATTATTAACTATACTTATATTATTTAATCCTTTACCTAACGTAACGGCCAAAACCGGCCAGCGCTATTCTCAAAAATCGCCAATTAATTTTCATTATTTTTTTTCATTTTTTGTCTCTAAAACATAGGTTATGACCCCTCATTGGAACGAGCTTGTTTCAATGAGGGGTCATAACCTATGTTTTTGAGACAAAAAATGAAAATAATAGTTATTCAAGAATTTTTTTTACATGTGTCGTCTGTTTTCCATGGTAGAACAAAGGGTAAAAAAACAAGAAAACAACGAAGTCCCTATTACACCCAAGGCAAAGTGTCTTCGTTTGCGCGCATGGATACATGGCCCAATTGTTGATTGCATAATTCACTTGTGAAGTTATCGTTTATAATCAAACCCGGAAATCTCAGTAAATCACACTTACGATCCATCTAAATCCTCATCAAAGGCTGTCTCATCTTTTTTTTTATATAACCCATATAAATAACTCTTGGCCCTAACTGCAGCTTGACAGTTGCTATTGCAATCCTGGAGCATCCCTGCTCAATAAAACAGCCCCCTGCTCCAGTATCTCTTCTGCACCTTCATGCATCCTTAATAGAGTAATTCGCCATTAACTCCAATGCCTGTCTTATCCACCCTGTCTGAGAGTTAGAGTTCCAGACATAGTTAAACGTCATTTTACACCATCTGCTGTTTGGAAGGTTTTACAAGTGTATTCAGGGGGCATAATTTTCGGCCATATTTTTTCTATCTTTAACCGGCATGTTGAGAAAGCAATAAGCAATACAGCACCAATGATAGTCGTTCTGTTTATGTCCAACAAATATACTTTGATAAGGCTACACAAAGCAGATCCTCTGTTCTCACACCATTACTTGTAAAATTACATGCGGGATGAGCGGTTTTTTATTTTATTTTTTATTTCTGTAATTATTTCTTTGTCATCAAAAGTTCATGTTCATAGTTTCTGTTTTTGGCCTCATAATCTACGGAATTGCATGGGTGGTGGTGTATTTCGTCTCTTGAGAGCAAGAAGGATTTGCAATGCTAACGCATTGCAAAGCCTTCTTGCACTCAAGGGACAAATTTACCAATCTTATTAAAAATTTACCAATCTTATTAACTTCGGTAAAATATCAGACATAAACCATTTAATTTTTATTTATTTTTTAAGTTTACATTGATTATAAAAAGAGAGCACGCGGCAGCCAAAAGGACCATGCGAGAAGGACTGAGAAACAAATTTTTAATTTTTTTAGGCCTAAACCCTTCCGGGTTATTTAATGACTGATAAAAATTGAAATTCTAAAAACTGAATTCCTTTATCATTGTCATAATCCAAATATACAATCTTGCGTGTTTGATATGAGTCGCACCTGAGGCTCACATTTTCTGTCTTGAAAATCGATGGAAAATTATAGAAAGAAGAAACACACTAGTGTCTTGAGAGTATTATCTTAACTTGTTGACTGCTGAATGCCCAAACTGACTTTTACTGAGAAGTACTATTACCTATATTAGCCCTGCCTAATACGATCGATCCCAGGTCGGGGATAGATAGATAGATATTTTATTCACCAGTATACTAATCAAATACAGAACTGACAAATGTGTATAATTCTACAATATCCAATTTACAAAAATAAAGCACATACACAATCAGAGATAATATTAATTTTTAAAATGTATACTGAGAGGGAAAGGCATAGCCAGATTGGCTGTCTTCCTGTCTTTCCCTATAGAAAAAAAGGCATAGAATAGTAAGAGAGAACAAGGAAGATAAAGGCGGGGAGAAACAAGGCATGTACAACATTGTGCTTTCTCAGTATTGTTTAAATTAATTTTTTACCGAGTCTAACGTACCAGCGTCCATTATAGCATCTGAATGTGTGCACGTGATGGCCGGACTTCAAGGACAACCAGGCGCCGCTGAACGGCCCCATTCAAACACAAACACAAAGGCTGATACAGTGGAGCCCACTTAATTGGATATCTCTTAATTGTATATCCCTGTTAATTGAATATAATTTTCAAACACAAAACCATTTACCATAACTTCAGTACAAATTTGATCTGTTAATTGCATATGGGTTGTAGAGTAAACTCCTGTTAATTGTATATAAATTTTTGTAATATGTCGAAAAAATTACTGTGACGCGGTCCAAATTCCCCTTATTTATGAACCTTTTTGGCCTCACTACATCCAATACAGACATTTATTCTATTATATCTTGTTTGACAGAGCTCTATGAGCTCTGTCAAACAAGATATAATAGAATAAATGCTCAGTTTACCTCCAGAACACAGGAAACTGACCAAATCCATGTTAATTGTATACTCCTGTTAATTGAATTATTTTCACTGGCAAAATGGATATTCAATTAAGAGGTATCTACTGTCTAATCGTGTATATGTTTGACAGGGGACCAAGTCAAGAGACTGCCTTGGACGACTCTAGAAAAAGTTCTTGAAGTGTCCGAACACTCTCTGTAAACATCAATTGTGGGGTTGATGCTGTCACAGCGTACCAAGGGACCTGCGAATTGCCGATTTTGATCGAATCGAATCGAACTTCGAATCGAATCATAGTTTACACGGTTTACAGTCATCCATTAAAAAAACATTCTCGATAAGATCGTTCCAATGAGAGTTGTGTGTATTATAAAACGCAGTTTCAGTTTGTTGGTTTGGTTGTACGGGGTAATCTTTAATGCTACCGCAATGTGTGCCTTCGTCTTTGGTGCGCATGCTATGCACACTTCCGTGGTGTTTTGTTTCAACTTCCATTTTTTCCGCCCACAGGACGGACAGTAAGCTATGTTCGGACGGGTTCCGGACATTTTCCCCTAGAACATTTTCCCCTAGGACATTTTCCCCTGAAGAACGTGTCACCTAGGTCATTTTCCTCTAATTTCAAATGAGAGGGTGGACATTTTCCCCTAGTTAGGAAGAAAAGAGTGGACATTTCCCCAAACCCCCCAAAAATTGAATTTCAAGATTTTATTACAAGAAAAAGAAAGAATTTGTTCCATTTAATGTGTACTTCCTTCATTCATGTAGGCTATACAAATCCATAAAATTATATTATGGACTTGCACCAAGGGTGTTCTCATCTAAGTCGTCTTGTAAATTTATTCTTAGCTGTATTATCGTTGTTTGATTCATCATAGTTTTATTTGTGCTACTTGCTACATGTATACTATTATCTTGTGCTAGCTATTTTAAAAAGAATGAACTATTACATGAAACCTTAATTACATTTTTATTTTTATTCTTCCAATTATTTTTTTTATTTTAATCCATGAGAAATTAAAAAAAATCTAAGGGAACATGTCCTGGGTGAAAAATCTAGGAGTAATCAGTCTAGGGGAAAAAGTCCGGGGATGAATAATTAGGGGAAAATGTCCTAGGGGAAAATGCCGTAGGGGATAATGTTCTAGTGGGAATGTCCTATGGGAAAATGTTCTAGGGGAAAATGTCCTGGATCTTGTTCGGACGGCACGAATGGATAAAGTAAAAAACAATTGAATGATGGTTAATGTTCGTTACGGTGTTAGATATAGGTTTAGAAATCATGATATTAGAAGCAAAATATTTAATTTATACGGGTTTGTCTTGAGACAATTTATTGGAGAGTGCCAGCAGGCACTCTCCAATAAATTGTAACAAGCCAAACTTAAATAAACCGATTTTAACACTCAAGTTTAATTTTGCACTCTCCCATTTAAAAAAGAAGTAATTATTACCTGGTGTTTGTCCTCGAGCTTTCTTCTTTTGAAGTGTACAGCAGTTGCGAAGACTTATAAGTTACAGATAAGAAAGTTTAAGGAAGTAAATCATTGTAAAGTACATGTATAAATTATATTCAGAACAGAGGTAAGTAACTTTTTATTGCTTTTATGGAAATAAAGTCATACCCAGTGGACAGGAACAGATTTTATCTGCCAGAGCACGTATGCTGCTCGGGGATAGGTAGAGGCTGCTGCATTCAACCTGAACTAATTTCTCCCTAATCAATGGTGAATTAGGATCATGTAGACATTGACTGAAAGATCTGTTACAACGCCGATCCTATTAACGAACATTATGTTCTGTTTGCTTTTGAGCATGGGAGGGGTGCACTGAAAGAGTTATAACTTCCCTGAACAGATATACCGATATAAAAATTTATATAAATTTTGAGCTCTTTTCCCAACGTAATGGCCCCAACTGCGCAGTTTTTTTCGTAGAAATTGAAATTCTATATAACTAATAAATTCATTTTCTTCGTCAGAAATATAGCATATGACCCTTTGGGTTATATTTTTGACGCAAAAAACGTAATATTTAAAGAAATTGCTTTTACAGGTGTCGCCTCATATTCGTGTAAAGAAAGAATTACGTATAATGAAATGGGCAGGAAAAATCGTATCTCGTAGATTATAATAGACTGACAAATGACGGCGACGTTTTTAAACGATCAGCATGCAAGATGTGCGCTCAAATTACATGAAGTTTTGTTTTTCTGGTTGATTCAGTCGATGAAGGGGAATTACCGACTCAGTACCTTTGTGAACTTAACGTATTTTCCTTTGCATGACTTCGAACTAATAATTGCCAACCATGTATAAAATATGGATGGTACGTCGTCGCCTGAGTGCTAGAATGTCCTATGTCCCCCATGGGACATAGGACATTCTAGCACGCAGGCGACGATGTGTCATCGTAACACAATACTTCGTGGGAGGCTGGTGTACTACTTAAATTTATTAAGGCCTAACGACACTTTAACAGCCAAGGTCATATCGTGTCGGTGACAGTTCTACGGGTGGAGGAAGTCGGAGTACCCTGAGAGAACCGCAGAGCAACGAGCAGCAACTGCCAGCTCCACAACATCGTAACTCCGCACTGCAGCACAGGCAGGGTTAGATTGGTTGAAGACATGCGCACCATCGACTGGCAGTACGCCTTAGTACAAGGCGTCGTCGTGCCCCCATGTGGACAATCGGGGTTAAGTGCATTGCCCAAGCACACAACGCGGGAGTCCGAAACGATCGCCCAGACGGTCACCCATCCAAGGACCAACCGGGCTTGACGTTGCTTAACTTCGGTGATCTGAGGAGAACCGGTTACCGCAACGCCACAGCGCCCCCTTGTCCTTCTTAAAACATAAACAGCGAAAATAAGAAGCAAATTGAAATTTCTTCCCACGCATGACTCGAAGTTAGTAGAAAATCTTGGTCACCTTGAACGTCAAGAGCAGCATGAGCCCGGGGTACCATCTTTGGCGTCTGACTCAACCATCTTCCTCTTTGTGTGAATATTACTTGTATTTTGTATATTTTGTTATCGAGCCTATTTTGTCATAGTTGTTACTTTTTTGTTCAAAAATCTTTTTAATCATCTTTGCTTCCATAGAAAAATATCTCCATAAATTTTAACTGGTTGAGGGCTAGATTATTTTTGGTGGTCTGGATTTCTTCATAAAAAATTGTTGTATTGCAAATTATTGGAGACGGTCCACTGGCACTCTCCAATAATTTGTAAGAAAACAAATTTATATAAACAAAATATTTGCGTTTGACTGAATATGGAACATCAGCTACGAAAATTTTGGCTTTTGCTCTGGTCCCCTAATTTTCTTGTAAAGCCCTAATAGTGGCTTTTAGCACTCAACCAGCTAATAGCAATAAAGGCAGCTTAGTTTCATTCATCTAATTCTCCTGGTTTTGTTTTCATGCCCTTCTTGATCAATACTATGTTGGGATCATACATAATTACAAGCACAGACTTTGTTAATGGACACTCTATTATCCGTGGGGAAAATTTTACTCGATGTATGTTTTCTAACACTCAAGGATTCTACAATGAAATTTTACAATGAGGAACCCCCCCCCCCCCCCCACCTCCCGGTTCCTCCCCATAGTTGGAAATTCACTACCGAGAAACATTTTGAAAATGAAGCCATGAAAGGGGGCATAAAATTGATTCTAGTAACTGAAATGCCAACACATTTATGATAGAATTATCAGGTTATTATTATTTGGTATTATTCTGGGAACTGAATATGTGCTAAACAAATGCCCAAGCTGAGAACTTTGAGCAATTCACACTTCAGCAATTCAGATCTTATGTAGGAATGATCAATTCACGATGTTTCATCATTTTGTAACTGTGAATAATGGAATTAACTCAGCATAACAATTTTACATTATGTGAATTTCTTGAAGTGCATTTCGAGGATATTTTTTATTACGATAAGTAAAGAAATCCCGTTCCGATTGACATCGTGCATACTTATGAAGCTCGACATTGCGTACACTGTAGTTGTAAATAGTAACAGTTGGAAATTTTGCTGATATGAAACCGAGTTGGGATTTTGGGAAGTAAAGGAGACATCAGCATCACCAAAGAAGCTCTAAAATCCAGATAGATGGAATTTCCAACTACTCATGACTTGCCCTCCGAATTTCCAAGTATAGGAGATTTTGGCCAGGATTGGGGGGGGGGGGGGGTGACACCCCTCCACCCCACCCCACCCCGTCGCCACGTCCCCGGTTGCTTGTCCGTATAGAGAATCTCGAATGAGTCACGATTTCATATAAAATGTCTGTACCGAGTTCATTAAAATTGATCTGAGCCTCGGTGAACGAGGTTAACCCTTTACCCAACCTAACGGCAAAAACCGGCCAGTGCTATTCACAAAAATCGCCAATTAATTTTCATTATATTTTCATTGTTTTGTCTCAAAAACATAGGTTATGACTCTTCTTTGGAACGAGCTCGTCCAGCTCGTTCCACAGAGGGGTCATAACCTATGTTTTTGAGACAAATAAATGAAAAAAAATAGTTATTCAAGAACTTTGTTTGCAAGTGTCGTCTGCGTTTCCTGTTAGGTAAAGGGTTAAGAAATTACATATTAAATCGTGACGAATTTGAGATTCTGTTTATCACATAACCTGTAATTTACCCTTTTACCAAAAGCAGACCATATCAAAATTCATTATTTTAAATATCATTTTTTTTAAATTCCCCAAAATATTTCAACAAAACCATATCACATGACCCCCTAATCGGAACGAGCTCAGCTAGCTCGTTCCTATGAGAGGGTCACATAATTGATTTTGTGGAAATATTTTGAAAAATATTTTTTCTGCTGATGAATTTGTAAACTGGTCAGTGCTGTTCACAAAAATCTCCAACAAAACGTTATTCTTTTTTCAATTTCGCCCCCAAAACAAAGATTATGACCTCTCACGTCCAATGTGTCACTTGTAAAGTCCACTTTCTAGTAATATCTGGCAACCCAGTCAAACGGAACATCCAACCGTGCCAATGAATCGTCATCATCAAACTGCCAAGTGTGAAGGCAAAAGATCAGGAGCCAAATTCTCTTTTTCGGAGCTGCGTATGAATATGTATGTCTTTCCGGACTAGTTGGGAGAAGCGTCATGCTGCTGGGGTGGTGGTATTGCAGAAGATTACGTACTATACTACTCAAAGTTTGCTAAGCACCAAGTATATCCAACTACCTGTTTTACATTTTAGTTGAAATATTGTAATGAAAAGTGTATATATTCTTTATTTAATTATATCTTTAATGATTTAAGTACAGAAATTAAGATTTTATTTGTGTTTCACATTATTTTTTAGCTTTTGAATACGATAAGCATGGAAAATGGATATTTTTGGTAAAAGTGGAAATTTTTCAATATGCCAAAAAGCTGACGGAGCGAACTGCACTGCAAAAAATATAGGTTCTCTTTAGAACCAAAACTGGTTCTAATCTTGTCCCTGAGATGGAACCAGTTCTGTTTAAACAGTATTTCTTTCAAATCAAATACATTTTTAAAGATTGGCATTAAATATTAACAGAATTAAACATAAATTGAGGGGGTTTCAGCCGTAAGTTTAGAGCTTATACGAGGTTGTCTCAAATCATTATTAAGCAAAGGAGATATGAACAGTTGGCATATCGAACCAGTTTTGGTTCTGTTTTGAACCAATATACCACTTATTTATATTCGCTTTGTTTCAAAATGTTTGGCGACTGCATTGAATAAGCTCCAAGTTTACTGCTGAATCTACTTCAGTTCATGTATTATTCTGTTGAAACTGAATGCTAATATTGGTAAATTTATTTGATTTGAAATAAATTCTGTTTAAACTAAACTGTTCTATCTCAGGGACAAGATTAGAATCAGTTTTGGTTCTAAAGAGAACCTATATTTTTTGCAGTGTGGTATGGCTTCAATATCGAATATGAGACACACTACTGTTAATTACAGCTTGACAACGCCTTCTCGTGCTCCCAATCGGGTTCCTGGTGGTCCTTTGTGGGATGTTGTTCCATTCTTGGACCAGCATGGCACCAAGCTCCTGGGCACTTATTGGCTGGACTGGACGGGCTGAAATGGCAAGCTGCAACTCATTCCAGACATGTTCGATTGGATTGAGGTTCAGGGTATCTTGCTGGCCAGTGCATACGCTCTGTCGGTACTCCCCGACAGCATGGGCAACACGAGGACGGGCATTATCGTCCATCAGAATGAATATATCACCCACTGCACCTGCATACAATCTGACGTGGACATCCAGGATCTCGTCAATATACCGTTGTGCAGTCAATGTACCACGTTCAAGGACACAGGGCTCTGTACGTCCATCCCCAGCTGATGCCGCCCCAGACCATAATTGACCCTCCCTCATAGCAGTCATGCTCAGCAATGTTGGCTGCTTGGAATCGCTCTCCTGGTCTTCTCCATACCCTAGAACGCCTATCTGTGTGGTCTAGGCAGTACCTTGACTCATCTGTAAAAATGACAGGTCGCCAATCTTCTCTGGTCCATCCAACGTGGTCCATGGCCCATTCATATCGTGCCTGGCGGTGGTTCTGGGACAGCGGAACGCGAATACATGGTCTTATAGATCGGAGACCACCTTCGTGCAACTTTGCCCGGATTCGGATAGTCTACGTCGAAACATTTACCCCGGATGCTTTCTGAAGGTCATTGCGAAGCTGGGTTGCTGTGGCAAAGCGGTTCCTATGGGGCTGAATGATCAAAAACCACTCTTCAGCTGCAGATATTGCCCTGTCTCTGCCACCAACATGCCGTCTTACTGGTGTGCCATACTGCTGAAATCTTGCCCAGGCTCTGGTGATCACTGTATGGTGCACACCAAGGGTTTCACCAACCTGAAGATGGGTAGCCCCCTGCTTCACCATCCCTACAGCCCGCCACATTTCTGCTTCAGACAAATGTCTTCTCACATTTGCATTTGCCATATTCAATCATTAAATCACAAGGGTTTGTGTTGAAATGAAGATTGAATACCCTACACATGTCGTGTACATGCAGACAGTACACGAAAATATTCTGAAAATCAAGAGGTACATGCTTTCCACGACTGTCACGAAAGTCTGCCTGCCTGTCAAGAGAGCTAATGTAAACACTGGGGACCATCTCAATACATTCCTCAATCATGTCCACCAAAAATATCGCAAATATGTCACAAGCAAATTTCACAATGATGTGTCAAATATTTGGTACTTAGCAAACTTTGAGAAGTATATTACCGAAAACTTATTTCGGAAAAGAGAGGGTCGAAATTGTTGTGTCATAATCAATCAAAAACGTTTACCCTGATGACCAGTTTGAAAATAATTTTTTCTTGTTAAAATTGTCACTGTGGTACTTTCAGGTCCACACTCATGAGATAATTCCCGATATTCACTAAAACAGCATAGATATCCTCTATACATTTGCGTTACATACCACCAAAAATGAGTTATCTTTATTTATTTTTATTTAATAATACAATATCGAATCTTTGATGTTAACATTGCAATTTTTTTCTTGTTTCACAATTTTTGAAATAGTTCTGACAAGTTCTATATGTTGGTTTAAACATGAGACGTTCTGCTTTGTAGTTTTACTCGGTGACGAAGCTGTCAACTAAGGTTACAGTTAGAATCAACCCCAATCACCCCCACCCCTCTACACACAAGAGTTCACAAACTAGAAAACACAACTGAAGTCGTAGAGTGGACCGCGTAATATGCAAATTCAGCAGTTGAAAAAATATTATTTTTCAAAAAAATTCAACAAAACCATAACATGTGACCCCTCGTTGGAACCAGCTCGTTCCAACGAGGGGTCACATGATATTGTTTTGTTGAAATTTTTTGAAAAAATTGAAAAAATGATATTTAAAATAATAAATTTTAATATCGACTGCGTTGGGTAAAGTGTTAAACTGATGACATATGAATGTCACGCCTCTGAAGCAAATCATATCACAGTTATTGAGCTCAAACATCACTTACTGCATACGATGTTTTTTGAGAATATGTTCTGCGACTGCAAAACTGCGTGTGCATACACACACAAGTACAAATTCTCAAAATATTTTGGAACAAATCTCCATCTGACCTTCATCCAAAAAGGAAACAAGCCAGAAAATGGTGGATTCTGGCGCGAAAACCCAAAATTCAGAATTTGTATCGTTTGCTTGTTACAAACAATGCAAATCCCAGGTTCGTTCGGAGTATCAAGTAGTTACTCAATCCCATGAAAGGGATCAGCTGAATGAAATCGATCGCACCTTCTTAGGTGATCAGCGGCTCTTTTGAAAAATTGTTGGTCCAAGTCTATTGAACACAGGAAATGATCTATGGAACCAGAACTGAAGGGCGCCGATTAAATTCGAATTAAAGATTGTAAATTTAGTAACTGCACTGGTCGCAAGCAGGCATGCCTGGGTTTGTCTGTGTTAGGTAGTTTCCGAAATTTTATGGCCATTTGTCAGTACGGTTCAACAGAACTGAAAAAATCATCGTGAGGTATCCTATACTAAATAGCTGCAGTCAGCAAGTGGTATGATCTGCGAATATACGCTTTTAAGAAAAAAACTGATTCTTTTTCGCTGCAGGCAAGAAAATGACTGATTAGAAAGATCTTCAAAAGGCCGATTTAAACAAGAAATTTCAGACAAAAATTAAGTGAATGACATTTTCCTGCCATGTACTTGTCTCACCTGCACATGGGGGAAACGAACTAATTGCGTTGTTGCATTTCGTCCCTAGAGTTCCAATGTGTTCTATGTGCCCAATATCAAAACATTCTGATTGGTAGATCTCAAGAAGAAGATTTTTAAAGAATATTCCTCATACTGCACTAATTTAAACATTCTGGCTCCCATAGAGAGCCCAAATATGGACCCAGGTATTTGCTTTCAATAAACATGTGAAACAATCTTCCAAAGATGTTATATGAGAAATTTGAAAGCTTTTAGAGCAGTGGTTTGAGAGAAAAGTAGTCTTAAATGTTTGTCCCATTGCCCACGTTATTAAAAAAATGCTGACTCAGCACTTTTTCAAAAGTCCCCAAAAAGTACCCCATGATAAAACCGATAGCAATTTTTTTACCATTCCATTCTGTTCGTCCCAAGGAAGCTTCACACCAATTAAGAATTCTCAGTACCCTGTAGTTTCGGAGAAATGGGCGTTTTAATTTTTTTCTATTTTTAGCTCTTGTGGTTCCGTGAGGTTACGGGAAAATTTTTTTGCATAAATTAAGTACTTATGATCCAATAAGCCCTCATATCAAATCAGGTTCAAATCAGCTTCTCGGTTTGGAAAATAGAAATTTTGGGCGGGCCGAATATTCTTGCCCCTCCCATAACGAAGGCAAATATAGCTCCTCGAAGTTTTCTTGAATAAATCTGAGTCTACACCTCAAAAGGAAGCTGCAAACCAAATCTCAAGTCTCTGCTACAGCTGGTTCATGAGAAGTTTTTTTTAAGATTTAAGCACACATTTTGGGCGTGGCCCTACCGAGGGGCGAGACAACTTGATTTGAACAAAATCAAAATGCAATGTCATAACAAACTATTATCTCAAGTTTCAATTAAATTGGTTCAGCGGGTTTGGAGGAGAAGACGCAAACACCATGTTCACGGACGACGGACGACGGACGGTGAGTGATCACTATAGCTCCCCTGACTGAAAGTCAGGCGAGCTAAAAATCCCGTACTATTAGAATATGAACACTGCACACCCAAAATAACGAAGTCTCTAGCTGCAAATTTACCCCATAATGCAACTAATAGTATAACAAAGGTCAGTCAAACAAGATTGAATAGCATAAATTCCTAGTTTCATTATGAAGAAAATTTACAGGTTATTTATTTATTGGTGTATAAGGTCACATACTTATGCACAATGGCGACCGTGACAGTTTTACGGGTGGATGAAGCCAGAGTACCCGGAGACAACCATCGAGCATCGACGAGCAACTGTAAGCTCCTCGACATTCTAACTTTGTTCAAGCTCCGCTCAAGCAGGGTTACAGCAGTTGAAGACACGTGCACCATCGACGTGCAGTACGCCTTTGTACACGACGTCATCGTGCCCCCATGCAGGCAACCGGGATAAAGTGACTGGCCCAAAAACACTACGCGGGTCGTCCTGGACGGGGATCGAACTCGGAACCTCTAACATAGAAGTCCAACAGTCTACTACTGGGCCACCGCGGTCCCAAATTTACAGGTTATAATTTTGACATCCGTTGTTGATGGACTGAGTCTGAGATAGCCAGACGAACGAATACCAGTCAGATACGACGAACCTTAAACATGATTTACTTGAAGGTAGTATTCCTTGCTATCATCTGGATATTTAGAAACACTGATACAACTCGTAAAAAAAGACAAACATCCTAACATTTTAGGAAATTTATTCCGTTTATTTGTAAGACGTTATAATGAATGCGTTATTGACAAAATTAGTACAAAAGTTAAATATGGAACTCCAGTTAAATATGGAACTCCATGGTTCCTATCTTTAATAGCGTGTATAGGAACCATGTGATTGGATGTCTGCCTCAACGTACCTCTCGTACCCCCTGTCAAGCGTCTAATGTACTGCTGGGGAAGTGTTGCCATTCTCGATGCAAAGCTTGTCCCAGTTCCTGTAAATTGGCAATTTGGGGGTCCAGGTGTCCTTGGGCAAGACACTTCACTCCCATTGCCCAAGTGGGGTACGGGGGCGTTGCGTACTACACGAGATGGTGCAATTGTCTTTAACCACTGTTAACCCTGCTTATGTGGAGTTAGTATGTTGAGAAACCTGACAGTTGCTCGCCGTTGCTCTGTGGTTCTTTCCGGGCACTCCGGCTTCCCCCACCCGTAAAACTGTCCGACATGAGGTGACCCTGGCTATCCAAAGAGTCGTTAAACCCCAATAACTAAATAAATATATAAATAAAATAAATATAGCTGCTCTACTTTCCGGCCCATGATGACCCATATGTACTCTATTGGATTTAGGTCCGTACACATGACAGGCCAAGGGATGGCTGTGATGGAATTCTGCTGTAGGAAAGCTCTCACCTGTCTAGAACGGCGTGGTCTCGAGTTGTCAGGTCTGGCAGCAAGAGGGTAGTCATCAAAGTGTGGTACTACGGTCAACTTCACGCTTGTAGCTCTGCCCGGGCAATGTACGCTGCACAGTGATCAAGTCCAATTTGCAGTCACATAAGTGACGACCCCAAAGTATAACTGATCCGCCACCAAAGGGCACTGTGGATGGCATGTTCTTTGGCGTGTATGCCGTGTGTCTATGACGCCACACCCGAATACGCTCGTTTATAACATGCAAAAAGAACCTGCTTTCATTAGGCCAATGGACACGCCTCCAAGACAGGAACGTGGCGACAGAGGGTGTGGGGTGGGGAGGGGGGGGGGGGGTCACCACCCCAATCCTGGCCAAAATTTCCTGTAGTTGGAAATTCGGAGGGCAAGTCATGAGTAGCTGGAAATTCCATCTATCTGGATTTTAGAGCTACTTTTGCGATGCTGATGTCTCCTTTACTTCCCAAAATGCCAACTCTATTTCAAATCGACAAAAATTCCATTACTATATACAACTACAGTGTACAATATAGAGCTTCATAATTATGCATGATGTCAATCGGTACGAGATATTTTTATAGTACGCTTACTTATCGTAATAAAAAAAAATCCTCGAAATGCACCTCAAGAAAATCACATCATGTAAACTCGTTATCCTGAGTTAATTCCATCATTCACAGTTTCAAAATGATGAAACATCGAAAATTGATCATTCCTGCATAAGATCTGATTTAATGTTAGGACAGTGTGAATTGCTTAAAGTTCTCAGCTTGAGCATTTGTTTGGCACATATTCAATTCCCAGAATAAAACCAAATAATAATAACCTGATAATTCTATCATAAATGTGTTGGCATTTTAGTTACTAGAATCAATTTTATTCCCCCTTTCATGGATTCATTTTCAAAATCTTCCTCGGTAGTGACTTTCCATCTACGGGGAGGGACCGAGAGGGGGTTCCCCCTTCCGGCCCCTCCTCCTAGTTGAAAATTCACTACCCTACACCCCCAATCGGAAACCTTTAGCTACGTTCCTGCTCCAAGACCTCATATTCCAGTCGCGCTAAACATCATGCCAAACGGTTCCTGCGATGGCGATCAAGCAGCCGTGGATGTTTGATCACCCCCTTTGACCTCAAACCTGCTGATTTGAGTCGATTTCTCACTGTTCGTTTTGAAAACCGTCTGTGGGGCATCCAGGTTTCCTTCTGAAAGGTGCTTGTGGCAGAGGGTCGTCGTCTTATCAATCTAAGCAGGCCTTGGTCTTCACGGACTGATGTCACCCGAGACCTTCCACATCTTGGCCGGAGTTTTTCCTTATTAGTTTCAAGTATTTCTGTACGAGTCTGCTGAACACTAAATGGCAGAACCTTAGCTGTCGACCAATAGCCCCGCAAGACATTTCTACTTGACCATGCCTATTATTCGCTAGAGATGGGCGGTATTGGAATTTTGAGTTCGGTATCGGTTTCGGTATTTTTTGTGGGCATACCGCGGTATTGGTTCGGTATTCGGTTTGTGACTTTAGATTCACAGATAGTACCAAAGGGGAATCCATGTCCGAAAAATACAGAATAAGTTGTTCTTGTATCATTCTATCATAGTGCTACACATGCCACTGCTAATGAGGTCAACATTGTCATGCTTTTGCCAATACAAATCATATCTACAGTAATTTTATGGCTTGTTCTAAACACGCCTTAACATTTCAAGGCCTACTTAAGGTGTCTGTAATCTTAGAATGTGTATTTGAAGATGTCATCTTTAGGTGGGCTTGATGACAGTAGAAGTACCATCTGGTCAGTGATTTTTAGCCAAGTCTTGGCTGCCTGTTAAGACAGCCAAGACTTGGCAAGAAATCACTGCTAAGCAAGGCATGTACAGGTCGTAGTCTATTGAGAATTCAGTTCAAAAGTCCAGGCCATTAAGGCATAACAAAACTGAAAAAGAAAATCAGTCACTTCTTTCATGAAAATGATGAACACTTCAGCTGCTATCAATCCTCAACAAGGCCTTATAAATGAGCGAATATAGGGGAAACTGAAAATACTGATGGGTTCGGTATTCAAAAATTGGTTTGGTTCGGTTTTTCGGTATGCCCATGATATCGGTATCGGTTCGGTTTTTCAGTATATTGCCCATCTCTATTATTCGCCACCTTTTACTATCAGATAACCTTCTGAGAGCCAAAGTACTAAACAAATGATACTATAAGGTAATTGTTAGTTCAGAGTAAGCTCATTATGATAGTGCTCGTATAGCAATGCATGGATGGCTTGCTCTATACACGACCCACAAGAGTTCAACATGTCACATCTGAGAACATACATTGACATTTTATCTCTGAATATTTGTTAATGTCATTACAAACATGATTGTAACAACTACTTTTTTTGGTCGCACATCAGTGTGTAACTTTTTCAGACGGTGCTTAACTTTTTTCCAGGTGTATATATTTTCAAATTGTCTTTCATTCTTTATTTATAAGACCTTGTTGAGGCTTGACAGCAGTTTAAGAAATCATTTTCATGAAAGAAGTGACCGATTTTCTTTTCAATTCGGTTAATCCTTCAGGGTCTGGGCAATTGGCATGAATTCCGACTAGACTACAACCTGTTAAGGCCGCCAAGACTTGACGAGAAGTTGCTGTCCGAGAGATTTGTCTATTATCAGCAGGGTTTCCAAAAGATGGCATACTAAGGACACATGCTCTGAGATTGCAAAAGCCTGAAATAGGCCTCTAAAGGTTAAGGTATTTTGGGGGGAATAAGTCACACACTTACCGTAGATATGATTTATGTTGAGCTCATTGACAGTGGCATTTGTGGCACTGCGGTAGAATGATATAAGAACAACTTGTTCTACATTTTTCCGGTATGAATTTCCCTTTGCTTCTATCAGCAAAATCCCAGTAAAGTTCGATACAGAATACCAAACCAATACCGCAGTATATTCCCATAAAAATACCAAAACCGATACCGAACTCAAAATTCCAATATCTCCCATCTTTACTCCTGGGTAACAAAATTCCGGCTAAAAACTTGTTGCTGATAGACGGATCGTCACCTGAATGCTAGGATGTCCTATATCCCATAGGGGACATAGGACATTCTAGGACTCAGGCGACGGGATGTGGGCAAACAGCTCCCCTAAAAAGACATTAGAAATTAGCAAGAAGGCATACTCAAGCTGTAAGCACCCACTACAATTATCACATATGTAGTGAAAGAGATATAATTGGTTGACTCTGTGAGCCACTCACAAACAGGTAACCGCCCAGGAAGGAAAAATGATCTTTCATATAGTTTTTAAGCAGTCAAGCGGACCGCGATTTATGCTATTTATTTCATAACGAAGGAAGAGAACTAAATAAAAATTCTCAACACAAAGACTAAATTAAAGTTATTTATTTATTTATTGGTGTTTTTAAGGTCACATATTTCTGCACAATGGCCAACCATGACCGTGACAGTTTTACGGGTGGAGGAAGCCGGAGTACCCGGAGAGAACCACCGAGCAACGACGAGCAACCGTCAGCTCCCCAACATACCAACTCCACACAAGCAGGGTTAGCATTGGTTGAAGACAGGTGCACCATCGACGTGCAGTACGCCTTAGTACACAGCGTCACCCTGTCCCCACGTGGGCAATGGGGGTGAAGTGTCTTGCCCAAGGACACAACGCGGTGGCCGCAGGTGACTAAATTAAAATACGAGGAACTGTGAGAGCACGTGCAATAGCGAACGTCGTAAACGTTTGATTACGAAGAGACCAACAAATGACAATGAAAAGGAACTTGATTACGGACAAACTTACTACGTCCATTGAGTTAACCCTTTACCTAACGAATCGCCCGCATCCGCCGGCGTAATATGCAAATTGAGCAGTTGAAAAAATTAAATTTTTCAAAATATTTTAACAAAACCATATCATGTGACCCCTCGTTGGAACGAGCTCAATGAGCTCGTTCCAATGAGGGGCCACATGATATGGTTTTGTTGAAATTTTTTGAAAAATTTAAAAAAATTATGTTCAAAATAATAAATTTTGATATCGTCTGCGTTGGGTAAAGGGTTAATCAAAAAGCATCTGAAATGCTGTAGTATTGTAGACTGCGCCTCAGTCATGTGCGTAAATTCTGGGAAAGGGTTTGGGGTGGTGTGACACCCCACCCTAAAATTATCTCCCGTTCATTAGTTTTGTCGAGCAGAGGTTGGGCAAGAAATTATGAAATATCAAGTTGGGCAGACGATCTTGCTGGCCCAGCGAAAATATACACACGCTTTGGAGTACTAAGTTGGGCAAAATCTCTTGCTTGCCCGACAAGAATATACACAGATAAGGAACTGCAATAAATGTCCTATTCAATATATCGATAGAATTTCACATCTAAGGAGAGAGCCACTAATAAACAACTGATGTTTATGACCATGACATCTTGAAAGCATCCAGAAGGTAGGCACCTGTTACCTAGCTGGTGTAACTGTTGTAAGTTTACAATACAAGCACATAAGGACACAGGTGTGTGAATGGGTTAATCGATATGGCACGAGTGCCAGCGCGGAAGGATAGAACAAGGCACCGCAGGTCTCGAATTTTATCCTTCCGCGATGGCACAAGTGCCATATCGGTTAACCCATTCACACGCGTGTGTCGTTCTGTGTTTATTACACGCCTTCACGTCTATAAAAAGCACAATCATAAGAAAGGCACTCGGCAATTCATTTGACAGCTATCCACACAAAGAACACATTTTATCGCAAACAAATTTGAGAGGAGGGACCCGTGTTACTATTTCGTCTCCTGAGTTCCAATGTGTTCCGTGTGGAACACAGAGGACTATTTTCATCTATCGCTAGCGATTCATATTGTAATTGCGATGCACGATTTGTAGAAAATTCCAGTGAAATTTCTCTTCTATTTAAAAATAGTCCATCAACGATTTCTGTTCCGTACATATGTGTGGAACAGATATTCATTCTCCACATGGTTCAGAGATTGCTGTGGATGGGGATTACAAAAAAACAGGCGTGTAATAAAATAATATTTTTTATCAGTGGTCTAAATCATAAATTCATGTGCAGGTTCTAAGATTATTTGATCCTCGCGATATCTTATGACTCCCCATTGCTGGTTACAATACAGTGTTTTCGTGGTAAACAGCGCCTCTAGTGGTTTGCACCCAACCTTTAATGGAGGATAAAAGTTCCTGGAATTATCCGATTGGTGGAAAATGAACTGAGCTTGTTAGTGTGAATAAAGTTTTAAAGTGCATGTTTTGGAAAAGATATAAAATATTGGTGACTATTGTCTTCTGAAATGTGTGAGAGAAGATTAAAGTTGGGTGGCGGTAGGTAAAAATATGTCCATTTCATTCAGTGCAAAACTGGACGGGAGTACAGTAAGCTCCAAATTTAAAGGCAAAATTCACATGAGATGATAAAATAAATGGATAGATGGTTGTTTTTGCCCACATCAGCTTGATAAGATGGGGAGAGGAGGAAAGATTAGTACTGTCGTCAACGAAAAAAAACCACTGTATTGTAACCTGTTTTGATGTGTGACCATGAGGTACTAACTGGTAGGGACTCAACTTGGAAATTGTACTCTGCCGCTCGCTGTTCGTCAATTAAACAAACTGGTAAACGGGGCATAAGAGCAACAAGCAACAAGCAACTAATATCCCTAGAAAAACATCACCGTCTGTGGAAAATAAAGACCCATGTAAATGGATTTACAACCCCAGTGTAAGCTGATGGAGCACAGAAAGGGGAATTTTTTTAGACTTCCAGGTTCGATTAAAATGAAGAAACGCTGCAATCAATACTCGGCAAGAGTGGCCGCCCTTGATTCTCTTGAATACATTCGACATTTCATCTCGGAAGAAGAATCACAAAGTTCCATGAGCAATTTACTTGGATTTCTTCACAGAATATCGACAGGACGTATATTCTGTCTTGAATATTATTTATCCTTTTGGACGGATATGCAAGCATCTGCAGAATGAGGACCCCAAAGGGTGAATTTGGTGATAGTACCCTGCACAGCAGGGCAGCATCACTAAATTTACCCTCTGTGAACCTCATTCTGAGTCAAGGTCTCAAGCCTAAACAGCAAGAGGTACCCAGAGGATACACATTGGCACACTGCATAGGACAGTATTAGCAAATTTACCCTCTGGGGACCTCATATTGTAAATCACAGACTGCTTATTTTCAGGCTTGCGGATGCGTGAGAATTCACAGTACGATATAATTTTTTTATGTTGTAACAAAGTCCCGAATGCCGGCTTGCATACCCACAATTTGCAGGAGTAAATAAACTTCTTGAAGGGAAGTATACAAATCTGTGCGAATCCTGGAAGACCCCCATGGGAGGATTTACAGAGAGGCACACCGGGCGCGCGCCCCTCCTATTCTTGTAAATAATTCTTTTACAAGATACAAAGAGACACTGTATTATCGGCGATAACACATCGTTGCTTGATTGCTAGAATGTTCTATGTCCCACAGGGGACATAGAACATTCTAGCACTCAGGCGACGACATGGACATCCACTCTGTCCATGTGTTATCGCCAATAATACCGTACCCCCTCCTCTAATGAATTATGCTATAGGTCTAACTCCCTCCGTGGGTCTTATGTGAGCCGACTCTTTTCTTTAAAAGCTGAATGTTGTAAAATTTGTGGTCGTGTGCAAAGAAGCCAGCGAGAACAACACTGACCTTCCATGTCCCAACATTTTCCCTCGAGATTCCCAAAACCGCACTGACAAGAAGATGATACCGCCTCTCATGGTCCTCTCGTGTTGGTCCCTAACTTGCCTCTACGATCGTCGAATGATGCTTCGCATCATGATCCGAGATTAAAATGTGGTGTCCCCTCAAACCAAGATTCCTGGGTCCGCCACTGACCCTTCCGGAATGGTGAAAAACCCAGGAGAACGTATGTGCTGTAGGGGGAAGCAAAGATTGCATCTATGCCCCAACATGGCTCGTAAATTCACAAGTGTAGTCTTGAATGGCCACATAAAAAAACAAATGCAACAGGTTTTCTTTTGTGTTACCATAGAAGTTACAAAGTTTTGTTGCTGATTGTTTACTTTGTAGTAGTTTAGAATTGATATAAATCGATCTCTGTGCTATTTTGTATTGACACCCCAGACTTATCTCGTCATGAAAATCAAATTTCGATAAAGTTATCTCCCCTGAAATTATTAGACGAGGAATGTCCAATTAAGAAGCATGTAATTGTTGAGAAAACACTTATGACATCGGAAGAAAGTAAAGCGTATTTTCCTTTTGTTACTTTTAATAAATGAAAACAACAGACAACTCTCTGAGCTGTCTGTTGTTTTAGTTTATTATAAGTTACAAGGGATCGGGATGGGTCAGCAGAAGAGATGCAGGCTATAGGCGAGAGGTCCTCGATTCGAATCCGAACTGCGTCAACCGCGTTGTGTCCTTGCGTAAGACACTTAATTCCAATTGCCCGCGTGGGGGCACGCTGGCGATGTGTACTAAGACGTACTGCACGTCGATGGTTCACTTGTCTTCAACCAGTGCTAACCCTGATTGTGTGGAGTTAGTACGTTGGGGAGTCTGACAGTTGCACGCCGTTGTTAGGTGGTTCTCTTTGGGTACATCGACTTTCTCCACCCGCAAACTGTTGGACACGAGGTGATCCTGGCTGTCGAAAGTGTCGTTAAACCCCAATAAATAAATAATCAATAAGTTACAAAAGGAAACTTTGCTGTTTATGGCAAGTTAATTGAAATCATGTAAGTAAATGTCCACGCTGGCTGTTTGTTTAACGAATGTGGTTTTACAATAATTTGCAAGTTTTTATTCTTCACAGGAAAACAATTAGCAAATCTTACCTGTTAGCTATTTATATTAATGGAAAGGATAGTGTCTGTATTATATGTCACGAACGCTCATGGTTAATTTATTACTTTCCAAAGTGTGATTTACTGGGATTTCCGGGTTTGATTATAAACGATAACTTCACAAGTGAATTATGCAATCAACAATTGTGTCATGTATCCGTGCGCGCAAACGTAGACGCTTTGCCGTGGGTGTAATGGGGACTTCGTTGTTTTTCTTTTTTTGCTCTTTTTTAACCCTTTACCTAACATGAAAAGCAGACGACACTTACAAAAAAAATTCTTGAATAACTATTATTTTCATTTTTGTCTCAAAAACATAGGTTATGACCCTCATTGGAACGAGCTCAATGAGCTTGTTCCAATGAGGGGTCATAACCTATGTTTTTGAGACAAAAAATGAAAAAAAATAATGAAAATTGATTGGCGAGTTGTGAGAATAGAGCTGGCCGTTTTTGGCCGTTACGTTAGGTAAAGGGTTAAATAATATAATTATCGTTAATAATGAAAAGTAATAAACAGAGTAATCGCTTGACTGGACTGATTACGTGAAGTAATTCATTCGAGGCGAGGGACTATATTGTAAAACACTCGTGTGCATTCATTTATTGATGTTTAAGGTCACATATTTATGCACAATGGCAAATCATGACTGTGACAGTTTTACGGGTGGAGAAAGCCGGAGTACACGGAGAGAACCACCGAGCAACGACGAGTAGCTTCCAGCTCCCCAACATCGTAACTCCGCATTGCAGCACAGGCAGGGTTAGGTTGGTTGAAGACATGCGTACCATCGACGTGACGTGCGCCTCAGTACACGGGGTCATCGTGCCCCCACGCGGGCAATGGAGATGAAGTGTCTTGCCCAAGGACACAACGCGGTTGCCGCAGGTGGGATTCGAACCGAGGACCTCTCGGCTTGCAGCCTGCACATCTGAGCCACCGCGCTCCCCACTCGTGTGCATTCGCGCACTCGTGTTTGTACAACGTCCCTCAGCTCTCATGAATTATTTCACGTAACCAGTCCAGTCAAGCGATTACTCTCTATGTAATCAACAGAAAAAAGTTACAGAACATCAAAAGATGATGAATGAGTCGTTTTTGAATTTTTAAATGGAATTAAACAGAGAATAAAAGTCAATCGTTCAAACTGATTGGAGGAAAAAATTGCAAAAAGCCATCTTCCGTAGTTTAATAATTCTCTACAGGAAAATACCTGACGTTTGTGAAATGATGCGCACATCAATGATACAACTTCGCTAACATTTCCAAATTTCAATTTCGATATCACAATCCCACACCTTTAATGTTAAATTTACTGGCGACTTTAGAAAATTAAGGGGAGCTAACTTTCCGGTAAATCTCTTCCTGTGACGAAAATTGTCAGCAATGAGACACTGAATGTAAGAGTAATCACTGATACTGAAAGGGCCTTTCTATATCTTCTCCCAGGCTGGAGGCTGAAGGTTGATACCTAAAGAAAAGACTCTTCCCCATTTTTTTCTGAGTTTCCCGACGTCTCACTGCAATTAACTGTAAACAATAGGGTAAAAGGTTCGGCAAATCTCCTTGGATAACTTCAGTGTTTCGCTAAAAAATCTTTCTTTCTTATTGATGAGAATTTTTTTGATTTTGGATTATTACTTCTTAAATTTCCACGACTTCGGTATTGCTTTTATCACTCCTTAGTAGACAGTAAAAGGTGTCTCGAGGTTGTACTTCATTGAAAAAAGAGAGAAATTTAAAAATCCGTTGTCTTCATCTGAAAGATCTTTAATTAAATCATTTTTAATGAATATCATTTTCACACCACTTTTTCTTAAAACAATGGTCGATTATTGGTAATAATTTTGTTATAAAATAAAAGTTCACTCAGTATCAGTTCTGGGGTTGTGGTAACTTTCGTATCTGACAGAGGCCATATATGTACTACATCCTTCCAGAATGTAATGGTGTGCCCCCCCCCCCCCTCCCCACACTCTTTGAAGATCAAATACCAAATTTGATAGTTTGCACACAGCCCTGGTAATTCACCCTCAGCAATCCGCAGTGCCGAGGAAAGTGCTGACGAAACGAAAAATATCCACAGCAAAAATACTGTCGAGGATGGCTTCTTCAGAAAGCCTTGTGGTGGCAGAAATTGCACAATTTCCAGGTTACACAAGGGATCAAACCATGTGCGTTGCAACACGCTGCATTGCTAACCTTACAATTTACAGTACAAGTTGTAGCATAACCACTAGAAACTATGTGTTCAGCTTCTATGATGATAACACCAGAATCTGACATAAGTTTCTGGAAAGCTCTCAAGTCGCCAGCTTACTTCCCGGTTTTTGCTCAGCATTCACATGATTCATGATGTATCTCGAACTACTTTCACACGTTAAAGTTACTTGAGAGTTTTCATTTCACCACATACCACATATACATGGCAATTGAGACTATGCCCTGCCCCTGATGATTTTTACACAGGTTTAGCGAACAGGTTTCACAGCAATTGACGTAGAAGCACCAGTTTTCAACAGCATTTTTTTTTCCGAGGAAACAAGGATGAATTACCAGGACTGTTGCACTACTTCCAAGATGATCTAAGATCCAAATTTTAGGGACCAAACCTTTCTGGGCTAATTTTAAGTTTTTGTACCTGGAAATTTAAAACCTCCGTCTTCTATCGGGTTGATTATTCTAGACGTGTCAGTTTTTCATTGTCGCGCGACCAAATAAACTTATAAAAGAGAGCCTGCAACCTAAGGATGATGGTTTAGTGGGGGGGGGGGGGGGGGGGGGGGGGGTTGAAGAACTGTCAAGAAATGTATTAGCATTTGAAGAGCAAGAGTTTTAATTACAACAGTTCTCCCAATGAGAGTCAGATTTCTGAAGGACCAGAAACTAATAAGTTTTTTCCCTACTTTTCGTCGTCTGACTCAGGTAGTTGCATATAATATAATTTTCGTTACTTGAATGTTTCAAGGGATTCGGTCTCTTGAGATGACTTTTAGATTGCAATTGAATATCACTCTTACAGAGGAATATTTGTACATCAGCGGATCTAATCTAGCCATTTTGTTTGCAAGGCCACTCCAAGTATAACGCCTCAAATCAGGATTTATTTTCTATTCTCCACACATCATGTAGGTCTCATTTCTGCATAAATAATGAAAGCCCCGCATTTGCTTTCATGTCTTTTTGTGCTTCTAGTTGGTTGTGACTGTATCATAGGTTTAGGGTAAATTCCAGTCTCCTCCTATCAGAACTGATCAATTGCCAATTTCTTCAATTTTGGAACAGATGTGGCCGTAGAAAGTGGGATTCCGATAGAGCCAGCCTTTGTTCCTGTAACCGCAACGTTGTTAGCTAGTTATAAGAATGTTGCGTCCAACCACAATGTTCTCACAACACGTCCAGAACATAAAATAAGAAATTATTAAATGGTGCTGGATAACTGTGTTGCCGCAACGTTTTCCCACGTTTACACATTGTTAAGTTAACAGTGTTAACCCCTAAGGGCATAATTACGTCTGAAGTTGACAATTTTCATAAGACAGGTGCCCCAACCTGCTGTCTCTGGAGAAACATGTATGTTACATTCTGAGTGCTTCGGTCGTTGTTTCTAGACAGGTCTTGGTTGCCTATGTAGGCAGCCAAGACTTGCCTAGAAATAATTTCAAAGTCACTACACGGTAGCTACAGCGCCAAGCAAGAGGTTATTAAATATAGTAAGATGGTTCTGCTGTCCGCAACACTTCAAGAATCACATCGCTATGTAAGAAGTTGCTAAACATCTGTATTGCCACATCGTTCTCACGACGTGACTGCATCGGTACCGTAAGTAAGAAGTTGTTAACCTAATATTTATTGTCAACGCAATAAAAACGTTGTCACAACCTCATTGGGAGTCCACAATAATTGACTATCTGTCAACGTTACAGCCAAAAATGAAACGTCTCCACGTCGTTGTTACAACCACAATGTGCTAACTGGGTGAGTCGGAAATCTGCGTGTTCTGTTGGTTTTCATAAATTGTAACATTTTCTGATCCACAGTCCAGGTATAGAATATCTGTCGATGTAAAGATTGGCGTGATGCCAGGCCTTGTCAAGAAGACTTCGTGATATTACCATCAAGTCGTCTGAAGACAACGAGTCGGTAATACCGTTTCGAGACAAGATCGTGGTTCTCTCCGGGTATTCCAGCTTTCCCCAATCGTAAAACGGTTCGACACGAGGTGATCTTGGCTTTCGAAAGTGTCGTTAAAACCCAATAAAACAGAATAAATATATGGTAATATACAACAATACGAACGTTAAAATCTACACCAAGCTCAGAAGCTTAGTGACCACTCCTTTCAAGTGGATATGCTATCTTTGTAACGACATTTAACCAAACAATATCAGTGTTAATTGAGTTTCTTATGTTTGTTTGTTGGTGGTTAACGTCACATATTTATGCACAATGGCTAATCGTGACATAACATGGCGATGAAGTCAAGGATAGTCAATCGTTGATCAACATGTTGCCCATTTTAGAGGACTTTCACCCCAAGCATTGGTGACTGGGTCCTATTTTACTAGTAAAGCGGAACTGGTTTACCGCAGTAAACAAGGAGTTTCTTATGACTGAAGAATTTGCTGTCACAGGGAACATCACATTTACCGGTCTTCTTTCAAGGAAGGTTATGGATGCATTCAACGCTGACATTGTTTATAAGCCGATTGTGGAAGGCAGTATTCAAAAACGGATTTACATTACCGGTACTTCTTCTGGCCCGGTAAATGCTGCAAATGGATGTCTCTTTGAAAGAGACATTAAATGCATACCTAATCAATTTAAATACAAAATGACAGCTTTGATGCGTACTTTATCGGGAATTAAAATGTCATTAATCCCGTACAGAAAAAAACTAGTTAACCATTTAACATAGGGTTCTGCGAATCACACATTTTTGTCGAATCGAATCTCGAATCGAATCTTAATAAAAACGTTATTTCATATTGCACCAAACGGAACTTACGGTACACTGTGATGACCCTTACAAGACTGACTGACACCTTAAACACCAATAAATAAATATTCTCTGTAGCACCGTCGCTGAAACAGTCCTACTATCCATAGTTTTAGTTTTTGAAGGCTTAACTTGTTACTGTTCACGTTCTTAAGAACGTGAACAATAACAAGTTAAGCCTTCAAAAACTAAAACTATGGATAATGTTTCAGGCAACATTCACTACTTACCTAACAATTAACCTTTTCCAATTACTCAATTAAATATGAAATTGAATTGAGCCTGCATGAATGAATTGTCTAATGTCAATTTTATCCAATTTTTGTTGGAAATGCAACAAACTGACGTTAGTTAAATCGAATCGTGAGAATGATTCGGGATCGATCTCTGAAGCAGACGTATGGTATCGATATCGAATCGAATCTCGAACATTCGCAAGACACTAATTTAACAATTTATCTAGAAAAAGGCTCATCTCCCCGTAGTAATTCATCCGCCCGCGTGATATGCGAATTCAGCAGGTGAAAAAATATTATTTTTCGGAAAATTTCAACAAAACCATATCATGTGACCCCTCTTTGGAACGAGCTCGTCGATTTCGTTCCAAAGAGGAGTCACATGATATGATTTTGTTGAAATGTTTTGAAAAAATTTAAAAAATGATATTTAAAATAATAAATTTTGATATCGTCGGTATTGGGTAAAGGGTTAAATCTTTATCCAACGCACGTGATATCAAAATTTATTATTTTAATTATCGTTTTTCGAATTTTTCCAAAACATTCAATAAAAACCATATCATGTGACCCATCATTGGAACGGGCTCGACGAGCTCTTCCCAATGAGTGTTCACATGATATGGTTTTGTTTAAATTTTTGAAACTTTTTTAACTGCTTAACTTGTTAATTAGACGGACGCATGCGATCATCGATGTGTTAGATAAAGGGTTAAAATCGTTTATACCTGAGATGCCCAATTTAATTAACTGCCATCCCAGACGTTTATGATTGGGTCCTATTTTACCAATACAACAGAACTTGTTCACCACAGTAAAGGAGCACTGGTCCACTTTTTGGGGTTCCTACGGGTACCGGTAGTAATTTGTATTAATGTCCATCAACGCTGTATATTTAACCCTTTACCTACCACGAATAGAAGACGACACTGGCCCACAAATACACAGAACGATACGCGTGTGCGAATGGGTTAATGGGTTAATTGATATGGCCACGAGTGCTAGCGAGGAAGGATAGAACAAGAGGCCGTAGGCGCAAGCGTCATATCAATTTACCCATCGACACACGCGTGGATTATTACACGCCTTCACGACTATAAAAACAATTATTAGAAGGACAATCAGCAATTAATTTGACAACTATCAATAAAAAGAACATATTTTATCGCTAACCAAATTTGCGAGGGGAACCCGTGTCACAACTTCTTCGCCTGAGTCCCAATGTGTTCTATGTGCCAGTGGGCACATAGAACACATTGGAATTCAGGGGACGATTTTTAGCTATCACTGGCAATTCAATTTGTAATTGCGATGCACAATTTGTAGAAAATTCCAGTGAAATTTCGCTTCTTTTTGACTAGAGTCCGTCAACGATTTCCGCTCCGATACAAAATTATTGAAATACTAAGTTTCAGCCTCCGATCCCTCCGCGCCGGTGTAAGAAATTTAGTATTTCAATAATCTTGTATCTTAGGGCGCCACCCTAGAACGCCGTTTATTCCTCGAATTTCGGTCAATACTTACCATTTTGACCATTGGGTCACCTTTAGGGGTCAAGCTTACCCCTGCAAAGAGGTCGGAGGATGAAACTTAGTATTTCAATAATCTTGTATCTTAGGGCGCCACCCTAGAACGCTGTTTGTACCGCGAATTTCAACCTTTTCGACTTATCTATGAATGTTGAATAAGGAACTGGGATTAAGTAAAGGATTTCACAGCGCTTAAAATTATCCAGTGTTTTCAGTTCGTCATCAATGTCCACGCTGTCGGGTGACAATTTAGCCAATTGGAATAACACTTTGATTTGGCATCCAAAAATCTTCATTGGCCAAAATTTTGGCACCAAAAAGTGCCTTTCAGAAATCCATAATAAAGAGCGCGACCAATGCCGAAGCAAACAAAAAAACACACACAAACCCTATGGTTTTGTCAATATTGTGTTAAACATGGTATTTGAATAACCTTTCAACGTTAACTGTCAGTGTGAGGTAATGGCGAGTCACTCGCGACGGTATGAAGTATTTATCAAAGTAAATGTTACCTTTTGTAAAAACTCGCGACCCGCTAGTGGGTTAACAGCAATTAGTCGATTAATCGGTTATTGTCCAAGTGCAAAAAATATTTATACGTACCGACATCGTTCAGCCTGATCATCAATTGAATCAGTGACATAGATCTGACAAAGGTGATCGCCCTTTTCGCCTTCCGAAGAGTTCATCAGAACTTTTGAGTTCTGACGGATTTTTCCCGTTACCACTTGTCCGGTCATTCCTGAAATAAATGCCAGTTCATTTTTAAAAACTCGATCAATTGATTTGGATTAGACCGGGGGGGGGGGGGGGGGGCGGCACCAAAAATTTGTAAGACGTGACGTGGGGGTGGGTGGGTCTCTTGAGTGCGCCAAAAATGTGCATCTATCAATATATCAGCTAACATGACGGCAATTTGACGAAGTTATATAAAATATTTGATGAAGAATATATCAGCTAATATATACCATCATTTATGTTTCAAACCTTAAAGATGATGTTGTACATCACACTCTTAACATAAATGCAACATCAGGAGGCTTTTTTTGTGAGAATATTGGGCTTAATCTGGGAAAATGTCACACGTTAGTAGGGGATGGGTGTCTTGTTCGAAATGTAGAAAATGTGCAGACAATATTTTGGGAAAATTCTCTCTGATGAACTAAATTCAACCCAAGTTATTTATTTATTAATTGATTTATTTATTTATTGGTGTTTAACGACACTTTAACAACCAGGGTCATATCGTGTCGGTGACGAGTTTATGGGTAGAGGAAACCAGAGTACCCGGAGAGAACCACCGAGCAACGACGAGCAGCTGTCAGCTCTTCAACTTCATTACCCACGACTGCACTACACACTGCACAGCGGTACTGCGTACTACACAGCACAGACAGGGTTAGATTGGCTGAAGACATGTGCACCTCGGCGTGCAGTACGTCTCAGCACACAGCGTCATCGTGCCCCCACGTGGGCAATTGGGGTAAGTTTAGGGGGGGGGGGTGGGTGTCTGAGAACATAGAAAATTTGCAAGTAGTGGGTGGGTGGGTGTAAAAAAGGAGCCGAATAAAAAATAGGACGTCACGTCTTGCAAATGTTTAGTGCCCCCCCCCCCCCGATTAGACAGAGAAAAAACGTCCCTTTTGGAATCAAAACACTTTATCCCTTTACCTAACGAATCGCTGGCATCCGCCCGCGAAATATGCAATTGAGCAGTTGAAAAAATTAAATTTTTCAAAATATTTCAACAAAAGCATATCATGTGACCACGCATTGGAACGAGCTCATTGGACTCGTTCCAATGAGGGGTCACATGATATGGTTTTGTTGAAATTTTTTGAAAAACTTAAAAAAAGGATATTTAAAATAATAAATTTTGATATCGACCTTTAGAAATTCACGAGGTAACCAAATTAATAAAAGAATCTTCAAATGCCTCATGTCAACTCGACCCAATGCCAACATCTATTGTCAAATCATGTGTAGACTTTCGCTCCTGTAATCACAAAAAATGATCAACATGTCTCTGCTGGAAGGATATGTGCCTGATGCGTGGAAAATAGCAATTGTTAATCCTCTTCTGAAGAAACAAGGTGCAGAACTTGTGTTTAAAAACTTCCGACCAGTGAGTAACTTACCGTTCGTCTCTAAGCTGTGTGAAAAAGCCGCAATTGACCAACTAATGTTGCATAGTGATGTGCATGCTCCGTTACCGGCCAACACGCCTGGATTCAGAAATTTCACTCGACTGAAACGGCATTACTCAAGGTTCAGAATGACATCCTCCTTAATATGGAGTCTGGAAGGGTAACATTGCTTGTTCTTTTAGACCTTCGTGCTGCTTTTGACACTGTTTGTCATAAAACTCTGCTAGAGACAATGAATTCTGATTTTGGACTTAATGGTGCTGCTGCTAGCTGGCTATCATTATACCTCAAGAATAGATAGCAGCGTGTATCAATAAACGGTAATCTGTCAAAAGACTTCCATCTTGAATGTGGAGTCCCACAGGGCAGTTGCCTTGGTCCTGTTCTGTTTCTATTCTATATTTCAAAAATGTTCACCATCATTGAATCTCACCTACCTGATGTCCATGGTTATGCTGATGACACACAGGTCTATTTCTCTTTTCGACCATCAATCAAGGATCAAACTAAAGCTCCAGAAACTATTGAACCATGTATTTCGGACATTCGCACATGGATGGTTTCAAATAAATTAATGATAAATGATGATAAGACTGAATTCCTAATAATTGGGTCACGGCAACAACTCACTAAAGTTGACATCAATTCAGTGAAGGTAGGAGATTCCGCCATCAGTGCAAGTAACAGTGTACGTAATCTTGGTGCCTTCTTTGACTCTACCATGTATATGGACAGACATGTTACAAATATGTGCAATAAGGCTTTGAGAGGGCTATACAAAGTTAAACAGATAAGACAGTTCCTCACCAAAGACTCAACAAAAACCCTAGTTCATGCCTTTGTAACTTCACATTTGGATTATTGTAATGCCTTACTGTTCAACCTTCCACAACATCAGTACTCTCGCCTGCAGATGGTACTAAATGCATCAGCCCGAGTGGTATGTAGGATATCACGATCTCAACACATCACTCCTGTTCTGAGGGATATGCGCTGGCTGCCAGTCAAGTACAGAATAATTTTCAAAAACTTTGTTATTAGTTTTTAAGACACAAAACAACATGTCACCAGCCTACTTAGAAGAACACCTTAATACCAAGAATGTGTGTCAATACAACCTGAGGTCCGATGGTAAAATGCTGCTACATGTTCCAAAAACATAGGTGTAAGACATTTGGAGATAGGTCATTCTCATTTGCTGGTCCTCACTTGTGGAATAATTTACCAGAACACCTAAAAAGACTGTCAAATGTCAACCTTTTCAAGAAAGATCTCAAAACATACCTGTTTCAAAAAGCCTATAAGTGATGTTTTGGACTGTAAGATACTGTATATATTCTGTTTGTATATTTGCATGAGCTCAGTAACATGTACAGCGCCTTAGAATATGGTTCTATATCTTCTGAACTATAATTTTGGCGCTATATAAATGTGTATATTATTATTATTATTTTCGTCTGCGTTGGGTAAAGGCTTATTTGGCTCTAAAATATCCAAAATGGCTAAAAATGTGGCTCTAAACAATTTCGAGCCAACGTGAACACTCTTCGTTACATCATTAAGTGCAGAGGTGAATATGTTCACAATCTTTAAGTTCTAGGAAGACATCAAATTTGGCATGTGACGGCCCTAAAAATATCCCCAAACATCGATAGGTAGCAATTATCGTTTTTCAACACAAGAGCGCACTTTCCTATCAAATATGAATCCGCTCCACAGTTTTCGAAACATGTCCAAAAATGGCATGTTATTCTCTCTCTTAAAATGGAAATAATGTCGAAATTTCTTTTCTAACCCATAACATGCATCACATTTTCTAAATTCTCTAAAAACAGACAACACTGATGAAGTAGGAATAATTAAACTGAATGTGGTTGAAACAATTTTCTACGAATGCAAGGCTACAACATGGAAAAGAGCAAGAAAAGAACGCCCGATCAGCTATTTTCAGCCACCCAGTAACCGCAAAGGCAAAGTTTTGCCATTGACCCACCTGCCTAGCCCTGGCGTATATTATCCTTTGCTTACAAAATGCGAGGAAAATTATCTTTCCGTACCAAGTTTTAGCTACATGCCTAGGAACAACTCCGTGTAAGTAACAATGACACCTAATAATTTTCCAAACATACGAAGCCACTGATTCTAATAATTGCTTTGCTAATTTATCCCTATGCAACAGGTTCAAACTCAGTGCCAAAGATTTCCGATGTTTAAATTATTCCATTTAGCCCAAGTTTCCCGCCTGAGTGTTTACCAATGATGCTGAAAAATCATCCGAATTCACCCACGTGACGTTTTCTGTACTTTTTTCATGGGAATCTTCGTAGTTCGCCACCAATAGTTCAAAGGTGTACCCATGACGTGTTTACTATCTACAAATTAATTTGTCGGTGAAAAAGAACCCTTCAGATATCCATTAGCCTATATATGCCAAGTTCGGACTGGATGGAGAGAGAGAGGAGCGATCCAAACGGTTGTTCTGCAAAATCCGCATGAGCTTCTTCATTACCCTCGGAACATCTTTATGAGTACTGGGATGGGTACTAAACTAAATGTTCACGCAGGCAGGAAACATTGCTGAAATAACAAAAACATGTGACAACTAGACTTTATGATTCTGGAGAATCATGGCTTTTCCCGATGAGATTCCATGATTTTTCATGACCCCACAGTGTCTGATGAATTGTTTTTAACTGTCTCACTGAAGTTCCTTCATTGTTATGAGAAAGGTGAGTATAGTAGTCTCAAATGACTCAGTTTGATAAAAAAAAGTGTTTAGGTAAAAACCATCATTAACGGTGGAGTGGGTTAATGTCAATATCGTCGTCCAACAATTTAATGACCGACAAAAGGAGTTATGTTTGTTTGACACATACCCATGTAGAGCTGTGGCTATTTGAAAATGGTCCATTTTATCTCAAATGCATCCAAAATATTGATGTCTGGCAGTTTGTTGAGGGTTAACAAGTGCTAACAGGAATATTCATTCATGCAACTTGTAATGTCACACCAAGAACTGCGAATGGCCATTTTTTCTTTAATCTACAAGATGTTTTCAGAGAAATCCAGGGAGAACATAAATTTTAAGCTTTTGATGGGTATCATTGTTTATCCAGCCCAAAACGGGTTAAGTGTTGTTTTTTGAATACTCTTATTACTTCCAAAAATAATTCTCAGTGAATTCTACTTCCACTTATTTTGATCTCTCGTCTCAAATTCGGGTGCTGTGGGTATGCAAACACAGCCCATTTTATCAACATTTTGATGTTTGAGAACCTGCATAGGGTTAACAAATGCTTCCAGGAGTATTTTGTACATGCAATCTGTAATGTCACACTAAGATCTGAGAATGGCCATTTTTTCTTGAAAACCTACATGATGTTTTTAGAGAAATCCACAGAAAATGGGAATTTTAAGATTTTAAGGGGTCTCTCTCTTTAGCCTGTCCAAAATGGGTTAAGACTTCGACTTTTGAATACCCTTACAACTTATAAAAATGTTTGCGTATAGATTGTGCGCTCGATAAATGAAGGCACTTTTCTTTATGGCGTACCCATTGGGTGCTGTTGGCGTCCAAAAACAGCCCTTTTTATCACAATTTTGACATTTAGCACCCCGTGGAGGGTTAACAAATGTTCACCGCAGTATTTTGTCCATGTAACTTCTATTGTCGCCCCAAGGCCTGGGAGTGACAAATTTTTCTTGAAAATCTACAAGACTCGTTTAGAGAAATCCACGAAAAACATGAATTTTTGAGCTTTATGGGGGTATTGCTGTTTAACCAGCCCAAAACGGGTTAATGCTTGGTTTTTTGAACACCCTTATTACTAACAAAAATGATCCGCGGTGAATTCCACTTCCAATAAAGGAAGTTATGTTTACCTCTCTGGTATCGTTTGGGTGCTGTGTGGGTCTGAAACCGGCCCATTTCATCAAAATTTCGATGTTTGGCAGCCTGTGGAGGGTTACCATATGCATCGCCTAATATGTCGTGTGTATCAAAGGTCGTGTCATGGGCAGGTCTAGCAATGATGAATGTTTAAAAAAAATCTATAAGACGTGTTTCGAGAAAGTGCCGATAAACCCCAATTTTGGTAGTTTTTTGCCAATTCTGGCGAAATAAGGGTTAAATCGAAAATTCCGCTTCGGTACATTTTTAGATTTTTTGCCCTTCTATGCGTGTGCCAAATTGTGTGAAAATCGGTTCGAAAATGGCTTCTGAATCGTACGGACAAAAACAAAACAACCCCCCCCCCCAACCCCCCCCCCAACCCCCCCCCCCCCCCCCAAAAAAAATAATGATAATAATCCGTAGAAAAACAATAGTCGTTTCCAGAGGTAAAAGCCTAAATATGTTCGTTCTCTTGTGGGGGATATGCACAGAACGACACGCGTGTGTGAATGGGTTAATCGTCAAGGCACGAGTGCCAGCGCGGAAGGATGAAACGCGAGGCCTTCCGCGATGGCACAAGTGCCATATGGATTAACCCATTCACACACGAGTGTCCATCTGTGTTTATTACACGCCTTCACGTCAAAAATAGCCATTATTAAAAGGACACTCAGCAATTCATTTGACAACTAAAAGAACACATTTTATCGCCAACGAAATTTGCGAGTGGACCCCGTATTACTATTTCGACTCCTGTGTTCCAACGTGTTGTATGTGCTTATTGGCACATAGAACACATTGGAACTCAATGGACGGTTTTCACCTACAGCTAGCGATTCAAATTGTATTTGCTTTGCACGATTTGTACAAAATTCCAGTGAAATTTCGCTATTTAAAAATAGTCCGTTATCGATTTCCGTTCCGCACATATGTGCGGAACAGATTTTCATTTTCCGCATGGTTTAGTGTTGCTGGAGATGAGGATTTCATAGAACGGATGTGCATTAAAAAGAATGGTAAATACCGCGAATGTTGATCACCTTGGCAGTAGAGAGAACACCACATCATGTCAAAAAATCATTTCAATGAAAGCTTGACAACAAAGAAAACAAAACATGCTCTTTTGGTAAAATAAATGTGATATGCCGTTTACATATTAAACTGACGCCACTTTTAACCCTTTACCCAACGTAACGGCCAAAACCGGCCAGCGCTATTCTCAAAAATCGCAAATTAATTTTTATTGTTTTTTCATTTTTTTGTCTCAAAAACATAGGTTATGACCTCTCGTTGGAACGAGCTCGTCGAGCTCGTTCCAACGAGGGGTCATAACCTATGTTTTTGAGACAAAAAATGAAAAAAATTAGTTATTCAAGAATTTTTTCTGCAAGTGTCGTCTGCTTTTCATGTTAAGTAAAGGGTTAAAGTATTAGCGGAAGCAATCGTAAAACACCACGTTCCATTTCAGGGTGATTCTAAACTGGTTGCCATTTGAGGTGAAACCATGACACTGAAAATGACATTATTTTCAATTTCATGGCGTTACCTCAAAATGGCTACCACTTTAGAATTCCCTTAAGCAAGTTGCGTATTCTCGGAGGGGGGGGGGGGGGGGGACTGGGGTCTTGACCCCTCTAAAACGTTCACTGCTCCCTAGAACATTGGCCCAATGCAACTGTCACAAAACATATAGAACCCAAAAATGGTCTCCAATATGGGGCTACACACTCTATAAATGCCCCAGATTCGCTCTTAAAGCACTGAATTTTGCAAAATATTCTTGGAGTGGGAGGATTTGTCCTAAGATGCTCCGACTCTTGTCCCCTCCTCCCACTCCCCTTCAACGAAGGGGGGGGGGGGTGGTGGTAACAACCGGAGGTCCTAGTAAGACTAGGAGGTACCTCCACCTACACAACGGCCTTCCAAATATCATGTTTGCCACCCCCTCCATAAAAAAATAGAAAACTGGCTAGGGCACTCCCTATCATAGAATCCCGGCTAAGCACTTGCCTTAATCACTCGAAAGCATTCTATGGATGATTCTAAACTACCGGAGGAACATCAGAATTTCGTTTGACGAAAATGACCACTCCAGTCAAAAAGGTTAATGGTAGCGCTAATTACATTATATTTAATTTTGTCTGCACTAATTACACACATATAATTATATTAACAATAATTCAGAATGATTTTAAATACAAGATCATTATTAAACAATATGATTAGGATCAATAGACACTGTATCATTTATACATTGTTACTCCATATATTCTGAATTCAATAAATGCTTTGAAATAATGAACAATGAAAACTGTATGTGCCTTTTATTTCGAATTCCCTTCTATACCGACACATTTACATATTATACTATGGAACATTCTCTGACAAATTGCTGGTTACTGACCTTTTCCATGACACGGCTACCAGACGACATTTGCGATTGAAATTTTCCAACCGTTTTTGTACTCAAAGTACTGTAAATACTAATATCATTCTTGAGTGGTGTGAAGTTGGGGCGGGACGGGAAAATCTCACCCGAGGGGGTGGGGGTGGGGAAAGATATTTGTCCAAGACACGAGGCTTTGGGTATGTAACAAAATCAACAGGACATACTATGGAATACCACTATAACGATTGCATATTTCGTTGCCATATCACCGGGCACGTAGTAGTATTGCGAAAACAATGCTAAGTTGTTGTTGATAGTGGTCATACATTCGAACAACACGAAGTTGTTGTTGGTGGTCATACATTCGAACAACACGAAGGTAAAATTATCAGAAATTATGTCACGCTCTTGTGTTTAATTCCGATCCCTTTTGAAAACTCCGTTTATTTCTTCACAATGTCATATTTTATGCAAATTCGTCAGTTCCAGGCATAAAAAAGTTAAAAAAATTGTTTCTCAGGCCCTCTCGCATGGTTCTTTTGGCTGCCACGTGCTCTCTTTTTATAACCAATGCAAACTTAAAAAAATAAAAATGAAATGGTTTATGTCTGATATTTTTTTACCCAAGTTAATAAAATTGATAAATTTGTCCCTTGAGTGCAAGAAGGATTTGAAATGCTTTAGCATTGCAAAGCCTTTTTGCACTCAAGAGAGGAAATACAGCACCACTCATGCTATTCTGTAGATTATTATGAAGCCTAAAACATAAAACAAATCAAGAACATGAACTTTTGATGGTAAATAGATAATTACAAACAAAAAAATAAAATAAAAAACCGCTCGCGCACATGCCATTTTTTTAAAAAAATGTCATGAGAAATGGAAGATCTACTTTGTGGGGTCTTAACAACTTTTATCAACAGCTGTAAGTCATTTCGCGTTGCTTCTGATGTCTTACACTTTGTATCCAAAGGTTTTTAACATGCTCTTTAACATACAAACAAAATCTGAAAATCGATATTTTCAAAATAGCGACTTATTGGCAATTTAAGATCCTGTGTAACCTGATATATAACACCGAAAGAGTTGGACAAAACAGAACAGTATGTTTTGGTGACTTTACTTCGAGCTTTGAGTTCAGAATTCCAGATTTTGTTTAAACCTGATTTGCATTCCTTTCTGAGTTTCTTTTCAACTGTGGTGTTCTTGTGTTTCTTCCTCACTTGCATTCCCACACATTAGTTGGACTAGCCGTCCATGAGATGTCCAACTACTCCTCCACGGTTTAAATTGACAGATCCATTTTCTACTGCCTTGGCACCAATAAGGTGGAAGGTGTTACACTTGTCGATTCCAAATTACATATCAATGTCTATAGAAAAGGGCTCGACAAGGAGAATCAGCTCGTGGCGAAGGGGGGGGGGGGGATTCTCTTTTGGCAAGGAGTTCTTGATCATCCATATAAAAAGATGAATAAGGGGTTTTGAGCTTTTATTTTATCTAACATTCAAACTTGTTTTGGCTTGAAAACCTCGAGAAACGGTACGTATCACATAATGTGTTCCGATTCCGTATCATATAGACGACTTATTCTGATTCCGTATCATATAGACGACTCGTTTCTGGTAACGCGACGGGCTATCATAACAGGCGCATGAATACATTCTATGTGCGTTTCAGTGGTTGACTCAGCTGATCGCTTACAAAACAAAACAAAACAAAATTCCTTACAATTAGTGACAGAACTATTCATAGCAAATGACCCCCCCCCCCCCCCAACAATAAATAGAAACTGCACAATTAAATATTACACACTTGTAAATTCAAGCATATCATCATAGGATCATAGGCAGTGACATTCACATTAAGTAATTTTACTACGCAACTTTGAAAATTTGCGGTGACCGCGTTACTCATTGTTTGTTAAAGTGCACAAAAATATTGTTCCATAAAATATGTTTTTTCAAAAACTTTTTCTCGCCCAATATTATGTCCCAAAACTGTATTAATAATCTATGATTTAATCTGTTTATGTGACAGAATTGTTAGATAAATGAATTATCATGATAATGTGCATGTCCTGTGATTCGCATCAGATTCTCGGTGGTGTCCAGAATGGGATCACAACTCGCCGGCAAAGCCGGCTTGTTGAGATCCCATTCTGGACACCACCTCGAATCTGATACAAATCACAGGGCATGCACATTATCATGATAATCTGTATTTATTAGGACACCTTCCTTCCTTGTTCAGAAGAAAACTCAGTGGATTGATCAACAAACAAAATGCGCAAAGGGCTGAATGACTCACCATAGTCCTCCCCTGATAGGAACTTCTCCTCAACAGTACGTCTCAAGCTAAGTCAACCAGCAACTCCACAAAGACTTGAGTAAAACAAGTAGTCGTTTGGAGAAATCAATAAATCGTAAAGACCTCATTATCTATTCATGAGAAACAGAATCATATACCTTTTGTAAGTTTTGTTATCAATTCAACCCATGGAAAGGTTGCGATGGCAAGTTTTTTCTTCATCCAAAGCCATATAAGTCACCAACAGTTGATGTTTGCAACACAACCAGTAACTCTTTCTTGCTTCCTTCTGCTCGATGTAAATTATATTATTCGAGAAGCAATAACGTAATACTACAAATGTTAAACACCATGTAAACAATATATACTGTGTATTTAAACAATCACTAGGGCGAACATTTTCTGGTCTGTCACATAACCTTTCTTTATACCATGATTACGTATTCTACTATATATAAAAAGCCTATGTCATATTTTTTAACAACCGCGGTGAAACGACAGCAATAGGATTTCAATAGTAAAAAATTACACCTACAGTGGAACTACATCCAAGTTGACCTTTGGTGACCTCGCCTTGAATGCAAACTTGTCCAAATTTATCACTCGTCGCCTCGGGAAGAATGAAATGAAACCGGAAATTATTTATTACGTTTTTAAATAAGTTTACCTCATAAGATACCAAAAATTAACAAACATACGTTGTCTTGTGTTAGTAAAGCATCCAAAAATTGAAACAGTATGTTATTATGTTATTAAAATGAAAAAGGTCCCGCAATTTGTGTGTTTCGTTTTCTATTTCGTTTCGGCGATAAAATTGCCACAGAAGTACCGCCCACCGGTGCTCATGTAAACAAAAACAGAATCGCACGTGTGAATATTGATTTATTTAACCTCTTAAAAATCTGAAGATCATGGTATAAATAAAATATACCCAAAGTAGTTTGGTGTACCAAATGTTCATCACTCGTGGTGAAGTAGTGTTAACCCCGCACCAAAGGCTCTCGGTTAACATCACTTCACCACTCGTGGTGAACATTTGGTACACCAAGCTACTATGGGTATATTCTATATATATTCTTTACCAACAATACCCGACACTACCAGCTGAAATTAGATGTTGGGTGACCTTGGCGGGATCTCGTCTGCCTTAAACCTTCACCTACTATTGATAAAGAAACGTAATCCTCAAAGTGCAGATATATTTGGACTTGAAAGGGGATCAGACACCACATGAATTTAAAGTTATTAATTTGTGTTCTCTGAGTTCCTTCCTCACTTTCTTTCAGAAAACACAAAACTCTATCACGAATACAGGAACACATAATATTGAGTGGGTAAATGATGTGCACATTAGCAGGGGACCATTTCAAAGTTATGACTGAGGCCACGAAAACTCCGACGGAAAATTGATGTCAGGTACCAATGGTGACAATTGCACCAAACAAATTCGTTTGGCATCGTTTTGGTATCAATATTTTGCACCAAAAACTTACTATACGTTTGGTAGGTTTCAAAGGCTTTATCGTTTTCTACAAATTCGGTGTTTGGTGATACATGTGAGACCGTAAACACGCCTGTCGAGTAATCTATATGTATAATTATGCCTCTTTATTATGGATCAACTGAATTAACCCTTTACCTGACATGAAAAGAAGACGACACTCGCCAAAAAAATTCTAAAATAACTATTTTTTTTCATTTTGTGTCTCTCAAACATAGGTTATGACCCCTCGTTGGAACGAGCTCGACGAGCTCGTTCCAACGAGGCGTCATAACCTATGTTTTTGAAACCGAAAATGAAAAAAATAATGAAAATTAATTGGTGATTTTTGAGAATAGCGCTGGGGAGGGCCGTTAAAACTCCATAATTTCAGTGACGTCATTCGACGGAGCCGGGCCGCGGGCGATAATGGTATAAATAGCCATTAGCAGCCCGCGGCCCAGCTATTTTAAGATTCCATGGTCTAATGAATTACTCCCATTCGGATGACGTCCCTTTGTATTTCTGAACTGAAGTCGAACGCACGATCGAAACAAATCTTGTTATTGAGTATCTCCACTTGTCCAATTCAATTTACATAACATACTAATTTTCTTCTGTGTTTTAATGCCCAAATCCGAAAGACTTCCAGCAATTCCTTCGTGCGGTTAGCTGTAACAGGGAGTGGTAATAATAGTAATAACATGATTGTTGCCAGGCATCATGATTCATTAGCGGCCCTGCAGCAATGATGAACAGCCCTTGGGCTTATTAACGGCCCTCGACTTCGTCTCCGGTCTTTAATAAACCCTCGGGCTGTTCATCATTGCTGCAGGGCCGCTAATGAACCATAATGCCCTCCAAAATCATGTTATTGTTATATTATTACCACTTTTGCGGGCGTTCTTAGTACATTAACGATGTTTTACCGGGCATTGAAACCTCGTAATGCTCAACGAGTACAAGTCATGTGACGTGTCGTGCCGTTATTGACTATAACGGCCCGACAAGTCAATAACAGCCCAACACGTCTACATATGGACAATGACGTCACATCTCTCAGCCGATCAATAATATTTTTTCCCAGATTTCCATTTGGATCGAAATTCAATTTGGATTTTTAATTTGTAAACACATTTGTTTCAAGTGTTTCCCTTTGTGTCACGGATGGCTAATGTATCAAAAGCAGGAAGCGATACGCACTAAGTAAGTAATGACATCTATGATGAATAAACTCTTTGCCAAAAGTTCGTATTTCGAAGATATATTTCATCATCTAACTTTCCAAATTTCGCCCTAGACTGATCAGACGATAATCAACTTACCCGGTTTGTTTGTCAACAAATCAGACGATAGTTTCGCTGTTTTTTTTTCAATTCAAAAACGTCAAACCTTGTTTGTTTATTTTATTTCCCATATAATTTAAATGCAATATACCCGCTGTACGAAAGTGGCAATAATAGAAATAACATGACTTTGTCGGGCATTACAGTGTATCAACGGCTCAACAGAAATGGTTAACAGCCCTTGAGCTTATTAGCGGCCCTCGAGTTCGTCTCGGGCCGCTAATAAACTCTTGGGCTGTTAACTATTTCTGTTTAGCCGTTAATAGACTGTAATGCCCTTCAAAATCAAGTTACTGTGATAATAAATTTTTTTTATCTTCCTTAATCTTTTTTTAAAATCCTTCTAGAAGATAATAAATTATTTGCTGCTAGTTTATTTGGAGTGAATAAACAGTGAGTAAATAATAATCTTTTCATTATTTTGTAAACTTAATAAAAACCTTTTACTTTAATAATTAATTAATTAATTAATTAATTAATTAATTAATTAATTAATTGATTAATTAATTTATTTATTAGTTTGAGTTTTTTATTAATATTTTTATTATTTAAGTGGTGTTTTTTTGGCAACTAAAACACTTTAAGAGGCAGGAAATACTGCATTAAAATATTGCACTTTGAGTGCAACAAGGCGCCATCTGCAATGCAGATGGCGCCTTGTTGAACTCAAAGGACGATACATCGTTAATTTGTTCTTATTTATAATCCGCTTCCATTTGGAATCAAACTCATTCATTTTGTACAAAAAAATCATTTTGCACCGAACAAAATAGCCTTTTACTTTTTATTTTCTATATTTTTAACATTTGTGGGTTTTGTGCAACTAAAAACGTAAAAGGTAATAGTAAATTAAAATCGCGTACTTTGAGTGCAACAAGGCGCCATCAACAATGCTTTATTGGTTAATTTGTTCTAATTTACAATCAGATTCCATATGGCACTAAAAGCTTACATTTGGTACAAGCAAATTAAAGCATCTGTCCACCTGAAGATGAACACAGACAATCGCAGACCATTTTTAATTTTTTATCGCCCATTATGTTTTCAGAAACATATTTAATGCTTAATGGGGCAACATAAAAGCCATCATGGAAAATGACAAGGATGAACAAAAGACCTCACCGCAAAAATCCTCAATTATTTTTAAAGTTTGGAAGAATTGTTTTTTGCGTTCGAAATACATAACAAAACCTTTTAATTTATGATATTTTTTTTATAAATGTCTCTCTGCTTTATTAAATAAACATGATAAAAGCACTAATGTTAGGAAATTTAATGGCAGGAACTTAAAACACACAACACAAATGAAATATAAATACCGAACAAAAATGAAATCGTAATGCAAACACTGGCAAAACTCCATCATAAGTGAATGTTAGCTTCAGGAACTAAATTTTTATTGAAACTCTGTAACAATGACTGCATACTCTTTATTAACCCTTTACCCAACGAATCGGCGGCATCCACCCGCGTAATATGCAAATTCAGCAGTTGAAAAAATATTATTTTTCACAAAATTTCAACAAAGCCATATCATGTGACCCCTCGTTGGAACGAGCTTGTCGAGCTCGTTCCAACGAGGGGTCACATGATATGGTTTTGTTGAAATCTTTTGAAAAATTTCAAAAAATAATATTTAAAATAATAAATTTTGATATCGTCTGCGTTGGGTGAAGGGTTAATATGCAACATCCAATAAGCATACGCGACGTGTCATTCGAGTCATCTATTTGGTATAACAGCAATGCTGTTTGATTATGAAAATATATACTATCAACCTATTTATATTTTAGGCAATGCCATATTATGCGTTGCACTTTTCTTCCGGAAATACTTAGTCACTCAAGCCTTCGAGGCTTAATCCCAAATACCCTTGAGAGATAAGGCGTTCAACTCATTTCATGGACCAATTCTGTGGAGCTATTACATTTATATTTTTAACCATTTTATTTTCTATCTTTGACTATAAGCAATATACAAGGCATTATTAGCCACATTGTGTAAAATGTTACGTCTCTTGAAATGTTAACAATGGCGTCGCGAAGTGGTGGTGGTTGGTGAGGATTAAACCTGATTTATGCCGACTGTGATTACTCAAGCCCCAACTGACGAATATTTCAACTACACCATCAAGGCATGCCTTCATCGAAGGCATGCCTTGATGATGTAGTTGAAAAATTAGTCACCCCGAATCGGATACTGCACATCCCCATTTATATGACCGACTGTATGTGTGACAAAAGTTCAAGTATTAATTCTAATTTTGTAAGTGCATGATTACTAGAAAGAGAAATTTGATATCTTAGACTCTTGTTCTGTCGAAAATGCCACGACTGGAAAAAGTAGAGACAGAGACACACTCAACCAGTCCTAGAGACGCCTCTAAATGTTAATGGTTTAATTCAATCAGTCGCATTCAGAGGCGAACTGGCCATAATAATGGGATCAACTTGAAATGGTGAACAAACATATTGCGATCTTTCCCAGCACTTGAAGGACACTATACTCGATCGACAAAGAAACGTAAGTATCTACAAGAAGGACTCAACATTACCAAAATGTATGAGCTGTACCTTGATTTCTGCAAAGAAAATAATCACAAGTGCGTGCCAAAAGGTGTTTACAGGAAGGTATTCAATGAGAACTTCAGTTACTCGTTTCATATTGCTAAAAAGGACGAGTGCCTGGTATGTACAAAGTACAACCCCGAAAAACCAGTAAAAAATCAAGTTTCTACTGAGATGGAAGCTGAATTTGCATCTCACCAAGATCGGAAAATTAAAAAATGAGAGACAAAAATGTAGCTTTGAGTGACAGAACAATTAATAACAACATGCTTCGACCTTGAGGCTGTTCTTCAAGCACCTTGCGGTTTGGTGAGTCAATTGTATTACAAGCGGAAGCTTAGCTGCTATAATCTCTCCATTTACTCATTGGCTGACAACTGTGGACACAATTACGTATGGGACGAGACAAAGGGAGGACGACGTTCCTGGGAGATCGGAACATGTTCGTATCTGTATCTTTCATCACTCCCTGTTCACATTCAACACCTCATCTTCTATTCCGACAGCTGCACTGGACAAACACCGGAATAAATACGTTGCGGCTGCTCTGCTGTCGTTCAACAGAAGCGCCATTAAATTGGAGACAATTGACCATAAAGTCCTTGAGACTGGCCACACCCAGATGGAATGCGACTCAATGCATTCAGCCACTGACTTTGCAAAAAAAGAAAACATCAATTTATATTCCAAGTCAGTGGGAAACTGTTATAAGAATGGCCAGACAGAAGAACCCATATCAGGCTATGCAATTAAGATATTTCGACTTCATAGACTACAAATCTGTTTGTCGCCGACTTTTGAAAAACACCAAAACTACCACTGATGGAACAAAAGTCAACTGGCTCCAAATTAAATGTATACAATTCAGAAAATCATCACCTGAGTCCATTTTCATAAAGAATGATCACAGTGACACCACCTTCAAAGAGCTGAAATGAATCGGTAAATCCCGACGATCACAGGAAGTGCAATCCACTGGATCATTACCACGCAAATACAAAAAGATGCGCCCCATATCTGCTGCAAAAAACCCCTTCTGGACTCGTGTTTTTCTGGGGTAATACCTGAAGAATACAACCCGTTTTATCAGAAACTAGCTGGAGAGGTTTGTGTTAACCAATGTTAAGCAGACTTTCATGAATCTGATGAAGACACAGGTGATGATTAGTTTGATATATAAGTTTCATGTATTATGTGAAACAAGACTTGAAATAGACTGGAATTTTCTGTGAATAATTTATGACTGGTATAAACATTGGTGTTTTTTCTGGATAGATGACTGATTTATTGAATGGAAAGATAATTTCCGATTCAGGTAAGTACCAGTTATGTTGTTCTTTTATTGAAATATGGTTGACCCTTTACCTAACATACGTTTCCTTTTAATCATTAAAATAATTTATTCATATACCCAATTATTCTAAAATAAGTCAATAAAACCATACAAACATAGATGTCACTGAAAGCAGCCCAAGGAGCTGATTCCAATGGCATCCATATTTGTATGGTTTTATTGATAATGTTCCAAGATATTCCATGTTATGTTAGATCAATGTTAGATACTTTCCTGGCCGTGTTTTGCCACTATGTTAGGTGAAGGGTTAAACGATCAAATGGGAATAGTTTTATGGAAACTAATAGTCTCTTTATTGTCTCTTTACATGCAACAATAATTATGGAACTACACAATATATTCTTTGAAATATCATGATCTCAGTGCACTGGATTATTATGAATTGGCATTACTGGGGGAAGAGTGATACATGGAATACTTCACAAATAGACATAACCTAATTCTATATCAAGAGAAAAGTGTGGTATTAAATCCCCTTAACCCTCTGCACTCTAGTGTCAAAATACAAAAGTTTTCAGCAACAAACTTTTCCCACAATGCAACTGGGAATTTAATAAATTATATCTTGTTTGACAGAGCTCATTGAGCTCTGTCAAACAAGATATAATTTGTCAAATTTTTCATATTGTATGGGTCATACGGAGTCAATGACGAACATTTTGAAATACTACCAGAGTGCTAGGAGTTAATGATAGTTGTAATCTTTTACCACACCAGGGAATCTAATTAACCCTTTACCTAACCTGAAAAGCAGACGACACTTGCAAAAATAATTCTTGAATAACTAATTTTTTTCATTTTTTGTCTCAAAAACATAGGTTATGACCCCTCGTTGGAACGAGCTCGACGAGCTCGTTCCAACGAGGGGTCATAACCTATGTTTTTGAGGCAAAAAATGAAAAAAATAATGAAAATTAATTGGCGATTTTTGAGAATAGCGCTGGTTGGTTTTGGACGTTACGTTAGGTAAAGGGTTAAATACAGTTGACAGGCACAGAGTAACCCAGTATAATGAGATGAACTATTCTACCACAACCCATGGTCTCAATTCAATAGATAAGTTGTACTGTTAAATCCCTTTAATATCAACTACATTATTCTTCCATGCTGTTGTTAAGTGCAAGTGGTAACTTATGTTCTGCTAAAACCACTTATCTGACACATGACTGATTGAGAAGTCATTAAATAGGCTTGTTTCAAGTGTATGTGCATTGTCGTTACATATTATTAACAGGCATGTCTTAGTGCATATGACGTGACATACACAGCAAGAGTCACCACTAAAGTTTTACAGACAACTGATACTGAACTTATAATTTGCTCTGCTATACAAAATTGGAAATTACAGATACGGGGTTTTGGTTCTAACACGATGATATGGTTCAACGGGGAAATTCCCCGTGGGCCCCCTATTTCGGGAATCCCTGGGGCCCAGAAATTGATGCAACCCAACACGTGTTGGTGCATAAAATTTTGTTGAAATGACAAACAGGCGAAATAGAGTGCATAGACTGCCTGTGTACCGAAATGCTTTCTTCAATGGCAGTCGACATAGAGGCATATCAGCATACCTGCAGTCTAGTCAACATTTGACGCCCAGATGCAAGAAACAACGTTTTGGTGGTTTGAAAAATCTAAATTTTGTCCCATTGGGTTGTTCTAGAGTCGGCTCGCTGGGTTCACCCCCAGGGGACAACCATTTATTCCGAATGAGCGACGAAGATAATATAAAAATGCCTCGAAATGTCCTCTATGAGGATTGCAATTGATCGCTCAGATGTAGGGAGGCAGCGTTAATTCAACTCGAAAAATCAAAACTTCTCCGGGTCCGGGGCCCCCGTGGTGCTTTTCTCGATAAGTTTTCTTGGCCCATTCCGCCCCTGTTCACATTCACAGAAAAAATACATTTATGGAAAAGCAAATATAAAAGTGTTGCAGAATTTGCCGTTGGTCATGGTACCATTGTCCTCTGCATTATTTCTCCGTATCTTATTCTGGAAAGAACCTGCTTGACTAGACCTACAAGAAAAGGCAGCAGAAACTCGCGATCGTATACCCCATTGGTCAATTAAAGGCAGCTAGTTTCACGGCAGATTCTTTGTTAAAATATCGCATGTCGTATTTTCATTCGATTGTGCACGAGCTTTGAAGATTGTCATTTTGTAGTTTGGAATTCGGAAACGTCACAACACGGAACATGTGGCGTCATTTAACTGCATCTTTCAGACTGGTTTACCAGCGTTTGTATTAAATTTGGTATAATGCAGATTTTCTTTTATGCTTTTTTATTAACCCTATGAACCCTGCTCATGTAAACAAAAACAGAATGGACTTGTGGATATTGATTTATTTAACATTTAAACTCTTATAAATCTGACGACCATGGTATAAATAAAATATACCCAAAGTAGCTTAGTGTACTAAATGTTCACCACTCGTGGTGAACATTTGGTACACCAAGCTACTATGGGTATGTTCTATATTTATACATTATTTTGCTATTGTACCAGGCCTCGCGAAGAGTAAAAGTGGCAATTATTTATAACGTTTTTAAATGCGTTTACCCCATAAAACATCAAAAATTAACAAACATGCATTGTCTCATGTTAATAAAGCATTCATAACTCGAAACAGTATGTCATTATGTTATTAAAATGAAAAAGGCCCTGTTTCTTTTTCTGTTTCGTTTCGGTGATAAAAGTGCTAGCGGAAGTACCGCCCACCGATGCTCATGTAAACAAAAACAAATTCACACGTATGTACAGCTGCTGCTAAGTAAAATCGAGAAAAAATAATAGCAACTCTTAATAATGTGACGATCGTGGTATAAATAAAATATACCCAAAGTAGCTTGGTTTGCCAAATGTTCACCACTGGTGGTGCAGTGGTGTTAACCACTCGTGGTGAAGTCCACCTACTATTGATAAAGAAACATAATCCTCAAAGTGCAAACATATTTGGACTTGGAAGGGGATCAGACACAAAGTTATGACTGAGGCCACGAAAAACTCCGACGGAAAATTGACTAAGGTCAGTATTGACTGAGATCAGTAGAAGACATTGACCTTGAGCAGGTGCTTGGTTACCATCATCTTCAGTAGGTGACCTTCACCTTACGTGGGGAAAACATGAGGCAAATACAAAAACAAATCATTATTGGTAGGTAAATAATGTGCACTTAACAATTACAAAATTATGGGTGAGGCGTGGTCCGTCTGTGCAGCAATGTTCTTCAGGCGATGTACAAACTCGGTATGTATCTTAACTTTTCCGTTCATCTTATCTTTTCGACATCTTAGCATTTCGTGTTATATGGAGAAGTTATTTGCATCCAATCAATGGACTGCTTCAGATATCATTGTTGTTCAGTAGAGACCACTTGTAGTGCCATCATGTATTTATTTATTTATTTATTTATTTATTTATTTATTTATTTGTTGGGATTTAACGACACTTTCGACAGCCAATATCACATCGTGTCAGACAGTTTTACGGATACAGGAAGCAGGAGTACCCGGAGAGAACCAACGAGCCACGGCGAGCAACTGCCAGACTACCCAATGTACTAACTCCACACAAGCAGGATTAGAATTGGTTGAAGACAAGACAAGTGCGCCATCGACGTGCTGTACGCCCTAGTACAAGGCGCCACCGTCCCCCCCCCCCCCCACGCGGTCAGTCGGTTTGAAGTGCCTTGCCTAGGGACACAAATTTCAGTTTGAAGTTCAATGCCGTAACCACTGAATCACTGCGGTCCCACTGTAATGATGTAGCTGAAATCGAACGGTGTCAGTTCAGGAGGACGCAAGTGCTATACTTAGCATCCTCTTGTGTTTACGAGAGGCTTTCATGTCATGTTCTGTAACACATGTGCTCAAAGCTCTACTCAAGAAACAACATTCTCTATTTATCCGCCTGGTATCCACTCTTTGTAGCTATTCGAAATCAATATTCATCTTACGTTAAAATTTAAAACGAATTTATTTTTGCTTCATCTCTATTGATATTTAAACATTATAGATTAAACCAAGAGCACTCTCCATGTCTGGGTCCAACTAGAACAGTGCCAAACGTTTTCAAGGTTGAACCAGTACACTTGGACACAGAAGGTACAGCTTAACACAAGAATATTAATTTAAAGATTTACTGAACACAATGCAGTCATAATCCTTTGGGGAAATGCAATAACATGACAGGCAATTTGTACTTTTAAAAACGGTCTTCCCTAATGCATATTGGTTATTACCACCATGAGAGTTTCCGAGATGGTTTATTGAAGTCCGCCAGGACGAGTCGATTCACGACCGAGATAGGAGGGTGAAATTTCATTGTCCCTTTTACCCAATAAATTCTGTCTTTTGATTGGTCAGAATGCCTTGGACAAATAGCCACGGCAATCGGTGCACCCAGAATCCAAGGTATATGAGAGCGTGTAACATCCAGGGTATATGTCCACGGCCTGGCATTCTTAAAAATGCAGGACGGCTAAAATCGCTCCCCTCGCACGGGTTAGGCGAGCGATTAGCTCACCTCAAGCTTACAAAAGGTAAAAGTGGCAAAATGAAGTTTTACTATTAATGAATTCGGCCTAGTGGGCTTTGTACATTTTATTTGGTGCAGCTAAAAAGGTAGTCTCCGAGACGGCTCCACTCCCTCCCCTTCCCAACCCCGGGCCCCAGCAAGGCCCGGAGATGAGGGAAGGGTAGTCCCGCCATCTTACAGAGACCACTAACATAGTAGAGATCTGAAAAGATGTGGGTTTTAGGAATAGGCGGTTACAGTAATTATCATTTTCTAAGTCCAGGAGGGCTAGTTTTCGCCCTCCTTAATTTTTTAAGGCGAGCAGTACGCGAGCGAATAAATCGCTCTCCTCAAAATGTCAGGCCTGGGGGGTATATGATTTAAATGAAACTTGAAAGTGTTTCGCTTCCGCTCGCCTCAACATAAAAATCGAATACAAAAACCTAAAAATCGTCACAAATATTATCAGATTTCCGACAATTCGATCATATTTGTTGTTATAAATTAAATAGTCGAATAAATAAATGAAACAACTTGAGAAAATAAAATAAGAGCAAATATTGCCCCCCCCCCCCCCCCCCCCTCAGTTCCAATGTGTTCTATGTGCCAGTAGGCACATAGAACACATTGGAACTCGGAAGACGATATGTCAACAATATACTGTTCACTCGTTTCCTTAACGACCCAAGGGATGTAACTCTATCTGTCGTCTTCAACGTTTGTAAAAACAAAACTATTATTCACGAATTTGGTCTGACTTGTTGCGGGAGCGTGAGAAACGCGTTCACAAATTTTCCTCCACTATATTTCCATTGTGTTTCAAACGGAACAAAAACATTAGTTCCGTCAACATATATGGTATATGGCGATTTAATACCTGTATGTCTCATTTAACCACCTCGCTTGCGGCTCGGTGTTCAAAAGCCGACATCCAGGTATTAAATCCCCATATACCACACATGTTGACGGATATAACTGATAACACACCATCTCGAAAACCCACGTGGTGGTAATAGCCAATTTTATCTTACAATGGTCCTCCCTTTCTTGACTTGTTCGCATATATTTTGATAATCATTCAGCGTCTGTGAGTTGATTTTCTATGAATAAAGATCATGACGTCATAGCATTGCGATCTTGCGTTTTGCATGCCGTAATCGGCACTCCTTGTTTTGCTTGTCCAATACCAATAATCACTGAGGTTTACATAAGCACTTCAGCTGTGTGTTTTATTTATTTTCCATGTTTAACGCATGGTTGGCCTGTATGACAATATCATATTTCACGATTATGAAAATATAATCTTGTCCAATTTATTTTGTTGAGTTGGTGGTTTAGTTATCATTTAATTACTGTTATCAAAAATACGGGCTTCGAGATGTGTAATAAATCGATTCCAGTTGAGTGCAGGTGAAAAATTCTCTTTCTGAATCTAAAGGTTGCACGTGCAGTTGCTGCTCTCCATACAGATGTGAATTTTGTCTAAACGGTATTACTTTATGCGGGTAAATACGTTCTTATTGTTAGATAAAATCACTCCCGTACACAGTACGACACACGCGTGGGAATGGGTTAATCGATATGGCACGAGTGCCAGCGCGGAAGGATAGAACGAGAGGCCAGGGGCCTCGAGTTTTATCCTTCCGCGATGGCTCAAATGTCATGTCAATTAACCCATTCACACGCGTGTGTCGTTCTGTGTTTATTACACGCCTTCACATCTATAAAACACGGACACTCAGCAATTCATTAGCCAACTGTCAACAAAAGGATATTTTTATCGCCAACCAAATCTGTGAGGGGAATCCGTGTCACTTTTTCGTCCCCTGAGTTCCAATGTGTTCTATGTACCTACTGGCACATAGAACACATTGGAACTCAGGGGACGATTTTCAGCTATCACTAGCGATTCGAATTGTAATTGCGTGGCACAATTTGTAGAAAATTCCGGTGAAATTTCGTTTGTATCTAAAAATAGTCAGTCAACGATTTCCGTTCCGCACATATTTTTTTATTTCCCGCACGGTTTAGTATTGCTGTAGATGGGGATTACATAGAACAGGCGTGTAATAAAACAAACTACCAGTACTCAGGCGAGTCCACTTGACATTTTGTACAGAAATTTTGTCATAATTTAATCTCTTATCGCGCTGCAGGATTAAATTAATACATAACCTCCTAACTTATTTGGTGTACATCGCGGCGTTTTCTCTTGGACTGGTAAATGTTCTTTTACACAAAGAAGTAAGTATACCCCTTGAAAGGGTGGAGGGATACCCAGGGGCGTAAACCTGTTTGTTCCGAGCATTCATGGCTGACAATGTTCATCCTCGGAAGAGATTGTTAGCTAATTTGTATCATCGATGTGCGCATGATTTCACTAACTTCTGGAATTTTCCTGTTGAGCAGTATAAAACTACAGAAGTTGGCTTATTATAATTTTCCGATTCGATTGAAATTTTGACCATTATTCTCCGTGGAAACCCATTTGATGTTCAGTGACTTTTCATCTGTTCATTTTTTCAAATATATAAATGCGAATGTCTGTATCTACATCTCTCTCTCTATCTTTCTTCCGGGTTAACTCCTCCGTTTCTCGACCGATCGATCTCAAATTCTCTACACGTAATTCGTCCCTACGAGTAACATGGGATGGGTACCGTGCGGGGTGACCTTGACCTTGAAATTGATGACCTTGACCTTTTATTTCGAAAACGGCTGAGCCGATCGGGCTCAAATTTCATATGTGCGGGTATATTTACCTATCGATCATTTTGACTTGATCGGGGGTGCTCGTGCGGGGTGACCTTGACCTTGAAGTTGGTGACCTTGACTTTTGAAAACGGCTGATATAACCATCTTCTCCCGTGCAACGCCGGGTTTCACCCTCTAGTATAGAATATACATACCCAAAGTAGTTTGGTGTACCAACTGTTCACCACGAGTGGTGAAGTGGTGTTAACCGCGAGCCTTCGGCGCGCGGTTAACTCCACTTCATCACGACTGGTGAACATTTGGTACACCAAGCTACTTTGGGTATATTTTATTTATACCATGATAGTCAGATTAGCAAGAGTCGCTAGCATGTTTTCTCGATTTTACTGGGCAGCAGACGTACATAAGTGCGAATCTGTTTTTGTTTACATGCACATCGGTGGGCGGTACTTCCGCTGTCAATTTTATCACCGAAACGAAATAGAAAAAGAAACAGGGCCTTTTTCATTTTAGTAACATAATAACATACTAGTTCGAGTTATAGATGCTTTTTTGATACAAAATGATGATACAAAAATTTCATGAGACAAAGCATGTTTGTTAATTTTTGGTGTTTTATGGGGTAGAATCATTTAAAACGTAATAAATAATTTCCACTTTCATTTCACTCTTCGCGGGGCGACGTGCGATAAATTTAGACATGTTCGCATTCAGGTCGACGTCACCAAAGGTCAACTTGGATGTAGTTCCATTGTAGGTGTAAATTTTAACTATTTAAATCCCATTGCTGGCGTGTTCAACACGGTTGGTGTATGAAGCTACAATTTACGTCATAGGTTTTTCATATATAGTAGAATAGGTAATCATGGTATAAATAAACAATGTGTCGCGACATATAATATACTGAGTCAAAAAAGAAAGTATAATAGAAACAAATGTGAATAAATAGCATAAAGGATGAAATATAATAGTTATAATGTTGCATGTTTGTGGACAAGAAGTCGTCAAATTGAATGGGTGACCGACGATTTTCTTTGTGTTATGTTGTGCTAGAGAGCCTGGGTTATTGAGAAAACACTCTAGTGTTTGTCTTCCGACATTTTAAAAGATGCCAAGGTTAGCCGAAAATCAGAGATTGTGTGTCATTGGTATGCACGAGGCTGGGATACTTCTAGATGAGCTCGCTGCTAAGTTCGGAGTCACTGTGACCACTGTTTACGTCTCATTGGAAGGTATAGAACCACTGGACCTACTGCCGACCGACCGCGTTCAGGTCGACCAAGAGTTACGAGCCCTGCACAAGACCGACACATCAGAACGTCTCACTTGCGGGATCGCTTCGTTCCGGCGGCGAGGACAGCACCAGTTACTCTTGGTAGAACTAACAATAGAATCAGCGCACAAACTGTTCGCAACAGACTCGCTGAACACGGCATCTGCTGTAGGCGTCCATACCACGGACCAATCCTAACCCAACGTCATCGAACCGTCAGAATGGAATGAGTATGTCAGCGTGTTCCTGGACTCAGCAGCGTTGGAGCTCAGTTCTCTTTAGTGATGAATCACGATTTTGTCTACGGTGCGCTGATGGTAGGGCGAGAGTGTATCGTCGACGAGAACGGGTTTCTGATGCTTGCGTGCGGGAATACGACCGTTTCGGCGGGGGTAGTGTAATGGTTTGGGCAGAAATGTCCTTGAACCCTCGAACGCAGCTGATCTTCATTGATGGTAATCTGAATGGACAGCGATATAGGGACGACATTCTTAACGCTGTTGTTGTCCCGTTGTTCAACGCTAACGTCGGATTGCAGTTATTCCAGCAAGAGAATGTCCGATGTCACTTGGCGCGTACCTGTCGTGACTTTCTTGAGGAGCAGAGCATCGAACTTGTTCCCTGGCCCCAGATTTGTCGCCAATTGAGCATCTTTGTGATCAAATGGACCGCCGGGTACAACTTCATGATCTTCAGACATTAGGCGATTTACGTAATGTTCTGAGGCAGGAGAAGAACGCAGTACCACGGAGTGACATCCAAAGACTTATCAGGTCCAAGCGCCGACGATGTCTTGCCATCCAAGAGGCAAACGGTGGACATACACTCTATTGACTGCATGTGTGAACTTTTCGTTTCACCCTATGTGTGAATTGCGACGTCCTGACGTGACGCCGGCGACAATAAGAACATGAAATTATGCAAATTCATACATCTAGACTCAAAATATGAATTTTCAATAATTTGTTTGGGATTAACGTTGATAATACTAAAACATTGATCCTCAAAGTTTATTATACTTTCTTTTTTGACTCAGTATATATACACTGTCCATTCCAGGAGGTGAGATTTGCTATATTTTCCCTGGAAAGAAGAAGAAAAACTTGCAAATTACCGTAAAAGCACAGTCGCTAAACAAAGCACCAAAGTGGACACTTAGTGTTGGTAGGTATCATACTGATAGATATTCTTAATGGCGTATAATCTGTGAACTAATTACTTCTAATTGGCTTGCGACCTAAAGTCAAGTTTCCTTTTGTTACTTTTAATAAACAAAAACAACAGACAGCTCCGAGAGCTGTCTGTTATTTTAGTTTATTAGAAGTAACGAAAGTAAACTAGCCCCTCTACTAACATCAAGGGAGACAGGCTCAGACAACCTTATGGAAAGTCAATTTTCATGACGTCATAAGTTTCGACTGATGAAGTATTCCAACTACATCATCCAGTTATACCTTCATCAAAGGCATGCTTTGATGATGGAGTTGGAATATTAGTCATGTAATATTATTAATATTTAATTTTTTATCATTATTATTATTATCCTACGGTCACACCGGCATCTGATGCAACGGAACGACTGAGATGCCCTTAAATCTTTGCTTCAAAACCCACACGGTGGCAAATATATTCACCAGAATGACTTCTGCTTCTAACAAAATACATTTATTATTATTATTATTATTATTATTATTATTATTATTATTATTATTATTATTATTATTATTATTATTGCTTCAGTACTCACCCTCGACATGTTATATAATTTACAAGGCACCTGTTCAATTGGTCTCTCCTGCCACCTGCTGAAGTATACTGGTTTATATTTCAATTTTACAGTATTTAAGAGACTAGACTTTCTGCATATCATTCCGACCATAATCTATTATTGACTATCCAACCATGAAAATAAACACCTCTTAACTCACTTTATTTCTGTGTCCCCATTATCTTAAAAGAAATTTCTTTGTAAATTCGTTCGATAACAAAACTGCAATTGTTATTTGTGCGTGTCGTTTTCCCACATCGTCCCCTGAGTTCCAATGTGTTCTATGTGCCTACAGGCACATAGAACACATTGGAACCCAGGGGACGACATGTTTGATTACATTTATCTCTGCACTGTTCAGGAGGGGAACGGAAATGAGTTGTAATAACTTGTGTTCCAATTCTTATGTTATTTAAAATCAAACGGCAAATAAATATGTTTTATCAAAATATTAGTCAGTTGGTATTATGGTTAAAAAATCAAGACTTCTTAAGAATATGTTTGCGAACAAATAAAATATACACATGGTAGTTGCGACGCAGTTTCTTGTTTAATGTTCCTGTTGCGGAATAGAAGGAAAATGTGTATCGATCTGTGATCGTAAAGTTTGGTTTCCACGTTGTGATTACTGGGAGTTCTGTGAGGATCCACCAGTTCGTAGCGTTTTGGGTTTTCTTACCAGACGATATCAGATATCAGACACAGGCTCCAGATTCTGGGTTCAGTAACTTAAGATCACGAACTTGTCGTGTATAGCACAACGAAGACCAGTTTCAAATTATCTACTATTTTAATTACACTAAGCAAGTCATTATTTTATAATACTTCGCGACTAAACTGTCGTTGTCTCTGGTATAAAATGTACAATTTACAAGTAACAAAGTTCGTACCTTAAACACAGTGGCGGCATGCAGGTTTCTTCTTGTGGAGTCGATCTGCATACATCAGGAGGCAAGAGACTACTTGTCTAAGCAGTCAGAAATTGGTGATTATATACACCAAATTTCTGATGCAATACTTGGGGTGCGTGACGGCCGTCCGCAGTTTCTCAGAGACCTCAGGGAAACTAAGGGAAAGTCCCGTGACGTGGCGGTCGCCATTTTGTAGACTCTCATACTGCCATGCAGATTGTCGGTCAGTCTGCATGCAGTCCATGGAATCTCGGCTCTCAATTAGTATTCCCCCGGGCGCCAGTTAACCGACCGGCGGAATGTTCCGGTGACTGGTGCTAAAATGCAACGCAGCATCCCCAGTTCAATGGAGAGTTTCACAAAGTACAAGTTAGGATTTGTTAGACAGTTCGAACACCAACATCCCAGTAATACTGCCGAATGTTATTGTCCCATCTGTCAACAAATCTTAAAATGTTACTGCTTGTTGACAAAACTGGCTTGCAAATGTATGCCTGATATTGTCAACAGAACATCTGGCGTGTACCTACAGATTACTCCTGTACTCTAGACGCCAGCTTCATGCAATTCCATGTAATTTAGTTGTCATGTTCAATCTGTTCCAAAACTATGGAGATCAGTTAAAAAGTTAAATAAACTTGAGTCTATTGAAGTCCCAAATAAAAACCCCAAGAGCTCGAGCTCTTACCCGAGCTGAGAAGTTTAATTAACCCCTGCGGGTTCACTTCGCAACATTCCAAATTGGTCATGGTGGGCCAGTCGGATACCACATAAGCCCATTTGTATGACAGCAAGTTCATTTATAAAATCTAATCGCACAAGCAAGTTCATAATTATTAGCTCAAGAGAATCGATACCAAAGACTCCAATACAGATGAAAATATCCAGAACAACTAAGAGACATTCCTCGACGGAGATGGGTGTAAATGAAGTTTCTTCAGTTCTATGGACCCTCTAATTGCATGATTTGAAATAAAGATTTGTTACTTTAGGTACAGATGTGCTATAGATACAAAAATAAACCCATCAGCTTGGTATTCATAATCACCAACTTAATAACTCATACCGATCTTCTCAATACTTTTGAACGGATGTATATTATCTGTGTTACTTCCGTTTTATTTAAAAGCCTAACGTCCAGTAGAAAAGTTCAACAAAGCTGCCTTTGTGTCCGTTTATCCATTAACTGCATATTAGTTAGTACTTACCAATTAAATACTTCAACTGAAACAGATAAGAAAGCTTTATGTTCACCTTCACACCGAATGACACCTGGGTACATTGATTCTGCTTTGCTTCACCACCGTTGTTACACATACAAATAAATCGTGAGCTAGGTGAATAGTCCAACGAAAGGAGAAAACGTAACACAAAGCCGATAACTATGTTAGTTTTCTAAAGATCATCAACCAAGACGCTCGAATCCTTTCAGCAAATATGGGGTTATTAATGACCCAGCTACCATCTAAACAGGAAACAACGTTTATTCGCAAAATATGGTATATTAGAGGAAAGCCAATGCAGTATGGGGTTGGAACTAATAAAACAAACCGTCTCACTAAAACTGTGTAACGACTATATCTTACTGTCTATTTTTTCTATATCCCGAACTAACAACCGCGACCAGTAATAGATGAGAGAATTCTCACTTCTTTAACGCGAAGCGGTTATCGTCATGTTGAAAAATTGCCGAAGCAAGGGAGATCACTCTTGACTCTCAGTCATATGTAGACTCTGACTGGCCGTATGTTTATATGCAGCATGCATCTGTCTTTTCAGAATCAATAATTTCTCGGAGACTTATAGGATATAAAATATTTTGTAATGTGGAAATATCATTGAAAAGGGTTAGCTGAGTCCTGACAGTGTCTTATAAAACATCAAACAATCAGATAAGGGGAAGAGAAGTTGGAGAATGAGCCCCCGTACAACACCAAGTCTTTCAGATCAGCGATGGCGCTGATACTGTGATTTTGATGAGTCACCTCTTTGCGATCGCAATTAGTGAATTGATACTATGCAACCTATCGAGTGGAATACACGTGCAATTTTCCGGGACAGTTCAGGGAAAATTGGAGGACCCGACAAAAATATTTAAAGTTTCTGGACTACCTGGAAAACTACCAAGTGATCCTTGAACTAGAAATGTTCTTGCTGGATCCTCAAGTATCTTTGAACCCTTTATCCAAATCACACAATATCAAAATTTATTTATATGCCAGTAAATGCATGAATCCTTCACTCGTCCCTCCTTTTAAGTGTGCGTGCAATGGGTTCGTAATGTTCAAATTTCTTGCTTCCACTGCAACCATCGTCCCTTTACATTCATATTCCGATGAAGCTACAGTTAATTCTTTTCAATTCTTTTATAAGACGAATGGTTTAGACTAAACAAAATTAATCTTTTGATTCTCAGGCAGTGGCGCATTCCTTTTTTCGGCCCGCGTTCATCGTATTTATTTCGGAGGCAAAATTCAAAATGCATAAAACTACCATAGGATGTGATTTTAGCGGTATCGCATCATGATTTGCGATGCAATATGTTGTATACATTGATACAGTATTGTTATTCCGACCCGATTTTCGTATAGATTATTTTTGGCGGTCTGAACTTGTTCAACAAAAATTATCTAAAACTGTTTTATTACAAATTATTGGAAAGTGCCAACAGGCACTCTCCAATAATTTATAATAGAACAAATTTGTATAAACAAACCATTATTTACGTTTGACTGAATAAGAAACATGGCCAAGGAATATGTTGGCTTTTGTACTGGTACCCTCGTTTTTTGAAAGGCCTGACTGTGGCTTCTAGAACTCAACCATTTGAAAAAACTCCTTATTTTTATCTCCAGTTTAGTTGCTCTATATTGATTTTGTGTTGTCTGAGCACTGTTACAAAAAAACTATCAGTGAAATCAACATGGAAGCTCTAGTATTTAATTTCAGGCTCTCTCAACTGAATTTTAGGCATCGGCGACCAATCCACCAGGAATAAAAAATAAAAATAAAAACCGCCCTCCCTCATTCATTTAAAAAAAAAGTCTGAGAATCAATTATTGAATTTTGGTTGGCCTTATTTTAATTATTTTTTTCTCAGATTTTTTAAAAAATCAACAAAACCGAGCTCATTCCTATGATGGGTCACATTATTTATTTATTGTGATTTAACGACACTTTTGACAACCAGTGTGTCTGTCAGTTTTACGGATGGAGGAAGTCGGAGTACGCGGAGAGAACCACCGAATAGCTGCTAGTAATGTCAGACTCCTCAACGTACCAACCCTGCACAAGCAGGGTTAGCACTAGTTGAATGCAAGTGCACCATCGACATGCAGTACGCCTTACTACACAGCGCAACCGTGCCCCTCGTGGGAAAACAGGATTAAGTGCCTTGTCTATAAGGACACAACGAAGTCGCCCTTGGCGGAGATCGATTGTTGCGATTTTTGGAAAATTTTCAGCTGCACATTTTTTAAATTACGAGTGTGGATGTGGCCGATTCGATAGGGGAAGGGTTAAACTCTCAGGCAAGGATGTGAATTGATTTTATACCATGCTCACCTATGTTACTACCCGTGAAAAGCCTTATGTTAAATTTTAGTTTTTAACCCCACTATCGGTGTAAAGCTTCTACTGCGGTTAAAAAATATTTTCACCCATAGTAGGAAGTTTATCCAACTTTGACCTTTGATAAGACGCAATTTGCCAACTTCGATACATTCACACTTCGTGATGTTTCATCCAAACATACGACGTTTTGCAATACTACGCGCAATGACTTATTAAGTTTAAAATACCTACAATCAAATATTTAAAGAAGATTATTTATTAAGAGCATGGTGTAAATAAACCAAATAGGTACTAGGGCCGGCGATCAGATTTAAACCACTAGTAGAATAAGGGTTTTAACCACTCGGCAAGCCGAGTGGTTAAAACCCTTATCCTACTCGTGGTTTAAATCTGATTATCGGCCTTAGTACCTTTCACCCAACAAATTTGCAACTCCTGGTTACACAACGCGATGGTCAGTTAACTGCAAGTGTGTCCGCCCAACCATCAGATGTTTTTAAGGACTACAAATTAACGGCAGGGGGAAATACCAACCCAGCAGGTGACCACGTAACCAATCATCAATTTTTAGTCTGAGAAGGATCTGGACAAGTGATGCCTTCCACTCATGCTAGGTAAATGATCAAACTAAACTAGCAGGTTAACCCTTGATCCCCATTCAGCCATTTTATATTGCTTCATAAAAGTTTTCCATAAGTGTACTCTTGTTTGAAAAAATTCAACAGAGAGGCTGCATCTATCCTGACAGTTTTTCCATGTCACTGTTCGCTGCCCGTACAGACCGCCAACAGTGTGGAAGCTTTGTCTGGTCATCTGCGGATGGGTCATATACCACGGTACGGTAGTAATTATGATGAAAATAACTTGAGGCTCAAGGGTTAATATTATATCCATGTACCTGTGACTCCACCATCATTGGTAGCAGATTTAAAGACTGACTGTTCTTCGGTGCGTTCTCTTTCTTTCAAATTTTCCAGCATTGCTTCTAAATCACGCTTACTGAAAAATTCTCGTACCCAAAAAGTACTTTTGTATTTGCATATTCACAACACATAATGACACGTCTCAAACGGATATGGAACTACTCAAGGATCTTTTCTCACTTGCCTAAATGTATATCGTTCAGATTACTTAATGGCACGTATCTTCCTCCTGTCATAATTATATTCTTTTATGTAATTAAATATTAGTTCCTTCCATTTAGTTCATATATATACCGTGCCAGGCCTATCGACAACAAAATAGTGACACCTCTGCAGGGCTCCCTTGTCATCTCTTTTATGCCTCTGATTTATAGTTTGTAAAGCAAGGCCGTCTCCTGAAATGGGGTGTATCCCTACTCACACAGGGGCTAGGTTATGGGTACTACCCTGATGAAAAAGTGCAACATTCCAACATCTTCCAGTCAACTTTCGCGCTTTCGTGACAGGAAGATCTCAAGATCTTAATTAACCCACCAACCTCTTGCCTACCCATTTGTCTGATACTCCTATCACTGTTTATATAACAGATCTCACGTCATCAAATTGATTCATATATTGCACCACAACGGCCCTTGGTTAAATCAACTTCTACTGATACTGCCCAATCGCAAAATAACTAGCAATTAAAACAAGAGCTCACACGCTCGCCCAAGAACATGGATGCCTCACTTTGAACCCACCGAACCCATCACCAACAAAACATAACACATAATCCCCGCTATTTGTTGTTGTATGTTCTTCCTCCAAGACAATATAATGATATTCTTTATACCTCTGCTTATCCTAGATAGGATAATTCCGATGTCTGTTATTACTATTTTGCACACTGCACTTACGTCTTACCTACCTCACTCTCTAGAAACTGCCTTTCAGATCTGCTGTCTCTCCTTACAAAGCCCAATTGGCTTTTCTACTTCACACAAATGCTCTGTGACCCAAACGAAAATGACCAGGGCTTGGTTGGCCGGACGACCGGAGGAGCCCACTCGCTTCTGCTGTTCTCCCAAACCGAATCAAAATGGATGATATAGATACTTACAGAATGCGGGTGGGCCAATTCGCTGGTATGGCCAAAAGTGGTGTACATCGTAAAAGGCAGCTTAATCCTCACTCAATTCTGCTTATTTCCTTATATCTGTTGTATAATGTAACCATTCTCAGACTCATGCTATCCATAACTTTATCCACCAACTGGGAACACTTGAGTAAATGCATGCTAACAAAAATTGTCTGTGTAAACAATCAAAACCCGACAAAGCAAAATTTACAAGTATCGCCAGGTAACGTAGAAAGACGAACAGGTACTCGCTCTACCCATGATTATAAAAGGCAACCAAGAGTATATGTATATCTGTTAATATTTACGGTCATCTGTCTTGTGATGACTGGCTTGTCTCTATGGTTGTTAATCTTACACGTTATGGCTGGTGATATTGAGACAACTCCCGGTCCTGTAAATGTAACACCCTAACCCACAACTGATACATCATTTTCTTCTGTATCGTCCAGCTCATCACATGGTATCTCGTTCTACCACCTCATTATCCAAAGTCTAAACCCAAAAATGGACTCGCTAAGCTGTATGTGCTTTCACTGAAACTTAGCTTGACACTTTCGATAATAACTTGGACATAGAATTACCAAATTTTCAACTTCCAACAAGAAATGATCGTGAATCCAGGGGTGGTGGGGGTAGCCATTTACGTTAAAAATAATATCCCCTATAAACAGCGCCCGGACCTAAATACAAATGCCCTCGAAAGTCTGTGGGTCCAGCTTTTTACCGACCAAGGGTCGATTTTGTTTGGAACCTAATCGCAACGGCATTCGAAAATGCGCTCGATGCAAACATTCCGAAGGTCATAATAACTGGTGATTTTAACGACAACCAACTGAGGGCACAAGACGGAGCACTACAGCAATTGCTTGCTGAGTACAACCTCACTCAGACTTTTGGGGAACCGACGCACTTTACAGAAACATCCAGCTCTCTTATCAACGTTTTTATAGTGAACAATCAAATACTTCCATATATCGCTAAAATTGACGTTATTGATCCATTCTCCCCAGAGCATGTACGATATCACTGCCCAATACTTTTGGTTCTGAAAATCCCCAAACACAAACCTAACATCATCAAGCGCCACATCTGGTCGTATGAAAGGGGAGATTACGCTGGCCTTTACAATGAAGTTGACAAAATAGACTGAGAAAATGCAGTATTTGAAACCTCACTTACCAATACCGTCGACAAGCTCACAAATATATTACTCACCAATGCGGCTAAATACATTCCAAATAAGATGACCTCATGCAGACCTCAACAACCTCCATGGATGCACAACAATATTAGAAAACTATTACGCCAACGTAGGCGCCTCTGTCGCGGCGCCAAAAAACACAACACTCCACAGTTATGGGAGAAATACCACCAGAAACGCAACCAGACTACCGCTGACATTCGGAAAGCAAAAACCAACTTTTACTCTAAAATGGTTACTAAACTGAATTCTTCGAACACGCGCGACTCTAACTGGTGGAAAACATTTAGTCGCTTAATCTCTACTAAACATACGCCCATTACAATGCTGGAGATCGCCACCGACTTAGAAAAAGCAGAAGCTTTTAATAACTACTTCTGTAGCATATCCTTGGTCGATGATTCAAATCATACCCTTCCCGAGCTCCACACATGTCCTGACCAATTGAAACTTAATGACATTATACTGACCCCAGATGACGTGCTGAAGGCCTTGAACTCAGTCAATGTATCTAAAGCCAGTGGCCCTGATAAAGTCAGTCCCCACCTACTAAAGAAATAGGCTTCCAGTTTAGCTAACCACTTAACCAAGTTATTTAATATTATGTTATAGAGCTCGACTTTTCCGAAGCAATGGAAACTAGGTAATGTAACTCCCATCCCAAACCAAGGTGACAGCTCCGTGTTACAAAACTATAGACCAGTTACCCCACTCAGCTGCTTGGGTAAAATCTTCGAAAAATGTGTTTTCGAAAAAGTACTATCATTTCTGAAAACTAATATGCTTCATACTCCACTTCAGTCTGATTTCCTTCCTTCTGATTCCACGGTTCTGCAATTAACTGATATCTATAATGCATTCAGTTCAGCACTCGATAGTGGCAAAGAAATAAGGGTTGTATTCTGTGATGTGAGTAAAGCTTTCGACAAGGTCTGGCACAAAGGCCTTTTATACAAACTCGAACATATTGGAATATCAGACCCCCTCCTAAAATGGTTTGAATCCTACGTGAGTGGTCGACAGCAATATGTAGTACTCAACTCTGTGTCATCTTCTTGGGCACCAGTCAAGGTTGCAGTGCCCCAGGGCTCAATCCTCGGTCCCCTACTTTTTCTTATCTATTAACGACGTCGTTGATAACATCGCTAGTAGTATACGACTGTTTGCAGATGACACTTCATTATATTTAATCGTTGACGACCCAAACGTTGCCTCGGAGATGCTAAGTAACAATATAAAAGGAATTGAGACGCGGGCCAACAAGTGGCTTGTTAATTTCAACCCCCAAAAAACCGAAACACTACTAATTACTCGAAAAACAAGAAAAAATGCACACATAACTTTAAAAATGTTCTCAACGGATATTAACGAAGTCCCCCAACACAAACACCTAGGATTAACGTTCAACAATACAGGAACATGGTCAGCCCATCTTACTGTAATTAGAGCTAAAGCCTGGAAACGTCTAGATATTCTGAGGTGATTTAAGTATCGACTCGACCGCAAAACCCTTGAAACGATTTATTATGCATTTGTTCGACCAGTGCTTGAGTATGCTGATACTGTCTGGGATAATTGCACGGCGAACGAAGCCAACGAACTAGAAAAAGTCCAAGTGCAAGCAGCACGCCTTGTAACTGGGGGTATCAAACGCTCAAGTAGAAGACAATTAAATATAGAAACCGGGTGGGAAAAACTCGAGACCAGAAGGATGCACCTTGGGTCTTTCCACTTTTCGCCTCTACTGCAAAGTCCCTGTCCTCCTTCTGCACACTGCACCCCCATTATCTTTTTCAAATATCCAACTACATTTTTTTGTTACTCTGTGCAAAAATTAGAAATCCCATGTACTTCTGATATCATCATATGTATATTTTCCTATGGAGACAGCCTTGAATAAGCTTTTTAGCTTCCTACTGAATCCATTTCCATTTTAGCTATGTACATAACAGCGATATGATTATATTCTTTTCTTGTTTGTTTGGAAATAAATATTGTTTAAACTAACCAATCATCATGTGTGTATGGTATTCTCCCGATATGAGCCACTGAGGACGATATCAAAATATGCCGATAAAATCTTTGATACCAGTCAAAAAGCTGAGGTTAAATACAGGTTATTGCAAAAGTCCATTGAACTGAGTCGTCGGATGCCGTCGAGTTGAAGAGGTCAGATCAAACAAGATGCTGTGAGCTGATCTCGTCTCATCAACGAGACGAAATATGAAAACTCAGACTAACTAACTGTTGTAATAATTTGTTTATTATATTTCAGCGGCTCCTTAACCCTTTGAATCCCGGTGGCATCTTCCATGCCAGTTTAATGACAGCAATTGGAAGAGACCATATTCATTATTTTGGGGTAGACCAATTAATATTTTCAACGTGCAGCCTTGGGGCTGCACGTTGAAAATATTGATTGGTCGATCACACACATGCACTTAGCATCCATCCTATTTAATGATATTATGACGTATCATGTCCCTGGACGAAAAATCGCCCGCTCGGGTTCAAAGGGTTAAAATGTTGAATACAACACATAAAATGTAAACAAAAACAAAAAAGAAAGTGAAGATATTTTTTCCGGAGTGTTCAGTGTCAGTTGCGTTTATATTCAGCATTTGTAAAATTGTCGCTTCAAAAATCTCCTACTGCCAGTGACGTCACGACAGGCTCATTTGAGACAGGTATGCTACGGATATGAGAAAAGTTGAGACTCTCGTTTTCTGAAGAACAAGAGGAAGTGAGCAAACTTCCACGATATTGAAGGAATATTTGTGACTCGTAGTGGTGATATAATAAAATTTGATATAATTTAAGAAACATTTCATGTATTATTGCAGCAGCGTCGGGATTAAATCCCATGCCGAGAAGTTCATTCTGCAAGAACCCGCTTAACGGAACTTACGAAGAAACTATATTAAGCTACTTCTTTTTTCTGACATAAACTGAGGAGAAAGCATTTATTTTTTAAAATTATGTTATACAGAAAGGAATCTTTGTTCTGTCAACTGACACGTGTGATTGGGCGGTTATTTCAAAGAAACATTTTATATATGTTACAGGGAATAAGAGTAATCAGGGATTTCACGAAATTCCTAGTCAAAGCAGGGATTTCGCGAAATGAATAATTCATCTAGGGAATTCGTTGGGTGTTCAGTATTTATGGTATCCGAGAACCAATACTCAAGACAGCTGTACTCAGGAAGTCAGCCATTAGTTTTTGTAATTAACCACAGAAGTATGAAGCCATGTTAATCTGTTTAAAAGCTGGCTTATTTATTCATACCTGTCTGAGAATATACTCGAAACAAACAAGTTGTAGTTATAAAGCCATACTAATAGCTTTTAAAGGTAATTAGTTTAAGCTTGTCTGATAATTTAATGGAAATGTTAACAATTATGCAGACTAGACTTCAGGTGAAGTATTACACATGTTCCCTAAAACCATTTCAGGGAATAATCGTAAAACTGAAAGGAAAATTTCAGGGATTTCTTGAAATCTCTGGACAATTTTAGGAATTACTTGAAGTCCCTAACAAATTTAGTGATTTCATGAAATCCATGAACTGCTTTAGGGATTTCATGTTTTCCCTTGGAATTTCGTGAAATCCCTGATTACACTAATTCCCTATAACATATATATCTAAATCATTAGAAATGTCTTAAGAAAAGGGTAGGTCTTTACCAGACTTGAATGATTCAAGTGAATCACTATTTTTTATAAGGACCGGAAGAGAATTCTAGAGCTTCGGGCCAGCAACCACAAAGGCCCTGTCACTATCAGGGCTGAGTGTAGAAGCCAGCTGAACCAAATTAAGTTTATATAACGACAGCATAGATCTGGAGATCAAATAGGTAGGATGGTGAAAATCATTTGATGCCCTCAACTCTTTACCCAACGCAGACGATATCAAAATTTATTATTTTAAATAACATTTTTTCAAATTTTTCAAAACATTTCAACAAAACCATATCATGTGACCCCTCGTTGGATCGAGCTCGTTCCAACGAGGGGTCACATGATATGGTTTTGTTGAATTTTTTGAAAAATAATATTTTTTCAACTGCTGAATTTGCATATTACGCGGGTGGATGCGGGCGATTCGTTGGGTAAAGGGTTAAATGCCAAAAGAAAAATGTTAAATTGAATTGTTTGGACAAGGAGCCAATGTAACACGGAGAAATTGGTGTGATGTGGCAATACTTCCAAAAAACGGGTTATCACACATCATGCTGCACAGGTTTGGATGTGATATAGCTTGTCCAGAATAGATGTTTCAGAACCTTTGAGTAGAGAGTTACAGAAGTCAAGGCGACTGGTAACAAAAGCATGCGTAAGCAGTTCTGACGTCTTTGTATCAATGAAAGATCCAATTTTGCAAATATTTCGAAGATGAAAACTTTGTTGTTTACACGTTTGTGTGTATATGTAGATATATAACCCTTTACCTAACATGAAAAGCAGACGACACTTGCAAAAAAAATTCTTGAATAACTAATTTTTGTCATTTTTTGTCTCAAAAACATAGGTTATGACCCCTCGTTGGAACGAGCTCGACGAGCTCGTTCCAACGAGGGGTCATAACCTATGTTTTTGAGACAAAAAATGAAAATATTTTGAAAATTAATTGGCGATTTTTGAGAATAGCGCTGGCCGGTTTTGGCCGTTACGTTGGGTAAAGGGATAAACACCTTTTGATCGGAATACGGAGAATTTTCAGATATCGTTAACCCCCCCCCCCCCCTCCCCCGAGTATTGGTTATTTAATCGAAAATTTTATGGGGTTGACAAAAAGTATAAAACCGTGATATGGGGCTTACAAAATATATAGATACCCCATGCAGCTGCTTAAAATTGAAATTTTTAAGCAAAGTACAATAACTACGGAAACTACCTGATGACAGTAAAACAAAATACGGGGTATGATATATGTCCCACAATATTTCAATACCTCACAACTAGGCATTAAATATAAAAATCATGACATCGACGCCGTAGCTGCGACGGGTGGTGCAATTTCACAAAATTCTAAGTTCATCAAGGGCCATAACTCCAAGAAAAATATTTGGAACAACACATGCATCGAACAGTGGCTAGACATCAATAAGATACACTTACATGCCAACTATAAAGTCATTCCATCAAGTATTTCAAAAGTTATTGAGTTTTGAAACTCGTTGGTCACAGACAGATCGACCGACATTCTAAGTTCATCAAGGGCCATAACTCCAAGAAAAATATTTGAAACAACACATGCATTGAACAGTGGCTAGACATCAATAAGATACACTTACATGCCAAATATAAAGTCATTCCATCAAGTATTTCAAAAGTTATTGAGTTTTGAAACTCGTTGGTCACAGACAGACCGACCGACCGACCGACCGACAGACAGACAGACAGACAGACAGACAGACAGACAGACAGACAGACAGACAGACAGACAGACAGACAGACAGACAGACAGACAGACAGACAGACAGACAGACAGACAGACAGACAGACAGACAGACAGACCGACCGACCGACCGACCGACCGACCGACCGACCGACCGACCGACAGACAGACAGACAGACAGACAGACAGACAGACAGACAGACAGACAGACAGACAGACAGACAGACATTGCCACTTACAGAGCTGCTAGTCGCAGCTAAAAATGCCCCATATCCGCATCATTTTGTTTATGAATACACAATCAATAAAAGATTCAAATATGATTATACATATAAATGTTTGATTTTATCCCTGATTTGTGTCAATTCAACCTTATTTCTTAATTGAAAGGATTATTCAAAATCCATATGTTTTAAATAGATAACATGATCAGATTAATCTTAGGTTAACATGAATTTCGCCCTTGAGTACAACAAGACGCCATCTGCAATGCTTTGGCACTGCAGATGGCGTCTTGTTGCACTCAAGGGAGACTTTCTATTTTCATCATAATTAATTCTTACAAATTCTGTGAGAGCACCTACTGGCACACTACAATAAATTAAAAAAGAAAGAAAATTATGAAGGAAAGTAACTTTTAGCGAATAAATAGCAAGCAGAGAGAAATAATGCATGGAAGTCCATCATGGCGCGTACAATACCTTTCTTAATTAGTCTGAATACACCCGTCATTATAAATGATTATGTAATCATTATGCACCACCTCGTGATAGCTTTACAGATTAACCAGTTCACTACATAAAATAATCTGTAAGGCTGACAAACAACATCTTAGTCTAAGAAGGGTTTTTTTACTCTATGCTGTTGGGTAACTCACTCTAAGCAGTTCCCAGTGGTGTGTTGCTGATCAGGATGGCTTCTGCTCTTTCCACTGGTGTACGGTGAGACAAGGGCAAAACCAGCCTCTCAACACCATTGCCTTTGAAAGACTTATAATTAAGAGGGCAATGCAGTCACGTGATCGAGTACGTTTTTCGCACTGCAAAATTGATTAAGTGGAGTATTCATAATGCTGGCAGTGTTCACGTCATGACCGACTAATGGGTGTCTCGAGGAATGCTTTGTAATTTACTGTGCCTTATTTATACTGGAAACTAAGATTTCCATTAATTTAGAAAATTGTTTTAGTACCTGATATTCGGTCACTTTTTGCACAGCTGCACGCGCACTATAATTTTATTATGTAAGAATACGGCGTTAAGACAGGCCTAGCCTGTTCGCCAAGCCCGGTTTCAGATGAATGAAATAACAATATTGTTTAAAAAATATTAAAGACTTACTGCACTTTTCAACCGAGCCTAAAACATGTTCCTCGTTATATATTCCTTTTTATTCCTATGCTCCACCCCTGGCATTTCAGAAAGTCGAATGCACAATTTAACATTTGCTATATTTACTGTACGAATTTGCTTCTTGCCAATCCGTATAGCAAAGTCGATTGTGACTTATGTATGATTACTTGCAATAGAGGGTCTTCTACCATTTACCCCTTTACCCAACGAATCGGCCGCACCCACCCGCATAATATGCAAATTCAGCAGTTGAAAAAATATTATTTTTCAAAAAATGTCAATAAAACTATATCATGTGACCCCTCGTTGGAACGAGCTCGTTCCAAAGAGGGGTCACATGATATGGTTTTGTTGAAACTTTTTGAAAAATTAAAAAAAAATGATATTTAAAATAATAAATTTTGATATCGTCTGCTTTGGGTAAAGGGTTTTAACCTTGAACCATTACTGCTTACTTCTGGTTCAACGGCAAAAGTGACTCAAACGTGCGAGACATACCACTTTTATGATTACGCCGGGTAGTTCCACAAATTATGTTAATATCTTGATGTTTTCAAGGAAAACTAAACACTTATTGATTAGAATGTCTAGGGCATGGGAGTGAAAGAATACCGGTATATCTTTGTAAGTAATGGCATATTACATTACGGTCGTCTGCGCACAAATTTCTCCAATAGGCCATTGAGCAAACAGCCCGTAACAGCGTCGAATTACGCTCTTACCCTCCCGCCAACAAAAGTCTGGCTTCGCCTCTTCTTGTAAAATCGCCGAGAATGAGAATTGCACCGTCATTCTCATCGACTCTGAGGTAAAGATTGCCTGGATTCACGTCCATTATCAAATTATTGTTAGTATTGGACTAGACACACAATAGCTTTGATATAGATAATAGCCACCGACTTCCTTTGTATCGACAAAACATGCTGTGTTTAATGTTTCTTCGATTAACAAGATATGCGCATCAGCGAATCGCTGCTACAACTAACTGTTGGAAGGGCATACAATTTTCACTGGTATATGATTTGCTCAATAAAAAAGTAATATTTAGAAATGTAGTACCTTTGAATGGCTTTGCGTTGATTAGGGTTCATGTCCCATACTTTGTGTCTGTGTTTATCGAAGATCGATGAGTCCTCATCTCTTCCAAATGCATTTGAAGTAACCAATACTCTACACACAGTACAACCTTTCTGTCCCCGACAATCAAAGCCAGTGGTGTAACCACAGTGGCGCCTGGGAGAGCCTTGCCCTCAAAAAATTCCGCTGCCCCTCTCCCCTAACTGTGGCCTAATGCAACTTTCACATAACAAATAGAGCCATCAAATGGCCTACAATATAGGGCTACACGCTCTATAAATGCCCCACACTCACTCATAGAACTTTGAATTTGCAAAATTTTCTTGGAGGTGAGCGACCTAGTTCCAACTTGAAAGCCACGGCTCTTAACCCTTCCTCCCATTTCCCTTCAAGGGAGGGGGTTTAAAACCCGAGGGCCCAAGTTAAGAATGGGGGAGTCTCCCCATCGATCTTTCAAATATCATGTTTGCCCCTTCAGACCCCCGCTCCCAGAAAAAAAAACAAAATGTTAGGGTGCCCGTATTTTAGAATCCTGGCTACGCGCCTGATCAGGACAAAATTCATTCACATCGGTCCTTCACTTGAGTAATTTGCGAGTGCAGAATAAATCGCTATCACTAAATGGGAAACGGGTGCATAATGTATTCACGAAAATCTATATGCAATTTTACTCCAGTCAATGATAACGAGTAATGGGAGAAAGGTATGGTTACCATGTTTTTGAAACATAGGATAGGACATTTTTATTTAACAATTAACTTAATTTGCACCGAAAACCTCGAAAAGAACTTTTGTATCAACCCTCTGTTCCGATTCCGAATCAGACAGATTCAACTTACGATATGTAACAATGTCTAAACATCACATTCTGCACCGCACTATCACATATATGCATTGTCAGTGCGCATTAAATTATGAAATTCAAAATTTTGACCAATTCCAACTCAATTTAAACTACAAAATGGGGGAAACGGGCTTTATGTAACGGAATCGTTAAATAAATGTATTATCATGACCAAATGCAAGTCCTGTAATTTGTATCAGATTCTCGGTCTTATTTACAATCGGGTCACAACTCGCCCTGACGGGCTCGTTGCGATCTGATTGTAAATACGACCTCGAATGTGATTACGAATTGCTGAACATGCACTGGTCATGATAATGAATAGTATCAAGGAATGACCATTTCAGTAATGGCGAGAGAAATACTGCCATTCCATGTTTATATGTATATAACAATAGCGTGTGTTTTATTTTACTTCCCAAAATAATAAATCTGATTGGGTAAAAGTAGTGCGTTCTGACTATAATCTGACCATTGAAACCATTCAAAGCTGTCGTTTTATATCTGTGCCATAATTACAATTGATGGGAAGGGGGGGGGGGGGGGGGGCACAAAAATGGATCACAATCTCTTAACTAAACACGTAGACCTTCCGCAGACGAACAATTATTGAAAAAATGAAAGTGTCAATGACACTGTAGCTCAACTTGTTTAAGACATGTACATCTATAGTATGTGACGCAGCAATGACAAACATCTAGGTAAGAAAGGTACATGTAAAGTATTGTAATGGTCTGTACATAAATGCTGACCGCAGCCTGTAACAAATATATAGGTAAAGTATTGGTGGGGTGACAGTTAGATGCTGAACTAGAGAATAAATCTTTGAGTCCCAGAGTGGGTCTGACTGAACCCCAAAATATTTGTTCTCATAGCACAGTGATAGCAAAGACACCCCAAAACACTCTTTCCTGTCACAAGGAGATAACAAAGGTACCCCAAGAAGTTTCGTGAAGATCGGTGATAACAAAGGTACCCAAGAAGTTTCGCAAAGATCGGTTCATAAATACAGCCTCTAGCCTGAGCCGTATAGAAGTTGTGTACAAAAAAAACTGATTGGACGTAATTTCGGTACAAAATGGCCACTGGCTGCCATCTCGAATTTTGGATCGCTCCCCAAAACACTCGTTCTCGTCCCAAGGTGATAACAAAGGTACCAAGAAGTTTCGTGAAGATCGGTTCATAAATACAGACTCTAGCCCGAGCCGTATTGAAATGTACACTTACTGTGTATAAGTATTACTGAATAAATGAAAGTTCACCTAATTTGCATAATTTCTGCACGAGAAAAAACCCCGTATTATATGTGATGTATTCCATGTTACTAAACATTCATACAAAAATTTATTGAAATCAGCGCTTTCATTTGGATGTTCTGTGCAAAAAACTGATTGCACTAACTAAAGTACAAAATGGCTGCTGGTGGCCATCTTGAATTTCGGACTGCACTCAAAACCACTCGCTCTCGTCCCACGGTGATCAAGAAGTTTCGTAAAGATCGGTTCATAAATACGGCCTCCAGCCCGAGCCGTATTGGCATTTGCAGTTACAGTGCTGAAAGTAACACTAAATAGATCAAAGTTAGTCTAATTGGCATAATTTGGGCACGAGAAAAAAACCGTGTTATTTGTGATATATCTCATGGTACTAAACATTCATACAAAAAATTTATTCAAATCAGCGCTTTCATATGGAAGTTCTGCGCAAAAATCTGATTGCACCTAATTTTGTACAAAATGGCTGCCAGCGCCCATCTTGAATTTCAGACCGGACCCCAAAACACTCGTTCTCGTCCCACTGTGATGACAAAGGTACCCAAGAAGTTTCGTAAAGATCGGTTCATAAATACGGCCTCTAACCCGAGCCGTATTGGCATTTGCGCTTACAGTACTGAAAGTAACTCTAAATAGAATCAAAGTTAGTCTTAGTCTAATTTGCATAATTTACGCACGAGAAAAAAACCCGTATTATATGTGATGTATCCCATGGTACTAAACATTCATGCACGAAATGTTTCAACTCAGAGCTTTCATATGGAAGTTTTGCGCAAAAATCTGATTGCACCTAATTTTCTACAAAATGGCTGCCAGCGGTCGTCTTGAATTTCGGACGGCACCCAAAAACACTCATTCTAGTCCCACGGTGATAACAGAGGTACTCAAGAAGTTTCGTAAAGATCGGTTCATAAATACGGCCTCTAGCCCGAGCTGTATTGATTTGTTGACAGACAGACGGACAGACGGACGACAGGCCATGGCATAAGCTCAAATTTGACTTACGTCAAAGTTGAGCTAAAAACTATTAAAAGTTTTAAACTCGACGTCTTTTGGGTGGAAAATGTAGAAAATCGGTTTCAGAAAAATGAAAGTGTATCTTCCAGACAACGATGAAGTTTTGCTGTCTATCGCCTATTACAATTGAAATCCTGTTGGGTGTTATTCGAAAACATTGTTCTGGGATATTGTTCCTCTCATCACGTTATTGCTTTGTTAGAGTTTAGACCCATTTCTGAACCTTGTATTAAAATACTAGGGGATTGTATTCTCTCTGCATGGACCCAGTAAACACAGTAAGAAACGATTAGACAACGGTTGGCTGGTTGTGTCTTGAATGTTTCGCTGGCATCGATCACATTGGAATCCTTTCATAAGAGATCATTATAAAAAAGATATTATAGCGTTTTAGCGTGGATACATATAGATTATTACTACCATGTGGGTTTCCGAGATAGTGTATTGAAGTCGAGACTTCGTCTCTAGGCATACAGAACGACACGTGTGTGTGGATGGGTAAATCGATATGGCACGAGTGCCAGCGTGGAAGGATAGAACGAGAAGCCGCAGGCCTCGAGTTTTATCCTTCCGTGATGGCACGAGTGTCATATCGATTAACCCATTCACACATGCATGTCGGTCTGTGTTTATTACACGCCTTCAAATCTATAAAAACAATTGTAGTTTAAACAATATTTATTCAATAGACAATGTTATATGTTACATTAATACCGTAAATCTGACAAAAGCAAAAACAGTATACAACAAAACACAGTGTAACATTTATCAAAATTGCAAAAGACATTGAGGACTGCAGGGATTTGACAGTAAGCTTATAGCTTATTCGGGTCATCTCCCAAGCTTATTCGGGTCAAAACAATTATTAAAGGACACTCAGCAATTCATTAGACAATTATCAACAATAAGTGTACATTTAATCGCCAACCAAATTTATGAGGGGCAACACGTGTTACGACTTAGTCCCCTGAGTTTCAACGTGTTCTATGTGCATACTGGCAGATAGGACACATTAGAACTCAAGGCACGATTTTTAGCAATCGTTAGCGATTCAAATGTATTTGTGTTGCACGATTTGAGGAAAATTCCAGTGAAATTTCGCTTCTATTTATAAATAACCCGTCAACGATTTTCGTTCCGCATTTTCATTTTCCGCATGGTTTAGTGTTGCTCTAGATGGGGATTTCATAGAACAGGCGTGTAATAAATCGACGAATCTGTTAGGATGAATCGATATATGAACCAGAGGAGAGGTCAAGACTTCAATACACCACCTTGGAAACCCACTTGGTTGTAATAACCAATATATCTTACAATATTCATCCCTTTCTTCACTTGTTCGCATATGTTTTGACAATCATTCAGAGTCTGAGAATTGATTTTGTATGATTGAAGATCATGACGTCATGGTATGACGGTCTTGAGCTGTGCATGGCGTAATCCCCATGTATTGTTTCACTTGTACTATAACAGCCAAAGGTTATAGTAGTGTTGCAGCTGTGCATTTCTTTGTTTTATTTTCCTGGTTTAATGCTTAGTGTGTCTATTTAAAAATATCATCCTGGCAAAAACTTGTCTAATATAATTTATTTCGCTGAGTTGGTGATTTATTTATCATTTAAATACAATTATCAAAATGGTGGGCTCGAAATGCGTTAGCAGTTTTCGATGAGTGAAAGTGTAATAAACGTTCTCTTTCCGAATTGAATGAACGCACGCGCGGTTGCTACCCCCAATACAGATTTGTATTTTGTCAAAACGCTTTCACTTGTATTAGGGGAAATACTTTCTTGTTGTAAGATAACGACGTTTATCTCACAAATGAGCATACTTATGTAATATAAATATATTACACTCACCAATAAGATAATCGTGGGTATCCACGCTGAAGCACTATACGACTTCTATACATTCATTATCCAGAACATAAAAAGGGTACAATAGAGCAAGCAAAGACAGCAACACGTGTCAATAGCCAGCCCAGTATAGGTGCATGCCTGGATATGTTTGCAAATTGGCCTTGCGAAACCATCCATATGACTCGATTCGATTCGACTTTGAGTCCAATGTAATCTTCGAGATGTGCTTATTTATTTATTTATTTATTGGGGCGTGACGACACTTTCAATAGCCAGGATAACCTCGTGTCGGTCAGTTTTACGGGTGGGGAAAGCCGGAGTACCCAATGAGAACCACCGAGCAGCTGAGAACAACTATCAGACTCCTCGGCGTACTAACGTAACACATGCAGGGTTAGCATTGGTTGAAGGCAAGGACACATCCACGTGCAGTATGTTCTAGTATACAGCGCTTTCGTGCTCTGCTCCCATGTGGACAATTGGAATTAAGTGCCTTGCCCAAAGACACAACCTATTTACCCCTGTTCAGGTTCAAACCCTGGACCTCTCGGTTTTAGGTCCGATACTCCAATTACCAAGACACTGCACTCCCCGGGATGTTCTTAAAATGTCTCCTCTTGGCTCCCTTTTCATCACTTCTTCTACCATCAGGTCTTCTGTAAGAAGACCTGATGGTAGAAGATGAATCCAATGAGATTCCGCTTCTAAAGCTACTTTGATTCCGTTTTTTGAATATTCTGCCTTTTCGGTTGATTTGCCTCTAATTCCAAGTTCAGTACGATCGATTCGAAATTCTCTGCCTGATTCGATGTCGTACTCGATTTGACCAGACATTGCACTTTACTTGGTGCGCCTCTCTTTACCTTTTTGGCACCGGGGACACTTGAAAGAAGAGTCATTCTCGTTGATTTTGAATGGCGCGAAAAGTGTAACGTTGAGTGGTACTGCATGTGTCAAATTAAGACAACTAAAGGATCCCCGTGTTTCCGACTGTGATTTACTTCCGCTTCCAGTGATAATCAAGCCTCATTGATATGAGGGAGAATTGCAATTCTTGGTATTTAGGTGCTCTGGGGAGTCCACAGACGTTGCCCACATTGGAGAGAAATTAGTGATCTCAAACATAAAATTGATTTTGTTGTATTTTCTGCATTCTTTTCCTGAACATTACCGTAATCATAGAAGATTCAAAATCACCCGTCTCTATTTTGTTCTACATCTTGTAAACGGAAATGTTGAATTCTTGTAGTGAGTAAATGAGATACTAGATTTTCAATAATTTACTGTGAATAGATCGTAGTTGTTATCTTCTTCATAAATGTATGATTGCTCTAATATTTTTTTTATTATAAGCTACTTTATAAGATGGCGGGGAGTGTCTAATAAATATGTTTCGATATTTATTGTTACGATAGATATAAGAGATTATTTATCAGATTTGATTTTCTTTCCCAGAATTGTCCGTTATCAAGCTCGACCGATATGACTTCAAACTCGACTGATAAGACGCCAATCTCGCCGATATGAACCAAGCCAGAGTTATTACCCTTGATATGTCGTTACTAGGCGCAACCAAATTGTTTACATCGAAGCCCATACCCGCTGAACGCAATCAGGAAAACTGTTGCTACAATGGAACAATGGGGTTGAACAAAAAACTCAATGCCCTATGTTTATTGTTTATATCCTTACTTTGTCGTTTCCAGATGATTCCCAATGTACTTTATATTTCCAAGGATATATTTATTAAACAATGAAACATTGATTGATGGATTGCTTTGACTTTCTGGAATCTTGTTCCAGTCTTGGTGACGTAAATGACACCATTTTGTCCCCTGAAAGCATAAAGGTACCAACTGCAATGCTTTAGCATTGCAGTTGGTACCATTATGCGTTCAAGTGATGATCTAATATTAATTTGTAAAATCTGCTTAATTGGTTCCTGAGTTAATTAGCAAGATAAATTGCATATCATCGAGGTTCTTAAACAGAAATGGAGATAATCGGGGTCGATATCATACCGAGACTTATTGACCTATAAACGATAACTGTTACCGATTTCGGCCCTTCGGGAATAAAACTGGGCTGCGTGATTGAAATTCGGTCTATGATATCGAATGAATATGCCCCTACTTCAAAACTGAAGAACGCAGTATTATCTATATATTTATGTTGCATCCTGACGAAAATGATATAAACTGGATCAGCCCAATACGTTCATCATTATAAATAGGAAACTGTTTATCAATAAAACTTCGAAAAAGTGTATGAACATTGTATCATTGTACACAAATAAGATTTTGGTAATTTCAACGTGTCAACGCAGTTTAAAACGTCGATAACCTATAAAAAAATGTGGAAGCTAAAGCCGTTTACAGTTTCATTCGAAATGATCAATATTATTTCAGCCAAGGTGGTGTTTTAATATACCGTATTGCTCCGTTCCCATTTGAACCTATTGAGCTAGTAATTGTTTATTTACGTCACCACACCATAATCACGCTGTAATTATACATCTCGAATCCTCATTGACGAGTACTCTTCATATTTATGGTTATCTGTAATATCTGTACTTGTATTTTTCTATGGTAGACATTAAATCTGTCAACGAGTATGAAGTCCAAACAACGGACAGATCGATGAGTAATGGACATCTTCCCAACTAGATACAAATACAGATGAAACAAATTGCCAGTTAGAATTAAAGGACTTGGTTAAAATTTATGCGCTAGCAAGATGTTTGAGATCTGTCACTACAGTGGAACCCTGTTAACTGAATGGCCACTTTGCTAGTGAAAATTATTCAATTAACAGGAGTATTCAATTAACGGGGTTTGTGTCAATTTCCTTTATTCTAGAGATAAACCTAGCAATTATCCTATTATATCTTGTTTGACAGAGCTCCATGAGCTCTGTCAAACAAGATATAATAGATTAAATGCCTGTGTAGGATGTACTGAGGCCAAAAAGGTCTATAAACAAAGGAAAACTGGGAAGAGTCCGGGTAATTTCTCGACAGGTTACAAAATGTTTTATTCAATTAACAGGAGTTTACTCTAAAACCTCTATTCAATTAACAGGCCAAATTTGTATTGGAGGTATGGTAAATGTTTTTGTGTTGGAAAATGATATTCAATTAACATGGTTATTCAGTTAAGAGGTATCCAAATAAGTGGGCTCCACTGTATAAACAATCTCGTTCACAGAACTGAACGCGTGGTAAAACCAGGTGATTGAGCATTTTCTGCAGCTGCACCACATCTGTTGAACAAACCCCTCGTTCATCTCAAGGTGTCGCAAAGCTTGGTCTCTTTTAATACTTCGCTTAAAACCCACCTTTTCGGGGACAGGATTTGATACGGTAATTTCACAGTCTGATAATTTCTCCCAATTTTGCCGCAAGGTTTGCGTCTGTGTCATGTGCTGTCTACAAGGGACACACGTACATTGCGCTGCAAACCTCAAGCTGTGTTGTCTTCCCTTGCTACCTTCGAAACATCACTGAAAAATGTTGTTAAATCTGCAAGATTATTGGAGATTTTATTACATGCCCATGCAGTCTCTCTTATGCAATACGGCGTGCAATTCGGCTGTGCAATACGGAATTCCGTATTGCACACCAACCTGTTCCAACCGGGACTTTTTTTATGCAATGCAACTGCATAAAGTGCATGGTGTTTACCACCGTTGATAGAAAAGAAAATTAGGTCAGTAGGTGCTTGGGTCATGTAATAAATACAAAACCACATGTATGTTTCAATGAGTCGTTTTGTATTCAATTCGTCAGATGTGCGTAGAAAGAAAACGTCTCGACCTTCGGTCTCGACGTTTTCTTCCTACGCACATCTGACTCATTGAATACAAAACGACTCATTGAAACATACATGTAGTTTTGTCTATTTACATCGTGTCGTAGAAGTTCTTGAATTTACATTGAGTAGATTTTAACCCTTTACCCAACGTAACGGCCTAAACCGGCCAGCGCTATTCTCAAAAATTGCCAATTAATTTTCATTATTTTTTCATTTTTTGTCTCAAAAACATAGGTTATGACCCCTCGTTGGAACGAGCTCGTCGAGCTCGTTCCAACGAGGGGTCATAACCTATGTTTTTGAGAAAAAAAATGAAAAAAATTAGTTATTCAAGAATTTTTTTTTGCAAGTGTCGTCTGCTTTTCATGTTAGGTAAAGGGTTAAAATGCTCTGATTAAGTTATCTGAGAAAGAGGTTTCGAAAACACTTCTTGAAACAATGAGAAATTGAATAAATCGATGTAAGTGTAGTTCTCGCATGAAGACACCCGTAATCACGTGCCATTTGCAAACAGGCACGTGGGTAGAGGTTTCCCATTGGGTGGGTGTAGGGTAGTACATTTCCAACTGGGGGTCCCTTCACCGGGTTTGGAATTTCACTACCGAGGAAGAGTTTGAAAATGAAGCCATGAAATGGGGCCTAAAATTTATTCTAGTAACTGAAATGCCAACACACATTTATGATAGAATTATCAGATTATTATTATTTGGTATTATTTCGGGAATTGAATATGTGCTAAACAAATGCCCAAGCTCAGAACTTTGAAAAATTCTCACTGTGCTTACATTAAATCAGATCTTATGCTGGAATGATCAATTTTCGATGTTTCATCATTTTGTAACTGCGAATGATGGAATTAACTCAGGCCTTGATAACGATCTTACATGATGTGATTTTCTTGAAGTGCATTTCGAGGATTTTTTTTTTATTACGATAAATAACGTACTATAAAATCCCGTACCGATTGACATCATGCATACTTATGAAGCTCGATATTGCGTACACTGTAGTTGTAAATAGTAAAAATTGGAAGTTTTGCCGATTTGAAACCGAGTTGTAATTTTGGGAAGTAAATGAGACATCAACATCGCCAAAGTAGCTCTAAAATCCAGATAGATGGAATTTCCAACTACTCATGTCTTGCCCTCCGAATTTCCAACTATAGGAAATTTTGGTCAGGATTAGGGTATGGCAATCCACTACACCCCCTCCCCTGTCGCCACCTCCCTGTTTGCAAATATACAAAACACACGTTATTTCTTCTAGAAACGAAATTGGGAAGTTTGTGGAGGTTTTAAAACACTCTATACACAAATTAAACGCACACTTTCCATTGAAAGACAGATTAGGTGGTAGTTGTTTGGAATAGTGGTAATGTTCGGCGTGGAGTATTTATCAGTAACTTAGTGAGATATAAAACATAGTACTATGTGCTATATTCTTCATCCACTAAATGCAATTAAGTTCATTTTGCAAATTAATAAAAAAAAAACACGAAAGGGTTGAAGTTATAAGCCCCCCCCCCCCCCTTCCACCACAACTCACCCACACAACCGAATATACTTTAGATCATTTAGAGAACCTCCATTCACTGAAAATAGCCGCTATAAATTAACCCTTTGAACCCGAGCGGCCGCTTTTTCGTCCAGGAACATGATACGTCATAATTTCATTAAATAGGATGGATGCTAAGTGCATGTGTGTGGTAGACCCATTATTATCTTCAACGTACAGTCCCAAGGCTGCATGTTGATACTATTAATTGGTCTACCCCAAATAATGAATATGGACTCTTCCATTTACTGTCATTGAACTGATATGGAAGATACCACCAGGGTTCAAAGGGTTAAACACCAGACGTGAATTTGGAACCCGTGAGAAGAAAAGGTGAATCTTGGAAAGTGGACCTTATAAAACAGTGGGAAAGTTTCGTTCGATTGTTGCTCTTCACGTGAGGCTTTGCCGAATACCAGTGAAGGACTGACTCTCAATGGAGATGAGGACTTTAGAGAGCTTTCCAATAAATAATAGCAACTTGCGAATTTTAGAGCCTACTAAAGCTGGACATCTTACTGAATTACAAAGAGTGCTGGCAAAAATATTTGAATACGAGCTTGAAAATAATATTATTTTCTCGCACACTAATGGCAGGTATTAGTTTAAACAATATGTTATTTTTATACCATGATTACCTATTCTACTATATATAAAAAAAAGCCTATGATATAAATTTTAGCTTTACACACCAACCGTCGTGAACACTCCTGCAATGGGATTTCAACAGTTAAAATTCACACCTACAGTGGAACTTCATCCAGGTTGACCTTTGGTACCTCGCCTTGAATGCAAACGTGTCTAAATTTATCACTCGTCGCCTCGTGAGCAGTGAAATAAAACCGGCAATTATTTATTACGTTTTTAAATATGTTCACCTCATAAGATACCAAAAAATAAAAAAAACATACGTTGTCTCATATTAATAAAGCATCCATTACTCGAAATAATATGTTCTTATGTATTAAAAGGAAAAAGGCGCCGTAATTGGCACGTTTCGTTTTACATTTCATTTCGGCGATAAAATCGCCAGCTGAAGTACCGCCCACCGGTGCTCATGTAAAGAAAAACAGATTAGCACGTGTGAATATTGATTAATTAACATTTAAGCTCCTCTTGATCTGACGATCATGGTATAAATAAAATATATCCAAAGTAGCTTGGTGTACCAAATGTTCACCACTCGTGGTGAAGTGTCTTTAACCGCACGCCAAAGGCACGCGGTTATTACCACTTCACTGCTCATGGTGAACATTTGGTACCTCAACCTACTATGGGTATATTCTTCTATATGTATACAATACATAAAATAAATGCCAAATTGGAAAAAAAGAAAACATAACGAACCAAGTTACAGCATTATACAATATTACAAGTATAACGATGGTCAAATTCCTGTGGAAAGAGGGAAATCGACAGAAAGCTGCACTGTAAAAAATTACCGTAATTTTTTACGGTCAGATGACCGGCAGCTAGTTTCCAGGCATATGACCGTAAGCATTACGGCAAACCGTAAAATGATTTTGACTGTCATTTGCCGTATATTCCCATAATTTTTTTCACGGTTTGCCGTTATTTGTACGGACATATGCCTGGAAACTAACTTCCGGTCATATGACCGTAAAAAATTTCAACCATCATTTGCCTTATTTTCCCGTAAAAATTACAATCACAATCATTACGGTCAAAATGACCGGAGGCAGAGTTCCAGCCATACGGCCTGTAATTAACTGAAAACCATAATTTAATTCCAGCTATCATTAACCGCATTTTACCTTGAACCAGTAAAAGCATATGGTTATGCCGGCCTTAGCGGGGATCCGTGGCCACAAGCCATAAGATACATCGAATATCGACGACGCAGTACGAACCGTCTGCTATTCTGCGAAACAATTATACGCATAAGAAAATGATGTTATTTGATTTCCATGTCCAAGACTACAATGAACATGATTCACTTGGCCACAAACATAAAAATTGATAGTAATTCATTGTTGTTCGTCTTCAAATGCATCGTGTGTCCTTCTTGGAAATGGCGACTTCCAGAGTGACATATGGCAAGGCCGATCCACAATTCACCATTTTTACTGCCGTGAACGTAACTGGACAGCGTGACACGAGAAATACGTTCATTGGATCAACTTTGCAGGTTTTTCTGCGGCAACGCCGTTAAAATTAATTTACGGCCTCGAGACCGTTGTATTTGAAAGTCATCTGCCAGTAGTTACCCGTAGAATTACGGTGATTTTTTACAGTGTGCTAGCTTCTCTACTGCAAGTCGTCGTTCCAGAGCATGTATTAGTCATCGAATCTTTGTGGTATAGATAAGAATGTAAACCCACATATCGCTGTCTGGAGGCTGGGATCCCCACCTATTGGTCACAACAAGTTGATTTTAAAAACAGCCGTAGATCCCGAGACCCGAGAATGAGACCCGAGCCAGAACGCCACACCGCACAAATGCAAAATGGAGGGAATCGGACTCAGACCACAAGGAAATGACATTTAGGGAGACAATTTACATGAGCTGTAAGCTTACTGTCCAATCCCTCCTTTCCTCGGCAATTTGTGAATCATCATATTTGTTATATTGCATACCGCTGTATCTTAATTTGTTAATTTGTTAATTTTGATTTTTCGTTGTTGAGACATATATTTTAGATATTGTATACATATAACATAATTTTCCAAATAAATATTGTTTATTCTAAACCACATTATGAGATTGTTTAAACTTAACATGTGAATGAGAGAAGACTAGAGAAGGAGATAAAGATTTATAGAGAAGGAAATATCACAAGTATTGGTCCCCAATTGGGTATTATACCATTACTTCGTCAGACTGATATTGAATTTTTCTGCGAAGGTGTTTGACATGACATTACTCTGTTCAGCGAATGCACATGATAGAAGGTAGGTACATGTATTGATTCATTCATTCAAGCTTAGAAATAATTTCATGATAAAGAATAGTTTGTAAAATCCATCTTACTTTCTCTTCATAAACTCCAGGGGGAGTTTTGTAGCAAGATATGTTTTTTAAAATAAGCATATATATGCTAATTGTATGTGCAGATCTGATAATGACCTTGCATTCTCATCAGTTAATGGAAAGCTCTCTGGAAGAGAGCTTTCCAATAAATGATAAGAAACCAAGAATTTTATATTGATAAAGCCTACTAAAATTGAACATTCTTTTTATATTATAGACTTTCAGCCAGTTCAATAAATTGCCCTTGTCATTACGCCTGACAAGTAACTTGGTACTTGTCAAACATGTAAGCTGAGCCCGTCACTTATATATAACAATGTATAACAATATAAGTATAACAATGGTTGCTTTGAAATGTTCATAAAAACTTACACTGATTTTCAAGATATGGCAGTTTAGTGGCTATTATGTTGGGCAGAAATGAATTGATACCTGTCAAACATGTATATTGTGCCTGTCATCGACTATGGCAAGCTGTTTACAAAGAGCGTGAATTCCCACTAACCACACGTGGAGAGGTGTTTCTACAAAAACCTCTTGTCTCTGAAAAATCATAAGAGGACAAGCTAAGTTTCAGATAATGGACCTCCAGATTAAACCCAGAGGGTCTTTGGATAAAACTGTGCTTGACCTTCTTATGTGTTATCACTGGATTCGACAATTATTGTCTGGGTGGAATATCCACTCCATAAGTGTTTTTGTAGTAACCTACTCTCCACGTACTCCCCACGTACTGTATGCGACAAGATGTGTGCTCGGTTATAAGTTTTCACAACGTTTTACAAAAAAAGTGTTCATTAAAAGTATACATAGACAAAACTACACGTATGTTTCAATGAGTCGTTTTGTATTCAATTCGTCAGATGTGCGTAGAAAGAAAACGTCTCGACCTTCGGTCGAGACGTTTTCTTTCTACGCACATCTGACGAATTGAATACAGAACGACTCATTGAAACATACATGTTGTTTTGTATTTATTACATGACCCAAGCACCTACTGACCTAATTTTCTTTTCTATCAACGGTAAACACCATGCACTTTATGCAGTCGCGTTGCATAAAAAGAAGTCCCGGTTGGAACAGGTTGGTGTGCAATACGGAATTCCGTATTGCACAGCCGTATTGCACGCCGTATTGCATAAGAGAGACTGCATGGGCATGTAATAAATATTAATATGAAATGAATAAGCATTCATCCAAAGACAGTGAAATTAAGTTGTATGATTACCACAAGAATATTTAACCCGTTTTTCATTTGTTAATACTTTTAACTCGTGCCTCCATTTCTTCGTTTCTTGGGATATTTTGGTTCCCAAAGATATTATTTCAGGCTGCACAAAATGGGTGAACGGTTGTTCTGTTTGCATATCAATCACCTAAGAAGAATTTTTTATTTGCTCAAATATTAGGCCTCCGACACCTAGCAGGAAAGTTTAATGAACTGCCCAAGGTACTTTTAAGTCACCCAGAAACATGAGCTTTTTTTATAATGATGACCTAACTTTGTGTCTTTTGACCCTGTAGATGAAATACTTTAATGTAACACACTCTTTGAAATATAAATGGGCTGCCCGGGTCCTTTTCAACAATGCATTACATGTAACCATATCAGGTCAGTGAGTAACACCCATCAAATAGTCTCTAGTATTCTGGACTTCTTTTTTATTTCTATGCCTTGACAATTTTAAACATACTATTTCCCTTGTCCTTTGAGAAAAAGGTGTTACTGGAAAAGGGAATTTCCCTAAAAACAGAAGATAGCCTTTTTCAGGAAGCGTTGACTTCAATTTCGTGCAGGCTCGTGCTCTATCAAGGTCTGGAATTGTTAACAAAGTAAAAAAAAATAACAGTCATTTTCTTGGGTAACTCTACAACCTATTCACCCCTGGATCTGTACATTCTCTTTCAAATTAAAACAAATGTCAACATGCACTGGATACAAGTGCGTATGGATGTTTTCAAACTAAAATTTCTTTTGAGAAAGAAGAATGCTTCCAAGCAAGGCCACTAGGCTCATATGTATGCTGTACAATATTGTGGCCTAATTCCATTACATAAACTACCAATATACATAGGCCACCTTATGATGATACTGATGCAGTTCTATAATTGTTTTGTTGTTGTTTTTCTGTTCCGGTCCAATTTATATATTATGGTATTTCCAGCTTATCAAGACTCAGTCATTACTGGAAACACCCAATAAGTGGAAATTACCACCCAGGGAAAGCTACTCTTCAGGTGGTGTTGCAGTCATAGGTCCATTAGCTGAAACTTTAAGAGTGGTTCGAAAACGTTTTCACAAAATATGACTATTTCTGCCCGCGTGGAATTTTGGTAACTTCACTCTGCAGGTGTTACATTAAATATCCACTCAATGGCCAAGTATACACTTTTACTGTTGTAGTAAGAAACTATAGAACAATGACTGGGGGCCTGCAGTGAAATTTTTGACAAAACTTCTGAAATTAGCATTCCAATAGAGAGAGTATGAGGTTCAAATCTTGTTTCTCTACCTTTTGGAAGTTGAAGGGGAATTCGTTGCTGGAGATGGATTCTTTCATTTCATTCATTAATTGTACCCTCTAAATAGAAAAGAAGTTGTTAAGCGTTCTCCTTTTGCAACTTGGGTTATTTAAATTACAATATGTAACAATAATTTGATGCAAGCATAAAAACATTTCAAAAACCGTCACTGGCAATTTCGATGGCATATCACACGTTGCCATGTTTACTTTCCCGATTTTTAGTTTTATTGCTTCTGTGAATATTGTAAATATAGTTATTACAAATTATACAAACTGATCTCCTGGGGCCAAATGCTATAAAACTATTACAATTGTATTTTCTAGAATTGTATTTTCTACAATTGAATATAAATGACGCAAATGAATCAAGAGCATTTCAAAAGATATAGCAATTTGCCAATTGGCAAATTGCCACATCGTTGAAAATGCAAATGGTTCATTTCAACTAGTTATTTCCATAATAGAAAATACAATTCTGAAAAATACAACTGTAAAAGTTTTATAGTATTGGCCCCTGAAAGTTATTACACGAATTACAAATATAATGATGACTGATGACAACTATAAAAAAGGAGAAACTGGTATATTAACCCCCTTCACTCTGATGTCAGAATACAAAAATTTCAGGTAGCTGTTTTTTCCCATAATGCATCTAAAAATTTAACCAATTCAATCTCGTTTGACAGAGCTCAGTGAGCTCTGTCAAACGAGATTCAATTGGTTAAATTTTTAGTTGCATTAGGGAATTTTTTTCGGTCTGAAATTTAGTTATTTTGACATCAGTGTGCGGGGAGTTAAAACAGGGCCCAGTGGTATAAAACTTTTACAATTGTATTCTCTAGAATTGTATTTTCCAGTTATGACATTAAATGGGTTGAAATGAACCATTAGCATTTTCAAGGATGTGGGAATTTGTCAGTTGGCAAATTGCCACATCTTTTAAAATACTAATGATTTATTTTAGATAGTGATATTAGTAGGTAGCAAATAAAATTATAGAAAATACAATTGTAAAAGTTTTATAGTATTGGCTCCAGAGAAGAAAATATAAAACAGAACGGAAACAAAACTGAAGATTTTCAGATTGCCGTTTTTGGATTCTGCAATCTTACTGCAGACTTATTATGTTTCACGTCGACATTGACAGCAAATATAAACTTTCGCTGACACCTGATTCGAAATCCTTCCCGAAATACCACATCAAACACTGTTTCAGAATGTTTAATTCCACCTTTCAAACTTCACATTCAAAATTCTGCTCCAACCTAGGCAAGCAAGACTGGAGGACACGGAATCGGAAGGAAAGTATCATACATTTTGGCTATCAAGATCAACCCAACATCAAGTCGTTTAAACATGCTGGAAATCACGTCTACTAGTTTTGGCGTCCTTCTTAAGGAGCATATTTATTTTTTAAGGAGCGGATGTCCATTTCAAACTGAATGGTTACATTTTTGCTAACAACTTCTCATATCACTTTTTTTTACACGCCGGTTTTCTAAAATCCTCATCTACAGCAACACTTATCCATGCGGAAAATGAAAATGCGTTCTGCACACATGTGCCGAACGGAAATCGTTGAGCAGACGATTTATCACCGAAACTGAACCGATTGCGAAATAACTTACTAAAATGTCTAACATTGAAGGATATGACGAGTTTAAGGTGTATCAAAATAAAGAAGAAGAAATAGAGTCGATATATGACGGGGATAATGAATATCCAGAAGAAGAAGAGTACGTAAATTTGGTTGGGGATAAAATGAGTTTTTTTTATAGTTGAATTGCTGAGTGCCCTTCTAATAACTGTTTTTATAGACGTGAAAGAGTATGCAATAAACACAGAACTACAGACGTATGTGAATGGGTTAATCGGTATGGCACTTGTGCCATCATGGAAGGATAAAACGAAGGCTTGCGGCCTCCCGTTTTATCCTTCCGCGCTAGCACTCGTGCCAAGGTGATTAACTCATTCACACGCGCGTACCGTTCTGTGTATATCCGTCCGAGGTCTTGTGAAGAGAATCTGAATAAACCAAGGGGAACGGAATGATGCTTTGTCGTGGGATTTGAATCATATGATTTGATTGGACACTCCTCTGCGGGTGTGTTTTAAACCCTTTACCCAACGAAAGGGGAAAAACCGGCCAACGCTATTCTAAAAAATCGCCAATTAATTTTTATTATTTTTTCATTTTTTGTATGAAAAACATAGGTTGTGACCCCTCGTTGGAACGAGCCCGTCGAGCTCGTTCCAACGAGGGATCATAACCTATGTTTTTCAGACAAAAAATGAAAAAAAAATAGTTCTTCAAGAATCTTTTTGTAAGTGTCATCTGCTTTTCATGTTAGGTAAAGGGTTAACAACAGTTCACTTCCCTTCCACTTACTGTCTAATAAATGTTTACTCCGAAAATAGAAGTGTCATAGCTTTACTTCGTTTGTATATTTCTATATAATGCTTCCTTTCTCTCGACATATTTTATCATACTCTCTTAACGTTGAGCCTTTAAACGAAAATATGGGAGCACGGTGACGTTGCGGTAACCGGTTCTCGTCAGATCACCGAAGTTAAGCAACGTCGAGCCCGGTTAATCCTCGGATGGGTGACCGTCTGAGCGATCGATTCGGACTCCCGTGCTGTGTCCTTGGGCAGGGCACTTAACCCCGATTGTCCACATGGGGGCACGATGACGCCGTGTACTAAGGCGTACTGCACGCATGTCTTCAACCAATCTAACCCTGTCTGTGCTGCAGTGCTGAGTTACGATGTTGGGGAGCTGGCAGCTGCTCGTCGTTGTTCGGTGGTTCTCTCCGGGTACTCCGGCTTCCTCCACCCGTAAAACTGTCACGGTCATGATTAGCCATTCGTGCATAAGTATGTGACCTTAAACACCAATAAATAAATAATAAATAACAAAAATATAATGAATGCTATAATTCAGAACTAACCCACCTAAGGCAACGACCATATTCACAAAACTTTCATACAAATATTATTTCTCTCATTTTTAACCTTCCAAACATAGCTTATGACACCTCATTGAAACGAGCGTGACAAGCTTGTTCCAGCCAGGAGCTGATAAACTTTGTTTCTCGATTCTGAGGAAAATATAAACGGAAATCTTTAGCAATCCAAGAATTTTGTATTCTAAAGAGCCGTATGGGAGCGTGGTGGCTCAGTGGTAGACTGTTGGACTTCTGAGCTAGAGGTCCCGAGTTCGATCCCCGTCTGGGACGACCCGCGTTGTGTCCTTGGGCAAGGCACTTTATCCCAGTTGCCTACACGGGGGCACGATGACGCCGTGTACTAAGGCGTACTGTACGTCGACGGTGCACATGTCTTCAACCGCTGTAACCCTGCCTGAGGGAGCTTGAATAGTGTTAGAATGTTGAGGAGTTGACAGTTGCTCGTCGATGCTCGGTGGTTCTCTCCGGGTACTCGGGCTTTCTCCACCTGTAAAACTGTCACGGTCTCGATTAGCCGTTGTGCATAAGTATGTGACCATAAACATAAATAAATAAATAAATAAATAAATAAATAAATAAAAGAGCTGTATGCATGTCAAACGTACTATCCTGTACTCAGAAGTACTGATATGAAAGCATTCAACCTTTTTCCAATATCTATTCCTATTCCATTGAACTTCATTTAATATTTCGAAAATTAATTTCATCTGAAAAGATAATCGTTTTCTATTTTGAAAGTATTATAGTTTTGATATAGAGTACATGTAGATTGTATTATCACTAAATCACCCGAGGAGTGGAGATTCCACTCAAGCAATAATTGCAAATTTGTTGCAAAGCATAACAAGCATAAGCAAAGTTCCAGCCAATGGACCTCCGGGTTAAACTCGGAGGTTCGTTGGCTGAAACTTTGCTTGTGTTTTTTGTCCATATGTACAGAATTTGAAAGTGACACTCTGGTTGATAACTCCAGTCTGCGGGTGATGTAGTTACAATCCACTCTCCACGTATTGTAGTGTATTTTGAGATTCACCATTCTATATGTTTTGGGGTGTATATATTTTGTGTTCACTTGTAGCATGCGTGCACATGCACTTAAGTTAATTTGTGAGAAGAATGCTTTATTTCTGTAAATATTCACAAGAGAACAAACTATCCACAATTGAAATTTCAGGCATTAATTTACAGGAAGGCTGGGTCATAATCTTCAGGCAGAAATAAATACACAGAACGACACATGTATGTGTGAATGGGTTAATCGATATGGCACGAGGGCTAGCGCGGTAGGGCAGAAGGAGAGGTCGCAGGCCTCGAGTTTTATCCTTCCGCGATGGCACAAGTGCCATATTGATTAACCCATTTACACACGCCTGTCATTCTGTGTTTATTACACGCCTTCACGTCTATAAAAAAGAACATTATTAGAAGGACACTCAGCAATTCATTTGACAACTATCTACAGAAAGAATACATTTTATCGCCAAACAAATTTGCGAGGAGAACCCGTGTTACTATTTCGTCCCCTGGGTTCCAATGTGTTCTATGTGCCTACTGGCACATAGAACACATTGGAACTCAGGGGACGATTTTTATCTATCTCTACCGATTCAAATTGTAATTGCAGTGCACGATTTGTGGAACATTACAGTGAAATTTCGCTTCGCTATCAAAATAGTCCGTCAACGAAGTCCATTCCGCACATGAGTGTGGAACAGATTTTCATTTCCTGCATGGTTTAGTTTTGCTGTAGATGGGGATATCATAGAACAGGCGTGAAATAAATAAATAAATAAATAAATAAATAAATAAATAAATAAATAAATAAATAAATAAATAAATAAATAAATAAATAAATAAATAAAACACGCTCAATATTAGGTGAACCTTTTCGTAAGTGCCAATGATCTTACAATACAGAAAATTGCCGTTAGTTTTAAAATCAAGCAAGCCAATCGTCTTTGCACATTTAGTTCGTTCAATGTGAATCAATGTAAATAGTTAAAGAAAGATTACAATCTCCTACCAGGTGGAAACGCTTTAAAACTTTTATAATGGTATTTTCAACATATTATGCATAAATTATTGAAAAAGAATGAGATCGCAGTCGATGATCAAACACATTCACCATCAAGTCGATTGGGAGATCCATAATAATGTGATCCCATAATAATTTGATCTCACAGCCTTCAAAGACTGTAAGATCAAACTATTTCTCAACCTCCCTAAAAATGCAAAAAATAACACTTCCTTCTAGAATGCCCAAAGTATCAGTCTAAAAGAATGAGATTCACTGGGAGCATAATGGGGAAGTGGGATGGGAGAATGAAGGACATGTGGTTCGTGGAGACTCAAAGGAGAGGGTTAATATGCTAATCGGAGAGACTGGGAAGAATGAGGCAAGGGATGTCATCAAGCAGTTCGTCTCCGAGTGTTGGGAGGAGACGAGAAGCGTGGGAATAGTGAGGCAGTTGAAAGTTCAGGGGTAACCATGGCCTTCTCGTCCGAGAACCGCGACAAATCAGCGGCTTGCCAAAGTGTTATTATTATTATTACTGGCCAAATTTCTATTGACAATCTTCTTTTCGGCAATACCATTCGAGAACACAGTGGTGAAAGGTCGAGTAGCGAATTATCAGACAAGGTATTGTAAATCAACTATACAAAAAGACCTTCTGAACACATCTCCGCCTTTGTGATGGCATATGCTAAAAAGTATCCTTCACCAGCCTATTCCTATAAAACCGTCACCTTTTCAGATCTGAGCTATGTTAATGGTCTGTGAAAGACAGCCACATTGCCCCTCCCACACCTCCGGGCCTTACCGAGGCCCGGGGGTGTGGGAGAGGCAGTGTAGCCGTCTAGACTATCTTGTTAGCAGCACCAAATAAAATGTACAAAGCCCACTAGGCAGAATTCATTAATAGTAAAAAATTTACACTGTAGCCTATGTGTACTGAAGATAGGAATTTCGCAGGATCAGGCGCTGAAGTTTTTAATTTTTAACGGAATTAACGAAAACTTTGGGGATTCCTACACTTTTTGTTTATGTTATAAAAAAAGAAATGAGAAGAATAAGAGGAAACATTAATGGAAAAATGAAGTAATTGATATTCCGATATTTTTATTGAAAGTAAAAAGTTAAAAAAAAAACTCCCTTGTCAGAACACATGTAATGCACAATGTATTAATTCAGTCGAAATATCTGAAGCCCGAACCTTGTCGATAACGTTGCTTCAAAACGAATACCATGGTTCGGTGCAGCATTTTCTGGCATATGTACTGTCAGAAAAGCGAAAGGTGACCCACAAAAAATGTGTATTCTTTTAGTATATACGATGTCATCACCGCCAATGATCGGGGGGAGATCCTGTACAGTCTCAACAACACGATTTTCTTCTTGAATGAAAAGAGGAAGTGAAGCAAATCTCATTGTAAAACCAACGAACAGAAAAACACATTCATGGATTTACAAGTAATTGCAGAACGACTCATCTAAGTTTAATTGCCTTTGATATTTTAATAACATGTTAAATTATGTTCCGCATGACATTTAATTGTTATAAGCATTATTTTGACTGCTGGATAATTCACGACCATTATTTTGTTTTTTATGCAAGTTGAAGAACAAAATATTCCAGCATGGCAACCTTGTTCACTTCATGCTTATAAATGAGTCTCTGGCTCAAATTCGCAATAAATATCTCAATATATAGCTGCACCAACTCTCTCACACTCGCGAATCAACAGACAAGTACAGAAACTAATTCCGTGACATCCGGCCTTCTTTCTGATAGCTATAGTGGAATAGAGTAATCTGACACAGCAGTTACTTGCCTTTCCATCCCATATTCAAACACATCTAATCCAGGCCTTAAATCGGCACATTACTTAGGAAATGTTAATAGGTAACGGAAAGGCCAACATGCAGTAATGTAAGTTTCTTAACAAATGCAGTCACTAAACTAGGGAAACAGAATTTACTGCCACCAGTAAATTCAATTCTGTGTGAAAAAGGTTAAAGTATCGGAAAAAAACTACATAGAAAGAGAATGTATGAAGGCTTATTTTCAGGAGTAAAATAGTTTTTAACAAATCAGAAATGGGTTTTCGTTAACAGTATTTACAGATATTCATACAGGAATCAGAACAATTTTCCAAAGAAACAAGAAAAGGCATATATGTGAATAGCTTTTAAAGGGTTCGATCAAGGAATCAGAAATTGACATTAATGGCTCTGCCATTTATTTGAATGATGAGATACTCTGGAAAAATACTGCGAGCAAAAGAGTTCAGTATTGTTGGAATATAGACGTAAAAAGCCTTAAATGCCCCAAGAGCCTATTTGGCGACTTAATGTCATTAGCAAAATACCTGGGCCCCATCTATACACATGTGAGTTTAGAACAACGTTGTGAGAATGGAAAGGGTTTTCATTATTCTCAATTTTTGGACACAATTCTCGAGAGGGTTAAAATACTCACTTTAAATACTCCATTTTAATACTTTAAATGAGGGCACGGTAGCTCAGTTGGTAGAGGTACAGGCTGCAAACCGAGAGGTCCTCGATTCGAATCCCACCTGCAGCAACCTCACTGTGCCCTTGGATAAGACACTTCACCCCATTGCCCACGTGGGGGCACGGTGGCACTGTGTACTAAGGTGCACTGCACGTCGATGGTCAACCTGTCTTCAACTAATGCTACCCTTGCTTGCGTGTGTGGAGTAAGTATGTGGGGAGCTGACAATTGTACGCCGTTGCCTGGTGGTTCTCTCTGGGTACTCCAGCTTCCTCCACCCGTAAAAAAGAAATATGTGACCTTAAACACCAATGTGAGCATGACCCAACTTTTTTACGTAACATGGATGTATGGATTTCAGGAATGCTTTAGAGAGTCAAAAAATGTGATTTCCAGCAATTATGAAAAATGCATCCAATGTCCCCAGGTGACCTCCGTGACCTTGACCCATATTTTGAATTTCCATCAAGTGTCGACTCATTTGGTCTTAGTTCCAGGTCCATTCATCATACCACGATTGAGATATGAGCATGGCCACTTTCAAAAATGTTGGCTTCGCTCACTTTTTTAACATAAAAATGCATGTATGGACCTCAGGAATGCTTTAGGGGTCAAAAAATGTGATTTCCAGCAATTATGAAAAATGCACTCAATGACTTCTGGGTGACCTCAGTGACCTTGACCCACATTTTAAGTCTTCATCGAGTGTCGACTCATTTGGTGACCTTGACCCATATTTTGAATCTACACCGTGTGTCGACTCATTTGGTGTTAGTCCCAGGTCCATGCATCATACCATTCTTGAGATATATTTCAAACATTTTGGCCACGTCCACTTGGGGGGGGGGGGGGTAAAATTGCATGTATGATCTTTGGGAATGCAATATGGAGTCCAAAAATGTGATTTCCAGCAATTTTGAAAAATGCACTCAATGACTCCTGGGTGACCTCAGTGACCTTGACCCACATTTTAAGTCTTCATCGAGTGTCGACTCATTTGGTGTTGGTCCCAGGTCCATACGTCATACCACGCCTGAGATATGGGCGTGACCCACTTTCAAAACACCCGGGCGGACACCCCTAAAGCCTCATGAATCTGAAAAACACAGGTGGCCGAGAATTTGTGACTGACTAGCAGTATGCCAAAAATCAAAGAGATAGGACAAATCGTTTTCGAGTTATCGTGCGGACAAGGAAGCGCATAGAAGACAGAAGACAGGAGAAGAAGAAGAAGAAGAAGAAGAAGAAGAAGAAGAAGAAGAAGAAGAAGAAGAAGAAGAAGAAGAAGAAGAAGAAGAAGAAGAAGAAGAAGAAGAAGAAGAAGAAGAAGAAAATAAAAAAAGAAAGAAAAAGAAACCATACAAAAACAATCGTCTGTGTGTTTCACACAGACTAAATATACTTGGAAATGTATTGGTGGATAAAGATAGAATAAACGTATAGTGTTTTCAAGTGAAAATATATATTCCATGAGTAGGATTAAGAATGAAACCGACGAGCCTTTGGCGAGTCGGTTTCATTCTTAATTCTGCGAGTAGAATAAATTTTTTACTTGGAAACAGGGCAGTCGCGGCGAAATAGTGCTGTTACTCGCTACAAAAAAACACAGCGAGAAGTGAGGAGCACATTGGTCCAATTCGATCGACCAGCAAAATTGGCAAAAATAAAAAAGGCGCAGTAATACATTTCTGTCTAAAAATAATTCCCCTACAAACTTGAGCTAAACTTCCAAAATTACTTTATTAAATGAGCAGTATGTGGGGTTTTCTACTGGCATTGTGTAATACTTTCAAAATGATTTAAAGAAATCAACAATCGAACTATTAATTATGCTACACGAATGCCGTAGAGGCCAGAGGTAAACAAGTCCGTCGCTACTAGAGGAATAAATTCTTACAGTGTTAAATCCACGGGGGACATTTATCACCCTGCGAGGTGAATAAAGCAAAGCAAAAATTTATCCAAGGCATTTATTGTTCAAATAAACGGCCATTTATGGGATAAATAAGTTTTATCTTACAACATGAACGCATTTCCCCAATACAAGTAAAAATGCCTGGACAGAATACAAATATTGAGGGTAGGAATCGCGCGTGCGACCATTCGATTCAGAAACAGAACGTTTTTTACCTGCAGTCATCGAACACTAACTACCTAGGCGAAGGCACTGTTTTTGATAACAGTAATTAAATTATAAATAAATCACCAACTCAGCGAAATAAATTAGACCAGATAATTTTTGAAATGATATTTTTATATAGGCGTACCATGCGGTAAACCTGAAAAATATGAAACACTTCTATAAACTTCAGGAGCTATGATACAAATAGAATAATGAATGGTGATTGTGGAATGCGCAAGAACGCATTACCACGACGTGATGATTTTTATTCATAAGATATCAGCTCATAGATGCTGAACGATTGTCAAAATATACGCGAACAAGTCCAGAATGTTGTAAGATAAATTGGTTAATACCACCAGGTGGGTTTCCAAGATGGTTTAATGACCTAGACCTCGTCTCTGGGTTATATATTGACGAATCCTAACGGACGAGTCCTAACGTAGTGTGGTCACTGCCCTATCCATTTCTTCTACTTCAATCATTTCCAACCCGAAGGAAAGTCTGTATATTGACATTTTTGCATGCGTCAATTTCAAAACTGATTGTGTATCCGCGTAACATGTTTGTGGGAAAAAATAGAGGGGCGCGTGTCCAATGTGCCCCCTGGTTCCGTGGAGTCTTGAATTGGATATACTTGATCTATTTTTTCGGGGGGTAGGGTGGGGTGGTTAGAGGTGTACGACCAGGTCGATCCCATTTAAATACACCCTTGATAGGTGTTCAATAAATTGAATCATTCACCTAGACCCGTTTCCCTCCAGTGCCTAACAGCACTCTAAGCCTTTGAAATCTTACCCCTTTCCCATACTATTTCTTTTGTGGTGGGCTCTGAATATTGTCCACCGCAGATACTGCAAATAATACCCACTGTTTCGGGATGGGTACCATAATAATCTCCTTCGAGACTGCAAGGAAATATGTGCAAACTTACATTCCCTTACAGTCACCTATAAGATAATCCTTCTACATCCTTCTACCTCCCCACAGACAGTGGGTATCCTATGTACAGTCCTTCAAGGGTTTACTCAAGTGTTCTCAAATGATGCTTGAATGTCGTTTGGATGTTTGCTGCGGCGTCTCGAGTTGTTCTGGTATGGTGGAGCATTGATTCTTGTTGTAATGTTCTTTGACATTGTATTGCATGAAATTTCTAGGCGGGTGTGACGCATACTAATGGAGTTGCTTTGCCGCTTGGTACCACGCTTCGCTACACCGTTATTTAAAATAGCCGTCAGTAGCCTTGTTTGGCTGTTTGGGAATGAAAACTTGAATGATAGAGCGCCTAACTACTATAAGGTTACTCTGTTATGCCCTAATTTTTACGTTACATTACTGTATACTATATTTACTTTATTACTAGTAGTACTATACTGTTGGGGGGGGGGGGGGGGGTTAAAGTAGATGTAAAATTCAAGAGCAAGTGTTGAGAAAAGCAAAACGATTGGACTGAATGAAAAGTTATAACCTATTATTTCGAGAAAAAATGGAAAATGTTATGTTATTTTGCATTTGACGTCACATTATTGCTTTGGGTTACGGGTAAAGTTGTTATATTTTATCATCACCGCTTTGTCCAGATACTGAGTCGAGAGACAAGGGTTTCGAGCACCGTGTTGAACAATGGTTTATGCTATTTAAAAAGCACCCAGTGTTTCTCGATTGGATGACGTTCCAGTGAATGTTAAATGATGTTTATTGTTATAATGTTGGCTTGATCGAATGTCCCGGTATTGTCTGATACAATATATAATGCAGTTTTTGTGTTATTTGATAGAGTACTGAGAGCTATTATAAAATAATAATGCTCTTTAAACCGATCGTTAAGCTTTCGAGAAGAATGCCATGCCCGAAGGGTGGAATAAATCCCCGAGCCACAACCAAGGACATGATATGTCTAATTGTGTTTTAATGATGTATAAATTACGATGTTCTCTGACTGAACAATGTCTGTCAATATAACTTGGTAACTCCTCTAACTGGATATAATCATGTATTTTATCCAGCCTACACACAACGAAACACCAACGTTATTATTTAGTTATGGGAAGATGGTGTCCAACCACAACGCTTCCACATGTCTACAACGCTAAGGGGTTATATAAGTATTGAAATTTTGTTTAGTTTGAAATTCTCACCTCTGATATTTCTTCAATTCAGATTAAATATACACAAAATATACATCAGAATGAAGGTTTGGATGTATAGAACACGAAACACATATGTAATCAACCCATAGAGTTGACACCAGGCACCACAGGTTCCTGAAAGTCTGCTATCGTATTCGTACCAGAATTGATAATAAAATAATATTTCGCAAGAAAAAATCATGACCGGATGTGCTTCAGATATTCAATGACAAGCTAGGCATTCAAAACACTTTCGAGTGCAGCGATAGGACTGCATTTTGGGAAAGGACAACACTGTCTGAATTTTTTATTGAAGATGGTTTCCATGTCCGACAGACATGCGCAAATCACTCGATACCACGAATTTCCATCGAAAAACAAAATCGTAATTCTAAGAAATTTCAACAGGTATCATGATACCTTGCATTGAATATGGCAATTGTGCAGCCTCCAACTAATAACAGTATACTGTATTAAGGCGATCTTCTTTCTCATTATTTGATTTTAGACGGCGTTGTATATAAATGCTTTTTCCGTCCGATGACGTCGACGGGAAATCGAAAGTAAATTCATATGTAAACAAAAGCAAAGGTTTGGGAATTTACCCCCATGCAGCTCTGTCGCTTTGTTTTGAAGAATTTTGATACCCTAGCTTTGTTCTTTGATATGTAAAGCACATCTGGCCACAAATTGTTCTCGTGAAATATTATTAAATTATCAGTTCTGGTACGAATTCGGTAGCAGACTTCCAGGAACCAGTGGTGCCTACGGTCGACTCTATGAGTTGATTAGTCATGTGTTTCGTGTTCTATACATCTCAATCCTCATTTTGATGTATAAGTTGTGTATATTTAATTTGAATTGAAGGAATATCAGACGTGAGAATTTTCAAAATAAACAAAATTCCATTACTTATATAGCCCCTTAAATATGAGGTTGATGAATGGTGCAAAATAGTTGCATTGGCGTAAAGTTTCACAACGTCTTCAAGCCGCGAAATACAAAGTCGTTAACCCTTGTGAGGCCTAATTTTATGCTGACCATTTTACTATAATAAAACATGTGCCTCAACGTACTGTCTCTAGGAAACGTGTAGGTTACATTGTAAGAGAGTTGGTATTTTTTATAGAACAGTCTTAACCCTTTGGACACTAGTCGTATCTTCCACGTCAGTTCAAATGCACAGTTAAAAGAGTCCATACTCATTATTTGGGGTAGACCAATTAATAATTTCAACGTGAAGCCTTAGGGCTGCACGTTGAAAATATTGATTGGTCTACCCCACCCTTAACTTAGCAGGCATCCTACTTAATGAAAGTACGACGTACAATGTCCTTGGGACGGTAAAAAAAGCCTCTCGTGTTCAAAGATGTAATTTGCCTAGCAACAACTGCAAAGTATCTACAATGTTATACAACATAACCCGAGAGGTTTTTGTTTTAAGCCTATTTGTTTTATAATGATTAGTTGTGAGAGGTTCTTACAGTACAGTCGCCCTGGACAGGTCACTTTCCATGGGAGCACATTATTTACACAGAGACAATAATATTAGATTAGAAATAATAATTATAGGAATAATCATCAAAAAATTAATTAATGCAGCACTCTATACAATCCGGTGCTTCATTAAGTAAAATTTTGCTCTGCTGATTTTTATAACCCACTGAGGGCATGCGTGAACATCACTGACCACGCGTGGATTACGACCAATCCACGGCGATTGTCCAGTAAATGTTGTAGGATGGTTGTGTTGCCCGCAAATTCAACTGCGTGCTCGCAACGCTAAATAAGAAACTATTAAACGACCTTGTTTCCACAAGGTTTTCACGACTTGAGTAAAACGTTAAGTGAGGAGTTGTTGACTTGATGTTTAATGCCTACGTAATGAATAACGTTGGTATAACAATAACTATTATTGTACCGTCAGTCAACGTTAGAGCAATGTTTAACAACCAACAAGAGCAACGCGAAGCGTGGCATATGTCTCCGATAGTGTCATAACGCCAAGGCGGCCATATTGAATTGGCTAGCTGGACACAAAAGTAAGAAAGCATTGTCTGGTCATCCACAAGTACCCTTAAAATTATGAATTGATCAAATAGGCGGTTCTTTAGTTATTGGACGGAAACCAAAAGTTAAGGGACGGACGGGCGAATAACAGAAAAAATTATCATTTTAATTCATTCGGACAACGGTTAAAACCTCGTTTTTTGGAAAAATTTCGAGGGGCATAGAAAGGGTTACACCCCAACCCTAACCCAGAAGTGACACTGACCCTAACTCAAACCCTGAACTGACCATAACCCTTAATATAAACCCCGGATATTTGCGATTTGCTTCATAAGTTTCATATCTTAGTAATTAAGCTCATAATATATCAAATAAGCTCATAATATTTTGGTAAGCTCATAGGGCATCTCCGACACAAAAGACCTCGTAACTCCCAAATAATTGCGCGGACGGCCGGGTTGTCGGACGGGCGGACATGGTGAAAACATAATGCCTATGTTTCCACCGCGTTGTTACAACCACAATGTGATAGTTGGGTTAATCACTACGTTTTTCCAGTTCTAAGAGGTAAAAAGTGTGAATAGTTATAAAAGGTAAAACATATCCAATACACCATGATCATGATTTACCATAGTGTTGTCGGGACAATAGCATGGTGTACCATGGTACACCGTAGCACTTTTCTATAACGACACATGGCGGTGCAGTTAATGGTTCGTCTTTTTGCAACTTTCATAAAACCCAATGAGCGTGATCTTTATAACACCTGGCGTACTATTCTGCACCATATTACCTTTCTATAAAGACACATGATGGTGCAGTTAATAGGGCGTCTTTTTGCAACTTTCACAAAATCCAAAGAGCCTGCTCTTCATTTTTGCATGAAACAGGAATGAATTGCTATGCACTGTGTGGTTGATGGGGATTATTGCCTTCTCCGTTCATAAGGATATCAGCATCAATAAATGCGGTAAGGTCCCCCAAAAATGTTTTCATTCTCAAACATTTTTTTTCCAAATCAGAGAGGATGGGAGGGGGGCTTGGGGGTTATTTTTATTTTTTTTATTACCACCGCGACTCTGAATTATAAGGAATATAACTATGGTGATCCAGCTCCGAGTGTCATGATTATGTTACATGTAGTTCAGCGATCTGATCGTAGCGGCTACCCCACGTAGAGGGAGTAACCGCTACGTTCCGGTCGCTGAACTAATGTTAGATAGAAGCAGGGGACGTATAACACAGTACAAATGTTGAACTAACCGACAAAATCTCTCAAATCAGGATGCCATTCAATGCATGTATATTCTTTGTTAGAAATACGTCCCAAACAGGGAGATATTCACTTGGAGGCTTGTGTACACAAACACACGTCGTCCCCTGAGCTCCAATGTGTTATATGTGCCAATAGGCACATATAACACATTGGAACTCAGGAGACGACGTGTTCGTTTCGTTCAATTCGACGACTTCATATTTTCGTAAACTGGAATTTTTACTCAAATGTTTCAACAAAATTCAATTCCACTGCTGTTTTACCGTAATTATTTTACAAGATAAACCATTATTGAAACCGACTCCCCCAGGATATAGAGTCACGATTCTCAGCTCCAGATCCCGTTGAAATCGATTTAGGAATTCGCGAACTTACGTGATTATATTTCCTATTTTCGTGGCACAACCAACGGTGAGATTAGAATAAATACCAATAAAACGAACCAACGCACACTAAAAAATCAATGCGTCGCTCTCTGAGAATCAAAAGATTTTTTTTGCCCAAAAGACCTATTGTGTCTTTTCTTTCAATCGAGTATCGAACATGCCAGTGGAGTATGAATAAGTGTTTCGCAGATTTTATTTTTTAATACACCTTCCTATAGCATTATAATCTTGACACTCACTTTTACATACACATTTTCAAGAGCTCATTGCATAACAGCTTTCTAATCGAATCGAATCTTGAATCAGACAAACGGTTCCGAATCTCGAATTGAAACTCACCGCTTTTCGGGTTGAAGAGATGGCATCTTCTTACAAACTTAGATTATAGCAAATATTGTCAGTCTCCACTCAAAAATTGTATTTGTTCAAATCAATTAAGTCAATTAAAATGCGGAATATTACAGAAACGGAATCAACGTAGTTTTGGATCTACCCCACCCCCCTTGAACTATTCTTCTATCATCAGGTTTCCTGTGCAGAAGTCCTGATGAATGAAGAAGAATTCTGGAGAATCACTTAGAACGACAGAGATAACATTTTGACCATTGAAAAATTCCCCAATTTTAACGAATCGAATCATCGGTACGATTCAAAGCTTCGTTTGGCTCTAATCTTAAGTCCTGATAAATCTCAACCGAGAGGTTCTCGGTTCGAATCCCACCTGCGGCAACCGCGTTGTGTCCTTGGGCAAGACACTTGGTACCAGTTGACCACGTGAGAGCACGGTGGTGTTCTAAGGCGTACTGCACGTCGATGGGTCACTTGTCTTCACCCAATGCTAGCCCTGCTTGTGTGGAGTTAGTACGGTGAGAGGTCTGACAGTTACTCGCCGTTGCTTGGTGGTTCTCTCCCGGTACTCCGGTGTAAAAGGAATGGAAGTCCGTAGGAACGTTAGTCGCTCTGGACTATTATTCCGCGGAATTATAGTCCTAGGTCTAACATTTCTAGGAATAGTAGTCCGGCGGACTACTATTCCTAGAAATGTTAGACCTAGGACTATAATTCCGCGGAATAATAGTCCAGAGGGACTAATTTTCCTACGGACTTCCATTCCTGTTACACCGGCTTCCTCCAACCGTAAACCTGTTCGACACGAGGTGACTGTTGAAAGTGCCGTTAAACCCTAATAAATAAATAAATAAATAAATAAATAAATAAATAAATAAATAAATAAATAAATAAATAAATAAATAAATAAATAAATAAATCGCAATGCCTGTAACTCAATTGCAAAAATGAGTGGTGGATGCACCATGGTTTGCTTTTTGAATGATACCGCAGAAAACCACGTTCTGTTCCAAACTGCCCTCTGGTCCAGTCTCTTCTAGTCGTTTTCGATCCGTCCCTGGAAATGACAAGCCAGTATTGGTGACGCGCACTTGCACATCAGCTTGTAGGTTTTTTCCGTTTACGCCTATTTTTCATCACACTGAAATGCCAGAACAGATTTGACAAAACCAACCAGATGTTTCTTGGATTACAGCAGATTTAATTTCTGTAATGGAAAGCTATTACCAACAAAGTTAATCTTCGTTTTGTGTTATTAACGACTGTTACAGTTTGAGTTGGAAATTAACTGCTGAAAACAATCCATGCCTGAAGTATGGGACATCAAGCAACGTTTATAAATCAATACAGATAATTCCTTTCTTTTCAACTGAAATCTCTAAAGAGTGTCACGACACACCCACAAAGTGTTATATCATGCACATTTACACGTGTGGATCATCATAGCAAGTACGATTTTTAAGTTGCATGACCAATATTGCCATTTCTGGGAAACAGGGAACTATAACGACTAGATTACCGAACGTGAGTACATATATATGGAATGTTTTGCGATTTTTAAGCACGACGGATATATTTTCACTTTGAAGTGACTCTTGGTTGGTAAGGGAACTTATTTAGGCCCGTCGTGGAAGTTTGTTAATATTTATTTATTGATTTATTTATTGGGGTTTAAGGTAATATATTTCTGCACTGTGGCTAATCGTGACCATCACAGTGGAGAAAGCCGGGGTACCCGGAGAGAACCACCGAGCAACGGCGAGCATCTGTCTGCTCCCCAACATACTAACTCCACACCAGCAGGGTTAGCATTGGTTGAAGACAAGTGCACCATCGACGTGCAGTACGCCTTAGTTCACGACGTCACCGTGCCCCCCAGATGGGCAATGGGGTGAAGTGTCTTGCCCAAGGACACAACGCGGTTGCCGCAGGTGGGAATTTGTTAAATGTGGGGCCAAAAATGTGCACTCTTCTCGACTTTAAATCAAATAAATAAATAAATAAATAAATAAATAAATAAATAAATAAATAAATAAATAAATAAACTTGCATGTGTTTTCAACAAAGCATGATTAACCCTTTGAACCCTGGTGGTATATTCTATGTCAATTCATTGGAAGCAATTGGAAAAGTCCATATTTATTATTTTGGGGGTAGACCAATTAATATTTTCAACGTGCAGCCTCGGGGCTGCACGTTGAAAATATTGATTGGTCTCCCCCATACTCTAACTTTAGCAGCCATCCTGCTTAATGAAAGTTTGAAGTATCATATTTCTATCCTGCTAAAACGGCCTCTCATGTTCAAAAGGTTAACATAAAGTGTCTATTGTTTATATTTCTTCTGAAAACATCCAGGTGATCCGTTTGCAGAAAATAACTCAAATATTATGTGCGTTGTAATTATATTTTGTAAAAGGATTATTAAATAGAAGATATCTAGTGTTTTTGAGTGGATACCGAAAATTATCTCTTGATTGAATGAGACGAATGTTTATTTTTCGCGAGCGCTTCACTCAAAAACACAAGATTTTCTTTTTATTTTTCGCATTTTTTTTATAAGAATAGGATCAATTCTATGGACATTTCCACTCGTTTCAACCTTGAGTTGATGTAAGAAAGTAAACAGCTGATGCGCATTGATACGTGGATGTGATGTGATCGATACCCGGAACAGGTAGCGTCTTGCGATCTGATTCAGCTGGCGGGATTCATCCATCAATTTAAGGTGAATACGTATGGAATTATTGCTGGAAATGATAGGCATCCACTCAAAACATTAGGTGTTCTTTTCATTATACGTTTTTAGAATCAATTGATCATTTCCGGTGCTAATTCGACTCGCATTCACCTTGAAGTGATGCTTGGAAAGCCGCCATTTTGACTGATACCGTGAAAGTGAAAAATTCTATATCTTCACAATGAGGATATGATTTCTATTTTTCTGCAATGTTTTCAATAACCTGTCGTTTAGCGTATAATAAATATAACTTAACACAAATGTATTTCATGTTTTCTTATTAACTGGTTGAGTTTTGGAACTCTACATTTTGGCGTTTTTCTGAAGTGTGGGTACCGCAACATAACCCTTAAACACTGATGGTACCTCCCATGTCAGGTCAATAACGCCAATCGAAAGAGTCCATATTCGTTATTTGGGGTAGACCAATTCCTATGTTCAAAGTGCATCCCGACATCTGCAAGTTGAAAATATTGATTGGTCTACCATGCACATTCACTACGTAGACAGCCACTTATAACAATCCTGGGTCGGAAAAACGGGCTTTCGGGACCGAAGAGTTAACTGAATCATATTCTGTGGATGTCTTTACTTTATCTGTGAAGAAAAAAATTATTTTGCCTGTATGGATTTACCTTATTACAGTTTTAACATTTTAACCAGGCAACAACATTTGAACAAGTCTTTCTAACCCACAAACCCACAATAATTTTGAAATCTTCCGGTTATCAAACATAAAAATACAAAATACAAAAACCCTGCCTTCCTCATTCATTTGAAATAATAATTTCTCATTAACTAAATCTATTTTTTATTTGACATTGCATATCATCTAACGAAGTGGATAAGAATGTGAGTAATTTTCACAAAGAGGCCATGGATAGGTTATGAAGCCCCAATCTGACAGTACAGTCGGTGGGTAATTTTCATTCAAAATAACCTACTTCCTGTTTCTTCAGAAGTCGTTACCAATCAAAAGACGAAACTGAAAGAGTTTTGTTACAATCTGTTGGTCAAATCAGAAGCAGGTTAAACTGGTTCGATATGCCAACTGTTCATATCTCCTTTGCTTAATAAGGATTTGAGACAACCTCGTATAAGCTCTAAATGAAACCCCCTCAGTTTATGTTTAATTCTGTTAATATTTAATGTTAATCTTTATAAATTTATTTGATTTGAAATAAATCCATGTTGCCCATTTTAGAGGCCTTCAACGCAGGCATTTAACTCCTCACTTTTTTCTTTTATTCATTTTTTTTTATATTTTCAGACAAATTTTTTTACGAAGTGTAGTGCATAACATTATATATATTAAGGTAAACCAGTATATGTTCTTTCAATATTAAATTTGTAATAATCATATACCATAATAAAATGCATGTCTGAATTTTTATTGTATTTAAAGGGATCTCTGGGCAGGCTTGGCAATTTCAGGAGAGCGATTTTTTAGCTCTCCTTACTGCCCTCCTGAAAGAATAAAGGAGAGTGAAAAATTGCCCTCCTAAATATTTTGGTCTGGGATGATTGAGATTACATGTATTATGCTCACATTAAATTTTTGTTGTAAAGCAAAAATGTAATTTAACTTCGAAGTCACATAACATCACGTAATTTCATTTTGAAAGTGGTTTAGTGGTAAAAGGTAATGGCTGCAACCATACACAAACACAGTTGCAATCATTTGAAGCAAAATGGGTCACAGCAATATTTTTTATTCTGTCAGTTTCAAGTTCAACAACTGACATCACAGTTTGAGGGGTAATTATTCAAGGAATATTGACACTATAATATACTACCATTGCTACTATCCTGTCACTTGAAGCACTTGCACCAGGATGTGACTGTAGATTCAAGAAGACCTGTTGTCCAAGAAAGTCATACGCCTACCACTACCACCTTCAACCCCCAAGGGGGGTTGAAGGTGGTAGTGGTAGGCGTATGACTTTCTTGGACAACAGGTCTGGGTACACACACAGGTCTTGTCAAGTGTGTGTTCGGTTGTTGAGTGAGACATCTAGATGTCTAAGAGATTTCGCTTTACCTTAGTAAAGTTAATAAAATCACTGATGTAGTCTGTTGGTTTCAGTTTCAATGAGTTCGTTGAACTGAATACTTAAAAAGCTGTGTAAAGCTAATTGCTCTCCTGAGCTGATTGAGGAGAGCGATTTATTGCCCTCCTGCATTTTTCAGAATGCCAGGCCTGTCTGGGAGAGAGAGAGAGAGAGAGAGAGAGAGAGAGAGAGAGAGAGAGAGAGAGAGAGAGAGAGAGAGAGAGAGAGAGAGAGAGAGGAGAGAAGAGAGAGAGAGAGAGAGATTTGTGTTATTCTCTTCCAACGGTCACTTGTAAGAAAAATACTACAATTGAGTGACGCCACGCAGACTCGGCGATATTCTCATATTAAATGTTGTCTTGTGTGGGTATCTATATACTCATGTTAAATGTTGTCTTGCGGGGGTATGCGAATATACTTTATGGTGAGGATTAATCGGGTATGTTGTCAGGCTGTAGAATCAGCCCCTCCCATCTGCACCAGCGTTACTGAAAGCGGTTATATTTACATATCCGGTAATATGCTTCTCGTTCAATATAATAGTAGTTTTCAAGTTCATTGGTGAGATACGTGAGATTGGGCTGATGGTAAGTGAATTTTGTTTTGTACACGTAGAATTTAGTAAAGATTATATGAAACTTTAGTAGTTCGTCCACATGACCGGCCACTAGAGTCGAAAATAGTACAAAGTCTTCAGTTGTTTGTAGGTTTTCATCAGTCTTTTCAAAAGCCCACCTACTGAATAGTGATATCAGGGGCATTTCCAGAATAAATGAATGATTGTTTCCGATTTAGTTTTACAAACAAAGTGCATAGGTTATCAGGTGTCCTACCACATTTATATAAGAGGGGCCGTTTTCCAAGAATTCGGGTGTTTATGCGGTACGGGAACCATTGATATTTTGAATCAGTACAACATTTGAAAGAGCATATTGATGCTGATTGCCACCAATTATTTTCAAAACCTACCATACGACCCCTCTCCCATTTTCCTTTAAACTTAGCATCTTTCCGCTTCCGAAGGATTTTGTACATATTTTTACAGCTCTCGGCTGAAATTTTTAGACGCGCGTGGGAAGTCCAGTTAAGAAGTAATTGCTGAGAAAACACCCGTTACACCAGTAGAGAATCAAGCGAAGTTTCCTTTTGTTACTTTTAATAAACGAAAACAACAGACAGCTCTCGGAGCTGTCTGTTGTTTCCGTTTATAAAAAAGTTACAAAAGAAAACTTGTCTTTTTATGGCAAGTTAATTAGAAGCAACTAAGTAACAACCAATTCTGGCTCTTTGTTTGGCGAATACATTTTTACAGTGATTTGCAATTAAGTTTTGTTTCTTCCCAGGATAAAAATTAGAAAAACTAACCTCCTATACTTTTATAATATTTAAATGGGCAATGTCTGTATTATTTATTTATGTATTTAACCCTTTACCTAACATGAAAAGCAGACGACACTTGCAAAAAAATTCTTGAATAACTAATTTTTTTCATTTTTTGTCTCAAAAACATAGGTTATGACCCCTCGTTGGAACGAGCTCGACGAGCTCGTTCCAACGAGGGGTCATAACCTATGTTTTTGAGACAAAAAATGAAAATATTTTGAAAATTAATTGGCGATTTTTGAGAATAGCGCTGGCCGGTTTTGGCCGTTACGTTAGGTAAAGGGTTAATGGTGTTGAAGGTCACATACTTATGCACAATGGCTAATCATGACCGTGACAGTTTTACGGGTGGAGGAAGCCGGAGTACCCGGAGAGAACCATCGAGCAACGACGAGCGGCTGCCAGCTCCCCAACATCGTAACTCCGCAGTCCGTAACTAAGGTAAAGCGAAATCTCTTAGACATCTAGATGTCTCACTCAACAACCGCAGATTGACGAGCGGCTGCCAGCTCCCCAACATCGTAACTGCAGATTGGTTGAAGACAAGCGCACCATCGACGTGCAGTACGCATTAGTTCACGGCGTCATCGGGCCCCATGTGGACAATCGGGGTTAAATGCCTTGCCTAAGGACACAACGCGGGAGTCCGAATCGATCGATCAGACGGTCATCCATCCGAGGACTAACCGGGCTCGACGTTGCTTAACTTCGGTGATTGTACGAGAACCGGTTACCGCTACCGCAACGCCACCACGCCCCCAATGTCCGTATTATATATCACGCTGCGCACACTTTTGATATAATGAGCAGAGAAAAAAGCACAGGAAATCGAAAAATGTTGAAAGCACAGAGAATAGGGAACGCAGTGGCTCAGTGGTTAAGCCCTACGACTTCATACCGAAAGGTTCACGGCTCGATCCAGCCATGGGTAACTGCTGTGTGTCCTTGGGCAAGGCCCTTAATCCCGATTTTCCCGTGGGGCAAGGTGACGCTATGTACTAAGGCGTACTACACGTCGATAGTGCACTTGTCTTCAGTCAATGCTAACCCAGCTTGTCAACCCTTGCTAACCCCTGCTGTCACTGCTCAAATGAGATAAATTTAGTATCTACTCAGAAACCGTAAAGTTTCTTTTTATAGGATGCGTTCAAATTTATTTCCATGAAATCCCAACCTTGAAAGCAGAAAAAGAGATAAAAAAAACGTTATGTGACGTCACACACAGCTACAATGTCATACATTTCGACATACATCGAAATAATGATTGATAACGAAAAACTACTTTACCGTTTTCACAAAATTCAGTAAGGAAGCATATAAAGAAAAAAATATTTATGTCACTCAATGTCAGGAGCTCGGAAAATCGGAAAAGCATGGTTAACCAAATTGGCTTGTTTCGGGCATACCAAAACGGTTAATTTGTTTAGAGCTGCATATATCAATCATGTTTCAAACGACTACGGTGACATTATTTTGGTTTGTATGACGGCATAAGTTGCTTGAGGCTGCAGTTAAAAACTGAGGAGTCCGTGTATTACGTTTTCATATTAGCTAACGAGTGTTTCATCTTTCCAACCTGTCAGGTGCCTGTGCTTTTTATTATTGATTGACGTAATCGTCAGCGTTCAAAGTGTACATATGTCACCAAATTAGTTCGAATCGAAACTTAATGAACAAAATTCTAATTCCATTCTCATTGTGTGTTAATGAAGATATTTTGTCATCAAAGGTGCATTCCACACCTGTCAACTCACCCTTACAAGTCCAAACTGATTGAACTGTTTTAATGATTTAGTGGCAACTACTTTTCTCTGTAGTACTTGTTGCTTGTTTGCTTATTCATTTATTGAGGTTTAACGACACTTTCAACAGCCAGAGTCATATCGTGTCGGAAAGTATTACGGGCGGATGAAGCCTGTGTATTCGAAGAGAACCATAGAGAAGCGAAGAGCAACTTTCATCCTCTCCAACATATTAACCCAGCATTAGAAGAGTTAGCGGCAGATGCAGGCAAGTGCACCATCGACGTGCAGTACGCTGCAGTACACAGCAACCGATACCTATATACCGAAAAATCGAACCTAATCCATCATCGAATGCCGAAACTGTGTGAATTTTAACATTTTCCTGCATTCACTATTTGTAATGCTTTGTTGGGGCTTGAAAGAAGTTGAAGGGTTCATTTTCCTGAGAGAAGTGACTGATTTTCTTTTCAGTTTTCTTCAGCTTTAAGGACTGGAAAATTGTCCTGAATTCACAATAGACTACAACCTGTAAATGGGCAGTTGTTTAGCAGTGATTTCTAGTCAAGTCTTGGCTGCCTTAACAGACTTTACGAGAAATCACTGCTCAGGTCAGCAGAGCCGCCTAATGACCAGGCCCATATTATTCATAAGGTTGACAAGGTTGAAGCCTAGGGGCCCGCTTGAACAAGGGGCCCGTGGGGACAGCCCCCCCCCCCTTTTTTTGATTTTACTGAGGCACTGTTACCAGCGTCTTAGGGCTACAATGGTTAAAAGCACTTTGCACTCTGCGCCGTAGCGATACATGTACATATGTATTTATCCATATATATGCTTATTCTGTATTTCCATGGTATAAATTCTACTTTGGTACTATTTGTAAATTTGTCAAGTCAGATACAGAATACCGAACCGATACCGCGGTAACCATGTACCTCCTAAATACCGAAACCAAAACCGAACTCATCATTCCAATACCTCCCAACTCAACTTGAATGTGCTTGTTTCGGAATAAGTATCAGTTGGTTACAGTTTTCACAAAGTGAAAACCTCATTTTTTGTCGCATGAAATACCCAAGTGAATCAATCGACAGATTAATATTTTCATACACCAAGGAAGAGTAAAGGTTACAAAAAGGTCAGCCAGAACAAAACCATTCATAAAACAATATGTGTGTGGTGTCTTTCAATCGGAAACAATTGACTGAATAGATACTTTCACGGGAGGGATTTGCGTAGGCTGAAGAACATGTTTAAAATTACATCATTGTTCGATATTGGGGCTAGTCTAGTCTAAATGTCGGGCGTTCAGTGTCGAATGTAAACGAGAGAACTGTATAAAGAAATTATGTACAATGCAAACATCATAACAGAATGGTGTAATCATATTCATTTCCAGTACATGTGTCCCTCTATGAATTATTTTTGTTGAAAGTGGCTGCGACTTCAAGCTCTTAGGCCACCGGTCTAATAGTGTTCGGAAATCTATGCTGTTATGACCTGTAACCAGTCTACCCCTCAGATAGGTCATTGCCTGTGTTTAGATTCACTCGTCGGGAATATTTCAGTTGGTTTGCCCTTTGTGGTGAAAGTTGGACCACTCCGTGAATAGATTTCACAAAAGCAAACATTTGCATTGAATGTTTGTACCTGAAACAATCGGTTGCAAGTGTTTCATTTTATTTAGAAGTTACGTGCAGAACAACTGAGCTGGCTATATTGTAGTAAGACTATATGTATATAAAAGAAAAATAACTTAACCCTTTAAACTCTGATGGCATCTTCCATATCAGTTCAATGGCAGCAATTGGAAGAGTCCATATATATTATTCAGGGTTAGACCAATTAATATTTTCAACGTGCAGCCTTAGGGCAGCACGTTGAAATATTGATTGGTCTACAACACGCATTTACCTTGTGGCCATCTCCCTTAATGACATTTTGAAGCAGCTTATGACCCGGCCGGAAAAACGGCCTCTGGTGTTCAAAGGGTTAACGTTAATGCTTGTCATACATTTGCCTTGGGGTGAGAATTACAAAGTTCCCGACAACGATACAGGACACCACTCACGCGCTTTCCTCTACTCCAATATGGCACATGGCAACAGTTTTCGGCGACGGTATTACACCATCCAGTGGAAAAGTATCTAATAAGGCCGTTCTATATACATAAAGTCTGTTTGTCTCACGACCATTAGGTTATGTAAGGAAATAAGGAAAAATGGCTGGGGCCTAAAACTTTACCATTTATTCGCCTCAGATTTTTTTTTTTGGGGGGGGGGATGGATATGAAATTTTATTCCACGATTATTGTGTGTATTCAACGTTACTCGACACGATACTACATGGAGAAATGTACAAGATACACAACGCGTGGTATCCGACCTACGTATAAGACCGCCATGCAAGGGCACATCTCGTTAATCGTCGAGCATCTGACTGACGTTACATGACATGAATGAAATGCTTCGACACAAAACAGTGCCACGCCAGAATGTAATCAGACCGCCGATGGTGATATTTTTTTCATCAACTTAATTAAAGTTTAATCGTGGAACAAAGAAAATACAGAATACAACTCGGATAGAGTATAGGGGAAAGGAATCAATGAACTTTGTTAGAACTTTCTTCAGTATTTCACTTGTGAGATACAAGAAAAGCTCCAACTCGGGTCGTTGATTGTAGTCGCCCGTTGTCCATCCTCGTTGTGTTCTGTCTTATAAGGTTTATAAATATGCATGGACTAGAAGAAGCATAGCAATACACTTAACGCGTGTGAATGGGATAATCGATATGGCACGAGTGCCATCGCGGAAGGATAAAACGAGAGGCCGCAGCCCTCTAGTTTTTTCCTTACTCGATGGCACAAGTGTCACATCGATTACCCCATTCACACGCGTGTCGTTCTGTGTTTATTACACGCCTTCACGTCTATAAAACAATTATTAGAAGGACACTCAGCAATTCATTTGTCAACTATCAACAAAATTAACACATTTTATTACAAATTCAACTGTTGCATTCAAAGAATAGCCTATGACACCTGACTGCAGCAAGCTTCACTGTTAAAGAAAAACATTAATGATACCACCTGGGTGTATTTCAACTCCCTCACTCACTATTGCTTGCCACGGCGCTGTTTGCAGTGTTATGGAAAGTATCACCAGATCCGACGTGAACACTAGGAACGCTGTCTCAAGATTTGCGCAAAGTTATTGACTACGTGATCAACCTTTACACACATGACAACTATGTGAGTGAAATTTCGTTGGGAAGCGGATGTGATATAGTTAGCACGTGAAGTGCATAAACTGTTAAAACACATGCACATTGTTTCTGTTCTACTTTCTTGCAACAAAACCTTTGTTTCATTTATTGCTGTGGACCTTTATAGGACTGGTTCTGTCGATACGAGATATGACCAGGAGTTTACGACATATCATAGATTGCAATGTGACACTCAAAAGTTCTGACACTACATGCATCCATTGAGAGGAACAATGTGCCATCTGCAATGCTAACGCATTGCGGATGGCACCTTTTTCCACTCAAGGGTCGATATAAAGCTTTAGAAATCATCCCGCCGATCCTATGGTTTTCTAAATATTACAATATTTGGAATTAACCAGAAAAAATACGAAATACAGTCAGTGAGACTAGAGTTGTAAAATTTACACCTGTGGGGAGAACAGGAAATGGATAAAGATTAGAGTATATCATTACAAACTTATTTTCAGATAAAAGCACGCCCATTGTACAGAGTTATGAGTTATATTCAACTTTGGATGGTGTGTGTGTGTGTGTGTGTGTGTGGGGGGGGGGGGGGGTAGGATTTTGTTCAAAGGGGAGGAATGTTTTCAGCCTGTAGTCTGAAATTCCCTCCCTGTTAACAGTTGTATTAATTTACCCGCCCTTGGTCGCGACGAGAACTCCTTACATTGGAGAGATTCTACAAATTGAACGACATGGTAATATTGTTTGGCAAGCCCTCTGTTAACGTCAGTTTGATATAATGCACTATCAGCATGCAAATTAAGTATTCGATCTTTCGATTAATTCTCAACTGTCTTGTCACAATTGATAAATTTGGAATCTCAAGAAACTTGTCGAATGTCCTCATATTTTTGTAATAAAAATACCAGTGCATTTTTGTATTAAAAATGCCAGTGTTTGGTAACGGTGAGGTCTACATATTAATCAGAAACGTCAATAAATCCTGGAAGAAAAAAAGGATAGGGACTGGATAGAGTGGTTTCGAAAAGATGCGTTAGTTAAGCTGTAAGCCCAAGGAGCTAAACCTATTTTTTTCTAAAGAGTTACCATGTAAGCCTGCGAACTGTTCTTGTGGGAGTATCGTATTGTAAATAGCAATTAAGGAAGGTAGGCCTAACTATAGTGTAAATTAACAGTCTCCAAAAGCGCGCAGATTAATAGGTGTTGACCATTTATCTGAAAATCTTGACCACAGTTTCATCAAGTGAAATATCACTGTAGCAACACGATCGTTCGATGAATGCTCCAAAGCCTCCAGTTTGAGAAGTGAAATCCGTCACGTGGAGGAGTGACCTTGCATTGGGAACAATTAGAAGTTGTAAGTAAACGAAACAGCAACACAGAGCTGGCAGACAATAGCAAGGAACACCATAAAAAAACCAGAAAAGAATAGCGAGACCCACGCATGGCGCTTACAAAAGTTAAAAGCAAAACTGTAAACGCGACTGCTTACGCAATAACGATTTTCCCAGAAATTCGAAGTTCTGTCTGACATTTTGGTTTAAATCATGATCCATCAATTTGAAATGTTTGCGAGTATTTTACTAACCTCTTCATAGCTGCACCGGTGCAACGTCAGCGAAAAGCATTGCAACTCAATCTTCCCCCGACCACAAGATGGCATCAAGTCAGTCAACGCGGTAACTCTTCCCAATCGATGACGTTTACAAAGGCAGTTGCGCTGTGACTTTAGTCAACAAACGTCGCGGGGTTTACATAGCATGAAAACTAGTAACACTATATCAACTATCCAATCTCGGCACTTTTTGGTCAATAAAAACCCAGATATGTTGTAAACATTTAAGTATGTCTGATTTCATTACCATGGCGATATGTGATGTGGCACGTGTTTCCGTCATCCGTTGCGATTACTGGACACATCCATCTTGGTTTCGGTAGTGGCACGTGGTTGCTATGAGACCCAAACATCTCTTATACAATGGCGGAGTTTTTTTTTATTGTAACAGACTACATGTAAATACCGAAAAGGACACCAAAAAAATTAAGGCAGCTAGACACCTATACTCCATGAATCCATTTTTTCGTTCCTACCCTGGTAACAAGTAGTGATATACCGCCTTAAAATTGGATTTCGTTTAAGGCGATTTTTTCTGTTTCTAAGTCTTTCAATATTCTCATTTTTCTGCCCTACTCTACATAAGAAAAGATAAGATAAGATAAGATAAGTTTATTCACCAAAAACACCAAGTACACGCAGATTGCATGATGTACACATAACAATAACAACAAGTGTAAAGATAATGCAACAATATATTGTATGGTAATGATAGTATTATGTCGGGCCCAATTCTGCCTTGTCTGCCTATTCGTGGCCTTGTCTGGTTACCTCTAGCTACTGCTGACCCTGTCTCGATCTCTGCCTTCGTGCGAGTCGTAGATTCTCCAATCAGATGGTTCCATTTATCTAACCCCCCACAAACTATCGCTACATAGGATAATAGACCGAGACGTGACAGTCCGTAATTGATGATAGGAAAACATCAGGAAATCCCTCAGTAAGGTTTAACCTCAGGTCTCTCATATCCTCAGCCAGATGTTTGAGAATACTTCTGATATGGGAGTGTGAGAATCAGGGTTGTATTGGTCAGTGGGTTGGGATCTTTAGTTTCGATTCGAACTAATTTGGTGACATATGTACACTTTGAACGCTGACGATTACGTCAATCAATAATAAAAAGCACAGGCACCTGACAGGTTGGAAAGATGAAACACTCGTTAGCTAATATGAAAACGTAATACACGGACTCCTCAGTTTTTAACTGCAGCCTCAAGCAACTTATGCCGTCATACAAACCAAAATAATGTCACCGTAGTCAATACTAAAGATCGAAAAAAGAAAGTTGAAAGGCACACGAGACGTCTTTTTGCATAGAAAACATCTCGAAGTGGTATGTTGTTGTTTGGTTTTTGACCTCTTCTTCCTGGTATGAGGGACCTCCATCAGATCACGGACTGCTGATTGGTCTCCGGAGTTTCGTTTGGTTTCTTTACTTTGACTACGTCCTTGATCATCATTCTTTCGTTGAAAGCAGGTACCTTGGATTTGCTGGTTCAATTGATTACTTATTTGTTCAGCCGCTTGGGGTGATTCGTTGCTATTAAGGCAGGTGAGTTCATAAAGTCATTTTTCCCAGCTAGAATTTCATCTCCGGAATGTTGATCTTATGCTGGGAATTTTATCTATCATTGGAATTTTGTTCTTCGGGGAGGCAATATCAACATCACTCCTGGTTTGGTCTGCAGATTGAGTGGCAACATCATTCTCGTTTTGGTCTACAAGCTGGTCTGTAGTTTGAGTAGCAGCTTCATTCTTCTAAACTTCATCCTGACTTCGTTCTTTTGCGTGAAATCTTCTTTTTTCCGATGCCTGTTCATCATTTGGCCTATAGCCTGGTCTGTCTGTCCATTGTCGGTTGGCACCTGATCATATCTTAATCTCTGTGTTGCAAAAAACTGCAAGTTACTGATCTAGATTTCTTTTCTTGACTCCGTCCACCCTATGGTCCATTTGGTGCAGTTTCTGGGAAATCAGTCTCACCCCGGCATCGTTTTCGAAGATTTGTATGTGTTAGTCATTTTTTAATCTTGGTCCTGTTGTGAACATGAACATCTTCATTTTTCAGCAATTAGATTTAAATGTGGCCAACACGAGAACAACTAGCTTGGCACAGAAAAGATCGAATTCGGGGACGAATTTCAGGAGAATGAAGTTGCAACTCAAACTATAGAGCAACATTCAGAAAAAAAATTGTTACCAATCAAACTACAGACCAAATCAAGAATGAAGTTGCTACCCAGAAGAACGAAGTTCTGAAAAGAGGCGAAGTAACAAATAATGACAATAATTTATCTGAACGTATAAAATCCACACATAGTGCTTGCTCTATGGCTGTGCACAATTATAAAAGGCTTTACTGAAAAATATATATTAGTTTGTTTCTGTGGTTATAATTCTCTTGTGAGTCGTCGGGGCAAGGTCAAGCCACGAGCAGCACCCATCAACCATGCTGGCATCTGACTTTGGGTAGAAGCGGTGAACAAAGTGTGTGTTTATAGCTGTTCTAGAGTCGATGTTGTCGGAGAGTACACGAATGTGGTGTGATTTTGCAGTGTGATACCCATGATAATAATATGATTTTACAGCATTAGCCCTTTGAAATGGAGAGGCCGCTTTTCCGGCCCAGGAACATAATACGTCATAATTTCATTACGTTGGATGGCTGCTAAATAAATGAGTGGGGTAGGCCAATTAATATTTGAACGTGCAGCCCCAAGGCTAATGAAAATATTAATTAGTCTACCCCAAAATAAGGAATATGAACTCTTCCAATTGCTGTCATTGAACTGACAAAGGAGATACCATCAAGGTTTCAAGGGTTGTGCTCTATGGCTGTACCAAATAGCAAGTCGTAAGAGAAACATTCAGAAGACAAATTAACTTATAGCTAAGAAGAATGAAGTGATGAACTTATCTGCCTTCAAAGCATCCAACGACGTCAAGTTTCTCAACTCAAAAGAAATATTAAACCAACCAACAAAACCACTCTTTCAATGACATTGGCACGCAAATGAATAAGTTCGAGGACGACGATCAGAAAAATGAAGTTGCCACGTAAACTACAGAACACTCTGAACACAAAAACAAATAAGCAATAACAAACACGAAAAGAAAATCCCAAAACAAACAAGCAAAGAAACAAAAACAAAAAACAAAAACAAACTAACACAAAACAAAAACAATGATGTTACCACTCAAACTACAGACCAAATCAAGAATAAAGTTGCCACACAGAAGAACGAAGTTCTGAAGACAGGCAAAATAACCAATCATAAGAGCATCATTTCGAAGGTAAATGAGCTTCCAGCTTAGAAGAAAGAAGTGAACTTACCTACTACCAAACCAGACTATCTGCTTCCAACGAGCGAATGTGATTTATTTGGATTTTCCCAAAGTAAAATAGCAAGAAGAAACCAGAAAAAAACAAACAAACAAAAAACCCCAAAAACAAAACAAACAAGACAAAAGCTGCTTTGGAGACCAATCAGCAGTCCATGATTAGAAAAGAGGAAGAACACCAAAAAAAAACCCTACATACTACTCAGAGATGTTTTCAATGTACCAACAAACTGATTGCTAACAATGTAATTTAAGAAAGTAATTGAATCAGAATAAAAGGGATTTGATAATATTCTTATGTTGTCGTCTTTTTCAACTACCCTTCTTTGATGTGTTTGTGAAACCCTAAAGATCGAAAACCATCGACTCCTACAACCATGTTCTCAGACAGAACATCGCCATGTCAGAAATATTCTCAAATACCTGGATAAGGATATGATGGACTTGAGGTTTGATCCCCATTGAGAGATTTCCTCACGGCTTCATATCATCATTGGTCTAAGATGAACTGACATGTTCCGGTCTATGTACAGGGGCGGCAGAACCGGGGGGGGGGGGGGGGGCTGGGGGCTTCACTCCCTCCATTGTTTTGCCGGGAAATGTTTTTTGTATGCATATATTTTAACACAACCAATGACTGGTGAAACAAGGGGCGGATCCAGAGCCTCTCCCATATTTTGGCCAGCTGTGTTTCTCTCGTACTGGTTCAGTTTCGATGGATATCGGATCATTTTTTGCAGTAAGTGGCAGTAAACGATAAAATGTATACAGTCTGTTAATGAATCGGTTAAATGAAGTAGATCGTAATCTTACAGATATACAAAGTACCAAATCCAACCCCAGACAAGATAATCTACAGACAACTGTAAACGTCTGGTAAAGCATACAGGTGAGGTCATATTTATCAGCTTTGGTCGTTACGGCCAAAGCTGATAAATAGACCTCACTGTATACTTTACCGACGTTTTTTAAGGCTCTATAAGTGTGAAAGCTTTCAAATACATCTCCTGACAAATCTCAAAATATCCGCCCAGATGCATGGAAATGGGGGTTTTTGGACCCTGGAATTTAAAATATTCATACCGACGACCTTCCATCGCCCGATCCAGCCCCCCCCCCCCCACTTTGAAAATCGTTCCGTCGCCCCTGTTGTATCCTGTGTAGAATAGTGGGTGGGGTGAGACGGGACAGGGGAAGGGGCTTCGATAAATGGCGCGATCTAAATTGACATTTCAAGACTTGGATGACTTGGAGATAGTGAGAGGGTCAACTGGGGGCATGAGGCATGGTCAGGAATAGGCAGAATAGGACCCGACATAGGATAGTAAGTGGCGGTAAAGACGATGGTTCTGAGAAACGCGAGTCATCAAAAATAATCTTCTTCACTGAATCGCGCCGTCTAAGGCTTTATAGTACAACTAACCCTTAGAGGTCTTTAAGACCCGTAGTAATTACGTGTCACCATAGGAACCAAGAAGGCGGTATCTAGTAAACAAAATGGACGACAGAAACACGTGACACTCTTACAACACACGCTGTGAATGCACACTAATACCACATGTCACCATGACAATGATGTCACAACAAGCACGTTCAATATTACCCATACTCAAGTAGAGTTAGTATTGGTTGAAGGCAAGTATATCGTCAGCAGGTCGTCCGCTGAGTTCCAATGTGTTCTATGTGCCAGTAGGCACATAGAACACATTGAAACTCAGGGGACGATGTGTATGTTTCAGAACACAGCGCTACCCTGCTCCCACTTGGGCGACGGCACGAAGGGTCTTGCCCAAAGACACAAAGCAGATGACGCGGGACATAATCAAGCCGTCGATCTTTCAATCTGAAGTACTATATGCTAAGTAGCCGACAAATATAGTCAGCGTCGTCGCGAAGATAGCCGATCGGGGCCAAGGGTTTAAACCTAATTTGTCCCAACTGCGATAATTCAAGTCTCAAGTGAGGATATATCCCAGCTATATCATCAATGCATGTCTTCGTCGAAAACATGCCGTTGGTGGTATAGATGAAATGTTTGTCGGGATTCGAATTAAAAACTCCAGACTTCTTGGAAATTTATCAAAGGATGAATAAAAAATACATGTAGTTGTCGTGACAATCTTATTTGCAGTACCGTGGACTGGCCAATTTCCACGGGTGGGCAATATTTCCATGGACGCAGTAATGTTAGATTCAAAACACTTATTATAAGAATAACCATCAAAAATTTAATTAATGAACCTGGTAAACGCACGTGTGAATATCACTGCCCACGCGTGGATTACGACCTGTCCACGGCGACTGTACTGTAGTTAAGACGCACCGTTCACCACACTGGCCATACTAGGACCTAACATCTCGAATCGGATACCACAGTTACCAATTTGTATGACCGAATATGTATGTGACATATATCCAAGGATGAAATCTAGTCTTTTCAGAAAGTACATCCCGATTACCCACGTGGGGGCACGATGGCACTGTGTACTGAGGCGTACTGCACGTCGATGGTGCACCTGTATTCAACCAATGCTAACCTTGCTTGTTTGGAGTTAGTATGTTGGGAAGTCTGGCAGTTGCTTTCTGTTGCTCGGTGGTTCTCTTGTAACTTCGGCTTTCTACACCCGTAAAGCTGTCCGAGACGAGGTGACGATGGCTGTCGAAAGTGTCGTTAGACTCCAATAAATAAATAAATTAAGAAAGTACATGAATATTAGCAAAAGCGAATCGATATTTAAAACTCCAAAATGTTCCGTCTGGAAAAGAATTGGGATGCGGGTGTCGCAATACCGCTGCTCACTCCTAACGCCCTTTTGCTATGCCCCTGCATGCACTCTGGTTAACCCTTTGAACCCGAGCGGCCCCTTTTTTCCAGCCGGGAACACGATTCGTCATAACGACATTATACAGGATGGTTGTTCAGTAAATGTGTGGGGCAAACCAATCAATATTTTCAGCGTGCAGCCCCGAGGCTGCACGTTGAAAATATCGATTGGTCTACCTCAAATAATGAATATGGACTCTTCTAGAAACTGGCATGGAAGATACCACCACAGTTCAAAGGGTTAAATTTAAAATTGAATAACATGTCGCTTCTGTTTTACTGCCTATCCCATATATCATTACCGTCTCGAATTTAAGAATCTCGACTGCATTCTGATTTTCTCAGTGTTCCTCTTAGTGATATTTCTTCGAAGCAGTTTCTCGCTTTCAGTTATCGACGAATAGCCATGTGTTGAATAATTTAACGACACCGCAACTATGTCCGGCCTTCTACACCAGTCAGTTACCGCTCTGTCGGTCATCAAGGAAGTAATACTCCTCCATCAATTATAAAGTTGTCTTTGTTTGTACATACATCATCATATAGAAAATTCACTTCATCTGTGACAGGAACTTGATATTTATATTGCCAGGCCAACATTTACCACGGATGTGTATGATACTGATGTATCGAAAAGAAACGTAAGTTTTGTTTTCTTCCATTCCACTTTCAAAAGTTTTAGTCACAACTTACGGAAAACAAAAAGTTACGGGTATGGGCGGGGGCGCGGTGGCGTTGAGGTAGCCGGTTCTCATCAGATCACCGAAGTTAAGCAGCGTCGAGCCCGGTTGGTCCTTGGATGGGTGACCGTCTGAGCGATCGATTCGGACTCCCGCGTTGTGTCCATGGGCACGGCACTTAACCCCGATTGTCCACCTGCGGACACGATGACGACGTGTACTAAGGCGTACTGCACGTCTAACCCTGCCTGTGCTGCAGTGCGGAGATGTTGGGAGCTGGCAGCTGCTCGTCGTTGCTCGGTTGTTCTCTCCGGGTACTCCGGCATCCTCCACCCGTAAAACTCTCACCGACCCGATATAACCTTGGCTGTTGAAGTGTCGTTAAACCCTAATAAATAAATAGGGAATAAATAAATAACGGGTATGGGCAGAGGGCAGTATCGAAAAACAAAGTAAGCCAAGGCAGATAGGACGGTTGGAACGACATCTTTAGTGAAAATACTTCGAAATGTAACTGTCTCAGAAGTGATTAATGGCATTGAAACTGAGTAAAGAATCTGTTCGAAATACAAAACAAAAAACAATAATTTTTCTTGCGCTTCCAGATAAAATGTCAGACACCAAATGAATCATTTCTGTCATTTAAGAATGATATCTGACATTATAAAATGGAGTTTGAGTATTCGAAATAGTGTGTTTTGGGTGTACATGTACCTTCATCTTAAAGCTGCTCAGAATTCAACCAACCATAGCTTGTTTGGCAGGGCTCATTGAGCCCTACCAAACAAGGTATGATCGGTTTCATTCTGAATTGGAACTGAATTACCATTCACACATAATTTAGATACATGTATGGCTATATCAAATAATATTCCTCCACATACTGTTAATACTGATGAGCTGTAAAGTCACTTTCTTCACACTTCCCAACTTGCCAGGGCCAGATATCACAATCATCATTAATTTTAGGCTTGCTAGTTATGTACATGATTTCCAGCATGCATGATGTTCTGATCACTGAGGTTCATTGGTCATTTTGGCATCAGCCATTTTGACTGATGATTTTAAACCTCAGTCAGACGTTGGCCTTTTTGTACCTAACATTGTACTTGTCTGACCACTTATTTTCTGGTATGATACCCGTACAAAAATGTTCTGTGCCAAAACCTTCATCTATTGTGTTCCATCCAGGCGCCCACGGACGTTGAATTTGGAATCGGGTATATACGCGACTATTTATGACTTTATTTGGCGATTTACGGTGGCGCTGCTTCCGCTGAAGGATCACCAGAGAACATTCATGGGGTTGGTGTATTGAGAATTCAGGTGTATATGTGTAATTATGCGGGTTTGTTAAATTATCAGCCTTGCATTTTCTTTCACATAGGCTCTTTTTACAGATATCAAACCTTGTAGAAGTGTAAACAATAAGAATGAATGTCACATGGTTTCTTTCACCGACGTATATTTTACAGCCGCTGCTGTGACTAGTGATTTTTCTCATCACCACATTGGCCACCACATGGGGTTGGAAATGTATAACGTTTTTATCTATATTAGCTTATTTTCGAGCTAACGGCTTGAATAGTTTAGCACGTATTTTTTTTTTTACTTTCAATTCGCCACTTGAGTGCAACAAGAAGCCACCTGCAATGCAAATGCATTGCAGTTGGCGCCTTGTTGCATTCAGGAGACGATATGTGATACGCGGGAGGAAGATAAATAAGGGGGGAGCGTATGCCTAAGGTTGCAGATAGCCATGCGCTGTCGCGGATAATATCGCACTCCATGTGTACATTTATACGTTTTGTGTGGGTCTCCTGTTGTATGAGCCGTTATAAACCGCAATCCGACAACGGAGGGCAAATCGTCGCTATCGATGAGTGAAAAATTACCCTTCCCCCAATACAAAAACCCGGAACCGCCAGATGTGGCCAAGAACCCTTTTGAAAAATGGTAGAAGGCATTTAAACTAGAGCTTTCTGTTGATACTTGGTAGTATTGTACAATGTTATTCTCAACGTTTAAAGTGACCCGAGTCAATTTATAGCAACATCAAACACTGTATCCGACTAAACGGCCTTATTCACCCCGATATCAATGCAAATTGTACTCCATACTGTTATACCATTTTCTCTGTGAAAACAATTTATGAACCTGGCCTGCTTTTAGAAAAATAAATCATTCAATCAATGCTTTTTTGTAATAAATGTACCCTTCAAAATATACGATGAACTGGAAATTATCTTATTGCGATATAGGCGATAAACACAAAAGTATTGATTCTGTAGTTCATAACATGGAAGACAATTTTTGTCATTAGAAGAGATTTATGGGAAACTTGCTCCCCTTAATTTCCTAAAGCTGTCAGTATGTTTAACACTATGTGTGTGGAAAATTCATATAAAAACAGCGTTACCACCATCATTTGATGCTCTTAGTACTGAAATGGTTAACCGGATAACCGGTTTGAAACCGATTACCTACTTAACCGATAATAAAAAAAACGTCAACCGATTATCCAAAATATCGATAGTGATCGCCTTTCCACGGTTAAAACGTAGTAAATCTGTCGCTTCTCTTTTGGGATAGATTACACCTCGAAGCAGCGCCGTATATATTGAGAAATAATCGACTTCGGCGTTCAAGACTTCGTTAATGATCGGCAGTTTCCGTTAGAAATGAGTAATCGCAGAAACTATTCCGTAGTATGTATACAAACGAACGTTGTCGAGTACTCGACAACGTTCGTTTGTATACATACTACGGAATAGTTTCTATGAATACTGCTTTCCAATTCCTATAGTTTTGATCCCAGATTCGGTGAAATAATGGCTACGGTTAACCGGATATTATCCGGTTATAGCTCTCAATTAGTCGATTGTGAAAATGAGCCAACCGTTTCAGCCCTAGATGCTCTATAACTTTTTTCCTGTTCATCATACATCACTATTTTCATTAACATAAAAGTCTAGGTCCAAATCAAATGGTTTTGCAGGGACGATTTGGGGACCAAGCCCCTTTCGACCCTCATTAGCTGTAGAATTTGAAAGTGTCAGACCGTGGTAAAGGAGGAGAAGTTGTGGGTTGTTAGCGGCGCTTGTGTCTTTTCAGCTTCAAAGTCTAGGTGTAAGATTTGCTATCTTTATGCTGGGATGGGATGACTAAAACGTGCAAAATACTATGAAAACACATTCGTTATACAAAGAGCCAAAGTGGCTGTTAGGTTTGGTAGGTCTGATACCGACAGATAATCTTAATTATAGATTATCTCGAAATGAGTTGCATCTAATTAGTTTCCCATAAAAAGCCAAGCTTCCTTTTGTCACTTTTAATAAACGAAAACAGCAGACAGCTTCGAAAGCTGTCTGTTGTTTTCGTTTATTACAAGTTACAAAATGAAACTTGGCTTTTTTTCTCCTGATTTCATAGGTGTTTTCACACCAATTACTTTGCTTCTAAATTGGATCTGCCTCGCGCGTTTAATAATTTCAAGGGAGATAAGTTTATCGCGAGTCGATTTTCATGACAATGTGGGTCACAGATGATTACAAGATGACATACGCAGACTTGGTGTCTAACTGCCCTATTTTCCTGTATAGGCGGAACGACAAACTGCAAAAAAGTGTCACAATTTATCACATTATTTTTTATTATTATGGAAAAACAGATCTATTTGCAGAAAAGGGAATTACCCAAATACATCTGTGATTTGTTGACTATCCATCGCCGAGTATTTAATTTCTTGCAAAGAAGAACGAAATAAAGGCCCTCATCTCACGAGAATGAAGGAGAACCAAACAAAAAATTGCCCCTCCAGATAAGCCAGGACGATTTTTAGCTCCCCTTGTCTTTAACATCATTTTAAGATGAGTCTACATCTGCGGTTTCTTGGAACATGAAAAGCAATGAGGAAAATCATGAACGTCAATGTGCAATTCAAAATCTCTCTAAAAGTTTATAACCACATTAGTTTACAGAATACCGGTTGACATACAGAACTATTTTACCCAAAAGGTAACGCCAAAAGAAATCGACACTTAATTTGCAAAACATTCGTGGATAACAAAACTGGAAGAGCTGATTGGAATGCTACTTTTTGTGGGTGGGGGTAGGGCTGGCCGATTTTGAACCTTATGTTATATAAAGGGTTAACCCTTTACACAATGTAACGGCCAAAACCAGCCAGCGCTGTTCACAAAAATCATCTTTTCATTATTATTTTTTCTATTTTTTGTCTAAAAAACATAGCTTATCACCCCTCACTGGAACGAGCTCGTTCCAATGAGGGGTCATAAGCTATGTTTTTAACGCAAAAAATGAAAAAGAAATAGTTATTGAATAATTTTGTTTACACGTGTCGTCTTCCTTTCGTGTTAGGCAAAGGGTTAAGAATAAAGCTTTGAATATCATCCATTGAGTACAACAAGACGCCATCTGCAATGCACTAGCATTGCAGATGACGCCTTATTGGTCTCAAGGGAGTGAAGGGGCGGCATGAGTGTGTAAATATGCTAACGGATGGCAAACATAACTTTAAAATCACACGTATGCCCAAGTCCATTCTCTTTGCCGTGGTTTCCAGTCAATACTTGGGAGGCTGTTAATTCACGCTCCCACCTGTGAGAATTTATACATGATGATCTACTGGATCCTAGGTGAGCGGTATCGATCGTATGGAGTCGTACACCCAAATTAATTATGCAAGGTATTGTTCGTTTGCAACGAGGTCGATGTTTTCAAACTTCTCGTTGCAGGTCATGTGCACAGACCAAGAAACTGCAGTCAAACTCATAGTCTGTTATCAATTGACGGAGAATTTCTCTTTAAATTTTAACAAACAAAAACTCACGCCCTTCTCTGGTTTCATGTCGTAATGGAGTTTTGCATTATTCTGGAAATACTCTATTGACTCATTTGACAGCGTGAACACAGTGGCGTAGATGCAGAAAGGGGGGAGGTACCACCTCCAAAGCTTTTATGCTTTTTTGGTAAAATTTTCCATAATGTTAAAAGCAAAGTATTCACATTTTTAAAACATATGTTTTTAGGCAGCAGCTTTCGATAACTAGCACGTTTTGAATGCCAAAACAGTTTCAATTGTTTGATAAATCTGATGTATTACACACCTGTTCTATGAAATCCCTATTAAACCATGCGGAAAATGAAAAATTGTTCCGCACATATGTGCGGAACGGAAATCGTTGACGGACTATTTTTAAATACAAGCGAAATTTCACTGGAATTTTCCAAAAATCGTGCAACGTAATTACAATTTGAATCGCTAGCGACAGCTGAAAATCGTTCCCTAAACTGTTCCAATATGTTCTATGTGCCAGTAGGCACACAAAACACATTGGAGCCCGAGGGACGAAATAGTAACACAGGTTCCCCTCGCAAATTTGATTGGCGATAAAATGTGTTCTTATTTTTGATAGTTGTCAAATGAATTGCTGAGTGTCCTTCTAATAATGGCTTTTATAGAAGTGAAAATGTGTAATAAACACAGAACGACACTCGCATACCCAGCTTTCGGTCCGGTGTCTACTGCGCATGCGTCACTTTCGAGGACAAAGTTGGTCTAAATCTTAACACTTATGCCTATGGACAAAATATTTTAAACATTAATTACACAAATAACCTGTTGAAAGACAATATTTTACGCGTTATTTCCATTTAGTTCCATTATTCTAGTTTAATGTAATATGTTTATGTTGATTGTAGGGCAATTATTTTTTGCTTCCTTTTTAATTTGAAAATTGGTCCTGAACATCGTGTAGAACCTTAGTAAATTTTACGAAAATGCCGACCCCAAGTGTGTTTAAATGTTTGTTTTGACCTTTGAATATGTTTGGTAAAATTTTTACGCGTTATTTTAGTAATCTGCAATAAATACAGAAAACATTAATATAAATATAATGAGTGTACGATATTTTGTTTTTACTTCCTTTTTTGGCTGAAAAAGAGCATTTTTCAGAATATTTCAAGTAATAATAATAACTCTTTGGCCAGCCGCTGATTTGTCGCGGTCCTCATAAGAGAAGGCCATCATTCCCCCTGCACCCCACCCCCTCTTCCCCTCCTCTCCTCCCAGCATTCAGATATAAACTGCTTAATAGTGTCCCTCACTTCCTCTTTTTCAATTTCTTCAATAAGCATTCCTACCCTCTCCCTCGTGTCCCCCTTCAGCCATCTATCCTTTGTTTCTTCACCCCACTTCTGCATTATTCTTCCAGTAAATTTTATTCTATGAGGTATATACTGTGGGCATTCCAAGAGAAAATGTTCCAGGGTCTCCACTACTCCAGAGTGGCACATTTGGCATCCCTTTTCCCCATCTCTCCCAATTTTTCCCCGAAGCTCCAGTGATCTTGATCTCAGTTTGAACAGCAGTGACCCTCCAAAGGTGCCATCTAGGTACTTCTCAAAAGCTGGCTTTTCTTTATATTGTAACCCCTGCAGTGATCTTTTCACGCTAACCCCTGCTCGCCAGTTTCGATTGCAGTCTTCCATGACTCTCTCTTTGACAAACCTTTTGCCTTCTTTCATTCCTACTTCTATGTTTGTGACCTCTATAGAGTAATTGTCCATTAGTTCCCTCACATGTTTTGACCACCCCGTTTCTATATTAGAATTCCAAATGGTATCGAGCATCAATTTGCACCACCGGTTGTCAGGCAGGTTTCTCAAGTAGTTAAAGTAACACAGTTTTCCCAAATCTACCCTGTCCTTGATTTTCATCCACCCAAGCTCCCCCCTTACTGCTTCCAAAGCTGCAGCATTACTCGACCCTGTTATCCATCTGCCGGCATCATTCTGAGTACTTTCCAACTTCTTTTTAACGGTTTGGTTTAATGGAATCACGTCCGTGCCATACGTTATACTTGGTAAACCCACCCTCTCCCACAGTGTTTTCCCCACAAAGACCTTATTGAAACTATTTTTCCCTAAAAGTTTTAGTTGGTTCAGAATTCTTTTCCCCTTCAGAATCAGTTTGGCTGAGTAATTTCTGTACACCCCTCTTCCCGTTATATTTATGCTTACCCCTGGATACTCATACTCTCCCGTTTCTCCTACAGTGATTTGTTTGCTTTCCCCTTCGGGGATTGAGAACTCCCCCACTCTCCATTTCTTCGTCATATCTACCTTGCGTCCAACGGGTATTACCTTGCTTTTATTTTCATTTAGTTCGAGCCGCCAAGTGTTCCCATATCTACCAACAATTTCCAGCAGTTTCTCTAGCCCCTGTTCAGTTCTAGACATTAACACCATGTCGTCCGCAAAGAATAAGCCTGGTATCTTTATGTCTCCAACATTTACCCCCTCCGCACTCTGAATTAGTTCGTCCCCTAAATCTTTAACATACAATGCAAACAAAATCGGTGAAAAGATACACCCCTGCTTGAGGCCTATATCCATAGGGACTCCTTTTGTAGTGATACTCCCTAGACTGAGTTGGCTTTGCACATCTGTATACAGTGCTTTCATGATTCCCACAAAGTCACCCCCCAGTCCGATGCCCTCGAGCTTTCGCCACATACCTTCCCTCCACACTCGGTCGTACGCTTTTTTCACATCTAGAAATGCCAGAAACACCTTTTTCTTTTCAGCCTTTGTTGATTCTATCAGTTGGGTGAGTGTAAATAGGTGATCAGTGACTCTTCGTCCTTTCCTGAAACCATTTTGAATTTCTCCTAAAAAACCTTTCTCTTCAATAACTTCCTCTAGTCTACCGTATATGACCTTACAGAATACTTTTCCGATGTTACTACTAACTGATATCCCCCCTATAGTTATCTAGAACTTCCTTATCCCCCTTTTTGTGTATGAACGACACCTTACTTTCCCTCCACTCTCTGGGGACCTCTTGCTTTCGCAGAGCCAGGTTGAAAAGGTTTGTCAGGACTTCAATAAGTGCCTCCCCTCCATTTTTGAGGAATTCGTTCGGAATTTCATCAGTCTCTCCCGCTTTACCATTTTTTAATTTCGAGACCACGTTCCGCACTTCTTCTGCCGTTATTTCGCTACATACACGATTGGATAGGTTCTCCTCCACCAGTGTATTTCTTTTTGGTGGGGACCCACTGCCCCATCGCCTATCGTTTATCTTTTCCCAGTGCTTGACTAACTCTGAAGCGATACGGCCTTTATCTTCTGTACTTTCCCCATCCACTTTGATACTCTGCACACTACTTTTCCCCCGTTTATTTATCCAGTTCCAAAATACGTTTGAGCTCGAACCCCCCGTTTTCTTTATTGTTCTGGCAAGACTGCAATTGTGCTCCTTCCTATTATTATTCTTTATCTCATTCACCTTTCTCCGTGCCAGTTCATATTCTCCTTTCATTAGTCTCGTGTCATTGTTATCCACCCCTTTAAGCTTCCTACTTCTTCTGTAAGCAGCGCATTTTACCTTCCTTTCTTTTATAGCCTTTTTCAGTCCCTCGTTAACCCTGTATCCAAGTTCTCTCGTTGGGACCCTCACCCTTCCTATACAATCCCTCCCTGCCTCTGTTAGGCTATTTACTATGCCATCTGAAATACTCTGGACATTTGCATCCCTAGGTATACATTCAAGATTTGGTTTTAGTTTTTCCCGAAACTGCTTCCAGTCGGTTCCTTGTTTTAGTCCCCAAACTTCCTTGAAGGTATTTCTGTCTCTATTCGTCTTTTTGCCCATAATCTTAACTGTTATCAGGTTGTGATCACTACCCAAGTCATTGTTTCCCTCGTCATCTATTTCTACATCTATAACCTCCCTCCATACGCTAATGTCAGTGAATATATAATCAATTATTGTTTTCTTATCGTTCCTCTCCCAGGTCCATTTACCCTTACATTTCGCATCCCTGTTCAGGATCTTTAAACCAAGCTCTTTTGATAGGTCCAACATCTTCCTCCCATTCGTGTTAATTTTCCTATCACATCCCTGTATGCCCTCCTCCTTATCCCCGATGTGCCCATTGAAGTCCCCCATTAGGACAATGCTGAACCCTCTGCTTCCAAGCTCTGTGATATTCGATCTAAGAGTTGTATATATTGAATCATTCCACTCAGGCTTACTTCCCTCCACTGCTAAGTATACAACACCAACGGCAACACTCCTGCTTCCTAACTTGATTTTTGCCCATACTATTTCGTTGGATACTGGAATCTGAGTCCTTGCTTCTGTGAGATCTGTAATCAATGAGGGCTGTAATTCCTCTTTAGCGTAGATGCCAACACCCCCACCCCGTTTCTGACCCTCAGTTCGCCCAGCTCCTATCCACACGCAACCCTTCATCTGATCAACCCGCTCATCCCGTCGTATCCACGTCTCACTTAGACCCATTATATCGAAGTCTCCTTCGTCCATCATTGTTGATATTTCGCTTACTTTCTTGTGCAGACCCTGGATGTTGCAGTACCCAAACTTAATGAATCTTTGTTTTTTTGTCATCACTGGCACATTATTATAACCCTGGTATGTCCCTGTATTGTGCATGTTTGTTGTTCTTCCTATGTTCCCAGCATTTGTGCCCCTCTGGGTTATAAGTGGGCGTCAGATTACGCGTGAACTGAGACTCGTCTTTTAAGAGGCAGAGTATTTCTCTTTACTTCGGATAAAGTGGAATATTCATGTGCTATGTGATTTTTGTTCGCAATTTTACATTAAGGTGATTATAATTTTCATAATTTTTTATTTTTTTTTTTCACTCATCATTTCTGCTTCTCTTATGTATAATGAATCTGAAATTAAAGGCACGTGAGCATTGGTGATTTTTTTCTTGAAATACAATTGAAATAAATATGAAAGGAAAGAAAGAAATCTATATCAAAGAACACTACTGCTAGGATTAGTTTTTAAAAAATGAAATTTTCCTTATTGTCATAAAGAAAGGTTAAAAATCTCCCGTTGAGTATATTTTTATAAAGGTGATGATAAAGAATACAATCACAGTTCAGAAAATTACACTGGATTTCTCTCATGCTATCTTTCTTTACACTTGCAATGGATTAATCCAAGTAATTATAACCCTAAGACATGAAGCCTCGAAGAACAATGGATAAAATATATAAACCAGATCTTCTGTTAATAGCTACAGATTAGACACGGGCAAGGTGTTACTAATATTGTCATATATGATCTAAGTAATAATGAAGATCCGCTTGTACATCTGATTGTTTTTACGGCAATCACAAACCATTCGGTTAATTCTCTCGCTCGTTGATGTTTTCTGCATTCGTTCACCCCAGTATTTCGAGTTAACTCCCCGACCGGACAGAAAGCTGGACATGGGTGTGAATGGGTTAATCGATATGACACTTGTGCCATCGCGGAAGGATAAAACTCGAGGCCTGCCTGCGGCCTCTCGTTTTATCTTTCCGCGCTGGCACTCGGGCCATATCGATTAACCCATTCACACGCGTGTCTCGTTCTGTGTATTTCCAGCAAAAGATGATTTTTGGTCTGTCAGAAAAGTTTGGGGTTGCCCCCTCCCCCACCCCAAACCCAGTGAAAATCTATCTACGCCAATGTTTGAGTATAGTATCCGTTCAGAAATTAGTTCCGAGCTTTATATAGTGCGGTTTCACACACAAAAATTAAAGTTTTTATCGCCATTTTACGCATAGTCAGTTGTTTCTCAGGCTGACAAGATAATGCATACAATGTCTTTACTGAATTGACTGAATTTTCTGCTTCGCTTATTAGCCTGGTTTAGACCGAGGTTTCGTATTTGACGATGCTGGGTTTGATTCGTCAGATGATGCACCAAATAAAAGAATGGCAAAAGAGATTCTGCATGCAGTTACTAATTAAAATCATATCCTTGGGCTTGATGTCAAGTGGCTAAGTTATATCATGACCAGCAAAATTAATTGAAATATGGTTTTAACACCATGTTAATGTAAACATATAGAGCTTCTCAATCAAGTTATTATTCAAACTCAGATTACAATAACACTCTCCACACAAGTTAAAAAAAACTCTTTTATATGACTGCCGCAAATATATTAATACCATCATAGTTTGTCCACCAATTCTGTCTCGTCGAAAAACGAGAGTCATACTTTTCCAATTCGTATCAAGCATGTCTCAAACGAGGCTTACCCGACGTTCACAAATTTTCAAGTGAAAGCGAACTTTTTACACAAGCAAAATAAAAAGGCGAGTGCTTTTGAGCTGAACACTCGGGACAAACTGTCATCAGAGATCGGTTTGAAAATGCTTTAACAATTTTTATATTTCTAGTTCACAAAAAGGTATCCATGTTCTTGAAAGAGATTCGCGGTAAAGGTGCATTTAGACCTCTAGACATTGTAACATGCAACTGGATATTTCCTTCCATTTTCAACATTCTGTTTTCTGGTAAATATAATTTCTTCTTTTTTCGTTTGTATTCGATTTTTAAACACCCATTGTCAAATAATAAACATATTATTGCAACAGCCAGTCAGTGTGGGTTGTGATGTTCTGTCTCGTTGACAAAATCAGATCATCCGGATCAAACAAGACGCCGAGTGAGTGAAAAATATCGTGCACAGTGTGGACTGGAACGTCTTCGATTTTTCTTTCTATGCCTAAATTGCTGAAATAACCCTACTGTTTCGTTTTGTTTCGACGGTGAAAACGTCCACATGCCACTGACAACAAATTCAGTACAATTAGATAGTAATCAATGTAATTACGTGACAGTCAGGAAAACATGATGACAATTGTAGCAAGAGTGATGGTTCTCAGATGAAAAAACACCTGTCAATAGAGTGTGTCATGGGAATAAATAGGAACACAACGATGCCTAGTCTTAACAACCCAGTTGATACAGATTATTATAACAGTCACTTCCTTATTGCCCACATGTGAGCACGGCGGCGTTCTGTACTAAGGTAGTCCGACTTTACCAACCCGTAAAACAGTCCGACGCAAGGTGACCCTGACTGTCGAAAACGTCGTTAAACTGCAATAAATAAATAAATAAATAAATAAATAAATAAATAAATAAATAAATAAATAAATAAATAACAGACACTTGATATGGACTGTCATATTCCATCGAGTTGACGAATCCAGTTGGTCAGCTGATATAGTCGCGTCAACGAGACGGAATTTGACTACACAGTTTAGTTGATTGTTGTAATAATTTGTTTGTTGTATGGCAGTGACTGAATGCGATATCTCAAATGTAAAAAAAAAATGAAAAAGAAAATATGAAATGTTTGTCCTGGGTGTTCAGCATATGGTCCCTCGAGTTTCCAAATTATCGACCAAAAAAATCTGCGCAAGTCAATGACGTAACGCGAGCCTCATTTGAGACAGGCATGATATCAATTTGGAAAAGCTGAGACTCTTGTTCTCCAGCAAGCTAGAATTGCTGGGCAAACTACACCGCCACCGAGGAGCTATTTGTAATAGTCATATACAGGACCGGGGAGAGGGCAGGGTTTTGGGGTAGTAACCCCGGGGCCCGGAACTTTGGGAGGCACGGAGTTGGCCTAGGAATCTATAATTCTTGGATCAAGCCTGGGACCTCAAAGTTTTGACTCCCGTGCCAAGCCTGAACCCCCGATCCCGATCGAGAATCGGCAAGACATGTTGATCGTCGTATTGGAATACTAGTAGCCACTCATGTAAGGAAGGACTGGGAATATCCTGTGGAGATACTCAATTTGTTAACCCTTTACTTAACATGGAAATAAGACGACACTAGCAAACAAAATTATTGAATATCTATTTTTGTATTTTTAGCGTCACAACATAGCTTATGACCCCTCAATGGAACGAGCTCAACGAACTCGTTCCCGTGAGGGGTTATATGCTATTTTGTAGGCCCAAAAAACCCGAAAAACGAATGGCAATGTTTGTGAATAGCGCTGGCCAGTTTTGACCGGTACGTTGAATAAATGGTTAATAGACTGTTATCTGTATACATATGCACCAGACCCGGTGTTACCACCTCAAGAATTCTTCACTTCAAGAACTTCGGCATCTGCATCAGTATCTCGACACTTTCGAAAGGGGGCCCGTGATAGAATCAACCATGAGGCGCGAATTTCCTCTCCCCGGCCCTGGTCACATAATGAAACTAGAACATTCAGAAGTGAGAGATCTTACTTCTCGTACGGCAATCACCCATGTATAATGAAATCCATTCACGACGTAGTTTCTTCAATCTTTCTAACAGTTGTCAGAACTGCGAACATTTTCGTGGGACCGGAAAGGCGGTACAGCCGTTGCTTAATGCAAACATCGTGAAAGATTCTTAATTATTTTAGTCAGAGACTGTTGCTCAATAATTGTATTGCACCTACATATTGAAGAAAGTATATAGCCACCAGTTAATCAGGACCTAACCATCTTCAGATATTAGGGAGGGGTGGACGAAGGTGTCATTCATGTTTGCACGCCAATGACACGAATTGGTCCAACAGTACTTGTATACATATACCTATCCCAGTGTGCAAAATTTCAAATATGACTCTAACCGACTGACCGTTCACGCGGGTTGGAGATGGTTAACCAAACACTTGACTATGTATAAATTGTTAGGAAACTGCATTTTTATCATTGACAAGTGTTCATATATTGCATGGAATTGAAATATATATAGCCCCTCATGGCAAAAGTCTAAAAATCTATCAGACACGAGGACGGCTGCTTAACGGACAGAGTGCTAGAAGACCATGTCTGGGCTTTATTCTTAACTGCAGGTACCTAAAGTCAAAGGCTTCATATTCTGCGGATGTCCTTCATATTATCTTCTAAGTAAAAGTACTTCATCTCCATCGATTTGCATTGTTTCAGTTTCTGAGAGAGTGCCTATATATAGGCACTCTCCCATGAATTCTAACAAGACAAAAATGTGTGAACAAATCTTGAGGCTGAGAAAAATTTAGCACTCTACCAATTTAGTGACTCAGACTTAACCATTCAAGATGCAACTTTTGGATAACCGGTTATCCGTTCGCGGAGAGGTACATTTGCGTAACTATTACGCGAACGAAACGAGCGTTCTCGTAAAATTTTACGCATTCCTATTCGTTTATTCTAGATTTTTGACAAGGTGTCTCCAATCACCACAATCAGGTGTACTAAAAGCCGTTGCAAATTGTCATGGATTTTACTACGGCGTTGCCAATTGCCGTGAATAATGTCTAGTGCGGGTCCGACTCACATCACCAAACCAGCAACTACCTGTGATAGATTTATGTTTGTGCAGAGTTTTGAACATGCCAAATATCGGGGCGACAATACACTGTATTATTATATGACTACCACAAATAGCCCATCAATACCACTGTAGTTTGCCCATCAAATCCACCCCCAATACCACTGTAGTTTACTTATCAAATCCAGCTCTCCAGAAAACAAGAGTGTCAAGTTTTCCAGATCGTTATCTTGCCTGTTTCAAACGAGGCCCACGTGAACGGACTATTTCTACCAGTGACCTATACATAAATATAGAACATAGCACAGAACATAAAATATAAGTGTCTCCTCATTAAACTCCACTGACAAACATTCCAGTCGAAGTCTGTTTGAAAATGTTATGCTGAACAATTGCAAAATAACAATTAACGACGACTTTCAAGATGCGAATCTAACAATACGTAGGAGAATCCGATTGAAATTCAAATCTTTCTGGCATTGTTTTGACTTTCAAGATTCATGTTCGACACGAACGTTCGATATTACAACGCGTTTGGGATTCCCCAATTCCAAAATTTGTTAATGGCTATTTGTCTAATATAATTCTTGTTGTATTTGATTTTTCATGTGTTGTGATTAGTTTAAAATACTAATTGTCTTATAATGAACAAAATACTACATCACTCCATTCATCTGTGTTGTATTCCGTCTCATTAACGAGATGAGATCGGCCAGATCAAGCTCGACGCATGCGGCGTCTCGTTTGATCTGGCCGATCTCATCACTTCAGCTCGACGCAATACCAAAAACACAGATCAATTGACTGTTGTAGTAATCTGTATTTATCGTTTCATGGCGAAAGAAACATGTTGAGGGGATGGGAGGGGAAGGGTGTAAATCCCAACACACATCCACGATGATTCATGCTAGTCAATCAAGTATATACGAGGTCATCACAGAACACACGGAATACTCAATTATTTAATTATTCGTCAGATAGTTGCATCTAAGTACTTAATTCTACGAAATTAGCCGAGTGGTGTGCGTGGTTCAGTATAGTTTCGCTAGGCGGTTGGTGCCGAAGGAAACTCTCGGCGTGGGTTCGATCCCCCGCCATGCCATTGTAAACAAAACAAACGTCCTTTCTTAATTCTATGGCACCCAGGAAACTTGAAAAAGACAAGTGTCGTTGATTTCTTTTGAGGGTCAGTTCGTAGAATTGAGTACTCAGATGCAACTATATGATGAATATTTTTTTTAAATATTGCTTGCAGAATATAGACGTTACATTTAGTTAATGCGTGGCAAAATCAATTAACCTTTCCATCCCGCAACCTTGACAAAATTCATTTTGTGACCTTCTCTACAGCCTGATTACTATTGTTAACTTGGACTCAGTGGGGCTGATTTGAGAAATGAGTGATGTGAGGGCTGGGAAGGCCTATTTTTGTGTGGAGTTCTGAGACTAATAAAACTCAGAACGACACACGTGTGTGAATGGATTAATCGATATGGCACTAGTGCCAGCGCGGAAGGATAGAACTAGAAGCCGGATTCCTCGCGAATTATCTTTCCGCGATGGCACAAGTGCCACATCGATTAACGCATTCACGCACGTGTGTCATTCTGTGTTTATTACACGCCATCACGTCTATAAAAACAGTTATTAGAAGGACACTCAGCAATTCGTTTTTCAACTATCAACAAAAGAACACACTTTATCGCCAATCAAATTTGCGAGGGGAACCCGTGTTACAATTTCGTCACCTGAGTTCCAATGTGTTCTTTGTGCCTACTGTCACATAGAACACATTGGACCTCAGAGGACGAATTTTGGCGACCGCTAGCGATTCAAATTGTAATTGCGTTGCACGATTTGTAGAAAATTCCAGTGAAATTTCGCTTCTTTATAAAAATAGTCCGTCAATGATTTCTGTTCCGCACGTATGTGCAGAACAGATTTTCATTTTCCGAATGGTCTAGTGTTGCTGGAGATGGGTATTTCATAGAACAGGCGTGTAATAAATATTTTGTACTTCATTGAGTGGTGGAGGAATGCATGTATCCCAATTTCTGTACCATTCCAAAAAGAGTACACATTGATCACGACACGTGGAATGCGGATATAAGTCATAGAATAATTGTCTAGTGTAAAAGCATAAAAACCACATGCGATGATTGATCCAAAAAACGTCCGGGTTATATTCTGAAACACCGTTTTAGCTTTTTTCAGACTTCGAGACATGGATTAACAAAAATAAACTCTTTTCCACTTTACTTGTTTCTATTCTTGTAGCCTTGACAATCAGACAGTGGGATAGTTGTTTCATTCCCTTGCAGGTTTCAGTGTCATCCATCCTGCAGTTCCAAGAGGATTCGATATGTGTGTGTGTGGGTGTGTGTGTTTGAGTTTAAAAATTCGCACTGGCACAGACATTTCCTACTGAAACGTTTTTTCTTTTAATATGATATTTGGAAGGCCGCTGTGTGGGGTTCGGGGTCTCCACTAGTCTTAACCAGGATGCTCCGGTCATTAACCCCCCCCCCCTCTACCACTTCCCTGAAGGGAAGTTGAAGGATGGGTAATGACCGGAGTATCCTAGTCAGAACAAGGCCTACCACTCCCCAGGAAATTGTGAAACATTTAGTGCTCTAAGATCGAATATGACGCATTTAAAGTTCATGTAGTCCTATATTGCATACTGTTTATGGGCTCTATTTATTATGTGCGAAATGCATTGGGACAATGTTTTTATGCCGGAGGGGGGGGGGGGGATTGCGAAACTTTTAGCAAGGCCAAGGCCTCCGCAACCACCTCCGGCTGCGCCACTGGCAATGATTAATACAAATATTGGGTATCTGCGTTTTTGGCAATAAAGTATTCAGTCTTTCCAAACAGCTTTCACACAACGACTGAAGTCAGTGACAATGAATTCCAAATTGAACGAGAGAGAAGCTAAACTTGCAATTGCAATGGTTAAGAAAATATAGAATCCCCGCTTGTGTAACGTATAGCGATTATCGTCTGCAATCTTTCTGATAGACGAATAAATATGACTGTTAGTTGTGTATAGATTTGTACAGACGGCACTCTAAAATCAGTTGGGTTAAAAATTAACCCAAATCTGCTGGGTTGAGTGAATATGAACGCAAAAATTATAACAAAGCCATTATTCGTGAGAAAATTAAGGCAACCCAAAGTAAGTCAGCAGTCTATCGGTTAAATACACTACCATTCATTCGTTCTTGATCATCCAACTGCTAAAATACAAAACTTCATTCTTGATGTTACTGTAACAGAAACCTTTGCATCATAAAAACAACGAAATCGTCACGCAAAAAGATTTTAAACAAACAAACCTTGACTTTCAGATTAACTTGATGATCTACATATTTTGTTAAAAAGACTTAACAACTCTTATGGATCAGTAAATGCTCTTCCGGTCTGAGTTCAAATGTGTCAAATGGGAATTTCTCAGAGCGAGGCCACTTTATATTTCCGAAAACATGCTAATCTGGAAATATCTGTAATTATTTGTCACGAAAGCTGGTTGATTAATCCTGAATCTATCATAGCTTTATTCAACAGCAAACTCGTGAAATTTGATTAAATGTTATTATTGTGCACTCTGCTATATTAACGGGGTTTAGTAGGGCAGTAAACTCCGCTTTGTCCAGCAGAAAAGACCAGTGACGCGTCTGGCCGTGAATGGGTTAACGACTCAATAACAGCCCGTGAGATGTCGTTACGAGACTTTTGTCAAAAACTTTCAAAGCGAGTCGGAATGAATGTATTTAACCGCATGCTGGTATAAAATCCTGTGATTGTAAATATGTTGAATTTGATATATTCCTTGCTTTATTGTCTGCAACCAGAAAAGGGCTGTTCACATATTTATTTATTTATTTATTTATTTATTTATTTATTTATTTATTTATTTATTTATTATTGGTGGTTCAGGTCATATACTTATGCACAATGGAGGAAGCCGGAGTACCCAGAGAGAACCACCGACCAACGACGAGCAGAGGGCTGTTCACATCACCGCAATCTCCGTTTTTGTACTTTACTTATGTAGTTTCGCTAACCCTTTACCTAACATGAAAAGCAGACGATACTTTGCAAACAAAATTCTTGAATAACTATTTTTTTTCATTTTTTGTCTCAAAAACATAGGTTATGACCCCTCGTTGGAACGAGCTCGACGAGCTCGTTCCAACGAGGGGTCATAACCTATGTTTTTGAGACAAAAAATGAAAATATTTTGAAAATTAATTGGCGATTTTTTAGAATAGCGCTGGCCGGTTTTGGCCGTTACGTTGGGTAAAGGGTTAAAAGACGTTTTCTTGGAAATTATAATTCGCTTTAACTATTTGCCTATTGGAGGCGAATTCACTTCCCATTACACGATACCCTGTTATCTGGTAAATGTATAACCTTAGCACTAGTTAAGAGAATATTCGCCTATAGAAAGTATATATTTATTCATTTATTAAGGTTTAACGGCACTTTAACAGCCAACGTCATATCGTGTGGGTGACAGTTTTACGGGTGGAGGAAGTCGGAGTACCCGGAGAGAACCACCGAGCAACGACGAGCAGCTGCCAGCTCCCCAACATCGTAACTTTGCACTGCAGCACAGGTGGGGTTAGATTGTTTGAAGACATGAGCGCCATCGAAGTGCAGTACGCCTTAGTACACAGCGTCATCGTACCCCCATGTGGGGTTAAGTGCCTTGCCCGAGGATACAACGCGGGAGTCCGAATCGATCGCTTAGATGGTCACCTATCCATGGACTAACCGGGCTCGGCGTTGCTTAACTTCGGTGATCTGACGAGAACCGGTTACCGCAACGCCCCCTCCCACCCCGCCCCACACACACCTATAGAAAGTAATAGCCTTTTAGCAACGATTTATTGATGATACCAGACGTTGCGAAATTTTTCATCAAATCAAGTCGTGGCTACTGTAAAGCAGCCACGACTTGATTTTATGGGAAATTCTAGAAACTTATCAGCAGGTTTCCCCGTAGAAACCCCGAGAAGTGAAACAGTGTTTGTTTACTGTGGTAAACAAATTCTGCTTTGCTGGTAAAATAAGACCCGGAACCAATGCTTGGAGTAGAAATACTTTTTAGAAATAGTGGGCAGCATAGTTTTTTTTTAGTTTTATAGTTTAATGCATTACACCATAATGGCAGTTGCACAATACAAACATAACAAATAAGAAGAATTAGTAAACATGATGTATAATATAAATCTTAATAAATTAATCTTTATAAATTTATTTGATTTGAAATAAATACTGTTTAAACAGAACTGGTTCCATCTCAGGGACAAGATTAGAACCGGTTTTGGTTCTAAAGAGAACCTGTATTTTTTGCAGTGCAGGATCCTGAAGCAAATTTGCAAACACAAAGTACTAATTCTACAGATGTATTTTATTTATTTATATATGTCATGAATACGCCTTTTGAGAATGCTTGTTGAAATTCTGTAATTCACTCCACCTAATACAGAAAAGAAACCGGTGCTAAAATTCGTTTATCTTTCCATTCAGAACTGGTTTATGCACTTGGTGATCGTTTTATGAAGATGTTGCGTCTGTCAAACTTTTATTTCACCAGATTTCAATGATAACACGGGTTGGGTTCTACTGAAAATCTATTTTGGTTAACACATGCATGTTGAAATAATATTATATGTGAAGACTTATTGATTTATTGTACGAATATATATATACGGACAGTAGTACTTGCTTCTGGTGTTTTGTATCCAGGACGCAATTTCTTTGGGGAAGTGATAGGGGGGGGGGGGGGGGGGGGGGCGTAGCTAGATTTTATGTGTGGTTTACAGTTAATTTCACTGTGTGCTTTTAACCCTTTGAACCCTAGAGGCCGTTTTTTCCGCTCAAGGAACATGACACGTCATAACTTCATTAAGTACGATGGCTTCAAAGCGAATATGTGGCAGAAGACCAATCAATATTTTCAACGTGCTGCCCCAGGGCAGCACGTTGAAAATATTAATTGGTCAGCCCCCAAATAATGAATACGGACTATTCCATTTGCTGCTATTGAACTGACATGGAAGATACCACTAGGGTTCAAAGGGTTAAATACTGCAGCTCTCATCTCTTGTGTTTCAGCTGATGCAAGTTACGGGACAGGCGGCTTCTCAAAGTGGCCGGGCTCTATCTCTTCTGAAGTCACGTGATAAACAAAATAATTACTTCACTTGCTCCAGACAGAGTAATATATTGGGTCAACGGTCTCAATACACAGTGGTGTCCGCTTTCTCAGTATAATGACATGGATTAAAAGAACCCATATTTAATTTGAGGGTTGACAGCGGTGTATCCATGGGGTTAGGAATTGAAGGAATCGACCCCCTCCCCACATACACTTTTTCTGAAAAATGTCAGTCTTATATACATTCATGCCTCAAACCCACTGTCAACAAAAATCCCCCGGTGGATAGCTTCGGAGGAGACATTTTTCTATAAGTGAGCAATGAGGGCTCCAGCAATCCAGTTATCTAGAGATTAGTGTGCCACAGATCTCTAAATAATTAGATTGATTGAGCACTCACTGATCACATATAGAAAAATGTCCTCAACCTGTGATTTCTACTAGTTTTCAATCAATATTTGAGGACTTTCACTACGTTTCAGTCTAAAAAAATATTTTAGCCAAATAAAAGAGATGTTTGGAAAAATTTCACTTACGCCCTTTCTGAAATTTCCAACATTTCCAAATTAAGGCTTCGAATTTCCAACTATTGTAAACTTGACGAATGAGGGGGACGGGTGGGGTCCTCTCCTGTCGCAAAGTCCCTATTCCTGAGCGAATTGAATGAAATTTTGTGTAGCGGCTGCAATTTCAATTAAACAGGTAAATTAGGATGCTTGTCCCGGGTTCCCGATTCCTCACCGGCTCCCCGTCCTGTCACGGGCTCTGCTCACAACTGCAGCCAATTTTGCAGTAAAGTGAATATTTCATTAAGTGTATTTTGATTACAAATTGATAGAAGCGTTATTTGAAAACTTACACGAGATCAAGCATTACACTGCATGGAGAGTGTATTATCACTAAATCACCCGCAGAGTGGAGATTCCACCTGAGCAATAATTGCGAATTTGTTGCAAATGATAGCAATCACAAGCAAAGTTCCAGCCAATGGACCTCCGGGTTAAACCCGGAGGTCCATTGGCTGAAACATTGCTTGTGTTTTTTGTCCATATGTACAAAATTCGAAAGTGATACTTTGGGTGGTAACTCCACTCCACGGGTGATTTAGTTGCAATCCACTCTCCACGTACTGTACGTAAACAAGCGGCGGGGTAAACCAGGAAACTTCACCCAGACTTACGTTTTGTGTTTCATCCACTTCTTGTTTTTCCCCGTCCTCCGAAGGAAGATTTGGGGGTATCTAGTGGAGACCACCGTCCGTCTGTCCGTCCGTCTATCTGTCCACCGGTCTGTCCGTACAAACGTTTTGGATTGTGATTTCAAAGCCATCGGTCGGATTTGGATCTCTTTTGGAAATGTATGACCTGCATGGCGAACGGATATGAACATGAACGGGATCCGTCCAATAATTTTTCACAGAGTTATGGCTCTTTTTCACTCTTTCGACTTGAGAAATTTGTCTCGCCCTCTGTATTGTACTTACAGCATGTTGGATTTGAAAACCACTTATTTGATCAAATCATAATTTAAGGGGTTACTTGTGGATGCCTAGACAACAGTGCTTCCTTTCGATTTTGGTCCAGCTAGCAATTCAATATATGGTCACTATGGCGTTGTGACACCGTCGGGAGCATTTTGTCATGTTGCTCTTGTTTGGTTGGACGTGAGTATGAATGTACTTGTCGTGCATGATGTTTCGTGAATAGTTTATGAGGTAGAAGAGTACGAAGAGTGAGCTTGCACCCATTCGAACAATCCAGTGTATATTGACCGAATTAGATTTAAATGCTTGGGTATTTTTTAAAATGATATATTCATCAGGCTTTTTGTTAAACAATGATACACGCGGGAAAATATTTCAAAGTGTTTTCTAATACATCTTTTCAAAAGCTTTGACCCATTGTCTAACATATCAGAATCACTGTCATTCAGCGGCGCATCCGTGGGTATGGGTGGGGTGGAAGGCTAGACCCCCAATCTTATATGGTTTCTATCATAAAATATGCGCGTTGATTCACATATTTTAACACTGAAGGAGACTATAGTTTACCTCACCTTGGTGACAAAATTGCATTGTACCTTCATTTGTCGCTACAAGGGTCCACAGCAGTCTTGTCAGAAAGTCAGAAAAGAGTTGTGTGATCGGTCTTCGTCCGTCCGACCTAAAGATGAGTTTGAGTATTCTGACTATTCTCTTGGTCACCACAGAGACAGGAATTGCAGAACAAAATAAGCAGGTTTAACATCACTTTAGATAGTATTCTTTTCGGCGATTTCTCTTCGTCTAATTCAGATAATCTAAAGATTTTTCAACCTTTCCAAGACTATATTTTAGATACGGGACGTTTTCAACGGAATGGGTAAACTATGATAAACTTCAAACACTCTCTCTCTCTCTCTCTCCAGAGAGAGAGAGAGAGAGAGAGAGAGAGAGAGAGAGAGAGAGAGAGAGAGAGAGAGAGATCGAGAGATCAAGCAATCAATCTCAGCCTATTTCATTGGCCACAACTATACTGTAGTTGTCACAAATCTAATAGACCAGTACGTATTTCAATGGTCGAAAATGTCTCTTTGTCATGCGAAAACTCACCCAAGATTTACCGAAGAATGGATTTCCCTCTTTTTGGATGAAACACGTATAGAATGTAATTAAGTGTTTTATAAAATGTGATTAATGAAATCAGAATTATGTGTTGCCCTCCATTGCACACGCACTTGCAATCATTTATTGTCTTTTGTAATGTGTGAAATGTATTGGGAGAGACGTTGATATGGGCTATGCCTGTTCGTCAAACCCTATTTCTATTTTGAGAAATAAAATTATGTTTAAAAAAGAAAAAAAGAAGGAGTATTCTCCTCCCGAACCGCCAGCCTGTTTGCAATAAAAACTCGATGTGAGTAATTACTGAGGTGTTACAATTCTCGTCCCGATCTGCAGTTTCGCATTATTGCACAGTGGTGTTTTTTTATTGAGGTTTAATGACACTTTCGTCAGCCAGGGTCACCTAGTGTTGGACAGTTTTACGGGTGAAGGAATCCAGAGTACCGGAGAAAACCGTCGAGCAACGTCGAGCAGCTGCCTGACTCCCCCAACGTACTAACTCCACACAAACAGGGTTAGTATTGGTTGAAAGTGAGTGCACCATCCGCGTGCAGTGCGCCTTAATGCACAGCGCCACCGTGCCCCCACCTAGGCAAATGGGATGAAGTTACTTGCGTAAGAACACAACGCAGTTACCCCTAGCGGCGATTGAACCCTGGACCTTTAGGTTTGAAGTCCAATGTCGTGATCACTGAGCCAATCTGCTCCCTCACAGTGGTAAAATTCTCAACTAAGGGCATATATTGAAACTAATACCATGTAAATTTGAGATATATTTTAGTATCGGATATATGATTACATTAGGTAATTTGTTGGACAACAGAATTTGATGTTTTAGTCACAGAGTTGGAGTCTGATGCATAGAGGTTAATTAACAGAAGAAGTATGGGAAACTGTACCTTCGAAAAACTGACTATTTTTCAAAATGTAATTTTTACACGGAATTGTTACCAGGATTATAACTAATAAATGAGAAGAAAACATAATTTTCCCCCAATATTTTAGAAATAGGGGATGATATGATCCAGGGGTAGTAACTGAGGTTAGCTGGAAAATTCTGCTTTTGAGGCTGCTGGGTGGCTGAAAATGACTGGTTACGGCATTTTTATGCATTTATTAGGGCTCAAGCTTTTCATTTGACAGTAAATTATTTCACCCACATTCAGATTGTATACTTATCAAATAGTGTTATATGTTTTTGGTATTTGGAAAATACAATACATATTATGGGTTAGATAACTAAGTTAAAGAAAATTTGCATTTGAGGAGAGTGTATGGCATGTTATATTTGGAAATACATGGAAAACTTTGAAGCGAAACCTTAATTTTATTAAAATCGATGTGCTACACCTGGGCGAGGAGAATTGTCCCTGTTGTAAAAATCTTCCCAAGAACTAATCGATACAGATGACTTGGTATTACACACTGAACTTCGTTTTAAGGTGCAGAATGAAAATTGTCCAATATAGGTAGTAATATTTGATGTAACAGGAAGGGGGTATGGGCAAATTTTACAATTTTCGAACCCAGGGACCGATTTGAACGACATTTGCATTTATCTGAGTTGTCAATTTCTTGATTTATGCAAAACAAACTAGCTGGATGCCCCATGCGCGACACAGGCTAAAAATAGAAGTGGAAATATTTCGTTAACGCTGCGGATAAAATCATGTTCTGTTTTGGTCTGAAGTGGGTTTATTACTTTGGATACGGGCTTGCTTTTAGGTTTAATGAGATTAAAGCGGCTGGTATACTGACACCCGAATGCCCTAGGCCCCGGTGAATCAATATACAGCAGTAATGCCATTGATAAACTATGAAATATTAACTGGTCGAGTCCTGGAAGTCCAAATTTGGGCTGTATTCTGATGAGCAGGTACCAACACTTAGGCGAAACAAAATTAAATAATTGATTCTCAGGCAATTTTTGTTTTTTAAACGAATGAGGGAGGGCGGTTTTTATTTTTATTTTTTATTCCTGATGGAATGGTCGCCGATGCCTAAAATCTAGTTGTGAGAGCCTAAAATTAAATATAAGAGCTTCCACGTTGATTTTACTGATGTTTTTTTTGTAACAGTCATCATACAACACAAAAGCAATATAGAACAACTAAAATGGAGATAAAAAAAAATAATAAGGAGTTTTTTGACTGGTTGAGTGCTAGAAGCCACAATCAGGCCTTTCAAAAAAAAAAAAAATGAGGGCACCAGTGCAAAAGGCCAAAAGCTTACATTTTGCTTACCCACGTCTCGTATTCAGTCAAACGTAAATAATATTTTGTTTATACAAATTTGTTCTATTATAAATTATTGGAGAGCACTTGTTGGCACTCGCCAATAATTTGTAATAAAACAATTTTTGATGAACAAATTCAGACCACCAAAACTAATCTAGCCCTCAACCAGTTAAATAAATAATTATTTTGTACATATATATGAGAATAAATAAATAAATAAATAAATAAATAAATAAATAAATAAATAAATAAATAAACAGTAATGAATGAAGACTTGCAACGGCTGTATGTTTATGATTACGCCGTGGAGAGAGTTCAGGCATGAATGTGTATTAGGTTGATATTTCTCAGGAAAAGTGGAGGGACTAGCCCACCCGAGTCCCCACTGTGGCTACATCCACCGCTGCATGGTCGGACAAATATGGGTCTCCCTGCAATATCTGAAGATAGTTACGGGCCTGGGTTGTCCCATATCTATTACATAAATGGGTAGCATGTGGTTACGTGATTCCATCAGTGTTCAGCTAGGAATTGATATTCAATACAACTAGGCATTTTCCGTCGCATGGGCGGGGCTACCCGTCCTAGGACGCGTCGGCTCATTAGTTGTTTTTAGGGCTGGAAGAATAAACGTAGATTGGTCCACCAGTCCACCACAAAAAATGTCCCAACCTTAAAGTTTTCTGCGGGTTAATTGCTGTCACGCATAAACTTCCAAGTTCATACCTTCATGTCAAATATGAGACAAAACAAGTAGACACACTCGTCAGTTCACCATAGCAACGCCCGATTCTGAGTGCCAGTGCTCTTTCACTGACATCGTTGTTCCCATCGGTTCTGAGCAAAAACAAAACATTCTTTACGGCATAGAGTGTTACGTACAACCAATAAATTACAATATATGCGAATTTTAATGTCAATGAACGGTAAAATATTAAATATTTTTACCATTAACCCTTTACCTAACTTGAAAAGCAGACGACACGTGCAAAAAATATTCTTGAATAACTAATTTTTTTCATTTTTTGTCTCAAAAACATAGGTTATGACCCCTCGTTGGAACGAGCTCGACGAGCTCGTTCCAACGAGGGGTCATAACCTATGTTTTTGAGACAAAAAATGAAAATATATTGAAAATTAATTGGCGATTTTTGTGAATAGCGCTGGCCGGTTTTGGCCGTTATGTTGGGTAAAGGGCTAATGAGGCGTGAAATGTAAAGAAAACGTGAATAGGTTCGATAAAAAATTGCCGGTAAACGAACTTCTGGATGCAATATTATTGATGACAAAATGGAAAGCCTGTACTTAAACTATACTACTCAAAGTTGGCTAAGCACCAAATATTGTGAAATTTGATGGATATGATTGAGGAATGTATTGAGATGGTCCCCAGTGTTTACATTAGTTCTCTTGACAGGCAGACTTTTCGTGACAGTCATGTAAAGCATGTACCCCATTGATTGTCATGATGTTTTCGTGTACTGTCTACATGTACATTACAAGTTTAAGGTATTCAATCTTCATTTTAACACAAACCCTTGTGATTTAATGATTGAATTTGGCAAATGCAAATGTAAGAAGACATTTGTCTGAAGCAGAAATATGGCGGGTTGTAGGGTTGGTGGAGCAAGGGGCTACCCATCGTCAGGTTGGTTAAGCCCTTGGTGTGCACCATGCGGTGATGACCAGAGCCTAGGCAAGATTTCAGCGGTATGGCAAACCAGTAAGACGGCATGGTGGTGGCAGAGACAGGGCAACATCTGCAGCCTGAAAACCGGTTTTTTATCATTCAGGCACGTAGGAACCGCTTTGCCACAGCAACCCAACTTTGCAGTGACCTTCAGAACGCATCCGGGGTAAATGTTTCGACGCAGACTATCCGGGCAAGGTTGCACGAAGGTGGTCTCCGATCGAGAAGACCATGTATTCGCATTCCGCTGTCCCAGAACCACCACAGGCACGATATGAATGGGCCATGGGCCACGTTGGATGGACCAGAGAAGATTGGCCACCTGTCATTTTTACAGATGAGTCAAGATACTGCCTAGACCACACAAATAGGCGTTCTGGGGTATGGGGAAGACCAGGAGAGCGATTCCATGCAGCCATGCTGAGCATGACCGCTTTGGTGGAGGGTCAATCATGGGATGGACGTACAGAGCCCCGTGTCCTTGAACGTGGTACATTGACTGCACAGCGGTATATTGATGAGATCCTGGATGTCCACGTCAGATTGTATGCAGGTGCAGTGGGTGATACATTCATTCTGATGGACGATAATGCCCATTCTCATGTTGCCCATGCATTCGGGAAGTACCGACAGAGGGAGGAGATTGAGCGTATGGACTGGCCAGCAAGATCCCCTGACCTCAATCCAATCGAACATGTCTGGAATGAGTTGCAGCTTGCAATTTCAGCCCGTCCAGTCCAGCCAAGAAGTGTCCAGGAGCTTGATGCCATGGTGGTCCAAGAATGGAACAACATCCCACAAAGCACCACCAGGAACCTGACTGGGAGCATGAGAAGGCGTTTTCAAGCTGTAATTAACAGTAATGGGTCTCATACTCGATATTGAAGCCATATCAGTTCGCTCCGTCAACTTTTTGGCAAATTTGAAAAATTTCCTCTTTTTCCAATAATATCCATTTTCCATGGTTGTCGTATTCAAAAGCTAAAACATAATGTCAAACACAAATACAATCTTAATTTCTGTACTTAAATCATTAAAGATATAATTAAATAAAAAAATATATATACACTTTTCCTTATAATATTTCAACCAAAACGTGAAACAGGTAGTTGGATGTACTTGGTGCTTAGCAAACTTTGAGTAGAATATTAAGAGTGGTTGGTCGTCATTGTTACATCATCCTGTACATTGTTATTAAATGTAGTTTGTGCGTCAATTCAGCGAGAAACGTGCAGGTTGTCAAAATACACCAAAACACAAAGGTAATATATCTCTAACGACCAGGGTCGGCGGAAGTTCGATAAAAGTGGAGGATCACAAATTTTCAAAGCCACAATGGTTCGGCCCAGTGGGAGAAATGTTAAAATCATATATTGCTAAATGTTCAGTGAACCACTTTAGACTTTCGTCCAGACGAGGCCGCCGCAGTGTGATCACTACCCTATCCATTTCGTCTACTTCAATCATCTTTTAACCTGAAGCCTAGCCTTTGGGTTGGAAACTGCCCTATCCATTTCTTCAAGCCAACCGAACAATGATGTCAGTGAAAGAGCACCGGCAGACAGAATCAGATGTTGCTGTGGTGAACTGACGCATCTATCTACTTGTTTTGTCTCATATTTAACATGAAGGTGTGAACTTGGAAGTTCAGCAATCTACTCGGCAGTAAACTGGTAGACCAATCAACGGTTATTCTTCCAAACATTATAACCAGCTAGTGGGCCGACCCGTCCCAGGACAGGTAGCCCCGCCCATGCGACGGAAAATTTCTTGTCGCATTACATATCAATTTCTAGCTGGACACTGACGGAATCACACGCTACCCATTTAAGTAATAGATATGGGACCACCCAGGCCTGTAACTATCTTCAGATATTATAGGGAGACCCGTATTTTCCTGACCATGCAGCGGTGGGTGTAGCCACCGTGGGGGCTCGGGGATGGGCTAGTCCCTCCACTTTTCCTGAGAAATATCAATCTAATATACCTTCATGCCTGAACTCTCTATACGGCGTAATCATAAAACTACAGTCGTTGTGGGTCTTCATTGATGAGTATTTAGTTGACAAATATGTCTAACAGTATTGTAATGTCGTAAAAGATTCGGTCAAATCAATTCTCGATTGAGAAACCTTTCTTGCGCTGATACAAAGAAAAGTAATGTTTGTGATTTAGACTCAATCGTCTGGAATATTTCTGTTGGTCGGAAAAACGATTCGTTTTTCCGACCAACTGAAATATTCCAGGCGATTGAATCTAAAACACGGGTGATGGACTATTTAAGAGCTAGAATTGTTCAAGGCCTGAAGAGGGTCGAGTTTCTTACAGAACGTCACTGGTGGCTTGAGGACTTGTGGTGATGTGTTGTCAGTTACTTTTGCTAACACCTCGCGTTGAGATCTGCTGACACGCGATTCTTGGAATATACAATGCTGTCCTAGAATATCGTAAATACAGAAAGTAATTACAAGAAATAAAACAGTTAGAGCTCATTAATAATGCAAGATTTACTAGGATTGTTAGGTCGCAAAATGAGTGCACTATTGATGTTTGCATTTTCTTGACTTCGGGTTGGACGATGGTTGAAGAAGAAACGGATCAAAGAGACCGAAGGGAGGATTCTTTCGATTTGCAAATAATATATTACAGGAATGTCTTTATATTGATACGTTTGCAAGCGTCAATTTTAAAACTCATTGTGTAACCGCGCAACATGTTTGTGTATAAAATGGAGGGTCACGTATCACATGTGCGGGGTGTGCCCCCCCCCCCCCCCTCCCTGGTTCCGCCGCTTCTCCTAACGACACTGAAAGGATAAAGATGCATTCTTACCCATTTACCAAACACGAATAGTAGACAATACTTGCATAACATATTCCGGAATCACCAGAAAGTTTTCATTTTTTCCTGTAAACATAGCTTAGGACCACTCATTGGAACGAGCCCTGAACATTCGTTCCAATGGGCGGTTAACCATAAGCTATGTTTTTTGACGCAAAAAATGAAAAAAATAGTTATTCAAGAATTTTGTTTGCAAGTGTCGCCTGCCTTTGGTGTTAGGTAAAGACTTAACCGTAAATTTAACGTAGCTGTTTCCAGTTATGGTTTACTTGTTTGTTTGCAGTTTTTATCGATATCTAAGAATCTTATGCGTTTGTTGCAAAGCACCAGATTATTTTTTTATTTTTTTCGTTGATACTGGCGTATTATGCAGATTTTCATGACAGTGCTTTTTCCAACATTTTGCAAAATTCAATTCTCTGTGTATAATTATGGTTTTCTAAACACGGACTTTCATCTCAAAGAGGAATACGCATTCAGTTTCTATTTAATAGATCAATTTCCTGTTTTAAATCAACAAATCGTTTTATATGGTTTATAAGTACAAAGACATTGCAACCAAGTGCAACCTCCAAAGAGTCAATAAGTCAGCCCGAACAGGCAGTTTGATTTTCGTTTTAACATCTCTAACACCGTGTACACACTAATCTCTACGCAACTGGATTGCTGGGACGCTCATTGGTCACATATAAAAAGGGTCGCTAACACTACCATCTTGGGGTGGGGAGTGGGGAGTGGCAGGCGTGGACTGAGCGAAGAAAAGTTACCGGGAAATGCACCAAGGCCAAAAGAGAAAAAATTGATATTTCGAACTGAACGAACGCGGCTTCCTTGCATTTGAGCGACCAATAGCAGTCCACATAGAGGACAGCTTGATGGCATTTTTGTATCATCTTCATCGATCATTCGGCAAAAATGGTTCTACTTGGGATGAGGGGAGGACCCATCAGGAAGACCATAGTTCGGCACAATGGAAAAAAAAATGATTTCTGAAATTGAAGGAACGCTCTTTCCTTTCATTTGAGCGATCGATTGCAGACTAGACTGCTGATATGTCGAAATGGCCTCTATGTGGACTGCCAATGGCAGTCCACATGGAGGACAGTTCGATATACCGGCAGTCTGTGCAAACAGATACAATTAGCTCTTTGGTCATTTTCACGAAATTTCACGCACCAACAGGTGTTGGGCTGCATCAGTTGTGGGGGGCCCAGGACACCCAACAGGGTGCCCACCGGGAATTTTCCCGGTGCACCATACTGTCAATCCGACTCTGGGGAGTGGGCCTGGGGGGATGTTGCTTTAATCAAACAATGCTCAACAGAAAAAAATTCTCGAAAGTTTTCAGTTTCCCGACGTCTCGCAATGGCCGATCGCCATTTAAAGAACATACTTTGATGTCTGTCTGTCTGTCTGTCTGTCTGTCTGTCTGTCTGTCTGTCAAAAATGAGTATGTCAATAATTTGCGTATTTTTCGCGGCAATACAAACTGAAAATATACAACATATTTTAGTTATTGATGACGAGAAACAAGTGTCAAAATTGGGAAGTTGATAACATGTAACTAGTTTTCGTACTTGGTAAACACCACGGCGTCTGATGAAGAGAAATCTGTCACGCTGTGACTGCGGTCACAGCGTAACTGCTTTTCACACCATCAAACGCCGTCGGTGGGAGGCGTTATTGCGTAGATTGACCTGACGCCATCTTGAACGGGAGATTATGCTCCGACTTTTATCGCTGGCGGTCCAGCAATCCAGCTGTATAGAGATCCCTGAATATGCATGCATGTTGAGTGAAGAAAAACCCGACAACAATGAGCAGATGACAACATAAACACCCGATTTGTAAGAAATAATTGGTAAGAAAGCTGAAAACACTATTTTTTATCCGTCATTCTAATAGTTACTGGCTTTGATCATATTTTGTAACAAAAGCCGAAGATCTTTTCAAAATATGGTTGTTGTTGGACATATGTTCGCATTTTCATTTAGGGTAGATGATACTCATGCTGACGTCACAGAAAGACCCATTTCTCTCCTCTGTCCTCAGGCTAATAGTGGTGTTGGTGTGTCTTTTATAAAATGACTAGCGACTACCATAAAATCTCCTCAATACCGCTGAAGTTTGTTCACCAATTCTAACTGGCCGGAAAACGTAAGTCTAAATTTTTCCAAATCCCTATCAAGTTTTTCTCAAACGAGGCTCACGTGACGTCACTGACTTGCGTTTTTTTTACAAACGCGACAATTTTACAGACGCGAAATATAAACTAGAGTGCCGGTGATTTAACACTCTTGACAAATTTTCCATAATTTATTTCTTTGTTCGCATTTGAGGTATCGTATTCAATTTTTAAGTATCCACTGTCACATAATAAACAAATAAGTACAACAGTCAACCAATCGGGGTTGTATTTTGTCTCGTTACAGAGACCAGGAGCCAATACTATAAAACTTCTACAATTGTAGTTTCTAGAATTGTATTGTCCAGATATAACTTTAAATGGGTTGAAATGAACAAGTAGCATTTTCAAAGATGTGGAAATTTGCCAGTTGGCAAATTGCCATATCTTTTAAGATGTCAATGATTCAGTTTAGGTAGAAAATACATTTCTAGAAAATACAATTGTAAACGTTTTATGGTATTGGCTCCAGATCAGTCAGATCAAAAACGACGCCTACGGAATGTGACAATCCAGATTGATTGATCTTATGTCACGACACCCTGGAATTCCCGTTCCAATCAACACCTGTGTCCGGATAAGTTGACTCGGAGTATTAAGACTTCGGACTTGGGCCAATCGGTGCTAGATTACAATTGGACTTTAGGTCTTTGTAGTGTTGGATCTTCTGAAATTCCGGCCTTAGAAGTGTTGAGCCTTTTAAATATCGGTACCTTATAGAGTATTGGGCCTTCAGAATATAGGTACACATCCATCACAGGGTTAGGGTTGCTTAACACAACACTTCATCATTTATAATGTATGAGCATTTTCCTACTTGTTCAGCAGTTTACGCTACTCATTTATCGATACCAATAGTTCAATAAAGTTCTGTTATAATATTCTTCACTTAATGAGCGGAACATGATTGTAATTCTAAAGGGAATACGATTTTTCCACGTTTGAATAAAGCAGCGGGATTGAAGAAGAGTGCGATATTTCAATGAGGTTATCTTTCTTCTTAGACTGTTGATGGACTGAAGGCAGCATAATTAACTGGAAGGACTGTTGATGGACTGAAGGCAGCACAATTAACTGGAAGGACTGTTGATGGACTGAAGGCAGCACAATTAACTGGAAGGACTGTTGATGGACTGAAGGCAGCACAATTCACTGGAAGGAATGTTGATGGACTGAAGGCTGCACAATTAACTGGAAGGACTGTTGATGGACTGAAGGCGGCACAATTAACTGGAAGGTGCCGATGTTTAATGTTTGAAATACCTGATATTATTTTGCCAGATATATACTGCTCGCAAGCAAGGTAAGACCAAACTGCAACTAAACGTCGAAGAGAATCGTCAAAATAGTACATTCATGTGAATTTAATTAGCTTTTTCATATTCATAGAAAATTGGAAATTAAAGTGACCTTAAAAAGATCCCGAACGTTTGTCCGATTTCTTTAGTACAGCAGCGGAGTATTTAACAAGGTTACTGGAAGGGCTCGAAAGAGTACCATGATCTTAGAATATTACACCTTGTGTAGTGAATTTATTTCATTTAACCGATGTTGTGTTGTGATGTAAAACACCGTTGGAAAGTGCTCGGGAGAACTTTCTAGCAGTGTATTCTATCACAGATTTCCATCTCCAAGTGTTAAAGAATAAGACAGGACACAATGAGGGTGGAGTGTGGGGTACTGGAATCAACGACCCGAGGGTGTCTTCCCACTAGACCAATTCCCTTTAGACCAATTCCCTTTAGGCCAATACCCAAAAGACCAATTCCCCTTAGACCAACTACATACTGTTATTGATTAAGGGTTGATTAAGGATAATTAAGAAAACATTTATTTACTGATAAGCACTTTATTTGATAAAAAAATATTTATATGCATAACATACAAAAAATATAGGTTTATAACATTTCAGCATAGCTCAGTACATATAACATTTTACAGAAAATGAGGTCCCCAGAGGGTGAATTTGGTGATGCGACCCTGCAGATCAGGGTAGCATCACTAAATTTACCCTCTGTGAACCTCAACCTGAATCATGATCTCAAACATAAACAGAAAGAGGTATCCAGAGGATAAACAGGCCCACTGTATGGGATAGCATCAGCAAATCCACCCTCTGGGGACCTCATTCTGCAAATGAGATACTGATTATTTTCAGGCTTGAATATCAATAACATTAAATACATTTATAAATATTTATAAATTTATCAAATTATTGATATAGAATTATTTTAAAAGTAGAACACATCAGTTGGTCTAAGGGGAATTGGTCTTTTGGGAAATGGCCTTTTGGGAATTGGTCTAGTGGGAATGAACCGACCTGAGGTGGGTTTTTTCCCTGTATTTCACGAGCGCCGAAGGCGACCGTGAAATACAGAGGAAAACTCCACCAAGGGTCGTTGATTCCTGTCACTCGTACCATAGTAACTATACTCCGGGCTGTGTTCTGTATTTACACCACGATTAAACTTAAATTAAGTGAATGAAGCTGATATTTTGAAAGAAAAATACCCCCTTCGGTGGTCTGACAACTTTCTTGCTTGACACTGTTTTGTGTCAAAGCATTTCCTCCACGTCTCTTAAACGCGTAAGGCGGCGGTCACACCATCGTATGTCAAGCATCCGGTTTTTGATACGACAGTCGTTTTCGACATCGGATTGAAATAAAAACTGTAGCATTCCGTTGTGGTCTACGTTCACGATAAAATTTTCGCACCTGTCCGCCCGAATGAAATGGAACATGATCCATTTTTTGACGGACGAATCCAATCGTACAGGACAAATCAAAGTATCAAAAACCACATAATTATGCATGTACTACGTCATTTTTCCGATTCCTGGAAGTGCTGCGTAGAAGGTAGGTGTGCATCTTGGTTACTCGTGTCTTATATTTCCCCAGCATGGTAGTGAACTTATGAATATTATGTAGATGATTAATTTTCAAGTGGTTGAACGTCTACGTCACTGCCGCCCTCAATATTTTAATTTTTTTTATTCGAATTTTATTGACAATTAAAATAAAATTATAAAATCATAGCAAAATGTCCATCAGTCCAATATACAGGGGGTTCAATTGGCCCCATTTTCATGATATTTCAATTTATACGTGCTTTGGCGCCATGGGAGCGGTGGAAGGGGGGGGGGGGTCAAAATCGGGTGGGTGTCCGATATTGAGTGGATGAAATTGTCCGACAATTTTCTCCTGAAGTCGACTAAAATATCCGTTCACAACATAATTCATTCATATTCAATTTTCTTTTAATGGAACATTCTTTAAAATGAAAAATGAAGCATAGTATTTATAATAAATGAGTCATAATAGTTAGGTGGGACTGATTTTTCAAAATGAAAAAAAAGGAAAATATTAATTTTTTTTTAACAAAAACAAAAAGTCTGATTTATCAAAAACAATAAAGTGTTTTGATAGCTATCCTTCTTTGCAGATTCCATAACAAAAACAAAAACAGACGATGTGCTCTTCTCGAGCCAGAACAAAAACAAGTTCCCATCCATTTACTCATCAATATTTGCATTCATTTCATTTATTCACTTTTAACCATTTACATGGCGTAAAGCAAGTGTTAACACAAAGAAATGTTAATACACAACATGTCCGGGCAGTCCGTATATATACATGTGCTATACGTGTAACCTCTCCAGCGCTGTATGTCGATTGTTCATTGCATACGAAGTTCGAAATTAAAGGGTACCATGGAGTGTTGTCAACAGTACTCTCCCACAACCTCTTGAGGTTATGTGACAGTACTGTTGACAAAACCCCCCTGCTTTGGACGAAAAGGTTCTTAATTTTCAGTGGAAAAGGCTGGAGGGGCCACACGAATGAGGTCTGCCGGAGAAGGTATGTAAACTCTAGTCGTCTGAAATATCGGACTATGATATTTAATGTGTTCGCTATGTGGGTTCAGGCAGTGTTGCCTTGTGGTCAAGAACTTCGGTCTGCCATATCATGCACGACGGGCCTCAATGACCTCCCCCGTGCATGATACAATCGATTGCGTTCCAGTCCTACTAATAATTTTTAATTTCATTTATGGGTGTTATCGGAGATGGGCTGTTACGATGAGTAAAACAGGCGTAATGATGCATACAGGGCCGGGCCTCAAAATAAAATTTATTTGCTATTTTCTCACATTTCAGCATGCAAAATATGTCCGATGTAAATTGTAGACACATAACATTTACCCGAGATCTCACCCTCGTGCACTACACACTTTTTACGAAACATGGCCTGGAGAATTCTCCTGGTCGCGAAAGGTTGGGTGTGCAACATATACACTGCTACAGAATATAAGCAGTGGGAAATGACTTATGGGCACATCTGACACAGTGCTTACATATGCCTGCATTTACAGAAACTAGACTGTTCGAAGTACATATGTCAAGCATCCGATTTTTGATACGACAGTCGTTTTCGCCATCGGATTGAAATGAAAACTGTAGCATTCCGTTGTGGTGGTCACACCTACGTTCACGATAAAATTTTCGCACCTGTCCGCCCGAATAAAATGGAACATGATCCATTTTTTGACGGGCCGAATCCAATCGTACAGGTCAAATCAAAGTATCAAAAACCACATAATTATGCATGTACTACGTCATTTTTCCGATTCCTGGAAGTGCTGCGTAGAAGGTAGGTGTGCATCTTGGTTACTCGTGTCTTATATTTCCCCAGCATGGTAGTGAACTTATGAATATTATGTAGATGATTAATTTTCAAGTGGTTTAACGTCTACGTCAATGCCGCCCTCAATATTTTGATTTTTTTTATTCGAATTTTATTGCCAATTAAAATAAAATTATAAAATCATAGCAAAATGTCCATCTCCCCAATATACAGGGGGTTCAATTGGCCCCATTTTCATGATATTTCATTTTATACGTGCTTTGGCGCCATGGGAGAGGTGGGGGGGGGGGGGGGGGGTCAAAATCGGGTGGGTGTCCGATATTGAGCGGAAGAAATTGTCCGACAATTTTCTCCTGAAGTCGACTAAAATATCCGTTCACAACATAATTCATTCATATTCAATTTTTTTTTTAATGGAACATTCTTTAAAATGAAAAATGAAGCATAGTATTTATAATAAATGAGTCATAATAGCTAGGTGGGACTGATTTTTCAAAATGAAAAAAAAAGGAAAATAATAAAATTTTTTTAACAAAAACAAAAAGTCTGATTTATCAAAAACAATAAAGTGTTTTGATAGCTATCCTACTTTGCAGATTCCATAACAAAAACAAAAACGCACGATGTGCTCTTCTCGAGCCAGAACAAAAACAAGTTCCCATCTATTTACTCAATCAATATTTGCAACATATACACTGTTACAGAATATAAGCAGTGGGAAATGACTTATGGGCACATCAGGCATAGTGCTTACATATGCCTGCATTTACAGAAACTAGACTGTTCGAAGTACATATCACTGCATATCAGAGATGAAAGGAGGAAAAGCTCATTCAAATTTGATTTAAAATCAATGGTTTCCGGGAAAAGAAATAACTGAGTTTCATTTGCAAGGCAAACGCCAAGAAACTAGATTTGTAAGGCTATTAAGCACTACAGTTAGTTTGTCTGATCTGGTTTGATTGATTGGGGTTTTATGTCGCGTTCAACAACTATGGCTATATAATGCCTATATCACGATGTTGTTATTTACCGTGATGAGGGTAGAATCAGGCCTTTAAATTCTTCCCTACTAACAACGGTAAACGCTGTGCCCAAATAAGGTAATTGCGCCCAAATTATGAGGAGTTTGAAACTTTTTCCGTAATTTTGCAGTGTTTTAATAAAATATAGTTTGGCCAGGTTTCCATGATGCTTGTAATATAGCTTAGAGCTTACCTTTGAATCACACAGTGCAAGAGGTAAATAAGATTTTAAAAAACCCACAAAGTTCGCCACAGAAAAGCAATCGGCGTCGACAGTGTCGTATACGACACTGTCGATGGCGATTGCTTTTCTATGGCGAATTCTGTATGATCATGCACTTGAAGATTGGGATCTATTATATTCATGTTTGTGGCATTTTTCAGTAAACGCCATGCGTAATTTAGCTTACATTCAAATATGCCTTTGGCTCGACACTGGGAAACTAAGAAGCCTTCGAGTTAGTCGAGTAAACTTACGACAAAGGGTGGTGGGAACCAGAGATAATGGGAAAGACCTATAAGAAGGGGTTGTAAACTATCATTTTAAGATGGGGACCTAAAACCTAAAACAGATGCGAAGAAGAAGAAAATACCGGTGCTTTTTCTCTAACCATGCAGGCCACATCCATATTTGCCGGTGAGTCTAAATAAGACTGATCTGAAGGTCTGGGTAGAATTACTCTAACAGATCCACTCCACTGATTGGCCAAAGAAATCCACCAACCAACGGTTTTCAAAACAAGGAAATCGCATTTTAGCCTCAAATTTCGAATAATTTTCCTGGGGCTGGCTGATTCGCAGCTCGGATGATGCGGCACATCGTATTAGTTGCACCCCCTGTCTGCCGACCTCTATTTATTTTAAATTTTCTACGCGCCACTGCGAAAATACTAGGAAGGGAGTATGCCAATCAGAGTAATTTTAGAAGGAACACTGTTTTCAAATTCACTAGATGTACCAGTCATATTATATAGTACTGATTTGCCGATATTTGCTGGAATAATCTGCTGAACTCGCAGCAACTTGTACAGAACTATTATGAAAACAGAGCTTTAGTGGGACATAAAGTATGACGTAAACAGGGAAATCCCCCTGGATATTCCTTAATTATTATGTGTACAGTTGAAAAAGTTTTGCATTGGTACTTTACGCGTTTCGAGTTGGTGTTCGAATGCCCATGCACGTTTTCTATATAAAAATCATGAGAAGGGGGTGGGTCCCAAAATGTCATGGAAAAATATGCAGGAAAGGATGGGTGTGTCAAAAATCTGCGAAACAAAACATTTCCACCTATGTTCACGCACCCCCTCCCCCACCCCTCCCACCCCGATGGAAATGTACATATAGTATGACCATGCAACCGTTGCCTAACACACAATCAGATGCGTTCTTACATGGCGTTCTCACGCGTAATCCATATTCCACGCGTGATGTATCTGGGAAAATAGAAAACGATTACCATTTTCGTATGAAGTGTACACATTATTCAGAGCTTCAATCAGAACTATTTGCTTTGATCAACAGTGAGATCGACGGCTTTAGTGATCTGAATAAATTTGAGAAATTCAAATTAATATTTGAAAAGAGAACCCCCAGTTTATGCCAAAAAATCTGCAGCGTGATCCAGGATTTTTTAGCCAGATGATTATGATATGTTTGGTGATGTGTATTGGAAATTCCAGTTCACGTCTCCACGTTCTTTTGTGTATCAAATTAATAAAAATGTAGTACTTTGATCGTGGAAAATTGGTGGATGAAATTGTAATTTTTGGAGTACGACTCTGGAATTGTTTTGCCAGACGATCGATTATGATATGTTTGGTAGAGTGTATGTGAAATTCTGGTTCACAACTTCAGGCTCTTTTGCGTATCAAATTAATAAAATATAGTACTTCAATCAGGGAAAATAGGTGGATGAAACTGAAATGTTTTGTTCATGTTACTTGTATATTCTCGCATACTGTCCTATAGAGGATGTTTTATGCTAATAAATAAATGTTAAAAATGCTAAAATGTCTAGCGCAGTCGTTACTGTCTGTATTGTATTGCGTTATGTTGAATACGCACAGCAATTGTGTTATGATATACATGTCTGGCTATCGTTGTTTATTGGATAATGGGTCTGGAATAGTTACCAAATGGATACCACAAGTAATTCAAAAAATCTTTCTTTAAAATTCTCCAAGGTCTGGTAATCTATGCAAAAGAAAAATCAATCCCCATAATTTTTCTGAGGCGATCGCAGACGAACAGATGATCCAGTGTGTACATGCCTACTTTTGTTAATCTCTACAGCGCTAGCGTTTTTCATGGTAGAGGGAGGGGGGGGGGGGTGGGGGTGGAGGGGGGGGGGTGAAGGACAGAGACAAAAAACCCATAGAGATCTCAATAAAAACTGTTGATAAAATTGACAGTGAAAAAGAGTCCAGGGAGTAAAAACTACAGCCTGTTGCATTGTTATTTTAAGTAGCGGAAACACTCGGAGTTTCACGGGAAGTTGACAACTTGTTTGCATAAGGCAATCACGGAGATGACCGAATCGTGTTACGGAGATGACCGAGACGAGAGAGACAAGCTCGTTGCAACGAGGAGTCATTTGCGAAGCTTTGGGAGCGATGCCGAATTGTTAGTATCCATAGTAGGTCTGGTGAGAAAAGCGAGGCGGGGCGGGGGGTAACTTTAACGAAAGCTAGGTCAAATGATGAAACGAGTTACAGATATCGGCTAAGTTGGTATCGAATTGTTGCCCGTTATCGATACAGCTAGAAAGTCACAATGCCATTCACGAACGATATAACTGTGTGTAGATGAAGGTGTGTACGAATGGGTGGAGGAGTATGGAGGGGCATAACTGTACAAGACATATTGGACCTACCACGGTACAGCCCAAAGGGAGAAAAGACGAACAAAAATGGATACAAAGAAATTTACGTTTCCTTGACTATCAGGTCTCAATAAGGACGTTTTTAAATGATGCGTTTAGGAGGGGAGGTTAATATTCTACAAATCGAAAAAGGATGACAACGTTTTGTAGTGTCATGCCACATAGGATCTTAGATCAGCAAGTGAACAAATACCATTTGGCGTCTGTTGTGCATAGGGGCGCCGGAAGCACTTCAGGGCGGAGGCGGGGTCAGGCCCCGGGAAAAGGGCATTTACTCGCACTAGCAGTCCCGCCATGACACGCCGAAGCATAAATGTCTCGAAGGCCGAAGGCCCGAGTTCGGGGGTGTTTGAGAGGAGGTATCCCATCGGGAGGAGACCCCTCCTCCCAAACTCACTCATCGAATTTTGAAATCTTCCAGAGCGGATTTGGGGTATATTTGAGCTTTGCGTCGAGAATAAATCATTGAAAAAATTGAGTGACGAACTTGGGAAGGGCATTGTCTGCCCCCTCTCGCCCCTGTGGTTCGAAGGCAGGGTGGGCAGCTGCCCCCTCTGTCTCTGTGCTTCCGGCGTCCCTGCTTGTACGGCGTATATGTTTGGCCTGTTGTATTTCTTCTTCCTGATCCACCTTCCAACTCGAAGGAGATGGTTGAAGGAGAAGAAATATCGGAGTTTGATCTGGCTTCCGGAGGAATTCATTGACGACATGCAACTAAACTTCAAGTTTGTTTACATTTGAAGATAATGTATTACAGGAATTCCTGAATATTGAAACATTTGCACCTCTCAAATTTTTAAAGTCTTTGGGTATCCATGTAGCATGTCTGTTGAAAAAGTGCATGGGGGAACACCTCCACCCCTCTGTTCTGCTACTTCTGAATCGGCAACCCGACAAGTCCAGATTTACCTGTATTTATTTATTTCGTATTTTTGCACAATGGCTAATCATGACCAAAATTGACCTGTATACGTCCTTGCTAGCCCAGTAGGAATCACACGACTTCCTACACAGTGGCGGACACCGGATTCTGAATTTGAGGGGGCGCCACATTTCAGTCATGGGTCATGGTGCGAAGCACCACTCGATGATCGTAGCGGTGAGTTTGTGGCGAGCACGAGATGGGGTGTCCACAGTCCAACTCTTGTCAGCGGGGTTCGGGGGTTTCATGAGAAAATGTTGGAATATGGAAGGTAAGTGTAACCTTTCGCTGACTTCATTGTACATCATCTAAATGTTTTCTAACCAAAATTTCTAGCACTCAAATTTTGAGGAAAATGTATATAAAGTTAGTTGATGTCCATGTTGTATCGCTGATAATATTGTGTCCCTTGGTATCGGTGTTTGTAAAAAGAACCTGAAATAAAAAATAGGATGGGCGCACGGAGGTGCGCTCCCCAATGAATGCGCCCACGGTACGGGGACTCTCCCATAAATTGAGAAAATGCGTATCCAAACATACTCAATCATTTCACTTTGAAGACAACATGAAGCACATCCACAGTATATGAAGCTTCTCAGTTGCAGCAGCTGCACTTCGTCGCCTGAGTGCTAGAATGTCCTATGTCCCCTATGGGACATAGGACATTCTAGCACTCAGGCGACGACTTCACAATGAAACCCGAACATGGGCGTCAAGCAATAAATACGCAGAACGACACGCGTGTGTGAATTGGTTAATCGATATGGCACGAGAGCCAGCGCAGAAGGATAGAACGAGAGGCCGCAGGAGGATCCGTGATAAAGTATGTATTTATTGTGGTTTATGGTCACACATTTCTGCACAATTTACCAAAATAAACAACTACTACTTCACTTCCCGGGATTCCAATGGGGGATCCGTGATAATTTAAACCTATAGCTGAATCTACGCCGAAATGAAAAAACAGCCTCGACCATTTACTGTATATACAGTGGTGTGTGAAAAGATACCATTCAGGGTGTGAAGTTTGAAAGGGTTACCTAACGTTCAGGATATCAATATTTATAATGTTATTTTTTCTTTTGAGTTTTTCATAAAATTTCCAGAAAATCATATCATGTGAATCTCATTGGAACGAGCTCGTCCAACTCGTTACAATGAAGGATCACATGATATGGTTTTCCTTAATTTTTTTTGAAAAATATTTTTCTTTTTAACTTCTTCATTTGTAAATTACGTGGGTGGGTGCTGCCCAGTTGTTAGGTAAAGGGTTAATTCTATCAAAGAAGAACAGTATCGACACAAAATGTAGCAAAGAATAAACCGTAATTATCCGTTTCAAAAACAATCTTGAAACACCTGAACCTTGTCCTTCAGAAATCAATTTTCCTTTTCTGTATTATTTTCTAAACATTGTTCAGTGTGACCTTTGGGGATAACTGCTATTATCAAACTGCTGAGAAGAACATCTTTGAAAGGAATGCTAATTGAGAGAATGACATAATAGTGAAAATCCATAAATGTACCTCATTTACACAAAAGCGTAACAAAGTTTTATGTCCGTTAATCAAGACAATGTCATTGTACTCCGAAAGTTCCACACCGTTCAGATTTCCTATTTGTTTATCGTCGAAGGTCTTGGAGTGGGGGGCAGAACATCGGAGGTACAATAATGTTCAGTCAATATCAATAAAGGAACCCAACATGAATTATGGATGTTATGATTAGTTTTCCTTTCATCCCACATAGGGCGTCTACCTTTCTCCACCTCAATACAGTCTCCAGCAAGACACTCCCAGATTGACGCAATACAGCGAGTTACGTCCAATGAGGACGTTTTCAAGCACAGGAATAACCCCACACATAAAATCATTGACAATGGGATGCAACGGAAACGATTAAAAATAAGAGATGGTCGTTGTTTGAGACGAATTCTTCCAGAAGAAGTTGAAGAACTGGTGGCGACAGATGGACTGATACGAACATTTGCTTTTAACTCTATTTTGTAAATGGTATTCCTGAAAATCAACGTTCCTTGTAAGTGTATTGAAGATTTCCATTTTTGTTTTATACCTGTCAATCGTAAGATAGTTTTATAGCTGTTAAATTTCCTATTTGTTTATCGTCGAAGGTCTTGGAGTGGGAGGCAGAACATCGGAGGTACAATAATGTTCAGTCAATATCAGTAAAGGAACCCAACATGAATTATGGATGTTATGAGTAGTTTCCCGTTCATCCCATACAGGGCGACTACTTTTCACCACCGAAATACAGTCTCCAGCAAGACACTCCCAGATTGATGCAATACAGCGAGTTACACCCAATGAGGACGTTTTCAAACACAGGAATAACCTCACACATAATCATTGACAATAGGGTACAACGGTAGCTATTAAAATAAGAGATGACAGTTGTTTAAGACGAATTCTTCCCGAAGAGCTGATGGAGTCAGATGGACTGATACGAACAAGCCTGGAAATAAGAGGTCGCGCACGGACAAAGACCGACTCAGTTATGCGTTTGTCAGACGGCCAGTTGCTTGCGCCTGTCACTCTGTCCGAGGCCAATTTTCATAGTAAAGTGGGCAGTGACACGTGAGAATGGTGGGTGAATTATCGCTCACCTCTATTTTTGTTCACTGAAAGTACAAATCCACAATAGTTTATTTCCCGTCATCATAAGACACGACAATCGTTTACTAATTCCGTATACCATGTTATAAAAATTCAATGCAAAACAAAAACATAAAACAAGGACTTTGTAGATGGACACGTTCCTAGGGGATTACTCCCGCAACGTATCGAACATGCAGTGCTTCCCCTTGATTTGAATTTCCGTATTCACAATTGTCAAAAGCAACCCGAATGCAATGTTTTCAATTGAAGTGCTGTCGTCACACTGGCTTATCAATGATATGGTATAAACCCTTCAAGGTATGTGTAAATTCTCATTAAATTGCTTTGAATAGACTGAAAATTATTGTTTGCGACTGATGCTAAATAAAATCTCTGGCAGGGTCTCTAAATGTCCGACAGGAGTTAGTTAGTACCTGTCCGTTTGTCCGCCCCCCCCCCCCCCAAAAAAAAAATATGTCCAGGCTTGGATACGAATTGTTACTTTCAACTCTATTTTTTAAATGGAATGTGTACTGTGAATAAAGAATCTGAATCTGATGGTATTCCTCAAAATCAACGCACCCTGTAATTGTATTGACGATTTCCATTCTTATTGTCGATTATATTTTTCGATTGTGTTTTAATTCTTACCTTACACTAGTGGAGAGAGGGCGAAGAGGTTGATCGCCATGGAGATAACAAGCACATCTATTTGTATGCAACTGATCGTACATAATAACCTAAGTTATGATATTATACTGTTTGGGTTTTGTATTAGAGAATGTTGGAGCATGACATGTCAAGAACATATCGTCCACCACGTTAGCATGAAAAACTGTTTACCTATTACATAGGGCCCTGCGAAGCTTCGAGATTTGATTCGATTTCGAATCTTAAGTTGGTATTCGATCCGATTTGAAATCTGCTGTCGTTTTCCTTCGAATCTTTTCACTGGAATTTCATTTCGTATGGGTCATCTTTGTCGTCCAACAAAACGTGTAGCTGAGACAGAAGTTGTACAGATACAGTACGTGGAGAGTGCATTGTAACTAAATCACCCGCGGAGTGGAGTTATTACCCAAGCTATAACTTTCAAATTTTGTACATATCGACAAAAGACACAAGCAATGTTTCAGCCAATGGACCTCCGGGTTAAACCCGGAGGTCCATTGGCTGAAACTTTGCTGGTGCTGGTTATGCTTTGCAACAAATTTGCAATTATTGCTCGGGTGGAATCTCCACTCTGCGGGTGATTTAGTGATAATACACTCTCCACGTACTGTATAATGGTGAAAATAAAGTCTGGGTGTATTTTCCAACATATTAACATAAAAAAAAACATCTGTACCCATATCACCGTCCATGTTAATTCCAGATTCACGACCACTGCTGAAAGCAAATTTAAAGTTCCCAAGCAATATCGACGATAAGCTCACGGTTGCTAGCGGTTAATCCCGTGCATTGCCCAGTACAGAATTCTCGCACCCGTTTCTGTTTTTTAACAAAAAACTGGGTAATATTCCAACCACATCATTAATGCCTTGATTCTGAAGTTGGAATATTTTATCAATCGGGACTTCAAGACGCCTGTATTCGATTTGAGGTTCGATTCGATTCGATTTAGAATAATAGACTCGATTTCAATCGAATCGAAAATATGTGATTCACAGAGCCCTACTATTACTTGTATTACCGGTACAACGCTCACATGACGTACAGTACGTATCTAGCAGCTTTTGATGGGTTAGGATCACTCGTTTGAACTATTGTGCTGTAGTACTGGACAATGCATAGTATTTCTCTCCGTTAAGGCCTAAAAAATTGAAAATCTGTTTCTCTGGCCCTCCCGCATGGTCCTTTTGGCTGCCGCATGCTCTCTTTTTATAACCAATCTAAACTTAAAAAAATCAAAATCAAATTGTTTATGTCTGATATTTTACCCAAATTAATAAAATTGTCCCTTGAGGGCAACAAGGCTTTGCAATGCTTTAGCATTGCAAAGCCATCTTGCACTGAAGGGACGTAATACACCACCACCCATGCTATTCTGTAGATTATGGGGCCTAAAAGATAAAACAAACCAAGAACATGAACTTTTTAATGGCAAAGAAATAATTACAAAAATAAAAAATGAAATAAAAAAACAACCCGCCCGCATGCAATTTTACAAAAATGGCCTGAGAAACAGAAGATCTACTTTGCGGGACCTTACGTGTTATCAGTGTTGCAATCTGCCTCCACGAAGGTGTTAATTGCAAATAATAAATTATTATTATTATATGTATATGTTACCTCAAAAACATTGCTTAGGAATCCTCGTTGGAACGAGATCGACGGTCTCGTTGCATTGTGGGGACATTAGCTATACTTTTCAGGCAAAAACTGAAGAAATGAAAAATTTGAATGATGATTTTTTACGAATAGCACTGGATGCATTTGCTGTTAACCCTTTACCAAACATGAAAAGCAGACGACGCTCGCAAAAAAGTCTTTTTAACGAGCCCGTTCCAATGAGGGTCATAACCTATGTTTTTGAGACAAAAATGAAAAAATAACGAAAATTAACTGACGATTTTTGAGAATAGCGCTGGCCGGTTTTGGTTGTTACGTTGGGTAAAAGGGTTAACTTAATGAAAGGGTTACTACATCAATAAAATAATAACACATGGAAGATTGGAAACTAATTTTGAGTTCAAGGGATATCAAAGATTTGTTTTGTTTCTGGTCAATGTCGTCTGTATGAATAGATACTCGGCTGTTGACCAGACTTGACAGAAAACAATGCATCAGGTTATATAACTGTCATCCCCATCATTATCTGAACCGTAAATCTCGGCCCACATGCGGACAACATCCGGGGCGAATAGACCTAGAAACGGCTTTTAGATGCAAATTTATTTTTTATAAACAGTGGTATCATTCGTATTTCTATTCTCTGAGGTACATTTTCTTTATTTTCAGATTAGAGCCCTAACGATGCAGGAAATATGACATCAGCTCCTAATAATACAACAGATGTTACGGATGAACCAAACTATGTTGCCGCTTGTTGTTTAAGTGTGATTTGCATAATATCCGCAGTCGTCAATGTGTCTATGTGGATAATAATATGCAGAAAAAAGGATATGCGAACACAATCTAATGCATTCATATTGTGTTTATCTACTGCTGATCTTTTAGTGGCGGTTCTAAACATGCCTGTTACGGTGGTCACAATGGCATACGGACGAAAAGTGTTTTCAGATCATGTGTGTACTTTTATGGGGCTATCCAATATGGTTACGTTTGTGACAAGTGTCATGTCCCTGTGTGGTATCAGTGTTAATAGATACGTTATGGTATGCATGTCTCATAAATACAAGTCATTATTTACAACCAGAAATACTGCTGTGATGATTGCTGGTAGGTTAACGTTTTTTATTACCCTTTTAAAATTACACAAGCTTCCTGATTGGTCAGTAACCGATGCATCCAGTACGTTACATTTAACTCCAACGGGTTGTATGATGTTCAACGGGATGTATGAGACTATCACGTGACAGCTAAAAGTGGTGTACAGGCATTCTATGGTACACTTCATTGATTTCCCTTTCACCCATCGCCTCAAACATTTTCGTCAGTAATAATAAACATTCAGACTCGCAAACAAAATGAGATCGATATTGTTTCATGAGAAGATTCCAAAAACTTGAAATAAAACATGTACAACACCAATGTCCGATTTTACTGTCGAGAGGAGGGGTTCTGTTGTGGTGTTTCTACACTACAGGTCCGCTGTGGTTTAGAGAAACCTGCAACCTATCTCGTTATATGATTTGTATCTTCAGTGAAACTTATTAAAGCGCGTATACACGTTTGAATATAGTGTCCCGATTCTCCAAGACACACAACGCACCACAGTATCGAATAATACACTTATAAAGTCGACTTGTGTCCCGCAATAATAACTACGCGTCATTTCCCAATATCCTTGTATTGAAGTCTCCCAAATGTTTGAGTTCAATCAAATAACTCCAAATCGTTCTTGTTCAATAATAAAAGAAAGATCTGTTTCTTTTCGTTTCTCTGATTAGTAGTTTTATCAAGGTTTTCGTCACTGTAATACCGTTTGGGGATTACATAATAAAACAAAACTCAACACACTGAAGCGACCGGGTAATAAATTCGTCATGCGGTGTTTCAGAAGGGTGTACGTGACTGTACTACCCTTCTGAGATAACTAATGATATCACTAAATCGATGTAATTGTAATGTTTCGGGAGCGCGATCTAGTTACGGAACTGGACTTCAAACCGAAAGGTCGACGGTTCTATCTCCGCCAGGAGTAACTGCGTTGTGTCCATGGGCAAGGCACTTCTTAATGCTGATTGTCCACGTGGAGCACGACGACGCTGTGTACTAGGGCGTACCGCACGTCGATGGTGCTCTTGTCTTCAACCAATGCCAACCCTGCTTGTGTAGAGTTAGTTCGTTTGGGAGTCTGGCAATTGCTCGCCGTTCTCTTCGGGTACTCCAGCTTTTTCCCCACCCGTAAAACTGTCCAACACGAGATGACTCTGGCTGTCGAAAGTGTCGTTAAATCCCAATCAATCAATCAATCAATCAATCGTGATGTTTCACGATTCAACGTCAAACCCATGGATGCCACTGTTGAGTCTTCTCCCCATTTTTTTATTAGGGTTTAACGACACATTAACAGCCAGGGTCATATCATGTCGGTGACAGTTCTACGGGTGGAGGAAGCCGGAGTACTCGGAGAGAACCACCGAGCAACGACGAGCAGCTGTCAGCTCTCCAACATCGTAACTCTGAACTCTGCACCGCGGCACAGGCAGGGTTAGATTGGTTGAAGACATGCGCACCTTCGACGTGCAGTACGCCTTAGTACACAGCGTCATCGTGCCCCCATGTAGGCAATCGGGGTAAAGTGCCTTGCCCAAGGACACAACGCGGGAGCGCGAATCAGTCGCTGAAATGGTCACCCATCCAGCTACTAACCGCGCTCGACGTTGCTTAACTTCGGTGATCTGACGAGAACCGGTTACCGCGACGCCACCGCGCCCCCATTCTCTCCATAATTTTAAAGACATTTTCAAAACTCATCTGCCATGTGATCTATTCAATTGTCAATAATGCCAACATATTTGCCTTACTCACGATTCGATCCTGACCAGCGGTAACTGCGTTGCGTCCTTGGCCAAGACACTGAACCCTTTACCTAACACGAAAAGCAGACGGTACTTGCAAACAAAATTCTTGAATAACTTTTTTTTTTTCATTTTTTTTATCTCAAAAACATAGGTTACGACCCACATTAGAACGAGCTCGACGAAAAAATAATGAAAATTCAATGGCGATTTTTGTGAAAAACGCTGGCCTGTTTTCATCACTACGTTGGGTAAAGGGTTAATTCGGATTACTCGCAATCTTCCGGAATGAAAGAAGTAATAATTGTTCAGTGGAACTTTACAAATGATTATTGGTCTCTTTGAAGATATACTCAGTCATACTCCACAGGTCCCTACTATTCACATCTCCTGGGTCTTGATAAAATAGTAACAGTACGATATTCTCGAGCGCGACTCTTCATTATCCAGTGCTTAACAACCAAGCAATTATTAGCGGTTGTCGGTCGCTAATGATTACAGCGCTCCGCATCTGTATATGTTTCGCAATTACACAATGAATTAAAATGAGCGCATGCAAACTTGTAAATATACAGGCATTCCTGTAACATTATTTGTAGATCTAAACAATATTTAGACAAAGACTTCCACTTTCGGCCGCTTCGGTTCGTTTCTTCTACTTCAACCATCTTCTAATCCAAAGGCTTCGGGTTGAAAAATGATTGAAGTTGAAGAAACGGACAGGACAGTGACCACACAGTGGCATATTCATCTGAACGAGAGACTTTCGCGAGTCATGGTACATGTACCGATATGCAATTGTAACCTTTCTCACATTGGGTCGAACCATGGTTGCATTGTAAATTTGTGCCCCTCCACGTTTATGGAGCTTCCGCCGCCCCTGTACTATGTAAAGGCCATAGACTGGTCCCAGGCCATAACGGCGTCGAAATCCTTACAGAATATAGACCAGTGGCTTGGGAACTTGATAATAACAATGATGGCATAATGCAGAGGGCGTTTAGGTCTTTTTGCATTGAGCAAATACCTCAGGCATTGACAACTGAAATCACTTGTGAAGAGTAGAATAGGTTTGCAAAACCCGACCGACGCCGACCTACGAACGTAAACTACCAAATGAAAACTTTGTCGTGAGATGTCGACTGACAATCTCGCGCTTTCGCCTTCTTGTCTCGAAATATCGAATTTTAATCTCAAATTTCATCTCGACATTTCAGAGGAAAAATGAAAGGTGGGGTGGGTGGAGTGTGAGTTATAGCGTCGAACCTCACGTTTTGTCTCAAATTGTTTGAATGGGCATGAAAGTTTGTAAAAAGCTTTAGAGGTTAAGTGTGCAACGACTGAAAGCACATCAAAGAAAATACATCACTTACACCCATTTGCCCCCCCCCCCCCCCTCCCCAGTCCTCTACGCCTATAACCGCAGAACGCTTCAAGCAAAAATCGCAAATAAAACTGTATTACTAGTTTCATTTTTTTCCTCAAGCATAAGTTATGGCCCTGCATTTCAACGAGCTCACCGAGCACGTTCTGTTGATGGTAAGGTCCTGTGAATATTCGAGATTCGATTCGATATAGATACCATACGTCTGCTTCGAGATCGACCACGAATCAGGCTCAAGATTCGATTTTTCGAATCTCTCGTACTAACTTCAATTTGTTACATTTCCAACAAAATTTGGATAAAATTGACATTAGACAATTAATTCATGAAGACTCAATTCATATTTAACTGAGTAACTGACAATGTTTAATTGTTTGTAAGTAGTGAATTTTGCCCAGAACATTATCCATAGTTTTAGTTTTGAAGGCTTAACTTGTTACTATTCACGTTCTTAAGAACGTGAATAGTAACAAGCTAAGCCTTCAAACACTAAAACTATGGATAATAGGGCTAGCTGTTTCAGCGACGGTGCTACAGAGAATATTTATTTATTGGTGTTGAAGAAAAAATCGATACACTGTGATGACCCTTACAGTGTACCGTAACTTCCGTTTGGAGCAATATGAAATAACTTGTCTATAAAGATTCGATATCGATATCAGACACACGATTCGATTAGAGATTCGATTCGAAAAAAATGTGTTATTCGCAGACCCCTAATTGGTAGGCCATAAGTTATGTTTTAGTTTAAACAATATTATTACAAAAATAACTTTAACATATACATATATACATACGTCATAATATGTAACAAAATGAAGGCATAAAATTAAGTAAATGTCAATAACATATCGTATGTCGTATAGCGAAAATTTGATAGGGACGGGATTCGACAGTAAGTATTGTACTTATTAAGTTATGTTTTGGAAGCTAACTGAAATGTTCATAGGTTTTCAAGAATATTTTGTAACTGTTATCCTCTAGTCAGGTCCGAAACCAAGTTAGGATCTCAAAATTTTTCGACATGGTGGGGAGAAAGTTGAAACTTTTCGACAGTATTCTCGGTCGTTGACCATCGGTACGGTTTTGAAATCAAACACAATATACCTCTTCAAAACAATAAGAAACGAAACAGATCGGAAATATTAGTTTATAATTATTATTTTTAAATAATAATTTTTTTCTTCGTTAAACGAAAGTAATTCTTTAAAATAATACTAATACACGAAACGTTTACGTGCACATTGGTACTCTATCGTCGTATACTTGTAACGAGCGCCAGTACGAACTGTCGTCATACGTTTTCTATGTCACGTTTTTGCCATTTGCACATTCTGTGTTCATTGGAGCGAAGAGTTATGCTTCTTGATTCCTTGTTTTTGTTTATGTTCGTGTTACGAAATTTTAGCCAATACGATAACACTTTTACAATTGTATTTTCTAGAATTGTATTTTCTACCTATTAACTAAAATGAATCATTAGCATTTTAAAAGATATGTCAATTTGCCAACTGGCAAACTGCCACATCTTTGAAAATGCTAATGGTTCTGTTCAACCCACTTAAAGGCATAACTAGAAAATAAAATTCTAGAAAATACAATTGTAAAAGTTTTAAGTATTGGCCCCAGGTTGTAAATGACATAATTCGTTTATTGGTTTCTATCCCAATAATAATATTAACCTTGGCGTGATGGAAGAGGTCCTTATCCGTCCCACGTCTCGAAAGAACTGTAGTTGGGTTTGATTTGTAAGTGAAACAGAATGCCAACAAAGTGAACAATACGCTTCCATGCAAAGGGTATAAAAGAAATGATCGTTTGTTTCTGTCTATTTGTTGAGTAATGAACCCCTAAAAACAAAGGCCAAACAAAACGTCACTCACCTTTTCCACTTGACGGGAGGGTGCTATCATCCAAAGCAACACTGAGTTAAATTTAATTCTGATTTTGGCCATTTCCTGAGAAACTGAAAACATAGTTTGTAAATGAGGAGTTCGATATAAACCCAGATGACATGAAGGTGACTGAACTTTGTCTCAGAAAGAGTTCATTCAGGCTATTTGGAAATTGGTAAATTTTGTTCGCGTGAGTTTCGTTTGTGGATTATTATGACCGGCCATTGTTTACGTTTGATTTGGGTAAAAAGATGAACGAAGACGATCACCCATTGCGTATAAATAAATTGAACATGGAATAAAAAACATGATAAGGATTTAATTGTTTATTAAATTTTATTTTGAAAGTCTTTTTAATATGATGAGATAAATATTCATTACTTTTCACGTTGAAACAACATGCGCGTTCAGCGGTTCTTTTCCATTCATACTGTGCAATATAATTTTCAAGACGGACATTGGGGGCGTGGTTTAGGGCGGCCTTAAATGCCCTTTTTCGGTTCATTGTGTTATGAAAAAAAAAAAGAAAAAAAATACTTTAGCCAATCATTTTGCTTGAAATGCATGAAAAGAAAAACGGTTTAATTATGTGATACATAAGGGTGTTTTTGTATAATGATAATTGTATAATGTCACCAAACAGTGAACTTTTTCAAATTTTTCGACATTCAGAGAAAATATTGGCGCGGCGCCGGAGTGACCCAAAGTTTTTTCCGACATACAACAAAAAAGTTCAGACATACGGGGGTCGCTAGGGTCGAACCGCCCCGCTGGCACTCTCATTAGCTCTGGGTCTGCTTCTTGCTGTGTAAGATAAAAATCGTCAATTGAGCTCTGTCAAACAAGATGTAATGGGTTAAATACCTATATTGAATGTACTGAGGCTAAAACTGTCTATAAGTGTGGGGAATTCAGTGGCTGCCATAGTAATTCATCGATAGATTGCGCGATTTTTTATTCAATTAACCCTTTACACAACGTAACGGCAAAACTGGCCAGCGCTATTCTAAAAAATCTCCAATTAATTTTCATTATTTTTTCGTTCTTTGTTTCAAAAACATAGGTTATGGACCCTCGTTGGAACGAGCTCGTTCCAACGAGGGGCCATAACCTATCTTGTTGAGACAAAAAATGAAACAAATTAGTTATTCAATAATTTTTTTGGCAAGTGTGGTCTGCTCTCCATGTAAAGGGTTAATAGGAGTTTTCTCTATAATGAACAGATAAAATTTATACTGAAGGCATGGTAAATCGTTTTGTTTTTGTAAACTACACAAAATTAACAAGGTTATTTAATTAAAATATACACAATTAAGGGTGCTCCACTGTACCAAAGGACTCAGCTGAAAGCATCCTGTTAACTGGTAGAGGGCTAGAAGCCACTATCAGGGCTTTCAAAAAATGAGGGTACCAGATCAAAAACCAACATTTTCCTTGCTCATATTTCACATTCACTCAAATACAAATGATATTTTGTGTATACAAGTTTGTTCTGTTACCAATTATTGGAGAGTGCCTATAGGCACTCTCCAATAATTTGTAATAAACAAATTCTGAGAAAAAAATTTAGACCACCAAAAATAATCTAGCCCTCAACCAGTTAAGAAATCGTTTTCATTTACTGATAAAACTGTTTATCTGTTTGTTACAGGAATATGGCTGTTCTCCATACTGCTGTCTTCTCCACCGCTGATGGGGTGGGGCAAATATGATTATGTCCAAGAAGCTTATTTCTGCTTCTGTGACTGGAAGACTTCTGTGTACTATGCATTTTTCATGATTGGAACGTGTTTTGGTATTCCTTTCGGTGTCATGATCTTCTGTAATTATAAAATTCTGCGAATGGTTAAGAATTCTCGGAGGAGAGTAGAGAGTGTGCGCGTTGCTACCATAAAAGTCGATAGAGATATCGGGAAAACGGACACGGTTGATTATGATCCCCAGGAAGAAAGTTTTGTTTCCTGCTCCGCGAATGATTCCAACAACATATCGGCTGAGAGAAATAGTGCCGCTTCGCACACTCTAAATGACGAGTTAAGAAAAATACCGAAAGTAACGTTCGGTAAGCACTTGACAGTTCCTTCTGATGTACGGAAAACAAAGAAAAAAGACTTGAACCAAGAAAAATCAAATGGAATACGCATGCGTCGACGTAAATCAGTATCAAAAAGAAATTCCGAGGAGTTTCATCTCACGATCTCCCTTGTGATTGCCATATGTTTGTTCGTTTTGTGTTGGCTTCCATATTGTGTGAGCATGGTACTAACATTATTTTTCCCCGATCTCAGTCATGGGGATGCGTTTGACTTGGCTAGTATTATGCTTGGTTATTCCAACAGCTGCTTTAACCCTATCATATACGGACTGCTGAACAGGAAATTCCGAGCAGGGTTCAGACATATATTCTGTTTCTGCCGACTCGATCGCGAACTGCACAGTACTTCTAGCTAGTTCAAATAAAATACGAAACGCGAAATAACAAATCCCTGTGTTCATGATGTCTTTCTACTCACATGCACCCGTTGTATTCAACATATTTCAGCAAATAAATAAATAAAAAAGTAATTTTTAGATCAGGTTTATTCAGCAAAACCGGGATCTACACACATAGAACAATTCAACGAACTGTCAATGGCGATTGCTTTTCTGTGGCGAATTCTATATTATCATGCACTTAAAGCTTGAGATCTATTATATTCATGTTTGTGGTATTTTTTCAGTAAACGCCATGCGTAATTTAGCTTACATTCAAATATACCTTTGGCTCGACAATGGGAAACTAAGAAACCTTCTCGAGTTAGTCGAGTAAACTTACGACAAAGGGTGGTGGGAACCAGTGATAATGGTGAAGACCTATAACAAGGGGTTGTAAACTATCATTTTAAGATGGAGACCTAAAACCTAAAACAGACGCCAAGAAGAAGAAAATACCGGTGCTTTTTCTCCAACCATGCAGGTCACATCCATATTTGCCGTCGTGACTAAATAAGACTGATCTAAAGGTCTGGGTAGAATTACTCTAACAGATCCACTCCACCGATTGGCCAAAGAAATCCACCAACCAACGGTTTTCAAAACAAGGAAATCGCATTTAAGCCTCAAATTTCGAATAATTTTCCTGGGGCTGGATGATTCGCAGCTCGGATGATGCGGCACATCATATTAGTTGCTCCCCCTGTCTGCCGACCTCTATTTATTTTAAATTTTCTACGCGCCACTGCGAAAATACTAGGAAGGGAGTATGCCAGTCAGTGTAATTTTAGAAGGAACACTGTTTTCAAATTCACTAGATGTACCTGTCATATTATATAGTACTGATTTGCCGATGTTTGCTGGAATAATCTGCTGAACTCGCAGCAACTTGTACAGAACGTTTATGAAAACAGAGCTTTAGTGGGACATAAATTATGACGTAAACAGGGAAATCCCCCTGGATATTCCTTAATTATTATGTGTACAGTGAAAAAGTTTTGCATTGGTACTTTACGCGTTTCGAGTTGGTGTTCGAGTGCCCATGCGCGTTTTCTATATAAAAATCATGAGAAGGGGGTGGGTCCCAAAATGTCATGGAAAAATATGCAGGAAAGGATGGGTGTGTCAAAAATTTGCGAAACAAAACATTTCCACCTATGTTCACGCATCCCTCCCCCACCCCCGATTGAAATGTACATATAGTATGACCATGCAACCGTTGCCTAACACACAATCAGATGCGTTCTTACATGGCGTTCTCATGCGTAATCCATATTCCACGCGTGATGTATCTGGGAAAATAGAAAACGAATACCATTTTCGTATGAAGTGTACACATTATTCAGAGCTTCAGTCAGAACTATTTGCTTTGATCAACAGTGAGATCGACGGCTTTAGTGATCTGAGTAAATTAGAGAAATTCAAATTAATATTTGAAAAAAGAACCCCCAGTTTATGCCAAAAAATCTGCAGCGTGATCCAGGATTTTTTAGTCAGATGATTATGATATGTTTGGTGATGTGTATGGAAAATTCTGCTTCACGTCTCCACGTTCTTTTGTGCATCAAATTAATAAAAATGTAGTACTTTGATCGTGGAAAATTGGTGGATGAAATTGTAATTTTTGGAGTACGACTCGGGAATTGTTTCGCCAGACGATCGATTATGATATGTTTGGTGAAGTGTATGTGAAATTCTGGTTCACAACTTCAGGCTCTTTTGCGTATCAAATTAATAAAATATAGTACTTCAATCAGGGAAAATTGGTGGATGAAATTGAAATGTTTTGTTCATGTTACTTGTATATTCTCGCATACTGTCCTATAGAGGATGTTTTATGCTAATAAATAAATGTTAAAAAATGTTAAAATGTCTAGCGCAGTCGTTACTGTCTGTATTGTATTGCGTTATGTTGAATACGCACAGCAATTGTGGTATGATATACATGTCTGGCTATCGTTGTTTATTGGATAATGGGTCTGGAATAGTTACCAAATGGATACAAGTAATTAAAAAAATCCTTCTTTAAAATTCTCCAAAGTTTGGTAATTTATGCAAAAGAAAAATCAGTCCCCATAATTTTTCTGAGGCGATCGCAGACGAACAGATGATCCAGTGTGTTCATGCGTACTTTTGTTAATCTCTACAGCGCTAGCGTTTTTCATGGTAGAGGGGGGGGGGGGGGGGGGGGGCAGGGGGGTGGAGGGGGTGTAGGACAGAGACAAAAAAACCCATAGAGATCTCAATAAAAACTGTTGTTAAAATTGACAGTGAAAAAGAGTCCAGGGAGTAAAATCTACAGCCTGTTGCATCTTATTTTAAGTAGCGGAAACATTCAGAGTTACACGGGAAGTTGACAACTTGTTTGCATAAGGCAATCACGGAGATGAGCGAATCGGTTTACGGGGATGACCGAGACGAGAGAGACAAGCTCGTTGCAACGAGGAGTCATTTGCGAAGCTTTGGGAGCGATACCGAATTGTTAATATCCATAGTAGGTCTGGTGAGGAAAGCGAGGCGGGGCGGGGGTAACTTTAACGAAAGCTAGGTCAAATGATGAAACGAGTTACAGATGTCGGCTAAGTTGGTATCGAATTGTTGCCCGTTATCGATACAGCTAGAAAGTCACAATGCCATTCACGAACGATATAACTGTGTGTAGATGAAGGTGTGTACGATTGGGTGGAGGAGTATGGAGGGGCATAACTGTACAAGACATATTGGACCTACCACGGTACAGCCCAATGGGAGAAAAGACGAACAAAAATGGATCCAAAGAAATTTACGTTTCCTTGACTATCAGGTCTCGATGAGTACGTTTTTAAATGATGTGTTTAGGAGGGGAGATTAATATTCTACAAATCGAAAAGAGATGACAACGTTTTGTAGTGTCATGCCACATAGGATCTTAGATCAGCAAGTGAACAAATACCATTTGGCGTCTCTTGTGCATAGGGGCACCGGAAGCACTTCAGGGCGGAGGCGGGGTCAGGCCCCGGGAAAAGGGCATTTACTCGCACTAGCAGTCCCGCCATGACACGCCGAAGCATAAATGTCTCGAAGGCCGAAGGCCCGAGTTCGGGGGTGTTTGTGAGGAGGTATCCCATCGGGAGGGGACCCCTCCTCCCAAACTCACTCATCGAATTTTGAAATCTTCCAGAACGGATTTGGGGTACATTTGAGCTTTGCGTCGAGAATAAATCATTGAAAAAATGGAGTGACGAACTTGGGAAGGGCATTGTCTGCCCCCTCTCGCCCCCGTGGTTCGAAGGCAGGGTGGGTAGCTACCCCCTCTGTCTCTGTGCTTCCGGCGTCCCTGCTTGTACGGCGTATATGTTTGGCCTGTTGTATTTCTTCTTTCTGATCCACCTTCCAACTCGAAGGAAATGGTTGAAGGAGAAGAAATATCGGAGTTTGATCTGGCTTCCGGAGGAATTCATTGACGATATGCAACTAAACTTCAAGTTTGTTTACATTTGCAGATAATGTATTACAGGAATTCGTGAATATTGAAACATTTGCACCTCTCGAATTTTTAAAGTCGTTGGGTATCCATGTAGCATGTCTGTTGAAAAAGTGCATGGGGAACACCTCTACCCCTCTGTTCTGCTACTTCTGAATCGGCAACCCGACAAGTCCAGATTTACCTGTATTTATTTTTTTTTTGTATTTTTGCACAATGGCTAATCATGACCAAAATTGACCTGTATACGTCCTTGCTAGCCCAGTAGGAATCACACGACTTCCTACACAGTGGCGGACACCGGATTCTGAATTTGAAGGGGCGCCACATTTCAGGCATGGGTCATGCTGCGAAGCACCACTCGATGATCGTAGCGGCGAGTTTGTGGCGAGCACGAGATGGGGTGTCCAACTCTTGTCAGCGGGGTTCGGGGGTTTCATGAGTAAATGTGGGAATATGGAAGGTAAGTTTTACCTTTCTCTGACTTCATTGTACATCATCTAAATGTTTTCTAACCAAAATTTCTAGCACTCAAATTTTAGTTTAAACAATACTTATTCATGAATTATAATATAATACATACAGGTAAATGATAATTACATAATGTTCATGGAGACTTGTAATACAGGTGTATGCATGAAGGTATTTCAACATAGTTGATATACAAGTTGTATGGGTGGGATTCAGCAATAAGCTATAAGCTTATGTTAAGCTGTCTCCCAAGAAAATCTGAAAAAAATTGCAGGTAGTAGCTTGCACTATGTAAAATATTGTTTAAACATGAAATGGGGGTGTACAAAAAGAGAGAAGAGAGAAAGAGGGGGGAGAGAGAGAGAGAGAGAGAGAGAGAGAGAGAGAGAGAGAGAGAGAGAGGGAGAGAGAGAGAGAGAGAGAGAGAGAGAGAGAGAGAGAGAGAGAGAGAGAGTTTCAACCAAACTGAGCTCAACGCACACCCGACAAATGAGAGTTATACGCAACCTCAGAGAATGTGCTGCTAGCGGTGTCATTAAAGCGGACTCACCCGGGATCCACACCTGAGCCGCCATTAACGCGCGTGCATCTAGCATTTACAAACTATCAATCAAATTTAATCTATTAAAAGCCACAAAAAATCTACATCTTGTTTATCCCAGACTTCCTAAATCGATGCACAGCCCAGGCGCGGAGCCCGAATTGCCCACGATGGCTCCGTCGTAGCCTGGCGTCATGTGGCACTAACGCTCAGAATGCAAAATAAGGCTGCATTATTCACACTTCAGATGCATGTACTATCCACAATTTGAGAAACGTGCATAGCCGCGCCCACCGGTAGGACCGACAAGCCCCCCCCCCCCCCTCCCAAACAACGGATGCGGGGGAGCAACACCTGTCACATCACAAATGCCACTCCCCCTCACCCACCACCGAGAAGAGAGCAGCCAACCAGCCCCGACAACGGCCGCGGCCACACTCGACTCCCAAACCGTCGACACCAAAGACATATATTCCTTGCTGGAAAGTCATCACATCAGTCACAAATGTTTGAATAACGAATATGTGAAATGAAGGTGATAAATCATTCCCCAAAGAACTACAAATGGAAATGACTCGCTGGAAGCGCCCACTCAGTGTGATATAATCCTGTACATTTCCGAATACAAGCGCATGTTTAGAGTTGTCCAACCATTCAGACCCAAACAGAAGCGTGGAGAGGTCAAATGTGAAAGGCAATGTATTGATAGTTGAGTCGCGTGCAGCGTCATGTATTGGACAATACAGGAGAAAATGTTCAGTTGTCTCTGGGTCACCACACTGGCACAGTGGGGATGGCGATAGATGGTTGTCATAGAGGTGGGCATTGATACCGCTACAATGCAAGCGTAGCCTACAATGATAGATTTGTGCAGCACGGGATTTAGCACCAGTGTAAAATATCGGTGGTCGTTGGTTTGCACTATTTAAGAACCTTTTAAAATTTGTGAGGGAGGAATTTTCTTTTACCGAGGTTGGTAATCTGTTCCACTGATTGGTAACATCCGGGATAAATGAGGATTGGTATAAGTTAGTGTGGCAGAAGGGAATACGGTGGTTAATTGCAGATCGGAGATTGTGACTTTGATTGATGGATGCACTGATGGGGGGAACTTTGAGAGAGATATATGGAGGTGTTAGCTCATGATACATCTTGAAGAACTGAGTAAGCTTGTGCTTACGGCGTCTTTCTCGTAGTGTATCCCATTGAACTTCAGTATAGAGGAGGCTTCTACTGGCGCTCACAGTGGCACCAGTAACTATTCTTGCTGCCGCTATCTGTATTTTCTCCAAGTCAGCTGCTTGCATTGCTGAGCAGTTGTCCCAGACACAGTCAGCATATTCTAACGGAGGTCTAATGAAAGCAAAATATATTCGTTCGAGGACTTTTCGTTCAAGAATAAACTTGTGGGCTCTAAGCATATCGATACGTGACCAAGCTTTAGAGCAAACGTGGTCAATATGGTCATTCCACGTACAATTTTTGTTCAATATTACACCTAAGTGCTTATGACTGGTAACCTCAGTAATTCCTGTTCCACTTAGATATAAGGGTGGATGTCCAGGAGCATTAATTTTACGGGATATTAGCATAGTTTCTGTTTTTTGAGCATTGAACTCAACCAGCCATGTTTTGGCCCAATCTTCGATTGTTTCCAAATCACGATTGATTAAGACTGCAGCTTGATCAGGATTCTCTACTATGAGATATAAGGATGTATCATCTGCAAATAGACGAATGCTGCTCAGTAAATTTTCCGTAATGTCGTTAATGTATATCAGGAATAAGAGTGGGCCCAGAATGGAACCTTGTGGAACACCAGACGTTACTTGTCTCCAGGAGGACATCTCAGAGGCTACCACAACCCGCTGATACCGGTCGGAGAGGTAAGATTTTAAAAAACAAAGTAGATCGCCAGATATCCCTATTTTCTCAAGCTTGTGAATAAGACCAACATGCCATACCTTATCAAACGCTTTACTGACATCACAAAAAACAACTCTAACTTCCTTACCGTGGTCAAGGGCATGACAAAATTCATCATAGAGATCTGTCAGTTGTAATACCGTTGAGTCACCTGGGGTAAACCCTGACTGGAACTGGCTCAGTATATTGTTATCACATAGGAAATGCCATAATCTTTTAAACACACACTTTTCAAGTAACTTGCCAGTACAGCTAATTAGTGATATCGGGCGATAATTGGTAACAGCATTAGAAGGTTTCTTTTTTAATACCGGCACCACATTGGCTTTTTTCCATAATTGTGGAAAATAACAGTTTTTTTAAAAGGATATTAAATAATGTCGTAAGTGGTACACATAATGAACTTCTGCATTCCTTCAGGAGCCGTGGACTTATGAGGTCAGGGCCGGACGCCTTCAGTATCTTAATACTCTTCATTGCTTCATACACTTCAGTGCTTACTAAAATTATTTTATCAAATGAATGCAGGACTGGTTCAGATGAGTCGGGTAAAGTTGCATTTGTGTCATCCAATGTTGAAATGGAACAGAAGTATTCGTTGAACACTTCCGCCTTCTCAAGATTGGTAGAATAGAGTTTATTCAAGTGATTTAAAGTTGGGATTTCTGGGGTATTTCTACTGATAAATGTTTTTAAGGTTTTCAACCACTCCGACGATGATGTATTTGGGCAACTCAATGTTGATTGAACTTTTGAAATATACGTGGCTTTGGCCTTCCTAACTGCTGATACGACCTCATTACGTTTAGGTTTATATTTATCCCAGTCGTACGGTAAACCTGAGCGCTTTGCTCTGCGATATAATCGGGTCCTTTGCCTAATCAGTAAGCGAATCTGGTTATGCATCCATTTGGGTTGATTGGGCCTGGAAGTTATATCTTTGTTGGGGATAAATTTAGATGCCGTGTTAAGTAGGATCTCGGTAAAGTTAGAGATTACAGTGTCTAGACATGAATTATCGAACAGGCTATTCCAGTCTACACTGTTGAAGGCGTTGTTCAAAGCATTGTAATCCCCTTCCGGATACAGCCAAATGCGTCTCCTAAAGTGTTTGGACGTTGTTTTTTTTAATTCAACCTCAACTGAAATTGGGCAATGGTATCGAGATATGTCAGGAATAAGGGGCTCTAGAACTTCACATTCTAGTACAGGAACTGTATCACTTACAGCAAACAGGTCAATCAGTGTAGCAGATGACTCAGTAAAGCACGTTGGTTCTTCCACAAGCTGCCTCAGATTAAAATAGTTGCTTAATTCACGGAAATGTCCTCGGGAGGAACTAATTTTGATTTTCATTAAAATCCCCAGTAATGATTAGGTCAGAGATTGAAGTATCTTTGGCTCTATCAACAGAAGCTGTAATGCTATCCCAGATATCTGAAGTACTATTGAGTGGTCGGTAGAATACTCCAACTAGTATTGATTTACTGTAATTTGTAAACACCTCAGCCCAAAGGCACTCAGTGTTATTTACCTCGAGGTCAGTTCTACGCCGAAAGCACAAGCCATCCTTTATGTACATGGCAAAGCCCCCTCCCCTCGATAAGCGGTCACGCCGCAATGGTTCCTGGAAGCCACTAATCATTATATCAGATATTTGGTCGCAGCTTTGAAGCCAAGTCTCGGTGAAGGCTAGTATGTCATGTTTGAATGTTTATATGGAAGATTTTCAATGAATTTTGGCTACAAGAAGTGTTTACGGAGGCAGGCCCAGGGTTTAATTCAATGTCCCCGGACAATAACAAGAGTGGGGCCAGGAACAATGAAACCAAAATTATAAGATGCCACATATCGGACTCGATTAGTTTTGGAGCCATTGAGTTTGTTGTCAGTGGGGTTCTAGCACCTCCTCCAAGAAAGTTGGGTCTCGTAAATTCCACACACCTATCAAGTGGTTGACCTTGTGAATCGGAAGGATGAAACAAGGCTGACAGCACAGTTAAGCTAACCTGAAGACTGATCCCTACACTGCGCAAATACAAATACGTTAGAAAACACAGGGACTGCTCCTTGCTTAGTTTTCGTTTGAGGTCACAGACATATATTGCAGTACTGAATGTACCAATCCGGGCACGGTAGGAATCTAGACTACACACTATGTAATTGGTGGATGGTAAAATCTGCACGGTGCCCGGAGACTGGTAACTTTCAATAACAGGACTATTCTACATTGGTAAGAGTTGAGCTCAGGTTGGTTACGAGAAGATTTGGGTTTGAAGAAGAGTGGATAGAGTAGCTTTGAAATGGGGTATAAAAAAATAATGGTAGAATATACGAATAACGTATTGAAAAAGCATCCCATGAAGCAGTCTGATATGAAATGCTTAAACTCAAAGTCAAGCACCATTAGTTATTAAGTGGGTGTTACATATGGAGAAATTGAAGAATGATTGGATTTTGTATTGTAAACCAAGGGCAAATTATGGAGAGAAGCATTTGGAAATATATACGTGTAAACTTATTTGACACGTCCATACACCTGGGCACACCCTCACACACATGCACGACCACAAACACACACACACACATCCGTCAACACTATTACTGTTAACTAAACCAAAACAGCCGCTCGGTCCGGATGTCCATTCCCTCTGCACAGCCCCACACCCGACTAGTCAGTGCATGCATACTCTGACATAAATACCTTTGTATAGATACACTGACAGACCGCCAGACACTCACATGTATCTCCACATGCACATACATATGGAGCTACATGTGCACCTCCGATAATCCGCCAGTATATTTATCTATCCTTATATACATCAGGAGGAAAATGTTAAAGCATAGTTACGCACAGTATTTAATCTCGAGCAAGAGTCGGCAAGATTTATGTAGTCTGGCAAGCATTCTTTTACTTCCAAATCCAGAAAAATAAAGACACCTGGAATAGTGAAGGAGAACGGAAGGCCCTTCCGACACGAAATGTCGAAAGTTGTCAAGAAGGGCTACCTGTAACAATGCAGTGGTAAGCAAGTGGGATTCACCCCATACCATGAAAAATATTCCATCTTGCAACAAATGTGTGTATTCTAGGAAAAGATTAGTCAGTAATAATAATAATAATTATAACAATCAATAATAATAATAATAATGGTTATAATAATAATAATAATAATAATAATAATAATAATAATAATAATAATAATAATAATAATAATGGCACTTGCAAGACGGTGGGGCGGGTGGAATAAGGGTGTCCCAGTTGATTTGCTTGCCGAGTCGTGCTCAAATATTTGAGAAGCGGATAAATGAAGCAAGTGTGATCACAGAAACATTCTGTATGACGACACCTTAACATCGTAAATATGTTTGGTGGAATGGGGAGGGGGTGGCTTATAGGTTTGAGTAAGCTTGCGAGGGGGGAAATATCCAGCTGTACAAGTAACGTGATCTATAGCAATGTCATTGCAGATACCCCACCATTAAGACTGGATTGTGTGTTGACCAATAATATATCAATAGCGCCAGAATATATCACCCCACCATAAATGTAAAGTATTTTTCACCAAGACCAGACATGGCGAAATATGTTATAATATCACTCAGTAGGTGAGGAATCCCGGGTAGTCCAGGAGGACATTATCACATCTAGGGTACTCTAATCCAGATAGTATACATATATATATAGCACTCAAATTTTGAAGAAAATGTTTATAAAGTTAGTTGATGTCCATGTTTTATCGCTGATAATATTGTGTCCCTTGGTATCGGTGTTTGTAAAAATAATCTGAAATAAAAAATAGGATGGGCGCACGGAGGTGCACTCCCCAATGAATGCACCCATGGTACGGGGACTCTCCCATAAATTGAGAAAATGCGTATCCAACATACTCAATCATTTCACTTTAAAGATCATATGAAGCACATCCACAGTATATGAAGCTTCTCAGTTGCAGCAGCTGTATTTCACAATGAAACCCGAACATGGGCGTCCAGCAATAAATGCACAGAACAACACGCGTGTGTGAATTGGTTAATCGATATGACACGAGAGCCAGCGCAGAAGGATAGAACGAGAGGCCGCAGGTCTCGAGTTTGATCCTTCCGCGATGCCACAAGGAGGATCCGTGATAAAGTATGTATTTATTGTGGTTTATGGTCACACATTTCTGCACAATTTACCAAAATAAACAACCACTACTTCACTTCCATGGATTCCAATGGGGGATCCGTGATAATTTAAACCTATAGCTGAATCTACGCCGAAATGAAAAAACAGCCTCGACCATTTACTGTATATACAGTGGTGTGTGAAAAGATACCATTCAGGGTGTGAAGTTTGAAAGGGTTACCTAACGTTCAGGATATCAATATTTATAATGTTATTTTTTCTTTTGAGTTTTTCATAAAATTTCCAGAAAATCATATCATGTGAATCTCATTGGAACGAGCTCGGCCAACTCGTTACAATGAAGGATCACATGATATGGTTTTCCTTAATTTATTTGGAAAAATATTTTTCTTTTCAACTTCTTCATTTGTAAATTACGTGGGTAGATGCTTCCGAGTCATTAGGGAAAGGGTTAATTCTATCAAAGAAGAACAGTATCGACACAAGATGTAGCAAAGAAGAAACCGTAATTATCCGTTTCAAGAACAATCTTGAAACACCTGAACCTTGTCCTTCAGAAATCAATTTTTGTATTATTTTGTCATAGAGTAATATTTTTTAGTCGTAAAAATATTAAGAAATATAAAATTATATTTTAGTAATATTATTTAATTAAAGTAAAATTATGTTCAAATAAAAAGTCCTAAACAAATATACAACAGTGTAAGTAAATGAATCAAATTTAGCAGTCTACAAGCTGATAAGCAGGTGACAGCTTATCATGGCAGATTATGATGAATGAAAGGTTTTAGCGCGCCGAAGGCGCGCAGGGACGATGTGGGATTTACAAACCCCTTGCGACCCGGTTAGCCTTATTTTATTTCACTTGGATCTTGGATCACACAGGCCTAGCTTTCCTATTGCCTCAGATGGGGTCTGAAGGGGTATGCACGCCGTTAGAATTCCCGGCAGTTTGCATTTGAGTGATAGATTGTCAAAGACCAAACCCTCAACGCCATTAAGACTATTAGAGAGTGGGCTCTATTCGGTTCCAGCTTGGCGATGGTAGAGGTTTGAGTCCCACCATGGTGGCGAGCCAGAATAAAATGTTGTGCGATGGCAATTTTAAGGGAAAAAGAAAAAAGAAAACCAAACAGCAACGCCGGTTTGGTAGCGGCCCCGGTATATGACCATAGCGGTTACAAAAAAGGAATGGAGAAAGCTCCAACATTTTAGTTTGAAAAAACCGGGAGTCATCCATCAAGCCTTCTGGGAGATAGGATGCCGTATGTGATTTTGAGGTATCTGGTTATCCTTCGGGAATTCCAAATGACCTCCAACACCCCCCCTCCCACCCACAAAAAAAGCCCTTAAAAGGGCTGTTTGCTGGCAAGATTGTTTCAATCCTTGCCTTGGTCTGTTAGGTTTTCTGCACATCTTTGCTTGAGGATTGTTTCAATCCCTCATAGTTTGTCATTCAGTTTGGTCGTGTGTCTGATGAGATAGAGGAGGTAGAAAAGATAGAGAGCTGGAAATTAGAGCAATTCGGTTTTTAATTGACAACTTTCCCGTCCTTTTGGATGGGGAAGCCAGCATTTTTTCCCCGAGATTTATATCTCAGGGAGGGGAGACCCGGCTGCAGGTGGAGATTTTCCTCGCTGTTTGCAACTCCCACTGGTAACAGAGGCAAGCTTTCGTGCGTATCGTGTCACCCGCAGCCAGTTCTAAATTTAGGTCACAGAGTGCCTGGCTCACCCCATTGTGATGACATGCCCCAGATTATTTAGTTTTCCTATTGAGGACGCGATGCGCATTGAGTTCTATTATTAATTCGCTGTCTTGAAGTCTATTTAGAGTTTTGCTTTGAAGATCTTTTAACCGCATTGCTATAGTGTCTATTTTTGCTATCTCGTGAAGTTGTTTCATGGCAGATTATCCTGTTGAGTTATGCTATTAATTTTGGCATAGCACAATGGGCGATTACATAATAATAATAACACTTTGGCCAGCCGCTGATTTATCGCGGTTACACTGACACTAGATTATCAAAAGAAAATAGAAAATATGTAAGGCTTAATCATGCTGTATTGTTGTAGCGCTACTCAGCATAGGTAAATAATAGATGTCTTTGTGTTCTTACATTGTAAAAACATGAGTAACCCATGGTAGAGGTTTGTTTACTTGACAACTCAGCTCACCTCCCGAAAAGAGTATATAAGCAGAAGACTTGCACTGGTCAAATCTATATTGAACATCAGAGTCATTCATTCGGTCAAATCACCATCAGTAGTTTGACCAGTGCATGTAAATAAATATCTGACGTTATATATTCTTTTTCATTGAAGGTGAGTCTAGTTGTTCAGTAATTTATTTGTATTTCATTTTGGAGCCCTAAGTCAATAGGTGCTTGGCATGCACACACATATATTCTGTTGGAACTGGCTAAACATTCTTTGAATGTTTGGCGAGTTTCAATGGATAAACAATACATTTTGGGCTATGGAAGAGTTAGTTCGAAAAATCATTTCGTCAATAATGTGTATATAATTGTAAGTAATTTGAGAAATGAAAATACCTACTTGTGAACATTCACCAGTTAAAATTCATGAATGCCACAGAGTATGTGTCTGTGTATTTATTTTAATTATCGAAATGCAAATCTTGAGAGTTATGACATATACGTTGTTTTAAACTCAAATTATTAGCAGCTTTAAGCAAGTGTTTATCAATCATTTATCTGTTCCACAGAAGTTCGCAAGAGCTGTTGATTCCCAGATCAATGGAGCTCTGGTGAACTTCTGTGAAACATAAGCACGTGCTAGGCCATGGTGTTATATTTTAGAATAACACAGGGCAAAGTCAGTTAGCTCTTGGAGGTCATATTGAAGTATTAATTGGCAAGAAATATAATTATTCATCTAAAAAAAACTAAAAAAGGAGCCTATAACAGCACACCCTGCCTGAAAAATCTTTGGTCCCCCAAAGAGAATTCAAAATAAAATTATAAACCAGCGTCCACTCTTTGAATAAGTTAACACGGTCAAGTCCTTCTCAGACCGAAACTCGAAACTGCTAAAATAAAAGTTTGGTAAAACGAAATTTATTCGGTACTGAGAAGTACTTGCGGAGCTGGAACATTGTTCAATGTCCGAGAAAGAAAATCTCATGTTTGTCCACAATTTCTTGTCGCACTAACTCTAAAGGCACCTTTTGATCCCGGGAACCATCATAATAATCAGCACAAACCAAAAGTTCTCCTCGTTCTCGGTATCCATACACAATATTTTGAATTTGACTGGTGTCCTGTGTGTAGTCTACACGGAAGTTTCTATTTTGCTGCCGAGACCGTTGCCGTTTGTAAGTTTCCATCTTTTGTTGCCAAGCTCTGGCACGATCATATTTTCTCTTTGTTGGTTTACCTTGTTTGCTGGAAGGAATTTAACACCATGATCATTATTGTCACGCTTTTTCAGTGATTTGGGCATTGAACTTAGACCAGGTATTCTATGTTTGTTTTCTTTAATATACTGACGTGCAGCGTCATCCAAATCTTTATCATGAACCCAGGAATTTTTGCTTGGTGGAAGGTCTCTCCATTTTATTAAATATTCAAGTCCAAAATCGACAGTCATGCAATATCTTTCCACCTTCTCCGTCACTCTTTTAGGCTCAGTACAATGTTTTATGCTGTTATCGAGACATGCAATGTTGGGCTCTTCTGGGGTGGTTTAGGCGGAAATAGTTGCCAACTGTGGCACACATTGAACAGATGTATTTGCGTGTTCAGGTTGAACCGTTGTGCCACAATCGGTTTTTGGTACATAAAAGGTTTGTGTACTCACATGTTCTGTTGTTTTCTCCTCCTTTTTCGAAACCAAATTACACAATTCCGAATTTTTAACTTTGCTGTCAATAAAAGTCGCATTTTCCCATTGTTTCCTTTCAATGAATTCATCCAAACGTTTCCTGTCTCTACACAAATTTGAGTTTGATTTGATTTTTCTGAAATGATCCGATGCTTTCCTCCAAGTTAATGTCAGGCGGGTTTCGTAAGCTTCTACCTGAAGTCCCCATGATAGTTGGTCCAGGTTTAGAGTCCGTAACAAGTTTTGAACATTAGAAGGAATTAAGTTTTCCATGTTGATTATATTTAGAAAAATGTCTTTTCTCAAAGATCGCGAGTGAGCGTAAAAGGTCACTCTGCCCGGATTCTCCACCAAGTGTCGTAAAGCGTAACTTTGGGAAAATTAGCCCAGTAAAAACGCTTGTCAGCTTTCCTTATTTATTTACACTGTATGGCGGAATCCTGCTGTAGTCCGTTCACAGTCGGCATCCAGATTACTGCATTCCAAAAATAATACAATATATACAGAACAGTTACTCGTAACAACGGTTACTAGTAAACACTTATATCCGAGACAATAATTAACCCCTTTTAAAATACATGATTAACCAGGCAGCGTGTGCCGTTATGCAAATGGACTAATCAGGGGTTATCAGCTTATGTAAACTCTGATATTGGGCCACTAAACAAACTCAAAACAATTAGCACTTATGTTTCCTTCAATCATTTAAAACAAATATAATTATTCATCTAAAAAAAAATTAAAAAAGGAGCCTATAACAATTTTCTAAACATTGTTCACTGTGACCTTTGGGGATAACTGCTATTATCAAACTGCTGAGAAGAACATGTTTGAAAGGAATACTAACGGAAAGAATGACATAATAGTAAAAATCCATACATGGTCCTCATTTGCACAAAAGCGTAACAAAGTTTTATGTCCGTTAATAAAGACAATGTCATTGTGTCGGTACTCCCAAAGTTCCACACTGTTCAGATTTCCTATTTGTTTATCGTCGAAGGTCTTGGATTGGAGGCAGAACATCGGAGGTACAATAATGTTCAGTCAATACCAATAAAGGAACCCAACATGAATCATGAATTATGGATGTTATGATTAGTTTTCCTTTCATCCCACCTAGGGCGTCTACTTTTCTCCACCTCAATACAGTCTCCAGCAAGACACTCCCAGATTGATACAATACAGCGAGTTACGTCCAATGAGGACGTTTTCAATCACAGGAATAACCCCAAACATAAAATCATTGACAATGGGATGCAACGGAAGCGATTAAAAATAAGAGATGGTCGTTGCTTGAGACGAATTCTTCCAGAAGAAGTTGAAGAGCTGGTGGCGACAGATGGACTGATACGAACTGTTGCTTTTAACTCTATTTTGTAAATTGTATTCCTCAAAATCAACGTTCCCTGTAAGTGTATTGAAGATTTCTATTTTTTGTTTTATATCTGTTAATCTTGAGATAGTTTTAGAGCCGTTAATAAAGACAATGTCATTGTACTCCGAAAGTTCCACACTGTTCAGATTTTCTATTTGTTTATCGTCGAAGGTCTTGGAGTGTGAGGCAGCAAATCGGAGGTACAATAATGTTCAGTCAATATCAATAAAGGAACCCAACATGAATTATGGATGTTATGAGTAGTTTCCCGTTCATCCCATACAGTGCGTCTACTTTTCACCACCGAAATACAGTCTCCAGCAAGACACTCCCAGACTGATGCGCCAGTTACGCCCAATGAAGACGTTTTCAAACACAGGAATAACCTCACACATAATCATTGACAATGCGTTACAACGAAAGCTATTAAAAATAAGAGATGACCGTTGTTTGAGACGAATTCTTCCCAAAGAGCTGAAGGAGTCAGATGGACTGATACGAACAAGCCTGGATATAAGAGGTCGGACACGGACAAACTCCGACTTAGTTATGCGTTTGTCAGACGGCCAGTTGCTTGCGCCCGTCACTCTGTCCGAGGCCAATTTTCATAGTAAAGTGGGCAGTGATGCGTGGGAGTGGTAGGTGAATTATCGCTCACCGCTATTTTTGTTCACTGAAAGTACAAATCCATAACAGTTTATTCCCCGTCACCATATGACACGACAATCATTTACGAAATCCGTATACCACGTTATAAAAATTCAATGCAAAACAAAAACATAAAACAAGGACTTTGTAGATGGACACTTTCCCAGGGGATTACTCTTGCAACGTATCGAACATGCAGTGCTTCCCCTTGATTTGAATTTCCGTATTCACAATTGTCAAAAGCAACCCGAATGCAATGTTTTCAATTGAAGTGCTGTCGTCACACTGGCTTATCAATGATATGGTATAAACCCTTCAAGGTATGTGTAAATTCTCATTAAATTGCTTTGAATAGACTGAAAACTATTGTTTGCGACTGATGCTAAATAAAATCTCTGGCAGGGTCTCTAAATGTCCGACAGGAGTTAGTTTTGTTCTTTTGACCGGCACCCCCCTCCGTCCCCCCCCCCCCCCCCAAAAAAAAAAAATAAAATAAAAATATGTCCAGGCTTGGATACGAACTGTTACTTTCAACTGTTACTGTGAATAAAGAATCTGAATCTGATGGTATTCCTCAAAATCAACGCACCCTTGTAATTGTATTGAAGATTTCCATTCTTATTGTCGACTGTATTTTTCGATTGTGTTTTAATTCTTACCTTACACTAGTGGAGAGAGGGCGAAGAGGTTGATCGCCATGAAGATAACAAGAACATCTATTTGTATGCAACTGATCGTACATAATAACCTAAGTTATGTTATTATACTGTTTGGGTTTTGTATTAGAGAATGTTGGAGCATGACATGTCAAGGACATATCGTCCACCACGTTAGCATGAAAAAGTATTTACTTAGGGCCCTGCGAAGCTTCGAGATTCGATTCGATTTCGAATCTTAAGTTGGTATTCGATCCGATTTGAAATCTGCTGTCGTTTTCCTTCGAATCTTTTCGCTGGAATTTCATTTGGTATGAGTCATCTTTGTCGTCTCACAAAACGTATAGCTCAGACAGAAGTTGTTCAGAAATAATGGTGAAAATAAAGTCTGGGTGTATTTTCCAACATATTAACATAAAAAAGCATCTGTACTCATATCACCATCCATGCTAATTCCAGATTCACGACCACTGCTGAAAGCAAATTTACAGTTCCCAAGCAATATCGACGATAAGCTCACGGTTGCTAGCGGCTAATCCCGTGCATTGCCCAGTACAGAATTCTCGCTCCCGTTTCTGTTTTTAACAAAAAACTGGGTAATATTCCAACCACATCATCAATGCCTTGACGCTGAGGTTGGAATATTTTATCAATCGGGACTTCAAGACGCCTGTATTCGATTTGAGGTTCGATTCGATTCGATTTAGAATAATAGACTCGATTTCAATCGAATCGAAAATATGTGATTCGCAGGGCCATACTATTACTTGATCGCACCGATACAACGCTCACATGACGTACAGTACGTATCTAGCAGCTTTTGATGGGTTAGGATCACTCGTTGGAACTATTGTGCTGTAGTACTGAACAATGCATAGTATTTCTCTCCGTTAAGGCCTAAAAAATTAAAAATCTGTTTCTCAGGTCCCCCGGCATGGTCCTTTTGGCTGCCGCATGTTCCCTTTTTATAACCAACCCAAACTTAAAAAAATCAAAATCAAATTGCCTATGTCTGATATTTTACCCAAATTAATAAAATTGTCCCTCGAGTGCAACAAGGCTTTGCAATGCTTTAGCATTGCAAAGCCATCTTGCACTCAAGGGACGTAATACACCACCACCCATGCTATTCTGTAGATTATGGGGCCTAAAACGTAAAACAAACCAAGAACATTAACTTTTTAATGGCAAAGAAATAATTACAAAAATAAAAAATGAAATAAAAAACAACCCGTCCGCATGCAATTTTACAAACAAAAATGGCATGAGAAAAAGATCGACTAAGGCCTAATATGATATTATGTAACTTTCATTGGATAATAACCACCCGCTCCTTTAGCAATCTTCTGGGCCCGTCACTGCGAAATACGACTAGAAGACATCACTTGCATTGCAAAAAAATTCTAAAATAGCTAAACATGTTAATATTTTACCTAACATAATAGCTTATGATCCCGCATTGAAAGAAGCTCAACTAGGGGTCCAGTTATGGATCATAAACGTTGTTCTGAGGCAATATTAAAAGAAAATATTATCGACATTGAATGGTAAATTTTGTTTATGAATAACGTTTGTCGGATACTCTCGATACTTCATTGAGTAATCATACAGGCCCAGCCGACATGCTGAAAAAGATAACCAAACCCAATAACACGGTTAAGCCGCGAAATCCCCACGGAAACCTCGGGAGTTGGAGCACTGCGGTTTCCTTGCCATAAACAAGTTCGGTTTTATTCATAAGAAATGACCCAGTAACGAACGCTTGAGGTGAAAGTAATTTGATTGGGTGGGCATATCGTCCCCTGAATTCCAGTGTATTCTATGTGCCAGTAGGCACATAGAGCACATTGGAATTTAGGGGGCGATATGTATAAATGATCGACTAAACTAAACTTTACCCTTGGGTTGCAAACCTGAGATCACGCAAGAAAGCCACATGTTATAAATGTGACCATAACCATTTACATAACACGAAGAGAAAACGATACTTGCTGGAAAATGTATGGATAACGAAATATTCCCATATGTAATTTTCATAATAAAATTGACAAATTTGAAGTTACAATGACTAATAATAATGCACTGCTATGCAATGTTATTTTTAACATGGTCCAGCTCTTCCTTTACAAGAGGGACTTCTCATTTAGAGAAAACAAGACCTTATAACAAACAATTTTTAAAGGTGTTTATTATTATTAATGTAATGTCGGTTACTACATTTCTGTTACTTTTATATTGTACATATTATATATATATAGGCCATATATAGGATTATATTATATATTAGGCCTAAAAATTTAAAAATCTGTTTCCCAGGATCTCCCGCATGGTCCTTTTGGCTGCCGCATGCTCTCTTTCCCTAACCAATCCAAACTTAAAAAACTCAAAATCAAATGGTTTATGTCCGATATTTTACACAAGTTGATAAAATTGTCCCTTGAGTGCAAGAAGGCTTTGCAATGCTTTAGCATTACAAAGCCTTCTTGCACTCAAGGGACATAATATACCACCACCAATGCTATTCTGTAGATTATGGGGCCTAAAACATGAAACAAATCAAGAACATGAACTTTTTAATGGCAAAGAAATAATTACAAAGATAAAAAAAAAAATAAAACAAAAAACCATCAGCCCACATGCAATTTTACAAAAATGGCCTGAGAAACAGAAGATCTACTTTGCTGGACCTTATGTGTTATCAGTGTTGCAATCTGCCCCCACGAAGGTGTTAATTGCAAATAATAAATTAATATTATTATATGTATATGTTACCTCAAAAACATTGCTTAGGAATCCTCGTTGGAACGAGATCGACGGTCTCGTTCCATTGTGGGGACATTAGCTATACTTTTCAGGCAAAAACTGAAGAAATTGGAAATTTGAATGATGATTTTTACGAATAGCACTGGCTGCATTTGCTGTTAACCCTTTCCAAACATGAAAAGCAGACGACACTTGCAAAAAGGCTTGATCAACTCATTTTTTGTCTCAAAGCATAGGTTATGACCCCTCATTGGAACGAGATCAACGAGCTCGTTCCAATGAGGGTCATAACCTATGTTTTTGAGACAAAAATGAAAAAATAACGAAAATTAACTGACGATTTTTGAGAATAGCGCTGGCCGGTATTGGCTGTTACGTTGGATAAAAGGGTTAACTTGAAGAAAGGGTTACTACATCAATAAAATAATAACACATGGAAGATTGGAAACTAATTTTGAGTTCAAGGGATATCAATGATTTGTGTTGTTTCTGGTCAATGTCGTCTGTATGAATAGATACTCGGCTGTTGACCAGACTTGACAGAAAAAAATGCATCAAGTTATATAACTTTCATCGCCACCATTACCTGAACCGTAAATCTCGGCCCACGTGCGGACAACATCCGGGGCGAATAGACCTAGAAACGGATTTTAGATGCAAATTTATTTTTTTATAAACAGTGGTATCATTCGTATTTCTATTCTCTGAGGCACATTTTCTTTATTTTCAGATTAGAGCCCTAACGAAGGAGGAAATATGACATCAGCTCCTAATAATACAACAGATGTTACGGATGAACCAAACTATGTTGCCGCTTGTTGTTTAAGTGTGATTTGCATAATATCTGCAGTCGTCAATGTGTCTATGTGGATAATAATATGCAGAAAAAAGGATATGCGAACACAATCTAATGCATTCATATTGTGTTTATCTACTGCTGATCTTTTAGTGGCGGTTCTAAACATGCCTGTTACGGTGGTCACAATGGCATACGGACGAAAAGTGTTTTCAGATCATGTGTGTACTTTTATGGGGCTATCTAATATGGTTACGTTTGTGACAAGTAATAATAATAACTCTTTGGCCAGTCGCTGATTTGTCGCGGTCCTCATAAGAGAAGGCCATCATTCCCCCTGCACCCCACCCCCTCTTCCCCTCCTCTCCTCCCAGCATTCAGATATAAACTGCTTAATAGTGTCCCTCACTTCCTCTTTTTCAATTTCTTCAATAAGCATTCCTACCCTCTCCGTCGTGTCCCCCTTCAGCCATCTATCCTTTGTTTCTTCCCCCCACTTCTGCATTATTCTTCCAGTAAATTTTATTCTATGAGGTATATACTGTGGGCATTCCAAGAGAAAATGTTCCAGGGTCTCCACTACTCCAGAGTGGCACATTTGGCATCCCTTTTCCCCATCTCTCCCAATTTTTCCCCGAAGCTCCAGTGATCTTGATCTCAGTTTGAACAGCAGTGACCCTCCAAAGGTGCCATCTAGGTACTTCTCAAAAGCTGGCTTTTCTTTATATTGTAACCCCTGCAGTGATCTTTTCACGCTAACCCCTGCTCGCCAGTTTCGATTGCAATCTTCCATGACTCTCTCTTTGACAAACCTTTTGCCTTCTTTCATTCCTACTTCTATGTTTGTAACCTCTATAGAGTAATTGTCCATTAGTTCCCTCACATGTTTTGACCACCCCGTTTCTATATTAGAATTCCAAATGGTATCGAGCATCAATTTGCACCACCGGTTGTCAGGCAGGTTTCTCAAGTAGTTAAAGTAACACAGTTTTCCCAAATCTACCCTGTCCTTGATTTTCATCCACCCAAGCTCCCCCCTTACTGCTTCCAAAGCTGCAGCATTACTCGACCCTGTTACCCATCTGCCGGCATCATTCTGAGTACTTTCCAACTTCTTAATAACGGTTTGGTTTAATGGAATCACGTCCGTGCCATACGTTATACTTGGTAAACCCACCCTCTCCCACAGTGTTTTCCCCACAAAGACCTCGTTGAAACTATTTTTCCCTAAAAGTTTTAGTTGGTTCAGAAGTGTCATGTCCCTGTGTGATATCAGTGTTAATAGATACGTTATGGTATGCATGTCTCATAAATACAAGTCATTATTTACAACCAGAAATACTGCTGTGATGATTGCTGGTAGGTTAACGTTTTTTATTACCCTTTTAAAATTACACAAGCTTCCTGATTGGTCAGTAACCGATGCATCCAGTACGTTACATTCAACTCCAACGGGTTGTATGATGTTCAACGGGATGTATGAGAATATCACGTGACAGCTAAAAGTGGCGTACAGGCATTCTATGGTACACTTCACTGATTTCCCTTTCACCCATCGCCTCAAACATTTTCGTCAGTAATAATAAACATTCAGACTCGCAAACAAAGTGAGATCGATATTGTTTCATGAGAATATTCCAAAAACTTGAAATAAAACATGAACACCTCCTCCCAACACCAATGTCCGATTTTACTGTCGAGAAGAGTGGTTCTGTTCTGCAGGTCCGCTGTTGTTTAGAGAAACCTGCAACCTCGTTATATGGTTTGTCTCTTCAGTGAAACTTATTAAAGCACTTATACACGTTTGAATATAGTGTCCCGATTCTCCAAGACGCACAACGCACTACAGTATCGAATAATACACTTATAAAGTCGACTTGTGTCCCACAATAATAACTACGCGTCATCTCCCAATGTCCTTGAATTGATGTCTCCTAAATGTTTGAGTTTAATCAAATAACTCCAAATCGTTCTTGTTCAATAATAAAGGAAGATATGTTTCTTTCAGTTTATCTGATTAGCAGTTTGATCAAGGTTTTCGTCACTATAATACCGTTTAGGGATTATATAATAAAACAAAACTCAACACACTGAAGGGGCAGGGTAATAAATTGGTCACAGGGTTTTTTCAGAAGGGTGTACGAGACTGCAATAACCTTCTGAGATAACTAATAATATCATCGCATCGATGTAATCGTAATGTAAAGTTTTGGTAGTGCGAAGGCTCAGTGGTCATGGAATTGGACTTTAAAGCGAAAAGTCAACGATTCGATTCCGCCAGGGGTAACGGCGTTGTGTCATTGGGCAAGGCACTTCTTAATGCCGATTGTGCACGTGGGAACACGATGACGCTGTGTACAAGGGCGTACCGCACGTCGATGATGCTCTTGTCTCCAACCAATGCTAACCCTGCTTGTGTAGAGTTAGTACGTCGGAGAGTCTGGCAATTGCTCGCCGTTCTCTTCGGATACTCCGGCTTTCTCCACCCGTAAAACTGTCCAACACGAGATGACTCTGGCTGTGGAAAGTGTCGTTAAATCCCAATAAATAAATCAATCAATTAATCGTAATGTTTCACGATTCAACGTCAAACACATGGATGCCACTGTTGAGTATTCTCTCCATAATTTTAAAGACATTTTCAAAGCTCATCTGCCATGTGATCTATTGAATTGTCAATAATGCCAACATATTTGCCTTACCCACGATTCGATCCTGACCAGCGGTAACTGCGTTGCGTCCTTGGCCAAGACACTGAACCCTTTACCTATCACGAAAAGCAGACGGTACTTGCAAACAAAATTCTTGAATAACTAATTTTTTCCAAAGAGGGGTCATAAGCTATGTTTTTGAGACAAAAACATGAAAAAAATAATGAAAATTCAATGGCGATTTTTGTGAAAAACGCTGGCCTGTTTTCGCCACTACGTTGGGTAAAGGGTTAATTCCGATTACTCGCAATCTTCCGGAATGAAAGAAGTAATTGTTCAGTGGAACTTTACAAATGATTATTGGTCTCTTTGAAGATATACTCAGCCATACTCCACAGGTCCCTACTATTCACATCTCCTGGGTCTTGATAAAATAGTAACAGTACGATATTCTCGAGCGCGACTCTTCATTATCCAGTGCTTAACAACCTAGCAATTATAAGCGGTTGTCGGTCGCTAATGATTACAGCGCTCCGCATCTGTGCTTCTCAACTCAGAAATTATAATATAATAATCATCAAAATATATCATATAAGATCATAAGAAATTCGGTCAAATCAAATCTCGATCGAGCAACATTCTTTGTTTTACTTCATAGACAGTTAATGTTAATGGTATTTTTTAATATATATATTATATATATATATTAAAAAAATACCATTAACATTAACTGTCTATGAAGTAAAACAAAGAATGTTGCTCGATCGAGATTTGATTTGACCGAATATATATATATATTAAAAAATACCATTATATATCTACATATATTTAATATGGAATATATCGGATGACCAACTAATATTGTTCAGACTAGAGAATCTAAACATAGATGGTATACTATTTCAGAGGCGGTGGACCCAGGGGCCACAGGGGTACGTGCCCCTCCACTTCTTCCGCAGATATGTTTCGCAGTTACACAATGAATTAAAATGAGCGCACACAAACGTGTAAATATACAGGCATTCCTGTTACATTATTTGTAGATCTAAACAATATTTAGACAAAGACTTCCACTTTCGGCCGCTTCGGTTCGTTTCTTCTACTTCAACCATCTTCTAATCCAAAGGCTTCTGGTTGGAAAATGATTGAAGTCGAAGAAACGGACAAGACAGTGACCACACAGTGGCATATTCATCTGAACGCGAGACTTTCGCGAGTCATGGTACATGTACCGATATGCAATTGTAACCTTTTCTCACACTGGGTCGAACCATTGTTGCATTGTAAATTTGTGCCCCTCCGCGTTTATGGAGCTTCCGCCGCCCCTGTGCTATGTAAAGGCCATAGATTGGTCCCAGGCCATAACAGCGTCGAAATCCTTACAGAATATAGACCAGTGGCTTGAGAACTTGATAACAACAATGATGGCATAATGCAGAGGGTGTTTAGGTCTTTTTTCATTGAGCAAGTACCTCAGGCATTGACAACTGAAATCACTTTCTTGTGAAGAGTAGAATAGGTTTGCTAAACCCGACCGACGCCGATCAACGAACGTAAAATACCAAATTAAAACTTTGTCGTGAGTTGTCGTGAGATGTCGTGAGATGTCGACTGACAATCTCGCGCTTTCGCCTTCTTGTCTCGAAATATCGAATTTTAATCTCAAATTTCATCTCGACATTTCAGAGGAAAAATGAAAGGTGGGGTGAACGGAGTGGGAGTTATAGCGTCGAACCTCACGTTTTGTCTCAAATTGTTTGAATGGGCATGAAAGTTTGCAATAAGCTTTAGAGGTTAAGTGTGCAACGACTGAAAGCACATCAAATAAAATACATCACTCACACCCCATTTGCCCCCCCCCCCCGTTCCCTACGCCTATAACCACAGAACGCTGCACACTAAACATTAAAGTGTTAAAACTGACACTTTCAAGGTGTTAAACCCATTCTAACTCTTAGGGTTTGATTTTAATACTCAAAGTGCAATGCTTTGAGCACTTAGACAATACAAACGTCAGACATCTGAAACTTGAATGGATGGCACTTCCCATGTGTCTAGCATTGGTGGTTCTTCCAGAATCGTCCATAATTTGATTTTCGCTTGGTGGGTACATAATTCAAAGGACACAACGCAGATGACGCAGTTCGAGCCTGATCCGCGTCATCTGTGTAGTTTCCTTTTAAGTGTCGCGACATTACACTTGTCAAGTGGTATTATTTTCAACACCTGTCAAGTTCTGGGATATCTACACTTGAATAAAGTGCCAGTTCAGCACTTAGTAAGTATTAAATACAGCACTTCAAGTGTAGTTTTTAACACTTTAGTTTTTAGCGTGTACAAGCAAAAATCGCAAATAAATCTGTATTACTAGTTTAATTTTTCCCCAAGCATAAGTTATGGCCCCGCATTTCAACGAGCTCACCGAGCACCTTCTGTTGATGGTAAAGTCCTGTGTATATTCCAGATTCGATATCGATTACATACGTTTGCTTCGAGATCAATCCCGAATCAGTCTCAAGATTCGATGTTTTCGAATCTCTCATACCAACTTCAATTTGTTACATTTCTAACAAAATTTGGATAAAATTGACATTAGACAATTCATTCATGTAGGCTCAATTCATATTTAATAGAGTAATTGACAAAGATTAATTGTTAGGTAAGTAGTGAATTTTTCCCAGAACATTATCCATAGTTTTAGTTTTGAAGGCTTAACTTGTTACTTTTCACGTTCTTAAGAACGTGAATAGTAACAAGCTAAGCCTTCAAACACTAAAACTATGAATAATAGGGCTAGCTGTTTCAGCGATGGTGCTACAGAGAATATTTATTTATTGGTGTTGAAGGTATCTGTCAGTCTTGTAAGGGTCATCACAGTGTACTGTAACTTCCGTTTTAGGCAATATGAAATAACTTGTCTATTAAGATTCGATATCGATATCAGAGACCTGATTCGATTAGAGATTCGATTCGAAAAAAATGTGTTATTCGCAGATCCCTAATTGGTAGGTCATAAGTTATGTTTTAGTTTAAACAATATTATTACAAAAATAACTTTAACATATACATATATACATACGTCATAATATGTAACAAAATGAAGGCATAAAATTAAGTAAATGTCAATAACATATCGTATGTCGTGTAGCGAAAATTTTGTAGGGACGGTATTCGACAGTAAGCATTGTGCTTATTAAGTTATGTTTTAGTTTAAACAATATTTATTCAAGATAATGTTATATGTATTTATTACAGAGAGTACAATAGATTAACAAAAAAAAAGAAGTTTTGCTATCAATATACGAGATAACAGCAACAGTGATAATTAGATCGGCAGATAAACTAGGATTCGACAGGAAGTCTTAGGCTTATGTGAGTCGTCTCCCACGTTTTATAGAACTTTTCGTACAGATGATGGCAATGATTGGTAGTAACAAATGAAACATGTATATCGCATCCCAAGGGGGTGAGCCCTAGCGGGCCAATGAATCTGGTTGAGTCTCTGACCTTGGACAAGCGCACCACCGGTCCGCGTCATACTACGTGAGCATTGTAGATGCGTACGCAGTCACCTGCAACTACATAATGGCTCACTTTCCTTTACATCAGCAAGTGCAGCTGGGGTGTGCCGACAGCTCATCAGAAAAAAATGAAAAATACAATTTATACTAATTTCATGCCCCATTGATAACTGAATAAAAAGGCATAGTTTTCTAAAATTATGTTTGAAATAACAATACATTTCGCTGAAACATGTTCTTGTGTGACAGTTGTGTCATTAAACATTTTATTGGCCAATGAATTGCGTAAGTTATAAGGAACGTCATACGCCGCGTCCACACAAAATGTCACTCTCCTTTTCCACTTCAAGGGAGGGTGGGTGCTATCATTCAAAGCGACACTGAGTTAAATTTAATTCTGATTTTGGCCATTTCTCGAGAAACTGAAAACACAGTTTGTAAATGTGGAGTTCGATATAAACCCAGATGACATGAAGATGGCTGAACTTTGTCTCAGAAAGAGTTCATTCAGGCTATTTGGAAATTGGTAAATTTTGTTCGCGTGAGTTTCGTTTGTGGATTATTATGACCGGCCATTGTTTACGTTTGATTTGGGTAAAACGATGAACGAAGACGATCACCCATTGCGTATAAATAAATTGAACATGGAATAAAAAGCATGATAAGGATTTCATTGTTTATTAAATTTTATTTTGAAAGTCTTTTTAACATGATGAGATAAATGTTCATTACTTTTCACGTTGAAACAACATGCGCGTTCAGCGATTCTTTTCCACTCATACCGTGCAATGTAATTTTTAAGGCGGACATTGAGGGCGTGGTTTAGGGCGGACCTAAATGCGTTTTTTTCGGTTCATTGTGTTACGAAAAAAAGAAAAGAAATCCTTTATTTTGACTTTCATTTTGTTTGAAATGCATGAAAAGAAAAACGGTTTAATTATATGATACATAAGGGTATTTTTGTATAATGATAATTGTATAATGTCACCTAACAGTGAACTTTTTAAAATTTTTCGACTTTCAGAGAAAATGTTGACGCGGCGCCGGAGCGACCCAAAGTTTTTTCCGACATACAACAAAAAGTTCAGACATACGGGGGTCGTTAGGGGCGAACCGTTCCGCTGGCTCTCACTAGCTTTGGGTCTGATTCTGGCTTGTAAGATAAAAAATAGTCAATTGAGCTCTGCCAAACAAGATGTAATGGGTTAAATACCTATATTGAATGTACTGAGGCTAACACTGTCTATAAGTGTGGGGAATTCAGTGGCTGCCATAGTAATTCTTCGGTAGATTACGCGATTTTTTATTCAATTAACCCTTTACCCAACGTAACGGCAAAAACCGGCCTCGCAATTCTAAAAAATCTACAATTAATTTTCATTATTTTTTCATTTTTTGTTTCAAAAACATAGGTTATGGCCCCTCGTTGGAACGAGCTGGTTCCAACGAGGGGCCATAACCTATCTTGTTGAGACAAAAAATGAAACAAATTAGTTATTCAATAATTTTTTTGGCAAGTGTGGTCTGCTTTCCATGTAAAGGGTTAATATGAGTTTTCTCTATAATGAACAGATAAAATTTATACTGAAGGCATGGTAAATCGTTTTTTGTTTTTGTAAACTACACAAAATTAACAAGGTTATTTAATTAAAAGATACACAATTAAGGGTGCTCCACTGTACCAAAGGACTCAGCTGAAAGCATCCTGTTAACTGGTAGAGGGCTAGAAGCCAGTATCAGGGCTTTCAAAAAATGAGGGTACCAGAGGAAAAACCAACATTTTCCTTGCTCATGTTTCACATTCACTCAAATACAAATGATATTTTGTTTATACAAGTTAGTTCTGTTACCAATTATTGGAGAATGCCTATAGGCACTCTCCAATAATTTGTAATAAACAAATTCTGAGGAAAAAATTTAGACCACCAAAAATAATCTAGCCCTCAACCAGTTAAGAAATCGTTTTCATTTACTGCTAAAACTGTTTATCTGTTTGTTACAGGAATATGGCTGTTCTCCATACTGCTGTCTTCTCCACCACTGATAGGGTGGGGCAAATATGATTATGTCCAAGAAGCTTATTTCTGCTTCTGTGACTGGAAGACTTCTGTGTACTATGCATTTTTCATGATTGGAACGTGTTTTGGTATACCTTTCGGTGCCATGATCTTCTGTAATTATAAAATTCTGCGAATGGTTAAGAATTCTAGGAGGAGAGTAGAGAATGTACGGAAAACAAAGAAAAAACACTTAAACCAAGAAAAATCGAATGGAATACGCATGCGTCGACGTAAATTAGTATCCAAAAGAAATTCCGAGGAGTTTCATCTCACGATCTCCCTTGTGATTGCCATATGTTTGTTCGTTTTGTGTTGGCTTCCATATTGTGTGAGCATGGTACTAACATTATTTTTCCCCGATCTCAGTCATGGGGATGCGTTTGACTTGGCTAGTATTATGCTTGGTTATTCCAACAGCTGCTTTAACCCTATCATATATGGACTGCTGAACAGGAAATTCCGAGCAGGGTTCAGACATATATTCTGTTTCTGCCGACTCGATCGCGAACTGCACAGTACTTCTAGCTAGTTCAAATAAAATACGAAACGCGAAATAACAAATCCCTGTGTTCATGATGTCTTTCTACTCACATGCGCCCGTTGTATTCAACATATTGCAAATAAATAAATAAAAAAGTAATTTTTAGATCAGGTTTATTCAGCAAAACCGGGATCTACACACATAGAACAATTCAACGAACTGTCAATGGCGATTGCTTTTCTGTGGCGAATTCTATATGATCATGCACTTAAAGCTTGAGATCTATTATATTCATGTTTGTGGTATTTTTTCAGTAAACGCCATGCGTAATTTAGCTTACATTCAAATATACCTTTGGCTCGACAATGGGAAACTAAGAAGCCTTCTCGAGTTAGTAGAGTAAACTTACGCCAAAGGGTGGTGGGAACCAGTGATAATGGGAAAGACCTATAACAAGGGGTTGTAAACTATCATTTTAAGATGGGGGACCTAAAACCTAAAACAGACGATAAGAAGAAGAAAATACCGGTGCTTTTTCTCCAACCATGCAGGCCACATCCATATTTGTCGTTGTGCCTAAATAAGACTGATCTAAAGGTCTGGGTAGAATTACTCTAACAGATCCACTCCACCGATTGGCCAAAGAAATCCACCAACCAACGGTTTTCAAAACAAGGAAATCGCATTTTAGCCTCAAATTTCGAATAATTTTCCTGGGGCTGGCTGATTCGCAGCTCGGATGATGCGGCACATCATATTAGTTGCTGCCCCTGTCTGCCGACCTCTATTTATTTTAAATTTTCTACGCGCCACTGCGAAAATACTAGGAAGGGAGTATGCCATTCAGTGTAATTTTAGAAGGAACACTGTTTTCAAATTCACTAGATGTACCTGTCATATTATATAGTGCTGATTTGCCGATGTTTGCTGGAATAATCTGCTGAACTCGCAGCAACTTGTACAGAACGTTTATGAAAACAGAGCTTTAGTGGGACATAAATTATGACGTAAACAGGGAAATCCCCCTGGATATTCCTTAATTATTATGTGTACAGTGAAAAAGTTTTGCATTGGTACTTTACGCGTTTCGAGTTGGTGTTCGAGTGCCCATGCACGTTTTCTATATAAAAATCATGAGAAGGGGGTGGGTCCCAAAATGTCATGGAAAAATATGCAGGAAAGGATGGGTGTGTCAAAAATCTGCGAAACAAAACATTTCCACCTATGTTCACGCACCCCTCCCCCACCCCCGATGGAAATGTACATATAGTATGTCCATGCAACCGTTGCCTAACACACAATCAGATGCGTTCTTACATGGCGTTCTCACGCGTAATCCATATTCCACGCGTGATGTATCTGGGAAAATAGAAAACGAATACCATTTTCGTATGAAGTGTACACATTATTCAGAGCTTCAATCAGAACTATTTGCGTTGAGGTCCAATATCACTGAACTAGAAAACAGGGGGCTCGGTATAATTCTGAAGGGCGACTTTAATGGACACATAGGTGACAAGGAAGAAGGCATAGAGGGTGGGGACAAGAAAGTCAACAGGAATGGAAGGAAGCTGTTGAACTTCACAAATGAGCTCGGTCTGAAGATTCTGAACAGGGACGCTAGATGTAAGGAGAAATTGACCTGGGAGAGAAACGACAGAAAATCAATAATTGACTACATTCTCATAGATATGAATTTATGGAGGGAGGTGATAAGGGTAGAAGTGGATGATGAGGGCAAAATGGAGTTGGATAGTGATCACAACTTGATTACAGTGACGATGAGGGCCAAAAACCTAGAGAAAAGGAAAGGAAGCTTCAAGGAGATTTGGGAACTCAAAAAGGATGCCGACTGGGCGAAGTTCGAAGAAAAACTGAAACCAAAGCTTGCAGCCGTACACAAGGGGGGTAGTGTCCAGAAGATGGCCGACGCCTTAGTTGCGAGCCTAGTGGAGGCAGGGAAGGAAAGTGTAGGAAAGATTAGGGTGCCAACACGGGAACTTGGGTACAGAGTGAACGAAGAATTGAAAAGGGCCATAAAGGTTAGAAAAGATAAATGTGCTGCATACAGGAGAAGTAGAAAACTTAAGGGGGTGGAAAGCAATGAGGCCATGGTGGCAAAGGAAGAATACCAACAAGCACGGAATAAAGTAAATAAGATTAAAGACGACAACCGGAGAGTGCGAAATAGCAGTCTTATTAGGACGATAAGAACGACAGGGGGGTCGAGTTCGAGCGTATTTTGGAAATGGGTGAACAAACGTAACAAAGGGAATAACCAACAGAGCATTAAAGTAGATGGCAGAGTTACAGAAGAGCGAGATCAAATCGCATTAGAACTAGTCAAGCACTGGGAAAAGGTAAACGATAAGCGATGGGGCATGGGGAACCCACCGGAGTGTCCGAACCAGGTCGAGGAAAATCTCTCGGACTTCGTGTGCAGCGAAATCAAAACCGAGGAGGTGCGAAGGGTGATCTCAAAATTGAGGAATGGAAAAGCGGGAGGGGTGGACGAAATTCCTAACGAGTTTATCAAAAAAGGGGGAGAGGAACTCTTGGAAAGCCTGACTGCCCTATTCAATTTAGCCATAGAAAAACAAGAGGTCCCAAAGGAGTGGAGGGAAAGCAAAGTGACGTTTATTCACAAAAAGGGGGAAAAAGACGAGGGATCTCTGTCAGTAGCAACATTGGAAAGGTTTTCTATAAAGTCCTTTATGGGAGACTAGAGGAGGTAATTGAGGAGAAGGGTTTTTTGGGAGAAATCCAGAATGGCTTCAGGAAGGGAAGGAGAGTAACCGACCATCTTTTCACGCTATCCCAAATGATAGAATCCGCGAAAGCAAAAAAGAAAAAGATGTTTATGGCCTTTTTGGATGTCAAAAAGGCATACGATAGAGTATGGAGGGAGGGTATGTGGCGCAAGCTGGAGGCTCTGGGCTTAGGAGGCGAGTTTGTTGGAATTATGAAAGCATTATATAAAGATGTACAGAGTGAACTTAGTCTGGGAAACATTACAACAAAACGTGTGCCTATGGAGATAGGCCTAAAACAGGGGTGTATCCTTTCGCCAATCCTGTTTGCATTGTACATCAAAGGTTTAGGAGATGAACTCCTGCGTAGCGACGAGGGGGTAGCAGTTGGGAACTTGAAGATCCCAGGGCTATTTTTTGCAGACGATGTGGTTCTAGTGTCAGAAAGCGAAGAGGGGCTAACGAAAATGCTGGTAATTGTTGGGAAATATGGGAGCAAATGGAGACTCGAACTTAATGAAAGCAAGAGCAAAGTTATACCTGTGGGCCGCAAAGTGGACCCCACTCGAAGGTGGAGAGTGGGTGAGTTCTGCATTCCGGAAGGGAGCAGCAAACTTCTCAATGTAGGAGAGACAGGTGATTACGAGTATTTGGGGGTAAATATAAACATTACAGGAAGAGGCATCTACCGAAACCACACAAACAAATTGATTCTGAAGGGGGAGCGAATCCTTAACCAAATGAAACTTATAGGGAGAAACAGTTTCAATAAGGTTTTCGTGGGGAAAACCATTTGGGAAATGGTGGGGCTGCCAAGTATAACATACGGTACGGAAGTGGTACCTCTAAACCAGACGGCCATAAAGAGCTTGGAAATCTTACAGAACGATGCAGGCCGATGGATAACGGGGTCGAGCAATGCCGCAGCGCTAGAAGCAATGAGGGGTGAGCTTGGGTGGATGAGGATCAAGGACAGGATAGACCTGTTGAAACTCGGTTATCTTAATTATTTGGTGAATCTCCCCGACAGCCGATGGTGTAAAGTAATGTTCCTGCAAATCTTCAACTCAAATATCAAAACGGGGTGGATGATCCAAGTGAGGGAGCTAGTAGAGAACTACTCATTGGAGATCTCGGACCTGGACGTTGGGGCAAACCAGGGTAAAAAAATCGTCAGAGAAAGGGTCTTGGAGGATTGTAACCGTAATTGGCGAGAGGGGGTCAAATCAAAGAGGTCTTTGGGTGGCCTGCGTGATAAAGAGAGGCCAGGTTTTGAAGAGTACCTTGATGGCACCTTTGGGGGGTCACTGCTGTTCAAGCTGCGGTCGCGATCCCTGGAGCTGAGGGGAAAAATTGGGAAAGACGGTGAAAGGGAGTGCCAGATGTGTAACTTGGGCATGGTGGAGACCCTGGAACACTTCCTTCTAGAATGCCCAAAGTATCAGTCTAAAAGAATGAGATTCACTGGGAGTATAATGGGGAAGTGGGATGGGAGAATGAAGGACATGTGGTTAGGGGGAGACTCAAAGGAGAGGGTTAATGTGCTAATCGGAGAGATTGGGAAGAATGGGGCAAGGGATGTCATCAAGCAGTTCGTCTCCGAATGTTGGGAGGAGAGGAGAAGCGTGGGAACAGGGAGGCAGTTGGGAGTTCAGGGGTAACCAAGGCCTTCTCGTTCGAGAACCGCGACAAATCAGCGGCTGGCCAAAGTGTTATTATTATTATATTATTATGATCAACAGTGAGATCGACGGCTTTAGTGATCTGAGTAAATTTGAGAAATTCAAATTAATATTTGAAAAGAGAACCCCCAGTTTATTCCAAAAAATCTGCAGCGTGATCCAGGATTTTTTAGCCAGATGATTATGATATGTTTGGTGATGTGTATGGAAAATTCTAGTTCACGTCTCCACGTTCTTTTGTGCATCAAATTAATAAAAATGTAGTACTTTGATCATGGAAAATTGGTGGATGAAATTGTAATTTTTGGAGTACGACTCGGGAATTGTTTCGCCAGACGATCGATTATGATATGTTTGGTGAAGTGTATGTGAAATTCTGGTTCACAACTTCAGGCTCTTTTGCGTATCAAATTAATAAAATATAGTACTTCAATCAGAGAAAATTGGTGGATGAAATTGAAATGTTTTGTTCATGTTACTTGTATATTCTCGCATACTGTCCTATAGAGGATGTTTTATGCTAATAAATAAATGTTAAAAAATGTTAAAATGTCTAGCGCAGTCGTTACTGTCTGTATTGTATTGCATTATGTTGAATACGCACAGCAACTGTGGTTTGATATACATGTCTGGCTATCGTTGTTTATTGGATAATGGGTCTGGAATAGTTACCAAATGGATACCACAAGTAATTCAAAAACTCCTTCTTTAAAATTCTCCAAAGTCTGGTAATTTATGCAAAAGAAAAATCAGTCCCCATAATTTTTCTGAGGCGATCGCAGACGAACAGATGATCCAGTGTGTACATGCCTACTTTTGTTAATCTCTACAGCGCTAGCGTTTTTCATGGTAGAGGGGGGGGGGGGGGGGGCAGGGGGGTGGAGGGGGGGTGTAGGACAGAGACAAAAAAACCCATAGAGATCTCAATAAAAACTGTTGTTAAAATTGACAGTGAAAAAGAGTCCAGGGAGTAAAAACTACAGCCTGTTGCATCTTATTTTAAGTAGCGGAAACACTCGGAGTTACACGGGAAGTTGACAACTTGTTTGCATAAGGCAATCACGGAGATGAGCGAATCGGTTTACGGAGATGACCGAGACGAGAGAGACAAGCTCGTTGCAACGAGGAGTCATTTGCGAAGCTTTGGGAGTGATACCGAATTGTTAATATCCATAGTAGGTCTGGTGAGGAAAGCGAGGCGGGGCGGGGGGTAACTTTAACGAAAGCTAGGTCAAATGATGAAACGAGTTACAGATGTCGGCTAAGTTGGTATCGAATTGTTGCCCGTTATCGATACAGCTAGAAAGTCACAATGCCATTCACGAACGATATAACTGTGTGTAGATGAAGGTGTGTACGAATGGGTGGAGGAGTATGTAGGGGCATAACTGTACAAGACATATTGGACCTACCACGATACAGCCCAATGGGAGAAAAGACGAACAAAAATGGATCCATAGAAATTTACGTTTCCTTGACTATCAGGTCTCGATGAGTACGTTTTTAAATGATGTGTTTAGGAGGGGAGATTAATATTCTACAAATCGGAAAAAGATGACAACGTTTTGTAGTGTCATGCCACATAGGATCTTAGATCAGCAAGTGAACAAATACCTTTTGGCGTCTCTTGTGCATAGGGGCGCCGGAAGCACTTCAGGGCGGAGGCGGGGTCAGGCCCCGGGAAAAGGGCATTTACTCGCACTAGCAGTCCCGCCATGACACGCCGAAGCATAAATGTCTCGAAGGCCGAAGGCCCGAGTTCGGGGGTGTTTGAGAGGAGGTATCCCATCGGGAGGGGACCCCTCCTCCAAAACTCACTCATCGAATTTTGAAATCTTCCAGAACGGATTTGGGGTATATTTGAGCTTTGCGTCGAAAATAAATCATTGAAAAAATGGAGTGACGAACTTGGGAAGGGCATTGTCTGCCCCCTCTCGCCCCCGTGGTTCGAAGGCAGGGTGGGTAGCTACCCCCTCTGTCTCTGTGCTTCCGGCGTCCCTGCTTGTACGGCGTATATGTTTGGCCTGTTGTATTTCTTCTTCCTGATCCACCTTCCAACTCGAAGGAAATGGTTGAAGGAGAAGAAATATCGGAGTTTGATCTGGCTTCCGGAGGAATTCATTGACGATATGCAACTAAACTTCAAGTTTGTTCACATTTGCAGATAATGTATTACAGGAATTCCTGAATATTGAAACATTTGCACCTCTCGAATTTTTAAAGTCGTTGGGTATCCATAATAATAATAACTCTTTGGCCAGCCGCTGATTTGTCGCGGTCCTCATAAGAGAAGGCCATCATTCCCCCTGCACCCCACCCCCTCTTCCCCTCCTCTCCTCCCAGCATTCAGATATAAACTGCTTAATAGTGTCCCTCACTTCCTCTTTTTCAATTTCTTCAATAAGCATTCCTACCCTCTCCCTCGTGTCCCCCTTCAGCCATCTATCGTTTGTTTCTTCACCCCACTTCTGCATTATTCTTCCAGTAAATTTTATTCTATGAGGTATATACTGTGGGCATTCCAAGAGAAAATGTTCCAGGGTCTCCACTACTCCAGAGTGGCACATTTGGCATCCCTTTTCCCCATCTCTCCCAATTTTTCCCCGAAGCTCCAGTGATCTTGATCTCAGTTTGAACAGCAGTGACCCTCCAAAGGTGCCATCTAGGTACTTCTCAAAAGCTGGCTTTTCTTTATATTGTAACCCCTGCAGTGATCTTTTCACGCTAACCCCTGCTCGCCAGTTTCGATTGCAATCTTCCATGACTCTCTCTTTGACAAACCTTTTGCCTTCTTTCATTCCTACTTCTATGTTTGTGACCTCTATAGAGTAATTGTCCATTAGTTCCCTCACATGTTTTGACCACCCCGTTTCTATATTAGAATTCCAAATGGTATCGAGCATCAATTTGCACCACCGGTTGTCAGGCAGGTTTCTCAAGAGAAACATGTAGCATGTCTGTTGAAAAAGTGCATGGGGAACACCTCCACCCCTCTGTTCTGCTACTTCTGAATCGGCAACCCGACAAGTCCAGATTTACCTGTATTTATTTTTTTCGTATTTTTGCACAATGGCTAATCATGACCAAAATTGACCTGTATACGTCCTTGCTAGCCCAGTAGGAATCACACGACTTCCTACACAGTGGCGGACACCGGATTCTGAATTTGAAGGGGCGCCACATTTCAGTCATGGGTCATGCTGCGAAGCACCACTCGATGATCGTAGCGGCGAGTTTGTGGCGAGCACGAGATGGGGTGTCCAACTCTTGTCAGCGGGGTTCGGGGATTTCATGAGAAAAAGTTGGAATATGGAAGGTAAGTGTAACCTTTCGCTGACTTCATTGTACATCATCTAAATGTTTTCTAACCAAAATTTCTAGCACTCAAATTTTGAAGAAAACGTATATAAAGTTAGTTGATGTCCATGTCTTATCGCTGATAATATTGTGTCCCTTGGTATCGGTGTTTGTAAAAATAATCTGAAATAAAAAATAGGATGGGCGCACGGAGGTGCACTCCCCAATGAATGCACCCATGGTATTGGGACTCTCCCATGAATTGAGAAAATGCGTATCCAACATACTCAATCATTTCACTTTAAAGATTATATGAAGCACATCCACAGTATATGAAGCTTCTCAGTTGCAGCAGCTGTATTTCACAATGAAACCCGAACATGGGCGTCCAGCAATAATTACACAGAACGACACGCGTGTCTGAATTGATTAATCGATATGGCACGAGAACCAGCGCAGAATGATAGAACGAGAGGCCGCAGGTCTCGAGTTTGATCCTTCCGCGATGCCACAAGGAGGATCCGTGATAAAGTATGTATTTATTGTGGTTTATGGTCACACATTTCTGCACAATTTACCAAAATAAACAACTACTACTTCACTTCCCGGGATTCCAATGGGGCATCCGTGATAATTTAAACCTATAGCTGAATCTACGCCGAAATGAAAAAACAGCCTCGACCATTTACTGTATATACAGTGGTGTGTGAAAAGATACCATTCAGGGTGTGAAGTTTGAAAGGGTTACCTAACGTACAGGATATCAATATTTATAATGTTATTTTTTCCTTTGAGTTTTTCATAAAATTTCCAGAAAATCATATCATGTGAATCTCATTGGAACGAGCTCGTCAAACTCGTTACAATGAAGGATCACATGATATGGTTTTCCTTAATTTTTTTTGAAAAATATTTTTCTTTTCAACTTCTTCATTTGTAAATTACGTGGGTAGATGCTTCCGAGTCATTAGGTAAAGGGTTAATTCTATCAAAGAAGAACAGTATCGACACAAGATGTAGCAAAGAAGAAACCGTAATTATCCGTTTCAAGAACAATCTTGAAACACCTGAACCTTGTCCTTCAGAAATCAATTTTCCTTCACTGTATTATTTTGTCATAGAGTAATATTTTTTAGTCGTAAAAATATTAAGAAATATAAAGTTATATTTTAGTAATATTATTTAATTAAAGTAAAATTATGTTTCAATAAAAAGTCCTAAACAAATATACAACAGTGTAAGTAAATGAATCAAATTTAGCAGTCTACAAGCTGGTAAGCAGGTGACAGCTTATCATGGCAGATTATCCTGTTGAGTTATGCTATTAATCTTGGCATAGCACAATGGGCGATTACATAATAATAATAACACTTTGGCCAGCCGCTGATTTATCGCGGTTACACTGACACTAGATTATCAAAAGAAAATAGAAAATATGTAAGGCTTAATCATGCTGTATTGTTGTAGCGCTACTCAGCATAGGTAAATAATAGATGTCTTTGTGTTCTTACATTGTAAAAACATGAGTAACCCATGGTAGAGGTTTGTTTACTTGACAACTCAGCTCACCTCCCGAAAAGAGTGTATAAGCAGAAGACTTTCACTGGTCAAACCATATAAACTAGCGAAAATGGGATTACCCACTAAAATTCTAAGGATCATATCATCATTTCTAACTGACCGAAAAATCAAGGTGAAGGTTAATCGCGAGGTGTCAGAGGAAGTAATACTCGAAGCGGGAACACCACAAGGGTCGGTTCTAAGTCCGCTTCTTTTCATAATATATGTGAATGATATAGAAAAAGTAGGGAAAAACTTTGTTGAACTATCGAAGTTCTCAGACGACAAAGGCATTTGGACAGCCAGCAAGTCCAGAAACATAATTAAAAATCGTCTACAGGATACCATTCGCGATCTTGAGAGCTAGTGTGCCCTGTGGCGCATCAAACTCAATGCCGCCAAAACTCAAAAAGTTACGTTCTTCAAAAAGCAAAGGAAAAAACCAGTCCCGAGTATCGATCTCCAGTTATACGATCACAAACTAGAAGCAAACAAAGAAGCCAAATTTTTGGGATTTATCCTAGATAGCAATCTCAGTCTAAACAGTCACGTAAACTCCATTACGGTTAGAGCTACTAAACGTATCAATTTTCTGAAGATGATCAGAGGTAGAAATTGGGGAGCAAACAAAGATGTGCTTCTCAAGCTCTACAAAACATTTATACGTCCGGTACTAGAATACGGTGCCATAATAACAAGCGACCTAAGCAAAACCAACATTCAGAAGCTACAGAGGGTTCAAAATTATGCCCTGCGAGTGGCACTATGCAAACCCAAATGGACACCGATAAAGGAACTTCACGAGCTAGCAAAAATAGAAACTATTGATACGCGATTAAAAGACCTACAAAACAAAACCCTCAACAGACTCCAAGATAGTGAATTAATGGTTGAGCTGAACGAACACCGATCCCGTAACAGAAAAACAAAATAAGTTTCCAGAAAATAAAAAAAAATAAAAAAAATAAAAAAAATAAAAAAATAAAAAAATAAAAAAAAAAAAAAAAAAATAAAATAAAAATTATACAATATAACTAAATCGCGTGGAGTCAGTGAGGATTGCCTCGCTACTCATTGGGAACTTTAGGATAGAGTCTGTGAGGACTGCCTCGCAACTCTGCTGAAGCGCGATTGAAACGCGTTTAATAAGATCTATATAACAAAACCCTCCACACTCTCCAGGACAGTGAATCAATGGTGAAGCTGAACGAACACCGAACCCTAAACAGAAAAACAAAATAATCCACAGTAAATTAAAAGTACTCAATAGCATGGAGTCAGTGAGGATTGCCTCGCTACTCATTGAGATCTTTAGGATTGAGTCTGTGAGGATTGCCTCGCAACTCTGCGTGTGGGGAGTGGGCTCCGAAGAAACACACCCCTTACCCCATCCATAGCAACAATCACACAGCAGGCACAATATACAATAGCGGATACTACTATCTTTCTCTCTACCTTTTACTTTTCTAACTGAACATTCTCAAATTTTCTTGCAACACTGTTATCAAGAAGACGCATGGAAATGGCAGACAAAGCGTAGGAGGAATTGGTGCAACCTACCTTTCTGCAACATATACAAGAAACCACCAAACGCTAGGCAAGGATTGAAACAAGCTTGTCTGGCTGGGAACGAGTGTACATTTGATATAAATAAACATTTCAATAAAGATTTAACAGCCCTTTTAAGGGCTTGAGGGTGTGTGTCAGTGAGTGTTTTTTTTTTTTTTTTTTTTTTTTTGGGGGGGGGGTGGGGTGGAGGAGGTCAGTTGGAATTCCCGAAGGATAACCAGATACCTCAAAATCACATACGGCATCCTATCTCCCAGAAGGCTTGATGGATGACTCCCGGTTTCTTAAAACTAAACTGTTGGAGCTTTCTCCACTTCTTTTTTGTAACCGCTATGGTCATATACCGGGGCCGCTACCAAACCGGCGTTGCTGTTTGGTTTTCTTTTCTCTTCTTCCCTTAAACTTGCCATCGCACAACATTGAATTCTGGCTCGCCACCATGGTGGGACTCAAACCTCTACCATCGCCGAACTGGAACCGAATAGAGCTAGCTCTCTAATAGTTTTAAAGGCGTTGAGGGATTGAGTATTGACCATCTAACACTCCAGCGTAAACTGCCGGGTATTCATAACCCCCTCAGACTCCATTTTGGGCAATAGGAAAGCTAGGCCTGTGTGATCGAAGGGAAACAAATAACGTTAACCGGGTCGCAAGGGATTTGTAAATCCCACATCGTCCCTGCGCGCTTTCGGCGCGCTAAAACTTTTCATTCATTCGTCAAACCATTCCATTCGTCTGGTCAAATCTATATTGAACATCAGATTCATTCATTCATTCGGTCAAATCACCATCAGTAGTTTGATCAGTGCATGTAAATAAATATCTGACGTTATATATTCTTTTTCATTGAAGGTGAGTCTAGTTGTTCAGTAATTTATTTGTATTTCATTTTGGAGCCCTAAGTCAATAGGTGCTTGGCATGCACACACATATATTCTGTTGGAACTGGCTAAACATTCTTTGAATGTTTGGCGAGTTTCAATAGATAAACAATACATTTTGGGCTATGGAAGAGTTAGTTCGAAAAATCATTTCGTCAATAATGTGTATATAATTGTAAGTAATTTGAGAAATGAAAATACCTACTTGTGAACATTCACCAGTTAAAATTCATGAATGCCACAGAGTATGTGTCTGTGTATTTATTTTAATTATCGAAATGCAAATCTTGAGAGTTATGACATATACGTTGTTTTAAACTCAAATTATTAGCAGCTTTAAGAAAGTGTTTATCAATCATTTATATGTTCCACAGAAGTTCGCAAGAGCTGTTGATTCCCAGATCAATGGAGCTCTGGTGAACTTCTGTGAAACATAAGCACGTGCTAGGCATTGGTGTTATATTTTAGAATAACACAGGGCAAAGTCAGTTAGCTCTTGGAGGTCATATTGAAGTATTAATTGGCAAGAAATATAATTATTCATCTATAACAGCACACCCTGCCTGAAAAATCTTAGGTCCCCCAAAGAGAACTCAAAATAAAATTATAAACCAGCGTCCGCTCTTTGAATAAGTTAACACGGTCAAGTCCTTCTCAGACCGAAACTCGAAACTGCTAAAATAAAAGTTTGGTAAAACGAAATTTATTCGGTACTGAGAAGTACTTGCGGAGCTGGAACATTGTTCAATGTCCGAGAAAGAAAATCTCATGTTTGTCCACAATTTCTTGTGGCACTAAATCTAAAGGCACCTTTTGATCCCGGGAACCATCATAATAATCAGCACAAACCCAAAGTTCTCCTCGTTCTCGGTATCCATACACAATATTTTAAATTTGACTGGTGTCCTGTCTGTAGTCTACACGGAAGTTTCTATTTTGCTGCCGAGACCGTTGCCGTTTGTAAGTATCCACCTTTTGTTGCCAAGCTATGGCACGATCATATTTTCTCTTTGTTGGTTTACCTTGTTTGCTGGAAGGAATTTAACACCATGATCATTATTGTCACGCTTTTTCAGTGATTTGGGCATTGAACTTAGACCAGGTATTCTATGTTTGTTTTCTTTAATATACTGACGTGCCGCGTCATCCAAATCTTTATCATGAACCCAGGAATTTTTGCTTGGTGGAAGGTCTCTCCATTTTATTAAATATTCAAGTCCAAAATCGACAGTCATGCAATATCTTTCCACCTTCTCCGTCACTCTTTTAGGCTCAGTACAATGTTTTATGCTGTTATCGAGACATGCAATTTTGGGCTCTTCTGGGGTGGTTTAGGCGGAAATAGTTGCCAACTGTGGCACACATTGAACAGATGTATTTGCGTGTTCAGGTTGAACCGTCGTGCCGCAATCAGTTTTTGGTACATAAAAGGTTTGTGTACTCACATGTTCTGTTGTTTTCTCCTCCTTTTTCGAAACCAAATTACACAATTCCGAATTTTTAACTTTGCTGTCAATAGAAGTCGCATTTTCCCGTTGTTTCCTTTCAATGAATTCATCCAAACGTTTCCTGTCTCTACACAGATTTGAGTTTGATTTGATAAAATAAAAATATGTCCAGGCTTGGATACGAACTGTTACTTTCAACTGTTACTGTGAATAAAGAATCTGAATCTGAATCTGATGGTATTCCTCAAAATCAACGCACCCTGTAATTGTATTGAAGATTTCCATTCTTATTGTCGATTGTATTTTTCGATTGTATTTTAATTCTTACCTTACACTAGTGGAGAGAGGGCGAAGAGGTTGATCGCCATGAAGGTAACAAGAACATCTATTTGTATGCAACTGATCGTACATAATAAGCTAAGTTATGTTATTATACTGTTTGGGTTTTGTATTAGAGAATGTTGGAGCATGACATGTCAAGGACATACCGTCCACCACGTTAGCATGAAAAAGTATTTACTTAGGGCCCTGCGAAGCTTCGAGATTCGATTCGATTTCGAATCTTAAGTTGGTATTCGATCCGATTTGAAATCTGCTGTCGTTTTCCTTCGAATCTTTTCGCTGGAATTTCATTTGGTATGAGTCATCTTTGTCGTCTCACAAAAACGTATAGCTCAGACAGAAGTTGTACAGAAATAATGGTGAAAATAAAGTCTGGGTGTATTTTCCAACATATTAACATAAAAAAGCATCTGTACTCATATCACCATCCATGCTAATTCCAGATTCACGACCACTGCTGAAAGCAAATTTACAGTTTCCAAGCAATATCGACGATAAGCTCACGGTTGCTAGCGGCTAATCCCGTGCATTGCCCAGTACAGAATTCTCGCTCCCGTTTCTGTTTTTAACAAAAAACTGGGTAATATTCCAACCACATCATCAATGCCTTGATGCTGAGGTTGGAATATTTTATCAATCGGGACTTCAAGACGCCTGTATTCGATTTGAGGTTCGATTCGATTCGATTTAGAATAATAGACTCGATTTCAATCGAATCGAAAATATGTGATTCGCAGGGCCATACTATTACTTGATCGCACCGATACAACGCTCACATGACGTAAAGTACGTATCTAGCAGCCTTTGATGGGTTAGGATCACTCGTTGCAACTATTGTGCTGTAGTACTGAACAATGCATAGTATTTCTCTCCGTAAAGGCCTAAAAAATTAAAAATCTGTTTCTCAGGTCCCCCGGCATGGTCCTTTTGGCTGCCGCATGTTCCCTTTTTATAACCAACCGAAAGCTAAAAAAATCAAAATCAAATTGCCTATGTCTGATATTTTACCCAAATTAATAAAATTGTCCCTCGAGTGCAACAAGGCTTTGCAATGCTTTAGCATTGCAAAGCCATCTTGCACTCAAGGGACGTAATACACCACCACCCATGCTATTCTGTAGATTATGGGGCCTTAAAACGTAAAACAAACCAAGAACATTAACTTTTTAATGGCAAAGAAATAATTACAAAAATAAAAAATGAAATAAAAAACAACCCGTCCGCATGCAATTTTACAAAAAAAAATGGCATGAGAAAAAGATCTACTTTGTGAGGCCTAATACGATATTATGTAACTTTCATTGGATAATAACCACCGCTCCTTTAGCAATCTTCTGGGCCCGTCACTGCGAAATACGACTAGAAGACGTCACTTGCATTGCAAAAAAATTCTAAAATAGCTAAACATGTTAATATTTTACCTAACATAATAGCTTATGATCCCGCATTGAAAGAAGCTCGACTAGGGGTCCAGTTATGGATCATAAACGTTGTTCTGAGGCAATATTAAAAGAAAATATTATCGACATTGAATGGTAAATTTTGTTTATGAATAACGTTTGTCGGATACTCTCGATACTTCATTGAGTAATCATACAGACCCAGCCGACATGCTGAAAAAGATAACCATACCCAATAACACGGTTAAGCCGCGAAATCCCCACGGAAACCTCGGGAGTTGGAGCACTGCGGTTTCCTTGCCATAAACAAGTTCGGTTTTATTCATAAGAAATGACCCAGTAACGAACGCTTGAGGTGAAAGTCATTTGATTGGGTGGGCATATCGTCCCCTGAATTCCAGTGTATTCTATGTGCCAGTAGGCTCATAGAACACATTGGAACTTAGGGGGCGATATGTATAAATGATCGACTAAACTAAACTTTACCCTTGGGTTGCAAACCTGAGATCACGCAAGAAAGCCACATGTTATAAATGTGACCTTAACCATTTACATAACACGAAGAGAAGACGATACTTGCTGGAAAATGTATGGATGACGAAATATTCCCATATGTAATTTTCATAATAAAATTGACAAATTTAAAGTCATAATGACTAATAATAATGCACTGCTATGCAATGTTATTTTTAACATGGTCCAGCTCTTCCTTTACAAGAGGGACTTCTCATTTAGAGAAAACAAGACCTTATAACAAACAATTTTTAAAGGTGTTTATTATTATTAATGTAATGTCGGTTACTACATTTCTGTTACTTTTATACTGTACATATTATATATGTTGTATTAGGCCTAAAAATTTAAAAATCTGTTTCCCAGGATCTCCCGCATGGTCCTTTTGGCTGCCGCATGCTCTCTTTCCCTAACCAATCCAAACTTAAAAAACTCAAAATCAAATGGTTTATGTCCGATATTTTACACAAGTTGATAAAATTGTCCCTTGAGTGCAAGAAGGCTTTGCAATGCTTTAGCATTACAAAGCCTTCTTGCACTCAAGGGACATAATATACCACCACCAATGCTATTCTGTAGATTATGGGGCCTAAAACATGAAACAAATCAAGAACATGAACTTTTTAATGGCAAAGAAATAATTACAAAAATAAAAAAAAATAAAACAAACAACCATCAGCCCACATGCAATTTTACAAAAATGGCCTGAGAAACAGAAGATCTACTTTGCGGGACCTTATGTGTTATCAGTGTTGCAATCCGCCCCCACGAAGGTGTTAATTGCTAATAATAAATTATTATTATTATTATATGTATATGTTACCTCAAAAACATTGCTTAGGAATCCTCGTTGGAACGAGATCGACGGTCTCGTTCCATTGTGGGGACATTAGCTATACTTTTCAGGCAAAAACTGAAGAAATGAAAAATTTGAATGATGATTTTTTACGAATAGCACTGGCTGCATTTGCTGTTAACCCTTTCCAAACATGAAAAGCAGACGACACTTGCAAAAAGTCTTGATCAACTCAACGAGCTCGTTCCAATGAGGGTCATAACCTATGTTTTTGAGACAAAAATGAAAAAAATAACGAAAATTAGCCGACGATTTTTGAGAATAGCGCTGGCCGGTTTTGGCTGTTACGTTGGGTAAAAGGGTTAACTTAATGAAAGGGTTACTACATCAATAAAATAATAACACATGGAAGATTGGAAACTGATTTTGAGTTCAAAGGATATCAAAGATTTGTGTTGTTTCTGGTCAATGTCGTCTGTATGAATAGATACTCGGCTGTTGACCAGACTTGGCAGAAAAAAATGCATCAGGTTATATAACTTTCATCCCCACCATTACCTGAACCGTAAATCTCGGCCCACGTGCGGACAACATCCGGGGCGAATAGACCTAGAAACGGATTTTAGATGCAAGTTTATTTTTTTTATAAACAGTGGTATCATTCGTATTTCTATTCTCTGAGGTACATTTTCTTTATTTTCAGATTAGAGCCCTAACGAAGCAGGAAATATGACATCAGCTCCTAATAATACAACAGATGTTACGGATGAACCAAACTATGTTGCCGCTTGTTGTTTAAGTGTGATTTGCATAATATCCGCAGTCGTCAATGTGTCTATGTGGATAATAATATGCAGAAAAAAGGATATGCGAACACAATCTAATGCATTCATATTGTGTTTATCTACTGCTGATCTTTTAGTGGCGGTTCTAAACATGCCTGTTACGGTGGTCACAATGGCATACGGACGAAAAGTGTTTTCAGATCATGTGTGTACTTTTATGGTGCTATCCAATATGGTTACGTTTGTGACAAGTGTCATGTCCCTGTGTGGTATCAGTGTTAATAGATACGTTATGGTATGCATGTCTCATAAATACAAGTCATTATTTACAACCAGAAATACTGCTGTGATGATTGCTGGTAGGTTAACGTTTTTTATTACCCTTTTAAAATTACACAAGCTTCCTGATTGGTCAGTAACCGATGCATCCAGTACGTTACATTCAACTCCAACGGGTTGTATGATGTTCAACGGGATGTATGAGAATATCACGTGACAGCTAAAAGTGGCGTACAGGCATTCTATGGTACACTTCACTGATTTCCCTTTCACCCATCGCCTCAAACATTTTCGTCAGTAATAATAAACATTCAGACTCGCAAACAAAATGAGATCGATATTGTTTCATGAGAATATTCCAAAAACTTGAAATAAAACATGTACACCTCCTCCCAACACCAATGTCCGGTTTTACTGTCGAGAAGAGGGGTTCTGTTGTGGTGTTTCTACACTACAGGTCCGCTGTGGTTTAGAGAAACCTGCAACCTCGTTATATGATTTGTCTCTTCAGTGAAACTTATTAAAGCACTTATACACGTTTGAATATAGTGTCCCGATTCTCCAAGACACACAACGCACTACAGTATCGAATAATACACTGATTAAGTCGACTTGTGTCCCACAATAATAACTACGCGTCACCTCCCAGTGTCTTATTGATGTCTCCTAAATGTTTGAGTTTAATCAAATAACTCCAAATCGTTCTTGTTCAATAATAAAGGAAGATATGTTTCTTTCAGTTTATCTGATTAGCAGCTTGATCAAGGTTTTCGTCACTATAATACCGTTTGGGGATTATATAATAAAACGAAGGGGCAGGGTAATAAATTGGTCACACGGTTTTTTCAGAAGGGTGTACGAGACTGCAATAACCTTCTGAGATAACTAATAATATCATCGCATCGATGTAATCGTAATGTAAAGTTCTGGTAGTGCGAAGGCTCAGTGGTCATGGAATTGGACTTTAAAGCGAAAGGTCGACGATTCGATTCCGCCAGGGGTAACGGCGTTGTGTCATTGGGCAAGGCACTTCTTAATGCCGATTGTCCACGTGGGAACACGATGACGCTGTGTACAAGGGCGTACCGCACGTCGATGATGCTCTTGTCTCCAACCAATGCTAACCCTGCTTGTGTAGAGTTAGTACGTCGGAGAGTCTGGCAATTGCTCGCCGTTCTCTTCGGATACTCCGGCTTTCTCCACCCGTAAAACTGTCCAACACGAGATGACTCTGGCTGTGGAAAGTGTCGTTAAATCCCAATAAATAAATCAATCAATTAATCGTAATGTTTCACGATTCAACGTCAAACACATGGATGCCACTGTTGAGTATTCTCTCCATAATTTTAAAGACATTTTCAAAGCTCATCTGCCATGTGATCTATTCAATTGTCAATAATGCCAACATACTTGCCTTACCCACGATTCGATCCTGACCAGCGGTAACTACGTTGCGTCCTTGGCCAAGACACTGAACCCTTTACCTATCACGAAAAGCAGACGGTACTTGCAAACAAAATTCTTGAATAACTAATTTTTTTTCATTTTTTTGTCTCAAAAACATAGGTTATGACCCCTCATTGGAACGAGCTCGACGAGCTCGTTCCAAAGAGGGGTCATAAGCTATGTTTTTGAGACAAAAACATGAAAAAAATAATGAAAATTCAATGGCGATTTTTGTGAAAAACGCTGGCCTGTTTTCGCCACTACGTTGGGTAAAGGGTTAATTCCGATTACTCGCAATCTTCCGGAATGAAAGAAGTAATTGTTCAGTGGAACTTTACAAATGATTATTGGTCTCTTTGAAGATATACTCAGTCATACTCCACAGGTCCCTACTATTCACATCTCCTGGGTCTTGATAAAATAGTAACAGTACGATATTCTCGAGCGCGACTCTTCATTATCCAGTGCTTAACAACCTAGCAATTATAAGCGGTTGTCGGTCGCTAATGATTACAGCGCTCCGCTTCTGTGCTTCTCAACTCAGAAATTATAATATAATAGTCATCAAAATATATCATATACGATCATAAGAAATTCTGTCAAATCAAATCTCGATTGAGCAACATTCTTTGTTTTGCTTCATAGACAGTTAATGTTAATGGTATTTTTTGAATATATATATATATATATATTTAATATGGAATATATCGGATGACCAACTAATATTGTTCAGACTAGAGAATCTAAACATAGATGGTATACTATTTCAGAGGCGGTGGACCCAGGGGCCACAGGGGTACGTGCCCCTCCACTTTTTCCGCAGATATGTTTCGCAGTTACACAATGAATTAAAATGAGCGCACACAAACGTGTAAATATACAGGCATTCCTGTTACATTATTTGTAGATCTAAACAATATTTAGACAAAGACTTCCACTTTCGGCCGCTTCGGTTCGTTTCTTCTACTTCAACCATCTTCTAATCCAAAGACTTCGGGTTGGAAAATGATTGAAGTTGAAGAAACGGACAGGACAGTGACCACACAGTGGCATATTCATCTGAACGCGAGACTTTCGCGAGTCATGGTACATGTACCGATATGCAATTGTAACCTTTCTCACATTGGGTCGAACCATGGTTGCATTGTAAATTTGTGTCCCTCCGCGTTTATGGAGCTTCCGCCGCCCCTGTGCTGTGTAAAGGCCATAGATTGGTCCCAGGCCATAACAGCGTCGAAATCCTTACAGAATATAGACCAGTGGCTTGGGAACTTGATAATAACAATGATGGCATAATGCAGAGGGTGTTTAGGTCTTTTTGCATTGAGCAAGTACCTCAGGCATTGACAACTGAAATCACTTTCTTGTGAAGAGTAGAATAGGTTTGCTAAACCCGACCGACGCCGATCTACGAACGTAAAATACCAAATTAAAACTTTGACGTGAGATGTCGTGAGATGTCGACTGACAATCTCGCGCTTTCGCCTTCTTGTCTCGAAATATTGAATTTTAATCTCACATTTCATCTCGACATTTCAGAGGAAAAATGAAAGGTGGGGTGGACGGAGTGGGAGTTATAGCGTCGAACCTCACGTTTTGTATCAAATTGTTTGAATGGGCATGAAAGTTTGCAATAAGCTTTAGAGGTTAAGTGTGCAACGACTGAAAGCACATCAAATAAAATACATCACTTACACCCCATTTGCCCCCCCCCCCCCCGTTCCCTACGCCTATAACCGCAGAACACTACACACTAAACATTAAAGTGTTAAAATTGACACTTCCAAGGTGTTAAACCCATTCTAACTCTTAGGGTTTGATTTTAACACTCAAAATGCAATGCTTTGAGCACTTAGACAATACAAACGTCAGACATCTGAAACTTGAATGGATGGCACTTCCCATGTGTCTAGCATTGGTGGTTCTTCCAGAATCGTCCATAATTTGATTTTCGCTTGGTGGGTACATAATTAAAAGGACACAACGCAGATGACGCAGTTCGAGCCTGATCCGCGTCATCTGTGTAGTTTCCTGTTAAGTGTCGCGACATTACACTTGTCAAGTGGTATTATTTTCAACACCTGTCAAGTTCTGGGATATCTACACTTGAATAAAGTGCCAGTTCAGCACTTAGTAAGTGTTCAATACAGCACTTCAAGTGTAGCTTTTAACACTTTAGTTTTTAGCGTGTACAAGCAAAAATCGCAAATAAAACTGTATTACTAGTTTAATTTTTCCCCAAGCATAAGTTATGGTCCCGCATTTCAACGAGCTCACCGAGCACCTTCTATTGATGGTAAAGTCCTGTGTATATTGGAGATTCGATATCGATTACATACGTTTGCTTCGAGATCAATCCTGAATCAGTCTCAAGATTCGATGTTTTCGAATCTCTCATACTAACTTCAATTTGTTACATTTCTAACAAAATTTGGATAAAATTGACATTAGACAATTCATTCATATAGGCTCAATTCATATTTAATAGAGTAATTGACAAAGATTAATTGTTAGGTAAGTAGTGAATTTTGCCCAGAACATTATCCATAGTTTTAGTTTTGAAGGCTTAACTTGTTACTATTCACGTTCTTAAGAACGTGAATAGTAACAAGCTAAGCCTTCAAGCACTAAAACTATGGATAATAGGGCTAGCTTTTTCAGCGACGGTGCTACAGAGAATATTTATTTATTGGTGTTGAAGGTATCTGTCAGTCTTGTAAGGGTCATCACAGTGTACTGTAACTTCCGTTTTGAGCAATATGAAATAACTTGTCTATTAAGATTCGATATCGATATCAGAGACCTGATTCGATTAGAGATTCGATTCGAAAAAAATGTGTTATTCGCAGATCCCTAATTGGTAGGTCATAAGTTATGTTTTAGTTTAAACAATATTATTACAAAAATAACTTTAACATATATATATATACATACGTCATAATATGTAACAAAATGAAGGCATAAAATTAAGTAAATGTCAATAACATATCGTATGTCGTGTAGCGAAAATTTTGTAGGGACGGTATTCGACAGTAAGCATTGTGCTTATTAAGTTATGTTTTAGTTTAAACAATATTTATTCAAGATAATGTTATATGTATTTATTACAGAGAGTACAATAGATTAACAAAAAAAAGAAGTTTTGCTATCAATATACGAGATAACAGCAACAGTGATAATTAGATCGGCAGATAAACTAGGATTCGACAGGAAGTCTTAGGCTTATGTGAGTCGTCTCCTACGTTTTATAGAACTTTTCGTACAGATGATGGCAATGATTGGTAGTAACAAATGAAACATGTATATCGCATCCCAAGGGGGTGAGCACTAGTGGGCCAATGAATCTGGTTGAGTCTCTGACCTTGAACAAGCGCACCACCGGTCCGCGTCATACTACGTGAGGATTCTAGATGCGTACGCAGTCACCTGCAACTACATAATGGCTCACTTTCACTTTACATCAGCAAGTGCAGCTGGGATGTGCCGACAGCTCATCAGAAAAAAATTGAAAAATACAATTTATACTAATTTCATGCTTAGAATAAGTTGACCAACAGGCTCAGTCCCTTAGCCAGCGATATACGCGATTGTCTAAACTACACATTCGTGAAATCAGAAGTGGTCTAACCGATAACAAAAATAGATGAATAAAAAGAAGTCAGATAGTAAAAAGATACATGAAGAACGTTACGTTTTGAAAGCTAACTGAAATGTTCATAGTTTTTCAAGAATATTTTGTAACTGTTATCCTCTAGTCAGGTCCAAAACCAAGTTAGGATCTCAAAATTTCTCGACATGGTGGGGAGAAAGTTGAAACGTTTCGACAGTATTCTTGGTCGTTGACCATCGGTACGATTTTGAAACCAAACACAATACACCTCTTCAAAACAATAAGAAACGAAACAGATCGGAAATATTCGTTTATTATTATTATTTTTAAATAATAATTTTTTTCTTCGTTAAACAAAAGTAATTCTTTAAAATAATAATAATACAGGAAACTTTTACGTGCACGTTGGTACTCTATCGTCGTATATTTGTAACGGGCGCCAGTACGAACTGTCGTCGTACGTTTTCGATGTCACGTATATGCAATTAGCACATTTTGTGTTCACTGGAGCGAAGAGTTATGCTTCTTGATTACTTGTTTTTGTTTATGTTCGTGTTACGAAATTTTAGCCAATACGATAAAAGTTTTACAACTGTATTTTCTAGAATTGTATTTTCTACCTATTAACTAAAATGAATCATTAGCATTTTAAAAGGTATGTCAATTTGCCAACTGGCAAATTGCCACATCTTTGAAAATGCTAATGGTTCTGTTCAACCCACTTAAAGGCATAACTAGAAAATACAATTCTAGAAAATACAATTGTGAAAGTTTTAGGTATTGGCCCCAGGTTGTAAATGACGTAATTCGTTTATTGGTTTCTATCCCAATAATAATATTAACCTTGGCGTGATGGCAGAGGTCCTTATCCGTCCCACGTCTCGAAAGAACTATAGTTGGGTTTGATTTGTAAGTGAAACAGAATGCTAACAAAGTGAACAATACGCTTCCATGCAAAGGGTATAAAAGAAATGATCGTTTGTTTCTGTCTGTTTGTTGAGTAATGAACCCCTAAAAACAAAGGCCAAACAAAACGTCACTCACCTTTTCCACTTGACGGGAGGGTGCTATCATCCAAAGCAGCACTGAGTTAAATTTAATTCTGATTTTGGCCATTTCCTGAGAAACTGAAAACATAGTTTGTAAATGAGGAGTTCGATATAAACCCAGATGACATGAAGGTGACTGAACTTTGTCTCAGAAAGAGTTCATTCAGGCTATTTGGAAATTGGTAAATTTTGTTCGCGTGAGTTTCGTTTGTGGATTATTATGACCGGCCATTGTTTACGTTTGATTTGGGTAAAACGATGAACGAAGACGATCACCCATTGCGTATAAATAAATTGAACATGGAATAAAAAACATGATAAGGATTTAATTGTTTATTAAATTTTATTTTGAAAGTCTTTTTAATATGATGAGATAAATATTCATTACTTTTCACGTTGAAACAACATGCGCGTTCAGCGGTTCTTTTCCATTCATACTGTGCAATGTAATTTTCAAGACGGACATTGGGGGCATGGTTTAGGGCGGCCTTAAATGCCTTTTTTCGGTTCATTGTGTTATGAAAAAAAAAGAAAAGAAATACTTTAGCCAATCATTTTGCTTGAAATGCATGAAAAGAAAAACGGTTTAATTATGTGATACATAAGGGTGTTTTTGCTTAATGATAATTGTATCACAGGGTTGTTATTTTAAGTTTATTCTAAATTTTTAAAATAAGTAAACAATTCGAGTTATTTAGAATGAATGAAAGAAAGGAACTTTTTAATAATCAGTGTGAGTAAACTGGGTAAGCTCATTAATTTAATTAAGTTCGTATTCTCATGTCACTGCAAGTCATCAAAGCCGTCTTTTGTAAATTAGCACCTTTGCCCAAATCAAGTCTTTGATAGGTGATGCGCGCGTCTATATAAGACCCCTCGAGTTTACCTCAGGACAGACTCGCTAGGATGGGATAATCGTTAGTTCACGCGGTGTAGTAAAGAGTTAATGTATTTGTGTGGTTCCGGTAAGCCGTCATTTGGACGACAGGATTCCGGATCTGATGATTTGCATCGAAGGGAGACGCCGAAGAAGAATCGATGAGTATATGTAGTATTTAGTTTATAGTATTTAGTTGTGATAACACGTCGTAGTTACATAGTTATTAGTTAACAGTTTTAAGTGTATTAGTGAATCTGTGTTATTAGATGATCAGTTGTTATTATTGCGAGTTAGAAGCACTATTAGCAGGAATTGTAGGTGATAAGATATTCTAAAGGGTGAAATTTAGTATTAAAGGTAATTCCCCATAATGTGGTAGGCGCAACAGGATAAATGCGCGCATGAGCGGTTGAGTGAAAGATCTCGTGATTTCTTACCAGTTGTCGCAGCTTCGACCTTTCTCTACGAATATAAATTTGGGAAACAATTTAATTTTAGATGATATTTTAGTACTTGTTTTCGGTGGGATTCAGTGACTAGTCACAAAACTCATTTCAGTAGTGTTGAGATTATTTATTTAGGATTTGTTGGCTATTTGTAAATAAGAGTATAGAAGATTTATATATAAAAATTGTTGGTTTGTTAATAGTCTTTATCTTATTAATGAAGAAGCCCTGAGTACCCTAGGAATTGATGGAACCTCAGCCCCGCCAAGAAATTAGCCCATGCTAGTTCATTACCGTTGAAAGCAATTGATTAAAGCGCGGCGCTACTCTGTGGTTTGTGAATAAGCAATTGCGATTTACAAAAGTGAGCTAGTGAAAATCCCCTGTCCCCGGTAAAAGAGTATCTTAGGTCCCCGGCAAAGTTGATCAACCCCAGCCTTGGCCCTCCGTTGACAAGCGCCCTCTGGCAAATAAATATTCACTCTCTCCGAGACGTTGCCACAGCGGCGTTCCAGGGGACGGTAATTTCTATTTATCAGAAAGTGCTAACACCTGTGTAGACACCTGAGTGAGTGATTCCCCAGTGGAAGTAACGCGTGGTTCCACTTTGCAGGCGGACCGTTTGGTCATATTTGGTGGAGAATCCGAATTAGTTCATCTATTTAGCTTGAACCTTTCCCAGTACTCTCACTAGACTGACAATGGGTTCCACAGAAGCTTTCCGAGAGATGTTTGATTACATTCGTGAAATTAAGGAGAAAGTCATTCAGCAAAATGCAATTCGAGCTGCCCAGATCTCACGTAACTCTGACCCACGTAAACACTGGAATGACTGTGGCCAACGCCAACTACACACTGAAAGAGATTTCTCAAGACGTCGGGAGTATCGCCCGTTTATAGGTAAGAGGCGACAATTTCCCTTGTGCCATAGATGTGGAAGACATTACCATAACTCATCAACTTGTCCCGCTAGGAATTATAGATGTAACACGTGTAAGCGCATTGGCCATGTCAGTTCAACATGCAGATTTAATGCGATACCTGTACTAAGCACCTCAGTTAGTACGGAAATGGATGGAAATAAAGTCGACGTTAGGTTGGAAAATCTATATACTAGAATTCCTGCACTGGTTGATACGGGAGCCAGTCGCTCCTGTATATCAAAAGAAATCTTAGAGTCCGTTCGCTTGTGGGGCAAAATTGAAATTCTTCCTCCTAGTATTAAACTCATAGCGGGTGTAGACGGCAATTTACTGAAGGTTTTAGGAGAAACAAATTTACATTTATCCCTGGGTAGGCTAGATATGACTCAAACCTTTTTAATTTTGGAAAAAATGCCAGCAAATATTATTTTAGGTATGGACTTTTTAACTGAAAACAAGGCTAATATTGACCTAGGTCAGAGAACTCTTATACTGCAGAATGGTATGACACACGCTCCAATAAACAATATCGAAGAACAACCTAATTGTGCAAATAATGTAACAGTGCTAGAGGACGTAACTTTGGAACCCCGAAGTGAGACTATTATACCGGTACGTGTGGGTTTTGATAGAATTACTTCACGTGTAGGTATTATCGAACCGGATTCAAATTTAGTTAGTCACAAGAACATTTTGGCTGCACGTACGCTTGTAGAAGTGGTTAACAATAGGGCTGTTTCTAAAGTTCTTAACCCCACCAATTCCTATGTTAGGCTCACATCTTCACAGGTTATCGGTTGTTTTTACCCCATCCGTCCTGATGATATTCTGCATTCCGTTGAAAAAAAACGATGTTAGTGCCAAAGCGACGGTGAATTACATTGGTCATGATGGTTCCAACAATTATGACAATTACTTTGCCGAAGCCGAGTCGCTTGGCATCGATTTATCCCACTCTGATTTGTCAAGTCTTCAGAAACAGGAACTTTTGGTGCTAATAGGTCAGAATAGGGATTGCTTCGCTAAGGATTTGTCCGAACTTGGAATGTCTCGCATATATAGCCATAAAATCGATACAGGTGATGCGGCCCCAGTGAGACGTCGGTTTTATAGGGCTTCACCAGCAATGAAGGAAGAGATTAGCAGACAAATTGACGAACTTGAAGAACATGGCATTATTGAGCCTTCAGTCTCGGAATGGATGTCCCCTGTTGTTATGGTTAGGAAAAAGGACAATTCGTTTAGGTTCACTGTAGATTACAGGCAACTGAATGCCTTGACAAAGCCCATTTCATTTCCTTTGCCCAGGTTGGAGGACGTTTTCGACACTCTTGGAAAATCAAGGTCTACGATATTCTCTTGTCTTGATATGTTCTCAGGATATTTCCAAATTGATTTAGACCAGGATTCCAGACACAAAACCGCTTTTGTCACCCACAGGGGAGTTCATCAATTTAAAAGACTTCCCATGGGCTTGATGAATAGCGCTTCAAGTTTCCAGTTGGTCATGGCTGAAGTCCTTCGAGATTTACAATGGCACTCATGTTTGTGTTACGTAGACGACCTCCTTGTGTTTTCTAGGTCTTTTGAGGAACACCTCCAGCACTTGTCACAATTGTTTGAGGCCTTGCGTAGAGCAAATCTAAAGTTGAAGCCTTCTAAGTGTGATTTCGCTGCAAAGGAAATACGCTATTTGGGGCACGTTCTTTCTAAAGATGGTATTTCTGTTGATACTTCGAAAACGGACGCTGTGTCCTCGTTCCCCCGTCCAAAAAACCTCAAAGCTGTTCGTGCTTTCCTTGGTCTCTGTAACTATTATCGACGTTTCGTGTTCAATTTTTCGAAAAAAGCAGCACCTCTCAATAATCTTCTCAAAAAGAATGTACCATTTCAGTGGGATGCAGAATGTGAGAAGTCCTTTAACACCATGAAAGAGGCCCTGACAAAACCTCCAATTTTGGCTTTCCCAGATTTTGATAAAGCATTTTTTCTATATACAGACGCGTCAGGATATTCAATAGGTTATATCTTAGGTCAGTTGGATGAAAATGGTAAGGAAGTGGTTGTCTCATATGGAGGCAGGTCTCTTTCTGAAGCAGAACAAAAATTTGGTATTTCAGAACGCGAATGTCTCGAAATAGTTGAAGGTATTAAACACTATCATGTTTATTTAGCGAATGGTAAGTTTACCGTAATCACCGATCATGTTGCTAATTCATATTTACGACACCTTAAACAATGTAGCGGCAGATTAGGCCGCTGGTCGCTAAAATTACAAGGGTATAATTTTGAAATCGTCCATAAAGCAGGTAGAAAGCATTTGAACGCGGATGCGCTATCGCGACGTGAATATCCACAAATTACAAAACCGGCAATAAACGATACTGCCCAGGCCACCGTGATAGCCACAAACAACGTAAAAGAACACGCGGCGTCTCAAACACAAACCGAAGAGGTAATACAACAGTGTGACCCAATAGATTCTATTACGCGCGTCGCAGCCGTCTCCGAGGCTGACATTAAAAATAAACAAAGATCGGATCCGGACGTAAATGTTTTTATCGAATATTTAGAAGACAGAATATTACCCGAAGACGATAAAGACGCTAGAAGAGTCATTTTGGAAGCAAATGACTACATTTTGGAAGATGGAATCCTGTATCATCTCTACTACCCAAAAGGTAAGGGCCATAGAATAGACCGTTTAATTAAACAGCTCGTGGTGCCACTCAGTTTGAGGAATGATGTGCTATTGTCATATCATGACTCACTGCTGGGTGGACACCAAGGTATTGATAGAACTTATCAGTCCATTCGATTCAAGTATTTTTGGCAACACTTATTTTCTGACATTCAATATTATGTAAAATCATGTCTCCAGTGTCAGAAAAACAAGGATGCGACCCACCACCATCCAGCGCCTCTCAAACCGTTACCTGTCGAAGCGCCATTTAGCCGTCTCCATATTGACATTTTAGGACCCCTCAAGACCTCTCCGAATGGATATAAATATATTTTGTTAATTGTTGAAGCTTTCACAAAATGGCCCGAGGCATTCCCTTTAAGAACAATGGAAGCATCAGAAATAGCTAAAATTCTATATTCAGAAATTATTTGTAGGTACGGGGCCCCCAAAACACTATTGTCAGACAGAGGACAAAATTTCATGTCAAAACTTATCAAAGAACTTTGTAAACTTTTTCAGAGTACGAAACTGGAGACAAGCAGTTACCATCCACAGACAAATGCCGCGTGTGAAAGGATGAACTCGACAATAACAAAAACACTCCGAATGTATTGCGATGCGAAACAAGAAAATTGGCCGGATCTTTTACCAAGTGTGCTGTTCGCGTATAGGGCAACACCATGCACTGAGTCAACGCAGATGAGTCCTTTTCGTGTTTTATTCGGTCAAGATTGCCAGTTACCGATAGATACGGAGCTTATTCCAACTAACAACATCGGAACCGAAGCGTATAAACATCTAGACGCCATACAGAAAGACTTCGAAGTCACCAGAGAAATAGTAAAACAAAATATTAAAGACGCCCAGCTTAAGTATAAACAACAGCATGACAAAAAGGCAAAGCCCCCAAGATTCTCGACAGGTGACAAAGTATGGTTATATAACAACAAAACCCCTGTTGGGCTCTCACGGAAGCTGTGCCAACGTTGGACAGGACCATACTATATCACGCACGACAGCAATCCAACATACACTGTCCGCAGATGTTCGGACGATATTCAACTCAAGTCACCAGTACACGCGAACCGTCTCAAGCCGTTCACCAACCCTAAGGATCGTCCGACCACTACACTCGAAGAGCAAACGGCTCAGGAAACAGGAGCTCCAGATACAGAACTCGATATCGCGTCGAATCCCCGCCCGGAAGATAAAAACCAGACTCCCGCAGACGAAGACACCGAGAAAAACGAAGAAGACACCTATTTTGTAGATAGGATCCTAGCGTGCAAGAAACTTCACGGTCGGAAACATTATAAAATTAAGTGGCAGGGATCTAAAGAAACTACATGGGAACCGAGAGAAAATGTACCGGAAGAGTTAATCCAAGAATTCCACATTTCAAAGACCGCAAAAGGAAAAAGAAGAAAAAGAAAACTGAAAACAAGCGTCAACACAATATCAGATTCCATCAGCATCCCAGACTTAGACGAGTGGGAGATATTGTGAGTACAAAACTAAGTGTTCAAAGCATTTGTTAACTTATTAAAAAAATAAATACATAAATAAAATAAAATAATATAAGTCCCGATATTTAATTTGTCAGTTAATACATATGTAATTTACGGTTAGTATGAGTTTCTTGGTGGGTACCGCTTGACGGATACGCCACCACTTTGTTGGGTGAAGCGTTGTTTTTTTTTCCTGATTTAATGTTGTCTCGTTATTATTACCCCGTAAAACTCGCGTTCTCTCGTGTACTCCACGTATTCCGCTTACGCGCTCCACGGCACAATCGATGCTGTGTAAAGAGGTTAAAACAGAAAAAAAGCATTTGCCAGTTGAAGGGTAACTGTCTGGCTTAAAAAGTAATACAAGTTTCATTGGGTATTAAAGTTACAGGTGTTTAAAGGGCAAAATGAAAATTCAATAAGGATAGATATTAAAATTATGATAATACTTTAGAGGGGCCACCCGCAAGACGGACCCCTACCTTAAAATAATAATAATAATAATAATAATAATAATAATAATAATAATAATAATAATAATAATAATAATAAGTAGTACTTGTTTTCGGTGGGATTCAGTGAAAACCGTTCCAGGGGACGGTAATTTCTATTTATCAGAAAGTGCTAACACCTGTGTAGACACCTGAGTGAGTGATTCCCCAGTGGAAGTAACGCGTGGTTCCACTTTGCAGGCGGACCGTTTGGTCATAATTGTATAATGTCACCAAACAGTGAACTTTTTCAAATTTTTCGACTTTCAGAGAAAATATTGGCGCGGCGCCGGAGTGACCCAAAGTTTTTTCCGGCATACAACAAAAAGTTCAGACATACGGGGGTCGCTAGGGTCGAACCGCCCCGCTGGCACTCTCACTAGCTCTGGGTCTGCTTCTTGCTGTGTAAGATAAAAATCGTCAATTGAGCTCTGTCAAACACGATGTAATGGGTTAAATACCTATATTGAATGTACTGAGGCTAAAACTGTCTATAAGTGTGGGGAATTCAGTGGCTGCCATAGTAATTCTTCGATAGATTGCGCGATTTTTTATTCAATTAACCCTTTACCCAACGTAACGGCAAAACTGGCCAGCGCTATTCTAAAAAATCTCCAATTAATTTTCATTATTTTTTCGTTTTTTGTTTCAAAAACATAGGTTATGGACCCTCGTTGGAACGAGCTCGTTCCAACGAGGGGCCATAACCTATCTTGTTGAGACAAAAAATGAAACAAATTAGTTATTCAATAATTTTTTTGGCAAGTGTGGGCTGCTTTCCATGTAAAGGGTTAATAGGAGTTTTCTCTATAATGAACAGATAAAATTTATACTGAAGGCATGGTAAATCGTTTTGTTTTTGTAAACTACACAAAATTAACAAGGTTATTTAATTAAAAGATACACAATTAAGGGTGCTCCACTGTACCAAAGGACTCAGCTGAAAGCATCCTGTTAACTGGTAGAGGGCTAGAAGCCACTATCAGGGCTTTCAAAAAATGAGGGTACCAACATTTTCCTTGCTCATGTTTCACATTTACTCAAATACAAATGATATTTTGTTTATACAAGTTTGTTCTGTTACCAATTATTGGAGAGTGCCTATAGGCACACTCCAATAATTTGTAATAAACAAATTCTGAGGAAAACATTTAGACCACCAAAAATAATCTAGCCCTCAACCAGTTAAGAAATCGTTTTCATTTACTGATAAAACTGTTTATCTGTTTGTTACAGGAATATGGCTGTTCTCCACCACTGATAGGGTGGGGTAAATATGATTATGTCCAAGAAGCTTATTTCTGCTTCTGTGACTGGAAGACTTCTCTGTACTATGCATTTTTCATGATTGGAACGTGTTTTGGTATACCTTTCGGTGCCATGATCTTCTGTAATTATAAAATTCTGCGAATGGTTAAGAATTCTAGGAGGAGAGTAGAGAATGTACGGAAAACAAAGAAAAAACACTTAAACCAAGAAAAATAGAATGGAATACGCATGCGTCGACGTAAATCAGTATCTAAAAGAAATTCCGAGGAGTTTCATCTCACGATCTCCCTTGTGATTGCCATATGTTTGTTCGTTTTGTGTTGGCTTCCATATTGTGTGAGCATGGTAATAATAACTCTTTGGCCAGCCGCTGATTTGTCGCGGTCCTCATAAGAGAAGGCCATCATTCCCCCTGCACCCCACCCCCTCTTCCCCTCCTCTCCTCCCAGCATTCAGATATAAACTGCTTAATAGTGTCCCTCACTTCCTCTTTTTCAATTTCTTCAATAAGCATTCCTACCCTCTCCCTCGTGTCCCCCTTCAGCCATCTATCCTTTGTTTCTTCACCCCACTTCTGCATTATTCTTCCAGTAAATTTTATTCTATGAGGTATATACTGTGGGCATTCCAAGAGAAAATGTTCCAGGGTCTCCACTACTCCAGAGTGGCACATTTGGCATCCCTTTTCCCCATCTCTCCCAATTTTTCCCCGAAGCTCCAGTGATCTTGATCTCAGTTTGAACAGCAGTGACCCTCCAAAGGTGCCATCTAGGTACTTCTCAAAAGCTGGCTTTTCTTTATATTGTAACCCCTGCAGTGATCTTTTCACGCTAACCCCTGCTCGCCAGTTTCGATTGCAATCTTCCATGACTCTCTCTTTGACAAACCTTTTGCCTTCTTTCATTCCTACTTCTATGTTAGTGACCTCTATAGAGTAATTGTCCATTAGTTCCCTCACATGTTTTGACCACCCCGTTTCTATATTAGAATTCCAAATGGTATCGAGCATCAATTTGCACCACCGGTTGTCAGGCAGGTTTCTCAAGTAGTTAAAGTAACACAGTTTTCCCAAATCTACCCTGTCCTTGATTTTCATCCACCCAAGCTCCCCCCTTACTGCTTCCAAAGCTGCAGCATTACTCGACCCTGTTATCCATCTGCCGGCATCATTTTGAGTATTTTCCAACTTCTTAGTAACGGTTTGGTTTAATGGAATCACGTCCGTGCCATACGTTATACTTGGTAAACCCACCCTCTCCCACAGCGTTTTCCCAACAAAGACCTTGTTGAAACTATTTTTCCCTAAAAGTTTTAGTTGGTTCAGAATTCTTTTCCCCTTCAGAATCAGTTTGGCTGAGTAATTTCTGTACACCCCTCTTCCCGTTATATTTATGCTTACCCCTAGATACTCATACTCTCCCGTTTCTCCTACAGTGATTTGTTTGCTTTCCCCTTCGGGGATTGAGAACTCCCCCACTCTCCATCTCTTCGTCATATCTACCTTGCGTCCAACGGGTATTACCTTGCTTTTATTTTCATTTAGTTCGAGCCGCCAAGTGTTCCCATATCTACCAACAATTTCCAGCAGTTTCTCTAGCCCCTGTTCAGTTCTAGACATTAACACCATGTCGTCCGCAAAGAATAAGCCTGGTATCTTTATGTCTCCAACATTTACCCCCTCCGCACTCTGAATTAGTTCGTCCCCTAAATCTTTAACATACAATGCAAACAAAATCGGTGAAAAGATACACCCCTGCTTGAGGCCTATATCCATAGGGACTCGTTTTGTAGTGATACTCCCTAGACTGAGTTGGCTTTGCACATCTGTATACAGTGCTTTCATGATTCCCACAAAGTCACCCCCCAGTCCGATGCCCTCGAGCTTTCGCCACATACCTTCCCTCCACACTCGGTCGTACGCTTTTTTCACATCTAGAAATGCCAGAAACATCTTTTTCTTTTCAGCCTTTGTTGATTCTATCAGTTGGGTGAGTGTAAATAGGTGATCAGTGACTCTTCGTCCTTTCCTGAAACCATTTTGAATTTCTCCTAAAAAACCTTTCTCTTCTATAACTTCCTCTAGTCTACCGTATATGACCTTACAGAATACTTTTCCGATGTTACTACTAACTGATATCCCCCTATAGTTATCTAGAATTTCCTTATCCCCCTTTTTGTGTATGAACGACACCTTACTTTCCCTCCACTCTCTGGGGACCTCTTGCTTTCGCAGAGCCAGGTTGAAAAGGTTTGTCAGGACTTCAATAAGTGCCTCCCCTCCATTTTTGAGGAATTCGTTCGGAATTTCATCAGTCCCTCCCGCTTTACCATTTTTTAATTTCGAGGCCACGTTCCGCACTTCTTCTGCCGTTATTTCGCTACATACACGATTGGATAGGTTCTCCTCCACCAGTGTATTTCTTTTTGGTGGGGACCCACTGCCCCATCGCCTATCGTTTATCTTTTCCCAGTGCTTGACTAACTCTGAAGCGATACGGCCTTTATCTTCTGTACTTTCCCCATCCACTTTGATACTCTGCACACTACTTTTCCCCCGTTTATTTACCCAGTTCCAAAATACGTTTGAGCTCGAACCCCCCGTTTTCTTTATTGTTCTGGCAAGACTGCAATTGCGCTCCTTCCTATTATTATCCTTTATCTCATTCACCTTTTTCCGTGCCAGTTCATATTCTCCTTTCATTAGTCTCGTGTCATTGTTATCCACCCCTTTAAGCTTCCTACTTCTTCTGTAAGCAGCGCATTTTACCTTCCTTTCTTTTATAGCCTTTTTCAGTCCCTCGTTAACCCTGTATCCAAGCTCTCTCGTTGGGACCCTCACCCTTCCTATACACTCCTTCCCTGCCTCTGTTAGGCTATTTACTATGCCATCTGAAATACTCTGGACATTTGCATCCCTAGGTATACATTCAAGATTTGGTTTTAGTTTTTCCCCGATCTCAGTCATGGAGATGCCTTTGACTTGGCTAGTATTATGCTTGGTTATTCCAACAGCTGCTTTAACCCTATCATATACGACTGCTGAACAGGAAATTCCGAGCAGGGTTCAGACATATATTCTGTTTCTGCCGACTCGATCGCGAACTGCACAGTACTTCTAGCTAGTTCAAATAAAATACGAAACGCGAAATAACAAATCCCTGTGTTCATGATGTCTTTCTACTCACATGCACCCGTTGTATTCAACATATTTCAGCAAATAAATAAATAAAAAAGTAATTTTTAGATCAGGTTTATTCAGCAAAACCGGGATCTACACACATAGAACAATTCAACGAACTGTCAATGGCGATTGCTTTTCTGTGGCGAATTCTATATGATCATGCACTTAAAGCTTGAGATCTATTATATTCATGTTTGTGGTATTTTTTCAGTAAACGCCATGCGTAATTTAGCTTACATTCAAATATACCTTTGGCTCGACAATGGGAAACTAAGAAGCCTTCTCGAGTTAGTAGAGTAAACTTACGACAAAGGTGGTGGGAACCAGTGATAATGGGAAAGACCTATAACAAGGGGCTGTAAACTATCATTTTAAGATGGGGGACCTAAAACCTAAAACAGACGATAAGAAGAAGAAAATACCGGTGCTTTTTCTCCAACCATGCAGGTCACATCCACATTTGCTGTTGTGCCTAAATAAGACTTATCTAAAGGTCTGGGTAGAATTACTCTAACAGATCCACTCCACCGATTGGCCAAAGAAATCCACCAACCAACGGTTTTCAAAACAAGGAAATCGCATTTTAGCCTCAAATTTCGAATAATTTTCCTGGGGCTGGCTGATTCGCAGCTCGGATGATGCGACACATCATATTAGTTGCTGCCCCTGTCTGCCGACCTCTATTTATTTTAAATTTTCTACGCGCCACTGCGAAAATACTAGGAAGGGAGTATGCCAGTCAGTGTAATTTTAGAAGGAACACTGTTTTCAAATTCACTAGATGTGTACCTGTCATATTATATAGTACTGATTTGCCGATGTTTGCTGGAATAATCTGCTGAACTCGCAGCAACTTGTACAGAACGTTTATGAAAACAGAGCTTTAGTGGGACATAAATTATGACGTAAACAGGGAAATCCCCCTGGATATTCCTTATTTATTATGTGTACAGTGAAAAAGTTTTGCATTGGTACTTTACGCGTTTCGATTTGGTGTTCGAGTGCCCATGCACGTTTTCTACATAAAAATCATGAGAAGGGGGTGGGTCCCAAAATGTCATGGAAAAATATGCAGGAAAGGATGGGTGTGTCAAAAATCTGCGAAACAAAACATTTCCACCTATGTTCACGCACCACTCCCCCACCCCCGATGGAAATGTACATATAGTATGACCATGCAACCGTTGCCTAACACACAATCAGATGCGTTCTTAAATGGCATTCTCACGCGTAATCCATATTCCACGCGTGATGTATCTGGGAAAATAGAAAACGAATACCATTTTCGTATGGAGTGTACACATTATTCAGAGTTTCAATCAGAACTATTTGCTTTGATCAACAGTGAGATCGACGGCTTTAGTGATCTGAGTAAATTTGAGAAATTCAAATTAATATTTGAAAAGAGTATCACAGGGTTGTTATTTTAAGTTTATTCTAAATTTTTAAAATAAGTAAACAATTCGAGTTATTTAGAATGAATGAAAGAAAGGAACTTTTTAATAATCAGTGTGAGTAAACTGGGTAAGCTCATTAATTTAATTAAGTTCGTATTCGGAAAGTGTTCTTTGTTCAGTCGCTGTCATGCAGGGACTGTGTAAACAATGCACTCCAAATTAGAACTTATTGAAAAGTCAGTTCATGTCACTGCAAGTCATCAAAGCCGTCTTTTGTAAATTAGCACCTTTGCCCAAATCAAACGGTCCGCCTGCAAAGTGGAACCACGCGTTACTTCCACTGGGGAATCACTCACTCAGGTGTCTACACAGGTGTTAGCACTTTCTGATAAATAGAAATTACCGTCCCCTGGAACGCCGCCGTGGCAACGTCTCGGAGAGAGTGAATATTTATTTGCCAGAGGGCGCTTGTCAACGGAGGGCCAAGGCTGGGGTTGATCAACTTTGCCGGGGACCTAAGATACTCTTTTACCGGGGACAGGGGATTTTCACTAGCTCACTTTTGTAAATCGCAATTGCTTATTCACAAACCACAGAGTAGCGCCGCGCTTTAATCAATTGCTTTCAACGGTAATGAACTAGCATGGGCTAATTTCTTGGCGGGGCTGAGGTTCCATCAATTCCTAGGGTACTCAGGGCTTCTTCATTAATAAGATAAAGACTATTAACAAACCAACAATTTTTATATATAAATCTTCTATACTCTTATTTACAAATAGCCAACAAATCCTAAATAAATAATCTCAACACTACTGAAATGAGTTTTGTGACTAGTCACTGAATCCCACCGAAAACAAGTACTAAAATATCATCTAAAATTAAATTGTTTCCCAAATTTATATTCGTAGAGAAAGGTCGAAGCTGCGACAACTGGTAAGAAATCACGAGATCTTTCACTCAACCGCTCATGCGCGCATTTATCCTGTTGCGCCTACCACATTATGGGGAATTACCTTTAATACTAAATTTCACCCTTTAGAATATCTTATCACCTACAATTCCTGCTAATAGTGCTTCTAACTCGCTATAATAACAACTGATCATCTAATAACACAGATTCACTAATACACTTAAAACTGTTAACTAATAACTATGTAACTACGACGTGTTATCACAACTAAATACTATAAACTAAATACTACATATACTCATCGATTCTTCTTCGGCGTCTCCCTTCGATGCAAATCATCAGATCGGGAATCCTGTCGTCCAAATGACGGCTTACCGGAACCACACAAATACATTAACTCTTTACTACACCGCGTGAACTAACGATTATCCCATCCTAGCGAGTCTGTCCTGAGGTAAACTCGAGGGGTCTTATATAGACGCGCGCATCACCTATCAAAGACTTGATTTGGGCAAAGGTGCTAATTTACAAAAGACGGCTTTGATGACTTGCAGTGACATGAACTGACTTTTCAATAAGTTCTAATTTGGAGTGCATTGTTTACACAGTCCCTGCATGACAGCGACTGAACAAAGAACACTTTCCGAATACGAACTTAATTAAATTAATGAGCTTACCCAGTTTACTCACACTGATTATTAAAAAGTTCCTTTCTTTCATTCATTCTAAATAACTCGAATTGTTTACTTATTTTAAAAATTTAGAATAAACTTAAAATAACAACCCTGTGATATATGCCTCCCTCTAAATTAAAAAGCTCCGCTTTTTCGACGAATATATAACCGTGGGGAACGGCCGTCGATATCTGCTTTGAAACAATGGTGTTCAACTGATGACTCGGAGACAAATTAAAGATGATAACAATTTAATATTGAAGCTGGTATTCCAAATGTCTAACAGTAATCAACATTTAACAACTAGTCTTGTTGGATATCCGAACAATTTTACAGCAATAGCTCATGGGATTTCCCAATAAAATGAAGCAGAGTAACGTTTGGAAATCCAAACTATAACTGAATTCTTACTTGTGATCAAGGCTATATATACAATATAATAAATGCGTCATGTCATAACAAGTTTACTTGATATAAAGATTAAAGTTTGAAACAAATGAAATTGAATTGAACAAAATGCGAACAGTAGATTGTGAATGCAGTATAATAATAGTAAATTTGTCTTTTTGATTCGAAAGTTTATCATGGCCTGTACACGCTCCGGTGATATAATCTCTGCCGCTCCAATTGATGCGACCCGCAGCAACACATTTAAGCCATTAAAATAGTAACGTCCCAAAATTCCGAAATACAAAAAAATTATGGTCGCTTGTACCGCCGGTGTCTCTTATGTTCAGGAGTTCCCGGTCTTGACAAAGTTGGACGAAGGCCCGGGATTCTACTCTGATTGTCCCGGATGTACTCTCGAGCTGCCTCGTCCAACTCACAGTCTTTAACCCATGAGTTATCAGCATCTGGATGGTCTCTCCATTTAATCAGATACTGAAGGCCAAATTGCACGGACCTACAATATCTGATCACAGTCTCAGTAACTCTTTTTGGCTGGACAGTGTTTTTCGGACGGTTGTGGACGGATAGAGCTGAACACTCCTCCCGTGGCGTCTGGATTGAAATGTTTTTCATCTGGGGGGAACATTGAACAGGCGTGTCGGTGGAAGTTGGTACTGCGTTGACACTGACGTCGACTTTTAATGGAGAGTTAATATAAGTTTGAGTACTCACTGAGTTTTTGTGGATGTGTTTGTCTGTTTCTGTAAAAACACTTGAAGCACATACACTAACTTCTGGTGATTTGTTGGAACTCTGTGGAAACTGAATGTTCTGATGCCGGTAAGTCTGTTGTTGTAGCTGTTCGGTGTTTTTCCTTTTGTTGTAGTCCGTCATACGCCGCTCATCTCGTAGTTTATTTGCAGTGGATTTTTGCGGTGGTTGTTTTTTCCATGACAATACCAACGTGGTGGAATCTTCACTAGTCTGGAGAGTCCATTGCATCTTCATTTTATCCAGATGAAGATTATCAAGGATTGTCTGCATATTGTCGGGTAATTTGTTGAACATCTTTAAATTTATAGTATCAGTTGGAACGTGGTACCTGGATCGTTTGGACAAGCTAAAAAGATGTCCAGTCGCGGATTCTCTCACCAATTATAACCGTGGGGAACGGCCGTCGATATCTGCTTTGAAACAATGGTGTTCAACTGATGACTCGGAGACAAATTAAAGATGATAACAATTTAATATTGAAGCTGGTATTCCAAATGTCTAACAGTAATCAACATTTAACATAATAACTCTTTGGCCAGCCGCTGATTTGTCGCGGTCCTCATAAGAGAAGGCCATCATTCCCCCTGCACCCCACCCCCTCTTCCCCTCCTCTCCTCCCAGCATTCAGATATAAACTGCTTAATAGTGTCCCTCACTTCCTCTTTTTCAATTTCTTCAATAAGCATTACTACCCTCTCCCTCATGTCCCCCTTCAGCCATCTATCCTTTGTTTCTTCACCCCACTTCTGCATTATTCTTCCAGTAAATTTTATTCTATGAGGTATATACTGTGGGCATTCCAAGAGAAAATGTTCCAGGGTCTCCACTACTCCAGAGTGGCACATTTGGCATCCCTTTTCCCCATCTCTCCCAATTTTTCCCCGAAGCTCCAGTGATCTTGATCTCAGTTTGAACAGCAGTGACCCTCCAAAGGTGCCATCTAGGTACTTCTCAAAAGCTGGCTTTTCTTTATATTGTAACCCCTGCAGTGATCTTTTCACGCTAACCCCTGCTCGCCAGTTTCGATTGCAGTCTTCCCTGACTCTCTCTTTGACAAACCTTTTGCCTTCTTTCATTCCTACTTCTATGTTTGTGACCTCTATAGAGTAATTGTCCATTAGTTCCCTCACATGTTTTGACCACCCCGTTTCTATATTAGAATTCCAAATGGTATCGAGCATCAATTTGCACCACCGGTTGTCAGGCAGGTTTCTCAAGTAAGACTAGTTAACAACTAGTCTTGTTGGATATCCGAACAATTTTACAGCAATAGCTCATGGGATTTCCCAATAAAATGAAGCAGAGTAACGTTTGGAAATCCAAACTATAACTGAATTCTTACTTGTGATCAAGGCTATATATACAATATAATAAATGCGTCATGTCATAACAAGTTTACTTGATATAAAGATTAAAGTTTGAAACAAATGAAATTGAATTGAACAAAATGCGAACAGTAGATTGTGAATGCAGTATAATAATAGTAAATTTGTCTTTTTGATTCGAAAGTTTATCATGGCCTGTACACGCTCCGGTGATAAGAGAACCCCCAGTTTATTCCAAAAAATCTGCAGCGTGATCCAGGATTTTTTAGCCAGATGATTATGATATGTTTGGTGATGTGTATGGAAAATTCTAGTTCACGTCTCCACGTTCTTTTGTGCATCAAATTAATAAAAATGTAGTACTTTGATCATGGAAAATTGGTGGATGAAATTGTAATTTTTGGAGTACGACTCGGGAATTGTTTCGCCAGACGATCGATTATGATATGTTTGGTGAAGTGTATGTGAAATTCTGGTTCACAACTTCAGGCTCTTTTGCGTATCAAATTAATAAAATATAGTACTTCAATCAGGGAAAATTGGTGGATGAAATTGAAATGTTTTGTTCATGTTACATGTACATTCTCGCATACTGTCCTATAGAGGATGTTTTATGCTAATAAATAAATAAATGTTAAAAAATGTTAAAATGTCTAGCGCAGTCGTTACTGTCTGTATTGTATTGCGTTATGTTGAATACGTACAGCAATTGTGATATGATATACATGTCTGGCTATCGTTGTTTATTGGATAATGGGTCTGGAATAGTTACCAAATGGATACCACAAGTAATTCAAAAAATCCTTCTTTAAAATTCTCCAAAGTCTGGTAATTTATGCAAAAGAAAAATCAGTCCCCATAATTTTTCTGGGGCGATCGCAGACGAACAGATGATCCAGTGTGTACATGCCTACATTTGTTAATCTCTACAGCGCTAGCGTTTTTCATGGTAGAGGGGGGGGGGGGCAGGGGGTGGAGGGGGGTGTAGGGCAGAGACAAAAAAAACCCCATAGAGATCTCAATAAAAACTGTTGTTAAAATTGACAGTGAAAAAGAGTCCAGGGAGTAAAATCTACAGCCTGTTGCATCTTATTTTAAGTAGCGGAAACACTCGGAGTTACACGGGAAGTTGACAACTTGTTTGCATAAGGCAATCACGGAGATGAGCGAATCGGTTTACGGAGATGACCGAGACGAGAGAGACAAGCTCGTTGCAACGAGGAATCATTTGCGAAGCTTTGGGAGCGATACCGAATTGTTAATATCCATAGTAGGTCTGGTGAGGAAAGCGAGGCGGGGCGGGGGGTAACTTTAACGAAAGCTAGGTCAAATGATGAAACGAGTTACAGATGTCGGCTAAGTTGGTATCGAATTGTTGTCCGTTATCGATACAGCTAGAAAGTCACAATGCCATTCACGAACGATATAACTGTGTGTAGATGAAGGTGTGTACGAATGGGTGGAGGAGTATGGAGGGGCATAACTGTACAAGACATATTGGACCTACCACGATACAGCCCAATGGGAGAAAAGACGAACAAAAATGGATCCAAAGAAATTTACGTTTCCTTGACTATCAGGTCTCGATGAGTACGTTTTTAAATGATGTGTTTAGGAGGGGAGATTAATATTCTACAAATCGAAAAAAGATGACAACGTTTTGTAGTGTTATGCAACATAGGATCTTAGATCAGCAAGTGAACAAATACCTTTTGGCGTCTCTTGTGCATAGGGGCGCCGGAAGCACTTCAGGGCGGAGGCGGGGTCAGGCCCCGGGAAAAGGGCATTTACTCGCACTAGCAGTCTCGCCATGACACGCCGAAGCATAAATGTCTCGAAGGCCGAAGGCCCGAGTTCGGGGGTGTTTGAGAGGAGGTATCCCATCGGGAGGGAACCCCTCCTCCCAAACTCACTCATCGAATTTTGAAACCTTCCAGAACGGATTTGGGGTATATTTGAGCTTTGCGTCGAGAATAAATCATTGAAAAAATGGAGTGACGAACTTGGGAAGGGCATTGTCTGCCCCCTCTCGCCCCCGTGGTTCGAAGGCAGGGTGGGTAGCTACCCCCTCTGTCTCTGTGCTTCCGGCGTCCCTGCTTGTACGGCGTATATGTTTGGCCTGTTGTATTTCTTCTTCCTGATCCACCTTCCAACTCGAAGGAAATGGTTGAAGGAGAAGAAATATCGGAGTTTGATCTGGCTTCCGGAGGAATTCATTGACGATATGCAACTAAACTTCAAGTTTGTTCACATTTGCAGATAATGTATTACAGGAATTCCTGAATATTGAAACATTTGCACCCCTCGAATTTTTAAAGTCGTTGGGTATCCATGTAGCATGTCTGTTGAAAAAGTGCATGGGGAACACCTCCACCCCTCTGTTCTGCTACTTCTGAATCGGCAACCCGACAAGTCCAGATTTACCTGTATTTATTTTTTTCGTATTTTTGCACAATGGCTAATCATGACCAAAATTGACCTGTATACGTCCTTGCTAGCCCAGTAGGAATCACACGACTTCCTACACAGTGGCGGACACCGGATTCTGAATTTGAAGGGGCGCCACATTTCAGTCATGGGTCATGCTGCAAAGCACCACTCGATGATCGTAGCGGCGAGTTTGTGGCGAGCACGAGATGGGGTGTCCAACTCTTGTCAGCGGGGTTCGGGGATTTCATGAGAAAATGTTGGAATATGGAAGGTAAGTGTAACCTTTCGCTGACTTCATTGTACATCATCTAAATGTTTTCTAACCAAAATTTCTAGCACTCATATTTTGAAGAAAATGTATATAAAGTTAGTTGATGTCCATGTTTTATCGCTGATAATATTGTGTCCCTTGGTATCGGTGTTTGTAAAAATAATCTGAAATAAAAAAATAGGATGGGCGCACGGAGGTGCACTCCCCAATGAATGCACCCATGGTATTGGGACTCTCCCATGAATTGAGAAAATGCGTATCCAACATACTCAATCATTTCACTTTAAAGATTATATGAAGCACATCCACAGTATATGAAGCTTCTCAGTTGCAGCAGCTGTATTTCACAATGAAACCCGAACATGGGCGTCTAGCAATAAATACACAGAACGACACGCGTGTGTGAAATGGTTAATCGATATGGCACGAGAGCCAGCGCAGAATGATAGAACGAGAGGCCGCAGGTCTCGAGTTTGATCCTTCCGCGATGCCACGAGGAGGATCCGTGATAAAGTATGTATTTATTGTGGTTTATGGTCACACATTTCTGCACAATTTACCAAAATAAACAACTACTACTTCACTTCCCGGGATTCCAAAGGGGGATCCGTGATAATTTACTGTATATACAGTGGTGTGTGAAAAGATACCATTCAGGGTGTGAAGTTTGAAAGGGTTACCTAACGTACAGGATATCAATATTTATAATGGTATTTTTTCTTTTGAGTTTTTCATAAAATTTCCAGAAAATCATATCATGTGAATCTCATTGGAGCGAGCTCGGCCAACTCGTTACAATGAAGGATCACATGATATGGTTTTCCTTAATTTTTTTTGAAAAATATTTTTCTTTTCAACTTCTTCATTTGTAAATTACGTGGGTAGATGCTTCCGAGTCATTAGGGAAAGGGTTAATTCTATCAAAGAAGAACAGTATCGACACAAGATGTAGCAAAGAAGAAACCGTAATTATCCGTTTCAAGAACAATCTTGAAACACCTGAACCTTGTCCTTCAGAAATCAATTTTCCTTCACTGTATTATTTTGTCATAGAGTAATATTTTTTAGTCGTAAAAATATTAAGAAATATAAAGTTATATTTTAGTAATATTATTTAATTAAAGTAAAATTATGTTTCAATAAAAAGTCCTAAACAAATATACAACAGTGTAAGTAAATGAATCAAATTTAGCAGTCTACAAGCTGGTAAGCAGGTGACAGCTTATCATGGCAGATTATCCTGTTGAGTTATGCTATTAATCTTGGCATAGCACAATGGGCGATTACATAATAATAATAACACTTTGGCCAGCCGCTGATTTATCGCGGTTACACTGACACTAGATTATCAAAAGAAAATAGAAAATATGTAAGGCTTAATCATGCTGTATTGTTGTAGCGCTACTCAGCATAGGTAAATAATAGATGTCTTTGTGTTCTTACATTGTAAAAACATGAGTAACCCATGGTAGAGGTTTGTTTACTTGACAACTCAGCTCACCTCCCGAAAAGAGTATATAAGCAGAAGACTTTCACTGGTCAAACCATTCCATTCGTCTGGTCAAATCTATATTGAACATCAGATTCATTCATTCATTCGGTCAAATCACCATCAGTAGTTTGATCAGTGCATGTAAATAAATAACTGACGTTATATATTCTTTTTCATTGAAGGTGAGTCTAGTTGTTCAGTAATTTATTTGTATTTCATTTTGGAGCCCTAAGTCAATAGGTGCTTGGCATGCACACACATATATTCTGTTGGAACTGGCTAAACATTCTTTGAATGTTTGGCGAGTTTCAATGGATAAACAATACATTTTGGGCTATGGAAGAGTTAGTTCGAAAAATCATTTCGTCAATAATGTGTATATAATTGTATGTAATTTGAGAAATGAAAATACCTACTTGAACATTCACCAGTTAAAATTCATGAATGCCACAGAGTATGTGTCTGTGTATTTATTTTAATTATCGAAATGCAAATCTTGAGAGTTATGACATATGCGTTGTTTTAAACTCAAATTATTAGCAGCTTTAAGCAAGCGTTTATCAATCATTTATATGTTCCACAGAAGTTCGCAAGAGCTGTTGATTCCCAGATCAATGGAGCTCTGGTGAACTTCTGTGAAACATAAGCACGTGCTAGGCCATGGTGTTATATTTTAGAATAACACAGGGCAAAGTCAGTTAGCTCTTGGAGGTCATATTGAAGTATTAATTGGCAAGAAATATAATTATTCATCTAAAAAAAAACTAAAAAAGGAGCCTATAACAGCACACCCTGCCTGAAAAATCTTTGGTCCCCCAAAGAGAACTCAAAATAAAATTATAAACTAGCGTCCGCTCTTTGAATAAGTTAACACGGTCAAGTCCTTCTCAGACCGAAACTCGAAACTGCTAAAATAAAAGTTTGGTAAAACGAAATTTATTCGGTACTGAGAAGTACTTGCGGAGCTGGAACATTGTTCAATGTCCGGAAAGAAAATCTCATGTTTGTCCACAATGTCTTGTGGCACTAAATCTAAAGGCACCTTTTGATCCCGGGAACCATCATAATAATCAGCACAAACCGAAAGTTCCCCTCGTTCTCGGTATCCATACACAATATTTTGAATTTGACTGGTGTCCTGTGTGTAGTCTACACGGAAGTTTCTATTTTGCTGCCGAGACCGTTGCCGTTTGTAAGTTTCCACCTTTTGTTGCCAAGCTCTGGCACGATCATATTTTCTCTTTGTTGGTTTACCTTGTTTGCTGGAAGGAATTTAACACCATGATCATTATTGTCACGCTTTTTCAGTGATTTGGGCATTGAACTTAGACCAGGTATTCTATGTTTGTTTTCTTTAATATACTGACGTGCCGCGTCATCCAAATCTTTATCATGAACCCAGGAATTTTTGCTTGGTGGAAGGTCTCTCCATTTTATTAAATATTCAAGTCCAAAATCGACAGTCATGCAATATCTTTCCACCTTCTCCGTCACTCTTTTAGGCTCAGTACAATGTTTTATGCTGTTATCGAGACATGCAATTTTGGGCTCTTCTGGTGTGGTTTAGGCGGAAATAGTTGCCAACTGTGGCACACATTGAACAGATGTATTTGCGTGTTCGGGTTGAACCGTTGTGCCGCAATCAGTTTTTGGTACATAAAAGGTTTGTGTACTCACATGTTCTGTTGTTTTCTCCTCCTTTTTCGAAACCAAATTACACAATTCCGAATTTTTAACTTTGCTGTCAATAAAAGTCGCATTTTCCCGTTGTTTCCTTTCAATGAATTCATCCAAACGTTTCCTGTCTCTACACAAATTTGAGTTTGATTTGATTTTTCTGAAATGATCCGATGCTTTCCTCCAAGTTAATGTCAGGCGGGTTTCGTCAGCTTCTACCTGAAGTCCCCATGATAGACGAAGTTGGTCCAGGTTTAGAGTCCGTAACAAGTTTTGAACATTAGAAGGAATTAAGTTTTCTATGTTGATTATCTTTAGAAAAATGTCTTTTCTCCAAGATCGCGAGTGAGCGTAAAAGGTCACTCTGCCCGGATTCTCCACCAAGTGTCGTAAAGCGTAACTTTGGGGAAAATTAGCTCAGTAAAAACGCTTGTCAGCTTTCCTTATTTATTTACACTGTATGGCGGAATCCTGCCGTAGTCCGTTCACAGTCGGCATCCAGACTACTGCATTCCAAAAATAATACAATATATACAGAACAGTTACTCGTAACAACGGTTACTAGTAAACACTTATATCCGAGACAATAATTAACCCCTTTTAAAATACATGATTAACCAGGCAGCGTGTGCCGTTATGCAAATGGACTAATCAGGGATTATCAGCTTATGTAAACTCTGATATTGGACCACTAAACAAACTCAAAACAATTAGCACTTATGTTTCCTTCAATCATTTAAAAAAAATATAATTATTCATCTAAAAAAAAACTAAAAAAGGAGCCTATAACAATTTTCTAAACATTGTTCACTGTGACCTTTGGGGATAACTGCTATTATCAAACTGCTGAGAAGAACATGTTTGAAAGGAATACTAATGGAAAGAATGACATAATGGTAAAAATCCATAAATGGTCCTCATTTGCACAAAAGCGTAACAAAGTTTTATGTCCGTTAATAAAGACAATGTCATTGTGTCGGTACTCCCAAAGTTCCACACTGTTCAGATTTCCTATTTGTTTATCGTCGAAGGTCTTGGATTGGAGGCAGAACATCGGAGGTACAATAATGTTCAGTGAATATCAATAAAGGAACCCAACATGAATTATGGATGTTATGATTAGTTTTCCTTTCATCCCACATAGGGCGTCTACTTTTCTCCACCTCAATACAGTCTCCAGCAAGACACTCCCAGATTGATACAATACAGCGAGTTACGTCCAATGAGGACGTTTTCAATCACAGGAATAACCCCAAACATAAAATCATTGACAATGGGATGCAACGGAAGTGATTAAAAATAAGAGATGGTCGTTGCTTGAGACGAATTCTTCCAGAAGAACTGGTGGTGACAGATGGACTGATACGAACTGTTGCTTTTAACTCTATTTTTTAAATGGTATTCCTCAAAATCAACGTTCCCTATAAGCGTATTGAAGATTTCTATTTTTTGTTTTATATCTGTTAATCTTGAGATAGTTTTAGAGCCGTTAATCAAGACAATGTCATTGTACTCCGAAAGTTCCACACTGTTCAGATTTTCTATTTGTTTATCGTCGAAGGTCTTGGAGTGTGAGGCAGAACATCGGAGGTACAATAATGTTCAGTCAATATCAATAAAGGAACCCAACATGAATTATGGATATTATGAGTAGTTTCCCGTTCATCCCATACAGTGCGTCTACTTTTCACCACCGAAATAAGTCTCCATCAAGATACTCCCAGACTGATGCAATACAGCGAGTTACGCCCAATGAGGACGTTTTCAAACACAGGAATAACCTCACACATAATCATTGACAATGGGTTACAACGGAAGCTATTAAAAATAAGAGATGACCGTTGTTTGAGACGAATTCTTCCCAAAGAGCTGAAGGAGTCAGATGGACTTATACGAACAAGCCTGGATATAAGAGGTCGACACGGACAAACTCCGACTTAGTTATGCGTTTGTCAGACGGCCAGTTGCTTGCGCCCGTCACTCTGTCCGAGGCCAATTTTCATAGTAAAGTGGGCAGTGATGCGTGGGAGTGGTGGGTGAATTATCGCTCACCGCTATTTTTGTTCACTGAAAGTACAAATCCATAACAGTTTATTCCCCGTCACCATATGACACGACAATCCGTATACCACGTTATAAAAATTCAATGCAAAACAAAAACATAAAACAAGGACTTTGTAGATGGACACTTTCCCAGGGGATTACTCTTGCAACGTATCGAACATGCAGTGCTTCCCCTTGATTTGAATTTCCGTATTCACAATTGTCAAAAGCAACCCGAATGCAATGTTTTCAATTGAAGTGCTGTCGTCACACTGGCTTATCAATGATATGGTATAAACCCTTCAAGGTATGTGTAAATTCTCATTAAATTGCTTTGAATAGACTGAAAACTATTGTTTGCGACTGATGCTAAAAAAATCTCTGGCAGGGTCTCTAAATGTCCGACAGGAGTTAGTTTGTACCTGTTCTTTTGACCGGCACCCCCCGCCCCCTCCCCCCCCCCAAAAAAAATAAAAATAATGTCCAGGCTTGGATACGAACTGTTACTTTCAACTGTTATTGTGAATAAAGAATCTGAATCTGATGGTATTCCTCAAAATCAACGCACCCTGTAATTGTATTGAAGATTTCCATTCTTATTGTCGATTGTATTTTTCGATTGTGTTTTAATTCTTACCTTACACTAGTGGAGAGAGGACGAAGAGGTTGATCGCCATGAAGGTAACAAGAACATCTATTTGTATGCAACTGATCGTACATAATAACCTAAGTTATGTTATTATACTGTTTGGGTTTTGTATTAGAGAATGTTGGAGCATGACATGTCAAGGACATACCGTCCACCACGTTAGCATGAAAAAGTATTTACTTAGGGCCCTGCGAAGCTTCGAGATTCGATTCGATTTCGAATCTTAAGTTGGTATTCGATCCGATTTGAAATCTGCTGTCGTTTTCCTTCGAATCTTTTCGCTGGAATTTCATTTGGTATGAGTCATCTTTGTCGTCTCACAAAAACGTATAGCTCAGACAGAAGTTGTACAGAAATAACGGTGAAAATAAAGTCTGGGTGTATTTTCCAACATATTAACATAAAAAAGCATCTGTACTCATATCACCATCCATGCTAATTCCAGATTCACGACCACTGCTGAAAGCAAATTTACAGTTCCCATGCAATATCGACGTTAAGCTCACGGTTGCTAGCGGCTAATCCCGTGCATTGCCCAGTACAGAATTCTCGCTCCCGTTTCTGTTTTTAACAAAAAACTGGGTAATATTCCAACCACATCATCAATGCCTTGATGCTGAGGTTGGAATATTTTATCAATCGGGACTTCAAGACGCCTGTATTCGATTTGAGGTTCGATTCGATTCGATTTAGAATAATAGACTCGATTTCAATCGAATCGAAAATATGTGATTCGCAGGGGCCATACTATTACTTGATCGCACCGATACAACGCTCACATGACGTAAAGTACGTATCTAGCAGCTTTTGATGGGTTAGGATCACTCGTTGGAACTATTGTGCTGTAGTACTGAACAATGCATAGTATTTCTCTCCGTAAAGGCCTAAAAAATTAAAAATCTGTTTCTCAGGTCCCCCGGCATGGTCCTTTTGGCTGCCGCATGTTCCCTTTTTATAACCAACCCAAACTTAAAAAAATCAAAATCAAATTGCCTATGTCTGATATTTTACCCAAATTAATAAAATTGTCCCTCGAGTGCAACAAGGCTTTGCAATGCTTTAGCATTGCAAAGCCATCTTGCACTCAAGGGACGTAATACACCACCACCCATGCTATTCTGTAGATTATGGGGCCTAAAACGTAAAACAAACCAAGAACATTAACTTTTTAATGGCAAAGAAATAATTACAAAAATAAAAAATGAAATAAAAAACAACCCGTCCGCATGCAATTTTACAAAAAAAATGGCATGAGAAAAAGATCTACTTTGTGAGGCCTAATACGATATTATGTAACTTTCATTGGATAATAACCACCCGCTCCTTTAGCAATCTTCTGGGCCCGTCACTGCGAAATACGACTAGAAGACGTCACTTGCATTGCAAAAAATTCTAAAATAGCTAAACATGTTAATATTTTACCTAACATAATAGCTTATGATCCCGCATTGAAAGAAGCTCGAGTAGGGGTCCAGTTATGGATCATAAACGTTGTTCTGAGGCAATATTAAAAGAAAATATTATCGACATTGAATGGTAAATTTTGTTTATGAATAACGTTTGTCGGATACTCTCGATACTTCATTGAGTAATCATACAGGCCCAGCCGACATGCTGAAAAAGATAACCAAACCCAATAACACGGTTAAGCCGCGAAATCCCCACGGAAACCTCGGGAGTTGGAGCACTGCGGTTTCCTTGCCATAAACAAGTTCGGTTTTATTCATAAGAAATGACCCAGTAACGAACGCTTGAGGTGAAAGTCATTTGATTGGGTGGGCATATCGTCCCCTGAATTCCAGTGTATTCTATGTGCCAGTAGGCTCATAGAACACATTGGAACTTAGGGGGCGATATGTATAAATGATCGACTAAACTAAACTTTACCCTTGGGTTGCAAACCTGAGATCACGCAAGAAAGCCACATGTTATAAATGTGACCTTAACCATTTACATAACACGAAGAGAAGACGATACTTGCTGGAAAATGTATGGATGACGAAATATTCCCATATGTAATTTTCATAATAAAATTGACCAATTTAAAGTCATAATGACTAATAATAATGCACTGCTATGCAATGTTATTTTTAACATGGTCCAGCTCTTCCTTTACAAGAGGGACTTCTCATTTAGAGAAAACAAGACCTTATAACAAACAATTTTTAAAGGTGTTTATTATTATTAATGTAATGTCGGTTACTACATTTCTGTTACTTTAATACTGTACATATTATATATGTTGTATTAGGCCTAAAAATTTAAAAATCTGTTTCCCAGGATCTCCCGCATGGTCCTTTTGGCTGCCGCATGCTCTCTTTCCCTAACCAATCCAAACTTAAAAAACTCAAAATCAAATGGTTTATGTCCGATATTTTACACAAGTTGATAAAATTGTCCCTTGAGTGCAAGAAGGCTTTGCAATGCTTTAGCACTGCAAAGCCTTCTTGCACTCAAGGGACGTAATATACCACCACCAATGCTATTCTGTAGATTATGGGGCCTAAAACATGAAACAAATCAAGAACATGAACTTTTTAATGGCAAAGAAATAATTACAAAAATAAAAAAAAATAAAACAAAAAACCATCAGCCCACATGCAATTTTACAAAAATGGCCTGAGAAACAGAAGATCTACTTTGCGGGACCTTATGTGTTATCAGTGTTGCAATCCGCCCCCACGAAGGTGTTAATTGCAAATAATAAATTATTATTATTATTATATGTATATGTTACCTCAAAAACATTGCTTAGGAATCCTCGTTGGAACGAGATCGACGGTCTCCTTCCATTGTGGGGACATTAGCTATACTTTTCAGGCAAAAACTGAAGAAATGAAAAATTTGAATGATGATTTTTTACGAATAGCACTGGCTGCATTTGCTGTTAACCTTATCCAAACATGAAAAGCAGACGACACTTGCAAAAAGTCTTGATCAACTCATTTTTTGTCTCAAAAGCATAGGTTATGACCCCTCATTGGAACGAGATCAACGAGCTCGTTCCAATGAGGGTCATAACCTATGTTTTTGAGACAAAAATGAAAAAAATAACGAAAATTAGCCGACGATTTTTGAGAATAGCGCTGGCCGGTTTTGGCTGTTACGTTGGGTAAAAGGGTTAACTTAATGAAAGGGTTACTACATCAATAAAATAATAACACATGGAAGATTGGAAACTAATTTTGAGTTCAAAGGATATCAAAGATTTGTGTTGTTTCTGGTCAATGTCGTCTGTATGAATAGATACTCGGCTGTTGACCAGACTTGGCAGAAAAAAATGCATCAGGTTATATAACTTTCATCCCCACCATTACCTGAACCGTAAATCTCGGCCCACGTGCGGACAACATCCGGGGCGAATAGACCTAGAAACGGATTTTAGATGCAAATTTATTTTTTTATAAACAGTGGTATCATTCGTATTTCTATTCTCTGAGGCACATTTTCTTTATTTTCAGATTAGAGCCCTAACGAAGGAGGAAATATGACATCAGCTCCTAATAATACAACAGATGTTACGGATGAACCAAACTATGTTGCCGCTTGTTGTTTAAGTGTGATTTGCATAATATCTGCAGTCGTCAATGTGTCTATGTGGATAATAATATGCAGAAAAAAGGATATGCGAACACAATCTAATGCATTCATATTGTGTTTATCTACTGCTGATCTTTTAGTGGCGGTTCTAAACATGCCTGTTACGGTGGTCACAATGGCATACGGACGAAAAGTGTTTTCAGATCATGTGTGTACTTTTATGGGGCTATCCAATATGGTTACGTTTGTGACAAGTGTCATGTCCCTGTGTGGTATCAGTGTTAATAGATACGTTATGGTATGCATGTCTCATAAATACAAGTCATTATTTACAACCAGAAATACTGCTGTGATGATTGCTGGTAGGTTAACGTTTTTTATTACCCTTTTAAAATTACACAAGCTTCCTGATTGGTCAGTAACCGATACATCCAGTACGTTACATTCAACTCCAACGGGTTGTATGATGTTCAACGGGATGTATGAGAATATCACGTGACAGCTAAAAGTGGCGTACAGGCATTCTATGGTACACTTCACTGATTTCCCTTTCACCCATCGCCTCAAACATTTTCGTCAGTAATAATAAACATTCAGACTCGCAAACAAAATGAGATCGATATTGTTTCATGAGAATATTCCAAAAACTTGAAATAAAACATGTACACCTCCTCCCAACACCAATGTCCGGTTTTACTGTCGAGAAGAGGGGTTCTGTTGTGGTGTTTCTACACTACAGGTCCGCTGTGGTTTATTTGTTGAGTAATGAAACCCCAAAAACAAAGGCCAAACATAATGTAAATGGGAGTTATGAACTCCAAAAAATGGCCAAACTGCACAGCCCATTTACACTATGGCTGGCCTTTGTTTCTTGGGGTTAATAACTCAAGAAATAGACAAAAACAAACGATCATTCCTTATAATTAAACTTGGAGGACAATAAATTGAAATGCTCCTTACATTGCGGCGTAAAAATAAAAACCAGTTCTCATCATGGTTCCCATTGATAACTGAATAAAAAGGCATAGTTTTCTAAAATTATGTTTGAAATAACAATACATTTCGCTGAAACATGTTCTTGTGTGACAGTTGTGTCATTAAACATTTTATTGGCCAATGAAATGCGTAAGTTATAAGGAACGTCATACGCCGCGTCCACACAAAATGTCACTCTCCTTTTCCACTTGACGGGAGGGTGCTATCATTCAAAGCGACACTGAGTTAAATTTAATTCTGATTTTGGCCATTTCTCGAGAAACTGAAAACACAGTTTGTAAATGTGGAGTTCGATATAAACCCAGATGACATGAAGATGACTGAACTTTGTCTCAGAAAGAGTTCATTCAGGCTATTTGGAAATTGGTAAATTTTGTTCGCGTGAGTTTCGTTTGTGGATTATTATGACCGGCCATTGTTTACGTTTGATTTGGGTAAAACGATGAACGAAGACGATCACCCATTGCGTATAAATAAATTGAACATGGAATAAAAAGCATGATAAGGATTTTATTGTTTATTAAATTTTATTTTGAAAGTCTTTTTAACATGATGAGATAAATATTCATTACTTTTCACGTTGAAACAACATGCGCGTTCAGCGATTCTTTTCCATTCATACTGTGCAATGTAATTTTTAAGGCGGACATTGAGGGCGTGGTTTAGGGCGGACCTAAATGCGTTTTTTTCGGTTCATTGTGTTACGAAAAAAAGAAAAGAAATCCTTTATTTTGACTTTCATTTTGTTTGAAATGCATGAAAAGAAAAACGGTTTAATTATATGATACATAAGGGTATTTTTGTATAATGATAATTGTATAATGTCACCTAACAGTGAACTTTTTAAAATTTTTCGACTTTCAGAGAAAATGTTGACGCGGCGCCGGAGTGACCCAAAGTTTTTTCCGACATACAACAAAAAGTTCAGACATACGGGGGTCGTTAGGGGCGAACCGTTCCGCTGGCTCTCTCACTAGCTTTGGGTCTGATTCTGGCTTGTAAGATAAAAAATAGTCAATTGAGCTCTGCCAAACAAGATGTAATGGGTTAAATACCTATATTGAATGTACTGAGGCTAAAACTGTCTATAAGTGTGGGGAATTCAGTGGCTGCCATAGTAATTCTTCGGTAGATTACGCGATTTTTTATTCAATTAACCCTTTACCCAACGTAACGGCAAAAACCGGCCTCGCAATTCTAAAAAATCTACAATTAATTTTCATTATTTTTTCATTTTTTGTTTCAAAAACATAGGTTATGGCCCCTCGTTGGAACGATCTGGTTCCAACGAGGGGCCATAACCTATCTTGTTGAGACAAAAAATGAAACAAATTAGTTATTCAATAATTTTTTTGGCAAGTATGGTCTGCTTTCCATGCAAAGGGTTAATATGAGTTTTCTCTATAATGAACAGATAAAATTTATACTGAAGGCATGGTAAATCGTTTTTTGTTTTTGTAAACTACACAAAATTAACAAGGTTATTTAATTAAAAGATACACAATTAAGGGTGCTCCACTGTACCAAAGGACTCAGCTGAAAGCATCCTGTTAACTGGTAGAGGGCTAGAAGCCAGTATCAGGGCTTTCAAAAAATGAGGGTACCAGAGGAAAAACCAACATTTTCCTTGCTCATGTTTCACATTCACTCAAATACAAATGATATTTTGTTTATACAAGTTAGTTCTGTTACCAATTATTGGAGAATGCCTATAGGCACTCTCCAATAATTTGTAATAAACAAATTCTGAGGAAAAAATTTAGACCACCAAAAAATAATCTAGCCCTCAACCAGTTAAGAAATCGTTTTCATTTACTGCTAAAACTGTTTATCTGTTTGTTACAGGAATATGGCTGTTCTCCATACTGCTGTCTTCTCCACCACTGATAGGGTGGGGCAAATATGATTATGTCCAAGAAGCTTATTTCTGCTTCTGTGACTGGAAGACTTCTCTGTACTATGCATTTTTCATGATTGGAACGTGTTTTGGTATACCTTTCGGTGCCATGATCTTCTGTAATTATAAAATTCTGCGAATGGTTAAGAATTCTAGGAGGAGAGTAGAGAATGTACGGAAAACAAAGAAAAAACACTTAAACCAAGAAAAATCGAATGGAATACGCATGCGTCGACGTAAATTAGTATCTAAAAGAAATTCCGAGGAGTTTCATCTCACGATCTCCCTTGTGATTGCCATATGTTTGTTCGTTTTGTGTTGGCTTCCATATTGTGTGAGCATGGTACTAACATTATTTTTCCCCGATCTTAGTCACGGGGATGCGTTTGACTTGGCTAGTATTATGCTTGGTTATTCCAACAGCTGCTTTAACCCTATCATATATGGACTGCTGAACAGGAAATTCCGAGCAGGGTTCAGACATATATTCTGTTTCTGCCGACTCGATCGCGAACTGCACAGTACTTCTAGCTAGTTCAAATAAAATACGAAACGCGAAATAACAAATCCCTGTGTTCATGATGTCTTTCTACTCACATGCACCCGTTGTATTCAACATATTTCAGCAAATAAATAAATAAAAAAGTAATTTTTAGATCAGGTTTATTCAGCAAAACCGGGATCTACACACATAGAACAATTCAACGAACTGTCAATGGCGATTGCTTTTCTGTGGCAATTTCTGTATGATCATGCACTTAAAGCTTGAGATCTATTATATTCATGTTTGTGGTATTTTTTCAGTAAACGCCATGCGTAATTTAGCTTACATTCAAATATACCTTTGGCTCGACAATGGGAAACTAAGAAGCCTTCTCGAGTTAGTAGAGTAAACTTACGACAAAGGGTGGTGGGAACCAGTGATAATGGGAAAGACCTATAACAAGGGGTTGTAAACTATCATTTTAAGATGGGGGACCTAAAACCTAAAACAGACGATAAGAAGAAGAAAATACCGGTGCTTTTTCTCCAACCATGCAGGCCACATCCATATTTGCCGTTGTGCCTAAATAAGACTGATCTAAAGGTTTGGGTAGAATTACTCTAACAGATCCACTCCACCGATTGGCCAAAGAAATCCACCAACCAACGGTTTTCAAAACAAGGAAATCGCATTTTAGCCTCAAAGTTCGAATAATTTTCCTGGGGCTGGCTGATTCGCAGCTCGGATGATGCGGCACATCATATTAGTTGCTGCCCCTGTCTGCCGACCTCTATTTATTTTAAATTTTCTAGGCGCCACTGCGAAAATACTAGGAAGGGAGTATGCCAGTCAGTGTAATTTTAGAAGGAACACTGTTTTCAAATTCACTAGATGTACCTGTCATATTATATAGTGCTGATTTGCCGATGTTTGCTGGAATAATCTGCTGAACTCGCAGAAACTTGTACAGAACGTTTATGAAAACAGAGCTTTAGTGGGACATAAATTATGACGTAAACAGGGAAATCCCCCTGGATATTCCTTAATTATTATGTGTACAGTGAAAAAGTTTTGCATTGGTACTTTACGCGTTTCGAGTTGGTGTTCGAGTGCCCATGCACGTTTTCTATATAAAAATCATGAGAAGGGGGTGGGTCCCAAAATGTCATGGAAAAATATGCAGGAAAGGATGGGTGTGTCAAAAATCTGCGAAACAAAACATTTCCACCTATGTTCACGCACCCCTCCCCCACCCCCGATGGAAATGTACATATAGTATGACCATGCAACCGTTGCCTAACACACAATCAGATGCGTTCTTACATGGCGTTCTCACGCGTAATCCATATTCCACGCGTGATGTATCTGGGAAAATAGAAAACGAATACCATTTTCGTATGAAGTGTACACGTTATTCAGAGCTTCAGTCAGAACTATTTGCTTTGATCAACAGTGAGATCGACGGCTTTAGTGATCTGAGTAAATTTGAGAAATTCAAATTAATATTTGAAAAGAGAACCCCCAGTTTATTCCAAAAAATCTGCAGCGTGATCCAGGATTTTTTAGCCAGATGATTATGATATGTTTGGTGATGTGTATGGAAAATTCTAGTTCACGTCTCCACGTTCTTTTGTGCATCAAATTAATAAAAATGTAGTACTTTGATCATGGAAAATTGGTGGATGAAATTGTAATTTTTGGAGTACGACTCGGGAATTGTTTCGCCAGACGATCGATTATGATATGTTTGGTGAAGTGTATGTGAAATTCTGGTTCACAACTTCAGGCTCTTTTGCGTATCAAATTAATAAAATATAGTACTTCAATCAGAGAAAATTGGTGGATGAAATTGAAATGTTTTGTTCATGTTACTTGTATATTCTCGCATACTGTCCTATAGAGGATGTTTTATGCTAATAAATAAATGTTAAAAAATGTTAAAATGTCTAGCGCAGTCGTTACTGTCTGTATTGTATTGCATTATGTTGAATACGCACAGCAATTGTGGTTTGATATACATGTCTGGCTATCGTTGTTTATTGGATAATGGGTCTGGAATAGTTACCAAATGGATACCACAAGTAATTCAAAAACTCCTTCTTTAAAATTCTCCAAAGTCTGGTAATTTATGCAAAAGAAAAATCAGTCTCGATAATTTTTCTGAGGCGATCGCAGACGAACAGATGATCCAGTGTGTAATAATAATATAATAATAACTCTTTGGCCAGCCGCTGATTTGTCGCGGTCCTCATAAGAGAAGGCCATCATTCCCCCTGCACCCCACCCCCTCTTCCCCTCCTCTCCTCCCAGCATTCAGGTATAAACTGCTTAATAGTGTCCCTCACTTCCTCTTTTTCAATTTCTTCAATAAGCATTCCTACCCTCTCCCTCGTGTCCGCCTTCAGCCATCTATCCTTTGTTTCTTCACCCCACTTCTGCATTATTCTTCCAGTAAATTTTATTCTATGAGGTATATACTGTGGGCATTCCAAGAGAAAATGTTCCAGGGTCTCCACTACTCCAGAGTGGCACATTTGGCATCCCTTTTCCCCATCTCTCCCAATTTTTCCCCGAAGCCCCAGTGATCTTGATCTCAGTTTGAACAGCAGTGACCCTCCAAAGGTGCCATCTAGGTACTTCTAAAAAGCTGGCTTTTCTTTATATTGTAACCCCTGCAGTGATCTTTTCACGCTAACCCCTGCTCGCCAGTTTCGATTGCAATCTTCCATGACTCTCTCTTTGACAAACCTTTTGCCTTCTTTCATTCCTACTTCTATGTTTGTGACCTCTATAGAGTAATTGTCCATTAGTTCCCTCACATGTTTTGACCACCCCGTTTCTATATTAGAATTCCAAATGGTATCGAACATCAATTTGCACCACCGGTTGTCAGGCAGGTTTCTCAAGTAGTTAAAGTAACACAGTTTTCCCAAATCTACCCTGTCCTTGATTTTCATCCACCCAAGCTCCCCCCTTACTGCTTCCAAAGCTGCAGCATTACTCGACCCTGTTATCCATCTGCCGGCATCATTCTGAGTACTTTCCAACTTTTTAATAACGGTTTGGTTTAATGGAATCACGTCCGTGCCATACGTTATACTTGGTAAACCCACCCTCTCCCACAGTGTTTTCCCCACAAAGACCTTGTTGAAACTATTTTTCCCTAAAAGTTTTAGTTGGTTCAGAATTCTTTTCCCTTTCAGAATCAGTTTGGCTGAGTAATTTCTGTACACCCCTCTTCCCGTTATATTTATGCTTACCCCTAGATACTCATAATCTCCCTTTTCTCCTACAGTGATTTGTTTGCTTTCCCCTTCGGGGATTGAGAACTCCCCCACTCTCCATCTCTTCGTCATATCTACCTTGCGTCCAACGGGTATTACCTTGCTTTTATTTTCATTTAGTTCGAGCCGCCAAGTGTTCCCATAACTACCAACAATTTCCAGCAATTTCTCTAGCCCCTGTTCAGTTCTAGACATTAACACCATGTCGTCCGCAAAGAATAAGCCTGGTATCTTTATGTCTCCAACATTTACCCCCTCCGCACTCTGAATTAGTTCGTCCCCTAAATCTTTAACATACAATGCAAACAAAATCGGTGAAAAGATACACCCCTGCTTGAGGCCTATATCCATAGGGACTCGTTTTGTAGTGATACTCCCTAGACTGAGTTGGCTTTGCACATCTGTATACAGTGCTTTCATGATTCCCACAAAGTCACCCCCAGTCCGATGCCCTCGAGCTTTCGCCACATACCTTCCCTCCACACTCGGTCGTACGCTTTTTTCACATCTAGAAATGCCAGAAACATCTTTTTCTTTTCAGCCTTTGTTGATTCTATCAGTTGGGTGAGTGTAAATAGGTGACCAGTGACTCTTCGTCCTTTCCTGAAACCATTTTGAATTTCTCCTAGAAAACCTTTCTCTTCAATAACTTCCTCTAGTCTACTGTATATGACCTTACAGAATACTTTTCCGATGTTACTACTAACTGATATCCCCCTATAGTTATCTAGAACTTCCTTATCACCCTTTTTGTGTATGAACGACACCTTACTTTCCCTCCACTCTCTGGGGACCTCTTGCTTTCGCAGAGCCAGGTTGAAAAGGTTTGTCAGGACTTCAATAAGTGCCTCCCCTCCATTTTTGAGGAATTCGTTCGGAATTTCATCAGTCCCTCCCGCTTTACCATTTTTTAATTTCGAGACCACGTTCCGCACTTCTTCTGCCGTTATTCCACTACATACACGATTGGATAGGTTCTCCTCCACCAGTGTATTTCTTTTTGGTGGGAACCCACTGCCCCATCGCCTATCGTTTATCTTTTCCCAGTGCTTGACTAACTCTGAAGCGATACGGCCTTTATCTTCTGTACTTTCCCCATCTACTTTGATACTCTGCACACTACTTTTCCCCCGTTTATTTACCCAGTTCCAAAATACGTTTGAGCTCGAACCCCCCTTTTCTTTATTGTTCTGGCAAGACTGCAATTGCGCTCCTTCCTATTATTATTCTTTATCTCATTCACCTTTTTCCGTGCCAGTTCATATTCTCCTTTCATTAGTCTCGTGTCATTGTTAGCCACCCCTTTAAGCTTCCTACTTCTTCTGTAAGCAGCGCATTTTACCTTCCTTTCTTTTATAGCCTTTTTCAGTCCCTCGTTAACCCTGTATCCAAGCTCTCTCGTTGGGACCCTCACCCTTCCTATACAATCCTTCCCTGCCTCTGTTAGGCTATTTACTATGCCATCTGAAATACTCTGGACATTTGCATCCCTAGGTATACATTCAAGACTTGGTTTTAGTTTCTCCCGAAACTGCTTCCAGTCGGCTCCTTGTTTTAGTCCCCAAACTTCCTTGAAGGTATTTCTGTCTCTATTCGTCTTTTTGCCCATAATCGTAACTGTTATCAGGTTGTGATCACTACCCAAGTCATTTTTTCCCTCGTCACATGCCTACTTTTGATAATCTCTACAGCGCTAGCGTTTTTCATGGTAGAGGGGGGGGGGGGGGGCAGGGGGGTGAAGGGGGGTGGAGGGGGGTGTAGGACAGAGACAAAAAAACTGTTGTTAAAATTGGCAGTGAAAAAGAGTCGAGGGAGTAAAATCTACAGCCTGTTGCATCTTATTTTAAGTAGCGGAAACACTCGGAGTTACACGGGAAGTTGACAACTTGTTTGCATAAGGCAATCACGGAGATGAGCGAATCGGTTTACGGAGATGACCGAGACGAGAGAGACAAGCTCGTTGCAACGAGGAGTCATTTGCGAAGCTTTGGGAGCGATACCGAATTGTTAATATCCATAGTAGGTCTGGTGAGGAAAGCGAGGCGGGGCGGAGGGGAAACTTTAACGAAAGCTAGGTCAAATGATGAAACGAGTTACAGATGTCGGTTAAGTTGGTATCGAATTGTTGCCCGTTATCGATACAGCTAGAAAGTCACAATGCCATTCACGAACGATATAACTGTGTGTAGATGAAGGTGTGTACGAATGGGTGGAGGAGTATGTAGGGGCATAACTGTACAAGACATATTGGACCTACCACGATACAGCCCAATGGGAGAAGACGAACAAAAATGGATCCAAAGAAATTTACGTTTCCTTGACTATCAGGTCTCGATGAGTACGTTTTTAAATGATGTGTTTAGGAGGGGAGATTAATATTCTACAAATCGAAAAAAGATGACAACGTTTTGTAGTGTCATGCCACATAGGATCTTAGATCAGCAAGTGAACAAATACCTTTTGGCGTCTCTTGTGCATAGGGGCGCCGGAAGCACTTCAGGGCGGAGGCGGGGTCAGGCCCCGGGAAAAGGGCATTTACTCGCACTAGCAGTCCCGCCATGACACGCCGAAGCATAAATGTCTCGAAGGCCGAAGGCCCGAGTTCGGGGGTGTTTGAGAGGAGGTATCCCATCGGGAGGGGACCCCTCCTCCCAAACTCACTCATAGAATTTTGAAACCTTCCAGAACGGATTTGGGGTATATTTGAGCTTTGCGTCGAGAATAAATCATTGAAAAAATGGAGTGACGAACTTGGGAGGGGCATTGTCTGCCCCCTCTCGCCCCCGTGGTTCGAAGGCAGGGTGGGTAGCTACCCCCTCTGTCTCTGTGCTTCCGGCGTCCCTGCTTGTACGGCGTATATGTTTGGCCTGTTGTATTTCTTCTTCCTGATCCACCTTCCAACTCGAAGGAAATGGTTGAAGGAGAAGAAATATCGGAGTTTGATCTGGCGTCCGGAGGAATTCATTGACGATATGCAACTAAACTTCAAGTTTGTTCACATTTGCAGATAATGTATTACAGGAATTCCTGAATATTGAAACATTTGCACCTCTCGAATTTTTAAAGTCGTTGGGTATCCATGTAGCATGTCTGTTGAAAAAGTGCATGGGGAACACCTCCACCCCTCTGTTCTGCTACTTCTGAATCGGCAACCCGACAAGTCCAGATTTACCTGTATTTATTTTTTTCGTATTTTTGCACAATGGCTAATCATGACCAAAATTGACCTGAAAACGTCCTTGCTAGCCCAGTAGGAATCACACGACTTCCTACACAGTGGCGGACACCGGATTCTGAATTTGAAGGGGCGCCACATTTCAGTCATGGGTCATGCTGCGAAGCACCACTCGATGATCGTAGCGGCGAGTTTGTGGCGAGCACGAGATGGGGTGTCCAACTCTTGTCAGCGGGGTTCGGGGATTTCATGAGAAAAAGTTGGAATATGGAAGGTAAGTGTAACCTTTCGCTGACTTCATTGTACATCATCTAAATGTTTTCTAACCAAAATTTCTAGCACTCAAATTTTGAAGAAAATGTATATAAACTTAGTTGATGTCCATGTTTTATCGCTGATAATATTGTGTCCCTTGGTATCGGTGTTTGTAAAAATAATCTGAAATAAAAAATAGGATGGGCGCACGGAGGTGCACTCCCCAATGAATGCACCTATGGTATTGGGACTCTCCCATGAATTGAGAAAATGCGTATCCAACATACTCAATCATTTCACTTTAAAGATTATATGAAGCACATTCACAGTAGATGAAGCTTCTCAGTTGCAGCAGCTGTATTTCACAATGAAACCCGAACATGGGCGTCCAGCAATAATTACACAGAACGACACGCGTGTGTGAATTGATTAATCGATAATAATAACTCTTTGGCCAGCCGCTGATTTGTCGCGGTCCTCATAAGAGAAGGCCATCATTCCCCCTGCACCCCACCCCTCTTCCCCTCCTCTCCTCCCAGCATTCAGATATAAACTGCTTAATAGTGTCCCTCACTTCCTCTTTTTCAATTTCTTCAATAAGCATTCCTACCCTCTCCCTCGTGTCCCCCTTCAGCCATCTATCCTTTGTTTCTTCACCCCACTTCTGCATTATTCTTCCAGTAAATTTTATTCTATGAGGTATATACTGTGGGCATTCCAAGAGAAAATGTTCCAGGGTCTCCACTACTCCAGAGTGGCACATTTGGCATCCCTTTTCCCCATCTCTCCCAATTTTTCCCCGAAGCTCCAGTGATCTTGATCTCAGTTTGAACAGCAGTGACCCTCCAAAGGTGCCATCTAGGTACTTCTCAAAAGCTGGCTTTTCTTTATATTGTAACCCCTGCAGTGATCTTTTCACGCTAACCCCTGCTCGCCAGTTTCGATTGCAATCTTCCATGACTCTCTCTTTGACAAACCTTTTGCCTTCTTTCATTCCTACTTCTATGTTTGTGACCTCTATAGAGTAATTGTCCATTAGTTCCCTCACATGTTTTGACCACCCCGTTTCTATATTAGAATTCCAAATGGTATCGAGCATCAATTTGCACCACCGGTTGTCAGGCAGGTTTCTCAAGTAGTTAAAGTAACACAGTTTTCCCAAATCTACCCTGTCCTTGATTTTCATCCACCCAAGCTCCCCCCTTACTGCTTCCAAAGCTGCAGCATTACTCGACCCTGTTATCCATCTGCCGGCATCATTTTGAGTATTTTCCAACTTCTTAGTAACGGTTTGGTTTAATGGAATCACGTCCGTGCCATACGTTATACTTGGTAAACCCACCCTCTCCCACAGTGTTTTCCCCACAAAGACCTTGTTGAAACTATTTTTCCCTAAAAGTTTTAGTTGGTTCAGAATTCTTTTCCCCTTCAGAATCAGTTTGGCTGAGTAATTTCTGTACACCCCTCTTCCCGTTATATTTATGCTTACCCCTAGATACTCATACTCTCCCGTTTCTCCTACAGTGATTTGTTTGCTTTCCCCTTCGGGGATTGAGAACTCCCCCACTCTCCATCTCTTCGTCATATCTACCTTGCGTCCAACGGGTATTACCTTGCTTTTATTTTCATTTAGTTCGAGCCGCCAAGTGTTCCCATATCTACCAACAATTTCCAGCAGTTTCTCTAGCCCCTGTTCAGTTCTAGACATTAACACCATGTCGTCCGCAAAGAATAAGCCTGGTATCTTTATGTCTCCAACATTTACCCCCTCCGCACTCTGAATTAGTTCGTCCCCTAAATCTTTAACATACAATGCAAACAAAATCGGTGAAAAGATACACCCCTGCTTGAGGCCTATATCCATAGGGACTCGTTTTGTAGTGATACTCCCTAGACTGAGTTGGCTTTGCACATCTGTATACAGTGCTTTCATGATTCCCACAAAGTCACCCCCCAGTCCGATGCCCTCGAGCTTCCGCCACATACCTTCCCTCCACACTCGGTCGTACGCTTTTTTCACATCTAGAAATGCCAGAAACATCTTTTTCTTTTCAGCCTTTGTTGATTCTATCAGTTGGGTGAGTGTAAATAGGTGATCAGTGACTCTTCGTCCTTTCCTGAAACCATTTTGAATTTCTCCTAAAAAACCTTTCTCTTCTATAACTTCCTCTAGTCTACCGTATATGACCTTACAGAATACTTTTCCGATGTTACTACTAACTGATATCCCCCTATAGTTATCTAGAACTTCCTTATCCCCCTTTTTGTGTATGAACGACACCTTACTTTCCCTCCACTCTCTGGGGACCTCTTGCTTTCGCAGAGCCAGGTTGAAAAGGTTTGTCAGGACTTCAATAAGTGCCTCCCCTCCATTTTTGAGGAATTCGTTCGGAATTTCATCAGTCCCTCCCGCTTTACCATTTTGTAATTTCGAGACCACGTTCCGCACTTCTTCTGCCGTTATTTCGCTACATACACGATTGGATAGGTTCTCCTCCACCAGTGTATTTCTTTTTGGTGGGGACCCACTGCCCCATCGCCTATCGTTTATCTTTTCCCAGTGCTTGACTAACTCTGAAGCGATACGGCCTTTATCTTCTGTACTTTCCCCATCCACTTTGATACTCTGCACACTACTTTTCTCCCGTTTATTTACCCAGTTCCAAAATACGTTTGAGCTCGAACCCCCCGTTTTCTTTATTGTTCTGGCAAGACTGCAATTGCGCTCCTTCCTATTATTATCCTTTATCTCATTCACCTTTTTCCGTGCCAGTTCATATTCTCCTTTCATTAGTCTCGTGTCATTGTTATCCACCCCTTTAAGCTTCCTACTTCTTCTGTAAGCAGCGCATTTTACCTTCCTTTCTTTTATAGCCTTTTTCAGTCCCTCGTTAACCCTGTATCCAAGATCTCTCGTTGGGACCCTCACCCTTCCTATACACTCCTTCCCTGCCTCTGTTAGGCTATTTACTATGCCATCTGAAATACTCTGGACATTTGCATCCCTAGGTATAAATTCAAGATTTGGTTTTAGTTTTTCCCGAAACTGCTTCCAGTCGGCTCCTTGTTTTAGTCCCCAAACTTCCTTGAAGGTATTTCTGTCTCTATTAGTCTTTTTGCCCATAATCTTAACTGTTATCAGGTTGTGATCACTACCCAAGTCATTTTTTCCCTCGTCATCTATTTCTACATCTATAACCTCCCTCCATACGCTAATGTCAGTGAGTATATAATCAATTATTGTTTTCTTATCGTTCCTCTCCCAGGTCCATTTACCCTTACATTTCGCATCCCTGTTCAGGATCTTTAAACCAAGCTCTTTTGATAGGTCCAACATCTTCCTCCCATTCGTGTTAATTTTCCTATCACCTCCCTGTATGCCCTCCTCCTTATCCCCGATGTGCCCATTGAAGTCCCCCATTAGGACAATACTGAACCCTCTGCTCCCAAGCTCTGTGATATTCGATCTAAGAGTTGTATATATTGAATCATTCCACTCGGGCTTACTTCCCTCCACTGCTAAGTATACAACACCAACGGCAACACTCCTGCTTCCTAACTTGATTTTTGCCCAGACTATTTCGTTGGATACTGGAATCTGAGTCCTTGCGTCTGTGAGATCTGTAATCAATGAGGGCTGTAATTCCTCTTTAGCGTAGATGCCAACACCCCACCCCGTTTCTGACCCTCAGTTCGCCCAGCTCCTATCCACACGCAACCCTTCATCTGATCAACCCGCTCATCCCGTCGTATCCACGTCTCACTTAGACCCATTATATCGAAGTCTCCTTCGTCCATCATTGTTGATATTTCGCTTACTTTCTTGTGCAGACCCTGGATGTTACAGTACCCAAACTTAATGAATCTTTGTTTTTTTGTCATCACTGGCACATTATTATAACCCTGGTATGTCCCTGTATTGTGCATGTTTGTTGTTGTTCCTATGTTCCCAACATTTGTGCCACTCTGGGTTACCGGCTGTGGTCCCCTACCCCCCTTTTCTCCAAAAAAGGTCCAGCCACCTGTAAGATTTTTTGGCCCAACAGGTCTGTACCCATCCTACTTAAATGCAATCCGTATCGCCCATACAACTCTCCTTGTCCCCAGAATGAATCCCAGTGGTCAATGAAATGTACTCCCAAGTCTTTGCAGTGCTCTCCCAGCTCCTCGTTTAGTGCCATAATCCGCGAGTTCCTCTCATTCCCACCACCCATAACGGGGAGCACCCCTGAAACGATGATCCGAGCATTCCTGCTAAGTAGCTTACTAATTAGGTCCTTGTATGTGTCCACCAAACGAACTGATTTCCTCTCCCTGATGTTATTGGACCCCACATGTAATACCACTACCGGATCAGGCCCCGACCCAGCTACAATACCGTCCACTCTATCCCTCAGGTCCTCCACTTTAGCCCCCGGAAAGCACAGAACTGTTCTATTTTTACTGTCCGGACCACAGACAACCTTGTCGATCCCCCGAACTATGCTACTTCCCGCAACCACCAACTTACTTTTGGACCTCGCCCTATTTATCTCCTCTAGTCTCCTATTGTTTACAGCGTCCTCTTCCTCTCCAACAGCCCCACTCGGAATCAATATCGGTATCGGTATCTTTGACCTAGGATTACTCCTATCCTTGTCCCTCCTATCCTTGTCCCTCCGTCTCTTTCCAGGCCCTGAGCTACCTGGACTACTCCCCTGGTCTTCCCCCGGATCCCTCCTCCTTTTTCCTGGCCTAGACCCCAAGCTACTATCTGTTGCAACTACCTCCATCTCCTCCTCTGTCTCTTCCGAATCGAGCACATCAAATCTGTTTCTGGTGCTGCACTCCCCACTGCCTTTGGACTTTACACCCCTATCTACCTGCTTCTCTGGCCCCCCTTTCCTACCACTTTTGGTAGTCCACGCCAAACGCTTTACAGCATTGCTCCGGCCTGGGCCCCCCTCATCTGTCCTCCGTACTTTTCTAGCAGCCCCCACCTCATCACCTATCTCATTCACATCAAAGGTTCTACCCCCATGTTTCCTCTTGGAACCACCGACAACCTTCCATCCTTCTCGGAAAGCCACTTTCACAGGCGTAACTCCAGACAGCCCCGCCCTACCAAGTTTTCCCTTCAGCTCAGCAATCTCCCCCTCAAACTTAACAATTGTCTCAAGTAGGCGGAGGATTTCCTGACAGTTTGCACATACCTCTCCATATCCCATCGAGCGACAGTCCCCATACATCATAGAACACTGTTTACAAACTTCAAGCCCAATATCGCCATCGGTGGCCCCACCAACCCGGCTCTGACCGACACCCCCAGTGACCTCTGTCTGCACACCAATACTTACTCCGTTGGCACCGTTGACCTGGACCGCGATATTACACGTATTTACCTCCATACTTACCTCCGTCTGAACAGACTTGCTCGCCATCATCAAGACAAAATTACGCGATCGGAAGGGAAAATTGTAACACGCGACAAAAGGCAACACGACGAACCGTTCGACAACTTAGCGCTCACAGTTTTATTTAAGGCCTCCTAACTTTGTCTCAGTTACTATACTAAACTAACTCCCCACAAAGTTGAATAAAATAACCTGAAAATGAAATATATATGATTAGTAAACAATAAAAATACTTAATTTCGATTCGTAACCAAGGAGACTTCTTCTGTACGGATCCTTCCGCGATGCCACAAGGAGGATCCGTGATAAAGTATGTATTTATTGTGGTTTATGGTCACACATTTCTGCACAATTTACCAAAATAAACAACTACTACTTCACTTCCCGGGATTCCAATGGGGGATCCGTGATAATTTAAACCTATAGCTGAATCTACGCCGAAATGAAAAAACAGCCTCGACCATTTACTGTATATACAGTGGTGTGTGAAAAGATACCATTCAGGGTGTGAAGTTTGAAAGGGTTACCTAACGTACAGGATATCAATATTTATAATGTTATTTTTTCTTTTGAGTTTTTCATAAAATTTCCAGAAAATCATATCATGTGAATCTCATTGGAACGAGCTCGGCCAACTCGTTACAATGAAGGATCACATGATATGGTTTTCCTTAATTTTTTTTGAAAAATATTTTTCTTTTCAACTTCTTCATTTGTAAATTACGTGGGTAGATGCTTCCGAGTCATTAGGGAAAGGGTTAATTCTATCAAAGAAGAACAGTATCGACACAAGATGTAGCAAAGAAGAAACCGTAATTATCCGTTTCAAGAACAATCTTGAAACACCTGAACCTTGTCCTTCAGAAATCAATTTTCCTTCACTGTATTATTTTGTCATAGAGTAATATTTTTTAGTCGTAAAAATATTAAGAAATATAAAGTTATATTTTAGTAATATTATTTAATTAAAGTAAAATTATGTTTCAATAAAAAGTCCTAAACAAATATACAACAGTGTAAGTAAATGAATCAAATTTAGCAGCCTACAAGCTGGTAAGCAGGTGACAGCTTATCATGGCAGATTATCCTGTTGAGTTATGCTATTAATCTTGGCATAGCACAATGGGCGATTACATAATAATAATAACACTTTGGCCAGCCGCTGATTTATCGCGGTTACACTGACACTAGATTATCAAAAGAAAATAGAAAATATGTAAGGCTTAATCATGCTGTATTGTTGTAGCGCTACTCAGCATAGGTAAATAATAGATGTCTTTGTGTTCTTACATTGTAAAAACATGAGTAACCCATGGTAGAGGTTTGTTTACTTGACAACTCAGCTCACCTCCCGAAAAGAGTATATAAGCAGAAGACTTTCACTGGTCAAACCATTCCATTCGTCTGGTCAAATCTATATTGAACATCAGATTCATTCATTCATTCGGTCAAATCACCATCAGTAGTTTGATCAGTGCATGTAAATAAATATCTGACGTTATATATTCTTTTTCATTGAAGGTGGGTCTAGTTGTTCAGTAATTTATTTGTATTTCATTTTGGAGCCCTAAGTCAATAGGTGCTTGGCATGCACACACATATATTCTGTTGGAACTGGCTAAACATTCTTTGAATGTTTGGCGAGTTTCAATGGATAAACAATACATTTTGGGCTATGGAAGAGTTAGTTCGAAAAATCATTTCGTTAATAATGTGTATATAATTGTAAGTAATTTGAGAAATGAAAATACCTACTTGTGAACATTCACCACCTAAAATTCATGAATGCCACAGAGTATGTGTCTGTGTATTTATTTTAATTATCGAAATGCAAATCTTGAGAGTTATGACATATACGTTGTTTTAAACTCAAATTATTAGCAGCTTTAAGCAAGTGTTTATCAATCATTTATATGTTCCACAGAAGTTCGCAAGAGCTATTGATTCCCAGATCAATGGAGCTCTGGTGAACTTCTGTGAAACATAAGCACGTGCTAGGCATTGGTGTTATATTTTAGAATAACACCGGGCAAAGTCAGTTAGCTCTTGGAGGTCATATTGAAGTATTAACTGGCAAGAAATATAATTATTCATCTAAAAAAAAACTAAAAAAGGAGCCTATAACAGCACACCCTGCCTGAAAAATCTTTGGTCCCCCAAAGAGAACTCAAAATAAAATTATAAACCAGCGTCCGCTCTTTGAATAAGTTAACACGGTCAAGTCCTTCTCAGACCGAAACTCGAAACTGCTAAAATAAAAGTTTGGTAAAACGAAATTTATTCGGTACTGAGAAGTACTTGCGGAGCTGGAACATTGTTCAATGTCCGAGAAAGAAAATCTTATGTTTGTCCACAATTTCTTAAGGCACTAAATCTAAAGGCACCTTTTGATCCCGGGAACCATCATAATAATCAGCACAAACCCAAAGTTCTCCTCCTTCTCGGTATCCATACACAATATTTTGAATTTGACTGATGTCCTGTGTGTAGTCTACACGGAAGTTTCTATTTTGCTGCCGAGACCGTTGCCGTTTGTAAGTTTCCACCTTTTGTTGCCAAGCTCTGGCACGATCATATTTTCTCTTTGTTGGTTTTCCTTGTTTGCTGGAAGGAATTTAACACCATGATCATTATTGTCACGCTTTTTCAGTGAATTGGGCATTGAACTTAGACCAGGTATTCTATGTTTGTTTTCTTTAATATACTGACGTGCCGCGTCATCCAAATCTTTATCATGAACCCAGGAATTTTTGCTTGGTGGAAGGTCTCTCCATTTTATTAAATATTCAAGTCCAAAATCCACAGTCATGCAATATCTTTCCACCTTCTCCGTCACTCTTTTAGGCTCAGTACTATGTTTTATGCTGTTATCGAGACATGCAATTTTGGGCTCTTCTGGGGTGGTTTAGGCGGAAATAGTTGCCAACTGTGGCACACATTGAACAGATATATTTGCGTGTTCAGGTTGAACCGTTGTGCCGCAATCAGTTTTTGGTACATAAAAGGTTTGTGTACTCACATGTTCTGTTGTTTTCTCCTCCTTTTTCGAAACCAAATTACACAATTCCGAATTTTTAACTTTGCTGTCAATAAAAGTCGCATTTTCCCGTTGTTTCCTTTCATTGAATTCATCCAAACCTTTCCTGTCTCTACACAAATTTGAGTTTGATTTGATAAAATAAAAATATGTCCAGGCTTGGATACGAACTGTTACTTTCAACTGTTACTGTGAATAAAGAATCTGTATCTGAATCTGATGGTATTCCTCAAAATCAACGCACCCTGTAATTGTATTGAAGATTTCCATTCTTATTGTCGATTGTATTTTTCGATTGTGTTTTAATTCTTACCTTACACTAGTGGAGAGAGGGCGAAGAGGTTGATCGCCATGAAGGTAACAAGAACATCTATTTGTATGCAACTGATCGTACATAATAACCTAAGTTATGTTATTATACTGTTTGGGTTTTGTATTAGAGAATGTTGGAGCATGACATGTCAAGGACATACCGTCCACCACGTTAGCATGAAAAAGTATTTACTTAGGGCCCTGCGAAGCTTCGAGATTCGATTCGATTTCGAATCTTAAGTTGGTATTCGATCCGATTTGAAATCTGCTGTCGTTTTCCTTCGAATCTTTTCGCTGGAATTTCATTTGGTATGAGTCATCTTTGTCGTCTCACAAAAACGTATAGCTCAGACAGAAAGTTGTACAGAAATAATGGTGAAAATAAAGTCTGGGTGTATTTTCCAACATATTAACATAAAAAAGCATCTGTACTCATATCACCATCCATGCTAATTCCAGATTCACGACCACTGCTGAAAGCAAATTTACAGTTCCCAAGCAATATCGACGATAAGCTCACGGTTGCTAGCGGCTAATCCCGTGCATTGCCCAGTTCAGAATTCTCGCTCCCGTTTCTGTTTTTAACAAAAAACTGGGTAATATTCCAACCACATCATCAATGCCTTGATGCTGAGGTTGGAATATTTTATCAATCGGGACTTCAAGACGCCTGTTTTCGATTTGAGGTTCGATTCGATTCGATTTAGAATAATAGACTCGATTTCAATCGAATCGAAAATATGTGATTCGCAGGGCCATACTATTACTTGATCGCACCGATACAACGCTCACATGACGTAAAGTACGTATCTAGCAGCTTTTGATGTGTTAGGATCACTCGTTGGAACTATTGTGCTGTAGTACTGAACAATGCATAGTATTTCTCTCCGTAAAGGCCTAAAAAATTAAAAATCTGTTTCTCAGGTCCCCCGGCATGGTCCTTTTGGCTGCCGCATGTTCTCTTTTTATAACCAACCTAAACTTAAAAAAATCAAAATCAAATTGCTTATGTCTGATATTTTACCCAAATTAATAAAATTGTCCCTCGAGTGCAACAAGGCTTTGCAATGCTAAAGCATTGCAAAGCCATCTTGCACTCAAGGGACGTAATACACCACCACCCATGCTATTCTGTAGATTATGGGGCCTAAAACGTAAAACAAACCAAGAACATTAACTTTTTAATTGCAAAGAAATAATTACAAAAATAAAAAATGAAATAAAAAACAACCCGTCCGCATGCAATTTTACCAAAAAAAAAATGGCATGAGAAAAAGATCTACTTTGCGAGGCCTAATACGATATTATGTAACTTTCATTGGATAATAACCACCCGCTCCTTTAGCAATCTTCTGGGCCCGTCACTGCGAAATACGACTAGAAGACATCACTTGCATTGCAAAAAAATTAAAAAAATAGCTAAACATGTTAATATTTTACCTAACATAATAGCTTATGATCCCGCATTGAAAGAAGCTCAACTAGGGGTCCAGTTATGGATCATAAACGTTGTTCTGAGGCAATATTAAAAGAAAATTATTATTAATTAATCGACATTGAATGGTAAATTTTGTTTATGAATAACGTTTGTCGGATACTCTCGATACTTCATTGAGTAATCATACAGGCCCAGCCGACATGCTGAAAAAGATAACCAAACCCAATAACACGGTTAAGCCGCGAAATCCCCACGGAAACCTCGGGAGTTGGAGCACTGCGGTTTCCTTGCCATAAACAAGTTCGGTTTTATTCATAAGAAATGACCCAGTAACGAACGCTTGAGGTGAAAGTCATTTGATTGGGTGGGCATATCGTCCCCTGAATTCCAGTGTATTCTATGTGCCAGTAGACTCATAGAACACATTGGAACTTAGGGGGCGATATGTATAAATGATCGACTAAACTAAACTTTACCCTTGGGTTGCAAACATGAGATCACGCAAGAAAGCCACATGTTATAAATGTGACCTTAACCATTTACATAACACGAAGAGAAGACGATACTTGCTGGAAAATGTATGGATAACGAAATATTCCCATATGTAATTTTCATAATAAAATTGACAAATTTAAAGTCATAATGACTAATAATAAAGCACTGCTATGGAATGTTATTTTTAACATGGTCCAGCTCTTCCTTTACAAGAGGGACTTCTCATTTAGAGAAAACAAGACCTTATAACAAACAATTTTTAAAGGTGTTTATTATTATTAATGTAATGTCGGTTACTACATTTCTGTTACTTTTATACTGTACATATTATATATGTTGTATTAGGCCTAAAAATTTAAAAATCTGTTTCCCAGGATCTCCCGCATGGTCCTTTTGGCTGCCGCATGCTCTCTTTCCCTAACCAATCCAAACTTAAAAAACTCAAAATCAAATGGTTTATGTCCGATATTTTACACAAGTTGATAAAATTGTCCCTTGAGTGCAAGAAGGCTTTGCAATGCTTTAGCATTGCAAAACCTTCTTGCACTCAAGGGACGTAATATACCACCACCAATGCTATTCTGTAGATTATGGGGCCTAAAACATGAAACAAATCAAGAACATGAACTTTTTAATGGCAAAGAAATAATTACAAAAATAAAAAAACATAAAACAAAAAACCATCGGCCCACATGCAATTTTACAAAAATGGCCTGAGAAACAGAAGATCTACTTTGCGGGACCTTATGTGTTATCAGTGTTGCAATCCGCCCCCACGAAGGTGTTAATTGCAAATAATAATTATTATTATTATATGTATATGTTACCTCAAAAACATTGCTTAGGAATCCTCGTTGGAACGAGATCGACGGTCTCCTTCCATTGTGGGGACATTAGCTATACTTTTCAGGCAAAAACTGAAGAAATGAAAAATTTGAATGATGACTTTTTACGAATAGCACTGGCTGCATTTGCTGTTAACCCTTTCCAAACATGAAAAGCAGACGACACTTGCAAAAAGTCTTGATCAACTCATTTTTTGTCTCAAAAGCATTGGTTATGACCCGTCATTGGAACGAGATCAACGAGCTCGTTCCAATGAGGGTCATAACCTATGTTTTTGAGACAAACATGAAAAAAATAACGAAAATTAGCCGACGATTTTTGAGAATAGCGCTGGCCGGTTTTGGCTGTTACGTTGGGTAAAAGGGTTAACTTAATGAAAGGGTTACTACATCAATAAAATAATAACACATGGAAGATTGGAAACTAATTTTGAGTTCAAAGGATATCAAAGATTTGTGTTGTTTCTGGTCAATGTCGTCTGTATGAATAGATACTCGGCTGTTGACCAGACTTGGCAGAAACAAATGCATCAGGTTATATAACTTTCATCCCCACCATTACCTGAACCGTAAATCTCGGCCCACGTGCGGACAACATCCGGGGCGAATAGACCTAGAAACGGATTTTAGATGCAAGTTTATTTTTTTTATAAACAGTGGTATCATTCGTATTTCTATTCTCTGAGGTACATTTTCTTTATTTTCAGATTAGAGCCCTAACGAAGCAGGAAATATGACATCAGCTCCTAATAATACAACAGATGTTACGGATGAACCAAACTATGTTGCCGCTTGTTGTTTAAGTGTGATTTGCATAATATCCGCAGTCGTCAATGTGTCTATGTGGATAATAATATGCAGAAAAAAGGATATGCGAACACAATCTAATGCATTCATATTGTGTTTATCTACTGCTGATCTTTTAGTGGCGGTTCTAAACATGCCTGTTACGGTGGTCACAATGGCATACGGACGAAAAGTGTTTTCAGATCATGTGTGTACTTTTATGGGGCTATCCAATATGGTTACGTTTGTGACAAGTGTCATGTCCCTGTGTGGTATCAGTGTTAATAGATACGTTATGGTATGCATGTCTCATAAATACAAGTCATTATTTACAACCAGAAATACTGCTGTGATGATTGCTGGTAGGTTAACGTTTTTTATTACCCTTTTAAAATTACACAAGCTTCCTGATTGGTCAGTAACCGATACATCCAGTACGTTACATTCAACTCCAACGGGTTGTATGATGTTCAACGGGATGTATGAGAATATCACGCGACAGCTAAAAGTGGCGTACAGACATTCTATGGTACACTTCACTGATTTCCCTTTCCCCATCGCCTCAAACATTTTCGTCAGTAATAATAAACATTCAGACTCGCAAACAAAATGAGATCGATATTGTTTCATGAGAATATTCCAAAAACTTGAAATAAAACATGTACACCTCCTCCCAACAGCAATGTCCGGTTTTACTGTCGAGAAGAGGGGTTCTGTTGTGGTGTTTCTACACTACAGGTCCGCGGTGGTTTAGAGAAACCTGCAACCTCGTTATATGATTTGTCTCTTCAGTGAAACTTATTAAAGCACTTATACACGTTTGAATATAGTGTCCCGATTCTCCAAGACACACAACGCACTACAGTATTGAATAATGCACTTATTAAGTCGACTTGTGTCCCACAATAATAACTACGCGTCATCTCCCAGTGTCTTATTGATGTCTCCTAAATGTTTGAGTTTAATCAAATAACTCCAAATCGTTCTTGTTCAATAATAAAGGAAGATATGTTTCTTTCAGTTTATCTGATTAGCAGTTTGATCAAGGTTTTCGTCACTATAATACCGTTTGGGGATTATATAATAAAACGAAGGGGCAGGGTAATAAATTGGTCACACGGTTTTTTCAGAAGGGTGTACGAGACTGCAATAACCTTCTGAGATAACTAATAATATCATCGCATCGATGTAATCGTAATGTAAAGTTCTGGTAGTGCGAAGGCTCAGTGGTCATGGAATTGGACTTTAAAGCGAAAGGTCGACGATTCGATTCCGCCAGGGGTAACGGCGTTGTGTCATTGGGCAAGGCACTTCTTAATGCCGATTGTCCACGTGGGAACACGATGACGCTGTGTACAAGGGCGTACCGCACGTCGATGATGCTCTTGTCTCCAACCAATGCTAACCCTGCTTGTGTAGAGTTAGTACGTCGGAGAGTCTGGCAATTGCTCGCCGTTCTCTTCGGATACTCCGGCTTTCTCCACCCGTAAAACTGTCCAACACGAGATGACTCTGGCTGTGGAAAGTGTCGTTAAATCCCAATAAATAAATCAATCAATTAATCGTAATGTTTCACGATTCAACGTCAAACACATGGATGCCACTGTTGAGTATTCTCTCCATAATTTTAAAGACATTTTCAAAGCTCATCTGCCATGTGGTCTATTCAATTGTCAATAATGCCAACATATTTGCCTTACCCACGATTCGATCCTGACCAGCGGTAACTGCGTTGCGTCCTTGGCCAAGACACTGAACCCTTTACCTATCACGAAAAGCAGACGGTACTTGCAAACAAAATTCTTGAATAACTAATTTTTTTTTCATTTTTTTGTCTCAAAAACATAGGTTATGACCCCTCATTGGAACGAGCTCGACGAGCTCGTTCCAAAGAGGGGTCATAAGCTATGTTTTTGAGACAAAAAAAATGAAAAAAATAATGAAAATTCAATGGCGATTTTTGTGAAAAACGCTGGCCTGTTTTCGCCACTACGTTGGGTAAAGGGTTAATTCCGATTACTCGCAATCTTCCAGAATGAAAGAAGTAATTGTTCAGTGGAACTTTACAAATGATTATTGGTCTCTTTGAAGATATACCCAGTCATACTCCACAGGTCCCTACTATTCACATCTCCTGGGTCTTGATAAAATAGTAACAGTACGATATTCTCGAGCGCGACTCTTCATTATCCAGTGCTTAACAACCTAGCAATTATAAGCGGTTGTCGATCGCTAATGATTACAGCGCTCCGCATCTGTGCTTCTCAACTCAGAAATTATAATATAATAATCACCAAAATATATCATATAAGATCATAAGAAATTCGGTCAAATCAAATCTCGATTGAGCAACATTCTTTGTTTTGCTTCATAGACAGTTAATGTTAATGGTATTTTTTTAATATATATATATATATATATATATATATATATATATATATATATATATATATATATATATTTAATATGGAATATATCGGATGACCAACTAATATTGTTCAGACTAGAGAATCTAAACATAGATGGTATACTATTTCAGAGGCGGTGGACCCAGGGGCCACAGGGGTACGTACCCCTCCACTTTTTGCGCAGATATGTTTCGCAGTTACACAATGAATTAAAATGAGCGCACACAAACGTGTAAATATACAGGCATTCCTGTTACATTATTTGTAGATCTAAACAATATTTAGACAAAGACTTCCACTTTCGGCCGCTTCGGTTCGTTTCTTCTACTTCAACCATCTTCTAATCCAAAGGCTTCGGGTTGGAAAATGATTGAAGTCGAAGAAACGGACAAGACAGTGACCACACAGTGGCATATTCATCTGAACGCGAGACTTTCGCGAGTCATGGTACATGTACCGATATGCAATTGTAACCTTTTCTCACACTGGGTCGAACCATGGTTGCATTGTAAATTTGTGCCCCTCCGCGTTTATGGAGCTTCCGCCGCCCCTGTGCTATGTAAAGGCCATAGATTGGCCCCAGGCCATAACAGCGTCGAAATCCTTACAGAATATAGACCAGTGGCTTGGGAACTTGATAATAACAATGATGGCATAATGCAGAGGGTGTTTAGGTCTTTTTTCATTGAGCAAGTACCTCAGGCATTGACAACTGAAATCACTTTCTTGTGAAGAGTAGAATAGGTTTGCTAAACCCGACCGACGCCGATCAACGAACGTAAAATACCAAATTAAAACTTTGTCGTGAGATGTCGTGTGATGTCGACTGACAATCTCGCGCTTTCGCCTTCTTGTCTCGAAATATCGAATTTTAATCTCAAATTTCATCTCGACATTTCAGAGGAAAAATGAAAGGTGGGGGTGAACGGAGTGGGAGTTATAGCGTCGAACCTCACGTTTTGTATCAACTTGTTTGAATGGGCATGAAAGTTTGCAATAAGCTTTAGAGGTTAAGTGTGCAACGACTGAAAGCACATCAAATAAAATACATCACTTACACCCCATTTGCCCCCCCCCTTCCCTACGCCTATAACCGCAGAACGCTACACACTAAACATTAAAGTGTTAAAACTGACACTTTCAAGGTGTTAAACCCATTCTAACTCTTAGGGTTTGATTTTAATACTCAAAGTGCAATGCTTTGAGCACTTAGACAATACAAACGTCAGACATCTGAAACTTGAATGGATTGCACTTCCCATGTGTCTAGCATTGGTGGTTCTTCCAGAATCGTCCATAATTTGATTTTCGCTTGGTGGGTACATAATTAAAAGGACACAACGCAGATGACGCAGTTCGAGCCTGATCCGCGTCACCTGTGTAGTTTCCTTTTAAGTGTCGCGACATTACACTTGTCAAGTGGTATTATTTTCAACACCTGTCAAGTTCTGGGATATCTACACTTGAATAAAGTGCCAGTTCAGCACTTAGTAAGTATTAAATACAGCACTTCAGGTGTAGTTTTTAACACTTTAGTTTTTAGCGTGTACAAGCAAAAATCGCAAATAAATCTGTATTACTAGTTTAATTTTTCCCCAAGCATAAGTTATGGCCCCACATTTCAACGAGCTCACCGAGCACCTTCTGTTGATGGTAAAGTCCTGTGTATATTCGAGATTCGATATCGGAATATATGTACACAGAAACCTATTTCATGGCATTGTTACCCCCGTTAACATAACAGACGGGAGAGTCAAAGAACCGCTAAGACTTTTTTACATGATGAGATAAATATTCATTACTTTTCACGTTGAAACAACATGCGCGTTCAGCGATTCTTTTCCATTCATACTGTGCAATGTAATTTTTAAGGCGGACATTGAGGGCGTGGTTTAGGGCGGACCTAAATGCGTTTTTTTCGGTTCATTGTGTTACGAAAAAAAGAAAAGAAATCCTTTATTTTGACTTTCATTTTGTTTGAAATGCATGAAAAGAAAAACGGTTTAATTATATGATACATAAGGGTATTTTTATATAATGATAATTGTATAATGTCACCTAACAGTGAACTTTTTAAAATTTTTCGACTTTCAGAGAAAATGTTGACGCGGCGCCGGAGTGACCCAAAGTTTTTTCCGACATACAACAAAAAGTTCAGACATACGGGGGTCGTTAGGGGCGAACCGCTCCGCTGGCTCTCTCACTAGCTTTGGGTCTGATTCTGGCTTGTAAGATAAAAAATAGTCAATTGAGCTCTGCCAAACAAGATGTAATGGGTTAAATACCTATATTGAATGTACTGAGGCTAAAACTGTCTATAAGTGTGGGGAATTCAGTGGCTGCCATAGTAATTCTTCGGTAGATTACGCGATTTTTTATTCAATTAACCCTTTACCCAACGTAACGGCAAAAACCGGCCTCGCAATTCTAAAAAATCTACAATTAATTTTCATTATTTTTTCATTTTTTGTTTCAAAAACATAGGTTATGGCCCCTCGTTGGAACGAGCTGGTTCCAACGAGGGGCCATAACCTATCTTGTTGAGACAAAAAATGAAACAAATTAGTTATTCAATAATTTTTTTGGCAAGTGTGGTCTGCTTTCCATGTAAAGGGTTAATATGAGTTTTCTCTATAATGAACAGATAAAATTTATACTGAAGGCATGGTAAATCGTTTTTTGTTTTTGTAAACTACACAAAATTAACAAGGTTATTTAATTAAAAGATACACAATTAAGGGTGCTCCACTGTACCAAAGGACTCAGCTGAAAGCATCCTGTTAACTGGTAGAGGGCTAGAAGCCACTATCAGGGCTGATACCGTGTTTATTGTGACGTATAAATATTTTAGGAATGAACTGGAATGATTTTTTTATTTAACAATATTCATGTTGCAAAGCTTAAATACACACACTAAAACCTAAAGTGTTAAAACTGACACTTTCAAGGTGTTAAACCCATTCTAACTCTTAGGGTTTGATTTTAATACTCAAAGTGCAATGCTTTGAGCACTTAAACAATACAAACGTCAGACATCTGAAACTTGAATGGATTGCACTTCCCATGTGTCTAGCATTGGTGGTTCTTCCAGAATCGTCCATAATTTGATTTTCGCTTGGTGGGTACATAATTAAAAGGACACAACGCAGATGACGCAGTTCGAGCCTGATCCGCGTCATCTGTGTAGTTTCCTTTTAAGTGTCGCGACATTACACTTGTCAAGTGGTATTATTTTCAACACCTGTCAAGTTCTGGGATATCTACACTTGAAAAAAGTGCCAGTTCAGCACTTAGTAAGTATTAAATACAGCACTTCAGGTGTAGTTTTTAACACTTTAGTTTTTAGCGTGTACAAGCAAAAATCGCAAATAAATCTGTATTACTAGTTTAATTTTTCCCCAAGCATAAGTTATGGCCCCGCATTTCAACGAGCTCACCGAGCACCTTCTGTTGATGGTAAAGTCCTGTGTATATTCGAGATTCGATATCGGAATATATGTACACAGAAACCTATTTCATGGCATTGTTACCCCCGTTAACATAACAGACGGGAGAGTCAAAGAACCGCTAAGACAGCAAAGGGATAAAATGTGTTTAGTTTAATTGGCGCACTTTCTCGCCAATTAAACTAAAACACATTTTATCCCTTTGCTGTCTTAGCGGTTCTTTGACTCTCCCGTCTGTTATGTTAACGGGGGTAACAATGCCATGAAATAGGTTTCTGTGTACATATATTCCGTATTTTAAAAAAGTTTTATTCCACAGTGGGATGTGAGGGTGAAACACGAAATCGTCTGTTCTTACTTTCAGGGGAACTTACCTCGAGTGTGGTGGATATCAGACTACAACATTAACATTAAATGAATAAGTGAAGGGTTGAAATTAAGAGGGGGAAATTTAGTTGGGAGTGTTTAGTTTATAACATTTTGAAAGAATTTATTTGAACTACACACACACACACACACACACACACACACACACACACACACACACACACACACACACACACACACACAATTCTATCTCACCTTCTCTTTGAACGCGAGTATACAATTATTTGTATACTCGTATTCAAAGTTGTTTGTGCGTGAGGTGAAAATTCATTTCCCTGGGGAGATTTGTCTTGAAAATTTTTTTTTTCATGAAGCTGTTTTAACATACAAAAATTGAAAAACACGCACATAACTCTGATAATGCACTGTGAAAAATCATCTGTTTATAATTATCATCAAACTTGTCTTTCTGGGCGGGAGATATGTTATTAGATATGCATGTGTTTTGAGCGCACAGAATGTAATTATACACCACACTTGAATCTCTCTCTCTCTCTCTCTCTCTCTCTCTCTCTCTCTCTCTCTCTCTCTCTCTATGTCACGTTCTCTATTTAAAAAAAACCCAATAAACTAAGAGACATATATTCTCTCCATGGCTTCAGATGCGTAATTCGCGCGCGTGATTAACAGGCAGGTGTCTGACCCTACTTCTTAGTGCAAGTTTTTTTAGACAAAAATTTATCTTTTTTCTGTTAGAGAAATGAGTTTTCCCCTTGCACTGTAGACTGTTAACCTCATCTAACTTTTTTTGCCTGCAGAAAAAATATTGGGATATGAGATGTCAGTAAATTTGTAACAAAAAATCACCTTGTTATTGCTTCACGGTATTTATTTTGGCGGGAGGGGAAATGAAATATTTCGACCACACGACTCACTGGCTGTTTCGCCGCCCCAGATTTTGGAACAGTGTTCCAAAATCTGGGGCGGCGAAACAATCAGTGGATCGTGTGATCGAAATATTTCATTTCCCCCTCCCGTCAAAATAAATACCGTGAAGCAATAACACGGTGATTTTTTGTTGCAAATTTGGAGGGGAAAATGAAATATTTCGATCAGTGGGTAATGTGATCGAAACATTTTCATTTCCTCCCGCCAAAATAAATACCGTGAAGCAATAACACGGTGATTTTTTGTTGCAAATTTGGAGGGGAAAATGAAATATTTCGATCACATTACCCACTGATCGAAACATTTTCATTTCCTCCCCGCCAAAATAAATACCGTGAAGTAATAACAAGATGATTTTTTTGTTGTTGCAACTTAGAGGGGGGAAATGAAATATTTTATAAATGAATTGGGTACTGTATTTTGGTTGTTTGTGTGCATAAAGTTTCTCTTTTCTAAGAATGTGGTGGTCCTGAAAAGGACCGTTTTAAAGTTGTTGTCTTTGAGCCAGGGGGGTTGATTCTATTCAGGCAATATTTTTCCATACCGCCCCTGACCACACGCCAAATTTCCAATCCTCATCCGTATTGGGTGTGGTGATTTTGATGGTTCTTCTCCATTATCTTCCAACCTCCTAACTGTTACACGCTGTTCAGTGGCTTTCCTCTTACGCCCCAGTCTTTTCTTGGTCTGTTTGGTGGGTTCTAGCATCTGAAAACCCACCGGGATGGTAATCTTCTCCGGCACGAGTTGTAGAGGTGACGTTTTTTTTTTTAGTTGATCCACAGCATCGTAAATCTTTTCTAGCATTGCCAGAATTTTTCCCCGCTCTGTCTCATCAGTTTGTACTTCCACATCTCTTGTATTCTTTTCACTAGGTGTGATATCATAATATCTCCAATAACCGGCATCCATAGCCTGTAGATCTTCAAAATTTATAGTTGTAAATTCTGACATTTTTTCAGTGTAATGATAAAATGAAGAAGTTTTTGCTTTCAATTTATACTATTAGGATTTGTTTTCCCTCTCTTTTTACCATTGGATGAAATTTTTTGGGGGAAAACTCCTCCCAATAAAAATAAAGAAAGTCTTTATTTTTTATTAGAAGGAGTTCCCCCCCCCCCCCCAAAAAAAAAAAAAAAAAATTAACCAACAGTAGAGAAGCCCACCTAAAAATCAACCAGTCTGGGAAAAAGGCGCCAGAATTACTCATTTTCACATTGAGTAATTCTGGCGCCTTTTCCCTCCCTTGAATTACTATCAAATAAAGAAAGTCTTTATTTTTTATTTGAAAGTTTCCCCCTCCAAAAAATTAACCAACAGTAGAGAAGTCCGCCTAAAAATCAACCAGTCTGGGAAGAAGGCGCCAGAATTACTCATTTTCACAATGAGTAATTCTGGCGCCTTTTCCCTCCCTTGAATTACTATAAAATTCACTACGCTTCCCCCTCATACCACCAATGTTCTTATTGACAAACATGAAGATTGAACTAAGCATCGAGGTAGAGAGCATTGCACAGAGCGGTGACAGAAGGGAACAGATCACCGAGCACACAGTCATTCCGAGAGAAAATCTACGAGAAATGGCGAGGAGAGGTGGTGTGGAATCTATTTCATCACAGACCATGGATGAAGCTCGAGGGGCCCTTGAGCTATTTCTTAGAAGGCTGATGACAGATAGTTGCTGCTATGCCACAGACAGAATCGGTTACCCAAACAACATTATCACAAGAGCCGATGTTCTACGAGCTGCTAGGAAGAAGCATGGAATAATCTTACCAAAATAAACATACATTGTTTATTTTAAAAACATAAAAACGGCCCTTATCAGGGCCACCATATTCTTAAAAAGAGAAACTTTATGCACACTCAACCAATATGATAGAATATAACTGAATTCTTATTTCACGACACAAAAAAAGTATCTAAACACTGTATTCACATTTTCAAAATTTTATTCCATGAAATTTTACATAAGTGTAGTGTCACTTTGAAAAATGTTCACATCTTCTTGGTAAATTTTGCCACTCTAGATTGAATGTCTTTAGCTTTTCGTTTTCTTGTGACTTTCTTTGGTGGTGGTTCTATCTCTGGGAATAAATTTTCTTCATCAACTTCCATCTTTGATTCAGTAGGTATGTCCACTTTGTATAACAATGTATCATCATTATCATCAAACTCTGGTAACACAGGTTCTGCTAAGTCAACTTTCTCATTTGTAAAGTTTATATGGGGAGGTGGTGGTATTGGTATCATGCTCACCCCCCCCCCCCCCCCTAAAGTGTGGTTGTCAATGTCTTTTTCATCAAGTTGTAAGTTGAAACCTGTAATCGGTAATCTATCTTCTGGATGCTTTATGTATTCTGACCATGGATAAACTTTTACTGGTCCTCGTTGATCAACAGCTGGTGAACCCCATCTTGGTTGAGACACAGAGTTATTCGATAGCTTTTTCAATCTACATTCATTAATCCAATGTCCTCTCTGATTGCAATAAAAACATGGCCCTTTGTCTGAACATGTATTTGCCCAATGTCCTTTCTGATGACAAATGGAACAAATCATCTCTTTAGGTGTTGATATCAATTTATAAAGTTCATTCACAAGTCTTCTAACTTCTCCCCATTTAGATGGTTTATAGTAAATACTTTTAGCATCACTTGCTTTCTCCATTCTTGGATCAGTGTTCATCTTTAACTTTTGGAGCGTTTCAAAAATATGTCTTGTCTTCTTGAAGTCAAAAGCAAGTGTGAAACATCTTAAGATTCTTCCTCCTTTTATACTTTTTTTTATACTTTCTCGGCGAACAGAAATTTGTGTTTCAAGAAAAAATATTTTTCCTGAAAAACACAAGATTCTGTTTTCAGATTTTTTTGTACACTCCAAAATGGTTATGGAAATATCTTCAAAATATTTCCATAACCATTTTGGAGTGTACAAAAAAAATCTGAAAACAGAATCTTGTGTTTTTCAGGAAAAATATTTTTTCTTGAAACACAAATTTCTGTTCGCCGAGAAAGTATAAAAATGTGGGTAGGGGGAGGTTTGGATCACACAAGTTTTTGACTTGACAAGAGTGAAAGACGTGATTTTTCCAAAAGATGAAGAGATCATTAGTGGACTACAGTGATTCAGAGGATAATGACACAGAACCTGTTGCATTAGCTGGTAAGAAACAGAGATTGACTGAATATGCTAAGAATACAAAATCTGTACACTCTGAAAAGAGTGTACAGAATTTATATTCCATTCATCCTCAGTTAATGCGTGCATCCAGAAAATTTCACTCCGAATCACATGTATGCAGAGTGACTTTAAAGCAATTTGATGTTACTAATCCGCTCGAGTTTTTAACTGAAATATTTGATTCGTTAGTGAGAGATGTGAAGCGAGAGTGTGGTATACAAGACAACGACCCCATGAGGATATCCATCCACCATCCAGGTCTTGAGGTGGGTATTTTTATTCCTTTTACAAAGGCTATGGGGGTAAATGGTAAAACAGTGTTAGATGAAATTGAAAAAGTTATTCAATCGAATGATAAATTTACTATACACGATGGTCAATTATCTTTAGAAATAACACACACTTCACTACCACATGGGTCTGGGCGAAAAGCACCTATTTCATTTTCAGCTGTGGGTAAACTGGTTGGAAATAAGAAAAGTATTATCGAAATTAAAAACTCCTGTGATTCCATGTGTCTCGCACGTGCCATTGTAGTGGGAAAGTGTTACGCCGATAAAGATGAATCTGAGCTTTGGCAAAAGAAATGGAAGAATATTCGATATTCTGATAGACCGGCACAAGAGCGAGAAGCTAAAATATTGATGAATAAAGCAGGTCTCGAATATAATAAAACTTGTGGGTATGAGGAATATCATAAAATTCAAGAGTTACTCTCACCAGAGTATGTCATTAAAATCCACCCACAATTTGTCAAAGAAAAGTTTTTATACGAACCACCACAAACTACAAAAAGAGAGTAAATTTATTCACATTTACCACCACGAGAAGCATTTTGACACCATCACTAAAATTACAGGGTTTTTAGGATGTGCTTACTATTGTGAATATTGCAATGTAGGCTATAATAACAGAGAACGTCACAGATGTTCGAAAGGCTGTGTATGTTATTCTCTACTGCCATGTACGCCTGAACATTCTGTTCATTGTTACACATGTAATAGAGACTTTGTAAGTTCATCTTGTTACAGAAATCACTCAACTCAAACACATGACCAAGAAAAATCAATCTGTCGATTAGTGAAAAAATGTCTACCGTGCAACATGTGCATTTACTCTGGGAAAGGTAAACACATTTGTGATGTGAATGGCTTCAAGAAATGCAAATATTGCCATCAAATAGTCAAAAGCGAACATTATTGTTTCATTCCAAAATACAAACCACCCACGAAAGACAAAATGCTGAAAGTACCCTTTGTGTTTTATGATTTTGAAACAACTCAAGACTCAGGTCTCCATACCCCAAATTACTGTGTTGCACACCGTGCATGTGGGGAATGTATTTGCAAGCCTATAGATCAAGAATGTATTTTCTGTGACAAAGATGGAAGAAGAGAATATATTTTCAAAGGAGAATCTACTTTGAGTGATTTTTGCAATTGGCTTTTCAGTAAGGAACATTTAGATACAACAGCTATTGCTCACAATTCAAGAGGGTTCGATGCACAATTTATCTTAAGACATCTCATTGAAACTGCTACATCAAAACCCGATGTCATCATGAATGGAAACAAAATTATTTCTCTGAAAGCTTGTGGTGTTAGACTCATCGATTCATTGAGTTTCCTTTCTATGAGATTGGCACAATTCCCTAAAACATTTGGTTTAAGTGAACTTGCAAAAGGTTATTTTCCTCATCTGGCAAACACAAAATCATATCAAAACTACATCGGACCTTATTTAAATTCAAAATTATACATGCCTGATTCTATGTCTCCCCCAGCCAGAGAAGAATTCATTAAATGGTACAATCAAAAATTTACTAGTAACGCCACTTTCAATTTTGCCAAAGAAATGGACATGTACTGTAAATCTGATGTAGACATCCTCCGTAGAGGGTGCGGGAAGTTCAGAAAAAAATTTATTGAATGTGATGGAATCGATCCTTTCAGGGAAGCTGTGACTTTAGCTGATGCCTGTAATAAAGCTTGGCGGAAAAATTCAATGCCAGAAAACACAGTTGCCATCATTTCAGACATAGGATATCCCACTGCTGTTCGATATTCCATGAAAGCCATTAGATTCTTACAGCTACTAGCACAGGAAGAAGGCATACACATTCAACATGCACTAAATGGTGGGGAAACTAGAATTGGAAATTATCATGTAGATGGTTTTCACAAAGAGAGAGAATTTTATGGATGTATGTGGCATGGATGTGAGACTTGCTATCCTGACAGATTCGAGAAAAATCCAATCAATTCACAATTCTATCAATCTCTGTACAACAAAACCCACGATCGCATAAAACATTTCAAATCATTGGGTTATAATGTACACATAGTGTGGGAACACGAATTTGATCATCTATGCAAAATGGAGCCAGATGTTCGAGCTTCTATAGATACATTTTTCCCACACATGGATCCCATTCAGCCACGTGATGCATTGTTTGGCGGGAGAACAAATGCCATTAAATTACATTACAAAATTGATGAGAATACAGACACAGAAATTAAATACATAGACATTTGTTCACTCTACCCATATGTCAATAAACACAGAGAATATCCAGTCTCTCATCCAGTTATTCTTACAAAGGAAAATATAGACACTAACAAAATAAGGGAATATAGAGGACTTATCAAATGTAAGATCCTACCCCCTCAAAATCTTTTTCTGCCAGTTCTCCCCATTCATTGCAATAAGAAAATGACATTCACACTTTGTAAAACATGTGCAGAACATGAATCAAATCACTGCCAACACACACCAGACCAACGTGCAATAGTAGGTACATGGACATCTGTCGAACTTAACAAGTCATTTGATTTGGGTTACACTTTAATTGACACTTATCAGATTTGGCACTGGGATGAATGGTCTTCAGAGATTTACAAACATTATGTGAACATATATTTAAAAATGAAACAAGAAGCTAGTGGGTTTCCAGATTGGGTGTAAACAGAAACAGACAAAAACACATTTAAAAAAGATTATGCACAGATTGAAAACATCTATTTGGAAAATGTTGAAAAAAAACCAGGAAAAAGATCATTTGCCAAAACCATGTTAAATTTTCTCTGGGGAAAGAATGCACAAAACAATATCAAAAGTAAAACTAAATATATAAATGAACCGTCCGAATATTTTGATATAATACAGAGCAAAGACAAAATTGTGAACAATGTGGAATTTTTTGAGCATGATCAATTTGTTTTAGTAAACTATATTGACACAGCAGATGTTTTCACACCACACACTTCAGCAAATGTTGTTGTAGCATCATTTGTCACAGCCTATGGCCTTATGGAATTATATAAAGTTTTGGAACAATTGGGAACCCGAGTTTTATACTTTGACACAGACAGTTGTATTTATATCCATAATCCCACACTTTGGAATCCAGAAATTGTAAATAGTAGATTAGGTCAATGGACAGATGAACATCCAGGGGCAAAAATCACAGAGTTTGTAGGTTTAGGGCCAAAAAATTATGGATACAAATACATTAAAGATGGAGAAACACACACCACATGTAAAGTTAAGGGTGTTACTTTAGATTACAAAACATCACAAAAAGTTAATTTTGAGAGAATGGTTGAGTGTGCAGAAGACAGAGAGAATTACAAAATAAACATTGAATACACACATAGAATTAAACGAAACAAAGACAGACAAGTCACAAGTGAAGCACAAACCAAAACATTCAGATCTGTATATACAAAACGTTTTGTAGTAGATAAATATGATACCCTCCCCTATGGGTATAAGATATAAATATCCGTCACAAAAACTCATTTCAATTTTGAACAGAGAACAGACAAGATGTCTTTACCACTCGAGCCTGCTTTCCCTAATTATTTATCAGAGTTAAAAAGACTTGAAAGTTTTCATTTGGACTTCCTACCCAGTCTTACAATCGAAAAAAGAAGAATTAGTCAAAGCTGGATTTTTCTGTGTTGGGGGTGGTAAAGTGAAGTGTTTTGTATGTGGACAAGGTTTACATAATTGGAAAGAAAAGGATATTCCTTTACAAGAACATGTCAAGTATTCTCCAAATTGTCCTTACATGAAACTTATTAGAGGCTGTCAGTTATATAAACCACCCACATGTATGCAAACACCTCTCGATAAAATATTAGCAGTCATGGATAATGGATTTACTTTAAAACAAATATTTTCAACAATGAAAAAATATGATAAAACTCTAGATGATTTTCCAGATTCAAATTCATTATTTGCACTCATGGTCATAGATGATCAAAGTACATCATCATTTAGTAAAATAATTGGCAATCATGCTGCAGTACATTTCAGAAATAAGTTAAGTGATTTATTTACTGACGGACCAGCAAATGATTTTCCTGACTGCCCTGATGTACAAAGTACATCAGAACAGACAAAAGAATCATCACTTTGATTTCAACCATGGAACCAGTAAGACACATCTTAGAAAACAAGATCACGCGTAAGGCATTATTATATGCATTTCAAATGATCACTCCTGGTTATCTAACAATAACAAAAGATTTCATTGAAAATCAATTAGAAAAAGATGGAATGTATGGGGAATTTTGTAATGCATTACAAATCATGAATGCTTTTTACAAAGATAATGTACAAAATATTTGGACAAGAGTTATGTGGGATTTTATTATTTATGATGAAGAAATCATTAATTATTTATATAGACAATGTATGCCACAATTAGATCAGAGTTCTTCAGAAACTTTATTTGAATTAAAATCACCCTCAAAACGAAAACCCACACAGAGATGTGAAGAAGCTATGGAGGTAGAAAGTATATAAGTCAATGTTTTGATATTCCTTTTGGTAAAAAAAAGAAGTCATGGCAATAAGTGAATGTTTATTGTTTCAACATCCCTGTAATATCTTTATATCGGGGCCTAGTGGTTCAGGAAAGACAGTATTTGTCAAAAAGCTTATTGATATGAAATGTGACTTATTTCAAATCCCACCACAAAAAATTGTTTGGTGTTATAAAGAATGGCAAAATACATACGCTTTACTTAAAGAAAGTGAAGATGTTAAATTCATAGAAGGCATTCCTGATGATGAATATGAAATTGTCAGTGATGTCACTATTCCACATCTTGTGGTTTTTGATGATATGTTAGGTGATAAAGATGAGGAAAAAATTAAATTATGGTTCACACGAAAAGGCCATCATCGAAATGCAAGTGTCATATACATCACACAAAATATGTTTCAACAATCTAAAGCTAGTCGTACCATAAGTTTAAATGCACATTATATGATTCTGTTTCAAAACACCAGAGATAAAGGGCAGATTAGCAGTGTTAGCAAATCAAGTCCAATTACCCCATTTAAATGCATCCTATCAAGATGCAACGAGTACTGATCACGGTTATTTATTAATTGATTTTCATCCTAAAACCCCCGACTCTTTGAGATTAAGAACTGATATTTTTCATCCTTGGGTGACACAAAATGAACAGGGTCCCATCATTTACACAAAACTATAAAAAGCTGCATCCATAACTTTTTGTGTCACTTGGTAAAAACTTTTGTTGATGAGTACATATCACAATGGTATCTTTTATCCGATCATTAGAACAATTGAGTCAGCAGACAAATCCGTTTGCAAGAGAAAAATTACTTAAGAAAGGTTTCAAGAAAATTTTAAAATGGTTTACGTTAGCAAGTAAAATCATACTCAATAAAAAAATTAAATTGCCAAAACAAACTCTAACATATATGGATAAGCATAGACAGAATTTACAACAACTTGCAAATCCAAGAGTTGATCTTGCAACCAAGCGAAACATTATTTTAAAACCAGGTGGTGGTGGATTTTTTGGCGGTGTTATTATTCGTAATTTAATTCGATGGGATGGACATAAAACAAGTCGTAATTTTTATTCACCATTTACAAAAACAAAAAGTAAGAAACGAAAATTGTCTAAAAACAAAAAATCAAAAGAAATGTTGATAAAAATTACGTGCGTGCAAATTTCTTAGTCACTCCTCAAAAACTGACAAAAACAAAGTCTGTTTTAGTGAGCAAACTTCAAAAACAGAAAAAAGTACCACCATTAAAGTTAACACGTGGAACATCTGGTGGCTTTAGAGTATCGCATGATCCTATGATGTCTAGACAGAGTGTGGGGAATGTAGCACTGAAAAAAAATATTCCAATGACAGCACGATTCACAGCGTTGAATGCACAAAAACCTGTTAAGAGGATAAGATCTTATTTTAGTTGAATAAAATGACTTGCATTTGTCTGCCATATCATTTTATGAATGGTCTTTGTGACAGAAAGATGGTAAAACAATCTCGTAAAATTCCACTAGTTAAAAAATATGGTGGGGTGTTATTGGCACTAAGTCAAACACCACCAGCATTTCAAAAACAAATTATGAAAAATGCACCAAAAGAATTAATCAATTGTGTGGCAGAATGTTGTCATAATCTTTTAAAAGGGAACATACATCTTTCCCCTGTTCAGAAACGAAAATTACACCCGAAACGTGAACAACTAAGATCCCTTGCTAGTAAATCATTATCACTTAAAAAGAAAAAACAAATTTTAAATCAAAAAGGTGGGTTTTTACCATTACTTGGTTTACTTGCACCAGCTGTAGGACTTGCAACAAATCTTGCAAATAAATTAGTGAATAAAATATGAAGAAAATGGCTATTGTACCTTATCAAATGATGGAAGAAATGCAGCATTATAGAAGTGAAAAATCTCAATGTCCAAGATTACCACCTGACCCTCAAATTACTAATACAGCACTGCTGCAAAATGAATTATCATCCATGTTAGAAAATTCAGAATTATCAGAAAGTGAGAGAAAACAAAAATACGGTGAAAATTTACAAAAATTTCAAATGTCATATAAGAAGGCATTACAACCAACACTGGTTATACCTGAGACAGACCGAAAGTCATTGTTTTTACGAGATCGTATTTTAGAAAGTGTTCCTGTCACAATGAGGTGTAAAGCAACTTCATTATTATCTGCTTTATCATCTCATCCACACATGAGTTGGGATAATCAGGGTGTTTTAAGTTATGATGGAGAGGCCATAAAAGGTTCAAATATCATTGATTTAGTCAATGATGTTCTCAGACATCGAAAAGGCTTTAAACCAAGAGGGTGGGAAATATTCAATCGTGGTTTAAATGATATAAATATTCCTCAAGATTTTGTTGGAAATCGTGAATGTTGGATGTGGATGAATAGAGAACAGGATGGCATACCCAATGAATATCAAAGTTCCCCTCAAGATAGTTGGTTAGAAACTTCTCTTTCAACAACTCCAAAACGTAAACTACTTCGAGGAAAGAAAACACCTAGACGTAGATTGGCAAAAAGTAAAATTCCTGATAAATGGGAGGCCTATTGAATAATTTATTAACCGAAATATATTACAATACAAATCACCCTGCCAGCTATGGTGGTATACACAAATTATACAAAGCAGCCCACGGTAAAGATAAATCTGTTACAGTTGATCAAGTTAAAAAATGGTTGTAAGGAGAGAGGACTTACACTTTACATAAACCCATTCGTAAAAAATTTGCAAGACGTAAGACTATAGTGGGTGGTATTGATCAACAATGGCAAATAGATTTAGCAGATTTACAAAGTTTACAATCTTACAATGACCGATTCCGATATTTAGTTTGTGTCATTGATGTTTTTTCGAAATATGCATGGGTTTTACCCATACACAATAAATCAGGACAAACACTAATAAAATCCTTCCAAAGAATTTTAAAAACTTCTGGACGTAAACCATTATCTTTACAATCAGATAAAGGTTCTGAGTTTAAAAATAAAGATGTGCAGAAATTTTTAAAGAAACAAAAAATTCATTTTTTCACAACAGAGAACCCCAAAACAAAAGCTAGTATTGTAGAACGTTTCCAGCGCACACTGAAAACACGAATGTGGAAATATTTTACACACAAACGTACGTTAAGATATATTGATGTGTTACAAAATTTAGTTGATGGATACAATCACAGTTTCCATCGTAGTATTCAGAGAACCCCTGCATCTGTATCAATAGAAAATGAAATACAAGTAACACAAAATTTATATGGTAAAAAATCTAAACAGAAAAAAATAAAATTTAAAATTGGTGATATAGTACGCATTAACAAAACCAAACATACATTTGAAAAAGGGTATTTACCAAATTGGACAAAAGAATTATTTAAAATCACCCATGTAAAACATACAACACCACCCACTTATAAACTCGAAGATATGGGGGGTGAAAATATACAGGGAACATTTTACCCACAAGAAATTCAAATTATAAAAGATGATAAAAAATATATCATTGATTCAGTTCTTGCCAAACGTTCAAGGCGTGTTGGTAAGAAACTCATCAAGGAACTTAAAGTACATTGGGAAGGTTATTCTACGAAATTTGATAGTTGGGTAGCAGAAACAGATATAGTATAAAAAGAATATGTCACTAAATGAAAATACATTGAGTAGCGAAAGTGCAAGTGTTGAAGTACAAAATCAACAAGCACAATTTAATTGTTGTGGAAGTCTTGTTGCAAAAAATCAAGTAACTTATTTCACACAAATAATTGTCATTTATGCAATTATAATTACAGCCATCATTCATCTTAGTTTACAATCCCCAAACAAAGAATTGTGGTTAGTGTTATTGAGTAGTTCTTTAGGATATATTCTTCCAAGTCCAGGTTTAAAATATTTGAAACCTCACGAGAAGAAAAATGAATTCATTTTACGTAACACTACTGAGTGATAGTTCTATGGATATGTTTCCAAATAACACACAATGTTGTTTTCAAACAAAATTATCTAAACCCATTCATATTAATAAAGAACATTGGGAAGTGGGTTTAGTTGAAGTAATTTTACCATCTGAGGCAAGAAATATAACAGATGATGAAACAAATTTTAAAATCATTGTAACAGATTCAAAAATATCAGCACGCATTAATAATATTAATAAATCGTTTTTCAAACATACAGTACGTAAGGGTGTTGCTGCTGTTGAACTAAGTATTTTATCAGGTGCATATGCAAATGGTGGTCATGTTGTAGAAGCAATAGAATCAGAAATTCAAGAAAAACTGGGTGATATTTTTAAAGAATTTGGTGTGTCATTTCATCTTGGTTATTCATCTCGACAATCACGTGTAAAAATTGTATCAAATAGTATTGGAACAGTCGGTATTCAATTATCACAAAGTTTATCAGAAAAATTGGGGTGTAAAGATGGTATGTTTCCAGTAATATTTCCTAACACAGCAAAAGATGCATTTAAATATAATGTGGATTTAAATGTGGATTTTAATCAGCTCTTTATTTATTCCGACATAGCAGATTATACATTTCTTGGTGATATAGAAGCACCCATTTTACGTGTGATACCCTTTGAAACACGTGACGCATCTCTGCACACTCATAAAGAATTTGATAATGTACATTATGTACCAGTATCAAAATCTTCTTTTGATTATATCACTATAAATATAAATGGGAATACTGGTAAAAACATTCAGTTTTCAAGTGGGAAGAGTGTTGTCAAGTTGCATTTTAGACAGAGACATTAACTCAATTTATAAAAAATGCCTCCAGTGTATTGAGGAGTAGCACGACAATATGGTTATGGATTAGGATCCATTTTTCACTCAGCAATAAGATCAGCTGTACCATTAATAAAACCAATTGCAAAAAATGCATTTCGAACTTTAAAGAAAGAAGGATTAAAACACAGTTTAGAAATAGCAAATGAATTGATGAGAAATCGTAAACCAACCAAAGAGGTTATGCTCACTCATGCAAAAGATCTAATGACATCAGTGGGTAATGCTGCTTTGGGAATAAAAAGACAGAAACGAGAACCAAGACATCACTCTGTCATTCGTTCTCAAAGAGGAAAGACACATAAACGGCAATCTTATTCAAAACGAAATTCAAGACCACTTGATATATTCGATTAAATCATGATGTTGCATGGATCTTGCGAGCATTTTTGTAGTGGATTTGATCCAGATAATGTATCACCAACAGCGAGTGGTATAGAAAATATTGGTGAGATTGAGCAATTTCCTACTGCATCTTTAAATAATTCTTCACCAATAGAATTTTTAATCCCCAGACAAACAACCAAGTGGCTAGATCTTGCAGCATCTACACTTGAGGTTCAGTTCAAAATTACAAAGCAAGATGGGGGTGATTTGGAAGATGATACGAATATTACCCCTATCAATAATTTCTTTCACAGCATGTTCAGTAAAGTTGATGTGACACTGAACGGTAATTTGGTAACCACCAATACAGACATGTATCCTTATAGAGCATTTTTTGAAAATCTGTTGAGCTATTCAAAAGATGTGAAAAAAACACATCTAGCTGCTAGTGAGATGTGGTATATAGACACCCCTGGCCAACATACTGCATTTGCTAAAGATTCCGCAAACAAAGGATTGGTTGAACGTCACAAATTAATTGCAAACAGTAAATCTGTACAACTAAGAGGAAAATTGCATTTAGATCTGTTTGTGCAAGAGAAATATTTACCAAATGGTGTGGAAATGAGAGTTAAAATTCATCGCTCCCCAACTAAATTTTGTCTGATTGGTGGTGTAGATGGAAAAATCGAAATTCAAAAAGCCATATTCAGAATACCAGCTTTGGATTTAATTCCTAAATTTGCAAATGATCTGAATGCACAAATAGATCGAACAAATTATAAAATGCCCATTAGACGTACTGAAGTTAAAACTTTTACCATTGGAAACGGTCTTCGATCAAAAATAGAAGACCATCTGTTTCATAAACAGATGCCAAAACGAATAATTCTTGGTTTAGTTTCAAATAAAGATTTAAATGGAGATATTGGTACATCTCCATTTAATTTTCAACATTTCAATTTGAACAAGTTGGAAATTACAGTGGATGGACATTCCATTAAATCACGTCCCTTTGAACCAAATTTCGAAGGTGGACTTTATCTAAATTCATATTTATCATTGTTTGAAGCAATGGGCTATTTTGGACAAAATCAAACATTTAATATATCAATGCAGGATTATGCAAAAGGATATACCCTCTGGGGAATTGATTTGACACCTGATCAATCAAGCAGTGGACCATTAGCTCATCCTATAAAGTCTGGCAACCTTCGAATAGATCTTCAGTTTGCTCAAGCTCTGACACAGGTGATCAACGTTGTTGTCTATGCAGAATTTGATAGTGAAATACAAATCAACAAGTTCAGAGAAGTGATATTTGACTATTAACAATGAGTAAATGTGAACATTGCAAGATGCACAGAGAAATGAGACAAAGAATACAAATAATGAGGCGAGTGAAGACAGAAAATGAAAAACTGTTCCTTAGATTATTTAAAGAAATTGTTGTAAATGAAGTGACACCTTTGATAAAAGAAGAAGTGAATAAACTGTGTTATGGATGTCAAGGAATACCTGGAGCAAAACATGACTTTTGTATAAGAAAGGATGTAAGAATATGGATTGAAATGTATTTGAAAGACTGTATGGAAAAAGTGTGCCCATCAAGTGTACTATATAAACTGCTCGAACAAGCAAAAAATGGAATATTGAAGGCTGTTTTACATATATGAATGTGAACTTTAAAATTAACACACAAGAAGACATTCAAAATTGGGCAGATTTAGTAGAGAAAGAGTGGGGATATTACACACCACTTGTTAAAGAAGAAGAAGAAGAAGTTGATTAAAAAAAAGTACAACAGCCCTTTTTTAGAGATAAGAAGAGATGGACACCACTCAACTACAATATGTTCTTGATTATTCTCAAAGGTTATCATCATTGAATGGAAAAGTGTGTTCAAAAGACTTATTACCAAAACAAAAGCATAAACACAGAAAAGCTTATATTGTGAACACAGATTCATCAAAAGAACCAGGAGAACACTGGGTGCTGATATATTTCAAAGACAATCATTCAGCCATCTACTTACCACCATTACATAAAGATATATACAATTTCATAGTGAAAAACACAGATTCATGGACTATAAACACAATGAGAGTACAGAGTCTTCATACTGTGGTGTGTGGTATGTACTGTATATTTGTTTTAGATCATCTTGCTAAAGGATATGATTTAGAGACAGTCCTTACTATCAAATTCAACCCAAGAAATTTTCAAGAGAATGACAGAGAAGTCCGTCGATGGTTTGAGCAAAACTATAGACATTATTTAATTTAAAATGACTGTAATCAGGTGTCAAAACAACCCACAGAGTTTTTTTTTGATAAATTCTATTGTATATTTTTTGTCACTCACTGTTGTGTATCATATGTAATACGTGATAATGCTTTATTGCAAGAAAAACTGGCTGTCGATAATTTCACAAGAAAACAAACATAAAAAAAACTTCCAATAAAGCGGTATCACACAACAATTCTTGATGTAAATAGGGTTTCTATAGATAGTCATTCTCATATCTCGATGTATATATGTTCCTCTCGCTCTATGTATTATATCTCAATGTAAAAAAGACTTTTTTACAGTCAAAATCAGATCTCGGTGTACATATGTTCCTCTCGCTTGATGTATTAAATAGTGGTAGCAAAAAAAACTAACTCTTATTTTCTGTTTCAATGTAGTGGTGACCCATTACCCCACCCCCACCAGTAAAAAAAGAGAAGAGATACTTCTCTTTTTCCCCCACCCCAAACCATCAGTAAAAAGAGTTAAGAGATACTTAACTATTTTTCACTGTGGTTAGAGATTGTATGCTTATCAACCAATCCTTCCATACAGTAAAGTGTTGTATGGTTAAAAGTATGGAAAGATTGATTAATAAGCAAAATACACATATTTGGCAGTATAGAGTAATTGGGACAACCTTCCCCATGACTGACACTATAGACCAAAGCATTTAACACTGAATTCAGCAGGAGGCGAGAAAAAGATTTTTAAAATCGTTTTCTCGCCTCCAGGACTGACACTATAGGCCAAAATATGACACTATAGACCAAAAACCCTATGGAGAATCCTATGTTAATTTCTGGCCTATAGTGTCAGTCCTGGGGTATGCTGAATTCAGTGTTAAATGCTTTGGTCTATAGTGTCAGTCATCACTACTCACGTTGAAAAACTTGATTGGTCTTCACTCTTCACCCAAGTAACGAAAAAAGACTCTTTCAATTGATGACATTGTTGTACTAAAGTCGTGATACAATCAGAGTTGAAAGGGTTAATCCCGTAGCTCACTGGCTGATGGATTAGATCATTACTGAACCTCCCAGTAACTACAAAAGATATTCGCCCAGCCGCTATACAGTGATTGTATCGAGAGACCCCATTCAAGAGCCCAGCGTTGTAAGGGATAACATCCTCTAAAAATATGCTCTTCCCGTTTGTGTTGTTTTATAATTACTAGCAAGAGTAAATAAATATCTCAGACACCAATCCAGACAAAAATGTCCCGACCGGAAAATTATTGGGGTAGGGGCTCACACACTCCTACCCCCCCCCCGCCCCCCCCCCCCCCACACACACACAATTATAGACCTCTTGTTGAATAGAACTCTTTAGTGGAAAATGACAATTTGTCTGGTTGTAAAAAGATGCAATATCTGCAACTTGAAGAGCGGTGAGATTTGATTCGAGATTCGAATCGGTTCGAAATCTTCTGCCTGATTCGATTTTAGATTCGCGGGGCTCTAATTACATGACGTGAGAAGCGTAAAATATGGACACGCGGGTAGTTCAGCAATCTGCCGATTTCAAGGCTTTTTCAAATGTTCATAAAGGTATACCCCTAAGACCCCAGGACTTTCAGTTCTTAAATATCGAGAATTTGAGAATACTATTATACCCGTGAGAGTGCAACATGTTCATATACCACAGTCAAAAAGCAAACGTCTGTATTTGAAAACTTACAAAAGTTTAACCTTAAAGGACCCAGTTTCTGATTGGGTGAGTTTCTTGTCATACATGTACGTGACGGACACATGTTCCAAAATGCAGGGAATTGGTGGTCCTGCTGATGGAAATTGCAGTACTGTGGCATTGGCGTCTAGTAAAGGTTTTTTACAACCTATAATGTCACAACTCCGCATAATGTTTCACCCACGCATAATATTACACAAATGTTGTAAACAAGCGATAATGTTATAAACTCCGCATAGTGTTATAACTTTTTCCAATGCGAAATGTTATAAAAATCAAAGCATAATGTTACAATTTTTTCAACGCATAATGTTAAACAAATTAACCAATAATGTTATAACTTTAAATAAACTCGTATCGTGGGTAATTATTGAGTTATGGCATTAATTTTAAGGGGCTGCAATGCGACATTTTGGTGGTCTTGCTGATGGAAATTACAGTACTGTTGCAGTGGTGTCTAGTGAGGGCTTGGCTGCCAAAAAGGCAGCCAAGCCTTCACTAGACACCACTCCAAAATGAAGTTTTGTCACCTTATTATGAGGGTGCAAAGAATAAGAATTCTGGCTTTTTAAAGCCACTTTTAGAATCTAGGACAAGAATCAAATGAACATTTCGCGCGAATCAGACTTGTTTCCCATTGTTTTTCTTGCGAGAATCCTTTGCACGAATCAATTCTGAGTTCAATTTTAATGAATTTTTTGGCTGATCTTAATACTTTACTGCCGAAATACTGTTTCAAATGCGTCGAGGTAGATGCCACATTCGCCTGCTTAATATACGAATTCAGCAGTTGAAAGCAAATTACATTTCAAAACAATTCAACGAAACTATATCATATGACCCTTCACTGGGGTTCCAATGAGTCGTCAAACGATATGGTTTCCTTGAAATCTTTTGAAAAAATATTTTAAATAGTAAAATTTGATATCGTCTGTAATGGGTAATGGGCTAACTAAAATCTTACAACGAACGTGAATTGAAATATAACGAACATATAATAATGTTTGTTAAGTAGCTACTTAACGAAATCCCTCAGACAGTAACACAGACTATCCAAAGGTCATATTCTGCGTGACAATTCAGAAATTGACACCTCTACGACCATTTCAAGCTACTGTAACTACCAGGAGCGCGGTGAATAAGTGGTCACTTCACTGGACTTCGAACCGAAAGGTCCACGATTCCACCCACCAAGGGTAACTGCGTTGTGTCCTTGGGCAAATCAATTGATCCCGATTGTCCATGTGGGGCACGATAGCGCTGTGTACTAAGGCGCACTGCACCTCGATGGTGCTTTTGTCCTCGAGCAATGCTAACCTGTTTGTGTGGAGTTAGTACGCAGGGGAGTCTAACGGTTGGTCGCTGTTGCGCGGTGGTTCTCTCCTGGTACTCCGGTTTCCTCCACCGTAAAACTATCCGACACGAGGTGAAACTGTCTGTCGAAAGTGCAGTTAAACCCCAATAAATAAATAAACAAATAAATAAATAAATAAATAAATAAATAAATAAATAAATAAATAAATAAATAAATAACAAACCACCGCCTTCAACAATTGCCACAACTTCTTCTCACTTCTGCTGATTTCTTACAAAGGGCAAATGCTGTAAAGCAGAGCAGTGTTGTCATTATCAGAAGAAAGAAGTAATGCCGTCAGTAATTGTTTGTTTCATTTGTTAAAGGGGGCTTACGACACTTCCAACAGCCAGAGGCGTATCGTGTTGGGCAGTTTCACGAGTGGAGGAAGCCGGATATAACCACCGAGCAGCGGTGAGCTCCTGTCAGACTCCACATCTTAGTAATCCGACACAAGCAGAGTTAGCGGCGGTTGAATCTACGCCGTGTGCCCATGTGAAAAACCGGGATTATGTGTCTTGACCAAGGACACAGCGTAAATGGCTTGGGTCGGGATGGAACCATCGAGCTCTCCAGTGTTCTAACCGATGAGCCACAGCGCTCCCCAAAAGTCATAGTAGTAATAGTCGTAAATGTCAGAAGCCAATTGGAGTGACACAAGCGATAGAGGTGGCAGTAGTAATAATTGGGGTAGCTCAAAACAATGATATATGCTAATGGTAGAGGGAATAACCGTAGTGGTATCGGGTTTCAATGGTAGTGGTAGCAGTTTTAGCAGTGGCAATGGTAGGTAAACTAGCAAAGCTGGTGGAAGCACAGCGAAAGTGTGGGGTGTGAGTGCCCAAGACCTACTATGGTTCGAGTCGGATGGAAAAATTGAGAAATGGATCCACACAAATGCCAATACCGTACTTTCGCAGACGTGGTGAGTGTGCTGATGGCCCTAAAAGGTGTCTGTGTGGAACGTGAAGGAACGGGAAGGGGTGAACAAATTAATATACTACTTTTCAAACACAAGATACGTATCATGCAAGTGACGCTGTAGATAATCGTACATCACCAAATATACAAATACCAGTCAGACTTTCTTTCAAGCAGCACTCTGGTCGGGATTCAGTTGATTTCTTCTACTTCAACCATCTTCCAACCCGAAGGCTAGCCTTCGGGTTGGAAGATGGTTGAAGTAGAAGTAACAGACTACACAGCCTAAGATGAACGCACTAGCCAAGAGGCTCTAAATTTGTTTAAATTTGCAGATAATGTATTCCGATAATGTCTGTATAATGACATATTTGCATACCCTGAAACTGTTTGACCATATGGCACGCCTATGGGGAAAAGTGTGTCCATGAGGGTGAAGTGAGGTGGCAGCATGTTAGCCGGAAGTTGCAATTTACTTGTGACAAAATCTAGAACCGAGGTGAAAATATTGATAGAAACTTTTTCACAAAGGGCAAGTCAGGTGAGGTTAAGATGTTAAGAGGGGGCCTTCGCGATGTATCAGTTAATATTAGTTTTTCAAGGAAAGCTTATGGAGGGAAAATTGGGAGAGAGGATAGCCCATTTCCTTAAGTCCTCTTCCGTAATGTTGCTACTGTGACCTGGCAAGTAGTTGCATTGGTGGTAGACTACTGACTGCACTTTTAGTGATAGTACTGATTGTTAAGGACAATAAGCATGGTAGAAGGTAGAACGCAGCAGATAAGAATAAATATTATTATTTATTGGTGTTTAAGGTCACATACTTATGTACGATGGCTAATCGTGATCGTGACAGTTTTACGGGTGGAGGGAGGCTCAGGAAGCCTGAGTACCCGGAGAGAACCATCGAGCATCAACGAGCAACTGTCAGCTCCTCAACATTCTAACTCTGTTCAAGCTCCGCTCAGGCAGGGTTACAGCGGTTGAAGGCATGTACACGGCGTCATCGTGCCCCCATGGAGGCAATCGGGATGAAGTGCCGTGCCCAAGGACACAACGCGGGTCGTCCCAGACGGGGATCAAACTCGGGACCTCTAGCATATAAGTCCAACAGTCTACCACTGAGCCACCGCGCTACCTGTGACTTGTACAGAATGTAGCTGCGTACCTTGGATTGGAATATAGTGGCAGAGGAATGTTTACGGAAATGAAAGCATTTTTCTCGTAAAACGTAACGGTATATAGTGGCAGAGGAATGTTTGAGGAAATGAAAGCATTTTTCTCGTAAAACGTAACGGTGATTTCAGAGATTAGAAATGCCCCCAGTAACTTTAGGCATAAGATGTTTGACTTGAAACAAATGCCCAGAAAATCTACTAACAGCTGGTAAATATCTCGAAGGGTGTGCTTAATGTCTTTCCCAGGGATATATTGATTGACCGCTTCAGTGTAATATCAGACAAGGTCGCCACGATTGATGAAACCCCAGTTACTTTTTGGCATTAACCAAAATATCAAAAAGGTCTGTAAATGTACAGAACGACAGACGCGTAAATGGGTTATTCGATCTGGCACGAGTGCCAGCGCGGAAGGATAAAACAAGAGTGCGCAGGCCGCGAGGTTTATCCTTCCGCGATGGCACAAGTGCCATATCGATTAACCCATTCACACGCGCGTGTAGTTCAATGTTTATTACACGCCTTCACGTCTCTAACGCAGTTATTACAAGGGCACTCGGCAATTCATTTGACAACCATTAACAAAAAGAACACAACACGTTATATCGCCAATCAAATTTGCGAGGGGAACCCGTGTTACTATTTCGCCCTCTGAGTGGGCACATAGGGCACATTGGAACTCAGGGGACAATTTTCTGCTATTGCTAGGGATTCAAAATATAATTGCGATGCATGATTTGTAGAAAATTCCAGTGAAAATTCGCTTCTATTCAAAAAAGTCCGTCGACGATTTTTGTGCGGAGTGGATTTTCATTTTCCGAATGGGTTAGTGTTGCTGTAGATGGGGATTTCACAGAACAGGCGTGTAATAAATAGCAGACACATACGTCGAAGGAAGAGTTGGATAAGTTACAGCCAATGACGTAGAGGGGCGCAGTGGCTCAGTTGGTAGAGGTGCAGGCTGCAAGCCGAGAGGTCCTCGGTTCGAATACCACCTGCGGAACCGCGTTGTGTCCTCGGGCAAGACACTTCACCCCACTGCCCACGTCGTGGGGGCACGGTGGCGTTGTGTACTAAAGCGTACTACACGTCGATGGTGCACCTGTCTTCAACCAATGCTAACCCTGCTTGTGTGGAGTTGGTATGTTGGGGAGCTGACAGTTGATCGTCGTTGCTCAGTGGTTCTCTCCGGGTACTCCGGCTTCCTCCACCCGTAAAACTGTCGTGGTCATGATTAGCCATTGTGCAGAAGTATGTGACCTTAAACACCAATAAATGAATAAATGAATCCAGTGACGTAGCTTGTCCGGATCTATAAAATCAGACGAGGTCACAAATATTAGCAAACCCCCAAGTAACTTTTAGGCATTAGCCGTTTGACTTCAAACATGTCCAGAAACTCGGTGAACAGCCCGAGGGGAATGTATGATATACCACTTCAAATTGACGTAGATAGTTAATATTATCCTTGTGATGAATATTCGCTTAAAAGATACCTGGGTCTTTAACCGCCCTGTATCGGATTATATATGAACAGCTAGGAGACTAAATTATATTCGGTGTCTCATTATGATACAGTTAATTCGTGGCCTGAAACAGTCGGATTGTACAAAGTTTTACAGCCTTGCAGATGGCATCTTGTTCCAGTCAAGGGTCGAAATAAATGTTTAGAAATTATCCCACGGAGTGTTTATTTTCTCTGATTGGTAATTATCGACCAAACTCAGTCATTGTGCATGACCTCCACCCCATTGGCACGGGCACACGTAAAATACGAATATTTTCTCACTTACAGTCCCCCGAAAGTAAAATATTTTCCACTTGTGCACTTCTGACGAAAAAGGGCACGCGCTCAGGGACGTGGCGACAGTGTGTGTGTGTGTGTGTGTGTGGGGGGGGGGGGGGTAACATCCCCCCCCCCAATCCTGGCAAAAATGTCCTATAGTTGGAAATTTGGAGGGTAAGTCGTGAGTAGTTGGAAATTCCATCCATCTGGATTTTAGAGCTCCTCTGGTGATGCTGATGTCTCCTTTATTTCCCAAAATTCCAACTCGGTTTCAAATTGGTAAAAATTCCAACTGTTACAACTTTTGTGTACGCAATATCAAGCTTCATAAGTATGCATGATGTCAATAGGTACGAGATTTCTATAATATCGCAATAATAAAATCCTCGAAATGCACTTCAAGAAAATCGCATCATGTAAATTCGTTATCCTGAGTTAATTCAATCAATCACAGTTACAAAATGATGAAACATCGAAAATTGATCATTTCTGCATAAGATCTGATTTAATGTTAGGACAGTGTAACTTGCTCAAAGTTCTCTGCTTGAGCATTTGTTTAGCACATTTTCAATTCCCAGAAGAATATCAAATAATAATAACCTGATAATTCTATCATAAATGTGTTGGCATTTCAGTAACAAAAATCAATTTTATGCCCCCTTCCATGTATCGCTGCAGTAAATATTTGAATTAGAGTAACCCGCCTTGAAATGTTGCGCATCGGAAATGATGTTATCTCTAAAAATAAACAGCCTTGGGAAAATATATTGTTTCAATAAACATTTGAAACTTTCTAATGACATCTTGCATTATTGTTGAATATTCCAGATGTGTGAAGAGGGTGATTTGATGACTTTTGGACCTAAAAAATACTTTTTACTTTTGGTGTGGTTTTGTTGAGAATTCCCTGAAAAATAGGTGCACGTGACCTGTACTTCCCTTCCGGTCAGGTTTTCTCGCTTATTTGTTGCATGACCCCTGTTTTCGGGTCAGAAAAAGTTGTCTGAATGGCTATACTTGACAAAGGTATTTGAATGCCAAACTTCAAGTGATGCGATCATAGTGTTTTTCGCTTGAACGTTATAATAGTCGCCTATGGGAAAATATTTAACCCTTTACCTAACATGAAAAGCAGACGACACTTGCAAAAAAAATTCTTGAATAACTAAGTTTTTTCATTTTTTGTCTCAAAAACATAGGTTATGACCCCTCGTTGGAACGAGCTCGAAGGGCTCGTTCCAACGAGGGGTCATAACCTATGTTTTTGAGACAAAAAATGAAAATATTTTGAAAACTAATTGGCGATATTTGGGAATAGCGCTGGCCGGTTTTGGCCGTTACGTTGGGTAAAGGGTTAATGCTGTGATACCTATAGGAAATATGTTTATTTGCCTTTTTTGGCTCCCGAACCTGATTTAGTTATTATTTTTTTACCTTATTTCACATGTGAATGTTCACTGGGGGGGCCGCACGCCTTACAACACCACTGTTTACTTGTTTTGGAAAGTTATATGTTTGACACAGTCAGCAATAAAGGCTATATATTACCAAAATAAGGCTGTTAATACAAGCAAATTCACATCTTGAGCAAATGTAGTCTCCAGGAGCACACTATAACCCCTGGCAACTGTCAACTGACAGCCTATCTCCCCATATTAACATATTTATTTAAACCATGGTTCCCCCTCATAGCACTAGGGACAGGGGGGATTCTAATCTTCCACCCCCCCCCCCCCAAATCACCATTCAAACACACAGATGAAAGCCTATACTGTGCTTCTAGTCACTGGTATTCAGAAGTTAGTCTCTATATTATGCTCTTAAAGATGTTAGAAAACAATTCCTTCATTGAAAGATTATTTTGGAACAGAATTTTTTTTTTGTGGGGGGGGGGGGGGGGGGGGGGCTACATTGGAAAAATACCATAATAAAGTAGCAAATGTGAATGAATGGCATTTGTGCATAGCTACCAATATTGTAGTTCAGTACTAGCGCTGTCATGGTTGCTATGGTACAGCACAAAACTACAATGACAGTTGGGAAATATTGTTCACTGCTTGAACCAAGTCGCCCTCCCACGCATACTGAACCTCTCAGTTGATGGAAAACATCTGGAAAGACTGTACAGTATGTTTTTGGAGATTGAATTTAAAATCATACATTTTCAGTTTCTTATGATTTGCCTTGGGACAGCAGCACTCATGGTTGACTGAGCTTTTTTTTCTGTTTGACAATCTTGTCCTGGCTCTTCTCATTATATTTTTCATTGTATGTCATTCAGTACGCATATGTACGCCTATGTAGACTTCTAAAATGTGTGACCGCAAGCCTATCAGCCTGTCTGCCTCTATCAGACAAGGTGGGTTTTTTTTTTGCTTTTCATTTGCCTGGCTCAACATTTTCAATAATTGTCAGTTGCCTATCTTTCAACCCCCCCCCCCCCCGCCAACACTCACACAAATATATTAAACATCAAATACCACTCTATTCCAGAAGCAAATATCTGATTCATCCTCTTTGGTAACATATTTTCTACAATTTCACTCTTTTTTATCAGAATGGATGTCTGCGGGGCTTAAAACTACATTGTGAAAGTGCACTTATGGGTACTTGCAGCACAGTCATTGGACTATAGAATCAATAATGGATGGTTTTAGGCATTTGATCAGTGTAATGAGATACCGCAGTGGCAGTACTAGTCATACTGTTGGAAAAAAAAGTGCTTTGGGTATTGTCGGTGCCATATAAATGACTCCAGGTGTCTTAACTGAGAAAACTGAAGCTTTCTCTTGGAAAGATTGCAAAATATTCATCAAACACAATGTGAAATGGCTTCAGAAGACATAATGCAATTTATAAAAATCACAAATGGGAAATTTAATATCACAAGAGGTTTGTTTTGTGTCAACATCAATAATTAATTTAGGAATAGGGCTGTCGCGACTATAATTTTTTGTAATCGACTAATCGTGACCAGTAATCGACGGTTAGTCGATTAATAGTCGCTTCCCATGATTTTTTAGCAAATCATTCTTCTGTTCGTAAAACTCTGAAAATGACAATGGCACCAGTGTGTTCAGACGAAGTGGGGTTGTGGGAACAACAAATCGGTCCCGACTGAAGCTACATGTAGTCCAATCTTGGACCCACAGTCCGTAATATAATTTTTGGGGTTGGTACGTCCTGTAGGACGTACCAATCCCAAAAATAATATTACTGACTGCGGGTCCAAGTTTGAACTAGATTGAAGCCGATGAATTTACCAAAGAACGTTCCTGCATATGTTTCCTTTCTGCAATAAGTTTCTCGAAATTTTGAACATTGAGATCTATGCATTCCCTCGTCAGTTGTTAAAATTGGATCCTAGTCTGAAGTTCCGAACTTTGAGAAGTGATCTGACGTTCTGACTTTCGTCATAATTTTGTCACTTCCGCGCTTTGGGTTTTCCGATGGGTGCATTCGTGTGTACAAGACTGGAGAAATTCAGAAGAATCTATTCTTCTCGAGTAACTGTGAGTGTTCTTTCTTACACAGCCAGTGACAGCCGTACAGTCTTCCGGATATGAATGTTAACTATGGTTAGATATTTAAAGTTATTCACCTTCATTGATCATTCACCTCCCAAAACAATGCAATTTAGCCCCGACGTGTAGTAGACGTGTACCACCTTGAAAATGAACGACGATCGACTAAAAATAAAAAACGTCGACTACTTCAATAGTCGACGGTCAGTCGACTAATCGAATAATCGCGACAGCCCTATTTAGGAATCATATCATAGCTTTTGATGAAAAGGGGCATAAGGGGGGGGGGGGGGGGCACATTCAGAGCTATATTTTCCACATCAGTAGGAAGAAGAAAATTTGACATCAATTGTTGGAATAAAAAGGCACTGTCCTTTGATGGTGATGAAATTTATAGCTGAAATCAGAATCTTCGGAAACGAAAATTGATATTCAAATTGTTTCGAGGGCGTTGGAACACTATTTCTCATGCCATGTGGTTAAATGAGACAGATTTTTTCCCAAATATGATGTACTGATGCAGATTTTAATTTTATTTTGGGATCAAGGTGGTTTTCAAAGAAAGCTGTGAATTCTTATCCCTCTCAGCATTCTTATTAGGTTACAGGCTAGAAAACTCTTTTGGCGGCAATGCAAGTTCTTTAGCCCATTTGACAAAGTTTGAACACTTTTCTTTAACCCTTTACCTAACGTGAAAAGCAGACGACACTTGCAAAAAAAAAATCTTGAATGACTAATTTTTTTCATTTTTTGTCTCAAAAACATAGGTTATGACCCCTCGTTGGAACGAGCTCGACGAGCTCGTTCCAACGAGGGGTCATAACCTATGTTTTTGAGACAAAAAAATGAAAAAAATAGTGAAAATTAATTGGCGATTTTTGAGAATAGCGCTGGCCGGTTTTGGACGTTACGTTGGGTAAAGGGTTAAAAGAACAAATTTCCCATGTTTTTGATTCAACAGAAGCCAAAAGTTGAATTCTAATGCAGCAATGGCTTTTTATCCCATGGAAGTGGTAAACTGTAACTTTGGGATGGTTGGGAATGATCAAAGGTATCGCTGCAGTAAATATTTAAATTAGAGTTACCCGCCTTGAAATGTTGCACATCGGAAATGATGCAATCTCTGAAGATAAGCAGCCTCGGGAAAATATATTTTTTTAATAAACATTTGAAACTTTCTAATGATATCTTACAGTATTGTTGAATATTCCAGATGAATAAAGAGGGTAATTTGATGACTTTTGGACCTAAAAAGTACAACTGACCTTTGGTTTTGGTTTTATTGAGAATTCCCTGAAAAATTGGTGCACGTGACCGGTCAGGTTTTCTCTCTTATTTGTTGCATGACCCCCTGTTTTCGGGTCAGCAAAAGTTGTATGAAGGGCTATACTTGACAAAGATATTTTATGCCAAAATTAAAGTGATGCGATAATAATTTTTTTCGCCTCAACTTCATAATGGTCGTCAATGGGAAAATATTTACTGCTGTGATACCTTCATGGCTTCATTTTCAAAGTTTTCTCGGTAGTGAATTTCCAACTAGGCGGAGGGACTGGGAGGGGGTTTCCCCCTCCCGGTCCCTCGGCCTAGTTGGAAATTCACTACCGTACACCCCCTCAATCGAAAACCTCTAGCCACGTCCCTGCACGCGCTGCCCCTTGTCACCTAGACTCAGGTTAAGAGGCAGCTATCCCCTCCACTCGCCTGCTTCCGACGCCTTTCGCACACCTTGTATCTACGCCACTGTTCGCCGATCCGACCCCTTTTCGTTTTTATTTTCTATAACAATAATCCAGATTGCCGGTGCTAGATTTTCTTCGGAGTTCTTCAAGAACCTATTATTCATTGGAAAAAATAGTAATTTCCGTCACGAATAGCGTGCTTTCCTCCTTTTTATTGGTGTTTCCTAATTAGCATGTCATTATGCAACTCATTTGCATTGACTGCAATGAGTCCGAAGTGCGACATCTGTAACCAATACATATTTCAGAATTTAGATGCATTATGATTTATTTATTTATTTATTTATTTATTGGTGCTTAAGGTCACACATCGACGAGAAACTGTCAGCTTCTCAATATTCTAACTCTGTTCAAGCTCCGCTCAAGCTCCGCTCAAGCAGGGTTGCAGTGGTTGAAGACATGTGCACCATCGACGTGCAGTACGCCTTAGTACACGGCGTCATCGTGTCCCAATTTAGGCAACCGGGATAAGGTGTCTTGCCCAAGGACACAACGTGGGTCGTCCCGGACAGGGGTCTAACTCGGGACCTCTAGCACAGAAGTGCAACAATCTACCACTGAGCCACTGCGCTCCCAGTTCGTCTGAAGATCGACTACTCTAAATTTATTTGATACAGGCGTTGCCCTTCAGACGCATTTAATTCAGTTATTGGCCTGAAATTAAATTCGATGCGACGGTAGTGCGACGTCTGTCAGTTAGGCCTATTAGATACGTCGCTCTACCGTTGCGTCAAATTCAGTTGAATTGGATTCGTCTGAAAAGTCGTCTACTCGTATTTAATGGTTATATACGTCGGACTACCGTCGCATCGAATTCAATTAATTGGAATTAATTGAATTCAACGCAACGGCTGTGCGACGTATGTAACATGCCTTAGAAGGTTAACAATCTTTATCCGTGTATTGCTTTACATATTAGTATAAAAGCACCGCCCATGAAGCTCACAAGGTTGTAACAAAAATTGTTCGATAACACGGAGTGAGGCGCACAGAACACATCATTCAGAGAAAAACTGTCCATGCCAAAACTTGGAGACAGGTAAATATTTCGGCTGTATGTGGAGAACTGAACTCACCCTTTTCATCGTATAGACTATCAGTAAATCGGGCATAAATATCTATATTGGAGCTTTCAAATATTTATTCTCATAAGAAAAATCATGGTCACTAACAAGAGCAAAACGATAGATGAAACTATTGACAAACATGTCCTGATCAGAGTTTCATATATCGATTTGTTCTTGTAATTGGCCATATATTTTATTATGAGAATAAATATCTGAAAGTTCCAAGTCAATTCCACCAAATACCGAGTCAGATACAATATTTGGACAATGCCCCTAGCGTGGCTCCCACAGGAAAAGTTGAATATCCACATTTTTAAATTGCTCTGAAGCTTCCACATCTTACGTGTTGGACTGGATCGATCGAAATGTTTTCAGGATCCCAATCTTATTTTCCCTGACATGCCTTTGTACAAAAGGAAATTGTTGGAGTTGTTATTTTATATAATCTTATTTGTTTTACAAGGACTGGCGAACAAGTTATGCAACTTATATTAACGCCTCTCCTTGGCCCAATGGCGTAGGTGTGTGGAATGACCTTCATGGCGGCAACTTCGTGGCCTAGCTCTTCTCGAATACTACGAAGGGATCTTTAGCCTGCACGGAGTGTGTCTCTCTCCGCACAGAGGACAGCCATTTTACGTCCCCACCCGATAGGACGGTACGCTGTGACAGCATCAACCCCACAATTGATGCTGGCAGAGAGTGTTCGGACACCTCGAGAATTTTCCCCGACCGGGGATCGATCCCGGAACCTCTGGCATGAGAGACCAGCGCACTTATCCACCCGGCCACCACTCTCTTATAGGAGATTTAAACATTAGAATTAAATTTTGTGAGTTGTTTATGTGACCCCAATATCGCATTCATTCTGCTGATGATGCTACACACACAGTCAATCGGTTCTGCAAATCAAGCCAGAAAATAAGCAGACTGTCATCTGCAAAGATGAGGTCCCCAGAGGGTGAATTGAGTGATGCTACCCTGCATAGCAGGGTAGCATCATAAAAGTTACCCTCTGTGAACCTCAATCTGAATCAGGGTCTCAAAACTAAACAGAAAGTGGTACCCAGAGGATAAATTGGCCCACGGTATGGGATAGCATCATCAAATTCCCCCTCTGGGGACCTCATTCTGCAAATGTCAGACTGCTTACTTTCAGGCCTGCTGCAAATGAAGGTATTTGGTACTCTCAGTCGAGCTGTCGGGGTCCAATATTACCGACTTTCAGTAAGGTATAGGTGCTAATTAAATAAGACAGAAAGCTTACCCGTTCTGACTATTAGTTAGTTACATACAATTAAATTTTCACGAACTTGTGTTTTGAATTGTAATCCCGACTGCCCAATATCACAACTACATCGTAAGGGCATGCATTCGTTGGTCCAATGCGCCCAACCCAGTAATTACCATTCAGCGCAACAAGCATGTATAAGTCGGGGCACGAGCTATGACTGCTCACAATATGACTGCACAGAGCATTAAATTATATCCTAGGAAGCAATGAAATAAAAAAAAAACTGAGAAACGTTCTCAAAATATCCCTAGAGGCGCGCGCGAACCTCCCCCCCCCCCCCCCCCCCACAAAAAATACACGAGATTGTCTTGTCAGATCAAAAGAAATCGCATTGCAGCTATAAAAACACAAATTCAGTTGGGGAGCGTATTTTCAGCCTACCTATAAACTGCCTGCACTTAATCCCCGACCCACCGCCCCATTCTCCCATACCCTTGACAATATACACGCCCACACTGCTTCTTCAGCCCCAAACTCAACATTCAACGCTGATGGGACTTTGAGAGGATGGGAACTAATGAACTGAGTCATGGGATAAGTACAGGGGCGTTAATTAAAATTTGTACTGCTGCCAACCCAGCCTTCTGCATACCAACCTGCCGCCATTACTACACACAGGTGGGGAGAGGTAAAAAGCACTGACAACCAAAGCAGGAGATGGCTTATAAACCTCGGATATTCAGTGATGGTCTTGGCTTACAATCTAACAGGGGAATGCAAATGACACACATTTAAAACGTCAAATATATACGTTGAATAGAATACATGGAGAATAGGTAACCAAGAATAATTCTCAGATTCTGTGTAATAGCATAACCGTCACAAGATGTGTTTCCACCAGTCGGGAGGCAGTGATGGGTACAGACAGATCGCGCCGTGTGTTTCACATAACGAGTTGGAATGGCGTAGTCATACTACGCCATTCCAACTCGTTATGTAAAACGCTCACCGATTTAAATACATATCGTGTTCTATGTTTATTACACATCTAATGCATTAAAATTTAATTAAATAACAAATTTTAATTCCAATGTTTAATTCTAAAGGTGAAGAGTCCGTTTGTTTTGTTTGAAGCAGTACTGATCAAATGGATCGATCAAAATTACATTCGTTATCTATTCTATTGTAAGTGTTTGTTGAAATTCGTATCGCTGTTTCTCGTCGGCTGGTGTCCATTCACACCTAACCATTTTGGTGGCTGTTACTGTTAGTAAAACTATAAGTACAAATTTAGGCAGATTTGCAAAACAGCTGGGAGAAACTTTTTTAAAAGAATTTCGAAGCATGTCAAGATGGCCGATGATTTACCGAAATAAAATTAACCAATTTAGATATAACGGGATACACAGACGGCACTGGGTTAATGTTGTGGTTGGAAATGATTGTTTTTTTTTTAATATTATCTCACTTTTGGTTAACTAATTTTTTGTGAACCCATTTTATTTTGCTTTGGAGGTTTTCATTTTCACACTGCGCGACAGACGATCGATAATTATATAACGAAAGTTGGAAATTTTTCGAAGCGTAACTAATTACTCTTCGGGAAAGGAACTAGTATAAACAGAAACATTTATGTCATAGCGGCGATTCCGTTAAATACAGGGGTTTAAAGTTTAATAGATGTGTAATAATCAGTGAAGGTCAGACAGGGAGAAAGTCTGTCAATCAACCTTAACTTTTTAATTTTCTAAAAAGTGCTTACACATTTCTTGACGCATCTTCCTTATGTTGTCTTTAAGAATCTACGTAATAATATTATAAATCATTACATTTATTTTAAAAACAAAACTTTGAAAATAAGCTAGCGATTACTTTCTATTTCAACTGGTACTTGAATAAGAAAATGTCGAACATTATTTTACAAGTGAAAGAAACTCAACGCTTTTTGACACGATCAATAACGAAATTGTTTCATTCAGATGGCTGGAAAATAACGTTTTCACATGCAAGGTTTCATGTGCTTTTCTCGTGATCACTGGGAGATAATTCCGGTACATCAAAAAAATTGCAACTTACTGTTGAAATCATCATTTAGTTCTTTTCCCTCAGTGTATCAAACAAGTTGCGGGTACAGGACTTTTAAAAGAGGGTACGGTCGAACATTGTAGCGAACATCACTCGGATACCATTCACATCGATGTCTCTTGGCATTCTTGAGTGCTCAAATATAACTGCGACATCGTACCGTATTCGGGTGCAAGATGCATCCAAAAGCATCCACAGGAAAAGAGTGGCAGGGCAATACTGCAGTGGAGAACACAACAACCCTTTATTCTTAACCCTTTACCCAACACAGACGATATCAAAATTTATTATTTTAAATATTATTTTGTAAATGTTTTCAAATAATTTCAACAAAACCATATCTTGTGACACCTCATTGGAACGAGCTCGACATGATATGGTTTTGTTTGAAATTTTTTGAAAAATTTTCAGCTGCAGAATTTGCATATTACATAGTCTCAAAAACATAGGTTATGACCCCTCGTTGGAACGAGCTCGTCGAGCTCGTTCCAACGAGGGGGCATAACCTATGTTTTTGAGACAAAAAATGAAAAAAATTAGTAATTCAAGAATTTTTGTTGCAAGTGTCGTCTGCCTTTCATGTTAGGTAAAGGGTTAAAATGATTCCAAACAACAAATTTAATGATTTTTTTCTCCTTAAATTGTCATAATCTCCCATTCATATACCAACAGAGTAGCTATATGGACTACCAAAGTCAAAAGGTTATTCTCAGAGAAATGACAACCAAAAACATTAACCCTTCCATTTTTCTCAAAATGAAAGTGTCAGTGACACTGTAGCTCAACTTGTGTAAGACATGTACATGTATAGTATGTGACACAGCAATGGCACACATCTAGATAATGACCTGATAACAAAGGTACATATAAAGTATTGTAACGGTCTGTACATAAATACTGACCGCAGACTGTAACAAATGTATAGGTAAAGTGTTGTAAAGGTGGGTAACAGTTAGATGCTAAACTAGAAAATAAATCTCCATGGGGTTAATGTTACAATGGGGATCCTTGTATGGCGCACCATAAGCCAAATGTTAGCAATTGTTTTGGCCCGTTTCATTTAAACCCTTCTAAGGTTGATTCATAGTACCGGGTAATTATTAAATATTTGTCCAGTCCTTCTTAAAATATAGGTATTTGATTTTTTTTATCTTTAGGTCATAGGGTTCCCACGGATGATGAGGTTTTATTTTTCTCATTGTAAATAGAAAATCGGGTTGTGCTAATAAATGCTTACCCTCCCAAAACAACACAAGTATTAACACAGGAACTTGGCTTCAACACATTTGAATATACACATCCTAGGGATGCTGAATTCAAGAAACATTATTTCGTCTGGTGTTTTTTGAAAAGATTTTCAATTATCTCCCTTTTTGAGTCCCCGAATGGGTCTGACTGAACCCAAAAATATTTGTTCTCATAGTACAGTGATAACAAAGGCACCCAATAAATTTATAGCAAACATCACTGACATAAAAAATCTTCTTTACAGGTTCTGTACAAAAATTAATGCACAGAATTCCCATAAATATGACTGCCCACAGACATTTAGAATTTTTGACCGAGTCCCAAAGTACTCATTACCATCCCATGATGATAACAAACGTAGTCCTACAAGTTGTGTACAAAAAAATGATTGCACCTAATTTCAGTACAAAATAGGCCGCCGGCAGCCATCTTGAATTTCGGACCGCACCCCAAAACACTCGTTCCTGTCCCAAGGTACCCAAGAAGTTTTGTGAAGACCGGTTGATAAATACAGCCTCTAGCCCGAGCCGTATTGACATGTGCACTTACTGTGTATAAGTAGCACTGAATAAATCAAAGTTCATCTAATTTGCATAATTTCTGCACGAGAAAAAAAAACAACATTATTACATGTAATGTACTCCATGTTACTAAACATTCATTCAAAAATTTATTCAAATCAGAACCTTCATATAGAAGTTCTGTACAAAAAACTGACTGTCCCTAATTTCGGTACAAAATGGCCGCCAGCAGCAATCTTGAATTTCGGACCGCACCCCAAAACACTCATTCCTATCCCAAGGTGATAACAAAGGTACCCAAGAAGTTTTGTGAAGATCGGTTCATAAATACAGCCTCTAGCCCGAGCCGTATTGACATGTGCACTTACTGTGTATAAGTAGCACTGAATAAATCAAAATTCATCTAATTTGCATAATTTCTGCACGAGAAAAAACCCTGCATTAATGTGATGTATTCCATGTTACTAAACATTCATAAAAAAAATTTATTCAAATCAGAACTTTCAAACAGAAGTTCTGTACAAAAAACTGATTGCACTAATTTTCGTACAAAATGGCTGTCAACGGCCATCTTGAATTTCGGACCGCACCCAAAAACACTCGTTTTCGTCTCACGATGATAACAAAGGTACCCAAGGAGTTTCGTAAAGATCGGTTCATAAATACGGCCTCTAGCCCGAGCCGTATAGAAGTTGTGTACAAAAAACTGATTGTACCTAATTTCGGCACAAAATGCCGCTGACAGCCATCTTGAATTTTGGACCGCACCCAGAAACACTCGTTCTCGTCCCAAGGTCATAACAAAGGTACCCAAGAAGTTTCGTAAAGATCGGTTCATGAATACAGCCCCAAGCCTGAGCCACATTGACATGTGTACTTACTGTGTATAAGTAGCACTGAATAAATCAAAGTTCATCTAATTTGCATACTTTCTACACAAGAAAAAAACCCCGTATTATATATGATGTATTCCATGTTACTAAACATTCATACAAAAATTTATTCAAATCAGAACTTTCATACAGAAGTTCTGTACAAAAAACTGATGGCACTAACTTCTGTACGAAATGGCTGCTGGTGGCCACCTTGAATTTCGGACCGCACCCAAAAACACTCTTTCTCGTTCCACGGTGATAACAAAGGTACCCAAGAAGTTTCGTGAAGATAGGTTCATAAATACGGCCTCTAGCCCGAGCCGCATTGAATTGTTGACGGATGGACAGACGTCCTGACGGACTGACGGACAGACGGACAGACAGACAGACAGATGGACGACGGGCCATGGCATAACCTCAAATTATGTTGAGCTAATAAAAAGGAAAAAAACAACTTTTGTTTCATAAAGTGTTTGGATAAAGTACAATTTACAGTAGATGTACAAATATATGTCATAAGCACACTCTAACATGAGAAAACCATATTTATACCATGATTACCTATTCTACTATATACAAAAAGCCTATGACATAAATTTTAGCTTTACACACCAACCGTGGTGAACATGCCAGCAATGGGATTTCAATAGTTAAAATTTACACCTACAGTGGAATTACATCTAAGTTGACCTTTGGTGACCTCGCCTTGAGAACTTGTATAAATTTATCACTTGTCGCCTCCTGAAGAGTGAAATGAAACCGACAATTATTTATTACGCTTTAAAATACGGTTACCAGATAAGATGCGAAAAATTAACAAACATGCGTTGTGATCTGTTAATAAAGCATCCATAACTCGAAATAGTATGTTGTTAAAATGAAAAAAGGCCTCGTGATCTGCGCATTTCTTTTTCCATTTCCTTTCGACAATAAAATTGCCAGCGGAGGTACCGTCCATCGGTGCTCATGCAAACAAAAACAGAATCGGGCGTGTGAATATTGATTTATTCAACACTTAAACAACTCTTATTAATCGGGCGAACGTGGTATAAATAAAATATGACCAAAGTAGCTTGGTGTACCAAATGTTCACCACTTGTGGTGAAGTGGTGTTAACCGCTCGACAAAGGCTCGCGGTTAACATCGCTTCCCCATTCGTGGTGAACATTTGGCTCACCAAGCTACTATGGATATATTCTATATGTCCTCAATGAAAAAAGAAACAAGCAGACAAACAGTGCTGGCTATATGACCCCCACTGCTGCCACCAATTTAGCAAAAATGCTTACACCCTATCACATTTCAATTGGATTGACAGAAGCTCCAACTGTTTCCCACATATACAGTGTACAGAGATACCAAGCTACTTAGCAAATTAATAAATCACACTTTTGGGCGATAAAGACACTGTCAAAATGAGATGAAAGTGGAAATTTCCCCTAGCTTTGTACTGAGACCGGATTAAGAACTGATGTGCACTCTACCCAATGGGTTGAGCCCGCATGTTCTAAAATGTGTGAGTACTGACCAAATGAGACCTCTTGCGGTACTCATGACTGCCAAATTTTCAAATTAAATTGATCAGGGAAGATGAAACTTGGTGAGTGGGATTAAAAAAAGAATCTTCCCAAATACATCCAAAATTGAGTTTTCAGTCCCTCAATTCTGTGCAATATCACATCTCGTCTTCATTTGAACTACATTCTCAAATATCAAACCAGCATAGTACATTTAGCTACACGCCCATTCCAGTCTATCTCCACTTGTTTGTTATTTAAAAAAAAAATAAGTCGCTGAACCTGATTGGGATCAAAGTAGTGGCTCATTCCAGTCAGATCCAATAACTTATTTTAACTGAGATCTTCTCAACACAATAGCCTTATAAACTGCTAGGTATCTCTATTTGTTGGTTTATAACCACGGAAGGCATATTACATTCTACATGAACAGGGTGCAAATTTTTAAGGTAGTTGTGGTTGAACTAGGTAAGAAAAATGTCAAACGAAAGACCAAGGACAGAGGAAGCACACAAAATGCCATTTATGAGACAGATGTCTATATTCGTGTGGAAGTCTCTCTTTGGGAATAACAAAACACATATAGTGGACCAAACATTATCTATTGACTAAAGTGAATTTTTTGATTTGATTGGTTGATAGATACGTGGTATGAGACCATATTCATTGAAACCCACGATATGTCCGCCCAGCCACTGACAAATTTCCTATACCCAGTGGAAGCCTCGTTCCGAAATCTACAAATTGTCCATACCCCGTATAATTTTTTTTATACCAGTCATATCGGCATATTTTCACAAAAACTCTTTTGCACAAAAATTCCACAGAAACCTGTATGGCTCAACAATGGAAGATAAAGGATCTCATGCTGTGTGTGTTCACACATGAAATAGATTGTACTTCTGAAACGGAAAGTCAATAGATAAATTCGTTACCCCGTGTCTGATCACGTGGTACGAGTTTTTACCTACCCGAAGCCAGCCGTATCCCATTCGGCCTTCGGCCTCATGGGATACGGCTGGCTTCGGGTAGGTAAAAACCCGTACCACGTGATCAGACACGGGGTAACTAATAATAACTGATTAACTCCTTGAATCTGCGTGATTGATTGTGAAAATGGAAATAAATGTTAAAACTAGTGAATGTTTTCAATGGAGAGAAGTTTCTTACAGTGTAGTGGTTTTTAACAATGAGAAATTGTCAAAAGGACAGTTTTTGTAATATTATGTGCAAAAACACTTCAAACCAGTGTTTTTCTCCGAAAAAATATTAGAAGGGTGCCTAAAAAGCAATCAAGGATAATAATATAGCTACAGTTCTGTTCAAAAGGGGAAGTTGTTATTTCAACATGGAAAAATCAAGTAGAACCTCACCTAAATTGCTCTTATGGAGAAAAAACCTCCTGTTCGTCTCACCAACACAACATTTGAATCAAACCGCAGACTTAAACAGTATATGTCTCATTAATTTAATTGACCTTCACACTTTCCAAAATAAAGAAAAATCCATGTTCAGTGACTGTTTCTCACATTTTCAGCAAATATATATATGGACAGAAGGATTTAAATTCTGAATGGGAAGAAACGAGACTTGTACTGACTATATTTGGGGATGAGGGTTAGTTAGCGGGTGGAAATCAATGATAAACTCAGTTAATACTGCCATTTCATATTGACATGGCCCTGATTGACTGAAAACACATCAAAATAAGCGAATTGTACCATCTTTTTTCCACCTGAGATCAACTGTTCAGTTGACGAGCATTTTATGCATATCACCCTCCAAATATAGGCACCTTTTCATGAAAAATGTACTTGTCTAAAATTTCCACCCAATTACAAGCCGACTTGGCTTCAGTCGTAAAGGTATTATTAATACCGGTAGATCCAACATCCAAAATTTGTTTTCTGAAAATATCACTCGACAGAAATCACAAGAAATATCACTTTAGGTTACAATACACTGGTTTTTTTTCATTTGACGACAGTACAACTCTTTCCCCATTTCCCGACCTCATCGAGCTAATTTTGGCAAAAACAACCATATATCCGTTTAGTTTATCACCTCTTGAAACAATAAACTGAAAAAAACATAGGTCGCCATGTGACTTTTGCCTTTAAATTTGGTGATTCCTGTACACCCACCAAGTTTCGCACTGAATAAAATAGACATACTTTTGCCTACCCCCACCCAATTTTTATCTTCCCTCACACTTTTCAGAAGACAGTTATCACCAATATTTTATATTTTTTTTAAAAACATGCACTTTAAAATTTTATTCATTCTTGCAACCTCAGTTCATTTTCCACCAACTAGATAAATCAGGGAACTTTTATCCTCCATTAAAGATTGGAGTACAAACCACTAGAGGCGCTTTTTGTAGGAAAACAGTGTATTGTAACCAAAATCTGATTAAAGAAAACATATTTCACGTCAGAGTGCTGATCGCCCTACCGAATCTCTTATCACGATGTGCTGAATATCAGATTTGCAGGAGCAAAAAAGGACAACGCCGCCTTGTTACTACTGATAATGTTACAACTCCGCATAATGTTACACCAACGTATAATGTTACAGAAAATGTTGTAAACATCCGAGAATGTTATAATTTATTTATTTTTTTATTTATTGGTGTTTACGGTCACATACTTATGCACAATGGCTAATCATGACCGTGACAGTTTTACGGGTGGAGGAAGCCGGAGAACCTGGAGAGAACCACAGAGAAAAGACGAGCAGATGCCAGGTCCCCAACATCGCAACTCCGCACTGCAGCACAGCCAGAATTAGATTGGTTGAAGACATGCGCACCATTGACGTGCAACACGCCTTAGTCACGGCGTCATCGTGCCCTCATCTGGACAATCGGGGTTAAGTGCCTCACCCAAGGACACAACGCGGGAGTCCGAATTGATCTCTCAGACGGTCACCCATCCGAGAACTAACCGGGCTCGACGTTGCTCAACTTCGGTGATCTGACGAGAACTTTTTCTAACGCATAATTTTATAACAATCAACGCAGACTGTTACAATTTTTCCAACGCGTAATGTTAACCCTTTACCCAACCTACCGTCAAAACCAGACAGCGATATTCACAAAAATCGACAATTAATTTTCGTTATTTTTTTCATCTTTTTTCTCAAAAACATAGGTTATGACCCCTGTTTGGAACGAGCTCGTCCAGCTCGTTCCAAAGAGGGGTCATAACCTATGTTTTTGAGACAAAAAAATGAAAAAAATTAGTTATTCAAGAATTTTGTTTGCAATTGTCGTCTGGTTTTCATGTTAGGTAAAGGGTTAAACAAATTATACATAACGTTATAACATTACTTATACTCTGCCCGGTCACCACTCTTTTAGATGAGCTCCAACTTGAAGTCGCGTAGCTATCAGTTACCATCTTAAAACGCATGTAGTATATGAGATGGGTTTCTTGCCAGGTTAGGGGGACCTCAGTTGGAGACCCCGTCCAGGGAACTTATTTTGAAGGTACCTAGTCACGTGATATACATTTAGGTAGCCATAGTAACCCTCCATCTCCTAGCGTCATCACCATGGTTATACGCACGCACGTGCTTCATGGATGTCAGGTTAGGGAAATGACCAATTTGGGGAATTTTTTTAGACAGATCAGAATCTCGTTAGATTTCTCTCCAATTAAACCGTGATGGGAGGGGAAGGGGGCACTATGTTATCCGGAGGGTATATTTGTCGACACGAATAGTCTCATCTTCTAAGAAAGTAGTATATCATATCGTAATATATCTGACCCCTTTTGGGGCCGAATACCTCAATTTTTGCGTATTTTGAGTGACCAAAACCCAATTTTCGCATATTTCTCTCGTTAAAACAATATCCTCTTATTTGTTTATTTTGCTAAACGCTTTTCCAAAAGTTAAGAGTGAACAAAAAAGGAGGAGTTGGTGGTGGTAGTGATAGTGTAGGTGGCTGAAGATGGTGAAGGGGTGGTGGATCTGAGAGTACAGGTGGTGGAGGTGGTGGAGTCACTTGGGGCAGGGATTACAGGAGGAGGGCGGGGTATGATGAGGAGGAAGTAGAGTTGAGAATGGGAGGATTGAAAGGGAGTGGGGTAGGGATTAGGATGAGGAGGAAGAGGAGGCGAAGCGATTGATATATCGAAGTAATTATGGCGAAAAGGTCATGGGTAAATGCTGTAAGAGTGTAGTACTGGATGGTATGATAGTATAGTGAAGGTTGTGGAGGTGGTGGAAGAGGTGGAGGAGGAGATGGATTTGTACTACATGTTTTGGAGGAGGTGGAGTTACCCAGAGCGAAGATTAAGAGGAGGGTGGAGGAGGAGAAGGAAGAAGGATAAGGAGAGAAGGGGAGGATGTGACGTAGGAGTGGAGGCGTAGGGATTAAGACCAGGACTGGGATTGGGATTAGGATTGGAATTAGGAATGGGGTTGGAATTATATTTGGTGTTGCATCAGGCATTGGGCATTCTTAGGTATTCTTTTTACTTCAGTTCCATTCTTCCCTTTCTCTATCTACCCCTTCCTTCTCGTATAATTATGTATCTCATTTTTCTCTTTCTGTTTCTTACTCAGATGGGTGCCCATCATCTTCTCAACTCAAGTCTCTCTGGTGATTTTGACAAATACTTGGTCAAAGATAATCACGTGTACTCCTTGTTGAATGGGCTTAAAAACAGGCTTCAGATAAATATAGTTTTTTTCCCATACCCACTCAGAATACGTAAGTAAGGTGATAAATACATCGCAAGGTGATAAATACAATATCCATGTGATTAGTTTTCTTAACCCTTTACCCAACGCAGACGATGTAAAAATTTATTATTTTAAATATCATTTTTTAAAATTTTTCATAACATTTCAACAAAACTATATCATGTGGCCCCTCGTTGGAACGAGCTCGTTCCAACGATGGGTCACATGATATGGTTTTGTTGAAATTTTTTGAAAAATAATATTTTTTCAACTGCTGAATTTACATATTACGCGGGCGGATGTGGGCGATTCGTTAGGTAAAGGGTTAACCCCAATTCCAAGAGTGAAACTCGGAATCTCCTATATGTATTAAAGGATGTGCTTAATATATACATGCATATAGGTAATGAGAATGGCTGCGCTTTTAGCTCTTGCGGAGAGCTATAATCGTACTCTGTGATATGATTGTAGCTCGAACATTGTTTGACGAATAATGTTCAAACATGGTTTGTATGGAGTTTATCTATCATAGGTAACCCCCGAAAATAAAACAAGAACACTCTTGAATCCACATAGCTGATCTACTCTGGACGACTTTGAGAACTTAGAACCCATCTTTCCCTTTTAATCCTTTACCCAACGTACCAAAACGCCCAAACCTGCCAGCGCTATTCTCAAAAATCGCCAATTAATTTTCAATATATTTTCATTTTTTGTCTCAAAAACATAGGTTATGACCCCTCGCTGGAACGAGCTCGTTCTAACGAGAGGTCATAACCTATGTTTTTGAGACAAAAAATGAAAAAAATTAGTTATTCAAGAATTTTTTTTGCATGTGCCTCTGCTTTTCATGTTAGGTAAAGGGTTAGGTCTCCTATAGTAGGGCAAGTGAAGCCCATAAAAATATTATTTACTACCATTCTAACTGTATTACTCCACACTAACTACACAACACTATTTTTACTGAGCGACTTGGTGTCATGGAACCCCTCCCCCAATTTCATGTTCCATTCAAATCACACCCTTGTAATTACTGACTCCAATCCCCTTCTTAAAGGGTGGACCAGAGCTGTCTGATATTCGTTGATTGACCGATTCGCACTAACACTCTTGGCCATTCAACCATTCTCCATCGACTTCAACTGTAACGCATTCACATTTTCTCCTCCGCGCAGTTTCGAAATATTTCTAGTAGGAAAGAAGTTCGGTGGTGGCGAATCACACTTGAAAGCCTAATTTTTTTCCTCTCTCACGGTCTCTCAAATCTTCATCTCTTGTGAAATCACACTTTTCGAGGCAAGAGTGTGGAATAATGAGGCACAATATGGCTAGTCTTGTCGATGGAGCACGGTGCAATGTGCCATTTCAGGTAACTGAGTAATCTACTGAGGGGTCGTTATTGTTTCTGTAGAATACAAACTCACAGTTATTTCCACACTTGTGCTTCACCAAAACAAACCCCATTATTTGAGGAGTCCTGAGTCCAAATCATTTTCCAGTGTCCATGAATGAGCACGCTATCCTGTAGTAATACAGTCCACCACGAAACTTACACACGCAAGAGAACCTGCCTCTAACACACAGACATTTCCCCAGTATTTAGCTCCACCACTGTAAATATGTTGTTCATATTTGTTTTAATAATTTTCTTTTGCCTGTTGTTATTTTTGCCTTCTTCCATTTTCATGTATCCCAGCATTTAACCCTTTGCCCAACGCAGACGATATTAAAATTTATTATTTTAAATATCATTTTTTAATTTTATTGAAAAAATTCCAACAAAACCATAGCATGTGACCCCTCTTTGGAACGAGCTCGACGAGCTCGTTCCAAAGAGGGGTCACATGGTATGGTTTTGTTAAAAAATTTTCAAAAAATAATATTTTTTCAGCTGCTGAATTTGCATATTACGAGGGCGAATGCGGGTGATTCGTTGGGTAAAGGGTTAAACCAGACTGTTCGATTTGTGTTAGGAAAGAGAAGGAAATCAACGTTTACCCACCCTCACAATGTATATGTAGTACACATGAAGCCATGCCAATGGGGGGGGGGGGGGGGGGGGGAGTCTTTGCTGTTGATGGTCTATGGTGGGCCCGGTGGTCGTTGTGATGATGATGACAGTTAATATAACCTTGGATGAGGTCCGGGCCAGCTTGGATTACGACCTAATATCACGGTACAACACAAACAACCCTTCCCCGGATGGGGAGGAAGATTCGCCATTCCACACCGAAGTAAATAACTGTAATTATTACCTACCAGAAGAATTAAGCGTCTCACTCGGAAACAAAGATAAATATTTCTCGCTTTTCCACATTAATTGTCAAAGCCTTAGTGCACACTGGGATTCCCTCCATGATCTCTTGTTTAACCTTGAAGGAACTGAACACACCTTTGACGTAATTGGCCTCATTGAAATCTTTAACATACAACCTAATATGACCTACTCCCTTCATGGCTATCACCCACTGATCAAAGTAAACAGACCAGATGAGGATTATGGTAGATGTGGCGTTGGATTTTATATAAAGAAAAATGTTCACTTTAATATTCAAAATGATCTCTCCATCTTTATCCCTCACGTCATAGAATTACTTTTTATTGAAATCCATATCAACAAAATTTGTAGAGTAGTGCACATACCCAATACGCGCCAAAGCAGATATAGATATATTCCTCAACAGGCTAAATGAAATAACTGATAAAATAAATCAAGAAAATGTGATCTCTCAAATAATGGGGAACTTTAATACTGACCTTTTAAAAACCACCATGTGAAAACCGAAAAGTAAATTAATTTTATGTTCACTCAAGGCTTCTCACCCGCCATTACAAAACCAACAAGATTGACTACCCACTCGGCAACCCTTATAGATCATGTATTAACAAATAATCTCCAAACAACGTCTGAGTCGGGGATAATAACAACTAATGTCTCCGACCATTTTTGGAGTTTTTCATGTGGAAACTCTTCTCGAGCAAAATCGTAAGAAAACTTCTGTCTGGCTGCGCAAATGTATCCCAGAAATCAAAGCATTGTTCAAATCACACCTTTCTCAGTGTGATTTTGCAACAGTCTTAGATACAAACTGTCCAGACTCGGCCTATAACACGTTTATGAGTAACTTCCTTGAAACATTCGAGTTGATGTTTAGTAGTAACAACAAGTTTATTAACCTTTACCTAACATGAAAAGCAGACGACACTTGCAAACAAAAAATTCTTGAATAACTAATTTGTTTTATTTCTTGTCTCCAAAACATAGATTATGACCCCTCATTGGAACGAGCTCGACGAGCTCGTTCCAATGAGGGGTCGTAACCTATGTTTTTGAGACAAAAAATGAAGAAATAATGAAAATTAATTGGCGATTTTTTAGAATAGCGCTGGCCGGTTTTGGCCGTTACGTTGAGTAAAGGGTTAAACAAAATCCTTGGATAATGAAGGGCTTGGTTATTTCCGCTAATAATAAAAACAAATTTTATCTTAAAAAGTTAAAAACCCTACGGAAATATACATAAAAAAGTATAAAAACAACTGTAAAATATTCAATAAAGTTAAAAAACAATGCAAAGCTATAAAAATATCCCCAACAACAATAAATACAATATTAAAAAGAGGTGGCAAATATTGAATGAAGCCATTCTAAAATATAAGTGGGAAGCATCATCACCGACTTATATTCTAAAAGATAATAACAAAATAAGTCATCCGACGGACATAGCAGTAGAACTGAACGCGTACTTCGCAAATATTGGTACATGCACAAGTGAAACATACCCAAGCCAACAAAATCGTTCTGTGAGTACATGAGCAGAACAAACAACTTTTATATCAATCCAGGCTGTACCACTGAGGTTAAAAACATTGTGAGATTCCTAAAAGTCAAAGGTAGCCAAGATTGTGAAAATGTTAGCTCAGAACTTGTCAAGGACAGTACTGATCCTATACTTATCCCATTAACGCGCATCTTCAATTGCTCATTTGCACAAGGTGTGTACCAGACAGAAGGAAAATCGATAAAGTCATCCCAATATTCAAATCCGGTGATAAGCACAGTTTTGGCAGTTGCGGGCCTATCAGTCTGTTGCCAATCTTTTTCAAAAAAATTAGAAAAACTCATGTTCACTCGACTATAAAACTTCTTGAATCGTTTTAAAATTCTACATCCCCATCGGTAGGAATTTAGGACGAACCACAGCACAATGCATTACGTCATGCAGTTACTCAAAATGGTAGCCGAGGAAAATGACGAAAAAGTAAAAACTGCATACTTGCCCTTTTTCTTGACCTATCTGAAGCATTCGACACTATAGATCATTCAATTCTAATAAGCAAGTTAAAAAGTTACGGCATACGAGGCTTAGGAAGAGGTCAGTTCACAAGTTAATTAACCGGAAGAAAACAATATGCTGTTTATGACGACCGTAAATCCGACCTTGCCCCGATAACACATGGAGTTCCCCGAGGTTCCATACTCGGACCCATGCTATTTCTACTGTACGTGAATGATATCTGCCAAGCAATATCCCTAAATCTTCTGTCGTTTGCGGACGCTACAACTGTGTACTCATCTGGCCCAAACCCAAATAACATAGTTCTATTATTAAATAGAGAACTGAAAAATCTTTTCGAATGGTGCTGCGCCAACCAGTTAGTCTTAAATGCCGCGAAAACAAAATAGATTTTTATTAACCCCTCATATAAATCGAAATCTGTCACACTTCCACACAACGTGCTCATAAATGGACAGAAGATAAAAAGTGGGTTCTGAAAATCCAGAAAAATCTATCAAATTCCAAGGGATGTACATCAATGATAACCTATCCTACAAATATCATGTATCCTATCTTTGCAACAAAATAACCTGCACCAACTTTTCCCTCAATAACGTAAAGACCACACTCCCACATGATGCGATGAAAACTCTGTATTTCTCGTTAATCCATACCCATCTTACATATGGAATAAACATACGGGGAAACGACCAGAACCGTAAAGAATCTTATGATGTTGCAGAAACGCCCTGTGCGCATTATAAATAACAAAAGGTATAACACGCACACAGAACGCCTTTTTCTAAAAAAATAGAATACTCAAAGTACCCGACTTTTTAAAACTTAACGCTTGGCTATTCGTATTTGATTGGTATCATGAAAACCTGCCAGCTTCATTTAAAAACTACTTTGAGCTAAATGATAATTCTTCTGGAAGTTTCAGCAGAAGTGGCCTCCTTCATACAAAAAAAAAAAACCCGAACCAAATCATTGGATTATTTACCGACAAATATGTACTCTAAAATCTGGAACGAGTTGGATAGGAATATCAGAAATATAACCGAGAGAATATGTTAAAAAACAGCTAATGTTAAATTTACTCTCTTCATACTCACACAATGGTTACTGTAATAACCCATATTGTTACGATTGTAATCCCTGAATGTGATGGAGAACATTGTATTCTTCACGCCATAATGTTAGTCCAGCTTATCTACGTCTGGTTAAACTGTACTTATCGGTTAGGAAATCTTGAATGCAAATCCCCCGATATTAATACTGATGTTGATATTAATATTTGAATTAATATTGATACTAATATTAATATTAATATCAATATTAATATTATTATTGTACCACCAACGTATTCCAAGCATTGGTCTGGTCTCCTCGTGAACTCTACCTGACTCCGAGGAATAACAAAAATGTAACTCAGTTAAATCTTATCAGACACAATGAACTGTCGGTGACAGGATGTGAGATGTTTCGCAGTGAGCTACCAGGTGATATCAAACCATGACTGCCATGGCATGTCTTTATCCTTCCGTCAAACTCGCCTAGACTTGAAAATGTATTACATAAAATATTATCTGACAGTCTGGTTTAAAAAAAAATGCACAATGTAATGTGGGAGATAACAGAAAGACAGTCATTCTGGCTATGTTGTCTCCCTGCGGTATACAACCCATGTGCTATGTTGAACATGAAGGTTGTATCAAAGCAGAACATTTTTCCTCAGTGTCAAAATTATTTTGTCATTGCTGGTACTACATATATACTGTTATTTGTATTTGTATACTGCTAAATAAAATCAATCAATCAATCAATCAATCAATCAATCAATCAATCAATCAATCAATCAATCAATCAATCAATCAATCAATCTTCTAGCCTATTTAAGGGGTGTGTTTTGATTCTTGCACTTTCTCTTTTTGTATTGGGGTACATTTATACATACCACAACCTCCCCTGCCTCCTCTTTTAACCCGCCTTTCCATGGATTTCATACCACCCACATCTCCTGCCTTCAGTCTCCGATACCATTTCCATCCACTTTCATCCTCTCATACTCTGCCAAGCAGCTCTTCCTTCCGCTACCTTCACCCTTTCATACCCTCTCTCAGACCACCCAGCAACTCGTATCTTTTCTGGGTTTTTCTCTTGTTTGTTATCTTGTCTTTATTTCGTTTGCAATTATTGCTTATTGAAGCTAGTGAACCGCAAAAAATGGCGCTCGGGTTGATAGGGTAGTCCCGTAAAACTGTCACCGACACAATGTGAGCTTAGCCGTTGAAAATGTCCGAAAGACCCACTAATCCATCCTTCAACAAAAATGTTCAAGAATTGATAAGTTCATAGTCGGGTAGATTTCCACTCGGCAGGTGTTCTCAATGGAAATCATTCTCTATGTGCTGTACCCTCTCTGCTATACAATTTCGAACTTGCATATACTTTTTCTGCGACACAGACAATCATTCGGCATCGTACGTGCGGTGAAGATACGTCCATAATCATGACATTTTTCTCCATTCGCCCTATTCCCATGACCTCTCTCTCTCTCTCTCTCTCTCTCTCTCTCTCTCTCGAGAGAGAGAGAGAGAGAGAGAGAGAGAGATGCTAGGCCGACTAAACCCACTCTGTCCGTTAGCAGAACACAATCCATCCACACAAAGCCATCTCCATTACGATGTGCACTATTATCTTTAGTTCAACAAGTTGTCGCATCGCAGCCCCTTGAAATTGATGCCATAACACTACATATTACCCACAATCCGAGTTTATTTAACGTTATAACGTTATCGGTTAATTTGTTTACTGTTATGCAGATTGTAACAATATGCGCTGATTTTTATAACATCATGCGTTAGAAAAAGTTAATAACATCATCGGTTGTTTACAGCATTTTTTGTAACATTATGCGTTAGTGTAACATTATGCGGAGTTGTAACATTATCAGTTGTAACATGCGTCTATAAAAGTAGGAGTATCCCTTCTAATATCAAATGTGACGCTATCTTCAATTTCACAGCTTGGCCCTTTACCCATCCTAAGGCCAAAACCAGCCAGCGTTACTCGCAAAAAATCGCCAATCAATTTTCATTATGTTTTTCATTTTTTTGTCAAAAATATAGCTTATGATCCCTCATTGGAACGAGCTCGTTGAGCTCGTTCCAATGAAGGGTCATAAGCTATGTTTTTAACGCATAAAAAAGAGAAAAAAGGAAAAAAAGTTATTCATGAATTTTGTTTGCAAGTGTCGTCTGCCTTTCGTTTTAGGTAATGGGTTAGTTTGATTTCTTGTACTATTTCAGATCAAGATTACATCTAACCATGTTACACACAGAGTTAAGCTACATTGCTGGACCAGTCGAAAAATCTGTTCCTTACACCACGATTCCAAATATTTTCAAAGAACGGTCAGAAAAGCAACCTGACGATGAAGCGTTCATTTTCTATACTATTGATGGTCAAAGAAAAAGTCTCTCATTTGGTAATCTGTACGAAAAGTCTCAGCTGTTTGCGTCCTCGCTGATATCACTTGGAATCAAGAAGAATGATAGAATTATAATGTACAGCCTGTGCAATACAGAGGAATGGTTGATAGCAGAGTTTGGAATAATTCTCACTGGTGCGATTCCTGTAAACTGTTTTGTCATCTTGGAGGACGGGTCGGACATGGATTATGTCATGAAGAAAACACACCCTGTCGCAGTAATATTCAGTGTGGGTCACGCGAAGCGTGCAGTTGCTGCAAAAAGATTGTTACAGACAGGAGACTACCCGTTTGTGAAACATATCATTACTTTGGATTCGGACGACGACATGGATGGATATATACCATTTTCAGAGTTGATGAAGAAATCTGATGCGCACAGCCCTCTCCCATCAATATATATTGACCCCGATGATCTGTTGGTGATATACAGATCATCAGGAACAACTGGTCGACCAAAGTTAGTATCTCATTCTCATTGTTCCATAATCAGAACATGTACACTTGATAACGAACCTTTACTTGAAAGCAAAATGTTTACCAATGCGGGTTTCTCATGGCTGGGTGGGTCAACGTTTCCGGATATTATAAATGGAACATCCAGAGTTACTCTTGCAGGTGACATTTCATCTCTTGGACTACGTGACATATTAAAATTTGTTGAAAATGAAAAATGCAGTATACTTTCACTAACTACTGATCTTACAAATCGGATAATCTTTGAGAACATGCCACTGCCTTTGTGTGTAACATTAGTCACACTCGGAGGATGCCCTATACAAAAGAATAAAGTAAAATTATTGGAAACATCGAAAGCTTTGCGTTGTGGCTACGGAAGTCTAGAAGCGGGTCGAATCGCTGCAGTCATTGTCAGAAAGGGGTGCACTCTAGAGGATAATATAGGTGGATATCCTATGTCCGGAGTTGAAGTTAAAATTGTGAATGATCTGAATGAAGTAGTCCGTAGAGAGTCTACTGGAAGAATCTTCGTGAGAACCAAGTCTAGATTTCTAGGATACTATGGGGAAAAAGAACTTACTGATAAAACAGTAACAAGAGCTAATTGGATAGACACACACGATGTCGGTTATATAACAAAAACTGGAAAGCTTTTCGTGATCGGAAGGCTAGAAGAAGGAATTAAACGGGGAGCCGGAGGTACCAAACACACATCAGAGATTGAGAAGGTCATAAAAGACTTAGAAATAGCTGATATCCACAATTTAGTTGTCGTGCCGGTTCCCGACATTATAAACAACCAGGAAATATGTCTTTGTGTAATTCTAAAGTCCGGAAGACATGTAACAGAAGACGATTTACTGATTCTCGTTCAGAAAAAAATAATTAATCCATTCTACAGGCCAAAGTATGTTGTTTGTGTGGACTCGTTTCCGGTAAACGTGAATGGAAAAGTAGACAGAAAAGAACTTACAAAATCTGTTCTTGAATATTTACAACTCGAATGAATAATCAGTTTCAGCAAGGGAAGACAGAGGCGACAGCGGTTGTTTACAAGTTTATTTTTTCTTATCTGACAAGGTGAACACGGGAGCAGTTATATGTTTTTGTTGCTCTGAAATAAACGTAAATATTATATTTCTGCTTTAATTTAAACAATATTTTTGTTTCAAAGAAACATGTTTCATGGACACATCATTTGGAATAAACTCATGGAATAATATCAACGATCTATATTGTGCACACTGTAACAAGTCCAACGGAAAAAGATACGGATATTTCTGTTTTGACCGGCCACGACTGTGTTTTCACGTTCAACCAAATATGAGTACTCGGAAGACTTACTTCAACCAGTGTTTATATGATGTGAAACAGATAAACTAATTTAAGTCCGTGAAGTAAGCTTGATGTTGGGCGTTGGACAATCGTTTTACATTCATATTTAGAGATTTTAACGTTGGGCATTGGACATTCGCTTGAGATCCGCTTCAAGTTAGCTTGAGGTTCGGCGTATGACATTCGCCCGTCGTCAGTTTCACGACGTGAAACTGACGACGGGCGAATGTCAAACGAATAGCAAACGTCGAACGAGAAACGAACTACAGGTGAATGTCATACGCCGCACGTGTGAAACTGACTACAGATGAATGTCAAATGCAGAAAGTGAAACTGACTCCCGTAACAAGCGAATATTAATCGAGTGTCAAACGCCGAACGCGATACTGACTACAAGCGAATGTCCAACGCCCAATGTCAAACTGATTAAAGGCGAATATCAAACGCCGAACTTCAAATGAAATTTAGGCGACTGTCAAACGAATGCCCAACGCCTAACGTTTAGCTAACTTCACAGACATGAAGTAGTGATGCAATATTCGCCGTGTGTCTATAGTAACACGTGGTGATACTTTCCAAGGCTAAATTTATGTCTGAAGTTGCAAGGCTTCGACCGCATCATAAAGAGGGGGTCTTCAAATACCTTTCTTAGCGTGGACGTTATGTTTGCTTTTCTTTTTAAATGAGTTGGGATTAGAAACAATAATGTTTGAGAGTTGTAATCTACGTCTTTTTTCAACACGGAGGAAAAGCGTAAAAACAAAATTAGTTCAGAAACGACGGGACGCTATTTATATGCCTACGCAACTTGAAAAAAAGGTTTTTACTGTAGTTTAACTGTTTCTGACAACCCCTTTTCAGATTTTTGTAAGCAAACGGGAAACAAGGTAATTCTAATATATTAATCGGTGTTAAAACAAAGACATGGATAAGCAACCAAGAATTCAAACCTGACTCCCAGAATGACACTGGCTTATATCTCACTGAATACAGCGAAACGAGAGAGTCTGTCTTATATTTGTCGTGAGATTCAGTTATAATTTAATCCTACTGCCCTTTTGGGCAAATCTGTTGAAAGGGTTAATTTCTTTCGGTTTTCCTCTCGGGGGAACGACCTCGTTCCAGTTTATCCAAAAAGGGGGGCACTGGAGTATAGCGCTGTCGGTCATAGCATTGCATTTGTTTACTATAATAATAATAATAATAATAATAATAATAATAATAATAATAATAATAATAATAATAATAATAATAATAATACTTTGGCTGATTTGTCGCTGTTCTCAGGTAAGAAGGCCTTGATCAGCCCTGTGCTCCTAAATGTCCCCACATCTCTCTTCCCAACATTGTGAGACGAACTGATTGATAACATCCCGTACCCCATTCTTCCCAATCTCACCTATGAACATACTTACCCTCTCCTTTGTGTGGTTATCCACGAACCACATGCCATTCATTCTCCCATCCCACTCCCATAGCATACTCCCGGTGAATCTTATTCTGTTAGACTGGTATTTTGGACATTATAATAGAAAGTGTTCCAGGGTCCCCATTACACCTAAATTACACATTTGGCACTCATTTTCATTATCTTTCCCAGCCCCCCCCCCCCACCCACAAGCTCCAGCGACCGCGACCTCACCTTGAACAACAATGACCTCCCTAAAGGTGTCATAAAGGCACTCTTCAAAGCCTGGCTTCTCTTTATCATGTAGGCCACCCAAAAGACCTCTTTGCTTTGAACCCCCCCCCCCCTCCTCTCTCACCAATTCAGGCTACAGTCTGCCATGACTCTTTCTCTGAGGATTATTGTACACTCGGTTATGCCCATTTCTAAGTCCTAGATCTCTATTGAATGGTTCTCTATTAAATCCCTCACCTGGTCTGTCCACCCTGACTTTGTGTTTAAATTCCAGATATTCTGGAACATTAATTTACACTGTCGGCTGTCCGGGAGAATTACCGTTAAGATAGCAGAGTTTCATTAAGTTTATCCTGTCCTTAATTCTCGTCCGCCCAAGTTACCCCCCCCCCCCCCCACCCCACCCTTATTGCTTCTAGTGCTGCGGAATTACTTGACACCGTCATTCATCGGCCTGCATCGTTCAGAGGTATGTACAATGCTACTTCCTGCTACAAGTAACTTCTTTTTATTCCCAACTATAAAACAGATACTTCAATCAATCAACTTCCAAAGTGAATGCTATTATTTTCGGAAGGAAGTGATATCTAGGCGAAAGGCAAGAGTTTTGTTGTTTGCATAGCGGCAAATCCAAGCTCGATCCAAAGAGAGGTCACATGATGTGGTTTTGATGATTTTTAAAAAAAAATAGTATTTTTCAGCTGCTGAATTTGCATATTACGCGGGCGAATGTGGCCGATTCGCTGGGTAAAGGGTCTTAAATATTATGAAAGAAGATTCATAACAGCTGTAATTTTAGGATTACGCCGCGTAGTTTCACTTATTGTGTTAAATTCTTGACGTCTTCAATGTGAATTAAATACTTATTGATTGGAATATATGTAACTCGATCTCGACGAATAACTATATATTTGTGAATAAAGTGTCTGCGTGAAGATTCCACGAAAAGTGCGTAAACAAATAGCCCATAACAGTGTTGAATTCCTTGCAGAATTCGACTGGTGGTCGGAAAGCTTGAGTAGTCTCTTCAGTATAGGCATATGTTCATTCAGAATCGCCAGAAAACCATAATATGCTGGTCAATTCAGAAATAGGTTTTAACACAGCTTCCTTGAAAGTGTGTGCGTATGTATGTAGCCTATGTCGGAGGGTGATCCCAGTAGTATATTAGAACCTCCATTCCGCTTTTCATTGCTAATGCTTATGTTTCACGGCATGGAATCAGTGAAGAGGACCCTCCTCGGACTGAAGGCGAGACGTAATGGTGACGAAACAATGGTCAAATTTATTCGTGAATCGCTGTTTTCTTCGCGCGACACGTGCCATTTCAATTGTCCGACGAATCTTTTACCCAACACTCTCGATATGAAAAGTTGTTAAATTGATTTTTTTTTCAAATGTTTGCAAAAATGTCGTTCCAATGAGGGAGTCAAACAATATAGTTTTGTTGAAATGTTTTGAAACATAAAATCAGTCGCTCATTTTGTAAATCAGGCGGGAACATGTGGCTGATTCGTTAGGTGAAGGGTTTACTGCTGTGGTGGGGGTGGTGGGAGGCTACGAGGATCAATACCAAATAGTAAAGCCACCTAACAGTTTGCAACTTAATTGGAACACTGAATCCAGGACTTATAATTTGCAACGATAAATTTTTGATTCCCACGAATTCCTGTGGCGAGAATCAGTTTTCACTTCTTAAATATCGAGAATCTGAGAGTACTGTTATATCCATGGGAGTGCAACGTGTTCATTTGCTACAGTAAAAAGCAAACGTCTGTATTTAAATACTTCTGAAGGTTTAACCTTTCAGGGCCCTGTTTCAGATTGGGTGGGTTTTTTGTCATACGTGTAAGTGTAGAACACATGTTCCAACATGCAGGGTTTTGGTGGTCAGGCTGACGGAAATTACAATACTGTGGCATTGGCGTTTAGTGAAGGCTTGTTACAACCTATAATGTTACAACTCCGCATAATGTTACACCTACGCATAATATTACAAAAAGGTTGTAAACAACCGATAATGTTATAAACTCCGCATAATTTTATAACTTTTTCCAACACATAATGTTATAAATATCAAAGCATAATGATTATCGGTTAATTTGTTCAACATTATGCGTTGAAAAATAATGTTATAACTTTAAATAAACTCGCATCGTGGGTAATTATTGAGTTATGGCATCAATTTTAAGGGCCTGTGATGCGACATTTTGTTGATTTATGCAGAACTAATGATAATTGTGCTCATCGGATTGAAGGTGGCTACTCTTGAGTTCCAAATAAAAGTACAGGGCGGAATAAAGGTACAGAGTGGAAAATCGGAGGAATGCAAATAGAAGTACAGGGCTGAATAAATGTACAGGGTGGAAAATCGGAGGAATGCAAATAGAAGTACAGGGCAAAATAAAGGTACAGGGTGGAAAATCGGAGGAATGCAAATAGAAGTACAGGGCAAAATAAAGGTACAGGGTGGAAAAGAGGAGGAATGCAAATAGAAGTAGAAGGCAGAATAAAAGTACAGGGTGGAAAATCGTAGAAGTTACTGTCATTTCTGTAATAACCCTAACCCATACAGAACTGTTACCTGGGCTTAATTTAAAGTCCAGGTAACAGTCCTGTTTGTGTTAGGAGCCTGAAACAGCCTCAAGTACCCATAGTATGTCTCAAAAATTAGGCATTCACTTGACACAGACGGTATTTTTAATAAACAAACAGGTCCAAATAAACTTCATACAGGGTGGAAAATATTCTAAAAATTAATAAATATACGGGTATGTATTATGCTATGGTGTTCAGGTAGCATCCATTCCCCTGAGTTAGTTCCAATGTGTTCTATGTGCCTACTGGCACACAGAACACATTGGAACGCAAGGGACGATCTATAGATGTGCATAAAAGTTTCTGAATTTTGATTTGGCGCCACATGTTATTGTAAGAAAATCGGTTTCCATTGAAAGGCTCCTAGGGTGTTTAATTTGAAACCTTTAAACTATGCTAAAGTGTTACGGTAGCATATGTAGATTTCCTTAAAGGTTTCGAAATTGTGATTTTGCCCAAGGTGGTCCCAGTGGAACCACTTTTGTTGTTAGAAAATCAGTTTCCGGTGGACGGCCCCTAAGGGTTTTAATTCGAAACGTTGAAAGTGTGCTCATATGTTCTGGCGGGGTCTCCAGATATGCATAAAGGTTTCGGATTTTTTATTCAAACCCGTGTGGCACACGTAGCGCCATTTTTGTCGTTAGAAAACCGATTTCCGGCGAAAGGCTCCCAGGGGTTTTAATTCGAAACGTTGAAAGTGTGTTCATACGTTCCAGTACGGTGTCTTGATATGCATAAAGGTTGTGATTTTTTAATTCGGCCCCATTTGATGCCCGTAGCACCACTTTTGTCGTTAGAGAATCAGTTCCCGGCAAAAGGCTCCTAGGGGGTTTAAATTCACGCGACCATAATTTTACACTCTGATTGGATAATTCTGTTTGATGTATGTATAATAATATATGAAATGTCGCTAATAAATTAAGATAAATTGATACACTAATTCCCTTATTTTGTAATGTTATTTGCTTTTTATTGTTTCTATCATATTTAAAATACAATGCATTTTTCAGATATTACACTTATATTATTATTAAACCATATAGTTAGTTTGAACCTTAGCGTATATCCATTGTTGTACTGCGAACAAAATTATTTTTCATCACTTACAATCAAGGATGTGAAATGGGATAAACAGTCGAAGGCTTTGCACACACAAACAATATTTTTAATATACATCATGTCAGATGGAGAATCCAATCTCGGTTGGAGAATTTTCAGCAGGAAAGAAATAATATTGTTATTTATCAATCAATTTAATGTGTCAAATACTACCTTTTCATTTCAGTTTATATCAAGCATTAACCAATAATCGAGAATGCAAATGCGGGGATATACGATAGATGCTTTGCACACAAATGACACCATCTAGTTCTTCTTCGTATAATATGAAAAACTTCGAACAGAATGCAGAAATACCAGTGTGTCAACTTAGACAAATTTATGATAGTGATTTCAATTTAACTGCAGTAATTTTTGCTTTGTTTCTTTTTATGTTTCGTTTTGTTTCTTCTTTTTCAGTTAAAATATCACCGATTTATTTAATATCCATTGTTACTCAATATATCCATAAAACAGAATTGCTAAATAAAAAACATAAAATACTTGAAAACGTATTTAATTACATTTACAAATTACTATTGGCGCCAATTAATCACTTTAAGACCTAACAAAGATAACAATCTGTTTCTTAGAATCCTCTGCATGGTCTCTTTGGCTCCTTTTTATAACCAATGCAAACATAAAAAAAACATAAATAGTCAACGATTTATGTCTGACATTTTAAACAAGTTAATAAAATTGATAAAATTGTCCCTTGAGTGCATTGCAAAGCCTTCCTGCACTCAAGGGACGAAATAAGCCAGCATCCATGCTATTCTGTACATTATGGGGCCTAAAACATAAAACAAACCAAGAATAAGAACTTTGGATGGCAAAGAAATAATTAAAAAATAAAAAATAAAATAAAAAATCGCCCGCTTTCCCGCATGAAAGTTTACAAAAATGGCCTGAGAAAGAGAAGATCTACTTTGTGGGGCCTAAAAGTTTATGTGATCGCCTTTGTAATCACCGTTAAAGTGAATATTATTTAGATTAACCCCGCGCCCTACCACCAACATAAAAATCTAAAAAACACAAACCAAAGAAAAAAAGAAAAGAAAAAATGATTTTGGGGGTCAGCGTACTGATACTTGCTAATTTGATGAAGTAAATGGCTGCTCAGTAAATTCGTGTACTACATCAGTCAATATTTTCACGCTGAAAATATTAGTCTACCCCAATTAATGAATATGGACTCATCCAATTAACGCAATTGGCCTCACATGGAGGATACTATCAGGCAGGGCTCAAAATAAGTGGTTTCGCGTCGCTATTTGCTATGCAAAACATGATAAAAGCTACACAATTTTCAATTATGTATAGCATTTTGCGATACAATATATTCAACTGCAGCCTAATAGGCAACAGTTGAATATCTTGTATTGCAAAATGTAAAAATGAAAATTTGCAACAAACTTTGCAAGCTAGTTCACTGATGCTTTACTCCTGATATAAGATTAACTCTCCGTCTCGCATTAGCAATTTCATTTGTAACGTGAATTTGATTAGTTCAAATTCATCCTGCATTGTTCCTGCATTTTGCATAAAATACGCAGACAAAATAACTTTAAGCTCATCAAATTAAGAGATGTTACGCATTTGGAAATAACTAAGTCCATGCAGTTGTTAAAGGCAGTTCAGCTGACAAAACATAGCTAGTGCTTCATGTGTTGCAGCTCATTTGAAAAAGCACAGAAATGGATGGACATTATTATGTCTGCCCAGAAGAGTTCAATACAAGAGACTATGGCATAACTCCGGTATACAACAACTGCTGTGCAATTTAAACAAAATGCTATTCATTTTTCGGTAATGTGTAGCATTTTGCTTCGCATAGAAAAAAAGGTATTTTGAGCCCTGCTATCAGGGCTGTTATTATTTTTGTTAATTATGAACTAGTATCAGGGTTCAAAGGCTAACAAGGAACGAAGGTAAACAACGTCATGACAATTCGCACTGTAAAAATCCGCTTCTCATTGGTTATGTGTGTCATTTTAGGTATTATTCTTTTGTCCGGGGTCATCGAAGTTAATCCAGGACCACCACGAACTGGGACAGAGGACGTAACTAGCATTTCTATACTTAATTACAACATAAGAAATATCCGAAACAAGCTTGATAATATTGCAGAGGATATTGATGACTTTGATATCATCTGCTTCACCGAAACACACTTTGATTCTAGTTTTAATTCAGATACCATACTGATCCCTGGTCACCTCCCACCAGTTAGAAAGGACAGGAATCAGTACGGCGGTGGCGTCGCGGTTTATTTCTCAGAAGATATATATGCCAAGCGTTTACCGTTACTAGAATTTGATCAGTCTGTTTTATGGCTCGAGATTACCTCAAAACATAAATTCCTGCTTTGCTTAGCATATCGCTCGGTTCAATTCTGTACCGTCAACTACTGGGAGAAGCTGGAAGCTGCCATCGAAGACTCCTTTTGCATAACTCAATCCCTGATAATTACTGGAGATTTGAATTGTGATCTTCTCAACCCGCCTAGTCGCTTAAACGATATCATAAACCGTTACAACCTAAATAACGTCATCAAACAACCAAAATGTATAACACCACCATCAAGTGCCTTATTAGACCCAATAATAGTTAGTGACACCGTGGCAGTCTTAGACTCAGAAATAAATGAACTTGGCGTCTCTGACCATAAGGCTGTGTCGGCAGTTATACAGACTGGAACCACACAACACGAAACAAAAATCCGACATATTTGGAACTACAACATGGCTGACTTCCCCAAAATGAATAACTTGATCTCCGAAACAGATTGGTCTTTCATTTCAGATATTACCTCGCTTGAGGCGTCACGTCATAAATTTTTTACCAAATTTTTGGATATTGCCAGGGAATGTATTCCGTTTCATAGGGTCGTCATCCGTCCTTCTGATAAAACACTCGGCTCTTCGTCGTGAAATTCGTCGGAGAGATCGTTTTAGGAAACAAGCTTTGAAAAATCAAAACTCCCAATTAATGGAACAGTACAAACATGCCCGGAACAAGGTAAATAATATGAAAAAGAAGGTTAAATCTATTTATTTTTCAAACTTGGATACTTCTCTGGGAGCGAGTAGAAACCCCAGAGTCTTCTGGTACACCGTTAAACAGTTACTGAACAACTTTGAGAGGAAGCCCTTTTCTTAACAACAAAGACGATGCCGGAAATATGACTATGGTAACTGATGACAAAGACAAAGCTAACTTGCATAACAGAACTTTTTTATCAAATAGTAAGATAATGATAACAGACATACTTTACTTGATTTTAAACCCAAGTGTTCTGAAAGTCTTTCTGAGATTAACTTCTCTGAGGATGAAGTAACTCGAATCCTAGGGAATTTAGATACCAAAAAGACAACTGGTCACAAGCTGCCACTTTAGACCCCAGGTTTAAACTTCGTTGGTGTAACAATGAAGAAACAAAAAAAGTGAAACAACAAATTATCACAGAAATGAACCAACATGAGAATGAGTTGAAATCCACCAAAGAGGTTAACCCTGCCAAGAAATATAAAAATGACAGAGGTGACTCCACAGATGACTTTTTCAGTTTTATGGAAAAGTCAGACACTGCAGTTATTGATAAGGAGTTAAATGATTATCTGCATAGTCCATGCATAGAAATGACATCAAACCCCTTAACATTTTGGAAGCTTCATTCAGAAACTTATCCACTTTTATCCATTCTGGCATCTAAATATTTGACAATGCCTGTATCATCCGCCCCTGTGGAAAGACTTTTTAGTATTGCTGGTAAAGTGTTTAAACCTGATAGATGTGCCCTTAGAGACGATACATTTCAAAAACTAATGATGGTAAAATGCAATAGTCACATATCCCCATAAGATGTGCTAATGTAAAAAAAAAGTATATGTTAGTCTACACAAAATAAATTAATTGGTTCTCAGGCAATTCTTTTTTCAAATCAGGGAATTATGTGAGTTTGCAATATATTTGACTTGTTATAATTTATGAGAGAGTGCCTATAGGCACTCTCTCATAAATTGTAACAAATCAAATATATTGCAGCACAAAAAAATAAATATACATCTGATGCATCAATGAAAAAACTTAAAAAGTTTCGAGTCTCCTGAGTTTGTACTAATATTGTAATACACTGAAAGACAGTAAAAAGGTTCAATTCCATAAGGGATTGCCTTATTTTTTTGCCTAAGTTTGAATTGTTTTTCTCAAAAAAAATGTGTCATAAGATGTGCTAATGTACAAAAAAGATATGTACAATATTTTATTTGTTTTTGTTAGAATTGAAAGTTGAAAGTAATAAAGTACATGTATGGATCTTTACTGAGTGTTTCTTGTTATTTCATATTGCAATAAAGTATACACTACATTGAGGGTGGATTATGGCCAAATCATCTGACAGTTGTATTTTCCACCAATATAAATTCATAATTTCTGAGAAAGGGCTTAAAAACCACTTGCAAATGTTCTGTTGATAGACCTCCATGTTAACCCTGGGGTCCACCAAAAGATAATTTGTCAGTGATTTCTCCAAAAAGTTGTGAAAAGTAATTGAAAGTAATTAAAAGTAATTAATTACTTTTCAAAAAGTAATTGTAATTGTAATTAATTACTTTTAAAAAACAAGTAATTGTAATTGTAATTGTAATTGCATTTTCCCAATGTAATTGTAATTAATTACTTTCAATGTAATTGACCCCAGGCCTGGTCACAACGGCATTAGTAACCATCTGCTCAAAGAATCCAAAACCACAATATACAAGCCATTGGTTCAATTACTTCGGCTCTCCTTCTCCTCAGGTGTCTATCCATCAGAATGGAAAATGGCAACAGTCGTGCCTATTTTTTTTAAAAAAAAGCGGATGCGCACGACCCCAATAATTTCTCTTCTTAGCCGTGTAAGTAAAGTTATGGAGAGGATTGTCTTTAACCAACTGTAAGGACACTGCTGTGTTAATGGCTTATTTTTTAAATATCAGTAAGGTTTACTGCCACAACATAGCACAGTTTATTAGCTAATTGAAATATATCACAATCTTTATTTAGCCTTTGACGGTAACCAGTTTTCTCTTGGAGTATTTTGTGACATATCAAAAGTGTTTGATAGAGTTTGGCACAAGGGTCTAATCCACAAACTGAGGCAAAATGGTATATCTGGACCACTAATCGAGTGGTCCAGCAGCTAATTATCAAATCGTAAACAAAGGGTAACTGTTAACTCAGTTTTCTCCGAGTACCTGCCTGTAAATTGTGGTGTTCCCCAAAGATCTGTCTTAGGACCCTTCCCTTTTCTGATATACATTAATGATATTTCTGAAAATTTAGACTCTCCAGACGTGTGTAGATTATTTGCAGATGATACTAGTGTAACAGACTGTGGATACGAACTAGATGACGTTGCTATAATGTGTAATGAAAACCTTGCGGACATTTCAGAATGGGCAAACGCTTGGCTAGTTACGTTTAACCCCTCAAAAACAGAGGTCCTTTTACTCACCAAGAAAAATGTTAAACTAAATACTGCTGTAATGTTTGGTGAGACACCAGTTGAACTCACAAAGTCACACACTTACCTCGGTCTGTCCTTGCAGAGGGACTTAAATTGACACACAAATTAACAAATTGTGTAAAAAGGCTAATTCGAGGTTGTCTCAGCTGAGAAAACTTGAGTATATCCTTAGTAGGAAAAGTCTGGAAACTTTGTACAAGTCATTCATACTCCCCGTTATAGAATGTGCAGATGTGGTGTGGGCCAGCGCGTTGGACTGCCTACTTTCCAAATTGAATAGAATCCACGTCGATGCAGCTAGAATAATATCCGGTTTAACAAGATCTACCCCTACAGCGATTTTACTCGCAGAACTGGGATGGAAAACCCTTGAACAAAGAGGTCATATTCAGAAAATGATTGCGTTCTTCAAAATTGTAAATAATCAGGCCCCAGCCTATCTCTATGACCTATTACCCCGAACATTTGAGGACTTCTCCCCGTATGGCACCAGATCCCACTCCAACTTTCAAATACCACTTGTACATACTGAAGTTTTCAAGCGCTCATTTGTCCCCTCGTGCATTTCGGAATGGAACGCTTTGCCTCTGGGAGTCAGACAGTCGAGTTCTCTGATTAATTTTATTGAACATTTCAAGTGGCGTGTGTAGGCCACCTAAATACTTCAACACTGGGGATAGGGCGACTAATATAATACATTGCAAACTGCGAAATTCCTGCATTTTTAAATTTTTATAAGTTCTCCAACTATATTTGGGACACACCAAACTGTTCATGTGACTGTGGGACTGAAGATGCCAATCATTACTTCTTTGACTGTAGTAACCATATAGACGAAAGACTAGTCCTGTGAGGGAATCTTGCGCACCTGACAATAAGATCGGTCATTGATCTTCTATATGGAATTCCCAACTTACCCGATTCAGGCAACTTTCACCTAATTCGTACCGTACACAACTTTATAAAAGCCACGAAACGATTCTGAGACTAAACCTGTACAGCGGAAAAATCGCCTAGCATGTCATTGCATTCTGCTGACTTTCCAAATCAGTTTCCACGACGTCTGTTTACTTCATACATGGTTTTCTGCTTTTCGATTGCTTGTTCTGCTTGTCCTGGTTTTACAGTAGTATGGGATTCGGTCAGAAACTTGGGGTGTGGAAAATGACCAGTAGGTTTACTGACTCAAATCGGCAGTGTTGTAGCATGAGAAATCTGTTCCGACTCTCGCAAAGTTGATTACCCAACTTTCTTCTCTAACTGTGTAGATACATGTTTTTTTAAAGATATTTTTTACGTTTATTTCGCCATTAGTACACATTTATGTAACTATCATTGAAAATATGTAAACATAATTTATAACTTTAAATGTATATCAAGGAAAGGATATACACTAAGTGCTGGGCACTTGTCATTCAATCCTTTTTGTTAATTAGAACAAATAAAATATGTTTAATTTAAACAACGTCATGAAAATTTGAGGTTTTTTTGTAAATTTATTTTGTTTTATTTCTTTCTTTTAAAATTAAAATTTTATTTAGAACGTAGTGTTACTTATACATCTATTTCGGTGTGACAATAACTCCATTTATAACATAGAACAATCACTGAAGATGATAATACCCCAACTGAAATGTGAACCTCTGAATGTGGTGCGCAGTTCAGAAACGTAAGGAGAGTGGAGCGCCCAAAAGTTCCATACATCAATAATAAAAACTAAATTTTAGTTCATATCTCTTCATATCCCAGATTTACTATGAACTAGCTTATGTATCTGCACCTATCCCGTAACCCCCCCCCCCCCCCCCCCTCAATCACACACACACACACACACACACATGTTGTTAATCCGGATGAAAAAAAATGTCCCAAGGTGCCACAGATTGACGTTTCTGAAAAGGTAATAGGGCAACACGACATTGCGCTGGCTGAAGTGATAATGGTTGAAAGGTTAAAACCTCTATTCATTTATTGGAGTTTAACGACACTTTCGACAGCCAGGGTCACCTCGTGTCGGGCAGTTTTACGGGTGGAGGAAGCCGGAGTACCCAGAGAGAACCACCGAGCAATGACAAGGAACTATCAGACTCTCCAACATACTCACTCCACACAAGCAAGGTTAGCATTAGTTGAAGACAAGTGCACCATCGACGTTCAGTACGCCTTAGTACACAATGCTATAATGCCCCACACGTTGGTAATGGGGGAGGGGGGGTGAAGTATCTTGTCATAGGACACAACGCGGTTGCGGCAGGTGGGATTCGAACCGAGGACCTCTCGGCTTGCAATCTGCACTTCAACCTACCGAGCCCCCGCCCCCCCCCCCCCACCCCGTTAATATCTCTAAAATGTAAGGGAGCACCCCACGTGGCTATAGTTGGAGGGTTAACGCGCTGCCGTACGTAACATTCACCCTCATCAATTAAACTTGCCCATGTGAGTCCTGATAAATTACCCAAGGATTCCGAATTTCAGACTGAATTTTTTTATCAAATCTAGTCATGGCTGCTTTACAGCAGTCATGACTAGGTTTGATAAAAAATATTTTGGAAATACTCAGCGGGTTACCAGTTGAAGCAATGCCGCACACAACATTCAATCTGCCTAATTAATCCTTCCCATTTCACTCCTGATAATATATTACCCCTAGATGACGAATTTTAGCTTAATATCTCTGAAAATGTAAGAGTGCATCTCCACTTTTGCTATGGATGAAGAGTTAATGCGATGTCGCACTTAACATTCACACTGCCCACGTTACTCTTGATAAACATTTGCCCCACATTATCAATTTTAGCTCGATATCTTTGAAAATGAAGGAGCGCATCACAGTGTTACTGTGGTTAAAGGTGGTGTGTGTATGGGGAGGGGAGGGGGGTTGTGAACGCGACGCTTGACGTAACCCCATACCCCTTTCTTGGTCAAATTACAAACAAACGTAGAGAGAACTATACCTGGTGTTGCGCAATTTGATGGGATAAAGTCAAAAGGTGGTCAAGGCCCATTCCATGTCCCTTTCATGGTCACATTATCCCTGGGTATCAACTTTTGTCCAGGTTGGCTGAGGAACAGCTCAATCGAACAATACCTTGTTTTGCACTTACTGAAGGTTTAACACGGAGTCTGACGCAAAAGGGACTCATCCTATGTCCCTTTCCTGCTCCTGACTTATTAAGCCTTTCATCCAGCGACTTGAACGCGACTTGAACGCCAAGTGCATCAGCAGTGCTTCGTTTCTGTGATGCGATGTCGCGCACCATATTATTTGTAACTGAGGTACACTTTTTCTTACGCTCCGATCCTAAAATATAATCCGTTTGATATATCTAATAATTCAGTCTCCGCCAAGATATACTTTGTCTTCAAACAAGGGTACAATGTAGGCCCAATTTGAGGCGTAACAATCAGAGACGATTTGTAATATAGACGCAGCGAGGATACTGCCTTTACTAATAGACAGCTCAATTGTTTTTGTCATCTACATTTATCCACATGTATTTGACTTGTTACAAGTTATGGAAGAGTGCCAACAGGCACTCTCCCATAAATTCTGACAAGGCAAATTCATAAAGACTCAGTGATGTTACTATAAATATAATATGATGTACATCCACAGAATATGAAGCCTTTAGGATGAAGACACTGCACTTCAGCACTCAACCAGTTAAACTGCATGCAAAATTTTTTGCCCAATCAATCCAACTTTCTAACTGTACTTTTTGGGTTAACAATGAATGCATACAGGCCTGATGTGTGAAGTCTCATTATCTTGCTTTACATTGTGTTATTGCTGCTGACACAGAAACTATACCGAGTCCAAAAAGAAAGTATAATAAACTTTGAGGGGAAGTTGTTTTAGTATTATCGACTTTAATCCCAAACAAAGTATTGTAAATTCATATTTAGAGTCTAGCTGTATGAATTTGCATAATTTCATGTTCTTACTGTTGCCAGCGTCACGTGAGGACGTCGCAGTTCAGACATGGGGTGAAATGAAAAGTTCATACATGCAGTCAATAGCGTGTATGTCCACCGTTTGCCTCTTGGGTGGCAAGACATCGACGGCGCATAGACCTGATAAGTCTCTGGATGTCACCCTGTGGTATTGCGTTCCACTCCTGCCTAAGAACATTACGTAAATCGTCTAAAGTCTGAAGCTCATGAAGTCGTACCTGACGGTCCAATTGATCCCAAAGATGTTCGATTGGCGACAAATCTCGAGAAAGTGGGGGCCAGGGAAGAAGTTCGATGCTCTGCTCCTCAAGAAAGTTACGACAGATACGCGCCACGTGACATCGGGCATTGTCTTGCTGGAATAACTGCAATCCGACGTTAGCTTTGAACAACGGGACAACAACGGCGTTAAGAATTTCGTCCCGATATCGCTGTCCATTCAGATTACCATCGTTGAAGATCAACTTCGTTCGGTGGTGCAAAGAAATTCCTGCGCAAACCATTACACTATCCGCCGAAACGGTCGCATTTCCGCACGCAAGCATTAGAAAACCGTTCTCATCATCGGCGATACACTCTTGCCCTACCATCAGCGCAGCGGAGACAAAATCGTGATTCATCACTAAAAATAAACATCTCGTGTACCCCACTACATCACTAAATAAATAACCGATGAATCAGATAAAGATTGAGGTCCTTCCACCTGAGTTAAAATCGTACACTGATTTGTAAATCAAATAACACTACATTCGGAAAATCGTCTAATGCAGTGTGAAAAATCTAGAAAAATAAAGCGGTTTGCAAGTCACTGTTGATGAAATAATCTCGAAACAGGCAGCCTCATTTCAAACATTTTGCGTGATGACGTCAAACGGTAACATGCGCTACTGGAGCCGTAAAAATAGAACCTCTCAGCCAACCCGAGGGTGAGGTTTTTAGTCTTATTGGAACATTGCGTTATGCTTTAGATATACCACGCTCGGATCGGGATTATGTGTGTAAGAATATCATTGTAAGGACGCATCAGATTGGACGTCAAGCGTCTGAGTGACGTTCCATAACATAACATAACATTTATTAGTATAAAACATCCTCTAGAGGACAGTATGCGACAATCTACAAGTAACAAGAACAAAACTAGTACTCAAAGCATTACAAATTCATCCACCAATTTTCCATGATCAAAGTACTATATTTTGTTTTACTTTTTTTTTTATTAATTTGATACACAAAAGAACGTGGAGATTTGAACTAGAATTTACAATACACATCACTAAACATATCATAATCGTCTGGCCAAAAAATCCCGGATCACGCTGCAGATTTTATGGCATAAACTGGAGGTTCTCTTTTCAAATATTAATTTGAATTTCTCAAATTTACTCAGATCACTAAAACCGTCGATCTCACTGTTCTGATCGAAGCTCTGAATAATGTGTACATTCCATAAGAAAATAGGTTTCGTTTTTTATTTTTCCAGAGTTAGCTTCACAGTGAGTACATATCCTGTCGATAACAGGCTTCGGCGGTTGAAAATGTCGCCCTCTCTCAATCATGAGCTAACTTATGATTGCTGATACGAAGCTCAGTGAGAATTTCCCGGTCTTTCGCCGAGTTCGTTTCCACTAAGTACGTTTCCATTGAATAGTCATATTTAAACAACCTGTAAGTTCTCAGTTTATTATCTCCATTATTTTTGCAGTTCTCAAATATTGACTTCTTGAACGTGTTTACATGCTGCAAGCGCAAATTATACTTGAGCTTACCTATAACATTAGTGTTAGTGATAATTGGATGTTGAGGGACAGCGAGACCGTATCTTTCCAGTAATTTGAAAGGGGATTCCGTTTTGCCTTTACGATTTCTCTGTTCAGCTACCACAATCCACATCAGGCCTTTATGATTCTCAGATATTTTGATTGCGAAAGAAGTCATTCTACTTACCGCCTCGACATATAGAGGATATCGACACGTTCTGTGCGAACCGCGCGGTTGGAGGAAAATTTCCCAAAGCTCAAGACTTTTTTACAAAAGAAAATGTGTAATTTTTCACAGGCTTTGTTGTGACGCTTACCTACGTTATTTCTAATCCCCAGACTTCACACCCATATAAGGCTATAGGTTGAATTAATTTAAAACAGCTTTGACATTGTCTTTACTGGAACCGGTGAAGTTTCATTAAATGCACGAAAAGTGAGTATAAAACATTTTGGCCTTTAAGAACCAAATCATTTTGGGCTTTAGAGTATTACCATCTTTTGAAAAGTTTATTACAAGATATGTAAATTCGTCAGCTATATCAATACGCTTCCCTCCGATAAAAAATATTGGCTGCCTTTGTGTTCCATTAACTGAAGCAGATCCAAATGTTAAACATTTTGTTTTTCCAACGTTTATTTGCAACATATTGGTTTCAGTATAATTGTGGAGCTTATTGAGACACCGTTGAAGCCCTTTCTGGCTACCAAATATCATTACAAGATCATCTGCAAAAAGAAGATGATTTAATTTGTAACCACGAAGCCACACGGGATCACACAAATTGTCGAAAATATCTTTTGTGTCTTCAATAAAAATTTTAAATAGGGAGGAGAGATAAGATGCACCCCTGACGGACACTACAGAAGAGAGGGAGGTTGGTCCCAACCCACTAGACGTTTTAGTCAAATAAAAGCTTGATTCATACATAGATTTGATCACGTTGAATACTTCACCACTCACACCTATATGTTGAAGTTTCAGCATGAGCAATTCCCTGTTCACCGAATCGAATGCTTTGCGAAAATCAATAAAAGCAGCATACAGTGGTCTTTTAGAAGATTTGTATTTGTCAATAACCGTTTTCAAAACAAAGGCACTATCTGTGATCCCTTTTCCTTTGCAAAATCCAAACTGGCTTTCGCCAATAATATTGCTATCATCTATAAAATCAGATAATCTTTGGTTGATAATTTTGTTGAACAATTTTCCGATAGTAGAACTTACTGCAATGGTCCTATAATTATTTGGATCATTGCGATCACCATTCTTATATATTAAAGAAAGAGCCGACTTACTCCAATCTTCCGAATAACAACCAGAAGTTAAAACTTGGTTGAAGAGTTTTGATAAACTATCTGTCATGCATGGACCAACTGCCTTCAGCACACTGTTACTAATATTGTCAAGACCCGATGCTTTCCCACATTTCAATTTGCGCAACTTTGAAAGTATTTCCGATGGTGTGATAGGAGTGTTGTTCAACTTTATTTTTATTACCGGACATTAAAACGATTGATAATCATTAATAACGCCAGTAGCTCCATTTATAGAGTATAATTTGGAGGAAAATTCTACTGCGGTGTCGGGATTAAGCTGATTGTCACAATTCTTCTTTTGTCGCAGTTTGTTAATAAGGTTCCAGTATTGTTTTGGGTCGCTAGATTCCAAATCATCCAACTGTTTGTACAACGCACAGAAAAATTGTTTGTTTTTAAACTTTGTTTCCTTTTTGTATGCCTTCCGTATTGTAAAATACTTGATTCATAAACTATCATTAGCTCATGCCGCATTTGATTTATAACTTTGTTTAAATCATTTTTCAAAGTTTTGCATCTATCATCAAACCACTGCCGTTTACGCATTGTGTTATCCTTACGGACCGGTAATCTCATGCACGCAGAATTGTTGATTGATTTCAAGATTGACATGAAATATTGTCCAGCCTCTGCTGTACCCTTACAATCAATGCAGTAATCATTTCTTAGGAATTTGTTATGTTCTAGTTTCGTGTTACTGTTATTAAGACGTTGTGTAGCTTTCTCATTGCTATCCGATGTCCATTTCAGTTTAGTTTGTTTTGAATATTTATACTTGTATTTTCCCTTCGTTGACAGGTTGCCTTTAACATCATATTTCAAGTGAATAACAAGCTGACAATGATCGGAAAATTCAGGGGGCAATTTTACACTAAAGTAATCGACATCACAGAAAAGCATTTCCGATATAGTAACGTAGTCAACAACACTGGCTCCATTATACTGATAGCTCGTGAAATGACCTAGTGTGTCTCCCACTTTTCTCCCATTAACTATCCGCAAACCTGCATTTCTACACATAGCCAGAAGTTGATTACCGAAACATGTCGATCCATGTTTGCTCTTAGTTTCTCAGTGACCAATATGTAATGATCGGGAAGGGGAAGGTGTTTGTCATTATCGGCTGCAACGGGATCCGGTTTCTCTCCAATTCTGGCATTAAAATCACCAGCAAGTACAACCATATCGTGAACTTGACATTCTAGTAAATGCGTTTGAATATTTTCAAAGAGTTTCATTTTCATTTCTCTTCTTGTAATTCGGTAACTTGAATTGCTTTTTTTTTGGGGGGGGGGGCGGGGGGGGGGGGGGGACGTATATAGATATAAAAAACAATCTTGTTGTCCAAACCAAACATATTTCCTTTAAATTCAACGCACAATGCAATTTCATCTATCATTTTTGCGTTTTCAAGAAATGGTTTGAAACATGTTTTATAATAAAAAACAATACCTCCCCTATCTCCGTTTTGCCTTGGAAGTTCGACTTGGTCATATCCAGGTAAATGAACGTCGCTCTCCTTGTTTTGCCAGGTTTCAACTAATGTAATGAAATCATCTTTAGTAATGCACTTTATAAAATTTGGATCTTGCAGAGTTTGACTCCCTGGACATTCCAAGCTGTGAAAGTCGCCTTTTTCGGCGTAATAGTTCTCTGATTATTCAATTCAACCATTACTGAAGCTAGGTACTACTGAAGTCGGAGCATATATATATGTGCATAGGATGTCTTATATTTGAGCAGCAGAACATTCACAACCAACATGTTGATTGCAACTTATTTGTCTCTGAAACAATATTCTACATGCTAACGCATCCTAGCTAAAAGCAGTTACCTTTTGATTTGATGACAATGCACTTATACTACGTATTTATAATACAACGTATGCAGTACTGTTTTATCCAATCTAAATGTATGCAAATTATTTATCGAACGTCTCATTTCGGTTTGAGTGCGTATTCTATACAAGCTCTGTAATTTAACCAATGAAAGTGGAGCTAACATTTTCTTTGTTCTCATGTCTCCAGGGAAGAACGATAGTAGTCATGTTTTGTCCAAAAACTCCAGTACTATGACGTTTAGAAGGGGTCAAATTAACCAATCACTGTCGATGTTACTGACGCGAGGCATAATAAACCTATACATACGGTAAATCAGAATGTGAACAAATATCTATCACAGAATCATTCCCGTGAAACTACAGGTACTACATTTGATAAAAATGCACGTAGTTCAGAGATATCCCGCTGCATTGAGAACATTATTTTGTTTACATCAACTGCTATCTCCCTTCCTCATATCGCTGAACGATCTGTGTGTGAATTATATTCCTGAAAATTACCTACAAATGATGCACGTCCTCCCTGTGTCGCAAATCTACTGTTATACAAACACTCTTGATGTCTTGGGGTACCATACATTATTTCTCTCCCAAGAAGAGATCCTGGTCATTGGGATGCCAATTATCGTAAAAGTTTCTCCGACTGACAAAACCCCCGCGACTTGAAAGGCTTGGCGCGTGATCAATAAATATATCATGCATTTTGTCACAAACACTGCGATAACATTCATTTGTCTCAAATATAACCCTATTCGCCCCGGCGCGACTTGGAGTTGGTAGCACTGACGAAACCCTGATTGTTGCATCGGGATATATTCCCCCGAATGAATGTAAGCACACCTGTTAATTCCCTGGCATCCGTCCGAATTCTATGTCGACAAAAATTAATGCCTACGTGAATTGTAATTTTATGCACATTGTCAATAGGATCTGTTGACTCAAACCAATCACGGAGGCCTTCTAATCTGAGACCTCCAATCCAAACTTTCCTAACAAATTCACCATCAACTGCCAATCGACGAGCATTCAGATAGTGCAAAACAGAATTCCCAACGACAAGATGAACTTTTTTCACCAATCCATGTCGCTCATTTCATTGAAACTCAGATGCGATATGCGACGGTTGTTTCCTCTAATCACGTGCACATGGCAGATCATTTTCACTGACCGAATTTTTTAAAATGTCAAATCTGTAGGATGTTTCAACATTTGTAATAATATTTTCAACTGCGAATGACTCACTATAGTTTGGACATAGTGAATGTTCTTACTGGCATTACGATCGAGTGAATTGTGCTTGAAACGATGAGACTGCGTGATTTGTTTTCTTTTTAGAGGAACTAACAATTCTTCTTTTTACACTGAAGTTCACTTTTTTAAAAATTTGCTGTGAATTTAAATCGTTCATTTCAAGTTCAACATTTTCTTTCTTCAATGCTTCAACTTCAACCTCCAAACTGCGTATACGTTGATTGAATACATCCTCCATTTTTAACTGCTCCATTCTGATATCTTCAACGAGAGACTGGAGCTCGGTTATAGTCATACTCATCCTGAAGGAAGATGATGCCCCACTGTAGTTGAATCTTTTTCGCGACTTCTGAGTTTCTCTGACAGTTGGTGTGACGAAACTAGCATTATGTTTATTGTGTTTATTACCTGTGTTATGATAAAAAGAGGATGGAGTTTTTAATGTTTTTAATGAGGTGTTCTCGTTGTTTGGGGAATCGTACTCTGCAGTGCTGAGTGAAAACTCTGACACCGAATTTGATGTTGAAATTTCAAGTCCAGTAGAATCCTAGTTGATGTACAATTGGGAGTTATGATCCAAGCCATCAGTCTATACTTGTTCTCGTACCTTGTATCATTATTTTATTGTTAGTTCTGTAAATGTGAATAGTCGCCTTCCTCCTAGGCTTTCTTTTGGAAATAACAATAACATCCCCGACGACAACTCCTTTTTGGTCAGAAATTATTTTCCATACTGCACCATTTTTCTCAGTTTTTCTTTGATGCGTTTCCATATCGAGACACAGATCCGCCATTGTATTTCTCAAAACGATTGCTATCAAACTTGCTGGTGACACATTTTCCTCGATCTTTAGTTTCTGAACACTCAGTGTCGTTAACATCGTTCTTTTTCCTCAAAACCCTGTTAACATTCAGTTCATATGGGAAAACGTCCATGGACACAGATCCTTTCAGAAAACCTTTAACAGTCAATTCCGAGGTGGACATTATAAATAATTAATTCCTGGTGATCACTTTTATCAGATGTAACAATAAAACTTGCAGATCACTTACAAATATCGAATGAGTAGTCCCATCACTGCTCACTTCTGTCTTCAATAGTTAAAAACAATTCTATTCCATTATAATAAATACTATCGGAGCAGGAGCAATTTCTGTTGCGGCCATATCGCACGACGTCACCCATCGACGTGAATTAAATGCTTCAATACAAATCAGTGTCAAGCAAGAGAATGTTATCAGATCGCCGGGGGTGATATTTGTCTTTCAAATTATCAGCTTCCTTCACCAAATTCAAGTTTAGTCGTGGAAGAAGTTCAGAGCACTACACGGATATAGTTCGGGTGCTTTCTTGACTGCATTTTTGCAGTATTTCACGCGCGCTACCGGGGCGCGTGAAATACAGAAACTACTCCACCTTGAGCCGTTGTCTCCAGTTCCCCGTACTCCACCCTCATTGTGTTCAGTATTAGTTTTGCACGACCGCGCCATTGTTTTTCCTACACACTAAGCTGCTCCCTCAACCCTGATGAACACCACTAAGTTCAATGACCGCTTGATACTTGTTGCAGGGGCAACCGCTTGAAATTAGTGTTCACCAAACTATTCGTGGACTCATTCGACAAGTGGATAACCACGTGCTTGGTCAGGCTCTCAGGTCACCAGTCTAATTCTGTAAGGATCTGTTGTGATCTATTTGTTAACCCTCTTTTCGTGAACATTTGCGCGCAGACTACCGTTGATATAAGGCGACGGTCGTTCTAGTCACATTTGTATACCGATTTTCTTTCGTGCTCCACTTATAAATATTTCAGTCAATAAGTATTATATAATTCACATTCTTTTCTACTTTTGATATCCCTGCGCTTATTTTTCGCAGCACCCTGTGTGGACCCCACATCATCAGAACCTTCTCGGGTATTTTCAGGAAATCACTCCGTTGACTTTTTGGAGGACCCCTGAGTGACTCGTAGCGGAGGCCCTATTACAGGAAATGAAGTACACTGAACCGGTGAATAGTACTCACGAAGAGAAGTCGAGATTTGTTTCCAGAGCTGTTTATAAGTATTTCTTTTTATTAGTTTTATTTCAGGAAAGTGTAATTTTATTTTTAGTTTGTATGTGCGTTGGGGGAGGATTATAGGGTGAAATAAGGAAGTTTAGGTAATAGGTTTTCCCGAGTTTGAATTTGTTTACGTTAGTTGCCTTTTTTCGCGTGTTTTGTGTTTTGCCGATTTCGGTCATTAGGCCCCACATATATTATATTTGTAAACATGAATGGTAAGTGCTCGACGGGTGTCCAGACGGAGGTTAGTATGGTTACTAAAGGGGGTCGGGAGGGGGTGAGTCGAGGGATGCAGGTGCAGGTGGGGGAGATTGAGGATACACAGGCGTGCAGGCAGTGTGATATCAGGTATGATGGGGGTCGGCCAATGGATAGTAGTGGGGTCATGTTGATTAAAATAATATCTTACGCGAAAATTATCTCCCTTGAGATAACTGAACTTGCGAGACGAAATACAATTAACTGGAAGAGTTCTGGAAGCCCATATTTGGTTTTTATTCTGAAATGCAGGTGTTTCAGCTTAAAGGCTTCATTTTTTGCTTCATATTACCTTTGAAGTTAAATAATTTTGTCTATTAGGATTTGCCTTGTTACAATTCATGAGAGAGTGCCCAGTGGCACTCTCTCTTGAATTGTAACAAGGCAAAGACACATGAACAAATTTTGATGACCAAAAATAATTCAGCACTCTATCAGTTAAGAAGGCAGTGAATGTGGGTGGTGAAGTATGAAATCTCTGAGACTTGATGTGCGTGGATGAATGACAATGAGGTGTGAAATAGCGACACCAATTAAAGCAATTACTATGTAATTTCTCATCCATCTCTGCGTTATTGTGCAGTCAGAGAATGTGTTTTCAGAGCAATTTGGAAGTTTTAATTCATCAGAGGAAAAAAATTGGAAAACCACAACTGACAGACTTTTAGATTATTAAAAAGAACAATGTCTGTATTTTATGCAACGATGCGCACACTGTTGATACAATGAACATAAAAAAAAGATATAGATCACCAAAAAGGTCTGAAAAGGCAGTTTTCTATTTTTTTTAAATGGGTTTCTAAACGATTGTCCAATGTTCAAATTGATTTGAAAAAAAGTGTTACAAGATAGCTTTTATTTGCTTATACTACGCCACAGGAAAAGAACTGTGGTTTGTGAAATGATGCGCACATCGATGGTAAAAATACTCAAATATTAAAACTAGATGGTGCCATTTGTATGCGAAGCACACTATAGTATATCCCCGCATTTGCACTTTCTTTTTTGGTTAGTGCAGGATACAGACCTGGATAAAAAGGCTTCATGCATGTGTGTGATTTAAAATGATAAAACAGTATTTAATTTCCTTCTGAAGACTCACATGTGAAACTACTTCAATATTTCAAACAAGATACTTCACCCAACATGATGTATAAAGGGTAGTGTTCTGATCACATCATTGTCACATGATTGAAAAACCACTTGGACCCAAATCAAAATTCCAAAACCTTCATGCACATCTACATATGCTATCTGAACATGTTAACATGTTTAAACGTTTCGAATTCAATACCCTAAGAGCCTTTGAGCGGACAAAGATTTTCTGAGGGTAAAAGTGGTTCCACTGGAACCACTTGGACCCAAATGAAAATTCCCAAACCTTCATGCACATCTACAGATGCTATCTGAACATGTTAACATGGTTTAAACATTTCGAATTCAATACCCTAAGAGCCTTTGAGCGGACAAAGATTTTGTAAGGATAAAAGTGGCTCCACTGGAACCACTTGGACCCAAATCAAAATTCTGAAACCTTCATGCACATCTACAGATGCTATCTGAACATGTTAACATGGTTTAAACGTTTCGAATTCAATACCCTAAGAACCTTTGAGCGGACAAAGATTTTCTAAGGATAAAAGTGGTTCCACTGGAACCACCTGGAACAAAATCAAAATTCCGAAACCTTCATGCACATCTACAGATGCTATCTGAACATGTTAACATGGTTTAAATGTTTCAAATTCAATACCCTAAGAGCCTTTGAGCGGACAAAGATTTTCTGAGGGTAAAAGTGGTTCCACTGGAACCACTTGGACCCAAATCAAAATTCCGAAACCTTCATGCACATCTACAGATGCTATCTGAACATGTTAACATGGTTTAAAAGTTTCGAATTCAATACCCTAAGAGCCTTTGAGCGGACAAAGATTTTCTAAGGATAAAAGTGGTTCCACTGGAACCACTTGGACCCAAATCAAAATTCCGAAACCTTCATGCACATCTACAGATGCTATCTGAACATGTTAACATGGTTTAAACGTTTCGAATTCAATACCCTAAGAGCCTTTGAGCGGACAAAGATTTTCTGAGGGTAAAAGTGGTTCCACTGGAACCACTTGGACCCAAATCAAAATTGTGAAACCCTCATGCACATCTACAGATGCTATCTGAACATGTTAACATGGTTTAAACGTTTCGAATTTAATACCCTAAGAGCCTTTGAGCGGACAAAGATTTTCTAAAGATAAAAGTGGTTCCACTGGAACCACTTGGACCCAAATCAAAATTCCGAAACCTTCATGCACATCTACAGATGCTATCTGAACATGTTAACATGGTTTAAACGTTTCGAATTCAATACCCTAAGAACCTTTGAGCGGACAAAGATTTTCTAAGGATAAAAGTGGTTCCACTGGAACCACCTGGAACCAAATCAAAATTCCGAAACCTTCATGCACATCTACAGATGCTCTCTGAACATGTTAACATGGTTTAAACGTTTCGAATTCAATACCCTAAGAGCCTTTGAGCGGACAAAGACTTTCTAAGGATAAAAGTGGTTCCACTGGAACCACTTGGACCCAAATCAAAATTCCAAAACCTTCATGCACATCTACAGATGCTATCTGAACATGTTAACATGGTTTAAACGTTTCAAATTCAATACCCTACGAGCCTTTGTGTGGACAAAGATTTTCTAAGGATAAAAGTGGTTCCACTGGAACCACCTGGAACCAAATAAAAATTCCGAAACCTTCATGCACATCTACAGATGCTATCTGAACATGTTAACATGGTTTAAACGTTTCGAATTCAATACCCTAAGAGCCTTTGAGCGGACAAAGATTTTCTGAGGGTAAAAGTGGTTCCACTGGAACCACTTGGACCCAAATCAAAATTCCGAAACCTTCATGCACATCTACAGATGCTATCTGAACATGTTAACATGGTTTAAAAGTTTCGAATTCAATACCCTAAGAGCCTTTGAGCGGACAAAGATTTTCTAAGGATAAAAGTGGTTCCACTGGAACCACTTGGACCCAAATCAAAATTCCGAAACCTTCATGCACATCTACAGATGCTATCTGAACATGTTAACATGGTTTAAACGTATCGAATTCAATACCCTAAGAACCTTTGAGCGGACAAAGATTTTCTAAGGATAAAAATGGTTCCACTGGAACCACTTGGAACCAAATCAAAATCCCGAAACCTTCATGCACATGTACTGGTGATACCTGAACACATTAGCATAGTTTAAACATTAATGCAAGTGAATGTAACACCGGCCGGACGTACGGACGGATGGACGTACGGACGGAGATAACGACAATATCCCCGACGAAAGCGGGGATAAAAATAAGTTTTTATATGAAGTTCCCATCTCTCTCAGTGGAAAATGCCTGACCAACTTTACCAAATTAAGGGGAGGTAATGCTATAGAGAATCGCATCAAGGGAAACATTTGGCCATGGTGTGCGAACTGCAGGGATATTTTACAGTTGTCAGAGAAGCGTGTTGGATTCGAGCGGGAAAATGCGGAGCTGAAGGGGAGGTTGGGGAGGGCTGGTGTATCTGTAGTCACACCAATGAAGGTTACCTATGATGGGGAGGTGGAAGGAAGATGGAAGGTCGTCATGGACTCAAGGAGAAAACAGGGAGGCAGAAAACGTGGGGGAGAATGCTTGATGTGGGGTGTGTAACCGAGGAGGGGGAGATCTAGTAGAAATTCGGAAGGTGGCGTCAGGACAGGGCTGCGCATTGTCAGGCCAGAGTCGGCGTAAGGCTGCCAAGGTTGCTAGGCGGTGTTTAGAAAACAGGTTCAGTGTTTTAGATTCCGATATCCCTGGGGATGAGAGTGAGGGGGACATTGAGGGGGGAGATGGCTGCTGATGTTGATAGGCCAGATGGGGTAAGGAGGGCGGTGAAGAGAAAGATTGGGCCAGAGGCATGCAAAACGAGTCGAGTTGCAGATGATATAGGAACTGGGGAAGAAGAAAATTAGTTGTAGCGGGGAGTAGCATTGTACGTGGGATTGACAATGTGGCTTGTGGTCCTGATAGTTCTAATCAAACAGTCTTGTGCTTCCCGGTGGCGAAGGTAGAGGATCTGAGGAACCGGGTAGATGGTATTGTCGTAGGGTCAGGATCGGAACTGGTAGTGGTGGTCCATGTGGGGACCAACAATATTAGGGAGAGAAGGTCAGTAAGTTTGGTGGAGTCGTATAGATGTTTAGTCAGCAAACTGCTAAGTAGGAATGCAAGAGTAGTTGTATCCGGGGTCCTTCCTGTCCTTGGAGGTGGGGACGAACGGAACTCAAGGATTTTGGCGCTGAATAAGGAGTTGGAGGACTACTGTCTTGACCTTCGAATACCATTTATCGACCATCGGGACACGTTTTGGGGCAACGCGAGCATGTACGGGCGTGACGGACTGCATCTTAACAGGATGGGATTAGGGGATAAACTTCTACGGTAGCGGAGCCTTTTTTGGAGAGGGGCGGGGTGAGAGGACAGAGGCAAGTATAACAAGAGTGGACACAGGTAGGGTGAACAAGGGCGAGGGGGGGGGGGGAGTTTTCCAAGGCTAGCGCCAGAAAACAATGGGACCAGTTGGCGGAAGCCAATGAATCTTGGTACCCTGAAAGTGGGTTATAGCAATATCGAGGGTCTCCACCGGAAAGTAAGTGAAATTGCTACATTGATTGAAGCAGAGGACTTTGATGTCATAGGCTTAAGCGAGACGTGGGTCAGACACGAGGAACGGGTAGATCATGTAAGGGGGTGCGTGTGGATAGGTGCAGGGCGAATGGAAGGCCAGAAAAAGGGGAGAGGGGGGTAGGCATGTGCATTAAAGAGGACTTAAAACCGTCGCTGGTCACAGACCTGGAAGGTGTCAGCACTTCGGCTGAGGTATCGAAAGAAATTGGATGGGTAAAGATCAATCTAAGAAAAAAAGTATTGCGCATGGGATTGTGTACTGTGCGGTGGAGGGAGGCAAACCCGAGTGGAATAACTCGATATACTCAACACTAAGGTCAAATATCACAGAACTAGAAAACAGGGGGCTCGGTATAATTCTGATAGGTCAAACAACAGAAAATCAATACTCGACTATAATATCACCGATATTAATTTATGAAGGGATGTGTTAGGGGTAGAAGGGGATGATGGGGTAAAATGGAGGTGGATAGTGATCACAACTTGATTACAGTGACGATCAGGGCCAAAAACCTAGTAAAAAGCAAAGGAAGCTTCAAGGAGATTTGGGAACTCAAAAAGGATGCTGACTGGGCGAAGTCCGAAGAAACATTGAAACCAAAGCTTGCAACCGTACACAAGGGGGGAAGTGTCCAGAAGATTGCCGACGCCATAGCGTAGGAAAGAGTAGGGAGTCAACACGGGAACTTGGGTACAAAGTGAACGAAGAACTGAAAAGGGCCATAAAGGGTAGAAAAGCTAAATGTGCTGCATACAGGAGAAGAAGAAACTCATGGGAGCGGAGAGCAACGAGGCCACGGTAGCAAAGGAAGAATACCAACAAGCACGAAATAAAGTAAATAAGATTAAAGACGATAATCGGAGAGTGCGAAATAGCAGTCTTATTAGGACGATAAAAATGAGAGGGGGTCGAGTTCGAACGTATTTTGGAAATGGGCGAATAAACGTAACAAAGGAAGTAACCCACAAAGTATTAAAGTAGATGGCAGAGTTACAGATGATCAAGATCAAATCGCATTAGAACTAGTCAAGCACTGGGAAAAGGTAAACGATAAGCGATGTGGCATAGGGAACCCACCGGAGTGTCCGAACCAGGTCGAGGAAAATCTATCGAACTTCGTGTGCAGCGAAATTAAAACGGTGGAGGTGCGAAAGGTGATCTCAAAATTAAGGAATGGAAAAGCGGGAGGGGTGTACGAAATTCTTAACGGGTTTATCAAAAAGGGGGAGAGGAACTCTTGGAAAGCCTAACTGCCCTATTCAATTTAGCCACAGAAAAACAAGAGGTCCCAAATGAGTGGAGAGAAAGCAAAGTGACATTTATTCACAAAAGGGGGAAAAAGACGTTTTGGATAATTATCGAGGAATCTCTGTCAGTAGCAACATTAGAAAAGTTTTCTGAAAAGTCCTGTAGAAGTGATTGAGGAGAAGGGGTTTTCGGGAGAGATCCAGAATGGCTCCAGGAAGGAAAGGAGAGTCACTGACCATCTTTTCACGCTATCCCAAATGATAGAGTCCGCGAAAGCAAAATGAAAAAGATGTTTATGGCCTTTTTGGATGTTAAAAAAGCATACGATAGAGTATGGGGGGAGGGTATGTGGCGCAAGCTTGGGGCCCTGGGCTTGGGAGGCGAGTTTGTTGGAATTATGAAAGCATTTTATAAAGATGTACAGAGTGAACTTAGCCTTGGTAACATAACAACAAAACGTGTGCCTATGGAGATAGGCCTAAAACAGGGATGTATCCTTTCGCCAATCCTTTTTGCGTTGTAGCGGGGGAGGAATTCGCTAGAATTGTGCACTTGGTGATACCTTCCTGAAATTTGGCATGATGTAAGGGTAGGCATCAGAGATTTCAAAATCGATCGGCTACAAGTTGGCACCATCCTCTAGCCACCACTAGCAGCGAAATCCAAAATGGCCGCCAAGCGGATCGAAAAAAAGCTATTTTCGCCGATCGCACAACTGAAGCTCCAAACCTAACACCATACATGTGCTGTAATTGATGTGAATGATGGAGTGAAGCCCTTGGAACAAGTTGGGGGGAAGATTAATGGATAATGGGATCAGAATTTCCGTCGATGTGTGCGTCTGTGTGTCTGACTGTCAGTATGATCGTCCGTCCGTAGATAAATTAGTGTTGAATGTTTCTCGGGAATGCAATGGTCAAATGAACATGGTATGAGAGATTCCTGTCAACACATGAACAAGGGTACTCGATAGTATGCAGCAGTGGGGATACTTGGACATTTGATAATCCAATTAAAGTGACAGTCTATTCTCAACTTCCGGCATTTTCGATAGATTTATTTTCTAAGAAAATAAAACTATCAAATTTCTAGAGGAGTTCTGGTTCAATCTCAACACCATAGCGACACGTCTGCCAGCAAGGGCAGTGCTGGAATGAACTCGGGATGCATTAGTTCCCGTTGTTAATTATACAATGTTATCTTGCCAGTATAGAACATTGGCAAAATGGGACTAGAAGGGGTGAGTGTATGTTTGCAGTCATTCGAGGTACAGGAATATTTTTTGACTACAAGTAGTATTCTTCATTTTCGGCCAGTTAAGATGTGGTGTGTTCCAAGTCAGGATTAATGTTGCCGACACTTAATGCCCATCCCTCATGGTATGCTACTTTACCAGGGATATAGAGATATAGCCACCACTGGGAGCCAAAACATGACCTTTGATGTCGATGAGTGGTCGAAATGTTTTAGCGAATAACTTATCGAAATATGATCCGGTATGGCAATTTGATACCTTACGTTAGATTTATTAGATCAACTCAGGTATGGATTCATTGAGACATGAGTGCGCTACAAGATGAAGGATTTCCAAGTTGATTTGCTATGGAGTAGGAACTGACTAGTCACATGTGGCCTATGGCCAGAGAAAGACAAGGATACCATAGATGAACACACGGGTGAACGAAGGTATCAACTGTTGTACAGAGGCAAAATAGTTGGGGATATTGTATCATGCTATGCATGAATTAACACCGTCTTGTGCAGTAAATAACAGACTATTTTCCGAAATCTAAAACTGTATTCCTATACCCCGGACAATGTAGCAAGCCACATGGGATGAACATTTGTTAGCAAAATCAACTCAACTAGAAACATGACATGTGTTAACTGGCCGAAAATGGAAAAAAAAATACCAGAATAGGAGATGACTGGTCCTAACATGACAGTATACTACTCAATATTGTTACAACAGCCACCTTCACACTTACACAAAGGTGTGCACCTTAATCCAGCTTTCAAGCATTTGCAATTGCCCTTGCAGGCCTTGGCACAACTACAGTGGAGCATCAGTGCACATGCAGCACTTGCGTCTCCTAGGTGAGTCCAAAATGGGACCAGAATATTGAGACGTGGATTCCACTCCCATCCGTACTGTGATGGGTCTGGCACACATAAGTGTTTCTGCAGAGCACGATGCCAAATGAAAGATGACACAAGAATTACCCTTTTTACATGTTGATACAGAGCTGCTTTGGTGGGCGGGATGTTTTCCATAGACTTAAGGCCATGTGTGAACATATGCCGTCTCGCATCATTGACACGTGTACTGACACAACTGTTACTGTACATCTGTATGGTGAGTTTTTCGATATGCTGCATATGAGGGGAATCCTCTGAAAAGACTTGCGGATTCTCAGTCAATTCTATCATCATTTCAGTTGATGCGGGAAAATTCATCCATGCATTCCATCCTGTCTTCTTCCCAATGCCGAGCATGCTGGATGTTACATCACAACCTGTGAAGGCGTGGAAGAAAGTCAGGGCCTTACAGTAATCAGGTCCAAGTTGTGAAGCTATCTCATGAATTGGCATATCTTTATATGCCTTTCCAATTCCAAACCCAATCCACAGCTCACTGAGTCCAAGGTCACGGAATGTTGCGAAATGGTGCAAAGACAGAATGACGACATCAGAATCAACCGTGCGAAGAAAAGCTATTTTGTGACCTTGTGAGACTGCATGGTTGAGATGAAGCATCATGCGCGTGTCTGCTTCCTCGTGGTTCGATGGAGATATGTCACATAAGCTAACATCCTTATTGCATAGTACATATTCTCCTGATGTCGTTAACAACTGGTACTCGGATGTTGATGTTAATTTCAGCAGTTCAGCAGACAGGAACTTGAAAAATTCGTCTTTATTCTCACTAACTTTCAAGAATGCCTGCCAATTCTTCCCTTTAGGTAAAGGGACGTTCTCGGACACCCGTATCAACCTAACTGCTGTCTCACCGAGGCGTTTTGCTCGCGTCTGATTCTTCAAACTGCCTTCGGGGTAACAGTCATAGATCGCATCAACCCTTGTGGTGTTCGTGTTAATCAGAGATTCGATGTATGGCAATAATTGCAATCGAGCATATTCTCCAAACAGATCCGCTTTCTGTGGTTTGATTACATGGACTACAGCAGGCATATCCAAGATGACAACTGAAGCTTGTCTAGCTGCTGAATTCTTCCCTTGTGCAGGAATAGCTGGTAAACAATTGAGAATTTGAGATTTTGTCCCACTCCGTAGCTTACCTCTATCGGATAATGCTGGCGGATCACGTGCATTCTCGTGCATGAAAAACTCATCCATGTTTGAATCAGGCCGGGCTTGCAGTGAAACGAACATCTGGGTAACTATTGCGGCAGTTGCTTTACTTGACATGAGTTTGTCTCGGCCTTTGTCCAGGTTGGCTGGGGGTGGGTTAAGGAAGGTATATATATTTGCCTTGGGAATAACATCATTCAGGGGTACGGTGCATTCCACAAGCCTTTCCTTCAAGAAAGTGGAATATAAATGCTTGCCCCTTTCGGGTAATGACCGTAAACTCTTACTAACTTCGGGGTCCATATATTCACCAGTATCTAATGTCACCAGCTGACCACTAGTTTCATCATAAGGGTTGATAATGAGTCCCTGATTCACCAGATCGAGGAGAGATTTCAATTGATTCAGAAATTTTTTCTGCTCTGATACCGAACTTTCCGGGTGTTCCGTGTTATCTGATGATGTTGTGTGGAAACTTGCATATTCATACTCATCTATAACACGCAGAACTTCTGACCTTGAAAGCTCAATAACGACTTTCTCTTCAGCCTGGCCATAGAGACCTTTTGGACCACTGTCTTCTTTGAGTAGTTGGATACTATGTTCTTGGCTCTGATCTAAACCCATCATACTGAACTTCCTCTCACTACGCTGGACCACAAAATGGCCTTCCATGAATTTGTTGTGGATTGAAGGATGCCGCCTGGGTAGCTGAGACATGTCTCTCAGAAATACGGGGACCCACCGACAATAATTTGTATGTCCTAGGGCAAAAAAGTAACTGCACAACTCATCGATAGAACACAGTGTACCAGGCCAGTTACCGATTCGTTGGTTCCGAACGAATTGACAGCTTGTCAAGAGAAAGTTCCGAACGATTTCACCCCAATAGCGCGCAGTTGGAGATTGTGAAAGAATCCTCTGTTCCCACATTTCAAATGACTCATGGGGCCCAGTCTGCTGACAGTAAATCTCATAAGCATTCTTTCTGAGGATCTCAAGCCAAGCTAGAGTGAGAAGATATGCCTGTCGCGTCCTCTTGACATGTTTCCCACCAAGTAGGGATGATGCTACACCGGGTGTGAATATCTTTGCGAGGTGAAACATTCGCTCCCAACCAGAACCACCCATAAGCTTACCACCAGCTTCTTGGGTGCACATTTCAAGATGCAGGAATCCAATCATACACACCATTCGATCCTCACCTATCTCCTCTGGGAACAGCCATTGACATTTTTTCTGCCTGGCATACAACGGACAGTCACCTTCAATGACAGGTATCTGGCCGGGGTTTACGAAAGCAGTAGCTTCCCTGACCACATACATAGCATGCTTCTGCATACTGAGTGAGTCCGCTTTCTGCTCACTGAAAACAGGGAATACCCCAATAACTGCACGAGGTTTGACATTGTCTTGATCTTCATGTTTTGAAAAGAAGCCTGAAAAGGTCACAGGGACTTCATCAAGCTGCCAGCTGCCATCAACCTTCCCTTTATTGCTGATCTGTGACACATGAGACAACCAGTCATTCTCTCCCACGTTCAAATCTGCATATTCATTGGGCCGTACATTACATTCATCTGGAGATTCAAGCCTGATGTCCCCACCAAAGTCTTCAACGAAAGGAACAAATGCATAGTCGTCTGGGAGTTCAATTTGTGTGTCTTCTGGAACATCTAAACTCAGTGGTGGGGGATCAGTACCCACATTGTCCCTGCTCAGTTGACCAATGAGTGTGATGGACGTACCATGCATATCAGATCTACCAGATACATCAATGTTATCAGTGGTTCCTATCGAGAAAACATTACGTTTGCAGTTAGCTGGGACTACAACACCTTCGTTCTTGAACCGCAGTGAAACAGCTCTCGCGAAACTCCTGCGAACATCCATTACGCGATCATAAGAGACAGAGAGTCCCATTTGATGAAAATCTCTGATAAGATTTTTCATACGATCATGGGCATGCAACTTCAAACCCACATAAAGAGGCATTGGAGTTTCTCTGTCACGTCTCTGGTGAACATTTTGTGCATGTTCGGAGCGTTTCGCTGAATTGCTGATCAACATCTGTGAAATAGTACAAGCCACTCGAGTCTTGGCATTAACAGTCTCATCATCGCCTAAGTTCTGTATACTACATGTGCCCTCAAGTAGAACTCTAAGAAGAGTCAGGAGTGAGTTGGGTACAGGCTCGCTCAAGCAATAAGATGAAAATGATCCCGTGAAAGGAGCTTGAGATATGAGTATGTGTTTACGCAGAAGAAGACCCACATCAACTATCTTTTTTGCCTCTTCCTCAGACACTATACGAGTTGAAGATTCGGACAACAAGGAGCCAACTCGAAACCTACTTGAAATAAACACATCTCTACCCTGTGTGAAGGCGTCCCAGCCATCGCCCAATTTCTGCAACAAATGTTCTTTGAATCGAGTGGAATGTATTTCTTCACTAAGCCAATCAGAACCGACTTGCTTCAACCTCCGACTGTACAGATTCTTGAGATCGACAAGCTTCATCGCGGAATCGTTGTGTTCAACAAATGTTATGAGCTCTGCCATAACGAGAGGGTCATAGGGCAGGCCTGACGCGGAATGTTCGGCGTTCTTCGACTTTTTAGATTTAGCCGCTCGTGCTTCATTGGCAAGCTTACAATAACAGGTTTTGTGATAGTAAAGATCACTAGCAGCGGAATCAAATGCTGCATTGACCCGAGAAAAAACAACCCAGTTCTCGGCTTCCTTTGCCATAATTTTGAGTTTATTGTTATCAGACATTGATCTGCAAATAGGCTCACTGCTGTCACCTTCGCGTTTGTGACAATAAACACACTGGGGCAGTTTCCTGTCACAGCCAGATTCAAAACTTGTCCGTGTTCTTTTAGGACTCAGCGTGGAGCAGGATGCCACTGCCTCATTTCGCTCTCGCTTGTGTAGCACGCGCTGTACGATGTGAGTCCGAATACTGTCACGGCATGTCTTATGATATATTGCCTTATTCGTCAACAGTGACATCGACATACACTCATCACTCTCTCTCATCAAACAATCAATGGTCAAATTATATGGAAGCTCAACGCCATTATCTAGGAAGCGCGTTATGTCTTCCTCAATAGCTTTATAGGCGTCATGAAAACGAGATTCTCTATACGGACGCATCAATTTCTTGGAACTGTCTTGCTGGCAAAAGCAACAACGTTCCCAGTCAGTACTAGTCCGTACACGAAGAGGATTCTCACTCATTCTGTGAATGATTTTTGTGAACAATCGCGTTCTCGAATTAATTTCGACAGACAAATCAGAATTGCTTGCGGAATTACGCCAAACAAGAGATTGTATGGCAAAGAGACTGCTTCATAAAGAGCGTTGTTTCTCCGGGATCAGCGTCATTCAGGTTTGCCTGAATGACGCTGATCCCGGAGAAACAACGCTCTTTTCAAGTTCCAAGAAATTGATGCGTCCGTATAGAGAATCTCGTTTTATTCTACATCATCTCCCACGTCTGTTTCCAACACGTGCGTGGATCAGAGTTCACTTTCGCGCCCTTACAATCGGATGTATAGTCGGTAGACCGTCGAAAAGGAGGTTCCCTTCAGCCGCTGGCGGCCATTTTGGATTGTGCCGCTACTGGTCGCCACCGGTCGGTGTCAACTTGTAGCCGATCGTTTTTGAGAACCTCATAGCCTACACTAACAGTGTGCCAAATTTCAAGAAGGTATCACCAAGTGCACAATTCACCTGTATGTGACGAATTCCTCCCCCGCTATTGTACATCAAAGGTTTAGGAGATGAACTCCTGCATAGCGACGAGGGGGTAGCAGTTGGGGACTTGAAGATCCCAGGGCTATTTTTTGCAGACGATATGGTGCTAATGTCAGAAAGCGAAGAGGGGCTAGCGAAAATGCTGGGAATTGTTGGGAAATATGGGAGCAAATGGAGACACGAACTTAATGAAAGCAAGAGCAAAGTTATACCTGTGGGCCGCAAAGTGGACTCCACTCGAAGGTGGAGAGTGGGGGAGTTCTGTATTCCGGAAGGTAGCAGCAAACTTCTTAGTGTAGGAGAGACAGGTGACTACGAGTATCTGAGGGTAAATATAAACATCACAGGAAGAGGCATCTTCCGAAACCACACAAATAAGTTGATTCTGAAGGGGAGGCGAATCCTTAACCAAATTACACTTAAAGAGAGAAACAGTTTCAATAAGGTTTTCGTGGGGAAAACCATTTGGGAAATGGTGAGTCTGCCAAGTATGACATACGATACGGAAGTGGTACCCCTAAACCAGATAGCTGTAAAGAGCTTGGAAATCCTGCTGAACGATGCAGGCCGATGGATAACGGGGTCGAGTAATGCCGCAGCACTTGAAGCAATCAGGGGTGAGCTTGAGTGGATGAGGATCAAGGACAGGATAGACTTAGTGAAACTCGGTTATCTTAATTATTTGGTAAATTTCCCCGACAGCCGATGGTGTAAAGTAATGTTCCTGAGACAGGGTGGATGGTCCAAGTGAGGGAGCTAATAGAGAACTACTACTCATTGGAGATCTCGGACCTAGACGTTGGGGCAAACCAGGGTAAACAAATCGTCAGAGAAAGGATCATTGTGGACGGTAACCTTAATTGGCGAGAGGGGGTCAAATCAAAGAGGTCTTTGGGTGGTCTGCTTGATAAAGAGAAGCCTGGTTTTGAATAGTACCTTGATGGCACCTTTGGGGGTCACTGTTGTTCAAGCCGAGGTCGCGGTCCCTGGAGCTGAGGGGAAACATTGGGAAAAACAGTGAAAAGGAGTGCCAGATGCGTAATTTGGGCGTGGTGGAGACCCTGGAACACCTTCTTCTAGAATGCCCAAAATACCAGTCTAAAAGAATAAGATTCACTTGGAGTATAATGTGGAAGTGGGATGGGAGAATGAAGGACATGTGGTTAGTGGGAGACTCAAAGGAGAGTCTTAATTTGCTAATCGGAGAGATTGGGAAGAATGGGGCAAGGGATGTCATCAAGCAGTTCGTCTCCGAGTGTTGGGAGGAGAGAAGAAGCGTGGGGATAGGGAGGCAGTTGGGAGTACAGGGGTAAGCAAGGCCTTCTCATCCGAGAACCGTGACAAATCATCGGCCGGCCAAAGTGTTATTATTATTATGACTATATATTATATATACAAGGGGTTCTGATAATTTAGGCGAGCTGCAGTTCCATTGCCACAGTAGGGTTCTTTAACGTGCACAGTAATTACTGCACACGGGACAGCCATTTAAACGTCCTCACCCGATAGGACGAGGATAGCACCATCCCGAACATGGAACTATGTGGGAGCAGTGTGGATTGAATCCACGCCGGCATTGCATTACGTTACGTTTCCCCGACTGGGTTCGAACCTGCAACCCTTGGGCTCCGAGCGCAACGCATTACACTCTCGGCTATTGCATCAGTTTTATCGTACATCACTCTGACACTATGAAAATATATTGGGGGAACTGCGCGACGTGATGATAAAACTACGGCTGGAATATATCAGTTATTTATTATTTATTTATTGGTGTTTAAGGTCACATATTCCTGCACAATGGCTAATCATGACCACGACAATTTTACGGGTGGAGGAAGCCGCGGAGTACCCGGAGAGAACCACCGAGCAACGGCGAGTAACTGTCAGCTCCCCAACATACTAACTCCACACAAGCAGGGTTAGCATTGGTTGAAGACAGGTGCACCATCGACGTGCAGTCCGCCTTAGTACACAGCGTCACCGTGCCCCCACATGGGCAATGGGGGTGAAGTGTCTTGCCCAAGGACACAACGCGGTTGCCGCAAGTGGGATTCGAACCGAGGACCTCTCGGCTTGCAGCCTGCACCTCTACCTACTGAGCCACCGCGCCCCCTGGAATATATCAGTTAGTCGGAAAAGCGAACCTATCAGATATTCCAAACGAGTGAACCTAAACATATGCGATGGACTATTTAAGGGATAGGCTGGTTCCAGGTCATAACAATACCGACTTTTTAACAGAATTAGACTGGTGACCTGAATGCTTGGGGTTTAGTGTTTTAAAATGTCAAGTACCCAGTCAAATCCTTGAAAGATCCCGAAGCCCTTAAATAGTTCATCGCCTATTTTTAGATTCAGTCGAATGAAATATTTCAGTTGGCTGGAAAAGCGAACCCGATCGGTTCGCTTTTCCGACCAACTGAAATAATTCAATCCCATTGAATCTAAAATACCATTAACATTCATTTTCTTTGAATTTATATATTGGGATTTAGTGTCCCTTTCAGTATCTCTGGCTATCTCATAACCGCAACAAAGGAATGAAGTCAAGGTTATCTAATCGTTTATACCTACTCTGACCACTGTAGAGGGCTTCCGCCACTGCTGTTGGTTCCTGGTCCTAATTTACAGTATGGCGGAACTTGTTCACAACATCAAGGTTTCCATTTCGACGAGAGTTCGAGAATCCATTCACGCAAAGATTCGCGCAACGAAGCCAGCGAAAATCCAGGTAGATTCTCGCTGCACGTCTGCTAGGATTCGCGTGAAAAGAATTGAGTCAATTTAACCCTTTACCTAACATAGCAAAAGCAAATTAACCAATACAAGGCAAACATGACCTGAAATATCCTGACACTTACTTCGTCAATAAAATTGTACAAATATGGCTGTCATTGGAACCATTGGATTTTCTCAATTATAAGCAGAAAAGAGACAGCTCTGATTATATATTTAGCGTATCGCTTCCAACCTTTCGCACCACATCCAGTGTGCAACGTCACTAAACAAATCGTCCTTTCAGCTTACAAATTAAATTGCTCTTGTGTGCCACAATACAATCCGTACTGGCAGTTCGGATCTATCGCTTACGGATATGAGGTGGGCATTTATTTTTTGTATTTATTCATTTATTTATTTATTTATTTATTGGTGTTTAAGGTCACATATTTATGCACAATGGCTAATCGTGACCGTGACAGTTTCACGGGTGGAGGAAGCCGGAGTACCCGGAGAGAACCACCGAGCAACGACGAGCAGCTGTCAGCTCTTCAACACCTCAACTCCGAACTCTGCACCGCGGCACAGGCAGGGTTAGATTGGTTGAAGACATGCGCACCATCGACGTGCAGTACGCCTTAGTACACAGCGTCATCGTGCCCCCATGTAGGCAATTGAGGTTAAGTGACACAACGCGGGAGCGCAATCGGTCGCTGAAGTGGCCACCCATCCAACTACTAACCGCGCTCGACGTTGCTTAACTTCGGTGATCTGACGAGAACCGGTTACCGCGACGCCACCGCGCCCCCGAGGTGCGCATTAGAGTCCGACGAACGTTCGAGATTCGATTCATGTTCGAATCTCGTCACTGATTCGATTCGATTCGATTCGAAACTATCTCGATTATTCGAATAATACAATACTTTATTGTCGGCTTTCTGGAGATAATAACTCACCCTGCAGTTTTAGGGTGAATACGATCGAACGTATCCAGTCGAACTAGATAGCACAAATTCAGTCGGAAAATACTTAAAAATGAAATTTGTAGGTAGCGATAGTTGAGATTGCGTTGCGGATCGTTTGCACAAAATACTGTCCGTTAATCATTTGAACCCGTAAGATCGCTTTTCCGGTCCAGGAAGATAATACGTCATAATTTCATTAAGTAGGATGGCTGCTAAATGAATGTGTGGAGTAGACCAATCAATATTTTTAACGTGCAGCCCAAAGGCTGCACGTTGAAAATATTAATTGGTCTACCCTCCAAATAACGAATATGGACTCTTCCAATTGCTGCCACTAAACTGACATGGAAGATACACTGCAAAAAATATAGGTTCTCTTTAGAACCAAAACTGGTTCTAATCTTGTCCTTGAGATGGAACCAGCTCTGTTTAAACAGAATTTATTTCAAATCAAATAAATTTACCAAGATTAGCATTCAATTTTAACAGGATATTACATAAACTGAAGTAGTAAACTTGGAGCTTATTCAACGCAGTCGCCAGACATTTTGAAACAAAGGAGATATGAACAGTTGGCATATCGAACCGGTTTTGGTTCTGTAAAGAACCAAAACTGGTTCGATATGCCAACTGTTCATATCTCCTTTTGCTTCATAATGATTTGAGACAACCTCGTATAAGCTCTAAACTTACCGCTGAAACCCCCTCAATTTATGTTTAATTCTGTTAATATTTAATGTTAATCTTTATAAATGTATTTGATTTGAAATAAATACTGTTTAAACAGAGCTGGTTCCATCTCAGGGACAAGATTAGAACCAGTTTTGGTTCTAAAGAGAACCTATATTTTTTGCAGTGTACAACCAGGGTTCAAAAGGTTAAGTGCACCAAGGCGCCATCTGAAGATGGCGTGTTGTTGCACTCAAAGGGCGATACATTGCTTTTCTTCGACCACCTTTGTGATACCTGTCAATTTTCTAATAATCTAGTACGCCTATTGATATTGGGTTCATGACGGAGAAAGACAGCGCCAAGCAGGAGGCCCTAATATCCTAGCAATTGAACAGTGAATTCAATTTGAGATTCGATTCGAGAGAAACGTTGTGATTCGCCGGACACTAGTGCGCATACCTGGAGACAAAGTGCACTGAGTGTGAGTGTAATTGTAACCGTTCGATTTCCGAAAGGTGTATACTGGTAGTAGTGAAAATTTGCAGAGATCCAAGTGCATGAAAGCAAAACTATAGTAGCAGACGTGGTGAGAATAACGGTGGGGGTAAGCTATAGTTGTGAGATAACAGTGTACAAGTGGGTGATGGCATTAGTACACCTGCGCAGTAGTAAAGTGATAGACGGCAATACGGGCAGAATAACCCAAGTTGTAATAACCGAAGAGGGTAGTAAGTCAGCAGTACCGAAGTGGACAAAAGGGTGATAGTTGTAAGTGTTAGTTGTAGTAGTAGTTTGTGATAACTGTAGCCAAAGTGATAGACTTCTGCTACAGAACAGTATTTGTACTAGAAGCAGTGGTATTGGTACACCACAATAGGCGTAGCAAGATTGAAATTTACAGCTGTGCCCGTTTGGCGTTTTGTTCCATTCTACTGAAGTTCTTCTATTGGTAAACAGGGATACGAGAGTGGGGAGAAAGGCTTGAAAGACTAAAGGTTGTAGCCAAATTTGCTTCTGACCATGTTTAATGCTCTTCCGTTCTGATAGTATAAATTAGTGTAAGTAAATTAGTACAAGTCTCTCCTCGGTGAAAGTACCACCGCTCATTCCGTAGGCTGATAAGATATAAAACATGTATCTAGCCACGAAACGACTGGAGTACTCATAAACAATCATGCACCGTCCTAGAATACCTCAGTCTATTAAATGTCTGACGAACCATAGAAACTATGACCACCTTAGAAACCCAGCATGTTGGCCTTGGTGGTGTATGACAGTACTAAATAGTTCAATTATTTAGTTGCACTGGGAAATGACGCAATCTTCGAAACTAAGCAGCCTTAAGAAAACATATTGTTTTAGAAGACCTTTGAAGCACGGTACTGAAATCTTGCATCATTGCTGAATATTTCAGAGAGGCAAAAGAGAGGGGTGATGTGATGAATTTTGAGGTTTAAAAAATGCAACTGACTTTCGAAGTCTTTGTGGTGGGAATTCACCGAAAAAATGTGCTCGTCACTGGTAGTTTCCTTCCTGTCAATTTCTCTCCCTTATTTGTTGTGTGACATATTGATCCAGTTGGCCGGGTGCTTTGATTATTTAATATTGTATGTACTTTACAACACAAAATAGCACATGTCGCAGAAATAAAGATATACTTGCCTGCCTGCCAGCCTGCCTGCCTGCACTACTTACTTACTTACTTACTTACTTACTTACTTACTTACTTACTTACTTACTTACTTACTTACTTACTTACTTACTTACTTACTTACTTACTTACTTACTTACTTACTTACTTACTTACTTACTTACTTACTTTACTTACTTACTTACTTACTTACTTACTTACTTACTTACTTTTACTTACTTACTTACTTACTTACTTTTACTTACTTACTTACTTACTTACTTACTTTACTTACTTACTTACTTACTTACTTACTTACTTACTTACTTACTTTACTTACTTACTTACTTACTTACTTACTTACTTACTTACTTACTTACTTACTTACTTACTTTACTTACTTTACTTACTTACTTACTTACTTACTTTACTTACTTACTTACTTACTTACTTACTTACTTACTTACTTACTTACTTTACTTACTTACTTACTTACTTACTTACTTACTTACTTACTTACTTTACTTACTTTACTTACTTACTTACTTACTTACTTTTACTTACTTACTTACTTACTTACTTACTTACTTACTTACTTTACTTACTTACTTACTTACTTACTTACTTTACTTACTTTACTTACTTACTTACTTACTTACTTACTTACTTACTTACTTACTTTACTTACTTACTTACTTACTTACTTACTTACTTACTTACTTACTTTACTTACTTTACTTACTTACTTACTTACTTACTTACTTTTACTTACTTACTTACTTACTTACTTACTTACTTTACTTACTTACTTACTTACTTACTTACTTTACTTACTTTACTTACTTACTTACTTACTTACTTACTTACTTACTTACTTACTTACTTACTTACTTTACTTACTTACTTACTTACTTACTTACTTACTTACTTACTTACTTGTTGTATGACCCCCAGTTTGGGGAAAAGAAAAAGTTGTCTGAAAAGCAATACTTGACAAAGATATTTGAATGTCCAAATTAAGTTTATGCTATCACATTTTATTTTCACCTGAACGTTATAATGGTCGTCTATGGGAAAATATTTGTTAGTACTGTTAGTACTGTTATACCATGAAAGAGACTGGGTGACGGAACAAAAATCTCTGAGTTCAACAACACGAGCTACCGGATATCGTTATCGTAATTTTGTCACAACATGGTGCCAACCCACGTAACGCACATCGAGGCTATATTAGCTGAGATCCAGTAAATTAGGGCCGATTCTTCCCGGATATAATACTCGCTATTATTTAACCCTTTACCTAACGTAACGGCCAAAACTGGCCAGCGTTATTCTCAAAAATCGCCAATTAATTTTCATTATGTTTTCACCTTTTGTCTCAAAAACATAGGTTATGACCCTTCGATGAAACGAGCTCGTTAAACCCCTTCTAACTCTTTGGGTTTGATTTTAACACTCAAAGTGCAATGCTTTGAGCACTTAAACATTACAATCGTCAAACATCTGAAACTTGAATGGATGGCACTTCCCATGTGTCTAGCATTGGTGGTTCTTTCAGAATCGTCTATAATTTGATTTGCGCTTGGTGGGTACATAATTAAAAGGACACAACGCAGATGACGCGGATCAGGCTCGAGAGTTCGAGCCTGATCCGCGTCATCTGCGTTGTTTCCTTTTAAGTGTCGCGACATTACACTTGTCAAGTGGTATTATTGTAACACCTGTCAAGTTCTGGGATATCTACACTTGAACAAAGTGCTAGTTCAGCACTTAGTAGGTGTTAAATACAGCACTTCAAGAGTAGTTTTTAACCCTTTAGTTTTTAGCGTGTAATGTTGCACAAATATAAACAATAGTATCTTGATTTTTTTACAATATAGTAAATAAAATGCTAAGTGTAAGGAGGTAATATAGCCAGATTGGCTATCTTCCGGTTACCTCCTGAAGAGTAAGGCTGGAATAAGAATGACGAAAAATAGAAAATGAGGGATCGTTTATGATAGTCAGTTTAGGAGGTAAAAAAAAAGGAAAAAAAGCGGCATCGATGCGTGGATATTTACATATATGCATCATACATTTTACATTGTAGTCTGTAGAATGCTTGCTTTTATCGACCGAGATTTTATGGTCATCACACAATTTGGATGTTCAGAAGCAGTTGTGATGGGTTGCATAGCATCTGTCGAGTGGAGAAGATTCGCATTACTTGGCGGAACTTACGAAAAATGCTATGAATGATACGCTTTCTTGTCACGACACAAATGTAACTGATGAGGAAATGTCAAATTTACAATGGTTACTTTTCCTTAAAGTTTTGAGATATGAAAAGTTTTTTTTAGCTACAGTCTATTAATGGTCTGTATTGATCTATAATATGTTTTAATCAACACAAAATGCCGAATTTTGTCTTTAAAAGTAAATTTTATGGTGAAAGTAAAAAATTCAAGAGAGGGTGTAAAAAAATTGCATCCTGCCTTCTCTGATACCCACCCATCCGGCATACCTTCCTGTATTTTTATTACTCGGGTGTTCTATGAAATCCCCACCCACAGCAACACTAAACCAAGCGGGAAATGAAAATCCGTTCCGCACACATGTGACGAACGAAAGTCGTTGACGGTTTATTTTGGACGATCACGTTATCTGTCAAAACTTAACATAACCCCGCCTACTTGGAATTTCCGTTTGACCTATTTATTTATTTACTGGTGTTTAAGGTCACATATTTTTGCACAATGGCTAATCATGACCACAACATGAGTATCAACTCAAGACCAGGGGTGAGCGTTAATAAGCCATGTTGCCCATTTTAGAGAGGGTTTGCTCCCCCCAAGCATTGGTGACTGGGTCCTATTTTACCAGCAAAACAGAGCATGTTTACAACAGTGAACAGGCGCTGCTTCACTTACTGAGGTTCCCGCGGGGGGGGGGGGGGGGGGGAGTTTCCGTTTGACCTACAATCACAAAAGGCGTGCAGTTTAAACGAAGGGATTGCGTTCTAATAAGCTATCGCACAGATAATAAACTAAATAAAAACATCTTTGTGTATAAAATTACTTCTAAAGTTTGGAAGGGAGAGTTCAAACCAATCATTATTAGCTGTATAATGTTAACAAATTGAATAGGACTAGTTCAAATATGCATGTACTACGATAGTGCAAACAAACGTACACCACATGTTTGGCCTGTTTATAAATCTGCCCACGGGAATTCCCCCTCCCCCTAAAAAAAATCGCACATGTGTTTGTAAACATTAGCAGACGATCGATCACCTGGAACTGAACTGACAGCGAAACAACTTGTTGACAGTTGTCAAATAAATTGCTGAGTGTCCTAATAATTGTTTTTTTATAGACGTGAAGGTGTGTAATAAACACAGAACGACACGCGCGTGTGAATGTGTTAATCGATCTGGCAATAATGCCAGCGCGGAAGGATAAAACGAGAGGCCACACGCTTGTTGTTCTATGTATTTACTATGCCCCCCCCCCCCCACCCCCGGAGCTTTTACTTAATTAAAGATCCGACACGATCCAATGGTATCAATGTCACGAAATTTTATTCCAGCTGATAACTTTTCGTTAATATTTCCGGTAATTTAAGTGTTAACACGTAGTTACTCTTTTAAAGTTTCTTATTTTTTGATATGCAGTTTGTATCATTCGTGCTTCCCGATTCCTGGAAGCTGTCATTTAATCACATCACATCATTGCTGTTCGGCTATTTTCGTCTCTGTCGGGCCAGTTATACCTGAGACCCTTGCTATATCAAGCCAGAAAAAAAGGAGACTGTCATCTGAAAAATGAGGTCCCCAGAGGGTGAATTCACAGCAGGGTAACATCACTAAATTTATCCTCTGTGAACCTCAATCTGAATCAGGGTCTCAAAACTAAACATAAAAAGGTACCCAGAGGATAAAGTGGCCAACTGTATGGGATAGCATCATCAAATTTACCCTCTGGGGACCTCATTCTGCAAATGTCAGACTGCTTATTTTCAGGCCTGCTTGCTATACGATTTATTGAGTGAGTTTCTGGTTACCTTAAAAGAAATTATATAAGTACATAAGTATCGACTTTCCACAATCGTTAACATTTTATAACGTCTTATGGGAGTGCGTGTAAATTACCCTGTTTGAATCTTCAACAACCGAGTTCGAAAGGAAGACTGGTCAATGAAGTGAATTAGTACCGCAAACAAGACGAACTAACAACGCTATTTCCAGATGGAGTTCCCAGGTGTACTGTGTGCTTGATTAATTTGCAGTTCTGAAGGATGCAAAGAAATAATTAGTTGCTAGTCGCTCAAATTTCCCAATGTTACAAATATTCAAGTCATGTCATCGATAAATAAGTTCATTCCCTTAACAATCTGAAAATAAGGTTCAGAATGTTTGTCCTTGGGGCTGTTTTTGTGTAATCATTAAAAAATCCGCATAATTATCTTATCAAATTCATATAACGGGCAGACCCCCCCCCCCCCCCCCTCCCCACCAAAAAAAAAAATGTATTGGTGGGTAGGGAGCTCTGATACAACTACAGGTGCATGCATCATTTTCCTTACATTTAAATATAAAATGCTCCAAAAATGTGATTTTCTCGGCTTTGAGGAACAATTTAGTGAGTTAATTCTATTTGTTGAAAAAAATAACATTCTTTATTTAATCCCTGTCCTGATTTCGCCAAACAAGTTGTTGCATAACAAAACTTTCTTATATTTTTGACGATACCAGCCCGCGGTAAACTTTTCCAAGGACTTTTCGGGAACCAGTCTTATAAAAGTTATTTGTAATCCTTTAGCTTACACGAATAGGCAACGACGATTGGAGGATGTTTTTATTATTTATATGTTGGGGGGGGGGGGGGGGGGGAGGCAACAGTTTTAATATTTGGTTTCAAACACATAGTTTATGATCCCACATGGGAACGAGCTCAAAGAGCTTGTTACCACGAGGGGAGTCATATGCTGCGTTTTGAAGGCAAAATTTTGAAAATAATAAAATTTGAATGGAAAATTTTGTAATTGGCGTTGGCAAGATAATGTCGTTACTTTAATAAGGGTTAATAACGCAGAGAAAAAAAAGAGACAAATGCACCTGTGAGCACACGGGCAGCTGCGACCGTCGTGAAAGTCTGAACACAACATACATGATGATTGATCACGAGCTGACAAACGAATGATCACGAACAACGCCCGCTCACGAACGGACAGACAGACGAACAAACTAGAACTTCTTGAACTGTTTATTATTCGATAGTAACTAATTCTTCAGAGACAAGCGTTTTGTGACAAAGAGATAAACGAGTAATCGCGAATAAACCAATTGATCACGAACGGGCGGGCTGCCAGACAGACGTAACCACACTATTACCATTTGAGCCGCTCGTCTTTTATTCTTAACCATTTGAACCCTGGTGATATCTTCATTTAAGTTCAAAGTCAGTTCAATGACAGCAACTGGAAGAGTCCATATTCATTATTTGGGGGTAGACCAATTAATATTTTCAACGTGCAACCTTAGGGTTGCACGCTTGAAAATATTGATTGGTCTACCCTACACATTCACTCCGTAGCCATCCTACTTAATGAGATTATTATGCATCATGTAACAGGCGGGAAAAACGGCCCCTCGGCTCAAAGGGTTAACTGAAGGGGTTTCCTATTGTTGTGCAAGAATTGATCTCCGCTGTTGACACAATATTCGGTAAAAGAAGAGGGTTGCCAGTCTGACTAGCTCAACTTGGGGGCAGCTGCCCCCTGGATGAAAATAATTGGGATAAAACATTTGTCCTCTCAATGGGCTCTTACCTTTCGAAATGTAGACTCAACTGTAAGCTTCTATACAGAGTCATTTATAATTTAGTTATGGCTCAGGCGAACAAATATTGACAACAGCCGGAGGGGAGGGGGTAGCCGAGGGATGGGGGGGGGTGGTTCAGTGGTTATGTCATTGGACTGCAAACCGAAAGGTCGATGGTACGACCCACAGAACGGGAAACTGCATTCTGTGCTTGGGCAAGGCACTTTATCCCGATTCCCCAACAGGGACACGGTGGCGCTGTGTACTGTGGCGCCCATTACGTCAGTGGTGCATTTGTCGTCAACTAATTCTAACAGTGCTGAGTTAGTACGTTGGGTAGCCTGACAGTTGCTCGTCGCTGTTCGATGGTTTTCTCATGGTACTCCGGCTTCCGCCACCCGTAAAACTCTCCAGCACGAGGTGATCCTGGTTGTCGAAAGTGTGGTTGAACCCCAATAAAAAATGACAATAGACGATCGAAAAAAACCCTAAAACTGCCCCCATGACGTTGAGGGGATACGAAATTTATGATTTATGACCCAGCCTGAAAATAAAGCCCCAAGAAAAAAAGCAATGTCATACAAAACCTGCTGATGTCTACGACACAATGGGTGAGAATTTTTCATCACAAAACCTGTTAATTTCTACAAAACTCCTGACATCGGTTTATGACAACACCTAGCAGTTTTATTACAAAAGTGATAAGCTATGACAAAACCTGGCAATTTTTATTCCCAAAACTGGAGCTATGACAAAAGTCGTCAGATATTACAAGGGTATGTGTTACAATGGATTCTTAAAGTACGGCATACAGAAACAAAACATTGAGCACTGACCTTAACCGTTACCCACAGACTTTATTGCAATACACGACACATCATCTATATTCATAATAAACAAGTTTCTGTTGAAAAATATTCAGAGGTCAACAAATTATGTCCGGACGTTCAAAACTTCGGATACTCGTAGACTCAAGAAACAAACTGTTGTCCTTTGTCTCGACATCGGTGTTAGAAAATTCTTTATAAAACACGGCACATCGACTAACCATAAACACATGTTGATAAACTTTGTTGAAAAATATTGAGTGTTCAATAAATTATGTCCAGGAAAAACAAAATAAAGAGTTTTTTATTATTCATACAGCCGAAAGAAATATCCTGCTGTTCCTTGGCATTGGCCTTGGGCTTACATACGTCATCGTGATACACGCTACATTGTCTATACATTCAACACATTTTGTTGGTTGAAAAACATCCTTGACAAGTCTCGTCATGAAAATCAACTTTCGATAAAGTTATCTCCCTTGAAATGATTAGACAGCTAGGAAGGTACAACTTTGAAGCAAGTTATTATTGAGAAAACCCCTATGACATCAGCAGAAAATAATGTCACATTTCCTTTTTTTACTTTTAATAAACGAAAGCAACAGACAGCTCTTTGAACTGTCTGTTGTTCTCGTTTATTAAAAGCAACAGGAGGAGCACCTGTCTTCTCTGGCAAGCTAATTAGATGGCGCCTCGTTACACTCAATTAGCAATCTGTTGTGGGATGCGCGATAGTATACGTCCGAGTTATGTTCTCAAATTCATCCTTGCAGTTTATGACATGAACGTCCTCGCCTAACTCTCTCACAAATCAACTCCTAGGTATTGTGGACGGTGTGTACACATCGTACACTAACGATTTCAGCTCTTTACCATTCCTTTCTAGAACGAATCATGTTCTGTTCTTGGTATAGGAAAAGCTGTGCAAATTCAATTCCGTCTGCGCACCCTCTCCCATCCCTTGTGTTCTTCTGATCTAACTGCTCGGCAATTTGACTTTTATTTCTCTCTCTCTCTCTTTGCTTTGTCCAACAATCGAAAAAGTCTATTCATTTCTAGTTTCAATGCATTCAGTAAAACTGATATTTGTATTTTGTAACTCTCGCCTCAGTAATTAATAATTTTGAATGGAGATAGCTTACATTATGCTCGCTGCTGAATCCAATTTCAGGTTTGGTGTTGTGCGACATACGTATCTTTTTTTTGTTAAATGTACATATTTATCCATAATGGACTGAAATAAAAAAATGTTTAATCTAATCAGAACCAATTAGCTCACAGATGATCCGTCATTAAGAATATTTATCGGTATTTCACCAACCAACACTAAAGTTCCCACTTTGGTTCTTTGTTTAGCGAAAGTAATTTGCAAGTTTTTTGTTCTTCCCGGGTTAAAAAATGAGCAAATCTCACCTCCTTGACTTTCATATAATCGAGAGGACAGTGTCTGTAATTGTCACGATGCGCTCGCTGTTGATATGTTGATATAATGAACAGGAAAAAATGAATGAACACCAAAAGATGGTGAAAACGACATATTATTTTTAAATAGGTTTCAACAGAGTGTAATTGTGAAACGTTCCAACTGATAAGAAAAATTGTAATAAGCCAGCTTCAGTGTTTGTATACTACTCTTCAGGAAAACGCCCTAAGTTTTTAAAATGATGCCCACATCGATGATACAAATTCGCTGCCAACACGAAATTTCAATTTTGAAAGGAAATTCCCACACCCGCAGATTCCCTTTGTGTTAATCGGAAACTAAGGGGAGCTAACTATCACGTAAATTTCTTTCAGTGACAAAAATTGTCGGCCATGATATTCAGAGGTTCTGGAAATCTGTTCCAGACGAACGAAATGTTGATTGCGACAGTCCCAAGAGACAAACTATATTATCCTTTCAAAGTTTAGCCTTTACGTTGACGGTACAGAACTTACACACGATACACCAATTAACAACAATACACATGCTGATAAATACACAGACAGCGGAAGCTCCAAAAAAGTAGGGGGTGGGGGGGGGGGGGGGGGGTCACACCTTTCTGGTTACCGCAAGGGCGTAGGATGGAAAATAATTTTTCTTCGGAGAGAGGTGTGGCCTCAGTGGTTGTGGGGCGGTGTATTCATGCAAAATATATAATTTTATATACGCTACCCCTCACGTATGAACCCACTCTAAGACACTAACCTCAGCGTATTTATTTGTTTTGTTTTTACTTAACCCTTAGAATCCGCGTTGTGTCCTTGAGCAAGACACTTCACCCCATTGCCCACGTGGGGGCACGGTGGCGTTGTGTACTAAGGCGTACTGCACGTCGATGGTGCACCTGTCTTCAACCAATGCTAACCCTGCTTGTGTGGAGTTGGTATGTTGGGGAGCTGACAGTTGCTCGCCGTTTCTCTCCGGGTACTCCGGCTTCCTCCACCCGTAAAACTGTTATGGTCATGGTTAGCCATTGTGCAGAAATATGTGACCTTAAACACCAATAAATAAATAAATAAATAAATAAATAAATAAATAAATAAATAAATAAATAAATGAAAGTGTCAATGACACTGTAGCTCAACTTGACAAACTTGAACTTGGTAAGTTATAAATGAAATAGCAAAATTGAAGATCATTGGTACCAATGTTATTTTTTGAAATTTCAACATAACAGCATTGTGTGTGCACAACGTCAAGAGTAATCCATGCATTTTTAAATGTAAACTGTAAGACTGGCTAAAGGAAGAATGTTGATACACAGATGCAGTATGTTCAGTGGTTATTGTAAATGGCAACATTTTTTCACAGAAATGAATGCTTATCAATAGCTCTTATCTAAAGGTCTTGCCTAATGAGCACACCGAGTTCAAAAACAATCCTATGATAAACATGGCCTGTAGGCCATGTCAAAGAATGTTGATGCACAAATGCAATAAATTCAAAGATTGTTGCCAACAGCAACAGTTTTTGACTGAAATGAAAAGAAAATCAATAGCTCTTATCTTTGTCACCCTGCATAAGCATACAAAGTTTCAAAACAACCTGATAATGAATGTGTTCTCTGAGGCATGCCAAAGGAAGATGTTAATGCACTAAGTAGAAGGTCATTGCTTGTGGCAATGGGTTTTTTTCACGGAAATTCATAAATATACCCTGCAGAGAGTGCAAAAGGGATAAGTTGATGCACAAATGCAGTAAGTTCAAAGGTTGGTGATAACGACAATAAATTTTTATGGAAATGAAAAAAAGTAATAGCTCACATCTAGAGGTCACACGGAACACACATACCAAGTTTCAAAGTGATCCAATCATGAACGTGCCCTGAAGGGCGTGTTAAAGGGAAATATTGAGGTCTGACTAAACTAAGTTCAAAGGTCAACATTTTTTGACAGAAATGGAAGAAAATCGACAGCTCCCATATAGATGTCACCCCCACACAAGCTCAAAAGTTTGCAAGCAATCCAATCATAAATGTGCCCTGCAGGGTGTGTCAAAGGGAAATATTGATGATTAACTGCACTAAGTTCATCAAAGGTCATTGCCAGCAGCAACATTTTTTGACGGAAATGGAAGAAAATCGATAGCACCCATCTAGAGGTCACCCCAAACAAGCATGCCAGGTTTCAAAGCAATCCGATCATAAATGTGCCCTGTAGGGTGTGTCAAAGGGAAATATTGATGCTTAACTGCACTAAGTTTTTACTAAGTTAATTGAAGGTCATTGCCAGTGGCAACATTTTTTGATGGAAACCGAAGAAAATCGATAGCTCCCATCTAGAGGCCTCCCCAAACAAGCATGCCAGGTTTCAAAGCAATCCGATCATAAATGTGCCCTGTAGGGTGTACAAAAGGGAAATATTGTGGTCTGACTAGACTAAGTTCTAAGAACGTTGGCCGTGGCAACATTTTTTGACGGAAATGGAAGAAAATTGATAGCTCCCATCTAGAGGTCACCGTAAATAAGCATACCAGGTTTCAAAGCAATCTAATCATAAATGTGTCCTGTAGGGTGAGCCAAAAAGAAATATTGTGGTCTGACTAAACTAAGTTCTAAGAATGTTGGCTGCGGCAACATTTTTTGATGGAAATTGAAGAAAATCGATAGCTCCCATCTAGAGGTCACCCTAAACAAGCATACCAGGTTTCAGATCAATCAAATCATAAATGTGCCCTGTAGGGTGTGCCAAAGGGAAATATTGTGGTCTGACTAAACTAAGTTCTAAGAACGTTGGCTGCGGCAACATTTTTTGACGGAAATTGAAGAAAATCAATAGCGCCCATCTAGAGGTCATCCCAAACAAGCATGCCAGGTTTCAAAGCAATCCGATCATAAATGTACCCTGTAGGGTGTGCCAAAGGGAAAAATTGTGTCTTCTGACTAAACTAAGTTCTAAGAACGTTGGCCGCGGCAGCATTTTTTGCCGGAAATTGAAAAAAATCGATACCTCCCATCTAGAGGTCTCCCTAAACAAGCATACCAGGTTTCAAAGCAATCTGATCATAAATGTGCCCTGTAGGGTGTGCCAAAGGGAAATATTGAGGTCTGGCTAAACTAAGTTCTACGAACGTTGGCCGTGGCAACATTTTTTGCCGGAAATTGAAGAAAATCGATAGCTTCCATCTAGAGGTCACCCTAAACAAGCATACCAGGTTTCAAAGCAATCAAATCATAAATGTGCCCTGTAGGGTGTGCCAAAGGGAAATATTGTGGTTTGACTAAACTAAGTTCTAAGAATGTTGGCCGCGGCAACATTTTTTGATGGAAATTGAAGAAAATCGATAGCTCCCATCTAGAGGTCACCCCAAACAAGCATACCAAGTTTCAAAGTAATCTGATCATAAATGCGACCTGTGAGGTGTGCCAAAGGAAATTGTGGACGTACGTACTAACGTACTAACATACTAACGTACGTACGTACGTACGTACGTACGTACGTACGTACGTACGTACGCCGACGGACGAGAAGTGATGGCAATAGCTCAGCTCGACTTTGTCAAGTTGAGCTAATAAATAAATAAATAAATAACCCTTAGAATCCAGGTGGTATCTTGAATATCTTCCATATCAATTCAATGGCAGCAATTGAAAGAGGCCATATTCATTATTTGTGGGAGGACCAGGCCTCAGGGCTGCACGTTGAAAATATTGATTGGTATTTCTCACACATTCACTTTCCAGCTAACACTCTCAATGAATTTATACAGAATCATGTTCATGGGCTGGAAAAGCGACCGCCCGGGTTCAAAGGGCGAATCATAACTTTTAAACCGTCCTTTGAAATATTACGCTCCATTTGGAGTTTATTATTTTTATTCAATAAAATCTTGAAAATCAATGTGGTCATATATGTATAGGTAAAGTGTAGTGACCATAGGGGTTGTATATGTTATGTCGGAAAATGCCGTTCGGGTACCTATAATTGGTGAAAAAAGTGGGGTGGGGGGGGGGGGGACGTGTCACCTGTGCCATCCGGCTCCGCCGCTCCTGGATAAAGGTTTGTTGAAAAAAAACAAGAAGTCCAGAAATTTATTTATTTACTTACTGGGGTTTAACGACACTCTCGACAGCCAGGGTCGCCCAGGTTTACGGGTGGTGGAAGCCGGAGAAACCGGAGAGAACCATCAAGCAACGGCGAGCAACTGTCAGACTCCCCAACGTACTAACTCTATACAAGCAGGGTTAGCAATAGTTGAAGACAAGTGCACCATCGACGTGCAGTTCGTCTCCGTACACAATGCCACCGTGCCCCCACGTGGGCAATTGGGATGAAGTATCTTGCCCAAGGATACAACGCGGTTGCCGCAGGTGGAATTCGAACAGAGGACCTCTCGGCTTGTAGTCTGTGTCACTACCTACTGATTCACCGCGCCCCGGAAAAGAAGTTATATGCCAGACAAACAAAATATCGGAGATGGACGGACGGCGGATGGAATAGCGGACGACAGAATATTCAATATCAGAAAAGCTCTGATGAATTATTGTCAGAGCGGATCTGAAAAACAGAAGCTGTTCTGAGTGTTGTATCATTAAATGGACTAATGTGCGTCGGTTTATTATAAGGGTCAAGAGAACCGGGGGGGGGGGGGGGCGGGGGGTGCAAAGGTCTAATTTTTTTACAGAAATAGTTTTGTGTGTGTGTGTGTGTGTGTGTGTGTGTGTGTGTGTGTGTGTGTGTGTGTGGTTTTGTCTTACCAATTTGACGAGGTAACTAGACAAAAGAGTTTGCGTGTTTTGTCTTACCGAGGTACAAAAGACAAAAGAAACCCTTTACCTCGGTTGTTTTCCCAGAACTGTACCGGCAAAACGAGGTAGAAACCGTTAGTCCACACAAAAGACAAACAATGGGGTACCTCGGTATGTAGGGTAGACAAGACTGTGTGTATGTGTGGTGTGTGTGTGAGAGAGAGAGGATGTGTGGATGTGTGTGTGTGTTTGTGTGTGTGGGGAGAGAGAGAGAGAGAGAGAGAGAGAGAGAGAGAGAGAGAGAGAGAGAGAGAGAAGAGAGAGAGAGAGAATATGTTTAATTTCCTTTATTTGGGTAAATTTGGACAAAATCATTTTCCAGTTGACATTCGATTTATCGGCTGTCACCCACAGCTTCCGAATTGATCTTGGTCAGAATGTTACGTTTCGATTGACCGATTACGAAAATGGGCGGAGTTTAGATCTTTTGATGGGACTCATGACGTCAGGTGGAAAAAGGAAAACTAGTCCGTCAACGTAAATCCGTGTGGGACACGCGTGACGTACAGATTTGCAAATGTAGAACAGGGGGATAAGTTATAGGCGTGTAATAATCTTGGGAATTGAAATAAGACCGAATTTGTATATTAATGGATTCTCTATCCCACAGGCGTGTCATTAACATAGAACGCCACAATGTGTAAATCCGTTGATCAATACGCCACTCATTTCATCGTGGGGAGGGGGTACAGAACTCGAGACCGTGCCTCTCGTTCTATCCTTCTGCGTTGGCACACGTGCTGCACTGAGGAACGCATTCGCATATCGTAACGTGCTGTGTGATAACAGCAACAGTTTTTTTATGGAAATGAAAAGAAAATCAATAGCTCCTATCTTTGTCACCCTGCATAAGCATACACAGTTTCAAAAACAACCTGATAATGAATGTGCCCTCTGAGGCATGCCAAAGGAATATGTTAATGCACAAATGCACCAACTTTGAAGGTCATTGTTTGTGGCAATGTTTTTTTTTATGGAAATTCGTAAATATACCATGTAGAGAGTGCAAAAGGGATAAGTTGATGCACGAATGCATTAAGTTCAAAAGCTGGTAATAACGACAATATTTTTTTATGGAAATGACAAAAAGCAATAGCTCACATCTAGAGATCACCTCGAACACAAATACCAAGTTTCAAAGTGATCCGATCATAAATGTGCCCTGAAGGGTGGGTTAACGGGAAATATTGAGGTCTGACTAAACTAAGTTCAAAGGTCAGCGGCAACATTTTTTGACAGAAATGGAAGAAAATCGACAGCTCCCATATAGATGTCACCCCACACAAGCACACCAAGTTTGCAAGTGATCCAATGATAAATGTGCCCTGCGGGGTGTGTCAACGGGAAATATTGATGCTTAACTGCACTAAGTTTTTACTAAGTTCATCAGAGGTCGTTGCCAATGGCAACTATTTTTGACGGAAATGGAAGAAAAATCTAGTGGTCACTCCAAACAAACACACCAAGTTTCAAAGCGATCCGGTCAAAAATGTATATTGATGCCTGACTAAACTAAGTTCAAAGCGGCAACATTTTTTAACGAAATGGAAGAAAGTCGATAGCTCCCATCTAGAGGTCACCCCAAACAAGCATACCAAGTTTCAAAGGGATCCAATAATAAATGTGCCCTGCAGGGATATGCCAAGGGGAAGTTTTGATACATAACTGCACTAAGTTCACCAAAGGTCGTTGCCAGCGGCAACATTTCTAGGCAGATATCGAAGAAAATCGATAGCTCCCATCTAGAGGTAAACCCAAACAAGCATACCAAGTTTCAAACCGACCTGATAAAAAATGTGCCCTGTACGGAGTGCCAAAGGAATATACTGATGCCTGACTAAACTAAGTTCAAAGGTCGTTGCCAGGGGCAACATTTTTTGACGGAAATGGAAGAAAATAGATAGCTCTCATCTAGAGGTCACCACAAACAAGCATGCCAGGTTTCAAAGCAATCCGATCATAAATGTGCCCTGTAGGGTGTGCCAAATGGAAATATTGAGGTCTGACTTAACTAAAGTTCTAAGAACGTTGGCCGCGGCACCATTTTTTGACGGAAATTGAAGAAAATCGATAGCTCCCATCTAGAGGTCATCCCAAATAAGCATACCAAGTTTCAAAGCGATCTGATCATAAACGCGCCCTGTGAGGTGTGCCAAAGGAAATTGTGGACGTACGTACGTACGCCGACGGACGAGAAGTAATGGCAATAGCTCAGCTTGACGTTGTCAAGTTTAGCTAAAAAACCCTTTTGAGTAATAATCGAATTACCTAGTCAGTGGCACATTCAAACCAGTGGAATATTCTCCTTAATTATACTTATAATTTGCGTTCTAATGATAATATTGTGAACCTATTTTTCAACTCGTTTGAACACAAGTTTAGTGCTTTTCGAAGAATCTTGCAATATAAAATAAAATCAAATTCTAAGTTTTGATCACTGTTAATATCTTTGTTTGTGATCCCAAAATCAAAACGGAGTCGTTCTCTCAACATGACCAGTCTGTACACAGTCCAGTTAAAATCGGCTGTGGAGATTATTGTGGCGTTCAATGTGGGAGATGGAAAATCAAATCCATCGAAGTATAAACCAAGGGCAGTAACTCTACAATTATGGAAATGACAATATCCATTATTCAGTGAGACGGCTTTCCTCTTGATTGTTTGTTTGTTTGTTGGTGGTTAACGTCACACATTTATGCACCATGGCTAATCGTGACACAACATGGAGATGAAGTCAAGTTTAGTCAATCGTTGATCAACATGTTGCCCATTTTAGAGGACTTTCACCCCAAGCATTGGTGACTGGGTCCTATTTTACTGGTAAAGCGGAACTGGTTTACCACAGTAAACAAGTGCTGCTTACTTCCCGGGGTTCCCACGGGGAGCTTTCCTCTTGAAAATCGACTTGAAATCGAACTTGAAATCGAAGGCGCCTCATATATGAGAGAACGGATTATTATTACGTCGTTATCAATGAGACTGAAATTACGAAAGGGTCAACTAATAATAATGGCAGATATTATGTGGGAGGATCGCCCCGATTGGCTTGAGACGGGATGTTTTTAAATTCGATTTACCAAAGAAAGTATATGAAACATTTACTTTTATTTTGTCATAATCCGCATCGCAATAACCCAAACAAAGAAAACACGTTACAAAAAATATGCTACCAACTTACATACATGGGCAAAATTCCTGGGTCTTCCTGCAATTTACGCCAATGTATGTATGCACGCACGATGAGTGAACATTTTTGTTATAAATTTCTTCCCGGGGGTATTTGAGAGAATCTGAAAGTGACAACGACCGTGTATACGTGCAATGACTCCATGATGTTTTAATTTCTTGTTATTCACAGTTTTACAGAAAGTACACGAGGCTCACTCGTTTGACTAATGTTAGGGGTGAATGCGATGGGAGTTAGCTCCCCTTTTGAGAAATTACATTTCTCCAAAGTGGAGAAGGGACTTCAGGGGAGACTCCAAAACCTTTGCTTCTATCACCTCCGTAAAATCAGGACCCGAGGACCAATTCTAATTCTTACTATGGGAGAGTTTAGCCCTTTACCTAACATGGAAAGCAGACGACACTTGCAAACAAAATTCTTGAATAACTAATTTTTTTCATTTTTTGTCTCAAAAACATAGGTTATGACCCGTTGGAACGAGCTCGACGAGCTCGTTCCAAAAAGGGGTCATAACCTATGTTTTTGAGACAATAAATGAAAAAAAATAATGAAAATTAATTGGCGATTTTTGTGAATAGCGCTGGCCGGTTTTGGCTGTTACGTTGGGTAAAGGGTTTTACCTCTGCACGCTGATATCAAAATTTCACGTGTCAAGTTTTTCTCATAAAGCACATAAGAATTGAACCAAAATCAATATTGTTTGACAGAGACCACTGAGCTTTGTCAAATAAGACTGAGCTGGTGATACATTTAGAGAATGGGATATGTGGACAGCTTCTAATAACATATTTCTCCTCCACATTTTTCGCATTTTGTCAAGTGTAAAGTTGTGGAGATAAAGAACCGGGGATCATTGCAACACGCAAGTATGACACAACGTAGCCTGAGTGCTAGAATGTCCTATGTCCCCTATGGGACATAGGACATTCTAGCACTCAGGCGACGACAAGTCGACTTGATTCAACAAAACGTGCATGCTTGTTTATGGGTGCTTCAGAGCGACTTTCAGCATCTGTGTTTACATTTCTGCAGGGTTTTAAGTTCGCTTCCAGCATACCTGGCTACACCATCACCACAATACAATTGTAACGTAGTGTCCACAAACGTCTAGACTTAGGCCGCCCTTTTTTAGAGGACTCGCACTCAAGTATTGGTTACCGGCTCCCATTATACCAATATATTTTCACTTAACCGGCTTTTGCAAAATCACGGATGGCGACATACTCAGGTAGTGCACTCTCCTACAAGTCCCGAGTCCACCACTTGAACAGAACGTATTTAACACAGTGAAATTAAAGTGCTCCATTCTCCGAAATTCCCGTGGCGGAAAATGTATTTATTTATTAAAGTTTAATGTCACATACTCTGCACACTGACCAACGTGACCGCGACAAGATATAAATCCAAGTCTATCTAATCGTTTATATCCATGTAGAGGACTTCCATCCCTGGTCCTATTTTATCAGTAAAACACATTGTTTACCACAATAAACAAGCAATATTTCATTTCCCGGGGTTACCACGGGCAAGTTCATGTTTCAAAATCACCCTAAAAAGCCTAATTTAGACATGTACCACACCTCGACGTGATGTTATATCCCCCCCCCCCCCCCCCACCCCCACACTTCCTATGCAAGATATGCGTGTCTCATGTGAGAAGGCCACGTGAGATAGATATCTATCTCACATGACCCACGTGACCGTATCTTATGTTTCGTTGATGTTCCGAGTATTGTTGTTTGTTGTATCTGATGTTGATAATAACAGTATATTGTATACAGTTTGTTCAATTTCTTAACTTAATTCCTGCCACTACAGCGTCCATTGATCGATTAATGCATACGCCCAACTGACGTCATCGGAATATGTCAATGTTCATTTCGCTACAAATATTTAACCCCTGTCTTGCCGGCGTTGGAATTTAATTTCGTGGTATATACCTGTGGTACATACATTACTTTTGTGCGCTCTTTCCGATAAGCAAATCAGTTTTTTTTCAGAAATGGACAATAAAATTGTTCAATATAGCTAAACATGCCCCTGGATTACTTTTGATGACACCAGAGTATTTTGGTGGGGGTAGAAAAAGTATCCCTGATAGGGGTGGGTGTGAGATGGAGAAACCTCACCCTCGGGACAAGATATTTGGGCCAGACTCTCGGCAAGCCTCGTGTCTGGCCCAAATATCTTGCCCTCCGGTGAGATATCTTGCCCTCCGGTGAAATCTCACCCTCGGGACAAGATATTTGGGCCAGACTCTCGGCAAGCCTCGTGTCTGGCCCAAATATCTTGCCCTCCGGTGAGATTTCCCCATCTCACACCCTCCCCCATCAGGGATAATAATATTCCAATATGAGAACCTTTGAGCAATAGTTAATAATTCATTTGTTTTAGGTTGCTTCAAGCATCTTCATATGTATCATGTACAACTCACAATTCAACCATTTAAATCTTGTTTGACAGTGCTGATGAAGACACCGAAGTTAGTGCATGAAAACACCAAAATTCTATACATAGTCAGTGACCTTGACCTTTGAGCCCAAATACAATCTCAATCATCGACAATTTATATTTGGACAACATATGCATGACGCTAAGAGTTCTGTAGACAAAAGGAAACGGAAGTTATTGCACTTGAATCAAAATTCTATATATAGTAATGGTAATCTTGACTTTTTACCAACTGACCCAACACACAAACCCAATCATCCACACTGTACAGACATTTGGGTATGACGTTAGAGTTTTGAATGCAAATCGGGAAGCGAAATATTGCACGGATACTTATTTACTGGTGTTTAAGATCACATACTTCTGCGCGGTTTTAACCGTGACCACAACATGGAGATAAAGTAAAATTCGGTCAATCGTTCATACCCATGTTGTCCATTTTAGAGGACTTCCAGCCCAAGCATTGGTCACTGGGTCTTATTTTACAGTGAGAGCGCGGTGGCTCAGTGGTAGACTGTTGGATTTCTATGCTATTGCTAGAGGTTCTGAGTTCGATCCTCGTCCCGGACGACCCGCGTTGAGTCCTCAGGCAAGGCACTTTATCCCAGCTGCCTCAATAGAGGGCACGGTGGTGCCGTGTACTAAGGCGTACTGCACGTCGGTGGTGAACATGTCTTCAACTGCTGTAACCCTGCTTCAGCGGAGCTTGACAACCAGAGTTAGAATGTTGAGGAGCTGACAGTTGCTCGTCGATGCTCGGTGGTTCTCTCCGGGTACTCAGGCTTCCTTCACCCGTAAAGCTGGCACGGTCACGATTAGCCTTTGTGCATAAGTATGTGACCTTAAACACCAATAAATATATAAATAATAAATATTTTACAGTAAAACACAGCTTGTTCACCACATACGCGGATACTTAAATTCTATTTATTGCAATAGTGACCTGTTTGAAATGCTGACCACAGGAACAAGTCATACCTTACGGGGAATCTTGTATTTGAAGTTGAATGCAAGTGGAACTTAAGTAATTACACGGAAATCAGAAATCTGTTTACAGCAGCAACGCGCTTGGCCACAGATTCGCAAAGTAATTCCAACTATCTCCCCACAACAGACGGCATATATGTGAAGTATGAGCACTGTACGATCACAGGTACACACAGTTTTATCCGGAAATAGACGGGACAGACAGATGGACTGTCGGATGAACGAGCAAAGTGATAACTATATAAACTACAGAATGCGCAACAAAATCTCAAACTGAAAGGTTTAAAAGCCCTCTTCAGTCTGAACAACAACTTTAAAAGAAAGTGCCTTCCGCCTGTTTCGGTTTACCTAAAACTATTCAACATCCTGATAAAAACCTATCCTCTTATACGACAGTGAATTATGGGCCACGGAAATCAACTATGCTAATATTGATAAATCGCCATGTGAAACCGTTCATATTCAGTTCTGTAAGTTAGTCCTGGGTGTGAACAATAAATCATCGAACCATGCAGTGAGAGATGAACTTGGACAGTACCCACTGCACATAGATGCCAAAATCCAGTTGGCTAAGTTTGTATCAAAATTATATGATCTCCAAACCCCTTCCTTACTATCAGAGGCTAGAACTGAATCCGAGAATTACAGAATGCCGGACTCAATATTGGTTAAATATCAGCAGCTTATAGCCAATTTTAATCCTGAAAATAAATCTGAACAGAAAATCCCGTTTCAGCTTGTGAAATACATAACAATAAGAGAAAATCTGGAAGAGACCCATTTAATAATATTTATAATGCTGTATTTGACGACAACAGGAATGAAAGTGTCAATGACACTGTAGTTCAAATTGTTTAAGACATGTACATGTATAGTATGTGACACAGCAATGACAAACATCTAGGTAATGACCTGATAACAAAAGGTACATGTAAAGTATGTAAAGGTATGTAAGTAAATGCTGACCGTAGCCTGTAACAAATATATAGGTAGAGTATTGTAAAGGTGGGGTGACAGTTAGATGCTAAACTAGAAAATAAATCTTGAGTCCCAGAGTGGGTCTGATTGAACCCAAAAATATTTGTTCTCATAGCACAGTGATAACAAAGGCACCCCAAAAAAATCGCTCCTGTCACAAGGCGATCACAATGGTACCCCAAGATGTTTCGTGATGATCGGTTCATAAATACAGACTCTAGCCCGAGCCGAATTGACATGTGCACTTACTGTGTATAAGTAGCACTGAACAAATCAAAGTTCATCTAATTTGCATAATTTCTGCACGAGAAGAAAAACCCGTATTATATGTGATGTATTCCATGTTACTAAACATTCCTACAAAATCAGAACTTTCATACAGAAGTTCTGTACAAAAAACTGATTGCACTAATTTTGGTACAAAATGGCTGGCGGCCATCTTGAATTTTGGACCGCACCCAAAAACACTTCTCGTCCCACGGTGATAACAAAGGTACCCAAGAAGTTTCGTAAAGATCGGTTCATAAATACGGCCTTTAGCCTGAGTCGTACAGAAGTTGTGTACAAAAAACTGATTGGACCTAATTTCAGTACAAAATGGCCACTGACAGCCATCTTGAATTTTGGACCGCACCCGGAAACACTCGTTCTCGTCCCATGGTGATAACAAAGGTACCCAAGAAGTTTCGTGAAGATCGGTTCACAAATACAGACTCTAGCCCGAGCCGTATTGACATGTGCACTTACTGTGTATAAGTAGCACTGAATAAATCAAAGTTAATCTAATTTGCATAATTTCTGCACGAGAAAAAAAACCCATATTATATGTGATGTATTCCATGTTACAAAATATTCATACAAAAATTTATTCAAATCAGAACTTTCAAACAGAAGTTCTGTACAAAAAACTGACTGCACTAACTAAAGTACAAAATGGCTGCTGGTGGCCAACTTGAAATTCGGACCGCACCCAAAACCACTCGTTCTCGTCCCACGGTGATAACAAAGGTACTCAAGAAGTTTCGTAAAGATCGGTTCATAAATACGGCCTCTAGCCCGAGCCGTATTGGCATTTGCACTTACAGTGCTGAAAGTAACGCTAAATAGATCAAAGTTAGTCTAATTGGCATAATTTATGCACGAGAAAAAACCCGTATTATATGTGATGTATTCCATGGTACTAAACATTCACACACAAAAATTATTCAAATCAGTGCTTTCATATGGAAGTTCTGCGCAAACATCTGATTTCATACAAAAATTTATTCAAATCAGAATTCTCAAGCAGAAGTTCTGTACAAATAACTGATTGCACTAACTTCGGTACAAAATGGCTGCCAGTGGCCATCTTGAATTTCAGACCGGACCCAAAAACACTCGTTCTCGTCCCACGGTGATAACAAAGGTACCCAAGAAGTTTCGTAAAGATCGGTTCATAAATACGGCCTCTAGTCCGAGCCGTATTGGCATTTGCATTTACAGTGCTGAAAGTAACACTAAATAAATCAAAGTTAGTCTAATTTGCATAATTTACGCACGAGAAGAAAACAGTATTATATGTGATGTATCCCATGGTACTAAACATTCACACAAAAAAATATTCAAATCAGAGCTTTCATATGGACGTTCTGCGCAAAAATCTGATTGCACCTAATTTTGTATAAAATGGCTGCCAGCGGGCGTCTTGAATTTCGGACCGGACCAGACCCAAAAGTACTCGTTCTCGTCCCACGGTGGTAACAAAGGGAACCCAAGAAGTTTCGTAAAGATGGGTTCATAAATACGGCCTCTAGCCCGAGCCGTGTTGACGGCACGACAGGCCATGACAATACCTCAAATTTGGCATCGCCAAAGTTGAGCTAAAAATGGAAAAAATAAACTGAGAACTTATCGAGAGTTTAAGAACAAATATCACCTGGAGCCTTATTTGATTTATACAACATTCTCCGAGGCGAGAAACATATTTACTCGTTTGCATGCAAGTAACCACAAACTTAGGATAGAAAAGGGGAGGCATATGCAACCACCCATCCCCGTAAGTGAACGCTTATGCGCGGTGTGCGGCTCAGGTGCAGTGGAAACAGAATGGCACTTCGTTATGGAGTGTGGTGAATATGCATCTCTCAGAGAACGTGCATTTAACAAATTTGAACGTGAATACCAAGAGTTTGTTGAGATGGACACATCCGAGAGATTCATATTTCTGATGAGAAACAATGTGCCACAGCTGTGCGGTATCATCTGTAATATGACCCAGCAATTCTTAAAACAACGCGAACAAGTTTTGTCAATATGACACCGAGAAGTGACATTAACAATATTATATTACAACCACTATAAGCCTTAATATTTACGTTTGTCATTCGGAATTAGTATTGTTTTATGTTTCTATTTATGTTGATTTTGTATATACAAAGCAATCTGCCTTTGTTCTGGTTAATAAATCTCATCTTATATCCTCCTTGTAATTAGATAAAGGGTGCAATAAAAATCGTACACGAAGGTGGTCCAAAAATGAAATGAAATTGTTTATTACAAAAACTATTCAGTGAAGCTATCTTTGGTACAAACGTTAGTTTCGTAATTTACACAAAGGTTAAAAATATCAGGTTATTATACACGATTTTGCATCATACTGAAGCTTTTTGTTCCATTTCACAGAGAAGGTAATGTGATGTTGGACAAGCCGTAAAACTAGCCCAATACATCTTTACACAACCTATAATACTCAAGGGTATTGTACAAAAATGTGTTTAATACCTTTTCTCATTTCTCTCATTGGCGTAGCCATCGAGGTGGGATAAGGGTCTGGGGAGCCAGGGGCCCCACCTCACCCTAAAAATCGGATTTCTGAGATCTGCATGGACGTCAATTATATTAATTTCAAATGACATCATCACACTTGGGGAAAAGTGACATTCTTCCGCGCCTCCAAATGTCTTCAAAGAGTGTCATTTGGGGCATATTTTTCCAAAATTTCTCCCGGGTGCACTCAAAATTAAATGTACATCTGCTGCCTTAGTAGCGGGGGGGGGGGGGGGGGGGGGGGACCACTTCTATACCTTACCCCACTCAAAAACTTCGATCTTTCGTGATATACGTAGAAATATAGAAATGCCCGAGCCCCCACCCCCCACCCCCCCAAAAAAAAAACAAAAACAAAAAACAAGCCCTCCCTCCATGCCATCTTCCACTAATATAAATACCTGGTTAAGCGTCTGCCTCTTTCATCATACATGTGGTGTATCAGATGGGGGGATCACCGAATAATTTTTATCCCCCATTATACCAATAACATGATTTTGGAGGGCGTTACGGTTTATTAACGGCCCGACAGGAATGAGTAACAGCCAGAGGGTCCATTAACAGCCCGGGACGAAGTAGAGGGCTGTTAACGGCCCGGGGCTGTTAATCATTCATGGAGGGCCGTTAATAAACAGGGACGCCCAACAAAATCTTGTTATTACTATTATTACCACTTCTAAAATGGTTAAATCCAAAGATTCTTCATCAACTACAGACAACTTGGCACAAGACAAAAGTCAAAACAAAACGTCACGTGCTAATTTAAATATTCATTTAAATACTCAATTGTATATATTTTGTTCGCCTCGAAAATATGACACGAAAGACTGGCCTCCTCCTGAAAACTTTACAACCCAAAACTTGTAATAAGCTATTTACACTGACCTGAACTCTTCCAAATCTATTAATTCATGACCAAATGGCGAAAGTTCACAAACGTGTGATATCCATTACATTTATACGCGCGTTTGAAACTTCAATCGGAGCCGAGGCGTTTTCGAAATTTTTATCTGGAGGCGAGCCGTTAACCAGGGTAACACACAACTTCCGGTTTGAGACTGCGCATTATACACTTTTACCGTAAAGTTATAAGTTACTAGTCGATTAAAATAAGTTTGGAGGCCCGTTAAAACTCCATAATTTCAGTGACGTCATTCGACGGAGCCGGGCCGCGGGCGATAATGGTATAAATAGCCATTAGCGGCCCGGCTATTTTTAGATTCAAGGTTAGCTGTAACAGGGAGTGATAATAATAATAATAACATGATTGTTGTCAGGCATCATGATTCATTAGCGGCCATGCAGCAATGATGAACAGCCCTTGGGCTGTTCATCATTGCTGCAGGGCCGCTAATGAACCATAATGCCCTCCAAAATCATGTTATTGTTATAATAAAACGACTATGTGGATGTACCTCCTTAACCCTTTGAACTCCAGAGGCCCTTTTTCCGGCCGGGTCACAAACTACGTCATAATGTCATTAAGGGGGTGACTGCAAGGTAAATGTGTGGTGAAGACCAATCAATATTTTCAATGTGTAGCCCTAAGCCTGCACGTTGAAAATATTAATTGATCTACCCCCAAATAATAAATATGGACTCTTCCTATTGCTACCACGGAACTGACATGGAAGATACCACCAGGGTTCAAAGGGTTAAAAGCATACACCGGCATGGTCGATAGCAATGATTGACGAATGTCACAGATTCAATCATAGTAAGATTTAAGAGAATCGCTTTCAGACTGACGTTGTAGGTTTCTGTGACTCTTTCTACGTTTGTAACAAGCTGGGCAATGATTAATTGCAAGAACTGAGCGCTTTTACATTTTCTGATTTCGATTTTGTCATTTCATAACAAGCCGTTTCTGATTATGAACAATAAACATCGAAACAATTTCGATACACTGGTAACCACGTACATGTATATATTTTCAAAATCACAAAAATCACTTACTTTCTTATGAATTCATGAATTCTTCTCTTTGCTGTTCCATATTAAAGGTGAAAGCACATGTCGGAAGTGTCAAAATAATTTATTCTTATCAACGGTTCAGTTTCTCAAATAAAAATTGTGTTTTCGGCAACTGAAGAAACAACAATGTCAATGTCGTCTGTCGTTTGGTTACGCGAGTCAAGCTTAAAAGTTTTGGCATTTCTTAGCAGTAACAATCTCGATATAAACTTGCTGCTATGTTCGTTTAAATATTACAGTCTCGACACTTGGTTTTCATGAAGCACTTTACTTTATTAAAACAGAGTTATGTAAACGTTTGAAGCGAACGAAATTCTCCACATTGATCACATCAAGGGAGGAAACTCGACCCGGTTTACGAAGATAACCAATGACAAATGAGGCGTTGTGCAATTACCTTTTGACGTTTCGAAATGCAATAGCGCCGAGCTGCCCAAAAAGAGTCAACGTTGTACAATCACATGACTTCAAGTTTGGACTCTCATTGGATGTTTTAGTGAGATGTATTACATGATGCCAAAGCGCTCACCTGGCAAAAGCCATTCATTCTTCACAAAGAGATTAACATACTAAATAAAAAATAAGCAGACTTTGCGTATTTATTGGTTTTTAAAGCATCATAATTCTGCAAAATGGCTAATCATGACCACAGAGTGGATATAAAGTCACGTCCAGCCAATCGTTTACACCCATGTTGCCCATTTTAGAGGACTCCATCCCAGGCATGGGTGACTGGGTCCTATTTTACCAGTAAAAACATAGCTTGTTTACCAAGGTAAATAAGCACTGCTTCACTTCCAGTGGTCCCCACGGGGAATTTTAGGTATCATTTACTGATAACAAAAAAAAAACTGCTGGGGTTTGGGTGATTTTTTTAAAATGCCTTCTTCATTGCCAGGCATGCCAGAATAAGAGGGGATTGGTAAAAACAAAATGTCTCCAGGGTCTTAATATGTGCAAACTTGTAAATGATGACAAAAATGATGTTTTATTCGGACATGAACTTATTTAGACTAGTGGTTTGCATTTTAATGTTATCCAGTGTTAAAATATCTGCCCACCCAACTTCAATTTTCTGTCCAAATTGACCTTAACCCTTTACCCAATGTAATGACCAAAAACGGCCAGCGCTATTCACACAAATTGCCAATTAATTTCAATTATTTTTTCATCTCAAAAACATAGGTTAAGACCCCTCTTTGGAACGAGCTCGTTCCAATGAGGGGTCATAACCTATGTTTTTGAGACAAAATATGAAATAAAAAAGTTATTCAAGAATTTTGTTTGCAAGTGTCGTCTGCTTTTCATGTTAGGTAAAGGGTTAAACACAAGACTAGGAGGTAGATGCGAACAAACTTGTAAACAAATAGCTCTTCTGCCAAAAAGGAAGCATTGGAAGCAGTGGTTGGGAGAGGGGGGAGGGGGGGTATTTTTAACCCACTATACAGGCCAAACTGCCACTTTTATATTTCTTTGAAAACGTTACCCCAAGTGTAATCTTCCTTGAGAACTCAACCCATGGACCGCAATTATCCCAGCAATGTTTTACATCAATGTTGGCTGTCAGTACAGGCAGCCAACAATGATGTAGGAACTGTTAGGTCACAGGCAGCTGTTTACATGTACATGTATATAATTATTTATATGGGCTTTGAGGTTTAATGCATTCCCTGTACCAATAGTGCTAAAACTGGGAGTCCCACGACACCCCTGAATATGACACTGAAAGCTTGTTTTGAACAATTTTGCAAATCATCCACATAATGATGTCATGACCTAGCTACTGAAGTGTTTGGGGCAGTGGTTTGACATAATTTTTAATGTCCTCACCCTCCCACTACATAAACTGATTGAGCTGGAATTTGATAGGTTCCACTATGCCCTAAATACTCCCCCCTCCCCCCCCCCCCCCCCATACACTGAGTGGACCGATTTGAATATTCTTGTAAATCAAACTTGTAAAGATATTATATATCAAACATGGAAATATTTTTAATGTTTTCTCCATTGACAAAGTGTTGAATCCATCAGCCCAATGACACCCGAAATATGGCCACATGTCCATGGTTTTAACAAACACAAAAATCATCCTTTCAACAGGGCTCGATTTAACTGGATTCGCATAGTGATTTTCGAATCAAATTTTAACTGCAGCTAATCAGTTTCACATGCCAAAAACATATAAATAATAGGAAATGCTGATCAAAATGTATCTAAGTTAGTAAACTGTCATTCAATTTTGTAAAATTAAATCGACCCCTGCCTTTCAAAGATCCAATATATCTTCAAACATTAAAGAATTTGTAGCAGTGGATTTGTAGAATACAATTTTTCAATCTCTTCTCCACTAACCAGTGTTAAAATCTAAGCCTAATGACACCCCTATATGGCTCCAGGGGCTTGTTTTGAACAGACTTGCAAATTATATCTACAAAGGTGTTTTGTATTGGTAGGGATCTGTGAATCACAATTTTTAAAAAAAAATTTGTTCAAATCAAATCTCAATTTGCCGGCTTCTATTGTTTTCTAAGTATAGTCAGTCATGCATGTTGATGGTTAAAACAGCATTTAACCCTTTACCTAACATGAAAAGCAGACGACACTTGCAAAAAAAATTCTTTAATAACTAATTTTTTCATTTTCGCTCTCAAAAACATAGGTTATGACCCCTCGTTGGAACAAGCTCATGGAGCTCGTTCCAACATGGGGTTATAACCTATGTTTTTGAGACAAAAAATGAAAAATATAATGAAAATTAATTGGCGATTTTTGAGAATGGCGCTGGCCGGCTTTGGCCATTACATTGGGTAAAGGATTAAGATGGATTACTGTTATAGCCTAGTTCTAATAGCCTAGTTCTAGTAAGTACAATCAAATATATGAAGAAACTTCATTGATCAAGGTTCAGTAAAATATACAGATAAAAAGCCATAAAAAAATTACCTAGATTATCATCCGAATTTTTTTAAATTGGGACGAAAGCGAGAATTTTATTTCTTATTATTTATTTTCTGTGAAACAAACGATGAGCTAAACCAGGCCCTCCGTGTGTGTACATATGCATGCAGTAACTGGCAGTGTTCTAATTTATTATCGGTCGGCAAAATTTGTTCTTTTTTTTTCCCCTTGTTTCAATATATGGGACAGTGCCTGCATAGATAATATACTAATCAAAGTTTGCTAAGCACCAAGTATATCCAACTACCCGTTTTACGTTTTAGTTGAAATATTGTTATGAAAAGTGTATATATTTTTTATTTAATTATATCTTTAATGATTTCAGTACAGAAATTAAGATTTTATTTGTGTTTGACATTATTTTTCAGCTTTTGAATACGATAACCATGGAGAATGGATATTACATGTATTGGTAAAAGAGGAAATTTTTCAATATGCCAAAAAGTTGACTGAGCGAACTGGTGAGGTGCCCAGTACAAAATTCTCGCAACAGTTTCTGTCTTTGAACAAAAAACTTTACTAGGTAATATTCCAACTACACCATCAAGGCATGCATTCGATGAAGGCATACCTTGATGATGTAGGTGGAATATTTTATCAGTAGGGAAACTGTAGTCACTCTCCCACAAATTGTAACAGGGCAAATCCACCCAGGTTAAATAATACCACATCAAAAATTAAATAAGTGCATCAACAGAATATGAAGCAGGGTTCTTATAGTCAAGGACCAAAAAAATTCAAGGACTCTTCAAGGACATAATCAGCATTTTCCAAGGATGTTTTTTTTTAAAATGTACATTTGGAATATAACCATTTTTAGAAGCCTTACCTACTTTAACCCTTTACCTTACCTAAAAAGCAGACGACACTTGCAAAAAAATTCTTGAATAACTCATTTTTTGTCTCAAAAACATGGGTTATGACCCCTCATTGCAATGAGCTCAATGAGCTCATTCCAATGAGGGGTCATAACCTATGTTTTTGAGACAAAAATGAAAAAAAATAATTGAAAATTAATTAACTCATTTTTTGTCTCAAAAACATGGGTTATGACCCCCTCATTGCAATGAGCTCAATGAGCTCATTCCAATGAGGGGTCATAACCTATGTTTTTGAGACAAAAATGAAAAAAATAATTGAAATTAATTGGCCATTTTTGAGAATAGTGGTGGTCGGTTTTGGCCGTTACACTGGGTAAAGGGTTAAAAATGTCATCTACTCTTCCTTCTAAATTCCAGGAAAACAATGCTTCTAAAATGCTCTGCAACAAAATTATGGTACTTACAGAATGACACCTAGTTAAATGATGCCTGAACTTCAATTCCTCATTTATCGATTATCCATTATTCATGTTAGTTTTTTTCATTTTTCAACTAAAACAAGTGCAAAAGAGATGTTTCAATTGTCCACTATTACACAGGTAAAAATGATATAGGGAAAAATTCAAGGACTTTCAAGGAGTCTGATGGATTTTCAAGTACATTTTCTGAATTTTCAAAATTCAAGGAGTAAGACTGAAATTCAAGGACTTTTCAAGGATGTGCACACCCTGTGAAGCCTTTAAGCTGAGGTAGCCACACTTCAGGATAAAGCCTAACACTGGGCTTCCAGCACTCAACCAGTTAACAACCCAACCCTTCCTGTTCCTTGGTTATTTTTAATGCTGAACAAGAGGAAAAATCTAGAAAAAGAGGAAAAAGTTGGCACTCAACATTCTGAGTAAAGTAAATTTCCACACATCCTTTATTCCTTATAGAAACCACAGAGGGTAAATCCAACCCATAAATGAAAAGAAATCAGCATGCATATCTTTCTTGAAATCTTTTATTATTTGCCATATACATTGGTTACAAAATCTCTCACAGGGTGAATACCGTACTGACCCATGTCCAAGCCCAAACTCGTGTGGAAGCCCACACCCGATGTTTTCAAATTTCATCTCCCATCCTGATGCACACCGACTTGACTTGCAGGCTCTTTTACTTGTCTTGAAGCCCACCCCCCACTTTTTTATTTTTCCACTGCACGCACCCCCTGGGCTTCAAGATGGGTCAGTATGGTATATAGTAAGAAATACTGAAGATCAATCCAAAAATAAAGCGCATCTGACACAAAATTTCAGTTTACAGATAGCTGTATTTTATCCATCTCTTGTCAATTTTTCTGACTGTTCTATTGTGTACTGGTGTTCAGCCAACTACAACAGGTGAAGCTCACCCTCATGAAGTCATCACGTAGAACCGTGAATCTTTTAAATCTCACATACCATCTTTCCACGTGTCTACATTCTTATATTTTCATCTGAAATGTAAAAAGTTAAAAACAATTGATTGTTTTGCCATTACAGTGGAGCTCACTTAATGGGATATCTCTTAACTGAATAACCTTGTTAACTGAATATAATTTCCAAACACAAAACCATTTACCATACCTTCAGTACAAATTTGACCTGTTAATTGAATATAGTTTTTAGAGTAAATGCCTGTTAATTGAATAAAAAATCTTGTAACCTGTCGAGAAATTATCCTGACTCTTCCCAGTTTTCAACTGTTTAGACCTATCTGGCCTCAGTACACACAATACAAGCATTTAATCTATTATATCTTGTTTGAAAGAGCTCATGGAGCTCTGTCAAATAAGATATAATAGAATAAATGCTAAGTTTGTGTCCAGAATACAGGAAAGTGACATAACCCTGTTAACTGAATGCTCCTGTTAATTGAATAATTTTCATTGGCAAAGAGTCTATTCAATAACAGCGGTTCTGCTGTATTGTGAACACAAACAGAAAAACACGTCTTTACATTTCATGTGAATGATCATTCCATTCCCCCTTCGTTCTCGCAAAACAAAAAGCTAGGGAACAATGTTTATTCAATCATCTATTGGAATTTAATGACACTTTTGACTGCTGGGGTAATCTCGTGTCAGACAGTTTTATGGTTGGAGGAACCCAGAGTACCTGGAAAGAACCACTTAGAAGCAGTGAGCAACTGTCAGCCTCCCCAAAGTTCTAACTCCACACAAGCAAGGTCAGCATTGGCTGAAGACAAGTGCACCATCAACGTGTAGTATACCTTAGCACATAATGCCATCAGGCCCCCATGTGAGCAATCGGGATTAAGTGCCTCGCCCAAGGACATAACAACACAGTAACCCCTGGTGGGGATCAAACTGTACACCTTTTGGTTTCAAACCAAATACTATAACCACTGGCACACTGCACTCCAAGGAAATGATGGATGGTCCATGTCTTTAATTTGTCGGTGTGTACTGATAGAAGGATCTATCATGGTCCCTACAACCAGTCATGATTAAAAGCCTCTCTCCGTCTTTTACAACCTCAGAACAGGTGCCCTTAATATGCCATCATCTAGGTCCTGCTGACAACAAACAAATTACAAAGGCAGGGATTTCTCGTCAAGTCTTGGCAGGCAGCCAAGACTTGACTAAAAATCACTGTTAAGCCAAGGTTAAGTTGGCAAAAGCACCAGAGGTCCTGTCAAACAAAGGGTCACTGGTTGTCACCTCAAGTGGCAAATTTATACACTATATTGATAAAATATGATTGAATATGTAATTATATAATGATTTTAATACAACTGACCTGATCTCAAAGCTATTTACACCATATAATAATAACCAGGGAAGCTGATCTTGAGGAAATTTTATACCACTAATTGCACCTCAGACTATTATATATTTTGAAATAATAGAAAACTGCTCTGTCCACTCAAGAAGATTTACGCACAAGGTATTGGGTCTGAACTGAAAACAGGGTTTAAGTATGTCAAACTAGTGTATTGCACATAATGGGAGATAAGAAAGTAACCACCTGGTTTGAAATGTCTGGTTTGTTTCTGTGAGATGAATGAAAGATAGTGTTCAACCGATTACCAAAAATGGCTGCTGACCGATTGTTTGTTATTTGAGCTCACAATCGGCGGATTCCGATGCCAATTTCAATTGTAATACCGTGCACTACTAGACGTGTTGAGACTTGCCAAGAACTACATTAAATTGAACATATTTTGCAGTGTTTGAAGTCCGTTCACTAATAGATAAGCCGAGACTTGAAAGAACTACATTAAATTGAACATATTTCACAGTGTTAAACTCTGTTGACCCAGGTCCAGTAAAATTACCAGAGCCACGTTTACCACCCAAGTGTGTGCAACAGGTAATTTTTACTGCAACCTGAGTCAATGGAGTGCAACCTTCACTTTTCCAGTATGAACTGGCGATTGCCTCTTGTACGCTCCATTGTAAGCATTACATGTTGTTTAACTTGTATATTCTGTAAAGGGGCATCTAGAGAGATTACGAATGCACCATGTGGTGGTTTTTCAACTTTATTGAATTGTATCATTGACATCATTATTCCCCCGAAAAAAATTTGGGGGAATCTAGCCGTGACATCATCCGTCTGTCCGTCTGTCTGTCTGGGCGTAGACGGAATTCGTGTCCGCTCCATAACTTCTTACAGCCTTCAAGGATATTAATGATACTTGGTATTATTATTGCCCACAACCAGAGGGTGTGTTGCGAATAAGGTTGGAATGGCTATCAAGGCTTTTTCGGGGGAATCAGCCACCCTTTGGTGGCCATCCTCTAGTTTTAAAATAACAATTGAACAATTGCAGAAGATAATAAAATGCGGTTTATGAATCATCACAAAATGCATGTCAACAATCGGTTGATGTTCCAGGAGCCGTTGCCATTGTCATCTGGTTGCCCACAATCGGCTGATTGTGGTTACCGGCTCCGATCATCGGTTGAACACTAATGAAAGAAAAACAAAGGGAGATGATTTCCTATATTTATTTTTTAAAAGAATCGCCACACAAGCTCAACTGAACAGTTAGCAGAAAAGAATTAAGAAAAATAATACAACCCTATTTTAACCAACACGACTTTCAGTGCGGGCGTGATTTATCTATTGGGATTTAACAACACTTTCAAGACGCAGGATCATCTTGCATTTGACATTCTTGTTGTAGCTGTTGTCGATGCTGGTGATGTTAACCGTTTACCCAACGTAATGGCCAAAACCGGCCAGCGCTATTCAAAAAAATTGCCCATTAATTTTCATTTTTTGTCTCAAAAACATAGGTTATGACCCCTTTTTGGAACGAGCTCATTGAGCTCGTTCCAAAGAGGAGTCATAACCTATGTTTTTAAGACAAAAAATAAAAGAAAATGAGTTATTCAAGAATTTTGTTTGCAAGTGTCGTGTGCTTTTCATGTTAGGTAAAGGGTTAAACAGTTTCTATTTATTTACTGGCGTTTTTACGGTCGCATATTTCTGCACAATGGCCAATCATGACCACGACAGTTTTACGGGTCGAGAAAGCCAAAGAAAACGGGGAGAACCACCGAGCAACTATCAGACTCCCCAGCATACTAACTCCACACAAGCACGGTTAGCATTGGTTGAAAACAAGTGCACCATCGACATGCTGTACGCTTTAGTACACAATGTCACCATGTCCCCTTGTAGGCAATTGGGATGAAGTGTCTTGCCCAAGGACACAATGCGGTTGCCACAGGTGAGATTCGAACCGAGGACCTCTCAGCACAATAGCTAATCATGACCACAACATGGATAAAAAGTCAAGTTCAGCAAATTGTTTATCCCCATGTTGCTTATTTTAGAGAGCTTCCACCTCAGGCATTGCCTACCAGGTCCTATTTTACCAGTAAAACAGAGATTGTTTACCACTGTAAACAAGAGCTGCTTCACTTCCTGGGGTTCCAAAGGGAAATTTCTGTGGAAAAGACTTTTCACCTACTGTTCAAACTTTTCAATGTGTAATGATTTTCTATCATCTGAAATGTGTTCCCTCAACATCTCTTTTATCTGAGGAATAGTCATATTGATGAAAAAATTGTGAGCTAGCACCAAAGCAGTGATGGATGGTAAAAATGAAGCAAATTTCTAGTCCATTAAGGGCTATAACTCTGGAAAAAATGCTCAGAATAACATCTCACTGAACATGGGGGGGAGACATTAATAAGATACACTTGCATACCAAATATTATATCATTCCATTGTAAATATTTTAAAAGTTAGTGAGTTTAAAAACTTGTTGGTCACAAACCAACAGATGACTGCAGGCTTGTTACAACCGATAATATTACAACACCGCATAATGTTACACCAACGCATAATGTTACAAAAAATGTAGTAAACAACCGATAATGTTATAAACTCTGCATAATGTTATAACTTTTTTCAACCCGTTATGTTATAAAAATCAACGCATAATGTTATAACTTTTTTCAACCTGTTATGTTACAACAAATTACCCGATAATGTTATAACTTCTGTAAACTAATTCCAGCTACAGCTATCGTAGATGGACTTTACCACTTACCATTTATTTCCGCATAAAGGTATGTAATATTTATACTAAAGGTTTCTGCTCTGGTTAAGGAGAGGGGATAACTTTCCCCCCCCCCCACAACTCCCGGAGATTTATCATAGAATGACCTAGTCACGTTACATAGATGCGGATTATCCTGGTAACTCAATCGTGTGACGTCATTACCATGATCATCCAGTGTCCAACATGATGATGGCGGGGATGGCAGGGGAGGGGTGCTATTTTATCCGGTTGGTACGTTTACCAACATGCGTAGTCTCCGCTTCCAGAAAAGTAGTGTACCATAGTCCCCTGACACCTTTGGGGATGGGCAAATGCCTCTGTTTCTGCTTGTTTTGGGCATCTAAAACTCATTTGTCGCATATTTCTTAGTCATTAGACTATCTTATTGTTCATTAATTTGACATTTTAACAACAAACAGTGAACAGAAATGAGGTGGAGTTAAAAGAGGTCAAAAAAAATTGGATGGAGCGAGGTACATATGGTGGATGTGGCGGGTTGGTAGTGCCGCACGGAACAAGAATAAGATACAAGACTGGGTAGGAAGAGGAATGGGGTTTAGGAGGACTGGAAGGGGTGGACAGGGATTAGGCTGAGAAAGAGAGAAGGTCATGAATTAGTACATCAGGGTGATTGTGCAAAGAAGGCTATCTGAGAATGCTATAAGGGAGTAGTGCTAGACGGTATGATAATATAGACGGTGGAGATTTGGAAGAAGTAGAACTGATGAGTTTGGGATTACAGGTTCTGGAAAAGGCGGAATCACTAGAACAGGCAGTATTGGGAGAAGGAGGAGGTTGTGTTGATGTTGGTGTTGTGGCGGTGTTGGTGATGGTGTTGAGTAGTTATGTATGTTGAAAATGAGCCATTTTGTAGGACCCCAGGGCAGGACCGGGGAAAGTGAGGCCATGTCACATGTCTTGGCAGTCATGTTGGGTTGTCATGATAGTGCACGTGGAGGCCATGTTGTGACGTCATTGTCATGATAATAGGTGGTAGGCGTGCGTATGCGCAGCGCGTGTGTTACGGGGACATGTGCTCCGTCTCATCCCTAACAACCCGACAATAGATATCAAATTAATCCAAACAACCCGTCAATCTTCAGAAAACTGACCCAAACACTCCAGAATGAGGGGATGAGACGTATGAAGAGGTACTCATTGCGCTCATTTTCATAGCTTTCATTTTGAGACATATGATTTTGCACGCATCGTGCTCATTTTCCATAGCTTTCATGCGACGAAAAGGGGGATTCCATGGGTTTTGTATCCTTAAAATATAGCATAGTATCCTTACTTAATGTCCGACCATATAATGGACGCGTAATTTATCACAGAAATGGGTTTATTACAATAATGGTATATATTATTTAAAGTCAGAATGGTTCAGTTCTGCACTGGGAACTGAAGAGTTCCCGCATGACAGACCGACGGTCTCCTCCTGAAACTGATGCCATGACAGTATAAATTACCAAAGATATGTTTATTTAAAGTTATAACATTATCGGTTAATTTGTTGTAACATAACGGGTTGAAAAAAGTTATAACATTATGCGGAGTTTATAACATTATCGGTTGTTTACTACATTTTTTGTATCATTATGCGTTGGTATAACATTATGCGGCATTGTAACATTATCGGTTGTAACAAGGCTGAATGACAGTCCAACCAACCAAACAACAGTGTCACAGATACAGCTGCTTGTCACAGATAAAAATTTGCTCATCCTATTTCTCTTCAAATGAATGATAGTTGGAGTGATTTTTGCAAATCTACATCTTAACTCCTAGCACTCTGGTAGTGCAACAGAAGTTTCTCAAATCATTCTTGTTTTTTCTTGTTTAACTATGTCAAACAAGGTATATTTGGTTAAATATCAAACTGCATTAGGCCTAAAAAAATTTAAAAAAATGTTTCTCAGGCCCTCTCACATGGTCCTTTTGGCTGCCACATGCTTTCTTTTTATGACCAATGTAAACTTAAAAAAAATAATAATTAAATGGTTTATGTTTGATATTTTGCCCAAGTTAAAAAATTGATAAATTTGTACCTTGAGTGCAAGAAGGCTTTGCAATGCTTTAGCATTGCAAAGCCTTCTTGCTCTCAAGGGACGAAATACACCATCACCCATGCTGTTCCGCAGAATATGAGGCCTAAAACATAAACCAAGAACATGATCTTTGATGGCCAAGAAATACTACAGAAAAAAATAAAAAATAAAAAAATTGCTTGCCCGCATGCAATTTTACAAATAATGGCCTGAGAAACAGAAGATCTACTTTGTGTGGCCTAATGAGAAATATTTACTGCTGAAAACTTTTCTATTTTGACATCAGAGTGCAGAAAGAGAGAGAGTTAAGGAGGTTAAGCAAGATGTCACAACACCAGAGGTGTGGATAGGGGATCTTGCAACCAAATGGAATGTAGGGGTGGAGCAAAACTGTAAGAAGTGCTCATTTTCAATTCATCTGTGGATTTTCTTGGTGGTCAACAAATTCATTCCCGCCACTAATTCGAATTTCCAAACCTGGAATGTTTATTAATTTCAATAATTCATAATAATGTTATGTTTCCAGATATATGCAACAAACCCACTGAATTCATAATTATTTATTAATTAATTTTTGATCAGTCTAATTAATATGAATAATATTATTATGGTTTTTGAATCTCAAAAATTAATGAAAATAGCCTTCACATTAATTCAACAAGACTTCTTATCCTTCGGTGTTGATCTCAGGCCTGAAAATAAGCAGTCTGACATTTGCAGAATGAGGTCCCCAGAGGGTGAATTTGATGATACCATCCCATACAGTGGGCCAATTTATCCTCTGGGTACCTCTTTCTGTTTAGTTTTGATACCCTAATTCAGATTGAGGTTCACAGAGGGTAAATTTAGTGATGCTACCCTGCTGTGCAGGTGGGATTCAAACGGAGGACTTTTCATCAACTTGCACCCTGCATCTCTACCTACTGAGCCACCGTGCACCTTGTCATGACTGTTCAATGTGAAATTGAAAAAGTTAATGAAAAAAAAAGATAAAAGATTCATGTTGCATTTCTATATGTACCATTCCGAGGCAGCACAACCAAGCCAGAAAATAAGCTGACTGTCATCTGCAAAATGAGATTTCCAGAGGGTGAAAAAAATAAATACACAGTGATGACAAATAGCATATCAAGGGAAGTAACTTTTCATAAATTCCCAATTTATATTCAATCAATCTTGTTCCATCAGGTTCCACTTTCTAACCCAGGGTCTGTTGGTGAACTTTTGGGAGAAAAAATTAAGATTTTTTCCAAGTAAATCATTATGCAATTTTATTACTTTCCAAAGTGTGATTTACTGGGATTTCCTGGTTTGATTATAACTTAACAAGTGAATTACGCAATCAACAATTGGGTCATGTATCCCTGCGCGCAAACGAAGATGCTTTGCTGAAGATGTAATGGGGACTTCATTGTTTTTTGTTTTTTTTACCCTTTATCTAATATGAAAAGCAGACGACACTTGCAAAAAAAAATTCTTCAATAGCTATTATTTTCATTTTTTGTCTTAAAAACATAGGTTATGACCCCTCATTGGAACGAGCTCGTTCCAATGAGAGGTAATAACCTATTTTTTAGAGACAAAAAATGAAAAAATAATGAATATTAATTGATTTTTTTTGGGCCGTTACATTAGGTAAAGGGTTAAATAATATAACCATCATTAATAATGAAAAGTAATAAACAGAGTAATCGCTTGACTGGACTGGTTATGTGAAATAATTCATTCGAGACAAGGGACTATATTGTAAAACACTTGTGCGTGTACAACGTCCCTCACCTCTCATGAATTATTTCACGAAACCAGTCCAGTCAAGCGATTACTCTCTATACCAAGAGCTTGAACTCAAATTATTTTACCCACCACTGATGCTTGTAAAGCTGTCTGTTGCATTTTTATACATTTATTTCAGGAAAAAACTCATCAGTGAAATGTCGACTCTCTACCTTTTCCCTCTTATTTGACCGTGACAGATACCTGCAGCAATGCACCTGGCACTGATCATTGGGAAGCTCTGAAGAATCGGCAAACAGGAAGTGGCTGCACGGAAGATCTGAAAATTGCATACACGATACAACTGATCATTATCAGGCTCCAGAGGAAATATAAAATCAATCCCTTGCATGGAAGCCGAGAAAAGTTTGACGAAAAATTTCAATGTTCAGTGGGTGCAGTAAAAGTTCAAAGCATCGGCAAACAGGAAGTGGCTGCACGGCAGGTCTGAAAATTGCTTACATGATACAACTCATCATTATGAAGCAGCAGACCAAATATAAAATCAATGCCTTGCATAGAAGCCGAGAAAACCTTGACGGAAAATTTCAATGTTCAGTGAGTACAGTAAAATTTCAAAGTATCGGCAAACAGGAAGTGGCTGCACAGCAGATCTGAAAATGGCTTACACGATACAACTCATCATTATGAAGCAGCAGACCAAATATAAAATCAATCCCTTGCATAGAAACCGAGAAAACCTTGACAGAAAATTTCAATGTTCAGTGGGTACAGTAAAATTTCAAAGTATCGGCAAACAGGAAGTGGCAGCACAGCAGATCTGAAAATTGCTTACACGATACAACTCATCATTATGAAGCAGCAGACCAAATATAAAATCATTCCCTTTCATAGAAGCCAAGAAAACTTTGATGGAAGAAGTGTTTAGGACGGACTGATGGATGGACTGACGGACGGAGTCGAGCGGTTACTAGACCTGCTCTGCTGCTGTCGACACAGGTAAAAAGAAAAATGCAACAAAAACTTGAAAAAATATAATCTATAATAATTTTTTGGTTTGCTAGGTCCTGGGCTGCATGATATTCAAAACTGAATACCGGTATCGGTATTAAAAAAAATACCACGGTATACCGGCATATCGAAAACTGTTCAGATATATGAACACAAGTACCACAATCGAGACTCGAGGCATCACAGTCAGAACAAATTAGCATACATTGATGATACGGTTCGAAAAACCTTTACCTAACGCAGACGATATTAAAATTTATTATTTTCAAAATTAATTGATCAGAGTTTCCCCAAAGATTTCAACAAAACTACATCATGTGACCCCTCACTGGAACGAGCTCAACGAGCTCGTTCCAATGAGGGGTCACATGATATAGTTTTGTAGAAATTTTTGTAAAGTATTTTTTCAACTGCTGAATTTGTATATTACGAGGGCACAAACAGACGGTTCCTTGGATAAGGGGATAATATTATTCATTCTGGGCTACAGTTAAAAAAAACTCCAGACATCTTGAAAATTGGAGTGTGGGTAAATAAATACTGACGATAAACCAATATTTTTGTAATTACACCGGTATTCAATCGATATTGGTTTGAATATTGGTATATATCGGTTTATTGATATACCGTGCAGCCCAAGCTAGGTCCTGTTTGGGTCCTAGTTTGTACTAGTTATACTCAAGCAATGATATTTTTTTAACAAGAACCAGGATAATAACACCACAAGGTAACAAATTATTCTTGTACCAGCAGGACAATCTGTCTCCAGTGGATAAAGAGTTACAATTAACATACAAACCTTCTTCATACACTTTTTCAGTTGTAAGAACTCCTTCAGACAGTCATTCTTTTTAACATTCTCTCTCAAAGCCACACACCTACCATATGCAGTTGCCTGAAAAGAGTCACAAAAAATATACCACAGCTTATACATGTATTTCGACAAGAATCCATTCATGCAACAAAGCCAGCAAAAATCCATGTAGATTCTTGCTGCACCTCTGCTAGGATTTGCATAAAAAATGAGTCAATTTAACCCTTTACCGAATATAGCAGCAGCAAATCAAATTAACCTGAAATATCCTGACACTTCATCAATAAAATTGTAAATATGGCCGTCACTGGAGCCGGCTCAATGAGCCGGTTCCAATGACATCCATGTTTGTAAGGTTTTACTGATAAATATTCATTATTTTTTTTTTTTAAATCATCAAATTCAGTTTATATTTTAAAAATGCCGCTCAGGATCACCGATCCAATGTCGAGTTGTGACAACAGTTTCTCGCACGAAGGCCAACGCACCTATGAAGTTTCATGACTCTAGGTTAAACCACTATCAAGTTCTCATCCGGAAACCAATTGTTGCGATATACTATGTTCAAGGTCACTGTGACCTTGACCTTTGACCTGGTGAGTCCAACATCAATAGGGTTCTTCCTCGCACCAAGGCCAACACGCCTGTAAAGTTTCATGACTCTAGGTTGAACCACTATCAAGTTATCATCCGGAAACCAATTGTTGCGATATACTATGTTCAAGGTCACTGTGACCTTGACCTTTGACCTGGTGAGTCCAAGATCAATAGGGTTCTTCCTCGCACCAAGGCCAACACACCTATGAAGTTTCATGACTCTAGGTTGAACCACTATCAAGTTATCATCCGGAAACCAATTGTTGCGATATACTATGTTAAAGGTCACTGTGACCTTGACCTTTGATCTGGTGAGTCCAAGATCAATAGAGTTCTTCCTCGCACCAAGGCCAACCCACCTATGAAGTTTCATGAATGTAGGTTGAACTACTATCAAGTTATCATCCGGAAAGGAATTGTTGTGATTTACTATGTTCAAGGCCACGTTGACCTTGACCTTTGACATAGCGAGTCCAAAATCAATAGGGTTCTTCCCCTCACCAAGGCCAATCTACCTATGAAGTTTCATGAATGTGAGTTGAACCATTATCAAGTTATCATCCGGAAACCAATTGTTTAAGATTTACTACGTTCAAGGTCACTGTGACCTTGACCTTCGACGTAGCATGTCCAAAATCAATAGGGTTCTTCCTCCCACCAAGACCAACCTACGTATGAAGTTTAATGAATGTGAGTTGAACCACTATCAAGTTATCATCCGGAAACCAATTGTTTACGCCCGCCCGCCCGCCCACCCGCCCATCTGCCCACCCGCCCGCCCGCCATTCACCAAACTATAAGTCGAGTTTGACTTCGTCACAACTCGACTAAAAATTAAAAAGCTGTTTTGGGTAAAGGGTTAACGTGTTATCACTATACAACAGGGTTTTATTGATAAATATTCCTTATTTTCTAAAAAAATTATGAAATTCAATTTATATGTTGAAATTTAAAAAGCTGTGTTGCTAAAGTGCAACCATGTGTTATCAGTATATAACAAGGGTTCAACCATGGTGGCCTGATGGGATCCTGGGACACTCATAGCAGGTATGGATCCTCACAACCATTTCTGTGAAAATCCAAATTAATCAATTCATTCCAAATTTCGATAAAATATAAGCCGATGAGCTTATTCCAATGATTTTGTAGAATTTTTTTTAAAAACAATAATTAAAATAATAAATTTTGATATCATGTGCATCTCCCCAAAGCACATGACCCACTACTGATATATATATATCTGCATGAGAGCGCCCATCTACGACTGTGCCCCTACCCACCCCAAGTTCGAAATGTGCCCCAGTTTCCCTGGATTCTCTGCCCTTGAGATTCGTCTTTCCATATAAGTCGCGACATCGGGTTGGCTGCTGAGGTACTTAACCCTTTACCTAACATGAAAAGCAGACGACACTTGCCAAAAAATTCTTGAATAACTAATTTTTTCATTTTTTTTGTCTCAAAAACATAGGTTTTGACTCCCATTGGAACGAGCTCAACGAGCTCGTTCCAAAGAGGGGTCATAACCTATGTTTTTGAGACAAAAAATGAAAAAATAATGAAAATTAATTGGCGATTTTTGTGAATAGCGCTGGCCGGTTTTGGCTGTTACGTTGGGTGAAGGATAAAAATAAGAAACCTTTTTTCTTATCTTTATATCAACAGTGTGCGCATCGTGACATATAATACATGCACTATCCTGTCCATTAACCCTTTACCTAACATGAAAAGAAGACGAAACTTGCAAACAAAATTCTTGAATAATTAATTTTTTTCATTTTTTGTTTTTGTGTCTCAAGAACATAGGTTATGACCCCTCTTTGGGATGAGCTCATTCCAAAGAGGGGTCATAACCTATGTTTTTGAGACAAAAAATGAAAAAATAATGAAAATTAATCGACTATGTTTGTGAATAGCATTGGCCGGTTTTGGCTGTTACGTTGGTTAAAGGTTTAAAAGATTAATATTGCCAAATAAATGATCAACAAGAGCCACAAGTCACATAGTTTAACATAATGCACAGTTTGCTGCGGTCACAACAAAATTAGTGGAAACGATTTTGATGAAAAAAGGTTCTCAGAGAGATGAAGACTAAGACTTTCTCAATTTGTCCATTCAATTTATTTTCAGTGGTAATGCTGGAAACTGTAGTGCTTGTTTACTGTGGTATGGAAGTTCTGTTTATTAAAATTGGACCTGATAACAAACACCTGGGGTGAGAGTCATCTAATGTGGGCAGTGGAGGTATAAACAAGGGGCTAAACTTGACTTTGTATACATTTTGTGTTGATACAGTCAGATGCTGAAAATGACCTCACACTGGTAGAATGGTAGATTAGTTTTATAAGGCCACACAAAGTAGATCTTCTGTTTCTCAGGCCATTATTTATTATGATTTATTTATTTATTGGTGTTTAAGGTCACATACTTCTGCACAATGGCTAATCATGACCATGACAGTTTTACGGGTGGAGGAAGCCGGAGTACCCGGAGAGAACCACCGAGCAACTGTCAGCTCCCCAACATACTAACTCCACACAAGCAGGGTTAGCATTGGTTGAAGACAAGTGCACCATCGACGTGCAGTACGCCTTAGTACACAGCGTCACCGTGCCCCCACGTGGGCAATGGGGGTGAAGTGTCTTGCCCAAGGACACACCGCGGTTGCCGCAGGTGGGATTCGAACCGAGGACCTCTCGGCTTGCAGCCTGCACCTCTGCCTACTGAGCCACCGCGCCCCCTTCTCAGGCCATTATTTGTGAAATTGCATGCGGGCGAGCATTTTTTTATTTTATTTTTTATTTCAGTAATTTCTTCTCTGCCATCAGAAGTTCATGTTCTTGGTTCAAGTTTTATCCCTCATAATCTACAGAATAGCATGGGTGGTGGTGTATTTCATCCCTTGAGTGCAAGAAGGCTTTGCAATGCTAAAGCATTGCAAAGCCTTTTTGCACTCAAGGGATAAATTCATCAATTTTTTTAACTTGGATAAAATATCAGACATAAATCATTTAATTTTTTTTTTTTTTAAGTTTAAATTGGTTATAAAAAGAGAGCATGCGGCAGCCAAAGGACCATGCGGGAGGGCCTGAGAAACAGATTTTTTTATTTTTTTAAGCCTAAGACAAACTTTGTTCATTAGAAGCGGCTTTATTACAATTTTTTGGAGAGTGCTTAGAGGCTCCCTCAAATAGGACTGTAACTAAATAAGTCCAAGAAAACATATTTATCTTGTAATTTAACCCTTTACCCAACGAATCGCCCGCATCCGCTCGCATAATATGCAAATTCAGCAGTTGAAAAAATATTATTTTTCAAAAAATTTCAACAAAACCATATCATGTGCCCCCTCGTTGGAATGTGCTCATCGAGCTCGTTCCAACGAGGGGTCACATGATATGGTTTTGTTGAAATTTTTTGAAAAATTTGAAAAAATAACATTTAAAATAATAAATTTTGATATCGTCTGCGTTGGGTAAAGGGTTAATATGCAGCACATCGACAGAATATGAAGTCTTTAAATTGGAATTATCATTCTTCTAGCACTTTTTAGTAAAGCCCAAATTTAGGCTTCCTGCAGCCAAACAGTTAAATACTATTAAATAATAACATTCACCATTAAGGCCTAAAAAAAGTTTTAAAATCTGTTTCTCAAGCCACCCCCTCCCCCCCTCCCCCCCCCCCCCCCCCCACACACACACACACACGATCTTTTTGGCTGCTGCATGCTCTCTTTTTATAACCAATGCAAACTTGACAAAAATTAAAATGAAATGATTTGTGTCTGATATTTTACCCAAGTTAATAAAATTTATTAATTTGTCCCTTGATTGCAACAAGGCTTTTGCAAAACAAAACCCTCATCAGACTCCAAGATAGTGAACTAATGGCTGAGCTGAACGAACATCGAACTCCGAACTCTTAACAGAAAAACAAAATAAGTTTCAGAAAATTAAAATTTTATTACAATAGAATTAAATTGCGTGGAGTCAGTGAGGATTGCCTCGCTACTCATTGAGAACTTTAGGACTGAGTCTGTGAGGACTGCCTCGCAACTCTACAGAAAAGAGATTTAAATGCGATTAAAAGACCTACATAACAAAACACTCAACAGACTCCAAGATAGTGAATTAATGGTAGAGTTGAACGAACACCGAACCCCTAATATAAAAACAAAATAAGCCACAGAAAATTAGAATTATTCATTAGAATTAAATTGCGTGGAGTCAGTGAGGATTGCCTCGCTATTCATTGAGAGCTTTAGGATTGAGCCTGTGAGGATTGCCTTGCAACTCTGCAGGTGGGGAGTAGGCTACGAAGAAACCCACCACTCGCCCCAGCAATAGCAACAATCAAACAACAGCTATAATATACAATAACAAGAGTTCTATCTTTCTCTAATAATGATATGAAGGAGTGGAGTCAGTGAGGATTGCCTCGCTACTCATTAAGAAATCTTGGATCAAGTCTGTGAGGACTGCCTCACAACTCTGCAAGTGGGGAATGGGCTCCAAAGAAACCCACAGCTTGCCACATCCATAGCAACAATCACACAGCACTCACAATCAACAATAGCAGATTCCTATCTCTCTCTACATATAACTTTTCTAACTGAACACTCATTGATTTTCTTGCAACTCTCCTATCTAGAAGACGCATGGAAATAGCAGACGAAGCATATGAGGAATCGGAACAACCTACCTTCTTTCTGTTAACATACACACAAAACCACCAAACAAAAGCAAGGACTGAAACAAGCTTACCTGGCTGGGACCAGTGTAGATTTTAAATGAATAAACATTTGAATAAAGATATAACAGCACTTTTAAGAGCTTTGGTGAGTGTGTGTGTTTGGGGGGGGGGGGGTGTTCCTCCCATCACCCCGTCATTGATCATCTGTTCCCTTTGAAGGCAGACCAAATGGCCAAGGCTCAGCATCCATTCTCCCTTATAGGCTGACTCCCAGCTTTCAAAAAACACATATTGGTGGATCTTTTCCTTTTTGTAACCGTTAAGGATAATATGCTGGGGCTGCTCCCAAATCAGTCACAAACCAGCAACTGTTTGGGTTTCTTTTTCTTTATTCTAAAATAACCATCAAACTGTGGTTTCAGTATTACCATAAATATGCCCACTTCTCTAAGCAAACACGGAGCAGAATTCTTGTAGTTAATCAAAATTCCTAGTCATCTTCCAGTTCAAGGTTCTCGGGGATCTCAACCCACTACCCTACTGCAAGTGAACACACACTCAAACTAAATAAGATTGTTGGCTGTCGCTTCAGACTCTTGTGGATTCATAAGCAAATAAAGTTATTCAGGTCGCAAGGGATTTCTATCCCACATCATCCCTGTGCACATTTGGTGCGCTCAAAGTTTTCATTCATTATTCTGAGTTTTTGCCATGGTGTTGCAGTCTCTCATGACGGGCCCATTACAGAGTGAAACCAATTGGTACATGGGGGTGCTGGTCAATTCATGATCAAGTCAATTCGTACTCAGGGGTTTTCTAGTTAATTTGTAATCAGTTTTCATTGAGTATGAAATGACCATGGGAGTACATGGTCAATTCCTAATCAAGTCAATTCGTACACAGTGAAAAATTATCACGAATTGACTTGGTAAGGATAGAAAGGTTAAATGAAAGTGTCAACGACACTGTAGCTCAACTTGTCAAGACATGTACATATATAGTATGTGACACAGCAATGACAAACATCTAGGTAATGACTTGATAACAAAGGTACATATAAAGTATTGTAACGGTCTGTACATAAATACTGACTGTTGCCTGTAACAAATGTATACGTAAAGTATTGTAAAGGTGGGTGACAGTCAGATGCTAAAACACACTCATTCCTGTCCCAAGGTGAAAACAAAGGTACCCAAGAGGTTTCGTGAAGATCAGTTCAAAAATACGAGCTGTATAGAAGTTGGGACAAAAAACTGATTGGACCTAATTTCGGTACAAAATGGCCACCAGCAGCCATCTTGAATTTTGGACCGCACTCAGAAACACACGTTCTCGTCCCAAGGTGATAACAAAGGTACACAAGAAGTTTCGTGAAGATCGGTTGATAAATACAGCCTCTAGCCCGAGCCGTATTGACATGTGCACTTACAGTGTATAAGTCGCACTAAATAAATTAAAATTCATCTAATTTGCATAATTTCTGCACGAGAAAAAAACCTGTACTATATGTGATGTATTCCATGTTACTAAACATTCATACAAAAATTTATTCAAATCAGAACTTTCAAACAGAAGTTCTGTACAAAAGACTGATTGCACTAATTTTGGTACAAAATGGCTGCTGGTGGCCATCTTGAATTTCGGACCACACCCAAAAACACCCGTTCTCATCCCACGGTGATAACAAAGGTACCCAAAAAGTTTCGTAAAGATCGGTTCATAAATATGGCCTCTAGCCTGAGCTGTATAGAAGTTGTGTACAAAAAACGATTAGACCTAATTTCGGTACAAAATGGCCACTGGCAGCCATCTTGAATTTTGCACCGCACTCAGAAACAGGACTGCACTCAGAAACACTCGTTCTCGTCACAAGGTGATAACAGAGGTACCCAAGAAGTTTCGTGAAGATCGGTTGATAAATACAGCCTCTAGCCCGAGCCGTATTGACATGTGTACTTACTGTGTGTAAGTAGCACTGAAAAAATCAAAGTTCATCTAATTTGCATAATTTCTGCACGAGAAAAAAACCCGTATTATATGTGATGTATCCCATGGTACTAAACATTCACACAAAAAAAAAAAAAATTTTCAAATCAGCGCTTTCATATGGAAGTTCTGTGCAAAAACCTGATTGCACCTAATTTTGTACAAAATGGCTGCCATCGGCCATCTTGAATTTTGGACCGCACCCAAAAACACTCGTTCTCGTCCCACGGTGATACCAAAGGTACCCAAGAAGTTTCGTAAAGATCGGTTTATAAATACGGCCTCTAGCCCGAGCCATATTGGCATTTGCACTTACAGTGCTGAAAGTGTAACACTAAATACATCAAAGTTAGTCTAATCCCATGGTCCTAAACATTCATACATAAAATTATTCAAATCAGCGCTTTCATATGGAAGTTCTGCGCAAAAATCTGATTTCACCTAAGTCTGTACAAAATGGCCGCCAGCGGCCAACTTGAATTTTGGATCGGACCCCAAAACACTCGTTCTCGTCCCACGGTCATAACAAAGGTACCCAAGAAGTTTTGTAAAGATCGGCTCATAAATACAGCCTCTAGCCCGAGCCGTATTGAATTGTTGATGGACAGACGGACAGACGGCCGACGGACGACTGGCCATGGTATAAGCTGAAATTTGGCTTCGCCAAAGTTGAACTAAAAATGGGAAAATAACAAAAGAATGCCGATTTGGAACAAGAACTTTAAAAATAAATTTGTATTCAATTATTATTGACATGGTTATGAATCGACCACGCAAGTACATGATCAATTCATAACAAAGTCAATAATAATTGAGTAGGAATTTACTAGACATGACAACTGATATGTATAACTTGGGTGAGTAATAATAACAAAGAGATTGTACCAAGAAATATTTTTATTTACACCAAAATAACAATCATAAATAAATAAATAAAACACATATACATGTAACTATACACTAGCAACAACAAAACAGGAGAATATATAGATACATATATACTATTCAAAAAAAGTATGGGATATTTGATAAAAGTGAGATATTGAAGAAATATATTTATATTTTTATCAAAAAGACAGTTGAGGCATTGAACTGTGACATCTGGTGAATAATTTCAGCGATAGTTGGGTGTCTGACAAGCACACATTGAATGCACTGACTGACAGAAGACATGGACGGTCAGCCAGTGAATTTACCACATTCAGTCCAAGACCTCAATACCTTATAAATCCTCCTCAGTTCGCGAGACAAGCATCGATCCGACGTGGCATACTCCTCACCAAACGTCCAATATCAGCTTAAGTGATGTCATTCCATTCTTCCTGCAGTGCAGCAGCGAGTTCCTGGACATTGGTAGAGGGTTGGTGGCATCATAGTAGGCAGCGGCCAATCATATCCCATGCTCGATTGGTGAAAGGTTTGGTCTTAGTGCTGGCTAAGGAAGTGGTGTAGTGATGTTCTGCTCCTGGAGGAGCTCTGTAGCAACACAGGCCCTGGGTGTTCTTGCACTGTCATCTTGGAAAATGAATCGGTGGCCGTGATTTGCGCAAATGGCACCACACGAGCTGCTAACACATTGTCACGGTAGTACTGCCCTGTGACATGCCCTTGGATGCCATGTAATGCTGTTCTGCTTGTCATGGTTATGCATCCCCACACCATAACCAATCCACCACCAAAACGATTGTGCAGCCTAATGGTTCTGTCATTGTATTGTTCGTTCTGCCACACTCTGTTTCGCCTGTAGTAGAAGTCGAGAGTGAACCTCGATTCATCGGAAAACATGACGTTGCTCCACCAACGGTTGTTCCAGCGATGTCGTGCTCCACACAATTATGCCTTACTGTGATGTGATGTTCAGTCAAACCTGGAATTATTCAAGGTCATCGAGCGTACAATTTCCAGCTGTGTGGGCGATTTCGGATAATCTGACCACTGATTTCCACATCGGTCACTTGGTGCAGCTGCTATCCAATTTCTGAGGCACTTTTATGGCAGTTACATAATGCTGTGGTTCAGATGAAACGATCCTGGTTTGCAGTTGTCGCCCTTGGATGACCTGACCGACGTCTGTCATCAACATTGCCTGTCTGACGGTAGCGTGACCACAACCTGCTCATCACCAATTGAGTAACATTGAGAATTTGAGCCACTGCAGTCTGTCTGTTGCCAGCTTCCAACATGCCAACAGCACTAATTATCACTAATTATCTCTCTCTTTCTTGTTCTGGGATTTTCTCTGACTTTTCTTCAGTTTCCTCTCACTAATCAATTAACACTGTTCTGTCAGAAGCTGAGATTTCTTTAAAGTCTGTCAATAAGGCCGTAGAAAGGTGGTATTCCAAGGCTCTATAATTATGGAGTCTACGACAGCCTGTAATATTAAAAAAAATATATATTAACCCTTCATGCAACAAACTTTAAAAAAAAAAGGTCATTTACTCAGAATCTACATTTTGAATTGTTTTTCGGAAATAAAAAGACTATGCCGTTACATATATTAAGAAACTCTATTGGTATTTGATTTTTTTTAGGAATGAAAAGACTTAGCCTCTACATCATCATTAGTATGTTTGTCTGACCAAATATTGAGCAATTTTCTGGTGTCCATGTGGTGTTGTCAATCCATGTCGCTCTATATACTCCATTAAGTCTTCAAGTTGAATTGGTTGCTGTTCCTCTCTTTCAAATATTCAAATGTCGGCATGATGTGCTCTGCTGGTAAAAATAATAATGCGAGTAACTTTGTGATGTATCTGCATGTTGTCTTCTTTCTGTATTCAGTAGCTAATCACAATATGAAGCTATGGCTTTGTACACAAAAGAAAACAAAAGTTATTGCATGGAAACCAAAAATCTATGAAAATCTATTTATAGTAACAGTGACCTAGACCTCTAACCTACTAACCCCAAATGCAATCCCAATGATCGACACCCCAAATGCAATCACAACATGAAGTTATAGCTTTTACACACAAGAAACTAAAGTTATTGAACAGAAAGCAAAAATCTATTTATAGTAACAGTGACCATGACCTTTGACCCCAAATGCAATCCCAACGGACGACACCTCAAATGCAATCAAAATATGAAGTTATAGCTTCATACACAAAAGAAAAATAAAGTTATTGCACGGAAACCAAAAATCTATTTATAGTAACAGTGACCTTTCACCTACAGATCCCAAAAGCAATCCCAATCGTAACCCCCATTACAAGCAGCCTACCTGTGAAGTATGGGTACTGTGCGACCAATGGAACAAAAGTTATTGCTTGGAAACGAGTGTGATGGATAATGGACAAATGGGTGGACGGACGGAAGGATGAATGGATAAGTGATTCCTATATACCCCCCTCCCCTTTTTATAAAAGGGGGATATAAATATAAAGGACATCTAGTGTTTTTGAGTGGATACCGAAAATTATCTCATGAGTGACGGATACAAATGTTTATTTTGCGCGAGTGCCTGCGCGAGAGAAAATAACCATTTGTAGTGAGATAATTTTAGGTATCCAATCAAATACACTAGATTTTCTTTTTATTACACGCTTTTTTTATAAGAATCTAATAATTCCTCTCATTTCAACTACGAATTGATGCATGAAAATAAACAGCGCATTGAATCATTGATACGCGGAAGTGATCTGATCGATACTCGGAACAGATAGCGTCTTGCGATCTGATTCAGTTGGTGGGTTTCTAGTCCAAACATGGCCTGAAAGTCCATAATATAAGTTTTTGGTTGGGTACGTCCTGTGAAAGGACATACCAAACCAAAAACTTATATTACAAACTTTCAGGTCATGTTTGGACTAGTGGGTTTCATGCATAAATTCAAGGTGAATATGTGTTGAATTGTTGCTGGAAATGATCAGTATCCACTCAAAAGCACTAGATTTTCCCTTTCTTATACATTTCTAGAACAAATCTATCATTTCCATTGATAATTTGACTTGTGTTCATCTTGAAGCGATGCTTTGAAAGCTGCCATTTTCATTGATACAGTGAAAGTGAAAATTTCTATATCTTCACAGTGGAGGATACGATTTCTATCTTTCCACAATTTTTTCGATAATCCATCGTTTAGTGCATAATAAAATGATATATTCTTTAGCGATGTGGCATGTATATGTGTGTGTGTGTTTGTGAGAGAGAGACAAAGAGAGAGACAATGAGAGAGTTGAAAATAAGAAAATGTACCTGTGTTTTTCTCCAAAGGGCCTGTGACCAATGGAAGTTACATCCATTGATGTCAACATCCTGCAGTGTGGAACACACTGCTTTCTATGTTGCTTTCTCAAAGTCCATCACTGTGCATTCCATTCGTGGAGCTTCATGTAACAAATTCTTTATAGTCCTGATGACCTTTTTATAGTCTTCGGTACGTCATCTACTCATCAAGGTGCACACCAGAGGCATTTAACTCCAACAGTGTAGGTTATGCACCACTAAATAGGTGAAAATGTGACTTGGAGCATTTGACACCCAAAGTTGTGAGTAGGATTAAATAGGCCTGATTGGTTCAATATCAGTGGGCTTTGAGACCATTAATTAAAAAAAATTTTGTCCACTTTAGGAAGGATTAAAAAGTTTGTTTGTAATTTTGTGCTGGAATGTGTGAGAATCTCTCAAAAACATGAGGCATGAAAAAAAAGTGTCAAGGCCATTCAGTGTAGCACCATACGGTAGTAGTGAAAATTCGAAGTTTAAATTGAAATTTCATGTGGCAACATATATTTTTTTCCAGTTTATTTTTTGCAAGAGATGATGTACTTTGTAGATGTATAGGTAATTTTTTCCAAAACAACTTGGTGTGTTGTATAGAGAGTGAAAGGTTAGCACTGTGGTCAATGGAATTTTTTGGGGCATACATAACCTAAAGCAAAATTTCAGAAAATAAGCAGCATCAGATTCATAATGCCACAATTCCAGATTTTACTGTTTTCCAAGACAATTTTTCATCATGGAAGAATTTTGGAAGCTGATCGTATCCAAACTTGATAAAAAGAGTGTTTGAAGCCCCGCTGGGGGTGGAGATGGGTGTGTTTTATGGACAGGGGGGTGCACGAAGACAGGCTATGGTGTTATGTTGGTTAAATGGCCGAATGGTAGCTAGCATGGGGAGAAGGTGCATCGGATGGCATACTTAGCCCATCACAAGTTGACAAGAGAAACGCTGCCTCCACACCAGGGCCCTGATAGAGTTGAGTGCAGCCATCTTTGTGGGCAGAAGACATGTATCAACCCAGGCCACCTTCTTTTTGAAAACCATTGTATAACCAGGAGAGGATTCACTGTGTTTTGCAAGGAGGTTGTAGCAATTGCCACAGACATCCTTGCAAAATACACTGATTCCCCCCTTGTGCAAACAGGCGAGATATTATTTTCTAGCTTTAACCCTTTTCCCATGTGCTGTAACCGTGGTGCATAATCTTTGTACTCATTTTACTCAAACGGACTGGGAGGAGGATATCTTTCTGACTTTCTATCTCCTCCTTATGTTTTTCGTGTAGAGCATTCACCTTTCTCTTTTTACAGTGCGATCTCCTTGCCTTTTTTTGCCTTTTTGTAAGACCAGTTCTTAGTTTCAATATTTTGGACCTGGTTTAACCCTTTACCCAATGTAATGGCCGAAACCGGCCAGCGCTATTCTCATAAATTGTCAATTAATTTTTCAATTCGAGCTCGTTCCAATGAGAGGTCATAACCTATGTTTTTGAGACAAAAAATGAAAAAATTAGTTATTCAAGAATTTTTTTGCAAGTGTCGTCTGCTTTTCATGTTAGGTAAAGGATTAAAGCATGATCAACTTTGCTATTTGGAGGGATTGTAGATCCCAAATGATTACGGAGGTTCCTGATGGAGTTGCCTCCCCCTTGATTGATGGAATGGCAGGCAGAATGAACTCTGTCTGACACATTCTTAGAATACAAGTACATGTATGTAATATTTTTGGAAAGAGTGGTCCTAAGTGCCCTATTAAATGCCTCAACTTTCTAAGTAATGAGGTTGATCTGCGTTTTATTAAGCATAGCTGGGCAAAGTTTATAATTCACACAATCTTTCAAAATGTCTGAAGTGTTTTCGGTTTGCTTTAATGAGAAACCTGCATCTAAAAATACTACTATAGCATTTATTGCAAAAGACAATTTATTTTTTATTTTTGCCAAGTCACCTTTATAGTTTCCTGATGCTTTTTTCATTTCACTTTGGCATATTTCAGCCATATCTAATGGGGTTATTCCCACTTAGCCGGTTGCACGAAAGTAATTAACACCAAACACGGGTAAGCAAACTTGCTATATATCACTGATTTGTTCTCACTCAGCCTGTTTGGATTGATTTAATGATAATTAATCATTAATGTTTGAGTCGGTGCTTTTATTCTGCAATAATTATTTTTTAATATTCTTAGCATTTATTTGTTAGTTTGAAGGTTTGCTACAAACTTAATTTAATGTGAGATATGCTCACTCTCTCTATTAATGGTATAAATGTAAATTCTATGGTAAGGTTGGCACTCAAACATGGCCAGTGCTCAAGTGAACGTTGAATTTATTCCAAATAACCGAGGGGGTCGTTACCTCATATTTGATGGGTATAAGTACAGCATAAAGTCGAGAAGTAATGAGCGAGTACATTGGCTGTGCTCTCAGCATAGTAGTGGTTGCCCTGGAACCATCAATACGCTGAATGACATTGTTACATCATTCAACAACCGTCACAATCACCCAGCAGACATTGAAAAAATAGCCGTTGACGCGTTTTTTGCCAAAATGAAAGAAATTGTTAAAAAAGAATCGAAGACAGCCACAGCTATATATCAGGAGGAATTAGGAAGTAAGTACCAAACTATTTTATTATCGACAATCAAGTTTAAATTGATCATAACTCCCCCATCTCTCTCTATCTCTCACACTCTCTCTCTCTCTCTCACACACCCTCTCTTTTTCTTTCTCTCTCTCTCGTTCTTTCTCTCTCTCTTTCACTCTCTAACTCTCTCTTTATCTACGATTTGTATTTTTTATCTCAACAAGTAATATATCTTATTTTCTTGTATTTAAAGGTCTTAGAATGACTGAAACCGACCCGGAATTTATTGCAAAGATACCGACTTTCTACAGTGTAAAATCTTCACTTTACCGCTCCCGAGCCAAGACCCGACCATCATTACCACGACAGAGATCAGATATTGACCTGCCTGAAATATATAAAAAGACGACAGCAGGAGAGGCTTAAAGACACTTTACCAGAACAATGAGGAAGTTAAATCTCTAGTGAGGCGGGCTATTGCGTTATGACTTGTTCCAGTGAAATGTGTTAGTGATGTGTGGTGGTCTGTTTTGGAGGAAGCACCTGAGGGTACAAACATTGAGCAATTTACAGACTATGTAACTACATACTGGGTCGAAGGTGACCACGGACATTACATGTGGAATCATTTTGACACGGTTGGACCCCGTACCACCAACCATATTGAAGGATGGCATCGAAAACTTAGTCTTTTTATTGCTGGCTCCCACCCAAATTTGTATAGGATGATTGACTTTATCAAAAAAGAACAATTGGATGCTGGTGGGAGAATTCAACCTAGAAAGAAGAAGTATAGGAAAATTGACAGTTCTATTGATAACTTTAGAAGAAAGTTTTTGAGTGGTGACATAGGACTTTTAGGCTATTTAGACTCTGTTTCCCATCTTACAGGATATTGAAAGTGTTTTTATTTTTATAAAAGATGTTAATATTAATAGTTATTTAAAATGTATATAAGGAAATCAGTCATATTTATTATTATTATTAATTATTTTTTTGTTAATCAATCATTAAATTTGTCAATTTCAGAACGGTATAAAAGTTACAATCAATCAATAAATTTGCCAATTTAGCAAGTGAATTCTGTACTTTATAAGATAAAGACTATAGTCGGCAACTCCTTGATCCCAAAGTAATTCACACCTTATTCCGAAACAACCGGCTAAGTGGGACGACCCCATCTAATGCTAAATTGTTTAGAATTTTTGTTTCGAATTGTGGCTGCACGACCTTCAATAATCCCTGGGAGTTTCTTATGTCTATTCAAATACTTTATGTGATGGCGTGAAACATGGGCTGTATCAAGAATATGGAAAGGTTGAGTTTTAATAATATTTTCATCGTACATATCTTCAGAGGCCAGAAAGGCACCACTGCTGGGGTCGGTAACCAAATTATGAACTTCTATGTCACTCCCATCTTTTAATTGGAGAAGTCCCTCTTTTGCCCAGGTTCTTTCATCTCCTATATTTTTTTCAAAAGGGATTGATTGAAAGCATTTACCCACATGACACTTGTGCTGTGTGTTTAAATGCTTTTCTCTGCTACACAATTTATTGTGCACAACTAGGCACAACTAAGCCAATGATGTCAAGATCATTCTGTAACATTTTCTGCAATACTGTAAATTATTTAAATACTATTATTATAGAGTGCATCTGCCTGGAGATCAAGAACATTTGGCGTTTTGATTCCAGCTGATGTCTGTTTTTCAATTAATTTTGTATGGTCCTGCTTCATATCTTCCCTATTTAATAGCTCAATTTTAGGTAAAACTTTATTTGTTGCTCTCTGTAACCAGAACTGGAAGGAGCTGGCATGTTAGTACTTAAATAAAGCCGCCTAAATGAGGTTGCTGCTTTTGGAGTCTTACGCAGAACAACTGCCAAGCCAATATTCGGTTTTGCTGGTCTACATCCTCTTTTCCAGTTTCAACTCCTTCCAACAAATTCAACATTTTTGATTGATAGTGACAGTTTGTGCAAACCATTTGCTCTCTGCAGCAAAGACCTCTGGGCTGTTCAGCAGCCATATCCCAATACCAAAAACCCTTCACACAGTGGGGAAGATTTTCTATGTTCTTTGAAAGCAGAGTTCCACATAACAGCATTCTTTTGAACATGGTCAGATCTGTATGACCGTGACTCACGTTTCCAGACAGCACTTGTCCTATCATGGTAATCTGAATTAGTACTCAAATGATTAGTCAACTAGTCAATGTCGACTCTGGGCAAACCAGTAGTCGACTCTCAATTGTGCAGTCGACGAGTCGGAGGAGTTCAAGCTTTTAGGTAAATAGTATCCCTTCTGTGCCACTGTCAGACAGTTTGAACAGCAATATTGGGCAATCAATGTATACATCTATTGCCATCTAATAGTAGTGACAATAGTTTGTTTTAACTGGTACTAGTAGAGTGCTGAATTATTTTGGGCTATCAGGATATGTTATTAATTTGCCTTGTTGCAATTTATGGGAGAGTGCCTATAGGCACTCTCCCATAAATCGCAACAAGGCAAATTAAATAAGACTATATAATTTCACTCTTATCATAATTAGAAGCACATTAACAGAATAATGTTCCAGTAAGTTGCTGTATATGAATGCCCAAGTGAACCCAAATTTGGACCTTCAGCACTCTACCGGAACACCAACACTGTTATAAGGAGACAGGTTATCACCAATGACTAGTCAAAGTCGACTTGACTTTTGGGTATTGACTAGTCGACTTTGGAATTCACTAGTCGTTTGAGCACTAATCTGAATCCCTGGAAGGGAGAAAATTTAATCCTAAGATATATTCAGAGCTGAACTTTAATTGTGTTATCTTCAATGTTATCTTCAATAGTTCTCAACTAGATACCCCCATCCTGCAGGTCCCCCCCCCCCCCCACCCCCTCATATATAATGGAAATTTGAGTTTTTGCATACTTTTGTAAAATGTTGAGAAAAGACAAGCTAATATAATAAGGAAGAGGGCTTGATAAATGGGAGTGCATCCATGTCAGTACCTAGATGAAAACTGCCCTATACTGATGGCACACAAATTGCGGACTTGAAATGGCAACTATTAAGTGGATAGGCTTGTCATTTTCATTTTGAGGCGGGCGATCGCCCCGAGCCACAGTCGCCCGCCTGAGTTCAAAATTCTGCGGACGGTAAACGTCCACCTAACCTAGATTTCTGCGGCCCATTAATTCAGTCAAAGGCACCTCAAAAACGGTCATCTCAAACGGCACTTTTTCTGAAGGAGGTAACAAAGCACAATTTGTGAAGTTTGTAGTGTGTCGTTGACGCAGTCACCTAGAGACATTAACTAACTTTCCAAATACGAGCGAGAGGTCTGCCTATTCTGAAGTTGTAATTAGTTATTACATTGTACATCAGACTGTGACAACTCTTGTGTCACGCGCAATTATGGGACGTATCATCCCCAAGCCAGTTCGACCCCTGATGATTCGCCTGGGACGTTTCATCCCAAAATCAAAGCCGGGACGATTCGTACCCAAATATGATTGATTCGCCCCATGTTATCGAGGTCTGGCGTTGAGCACAGTGCACTGGCTAAGGCTTATGCAGTCATCATGTAATGTATAGATATGGTCTTGGTTATTGGGATGCAAGATAACTACAACACTCACTGTTAGTGTCATGGGAAACCTGGTATCTTGCATCCAAATATTCGAGCCTGCATCTGTACATTACATGATGATGTACATCATAATTACACAAACCATGTACCTTAAAATGATATTAGTTGTATACCCAGCAGGCTGAAACAAAATAGCCTCCACGAACCATAAAAGACCCTCTTGGGTGTCAATTTAGGTGCACCGAAATGGCCCTCCAGGTGTGATTTGAGGGGAGCCATAATGGCCCTCCTGCAATTTTCAAAATGACAAGTCTGAGTGGAAATTCATTTTCTTGTCCTTTTGTTCATGCATCTCTGAGCTCTTTCCAGTGAGTTAAAAAAATTTCAGTGTTGTATTATACTTTCCTATTTCATTTTCAACTGTCTATGGTAGAATGTCACTATTTGTGAAAAGAGGGGTTTCCAAAAAATAAAATTTATATTTTCTAGTACATGTATTGATGTTGAATAAGGATAATTCTGACTTTCGTTCTGACATTTTTATCTTTATATGCTGCACGTACATGGTTTGCACATTTTTGAGAGAATATTCACAAAAAGACAAAAAAAAGGTTGTTGAAACTTGTTGGAGTGAGCTCTTTGAGCTCATTCAAGGTAGTTTTAACAACCTTTTTTTGGTCCATAGACAACAAAATGAGTTGGATGGGCACACTGATGTTAGATATTAATGAGAACTTGAGAAGGTCAATAATTACTAAATATTTGGTGCTGTTGTCCAAATTTAATGAATTCATGGACATAATTCTCAGCAAAGATGATACTGGCTACACCCCAACCCTCTTCCAATGAACACCTTGGCTATATACAAAACATTACACAATAGTATGCAATTAGCTTATTAAGGTTTTTTTACTTACCTGCATGTATTTTCATCTGCAGACACATTCTCCAAATCATTCAGTGGCCCAGATTCTGAAGTAGATGGCTGTGGCTCAGGCTCAAGAAGATAACTTTCCTTGAACATAAGTTTATGGATTTCTCTGGACTGTAAGAAATCCTCTTGGCACTTGGGAACCGTGGATGCTCCGACAAAAATCTATGTTCAAGTCCTTTCCTGAATTTCCCCATTGTTCAAGAGCAGAGAGAATTATATTATTTATTTATTGGTGTTTAAGGTCTTATACTTACTTATACTTATGCACAATGGCTAATCATGACTGTGACAGTTTTACGGGTGGAGGAAGCCAGAGTACCCAGAAAGAACCACCGAGCAACGATGAGCAGGTGCCAGCTCCCCAACATTGTAACTCCGCATTGCAGCACAGACAGGGTTAGATTGGTTGAAGACATGTGCACCATCGATGTGCAGTACACCTTAGTACACAGCATCATCATGCCCCCATGCAGACAATCAGGGTGAAGTGCCTTGCCCAAGGACACAATGCGGGCGTCCAAATCGGTCGCACAGACGGTCACTCATCCAAGGACTAACTGGGCTCAACGTTGCTTAACCTTGGTGATCTTAAGCGGACCGGTTACCGCAATGCCATCGCATCCCCAGAGCAGAGAGAAGAAAGTTTTTTGGCTCTACTTTTCAACACAGAGACTATTCACATAAAATCATATACGCGTGTACAGGCTGCCAATTAAATTTAACAACAATCACGTTTTGCAGATAACCATTTTTTTGTGTTCATACCAAGTTGGATGGGTGGGGTAGATCATTTACCCCATACATTCCCCTTGTACCAGCTTGTAACAAGGACATCTATTGAAAATTATCAGAACGACTCTTTTTTCAATATCAGCAATTAAAATGAAACCTGCACCACTGGTATTTGATTTTAATGTACTGAAATCGACCAATCTACCTCCCCAAATTATGGGTGACTGAGAGGGTTAAAATATTCACTAAGCTAGTAAAGCTACATGCTTTGAAAATACACAGATTTTGAAGCAATCCACTGACCTAATGTCACAAGGTTTTTTTACGGAACCAGGGTCATTTGGATATAATTCATTCAACATTCACAAAGTTATCATGTAAAATGATGAAAAAACAATTTGCAAAAGCACTTGTTCATACATTTGGTCAAGAAAACAGGGTGGGTTAAAGAAATTACAAATAATTCAGGTACAAGCAATTACATTTGAAATGACAAATTTTATTCAATCAAACACTCATTTCCCTTTGATTTAAACCAATAAACACAGACATTTTGAAAAATTTTATGATCACTTTAGGTTATGAACCACTAAATAGGTGAACACGTGACTTGGAGCATTTGACACCCAACGTTGTGAGTAGGATTAAATAGGCCTGATTGGTTCAATATCAGTGAGCTTCGAAACCATTAATTTTTTTTGTCCACTTTAGGAAGGATTAAAAAGTTTGTAATTTTGTGCCAGAATATCTCAAAAACATGAGGCATGAAAAAAAAAGTGTCAAGGCCATTCAGTGCAGGACCATACGGTAGTAGTGAAAATTCGAAATTGAAATTTCATGTGGCAACATATATTGTTTTCCATTTTTCGAAATAAATGATGTACTTTGTGGATGAAAAGGTAATTTTTTCAAAACAACTTGGTGTGTTGTAGAGAGGGAAAGGTTAGCACTGTGGTCAATGGAATTTTTTTTAGGCTTTCATAACCTGTATGCATGTAGTATCCGAAGACATGACTAAGGGGTCGTCCATCGTAACTTTGGTAAAACTGTTTCAATGCATAATATTTTAATATAAAATGAGGAAGTTTGGTCGTTTACCCTTTTCGTGTATCAAGCTCATCGTTTTTTTACCAATTTGATACAGATCTCATACAAAATGGCATAGGACTGTGGTGGTATGGTCACAGCAGACTCAAAAATGCCACATTCGACATTCTTCATTTTTCACTGATGCACTCTTTCATGACTCCATACTTGTTCTTCTGAACTGTGTGGAATTGACCCTTGGTGAACTTCATAAAAGGTAAACAAACACAAGAAAAATGGAAGCCCTTTTGAAATGTAGGCATCCTAAATTACAATTGGTCTTGTGGTCTGTTCCTTGTAAGAATGATAAAAAGTCTGTACTAGAAGGATTGCCGAATTTAACTATTCAATAAATTTAAGGTATTTTATTGTATAAAATTTGATCTCTTACTTATGACATAGCAGACTTTCAGGCAGTGCATTCTGCCATATGGTAACGGTTCCATGGTAAATATTAGTTTCCACAAAATCTATGTTTTATTCCAAACAAATTGATATATAATTTATTGGGCTTATTCCTTGCTGACCTTCTCTGGACTTTGGAGAAAATTACAGTAAAACCTGTCTTAAGAGACCACTGTCTTGAGAGACCACCTGTCTTGAGAGACCACATCTACCAGGCACCAATTGGTTTTACTCTATAATGGACCTGCTATGGGAGACCACCTGTCTTGAGAGACCACTTTTGTGCGGCCCAAAGGGCGGTCTCTCAAGACAGGTTCTACTGTACCTGAAATTTGACCAAATTTATGTTGGACATCCCCTTAATGAATGAATAAAAAGATGAATGAAAAGTTGTAGCATGTTGGTGGCGAAAAGGCCAAATGAAAACACAGGTACTCGGCACAAGCTGTGAAATCGAAAGAAAAATGATATTTTAGTCGGACACGATAGTGTACAGTGGAAAGTGGGTTACGAGCGACAATTATCCGATTTATTATAAATAATTCAAGGTTCACTGTCTATGGAGGGCAGATTCAAACATTAACCGTATACCTTTATCAATTACGAATCTCGGATCCACATTTATTCATTTCTGGCAATCACATTTGCAGTTTATACATTTATTAACCTTTTCTTGGAAACTCACAAAGACAATGGCGGCCATAGAAGCTAAGATGCTCACAAACACATCCCATTGGCTACTATTTAAAACTAGAGCCTCAAGAGAGCCTAAAACGCTCACCTGGACCAAGTTGTCTTAAGCTATAAGGGTTATGGGTATGGAGAAAATGTAATCTAAATGAACCCATATGGCAGATTCGCCAGCAATTTTTTTGTCCAATTGTTTCAACTTCTCAGAAGAAAGCTTCATTCCAAATACAAAATCTCTAGTCTGTGCAGTTTGGGAAATATTGGACATTTCAATTTTTTTTTATTTTTAGTGCCAAGTGTTTTTAGATGGGAACGGGACGTTTCAGCCCTTTACCAGTTCGGCCCTGGGACATTTCGGTCTCGGGATGTTTCGGTCTCGATATTTTTTCGAAACTGGGGACGATAAGTTCTCGGGGAAAAACATCGAGGCCAAATCGTCCTGAGGCCGAAACAACCCTTGGAAAGGGACGTCTCGTCCTCCATATTTGGAGAAATCCATTACGAAAAGGTGCTAATTGGCAGTCTCCCAATTGACACCTCACTGTGACGGATTTTCCATTGAATGGAACTTTTAATTACCTTCCTATTACTGGTGAGACAGATATATTGGGGCAATAAAACACTTGAAAAGATAACAAAGAACACCAATAATAATGATAATTCATTTATTGTCTTTCTTTTGTAGATAATAATATACACAGAGTCACAGACCATCGATGATGAGCAATGTTTTCCTTAATTTTTTTATCAAATACAGATTTATACATAAAGCCTAAAAAATTAAAAATCTGTTTCTCAGGCCCTCCCGCATGGTCATTTTGGCTGCCGCATGGTCTCTTTTTATAGCCAATGAAAACAAAATTAAATGGTTTATGTCTGATATTTTACCCAAGATAAAAAAATTGATAAATTTGTCCCTTGAGTGCAAGAAGGCTTTGCAATGCTTTAGCATTGCAAAGCCTTCTTGCACTCAAGGGATGAAATACACCACCACCCATGCTATTCCATAGATTATGAGGCCTAAAACTTGAACCAAGAACATGAACTTTGATGGCAAAGAAATAATTTCAGAAATAAAATATAAAAAACGCTCGGCCGCATGCAATTTTACAAATAATGACCTGAGAAACAGAAGATCTACTTTGTGTGGCCTAAAATATTTTCAATAATTTACAAATGATGGCAAGCATTTACCAGGTCAGTAGAAATAAGTTGTAGGATAATCACAAGAAAATCTTAATCCTATTTTTCTTCTGTTCATAATACCAACCCTTGGGAAGCTCTCACTCTGTTCAAAGAGTTGGATAGCTTTGAAATGAACTTTAATCATGATTTCTTGAATGAAAAAAAAGTTCCGCTGTAAAAATAAACACATGGATGTTTCAAATATGCCCCAAACCGCTATCAAAACAGGACAGCTGGCCTAAGCTAGGTTTGTTGTGGCAATCAAAACAGAACCTGTGGACGGTGATAGCACTCCACTCAACACCTACTGACAATCAGACTTAGGCGTGGCAAAATTAATCGGGATAGGGGTGCAAACCTTTTGAAACACTGTGATTGGCCTTTTTTTAAAAAAAAAAGAAGAAAAGTCCCCTATTCTACACCTTTACCAAAAACACCGAGGCCGAAACGACCCTGAACCGTTTAGACTAAGCATAAACCTAACGTAAAATACACTGGTAAAGGTGTAGAATAGGGGACTTTTCGTTTTTTTTTAAAATAACGATTTTCTCGCTATTTTTTTCTGTTTTCTTAAAGTAAACTATATTTTGAACAAAATGACACAAAATTAGGTACCTCTATCGTGTTTTAACATCTAAGAGAATGGATTTTAAATCCCGCTGAATTGCGAGTTTCTCAATTGCCATTTGTTTCATCCGTTGAAAACTTCGCAGCATCTGTTGTTTTCATTCGTTGTTACGAGTGACATCACAGGGGAGAAATCATTCTATATGATAGTAGGTGCACTTCGCTTGTGTGCGTGTAAAGCAGGTGCACTTCACTTGTGTGCGTGTTCCTCGATTTAAGGTCAGTTCAGTTAGGACCAGGGTGAGCTCATCGGTAAGCTAACCCTGGCCCTCACTAGACTGACCCTAAAATTTGATCTAGGGTCAGTTTAGTGTGGGGGCAGGGTTTGTCAGCCGACATTTCAATTACTAAACTCTCCCCCTATGATAGCAATAATAGAACAGAGCGATTACAGTGAGTTCGACGGCGCTTTCGCAATAAAATCGTTGATATTTCTTGAAAAAAAACGATAAAAGTATGTGATTTTGTGTCATTTTGTTCAAAATATAGTTTACTTTAAGGGGTCGTCCAACCTAACTTTGGTCAATTTTTTGACATTTTTCCCAATGCCTCAGAAACAGATAAGAGAAGTAAGGAAAGGCAAATTATATATCAAAATAATGAGTAAAGTGCATAGAAAAGGTACATATAATTTTTTTCAGGAAAAAAAGTGAATTTTATGATTTTGAAGAAGATTAATTTGCAAATGGCATAAGTAACGAACCGGTAAAACCACAAAATAATTGGTAATTCGAAAGCCTTGTCCTCAATATAATGATAACATACTACAGACTCGGAGAAAGCATTTTTTGACACACACTCTGGTGGGTTTTGACGTTTGAATGTAATAACATCAACACAAATTTTTGATGTTCCGGATGTGGCCATGCTTCAACGATGTTTTTCCGGTCATGTGATTACGATGTGGTTCTTGCAGAAATACTCAATTTGGGCAATCGTAAGAATGCAAAGACGTGATCACGCCCTTTATTTGTTCGAGACAATGTATGAGCGGATTTGCAAACAGGTGACAGCAAGTACTTGAGCTGTTAATGTCATAACTGCAAAATATGGTTCGAAATTCCCTCTCGCGTTTACAGGCCGTCTGAACTTTTTTGTTGACAAAAAATCTGAATTATTGCGCACTAGAAAGACAACATGAACCACTTGAAAAAAAATTAACCGAGTGTATAAAATCGGGATGATACACACAAAATAAGGCAATATTCATAACAAAGTAAGCAGAATGCTTCAGAAATCACTTTTTCACGAAGTATATTCCAAGTGACCTGGAACTATATTGAGCGTGTTAATTTCCCCCTGTCGCTGCGAAGTTATTTACTTCCTAGTAACCATGGAATTTGAAGGCGGGTATGTTTGATGTCTGCAAAGGAACGATTGAAGATGGGTTGAAAATGATGCATTCGTGCTTTTAAATAAGGTGCGCTTGGACGATGCTGAGAATTTAGTTTTTTCTTGCAATCAACCATAGTAATACAAGCGTCGATCAGTGTCTTTTATGATCGTTTTACACTGACAAATGTGACAAATCTCCTTCACCGGAAACCATCCCCCAATTTGCATATCACAATAAACATAACCGCTGTCACGGAGTGTCAGCATGGCCGTGTGGTCAAAACCGAAACAAATTATCGAATGCACGGTCAATATTAGCTGCAATTGGCTTTTAAATAAATGAAATACACGAAATATTCGCAATTTCTTCATTATTCATGCCGAGTTACTTTTTAACCAAACCACATGCGTTCAGTTTCGTTTGTCGACATCAAACTGATATTGTTTGTGGTAATTAAATAGTACGAGAAGGCGCAGGAAGCCAAATATTTTCCATCATCTATTATTTAATTCAAATTGATAATTCCTTTTATTTTACTGTAATTATGAACTGATAAGGTGGGTGTGTTGCGATTAATATGCCCCAGACCTGGAAGTTGGAAAATCAAAGGTGCATCTAGGGCCGTGCAGTGGTGACCCCTGTCCTCTTAATCTTAGTCTTACCCATTCATCATTACATGTACGAACATTCCCCCTTGTATCTCAACCATTGCTACTCCAATTTGAAGGATATTTGGTTTTGTGATCAAGCATCATGGGGAAACAATGCCTGTGTAGCTGCTGTAGCATGTGTTTCTTCCCACATTTTTTCAGAGTTGTGGTACTTTTTCACTCTTTTGAGTTAGAAAATTTTGTTTATAACTAGTTGATTTGTTACAATTTGTTGCAAAGTGCCTGCTAATACCCTCAATTGTATTGCTACAGAATTTTCTTGTGAAGATTTTGTTCCTATTACTTATCAAGCAACAACCTAATGAATATTCTGTATAAAGCCACCAATCTGATGTTTGACACTTTTATCGGAGCTGTTTTGAAGGCTTATGGAACTCGAAATGTTGATTATGGCAGGACTTTTCTATTCACCCATTAATTGATAAATTAAGTGTTATAGTTGGAAGTAAGAAGCATGAAAGGTCCAGAACTAAAACTCTAAAAAGAATGTTTTGCAATGTAACATGATTTTTGCAGATACACTTATTTGGAGGTTTACCTGTCTGATAGTGTTTGGAACATGTGTGGCCAGGATCTTCAAAAAGAAAAAAAGAGTTAAACTTTGAGAAAAAAGGCATATGCCTTGAGTGCCGGAGGTAGAGTCATACAAGGAAGAGAGCCCCCCCCCCCCCCCCCCCCCCCCCCGAAATTTTTTGTGTCAAATGGAGCTCACTTGTCATCTTTTTGGGATTGCATTGTGTACTGCGTTCTTGAAAAAAATATGAGACCCTCTGGGTGTGCCCTTCTGATCTCAATATGTCAATAAGCCTCCTTGGGGAAAGTACATGCAATAATGGTTATGTAAGGTTGATTTGATGTGTTTTGAATAACAATGCACTTTTAAGTACATTAGATGGTTTATTGCAGTGACAGGTTACAGTTACCCTTATTTCTTCTCCAACAGATATCATTGAGTGTATTGGTGTTCAAGAGTTAAACAAAGCTAATATTCTTATTGATAAACCAGACAAATTTAACAATTTAATCACTATCAAATTGATGCATGGGATAAAAGGGGTTACAGTGCAAGGGGTTTGTATATATATTTATTCAACTACAATGTATGACTTTGCAGTGCATTCTACATAGGAGAATATCATATTTTCTTTCCAAACCATTACAGTAACACATAATCTTGATATTGGGAGACACTCTTTTGTCCTTCCATACTTCTTCTGCTGGACTCCTTCAAGTTGACCTTTGTTGAACTCCCCAAATCAAAACATAAACAAAAGAAAATGTCTGCCTTCAATCAGTGAGCACTCCACTTATAAAATTTGGTCTCAATCTTCATTACTTTCATGAATTAGGAAAAGATTTCTTCGAGTATGTACTTAAATTTTTTATAGAATACAGCTGTTATTTTATTTTGAGGTATTTTATTGTAAAAATTTTGTTCTCTTACTTATGCCATAGCAGACTTTCAGGTGGTGCTATTTACACATGGCAGCAGTTCCATGGCAAATTTCAGTTTCCACATGTTCTATGTTTCATTCCAAGCATTTTGGTATATAATTTATTGGGGTTATTCATTTTGGGCCTTTTTTAGACTTGAAAGAAAATTACATGAAATTTGACCAAAGTTAGGTTGGACGTCCCCTTAAGAAAACAGAAAAAAATAGCGAGAAAATCGTTATTTTAAAAAACCCCGAAAGTCTCCTATTCTACACCTTTACCAATACACTTCGTGGTAACGCGAAATTGGGGAAGGGGTAGATTCGCGATTAACATGCTGCAGAACGTCGCTGGTTTGTGGCAAAAAAATCACATATATGAATCGTGTACCTCAGCGGAACAATTTGCAAATGCTTTGGGGATATTTTCAAGTTTCCTTCTTGCTGTTTCAAGCGATTTCATAACACAAAATTTAAAATAAAAAAAAGTTCAGCCTTGTTGTGGATCAACACGCTGGACACGGAAATGGACTCGTGTTATGTCGAAATATGCTGTACAAGTAATGAAAAACAGGTGCTTGATGCATGCTGAGCGTGCAAATCCTTATGAATTGAGGACTCGAATTGAAAACACACCCTGAATTAAAAGAGCAATGAAATTAAGAAGGTAATGGTCTGCGCAAATATCGCGCGCAGAAGGTGCGTAGGAACGGCGTTGGGGACAGAATTGCTACATTCGACCCTGTGAGAGCAAATATATATATATATATATTATATATATATCTTCTTCTTCTTCTTCCGTATACTGTCCACATTCAACATATTGAATATCCTGACAGGTGTACGCATGGTTAAAATCTGGATAAAACGTGTACATTAAGCCTATTCCAGTAGTTTGTTCACTTGTGATTTATATATATAAGTTTGAGAACCAAAAATATCTGACCGAGGTCGAGAAGAAGGAGAGGCTTCACGAGTGAACCTGCTGTCAATTACCACCACCTGGAGTGCTTCCTTGTCTTTCTCCTAGGTTTATATGACGGGGTGGTGATTTTAAGTTTGAGGCCTGTCTAGGTGTACTAGACCCGAAGTTTAGTTTTGTTTTGTGCTTATTATCGATGTCTGTCTGAATTCTAAACTATTCTTCTGATTTGCATCTTACTTCGGAGAGGACGAAACTTCCCACTTGAATGGTAAATTGTATAGAATTCTGACATATTTTAAAACATTTTTAATCAAGTACTAACATGTTTATATATGTACGTGTATGCGTGGAATGTGACTCTTCTGACTTTATTTTTCCCTATTAATATAAATATGCATTGAAATTGTAAATATAGCACCATGTTTTCCATGTATGCGTATTCATGAAATTTGTTTTGCCTGAACCAACTCATCGTTAAAAATAATATGAGGTATTAATTTACCATGTATTTCGTTTGTTAATGTAACTGTGTGTTAGTTTGATGTATGTGCTTCTCTGTTTGTAAAATAATTGTTACCGGTAAACAATGTTAGATTTTTCATGGTGTTATATTTTTACTGTATGTTCTTTTAATTTAAACAATATTTATTTATTCAACATTTTCAAGAGATACAAAGTACAGCATAGTTGATGGTGGATCCGACAGAAAGCTAGAGAGCTTATACAAGGTCATTTCCACAATGTTCTTTTTTTCACGCCAGCCCTAAGCTTATTATTTAACAAGTACAGATGACGAAACTTCCCGGCGACGAAACTTCCCACTAACTGGGGACGAAACTTCCCGGGGATGTAACTTCCCGGAGATGAAACTTCCCGGGGACGAAACTTTCCGATCCCCTTACTTCCACCCGTTGTTTCTTGTCTTCCTCCGTTCGAAGCCGGTATTGTACTGTACATGTATCTGAGAGAGGTACCTCCACAGTAATACTCAGGCTCCTTGGGGGAGAAAAATTAGGATAAAAAGGCCCAAACACACCAGCCTCCACCTCTTCCCCAATCACTGAGTGCACGCCGCTCTTCTCCGACTCTACCTCTTGAGAGGAAAGGGCTCTGCTGGAGTTTGACATGCCCACAGATTTGCTGTTCTCCTCCGGTTCGACCCGACACACTGTTTCTCTACCAATTCGTCTCGCTAAGCGAGAACTCTTTTCAAAAACGCATTGCGTTAAAAATAAAGCACCACAATTTTCAGTCCTTCGACTACCAGGACTGATAGTGTATCCCAATAATTCTACAAATAATTACATACTACCAGTGATTGTAAAGCACATGTATACATTAATTAGCGTATTCTTAATCGACAGGCCTATTGGCCATGTCTCACTAATCGCGAAAACTCAGCAGCTGCGCGAATTGTTATTACACCCACTGAGTGGAAGCCTCCGCTCAGAAAGAGTCAGTATAAATTATATGTCTTAACAGCTGTGAGCCCATCTCAGCGTCCATAGGCAGGGGTCTATTCTGTACACCCAGATCCAACTCCCCTACAGGAGTGATGCACACTTTGATTTGTTTCTAATTACATTATTGATCATCAATACACAGGCTAATATCACCCAGCGACGTATGTCAGTGACGACAACATCATCACCACGTGAAAGACCACGATCAAATTGCACCAAAAACATGAAGCCGAGCCCTATTTTTCTATGCACTTTACATATCATTAAGCAAATAAATTCACGTGGGAATACTAGGAAGTGATACAGGTAGCTATAGGCTGGTAATTCCTGCCCACCTTAAACACTTACCTAAGACTACATATGGTCTGTATATTCACAGTTAAAAGTTTTAGAGGGGAACCCAAGTCCATGGGTAATGAAAATGAGACCATAGCAACATTTAAAACAAAAACTCGGTATTCATTCACGGTGACAAGAATCCATGTATGAAAAAACGAATACAATTGATGGACGTTTGACTATATTTTCATGTTGTTTGAAAGGAAAGTAACATTCGGTAAATTTAGGGCGAAGTATTTGCTTTGAGAGTGAATATGATTGGTATATCCTGTTGGTTTACTTTGAAACCTCATAAATGTAGAGCAAATGAAAAGAAAATTTCCGTTTTTATTTGCTTTTTCTAACACTTAAACTCGACAGCTTTGGACGACAACATGGCTCGACAGAAGGATATAGCTGGATTTAAGAACATGCTGTTTCACACGCAGACTTCGATGCAAAGTTGTTGTCGTTGCCACCACATCCACCGTAGGTGAACTCTTCGCAAATCCTGCTGTTTCCATTGTAGTAATATCGTACCACCAGCGCTCTACAAGGACCAGTTTCAGGGAGAAGATCACACACTGAAAGAAATAAAGATTTACTACACTTAAAAGCCAAAAGGGAGAGAGACAAACCAACTTGGGAGGACAAACGGGACAGCATTGCATACATATACTAAAGAGGTTCATGGATCACATTCGCATGGTTCCCTTTAACGAATCGGTGTCTCTCTATATATCTGTTCATCTATATTATTTCACGATTTCAAATTATTATGTATAAAGTTGATACTTTGAGGGTCAGATTAAAAAACAACTACTATATTAAAAGGTTTTAAAATCGGCATTTAAGAGCGATGGGGTCTTCCCCATGTACCCATTTAACTGATGATGTGGGCGTTATAAGACCCGCACGAGTAGGCAAGGATGACCCGCAGTCCCCTTGATCAAGGACAAGGACGCGAGTGCTGCCCTCCTTCCCTGGCGTCTGCGAGTCGGATTCTGAAATGTTACATTGGTTTAATAAATCTAACCTCCAGTTGGGAAATATCTCACTTCACCATTTAATATTTATACTCTTTTTCGCTTTTCATGCCACTCAGTAACCAAGACAAGTTCCGTATTGTGGTGGAGTGGGTATGCTGAATGTTTGGCCGGAACGGCGATGCACGACTATTCATAGGGTTGTAGCAAGTGCATGTTGTTGGGAAATCAGCCGAAAGGCAATTTGTACATATTCAGTGTAATAATTTTGGAAATTGAATCTTCAAACCTGCATACCCCAAATGGATGTGCCTTCTCAGATATGGTCGAAATGTGATTAGATCCGGATAGAAATCGATAAACAGTTACTGATAAGAAACTCTTTGTGCGTAGTCTGAGAAATCAAATAACAAGAACAAATTTTGTTTGTCACGAGTCAGAACATGCAGAGTGTATTGTTATTATTATTATCCCTCGGCTACATTAAACTAAGAGATTTTAATTTAGTCACACACTATAACTTATAAGACAATAATTATTGCGGAATAACCAAGTTTGCTGTTTGAAATCAGTATGAGTTATTTACTGGTACAGAGTGGAACAATTCTGTAAATTTATCAATGGTAATCTTCAGAATGACACGCGCCTTGTGGGTGTATATTTTCTCAAACCTAAAGGAAGGGCTTGGCTTTCGAGAGACCTCTCCGAAATGAACTGAAAGATCCAGTGTGTGAACATATCGCCAGAATACACGATCAAATTTCTATCAACATATCGCACGCCATTTCTATATCTACAACGATATGAATCGTGCATGAACTTCTAATATAGGTAACTTTCACACTCTAAAATCGGGTGGGTTAAAAATTAATCGAAATCAAATGAGTTGAGTGAATATGAACCCAATTTTGTTCATGTGCACTCAGCTCAGTTGATTTGGGTTGATTTCAGCCCAACTGATTTTAGAGTGCAGCTTATTTAGTACTAAAGTGAAAGTGGCACCAACGCTTTGAAACTAAATTAGCTTAATAACTACGTAGCTAAGCGGTAAATGCATGCACGATTCATGTCTTTGTCCCTGTACATTTGATGTTTTCAAACGATCTCTGGGGGTGATCTTAACAAATAACTGAAATGAAGAACGTAACTGTGTTAAGGAGGACGCGTAAGAGGAAGAGAAAATTTTGATATTGCGGGTGGCCCATATACGTACCATTCTGTGCAAACCCCGAACCTGCAAAATAAAAAAAAACGTTACTGGTGTACCCGTAATTCAGTTTAATTTAGATCTACCCGAAAGAGATTCTGATTTTCACATGGAATGCTTTGTTACCAAGAAATTAGCAAGGATCCTTCACAGTAAATAAACAGAGTTCAGCTGTGAAGTGTCCTATAAAACTGTATCTTCTTGTTTGTAATAGTATGATTTGAATTATGAAACCTTCCTAAAGCATTGCAGATGGCGACCTGATCCACTCAAGGGAGGGTATTACCCATAAATTTACACAAATTAACTGTCAACTTCAGTCAGTGCTTTTCACAAAAATAGCCATTTGAATTTCATTATTTTCTTTTATTTTTTGTCTCAGAAAAATCGCTTATGACCCCTCACTGGTACGTGGCAGGGGCACAAGCTATGCTTTAGAAGTAAAAAAGAAAATATTGGGTTACTCAATAATTATTTTGTGTGTGTCGTCTTCTATTCGGTTTGGGTAAACGTTAACATTCAGTCATGATACAAATACTAATAAAGTACGTTTTGGTAATTCGACAATATACATATTAGGCCTACTGATATTGTGGGACATTTTGCAATTAGACTACCTGGACTCTAGAGGCGGGGAGATCACGAAGAAGGAGCACGTGCTCCTCCACACTATTTTCAAAGACATGCATGCTATGATACATGATAACACGACTAGTTACATCTGAAAGCATGGGCGTTCAGTTATTCCTGTAATATAATATCTATAAATATAAACATTATTTGAATTTGGACAATAAATTCCTCATTTCTAATTCAATTTTCCTATAAGCTCGAATGAGGGTCCCTTAGCTATGTTTTGGAGACAAAACTTAAATAATAATAAAAATATTTGAATAGTAGTTTTTGTAAATAGAGCTGACCGGTTTTCGTCATGACGTTTGGTAAAGGGTTAAATGCCTATTCCCTCAGGCGGCCCATTGGCCGAAACGTTTGCAAGAGGTTTGCTCGTTCATAGAATGTGAATCACAGTCTAGGTAGAAACGCCTGTCTCTGAACCATATAACTAACGTGACGGACATAACAAAAAAATGATACCATCTTAACCAATGGAACCTTGTTTTGGGGACAAGATGTGAAATTTTTTTAGTTATTTACAAAGTGTTTTTAAATGTATCTCTGATAAATTATCTAATATGGAGACAGCTAATCCTTCCGAGTACTGGAGTATTATTAACACATTTCGTGCTAAGAAGGAAGAGCCCAATTATTTACACCCAGATGAAACTGTAGAATTCTTTAAAACATTACTTTGTCCGAAAATATCTGAGTTTGAAATACGTCATCTTCAGGCAACAATTAAGGAGCCAAATATCAAATTAAACAAAAACTACATAACCGCTAGAGAAATATTAGACGCTGTAAGGCAGCTCCAAAACAAAAACAAAAAAACTTCGGCTGTAGATAACATTCCAAATGAATTATTAAAACTTATTGTTCCATTTATTACAGATCATGTTGTCAACATATTTAATCAAATATTATTATCAGGTCATCGCCCTGTATGTTGGAGTGAGTCTATAATAAAAACTCTATATAAGAAAGGCGATCGACATGATCCTAACAATTACAGACCCATTGCGCCGAGTAGCAATTTCGGAAAATTATTTTATAAAGTAATTTAGGACTCAACGATTGAATAAGCGATAACCTATTTGGATTCAGAAAGTATCGTGAAACAACTGACAGTGCATACATTTTGCGCACGTTGGCAAAAAATATAAACAAGAGAAGAAACCAATGTAGGCGGCTTTTGATGATTTTAAGAAAGAATTTGATTCGGTAGATAGATCGTTACTTTTTGAGAAAATGAAGTCATTGCCTATTGGTGGGAAAGTCCTCAAAATTCTTAGCTCTCTTTATGAGGCCAGTTACTATTCTATAAGTACTTCTGTAAGATTGAGCCCAGCTTTTCTCTCAACAAAGGGGGTTAGACAAGGATGTTCTATATCCCCCACTCTTTTAAAAAAAATGTTGATGACAAATGTGGGATATTTGATGAACCCTGTTCACCAGTTAATGTGAATGGATGACCTGGTAATGTTATCAGAGTCTCCTGTCGGATTGAATAAATGTGATCAAAAGTTAGAACACTATGCGGATAAAACAAACTTAGAGTCAATATTAATAAAACAAAATGCATGATCTTCAAAAAAGAGAAAAGATAAAAAAGGTCCTGCGTTTTGTATTGGAACAGCGAAATTAGACATCGTAGATCAATATAAATACTTAGGTCTTGAATTCACATACAATGGAAACACAAAACAAGTTCAAGAGAATTTAAGTACAAAAGGATCGAACAATGTTTTTCCTTACAAATTCTCTCGGAAAGGTACTTGACTTAACTCTTGATGTGAAATGTCAACTTTTTGATAAATTGATTGAGCCTATCTTCTTATATGGTTGCGAGATATGGTACCCTGACCTTAATACTCCTTTTGCGGACACTACAGCCTGTGAACAAGTTAACTTGAAATTTTGTAAACAAACATTAATGTTGAATGAAAAGGATTTAATCACGCAGCACGAGGACAGTTGGATAGATATCCTATTGTGAATGATGCCATCTTACATCTCCATAAATATGTCTTTAAATTATCCAAAATTGCTGGCGATAACATACTCTCCAACTCATTCAAGGAATCGCTCAAATGTAAACTTCCGAAAACGTTAATAACTCAGTTATCTCGTTACGATATCAAAGTTCCCGATGCTAATACGTTAACAAATAGTAATGGAAAATGCCCGAAAGACGTACTACAATCTCAGCATAGAGAACGATTCACTAAAGATATGTTTAATGATGGCAAAATGAAAGGCAGTAATAAGTTATGAACGTATCTATTAGTTAAAAATGAATACAAGCTTGAAACTTATCTGAAAATCACCAGATCTCGACAGGCCCCTGAACTGTTTACTAGACTTAGGGTTAGTAACCATAATTTAGAAATAGAAAAGGGTCGACATAAACAACCCCAACGCCCCTAAATGATAGGAGATGCAAGGTGTGCGATACCGGTGAAATACAGAGCGAAAATCATTTTGTTATGGACTGTGAGACATATGTCGAAATTAGGGAAACAGGGTTCTAAGAAATTATAAAAGAAAACAAAGAATCTGAACAATTAAATGATTCGGGGAAATACTATTATATATTGAAAAACTGTTATTGTAAATGGATTAATATTATTCTAATATGATCTGGTCATTCTTCTGTTAGCGAGATCACCTTGTTAAAGATAAAAGTCATTGGTACTTTATATTATACATCATGTTTACTAATTCTTCTTATTTGTTTTGTTTGTATTGTGCAACTGCCATTATGGTGTAATGCATTAAACTATTAAACCAAACTTAACTAAACTAACCAACCTGCGCCATTCACAAAACCTTCATTCAATATTATTTTTTTCAGTTTTTTGACTCCAAAACATAGCTTATGGCTCCATCATTCGGACGAGCTCATCTGCTCGTCCCAATGATGAGTCTTAAGCAACGTTTTGGGGACAAGATGTGAAAATTTTCTAGTTATTAACGAATTTTCTAGTCTTTTCTAAAGAGCAAATTCAAATAATCTAACAATGAATTCCATGTTATTGTTTCTGACAGCTTTTCTGAATTCTACATTTAAACTTTTCATGCGAGTATCAGGTAACATTCCAGGAAATAAAGTTAGACGGGAAGAAGGCGCGCGCGAGTAATCGTTCTTTTGTGAAAAAACCCTTCCCACTGAACAGCAAGAGGTGTTTGTGCGATGCAAATGGTTAACCCTTTAGCTAACACGAAAAGCAGACGACACTTGCAAATAAAATACTTGAAGAACTAATTTTTTCATTTTGTATCACAAAAACATAGCTTATGACCCCTTAATGGAACGAGTTCAACAAGCTCGTTCCACTGAGGGGTCAAAAGCTATGTTTTTGTGATAAAAATGAAAAAAATAAAGAAACTTGGATAGTATGTTTGGGGAATAGCGCTGACCGGTTTTTGCCGTTACGTTGGGTAAAGGGTTAAAATATTTTAATGAATACAAAATTAATATGCGCACTCAAAATCAAGTGATAAAGGAATTAATTAATAAATGGCATCCAGTCGTTCAATAACGATAGTCGCTGTTTTATAACCTATATATACGTCCCACTTTAGCAAGTGAATTTCCATTGCCTCGAGTAGTGGTATACACCCGAGTCGTTAGAGCATTTGGATTGCAAATAATTCTGAGAACTTCTAAAAAAGTGACAGATGTAAAGAGTGAAGACAACCAGTGGTGTAAAGAATGGCGCAGGTGTTCCACCGTCAATAATTCTGTCGGAGGAGATTGAGGTTTCGGGATACCGATATGAAACTTCCTGCCACCCCTGTCAGAGTCGACGTTGTTAATTGGTTGGAAAATTAGTGCTTGAATGTTGTCTTTTTGCGTTTTAACTTCTGCTAATCCATGTACTTGGCCTGGGTGTTGAACTTTTGCGACTATAAACGTACCTGCTACCATGCCGACAGCAAATAGACAGACCCAAAGAAACATTGTTTTCGTTTGGAATACTCTCTGGTTGTCCTGAAAAACAATTAGTTCGTTTTTAACAAAATACCCCCAAAACAAAAACAAACAAACAAAAAGACAATATATAATTCTGTGACAGCATGAAGAAATAAAACTTAATGTGAATCTAAAACACAACCAAATATTATTATTGCATCACGAAGAGTTGATCAGAATGCATTGCCGCACACTTCTAAATTTGTGAAGAATCGTCCAGTGGGGACCGGGGCGTATTCACGTGACATAACGTCACTTCAGGGGTCCACTGCGGGGTCCATCCAATATGGGTCGATCTCCAAATCTCTTACTACTCTTGCATCTACAGGGATCATTTTGGGTGTCTACAGGGACCGAATATGGACCCATTCCCAATGGCATTTTGGTATGATTTTTCCTAATTCAAACCCAACATTTCCCAATCTCAGTGCTCGTTCAAATAAAATTTAATCCTTCTTTAACCCTTTACCCAACGAATCGCCCGCATCCGCCCGCGTAATATGCAAATTCAGCATTTGAAAAAATATTATTTTTCACAAAATTTCAACAAAACCATATCATGTGACCCCTCGTTGGAACGAGCTCGTCGAGCTCGTTCCAACGAGGGGTCACATGATATGGTTTTGTTGAAATTTTTTGAAAAATTAAAAAAAATGATATTTAAAATAGTAAATTTTGATATCGTCTGCGTTAGGTAAAGGGTTAACCCTTGAAGGCCTAATTGTGGCTTTCATCACTTTTTGCTGCAACAAACAGGCACCTAAACAGACAGTTTTTAGATACATTTGCAAGTTACACCCCAAGGACATTGCCAGTTGTTTCTAGACCATTATAGGCAGCCAATACTTACCTAGGCATAACTGCAAAGCCATAGAATGTCGACTGTTAATCCTTTAACTAACGTAACGGCCAAAACCGGCCAGCGCTATTCTCAAAAATCCGCAATTAATTTTCATTATTTTTTTCATTTTTTGTCTCAAAAACATAGGTTATGACCCCTCGTTGGATCGTGCTCGTCGAGCTCGTTCCAACGAGGGGTCATAACCTATGTTTTTGAGACAAAAAATGAAAACAATTAGTTATTCAAGAATTATTTTTGCAAGTGTCGTCTGCTTTTCAGGTCAGGTAAAGGGTTAAAGGGAAGAAATATGCATAAATATCATCATTTTATTTAATGGGGTAAGAACAATTTTTTATAGAGATTACAGAGACTAATCATTATTGCATGCATTTGTTATATAATTTACCACATGTACTATACATGTAGTAGACGACACTTGCAAACAAAATTAATGAATAACTTTTTTTTAAAATTTTTGCGTCGAAAGCATAGCTTATAACCTTTCATTGGTACGAAAAAGGTACGAGCCTATGCTTTTGAGGCAAAAAAAATGAAAAACATTGAAAATTGAACGACAATTTTGTGAATAGCGCTGGCTTGTTGTGGCTGTTACATTAAGTAACGGGTTAAGGAATCTTTACCAGTAATATTTTGAAGTGCATCTAAATAAACTTTCTTGAGACTCAAACACTTATTTAGCATATTCTGCATATATACTAAAAAGCAAGCACGTGACTATCTTGAGATACTGACAGGGATTGACCCATATTTTCCCGACAATGACATGGATCTGCTCGACGGTCCCCATGTACACATATCTGTACTTCTCGACGAATTATTCAGACCACGAGTCTACAGTCACTGTAATTAGCCACAAACCCGCACGTCAATCGATAAGGTCACAGTAAAAGCCCCTTTTTTCCGCAGCAATCCCGATAATTTCCGGGCTGGTCCGGCTAATTTACCACCCAACTCGCAATCAACTGCTGCAGTTTCATGCCCTGTTCATACTAGCGATCGGGTAATTGCACTCCCTTCTCCATTTGTCTGAAGAGGCAATTTCTCTCTCTCCAGGATTTACGCTCTATCGCCCGTCTGTCGTAGTTCATTGTCAACATTTTGTTTGTCCGGGCCATAACTTCTCAACCACTGAATATTTTTTTGATAAAACTTTATAACAATATGTTTTATCAAAAGACAGTGCGTGGAGAATTATAATATGGTATGTGCCCCTCAAGTTCTATTAAGATGGCAGTTAGAAAAACTTTGACATTTCGCTGTAATTTACAATTATTATTCACGACCGAAAGGTGTGTCCAGATTTTGATTCAAGGTCATATCATCAAGGTCGAGGTTACAGACAGCAAAACTTTGATATTGTTATATAGCGTTTTCCGGTCTCTATAACTTGGTACGATTGACTCATGACTCAAAGGTGTGTAATGACTTTGATCCAAGGTCATATCGCCAATGTCAAGGTCACAGACAGCAGAAATTTCCTATTATTAAAAAGCCCTCGCCCGGTCCATATAACTTGGTGTGTTTAACACATCTTGTTCATACTTGATACAATTATCGCTCGTGATTGAAAGGTGTGACGTGACTTTGATCCAAGGTCATATCACCAAGGTCAAGGTCATAGGCAGCAAAACTTTGAAATTGTTATACAGTCCTTGTTTCTGAATAGTTGAATCTATGTGACAGATCTTGTTCGTCCTTCAAACACAATTGTTATCCATAACCAAACGGTGTGTCATCACCTTGACCATTGTCATGCCATCATGGCCGAGATCACAAGCAACAGCACTGGGATTCTTGTCTTGTATTTAGCGTCCCCTAAGAGCAATGGCCGTAGGAGAAGCCGTCTATCCTGAGAGGACTCTTGTTTTTTTTTTGTTTGTTTCTTTTTTGTTTTTGTTTTTTTTTTTTGGTGGTGGGGGGGGGGGGGGGGGGTATGAGTTTGTCCCGTGAGTGTATCAAGCGCCATCTGCAATGCCAAAGCATTGCAGATGGCGCTTAATACAATTAATGGACTAGCATCGAGTACGCCGAATGACTATAAATGTGGCTTAATGAGAGACCAGTGTCTCATTGGTTAGAACGTTGGACTTTAAATCGAAACGTCGACGTTCGACCCGGACGTACGCCATCTGCGCTGTGTCCTTTGGCTAGACAGGTAATGCCGATCGCCCACATGTGTGTGGGGGGGGGGAGGGGGGAGGGGGGTGCACAGCGGCGTTGTGTGCTAAGGTACTGCACGTCGATGGTACCCTTGCCTTCAACTGCTGGAAACTGCTGCGAACAAACACGTGAACTAATCAGACTTTTAGATAAGTCTAATTTGGAACGACGGCAAATATGGATGTGGCAATGCATTTACCGATTGTCCACATAGAGGCACGATGACGCCGTGTTGTAAGGCGTACTGCCCTTCTATGGTGCGCATGTCTTCAATCAATCTAACCATGCCTGTGCTGCAGTGCGGAGTTACGATGTTGGGGAGCTGACAGCTGCTCGCCCAGACCTTTAGATCAGTCTAATTTGGGCACAGTGGCAAATATGGATGTGGCCTGCATGGTTGGAGAAAAAGCACCGGTCTTTTCTTCGTTTTGGTGTCTGTTTCAAGTTTTAGGTCCCCCGTCTTACAACCCCTTGTTATAGGTCTTCACCATTATCACTGGTTCCTACCACCCTTTGACGAAAAAGTTTACTCAACTAAATCGAGAAGGCTTCTTAGTTTCCCAGTGTCGAGTCAAAGGCATATTTGAATGTAAGCTAAATTAGGCATGGAGTTTACTGAAAATTGCCACAAACATGAATACAATAGATCTCAAGCTTGAAGTGCATAATCATGTAGAATTCGCCAGAGAAAAGCAATCGCCGTCGACAGTGTCGTATACGACACTGTCGACGCCGATTGCTTTTCTGTGGCGAACTCTGTGGGTTTTTAACAATGTGTTTATCTGTTGCACTGTTTGATTCAAAGGTAAGCTCTAAGCTATATTACAAGCACCAGGGAAACCTGGCCAAACTATATATTGTCGAAACACTGCAAAACTGTGGAAAAAGTTGCAAACTCCGCATAATTTGGGCGCAATTACCTCATTTGGGCACGGCGTTTACCATCATTAGTTGAGAAGAATTTAAAGGCCTGTAACTAATGTTTACAAACTGTTAGCGTATATATATTCACCGAAAAAGGAAAACTCCGTCAAATATACACCGTGGTGTTCACTTCCAACACGAACGTTTAAAGTAAATTTTGATTGTCAATTATTATTCCACATAAGCGTTTGATAACGTATGGAGCTTTCACATCTAATACATATAATGCATATTAAAACTCCATAATGAATGATAATTATTATAAATTCTTTGTGCGTCACCAACTCATTAACAGTAATTTACATAGACGGTAAGAAAGCCCAACAGACTTATAAATAGACGTGCATATTTTCCAGCTGGTCGATAATGGCTCCATTATCGACCGGGGACCGGAGTCAAATATGACGTTATTACCTTCTTCCGGAAGGGTTGTTTATGTTCACAGTTTGCAGACGACAAAGAGATTCTGTAAATTTATCTTTAATAAATGTTGCTACTGTTAATTTTCTTGTGAATATTTAACGGGTAACCACAGCAATCCAACTTATACTACTGTGTCTGAATGCAAAGTACCGCGGAGCGGTATTGATAATAATAATAATAATAATAATAATAATAATAATAATAATAATAATAATAATAACAAGATTTTCTTGAGCGTTTGGTTCCATTATCGGACCGCTATCAGTGATTAGCAGCCCTACGGTCATTAGCGGCCCTCGCCGAGGGCCGCTAATGACCGTAGGGCTGCTAATCACTATTAGCGGTCCGATAATGGAGCCCAACTCTCTCGAAAATCTTGTTATTGTATAATTATGCGTATTTGAATATTAAAGTCAACATCTTCTTCAACGACGAAAATGTTCAATGCGATTTTCACATTTGGCGTCATATGTCTTAAAGGATACACACATTTTGTTGTAGATGGATAACAAGGTTGTAGAATGAACTCTTCGCATGGGCGGAATTAGGAAAAATGCAGTGATAATGATGATCAAATTGTTTCGCATGGACGCTGTGGGGCAAGTATAGTAGAGTGGTTTCTGGGTTTAAATGTTCAAATAAATACCTCTTGGAGAATTAGCGGTTTATTTTCAAATTTATGACAAAAATGTACATCGATATATTTTGGAATAAACTACGAACAATCGAGCCTCCGACTGGAGCGTAGAATGGTGACACTTTCGCAGAGACCCCCAAACACAAAGTGAATTAAAAATGTAAAAGCAGCAATATATATACAAAAATGAGACAATAGAACATTTGACGTGGCATGTAAGACCAGTTGAAACAGCTTCGCAAACAATATCATACAAGTAATGACCAGGGAATTAAACGGTGCTGTAAAAAGCCGAGTAGCGAGTTTGGTTGTTTTCGAGTAGGCAGATAGTTTAGAGATTAGCTTTAATCTTTAAAGTTTATAGAACTTTTCAGTAGAATATAATGCATGTTGGGACAAATGACTAATTCGGTCCCTTCAAAGGCATCCTTTAAGTTTGCAAGGAATAATTGTAATTAACATTTCTGTGCGTAAATACTGAAATAATAGTTTATTATATTTACGAAAAGAAAGACTGGCTGATGTTGGAACGCTGCCACAGTACTCCCCACCTTCAATGAGATGCGTCCTTGCATATCAGGAATCACTTTTTTGTTTTTGGTGTCTCTCAGCTATTCTCTCATTTTGTTATCTGCACAATCGTTCCCAGACGTCACTTGGAAGATGCTCCTCCTTTATGTCCGTGCCGATGCCCCCGTCGTTATACTCGACTGTATATGAAATGTCACCAAAACGACTGTAGCATGAAACTAAATGATGATTTTTTGTGGGGTGCCGAGGGTCTGGGTGAACGGTGATCCTTATATTTCCGATGAAACTTTCTCATGTTTTTGCAGATATATTACCTCGAAGTTTTTCATTTCATTCACTAACTTTAGAGCGATATTGCCCAAATCACCTTCATCTATCCACGTGTTTTCCCTCGCTGGTCTGTCTTGCCACTTTATAAGGTATTGTGGAACTTTTATTTTGGGGTTAATGCGGCGGCGTACTATCGTTTCGGTAACTTTACAGTCAACTTTTAATCTTGATAAAAAAAAAATGCTGATTGTTCTTCATAGTGCTAGGCAACAGAGCAGTAGTTTTGATGTTCTTCGTCTCTGAGATTGGGCGACATCTGGATAATTGGGGAAATATGGACATCGACATCTTCAGCGGAGATGTTTGTCATCTTCTACTCTATTGTAGCCGTCATTTTAAAATGGCTGAACCTGATAGCAGACTTAAGGCGAATACCTAGTGGGCTGCGCAGGAGACTAAAATCAGTCGAGAGGCGCAGCCAAATTCCTCTAGTTCATGTTATATTTGTTTAATCACACTGATTGTTGAACGCTCGGTTTCAAACACACACACACACACAGACCTAGGCTTTTGCGTTTTCATATATCCAAATTTTATGCATTCGTCGGTGTATTAATATTCTTATCTTGAGATAACTTGGGATTTTCAAGTTATTTATTTCTCTATTAGTTTGTATCTTCTGTTCTCGGTTTTTACCAGGGAAACAATTTGGAAACTCATCAAGCTGTCGGCGTCCATAGAAGCGACAAGATTCTCACAAAAACCCCCAATTCTCCATTGCCGAGACAATCATACATGAAAAGAAGCCAATGGGAGAATGGGGATGTTTTGGTGCGAACCTTGTCATTTCGAAGGACGCCGACAGATTGTTGAGTTTTCAAATGAAGGATGAAAAATGTATAAACAGTAAATGAGGACTCCAGAAATGAATAAATGTCAACCCAAGATTGAAAATTGATGAAGGTATACGATTAATATTTGAATCTGTCCTCAATAGACAATAGGACCTCGAATTTTATGATAAATCGGAGAACTGTCGCTCGTAATACACTTTTCACTGAACAGCAAGTTGTCCGACTAAGTGTTTTTCGGTCTTTTCTGCGACTTCTCTCAGAACAACTCAAGAACACCCAACGGTCGTGTAATTGTACATCTATTATTCGTTCCCCTTTCCGCTGACACCAGGTACTGCTTGATACTTTGGGTGAATCAAATTTGAGGGGGGTGTCAGGCCTGGCATTCTTTAGGAGTGCAGGAGTGCTGCACACCTACTGCACGCCTAGAAAAAATTGAGAAGGGCAATTTTTTGCACCCCTTGATTTCCTGGAATGCCATACCTGTTTGGGACTGCCTTTAAAATCTTTTATCATTTCGTCCCCTGAGTTCCAATGTGTTGTCTGTGCCTACTGGCACAGAGAACACATTGGAACTCAGGGGACGATTTGTCAATGTTGCATTGATTCGCAATAATGCATGACCCATTCGCATTTCGAGTGTAGAAGACAGTCACATTAGAATTGAATGCAACATTTTGAATAATGAGATGTGTGTGTCAATTTTTCCACTATGTAGCTGAATACAGTACAAATTTTCAGTCACAATATTAATTCCTTGAAGTGAATATAACCAAAATAGGATACAAGATTTTGCATTGAAAATTGCAGGGGCAATTGCACTCCCAAGCAATTTGGGGTGTTCAACTGTCTTACACTCCTTTATTTTCTAGATTGCCAGGCCTGGGGTGTAATGAAGATGAGTGCTATCGTTTTCGAAAAGCGAGTTGTGTTGCTTGTTAATATTTATATACCATTATGGGGGCACGTCAGCATCAATCCAAAAATGCTATCAGATATATTTTTTTTCGATTTCTCAGCTTGTGCCGAGTACCTGTGGCTTTTATTGAAAGCATAAATGCGCTTTATTTGAAACGAAGTTTTTCATCTGATAAGGCCCAGTTGTTGCTGAAATAATGCATAGTTGTCATTCGTGGCGATCAAACATTCGGAACGCAGCTAATGTATTAAATTATTTCCATATAGGTATCAGAAATTTTGACACGCCGCTTCCTATTTCACTTCATGAAAATTCTTTATATCTTCGCAATGTCGTATGTTCTGAAAATTCGTTTGCATGAAAGTATTTTAATCATAGATTCATATTGCTACTGACGCCCATCACACTGCACGTAGCGTTTTTTAACTGGTAGAGTGCTGGAAGCCCATATTTGGGCTTTATTCTGAAGTGCAGGTGCTGGAACTTAATGGCTTCATATTCTGTGGATGTGCTTCATATTATTTTTTAATTGAAATTATTTAATCTGTGAGGATTTGCCTTCTTACAATTTATGGAGAGTGCCACTAGGCACTCTCCATAAATTGTAACAAGGCAAAGAGAAGTGGACAAATTTGGATGACCAAAAATAATTTGGCACTCTACCAGTTGACTTGCTCTTTTACATACAGGTAAAATCTGAAAGTTGATATTTTTTTCTAATTAGCGGCTTAATGTCCCTTTAATTTGTATGACTGTTGAAGTTTTCTGCTGGTTTTCATCTGGTCATTGTAATATTGATCCTTTTTACGTTTATAAATCATAATGCCAGATTATGTCCACAAAAATAAATGATTTTGAGTTTACCAGCTTTTTTCTACAGTCACATTTTAGATGGTCTCGAACAGAAGGGCTGTTAGGTCATCAGAGGCGAACTAGCCGCATGGTGCACCGGGAGAATTGGGGGTCCCTGGTGTTCCCAAAATTGATGCAGCCTAACACCTGTTGGTGCATGGAATTTCGTGAAAATGACCCAAAAGCGAATTGGACCTGACTGCTTAGTCTGGTGGCATATTGAAATGCTCTCAATGCCGGTATACCGGCAAGCGTGTCAGCCTTTGTTCGTTCAGGCGCAAGGAAACTGAGATTTTTCGATTAAAAAAATCAAAATTTTCTTCCGTTTGGTCGAACTATGGTCGGCCCAATGGGTCCAGGACCTCCCTTGATGCGACCATCTTTGTCGAATGCTGAATGATGGAGATGATACAGAAATGCCATCTAAATGTACTCTATGTGGACAGCAAATGACCGCTCAGATGCAAAGCAGCGGTGCTCTTTCAATTCGAAAAATCAAAATTGTCTCCCGGTCCGGAGCCCCTTAGCATTTACCAGTAACTGTTCTTGGTCCAATCCGCCCCTGTAGATCACACCTCGACATATGAAACCCAACTAAGGCCCCTTTAGTTTAAGCAATATTTAAACTGTAATTGAATTGCCTACAATATGATTTTCAATAAGTATACAGATAAAATTATGAGACAGTGAATGCAGCATACAGAAACATTACTACAATGAAGGGATTCAACACAAAGCTTGATGCTTTTTTTGAAGTTACTAAATAAATATTACCGGAACTGCTGGCGGGACACCAAATGCAAATTGTTTAACCCTTTACCCAACGAATCGGCCCGCGTAATATGCAAACTCAGCAGCTGAAAAATACTATTTTTCAGAACATTTCAACAAAACCATATCATGTAACCCCTCTTTGGAACGAGCTCGTCGAGCTCGTTCCAATGAGGGGGTCACATGATATGGTTTTGTTGAATTTGTTTGAAACATTTTAAAAGGTATTTAAAATAATACATTTTGATATCGGCTGTGTGTATTGAAAGATAACAAGGTATAGAGATGAATATTGTGGAAAAAGAAAGAAATTTTAGTGATAAGATAAGATATAAGAAAGTATAAGAAAAAGCCAACCTGAAACCAAACACAAGTAAGCCGAGAGACGAACAAAGTTCAGAAAATGGGTAAGAGGGGACTGAGTTGTCGCAGCATAATGCCATCGAGGGGTCATAACAAGAAAAGCTAGAGCTGAGATGGAGCTATCAGGGGATAACTTACCCGACAACAAATCACATTCAGCCTTTAGGGTCCTAGGACCATAAGTATGTTGTTTTTGAAGTTCAAGTACAGTCAAACTGTTTCAAATGTGATAATTACTGATATTTGGGCTTTTAAACTCTTCAGAGAGAGAAGTATTTAAAAATGTGTTTGGAACTTCTTGGACCACTCAGCCACCTTGGTGTACCTTCCTGCATTTTTACAACACTCACCTTCCCCAGTAGAATAGTGAACTAATTGCTGTTCGAAATATTTTATTTTTTCTAACAATCAACTTAATTTGCACCCCAAAACTCATATAGAAACGTTTGTTTCAGACCCTTCCCCATCCTTCGTTCTGATTTCGTATCAGACAGATTCAGTTTCCTGTATATACGGGCAATTCACATAAATGCATTGTTATTACGCATTAAAATATAGTTCCTGAAATTTCATCAATTTCAACCCAATTTAAACTGAAAAAAATGTGGGAAACGGGCTTTGTGTAATAGGATTGTTAGATAAATGTATCATCATGACCATGCGCATGCCCTGTAATGTGTAAAAGATTCTTGAATCCAATACAAATTACAGGACATGCAATTGGTCAAGATAATGTATATTCAGTCTAAAAGAAAAGTAAAGCGCACGAAAGTGCTCGAGCTCTTGGACGCTATTATGAGATGTTCGTTTACTCACTTTTTGTGGAGTTTGCACGCTGATTACTGTTGATGCAGGTCTTTAAATTCTGTCAAACCCACACCGGTAAAAGATGTGTCCAAATTACAGCAATGTGCCCAAATTAGATGGCATAGCATGGGTTGTGTTTGATGCTTTTTTGTCCATTTTTCTTTAAATGATTTCACCCACATAGGCCTGGATATCTGTATACATATTTTGCTACTCAATGACAGTCTAAATTCTGTGGCTTTATAGTTGTTTCTAAGCACATTTCGGTTACCTATATAGGCAGTCGAAACCTGCCTACAAACAACTCGTCCCCTGAGTTCCAATGTGTTCCATGTGCCAGTAAACACATTAGAACTGAGGGGACGAACTGTCAATGCACTTATAAATTCAACTTCGAGTTTACCCACAGTTGCCCAGAGGCCGCATGTTGGGACACCAGTTCTGTTGCAGTGGGAAGTAATCAGAATAGGAATTAACCCTTTGAGCCCTCGTTTCCTGGAATGGTATCGTATTTGTGTACACTTACAGTGGAATGGGTCAGTCCAACATCAAATTACAGGGAGGATAAAATAATAACTGCAGTCTGCAGCCGTCTGGCTGCAGACTGCAGTTATTATTTCATCATCAGTACCTCCGTGTATAGACCTCTTATAATAAGATAAAAAAAAAGGAACGACATTATGCCTTGGCCCGAAAAATCGGTCCCACGGGTTCAAAAGGTTAAGACTCCATAGAGATTCTGAGACACGAACACTGCCCTGGAAAACTTGGAAATGACCTTCCAGACAGACAATATTGTAAAAGGGCAACTCCGGTGTACCAAAATTAGACCAATCTAAAGCCCTCCAATTGCAAAGATATACAGATATTCTTTATTTCCCTTGTTATAATTATCCTTATCAATAAGTACTAAATTCGCCTTGAAACCATCAATGTATTAATACAACTAGTAGAACTACATGGCGTGATCATAAAACCACGAATGTGATGAGTCTTCGTTGCTAATGGTAATGCCAACAATTCGGAAAGTCAAATCTTGAATGAGCAACATTACTTGCATTGAGTAAAAGAAAATGAATGTTCGTGTCATGTTTGGCTTCAGTTGTCTGGAATATAACGGTTTGTTGGAAAGGTGAACGGTAGGCTATCTTTTCCGACTAACGGAAATATTCCAGACGCGTAAATCTAAACATAGGCGGTGGACTGTTTAGGGGCTAGACTGGTTCCAGACCATCACCGCGTCGCATTCCTTACAGAATTAGACTTGCGGCTTGCAGAGTGTTTTGTAAGAATAAAAGTTTTCTTTGCCAACACAATTTACCGAAACGAATACTCTCCAAATCCATTATTCATATAAAATAAATAGTACGTGTCCCCTCTTTGGAACTAGACTGACAGGCTCGTTCTAGTGGGAGTCGTATTGTGTTTTAATGCGAACCCTTACAACGTTGAAACGCCAAGGTCTCTCCCCGTGGGATACTTGGTCAAGACATGTCTCTGAGTTTTAAAGCAAACAATTTATCTTACAACAAGAACATATTTCCCCCAACACAAGTAAAGCCGTCTACACAAAATACGAATCTGTATTGAGAGAAACAGCCACACGTGCGATAATTCGATTCAGAAAGAGAACAATTTTAACCTTCACTCATCGAAAACTGAATACACAAGTCGAGGCCACTGTTTTAATGACAGATGACAGTAATTAAAAATTAAATCACCAACTCAATGAAATAAAATTCACGGGGTAATTTATTGCCATGATGACAATTTTTTCGGGTCTACCGTGCATTAAGCCTGAAAAATAAAACAATAAACACACAACTGAAACACTACAACTGTAAACTTTAGCTGTAAAAGTACAAGTGGAACAATGAATGGGGATTACGTCGTGCACAGCTCAATTGGGAAGTAATCAGAATTGGAATTAACCTTTTTGAGCCCTTGTTTTCTCGAATGGTATCGCCTTTGTGTACACTTACGGTGGGATGGATCAGTCCAATATCAATTTACAGGGAGGATAAAATAATAACTGCAGTCCGCAGCCTTCTGGCTGCAGACTGCAGTTATTATTTTATCATCAATGCCCCGTGTATAGACCTCTTATAATAAGATAAAAATGGAACGAAATTATGCCTTGGCCCGAAAAATCGGTCCCACGGGTTCAAAAGGTTAAGGCTCCATAGAGATTCTGAGGCACGAATAATGCCCGGGAAAACTTGGAAATGACCTTCCAGACAGACAATATTGTAAAAGGGTAACTGCGGTGTACCAAAATTAGACCAATCTAAAGCCCTGGTTGACGAAATGTGATATACCTCCAATCGCAAAGATATACCGATATTCTTTATTTCCCTTGTTATAATTACCCTTATCAATAAGTACTAAATTCGCCTTGAAACCATCAATGTAGAACTACATGGCACGATCAACACAACGTCATGATCTTCATTCATAAAAAATAAATTCATAGACTCTGAATGATTGTCAAAATATATGCGAACAAGTCAAGAAAGGGAGGAATATTGTAATATAAATAGGTTATTACCACCAAGTGGGTTTCCGAGATGGTGTATTGAAGTCTCGATCTCGCCTCTGTCTGCTTGATATATAGACTCGTTCTAAAGTACTCGTCGACAAATGCCGAGAGAAGAGGTCTCGACTTCAATACACCGTCTCAAAAATCCACATGATGGTAATAACCTCCGCGGATTTACATTTAGCTTTGTAAAGCAAGATAATTATCTCTTAAATTACGTTAAACATAGATGCTGATGGGTCACTGAGTGTGTCGTCAGCCAAAGTGGATAATCCGTCGCCTATCTAATAATGAACACATCATTGTTTAATTTTCTGCACTAATGAGACAACGGGGTTTCCATGCAGACAGTGAGAGCAAGTGTATTGATTCTTTTTCATTTACTGCAAATATTTCTTAGATAAGTTTTCAATAAAACTCAGTGGTGACATAAGCGAGTAGCATGACAATTTGACTGTTCAAATAGGTAAAACCACATTGGTTTCAAGCAGATGACGGAAAAACCTTTCTTAATTATTTGAGCAACGTATTAAAGGCTACGATTTTTACAGAGCAGAAAAAAAAATTTAAGAAAGGTTCCCAATTAGATCTTTTTCCAAACCCAGGATGCAGCTGATGTTTATATTTTGCTTGAGCGTCATGGCAGTTTGCGACAGTCGTTTACACAGAGAAACACGTTTCTTATCATGTAAGAACAGGCGCTTTCCTGGACAGTTGATGTATTCACTCAAAGCTCCATCAAAAATTCGATGTTCTGAACTATGTTTAAAAGAAAAGGCGTGTGGCTCCGCAAATTTTATTGCACGCAATAAAACTTGTGAACTTTTTGTTGAAAACGAAACGGATAAAGACTGCAATAGTTTTACACCGGACTCTGAGTCATCCTATCTTAGAATGGTGAGTATGTTTGTATCACAGATCTCTATACAACTCGATTGCTGGAACGCCAGCAAAAAACATCGACATTCAAACTTCCCTTAAGATGGCGACAAGTCAATCAACCTAATAACATCTCCCAATCAGAGGCGGTCTGGCTTTATGGTCCACCAGGAAATTTACCAGCGGCCCCCCTGTAAAATACGTATTGTTAGATGAATTTCGTAAAAGGACCAAAAGGCGATATGGATCTGAGTACAAAGACAACGATATATTTAAATGCCAATGTCAGTCCATATGGATTGTATTTAGAAATAACAGGCATCTAATCTGCCATTGATCACTCAGATGCAAGGAAACAGCTCCAAAAAAATCAAAAGCTTCTCCCATTGGTCCGAACTATGGTCGGCCCGATGGATCCGGGGCCTCTTTGTTGTAACCATTATAGCCTAATGAGCGAAAAAAACTGATACAAAACTTCATCGAAAGGCCCTCTTTGTGGACTGCCATCGATCACTCAGATGATAAGCCGCAGCGTTTTTTCAGTACGAAAAATCAAAATTTTCTCCGGGTTCTAGACCCCCCCCCCCCCCACCCCACACTCCCCTGGTGCATTTCCCGGTAACAGTTTGAGACTCAGTTCGCCCCTGCTCCCAGTCCATAACGTCTGATGACGTAACAGCTTTCACTTCAGCAAAGGTCAAGGCGTTTATCTTGCACGAAAACAAATAGCGCTGTAACTTTCCAAACTCGGAATTTGTCTTTGGCTGATAATAACTAAATTATGTGGTATGCATTCAATGTGCATTGCCGCAAAAAAAATGTGCACATCACCAACATATTCATTTTTTTGCAGGCGTCAAAGTATATTATTTAAAGAACGATCGGAGTTTGCGAGACGTCGGGAAACTTGAAAACATTCGAGAATTGTTTGATGTTGTTGTTGAACATAACCATTGTTTTTTTTAATAGTAACTTCCGTCTCGTAAGAATACTAAGATGGCAGAGGTGGAAAACCGCTTATATATGTGCGTGAGTATTCTGGTAATCCAGCTGCATCGAGATAAGTAGTTTGTAAGGCTTTCTAAGCGATTCCAAAAGAAGTTAATCATTTACCTAACACGAAAAGAAGACGACACTTGCAAAAAATATTCTTCAATAACTATTATTTTCATTTTTGTCTCAAAAACATAGGTTATGACCCCTCATTGGAACGAGCTCAAGGAGCTCGTTCCAATGAGGGGTCATAACCTGTGTTTTAGAGACAAAAAATGAAAAAAATAATGAAAATTAATTGGCGATTTTTGAGAATAGCGCTGGCTGGTTTTGGCCGTTACGTTAGCTAAAGGGTTAAACGAGGTGCCAAATTAGAAACCGGTACGGTATTGTGTTGTAACTCTGTCGCTGAGGGTTTCCAGTGGGTCTCCGGTCATCTCCCCGGGCGACCTTGTGTCAAAACAATTGGAAATGATTGGACACACCAACGTATCTGAAAAAGTGAACATCTTATTTTGGGTGAGGTTGAGGCACATCATGTGAAAATCAGCGAGAGGTTAGGCTTCTTAATGTAGAAAAAGAGAATGAGAGAGAAAGAATGTGAGATAACAGCTTTTTGAGAACGGGTTAATATCGTACACATTGTTGATATAGTGGAACCTTGCTAATTGAATGCTCACTTTGCAAGTGAAAAGTTTCAATTAACAGGAGAATTCAATTGACAGGATTAACAGACGAAGCAATCAATCAATCAATCAATCAATCCTTAGGTTTAAACAATATTATACACAAAGCACAATTTTAACATGTGGTGCATTGCTGGGAGGCAACATGGCCAGTTAGGCCGTGTTCATGCTGCCCCCCTTGCAGAAGTTGTTATTATAGGAACATAACAGATCAAGTACTTTACGAATTCAATTAACAGGAATTTTCCCGAATTCTGGTATTAAACTGGGCATTTATTCTATTATATCTTGTCTGGCAGAGTTGAATATTTATTACTTCCACTTTAGCGGACCTTCTGTAGTATATTAATGGAGTTTAGAGGGGCGGTAGAACTCAGTAATTCAAGACGTCATGCAACCGGAATCGAGCGCGCGCGTTAATGAAAACAAAATTCATTAATATCGCGCTGACCGCTTCCGATCATGGTAATAACAGTAACAACACGATTTTATCGGGCGTCCCGTTTATTAACGGGCCTTGAGAACTGAAGAACAACCCTCTGGCTTATTAACGGTAATAAACCCTCGGACTGTTATTCTTCCCCCACCCCCCAGGCCGTTAACAAACCGCAGCGCCCTCCAAGCCCATGTTATTGTTATAATAGATTAAATGTGGCATTTGATGTACTGAGGCCAGATAGCTGTTTAACCCTTTACCCAACGCAGACGATATCAAAATGTATTATTTTAAATATCATTTTTTTAAGGGCCTATACAAGTAATGAAATTTTGTTTATTTTGAAAATTCTCACCTCTGATATTCCTTCAATTCAAATTAAATATACACAAAATGTACATCAAAATGAAGGTTTGGATGTATAGAACACGAAACACATGTGTAATCAACTCATAGAGTAGACTGTAGACAGCACTGGTTCCTGGAAGTCTGCTGTCGTATTCGCACCAGAGCTGATAATTTAATAATATTTCACGAAAACAACTTGTGGCCAAATGTGCATTACATATCCAAGAACAAAGCTAGGGGATAAAAATTCTTCAAAACACGGCGACGGAGCTGCATTAGGGAAAATTCCAAAGCCTTTGCTTTTGTTTACGTATGAGTATACTTTTGATTTCCGGTCGACGTCATCGGTCAGAAAAAGCATGTAAAAACAACGCCATCTAAAATCAAATAATGAAAAAGATCGCCTTCATACAGTATACCGTTATTAGATTGAGATTGCACAGTAGCCATATTCAATTAAAGATATCATGATACTTGTTGAAATTTCTTAGAATTACGATTTTGTTTTTCGATGGAAATTCGTGGTAACGAGCGATTTGCGCATGTCTGTCGGGCATGGAAATCATCTTCAATAAAAAATGCAGACAGTGTTGTCCTTTTCCAAAATGCAGTCCTATCGCTGTATTCGAAAGTGTTTTGAATGCCTAGCTTTGTTCTTGGATATATGAAGCACATTTGGCCACAAGTTGTTCTGATGAAATATTATTTTATTATCAGTTCTGGTGCGAATACGGTAGCAGACTTCCAGGAACCGCACCACAGTCGACTCTATGAGTGGATTACATATGTGTTTCGTATTCTATACATCCCAACCTTCATTTTGATGTATAATTTGTGTATATTTAATCTGAATTTAAGGAATATGAGAGGTGAGAATTTCAAAAGAAACAAAATTCCATTACTTATATTGGCCCTTAACATTTTTCAAAAAATTTCAACAAAACCATATCATGTGACCCCTCATTGGAACGGGCTCGACGAGCCCGTTCCAAAGAGGGGTCACGTGATGTGGTTTTGTTGGAATTGTTTTAAAAACAATATTTTTTCAGCTGCTAAATTTGCATATTACACGGGCGGATGTGGCCGATTCGTTGGGTAAAGGCTTAAACATACGGCTGTCTTAGTAATGCTTCGATAAATTTCTATGATTTTTGTGTTTGAAACCTTTATTCTATCAGCAGTGTTGGGGAGCGCGGTGGCTCAGTAGGTAGAGAGGTGCAGGCTGCAAGCCGAGAGGTCCTCGATTCGAATCCCACCTGCGGCAACTGCGTCGTGTCCTTGGGCAAGACACTTCATCTCCATTGCCCGTGGAGGCACGGTGGCGTTGTGTACTAAGGCGTTGTCTTCAACCAATGCTAACCCTGCTTGTGTGGAGTTAGTATGTTGGGGAGCCTGATAGCTGCTCGCCGTTTCTCGGTGGTTGTCTCGGGGTTCTCCGGCTTCCTCCACCCGTAAAACTGTCGCGGTCATGATTAGCCAGCGTGCATAAATATGTGACCTTAAACACCAATAAATAAATCAACAGTGTTATACGGTTAAGAGAAAAACAATTAGATGAGGTCTACTGTATATAAGCCTGACGGGCATAATGCAATTGGTGATTAATATCGTTCAGTGTATAATTCTCTTTCTCGACCAAATCGCAAGCTGATCACCACACATTTTCACAGCGGGTCGAGATTCCACGAAACAAATATTGCAAACAGGACTTATATTCCATCAAAATTTGGAAGAATCCATTGGAATTCTCGCGAAAATTGGTACGAGAATCCATACCGGTTGAGCGTCCCAGGATCCCATGAGGCTATCATGGTTGAACCCCTGTTATATATTGATAAAAAAACTTTAACCCTTTACAACCTTTTATTTTTAAAAACATAAGCTGAATTTGATAATATTTTTAAAACAATAAATACCAATAAAACCTTACAAATATGGCTGCCATTGGAACCGGCTCATTGGGACTGCTCTAATGACAACCATATTTATATAATTTTATTGACAAAGTGTCAGATTATTTCACGCCATGTTGGACTTCAATTGGTTAATTTGCTACTCATCACTTAGGTAATGGGTTAAATCGACTCAATTCTTTTCAAGCCACTCCTAGCAGAGGTGCAGACAGAATCTACATAAATAATTATTATTAGATTCTCGCTGGTTTTGATGCTCTAATCTTTGTTTAAATCGATTCTCGTATCCTCGTTGACATTTAACCCTTTACCTAACATGAAAAGCAGACGACATTTGCAAACAAAATTCTTGAATAACTAACTGTTTTCATTTTTTGTCTCAAAAACATAGGTTATGACCCCTCTTTGGAACGAGCTCGACGAGCTCGTTCCAAAGAGGGGTTATAACCTATGTTTTTGAGACAAAAAGTGAAAAAGATAATGAAAATTAATTGGCGATTTTTTTGTGAATAGCGCTGGCCGGTTGTGGCCATTAAACTGGGTAAAAGATTAAGCGCTGCAAAATGAAGAGTGAAAGGGGAAGACAAACGAAAAAGTAGGGCCCATCCCAGATGTTTTCACATTTATTTGGAGAGACGAGTTTCTGCAAAGTTTTTAGTTACACCATGTTCATGTTACCACCACCAGAGAATCGGGGATGGGTGTGGAGCGGACGTCTCTCACGACTCATGTGCGGTCATCTGAAACGTGTAGTTCTCTTTGGGCCCCGTCACTGAAATCATTTGGGGAATTAACAGACTAGATCTTTACTCTTAAGATGTGGCTGAAGATTTATCTCTTCTACGACGTCTGTAGTCGGGACAATTGCACATTTCTGGCTCCATATTTCCCTCAAAATGTGCATTGAGACATTGATAAATGTGCTAAATACACCACGCGTGGACTCCGGCTTTCGTGCAAGAACGGTATTTATTACACGCCTGTTCTACGAAATACCCATCTAAGCAACACTAAAACATGAGAAAAATAAAAATCTGTTCCGCACACATGTGCGGAATGGAAATCGTTGTCAGACTATTTTTCACTGACATTTTCTACAAATCGTGCCCCACAATTACAATTTGAATCGTCAGCAGCGATAGCTAAAATCGTCCAGTGAGTGTCGTTCTAAAAATTGTGGAGTTTGCTGTCAAAAATAAAATGTTATCTATTTTAATCAAATGTCAGTTCCTCAAACGAAGTTGAGAGAAAGCCTTTACTTTACAAGGAAATAAAGTATAAATTATTCAGTTTAATGCTTTTAACCCTCTCAAGACTTCAGTGTGGGTTCCAAAGATTTTATTTCATGCAATGTTGAGAATAATGCATGATAACCCCCTCCATACTAGCATTACGGCTCTAAACATCATTCAAATAAGTGGCAGAGCAGAAAATGTCTATTTCTGATTCCTTGATCGAACCCTTTGAATGCTGTGAACATATATGCTTTTTCTGGTTTCTTGGAAAAAATATATCTGATTCCAGTTTGAATATCTTTAAATACTAATAACGAAAACCTATTTCTGATTTCTTTAAAAATATTTCACCCCCAAAATAAGCCAACGTAAATTCTCTTTCTATTTTGTTTATTCTCCCCTACTTTATTTATTTATTTATTTTTATTTATTTATTTTTAACACTTTCCAAAGTGTGATTTACTGGGATTTGGTTATAAACGATAACTTAACAAGTGAATTATGCAATCAATAATTGAGTCATGTATTCGTGCGCGCAAACGAAGACGCTTTGCCGTGGGTGTAATAGGGACTTCTTGAATAACTAATTTTTTTCATTTCGAGCTCGTTCCAACGAGGGGTCAATACTTATGTTTTTGAGACAAAAAATGAAAAAAATCATGAAAATTAATTGGCGATTTTTGAGAATAGCGCTGACCGGTTTTGGCCGTTACGTTAGGTAAAGGGTTAAATAATATAATTATCGTTAATAATGAAAAGTAATAAGCAGAGTGATCGCTTGACTGGATTGGTTACGTGAAATAATTCATTCGAGGCGAGGGACTATATTGTAAAACACTCGTGCGCATTCGCGCACTCGTGTTTGTGCAACGTCCCTCGACTCTCATGAATTATTTCACGCAAACAGTCCAGTCTAGCGATTACTCTCTATATTATTACTCTCTATACATTCATTTATTTTAGCAGACAGGCTTATATTTTGGCGAATACACCTGTTATTATTATTTCTTCTCCTACTTCAGTTTTATAGTCCTACCGTTACTACTACAAATAGTATCTTTGTTATACTTTATTCTTTAGGATACTCCATGCAAGAATAATCAAATATTCAATGGCACCGCATGCACGTGTGAACCTCCACTTTCCGGACAATACTGCGAAAATGGTCCAAGAGGTTTGTTGTTTTTCCTTTGCTAACCTAAATGTTTTAAATTGTTGATCGGTGCCGTATTAACCCATGACCGGGGCCCTAGGCTTTTAAGTACTTCGAGACGGGGCCCCCTCCCGCACTTCAATCTTTCACCCCACTACAGTCTGGCCCTGTTACGGTAGGCACTAGGCCGCAGTACATAGCCTTATCCATTTTTCGGACCTCCTGAAGAATTCTTCTCACAACTTGACATATTAGTTAAATAATCATTAAAATAATGTACTGTACATAAATATATATACATAGTATACTTATGAGAGTATATATATGGATAAATACATATGTACATGTATCGCTACGGCGCAGAGTGCAAAGTGTCTTTAACTATTAAATCCCTTAGGCGCTGGTAACAGTGCCCCAGCAAAAAAATGGCGGGCACCCTGTCTCTGTGGGCCCCTAGTCAGCCTTATGAATTATACGGCCCTGTTGTTAATGAGAGCGGTTGCCTAACAACAGTTACTGGCACGAGTAAACGTGGCACAAGCTCTCCGGTCGAAACACAAGCCTGCAAGGAAACACTGAGTAACATCTTGCTAGAGAGTGGAGACAGTCTTAATATTCGGTTTAAGAAATATTTATGTCGGATAAGGACTATAAAAGTTAAAAATCTGTTTCTCAGGCCCACCCTCGTTGAACTCGCTCCAGTGATGGGTCAAAGCTATGCTTTTGACGCAAAAAATTAAAAAAGTAGTTACCCGGCATTCAATAATTTTGATTGCATGTGTCGTCTGCTTTTCATATTAGGTAAAGGATTATAGAAGGATATCTTTTAAATGTTGTTGAACATTGTGAATACAAACGTTAGGTACAAGAGAATTTTCCGTTCTTCGCGTGCATTTTAGAATGCATAACAATGAGCCAATACTATGAAACTTTTACAATTGTATTTACCCGAATTGTATTTTCTGCAAGTGAATATCAATAACGGAAATGAATCATTAGCATTTCAAAAGATATGGCAATTTGCCAACTGGCAAATTGTCACATCTTTGAAAATGCTAATAGTTCATTTCAATTATTTATTTCCATAAATTGAAAATACAATTCCAAAAATACAACTGTAAAAGTTTTATAGAATTGGCCCCAAGAGGAAATAAAAATCGTATTCACTAGCTGGGAGGTCTTTGGTCACTCTCAATTTTACAAACGGGTTCAGTTCGTATAAACTCAGTGCTTTGTTGAGCCGAGTCTGTCTTCTCCTACAAACAGCTGTCCTTTTGTTCTTTTGAATCATTGATGGGCCCGACAGAACAAGTTTTGACTCATTAAAACAAGCCAAACAAACAAGCCCGAACATAAGACCCTCCAAATCACCATACAAATCTTCGATCTTCAGTAGTTGGGAGGATGAGATCACTTTATGCTGGGTCACAATAGGGACAGAATGGACTGGTGCAAGTAATGCCGGAAGAATATGCGTTTAAGAACGAATTGATTCTTGTCTTTTTAAACAGAGGCCTGCTATATTGCCGAACTTCGAGATTTATAAGTCATTCCAAATTTTCGGGAAAGTATGAATCGGGAGATCAGCAGAGAAGCGAGTTCTTGGTTTGAGAATGCGCACATTCCCTGTTTGCCTTGTCTCCATTCCAGGAGGGTTTGTGTATTTTTCGAAGGTATTTTCAATAAGAAAGAACAGCGTGAGAGAAACTGTTTTTGTATCTTTCTACCACAGCGTCACAAATGCCACTGCCAATGAGCTCAACATGGACATTCTTTTACCAACATAAATCATATTTCCAGTAATATTGTGACTTGTTTCAAACACACCTTAACCCTTTGAACACTGGTGGTATCTTCAATGCCAGTTAAATGGCAGAGATTGGAAGAATCAATATCCATTATTTGGAGGAAGAGCAGTCAATATTTTCAACGTGCAGCCTGAAGGCTGCACGTTGAAAATATTAATTGTTCTACCACACACGTTCATTTAGTAGCCACCCTACTTAATGAAATTATGACGTATAGTGTTGCTGGGCCGGAAAAGCGGTCTCTCGTGTTGAAAGAGTTAACCTTCCACGGCCTATTCACGCTTTTGCGATCTCAGCACTTGTACTATTAATATGACATCATTAGGAGGTCATGCTGACAATAGATATATCACCTGAGCGGTGATTTCTAGTCAGGACTTGGCTGCCTGTTGATTTCGCAAGACCTGACTAGAAATTACTTATAAGCAACTGGACATGTAAAAGTTGTAGTCTAGTGGAAATTCAGAAAGATATCCCACGCCCTTCAGGGCTAATAAACCTGAAAAGAAAATCGGTCGCTTCTTTCATGAAAATGAACCTTTCAGCTGCTACAAAACCTCAACAGAGCCTTACAAGTTGCGAATGTGCGAAAATAAAAAAAATCATAGTTTCGATATTCAATAATGAGTTCGGTTCGGTATTTTGGTATCACCATGATATCGGTGTGGGTTCGGTTTTTTGAATATTGCCCAGCTCTATTGGAAGAGTTTCAAACATTATCTAAGGGGTCATTAAAAGTGGTTTGAAAGGGTGCTTGGAAGTTCTTGAATTAACTTCACCCCCTCAATAAGCCTATTAGAATTCTTGATTTCTTAAAGTAATCGAGTGAGCACAGTCTAATGAGGCAGAAATAAATTCTGCTACCATTTCAAAACGTTTGCAGGGGCGGCTGAACGATTTTCAAAGTGTCTGGGGGGGGGGGGGGGGGGGGGATTGGGCGATGGATGGTCGTCGGAATAACGGGGCGACCATGGTTCGGTCCGCCGTAGGAAAATTTAAAATTCCAGGGTCCCAAAACCCCCATTTCCATGCATCTCAGCCAATATTTTGAGATTTTTCAGATGTAATTGAAAGATTTCACATTTAAGACCAAAGCTGATAAATAGACCTCACCTGTTTGCTTTACCAGACGTTAACAGCAATTATACTGTCTGTGGATTATCTTATCTGGGGTGGTTTTGGTACTTGTATGTCTGTAAGATTACGATCTATTTCAGTTAACGGATTTTTAACAGACTGTATACATTTTAGCGTTTGCTGCCACTTACTGCAAAAAATGATCCGAAATCCATCGAAAATGAACCAGTACGAGAGAAACATAGCTGGCGAAAATATGGGGGAGGCTCCGGATCCGCCCCTTGTTTCACCAGTCATTGGTTGTGTTAAAATATATGCATACAAAAAACATTGTTCTGCAAAAAAGGGGGGAGGGCTAAGCCCTCTCTCGTCCCCTCCCATCCCTTCAGCACCCCCCCCCCCCCGGCTTCACCGACGGCTGCGTTTTTTTCTTTCCACCGTAAATGTTAGTGGCGGCTTGAAAAATTATAGTTTTCATTGCAGTCTTGCTCTTATCTTTATTCCACAGACTGCGAGGGCATATCCGGCTATGGATGGTATGACGTCTACCCTGAAGATGGCAATGGGAAAATCTCCGTCTACTGTTGGGAGAATTATCTCTACATGTTTGCTGCACCAGACGGTGGTTTTACTCCAGATTTTCTCAACAGAACATGGATTGAATTTAAAAATGGTTTTGGTGATATACAAGTAGGTGCTGCGGGTACTGCCATTGGTGCATACTGGCTGGGCAATGAAAACGTTCACAGAATTACCAGTGGAACACTTTCTTATTTACTTAATTACTACGCCTTTATACCAGATATCAAAACTGGTGACTACATGCAATTCCGGATCGACGGTGAGGCTGAAAACTATACTGTTCACTTCAACGATTATCTTTCTACAGACATTGTAGACCAAACAATGCCGAACAATCGCCCTTTTCGCACACATGACAAAAACGATGATGGATGTGCAGCGCTCACAGAGACAGGATTCTGGTTTGATGCAACCTGTTTCCCGGCACCTCCCATTTTTGGGAAGATACTGATTGCAGGGAGTGAAACGGATTACTCAGACTTTTGGGCATGTCTGATTAGAATATGATGACTTCAGGATTCATTTTTGTTCTGTTTGCAAATGAGAAATATTTTAGACTCCTCTTTCATAACATTTGTTTGTTAAAAATATTTAAAATAAAATATTTTTGAAGATAGAGCAATAATTACCCCCTTTTCCCTGGAAAGATTTCATTCCTAATGCATGTGTTGATCATCTCAGGCGAAAAAAAAAACTACGGACGTGACAGCCGTTACTTATTCCAAGTTCCTTATCCGATATTCGTTATCAACCGATTTTATCGGTTGATAACGAATATCGAATAAGGAACTGGAAATACGTAACGGTTGCCAGGTCCACGAAAAAAATAAATGGTCTGTATCAGGTTACATGCAAAGGAAAAATAGGGTCGTTTTTTTTGTTTTTTTTTTATAATTTATCTTAATATTTTATTTTTACATACAGTCGCTTTAAGACGAAAACTAGGGGGCGCGGTGGCGTCGCGTTAACCGGTTCTCGTCAGATCACCGAAGTTTAGCAACGTCGAGCGCGGTTAGTAGTTGGATGGGTGACCATTTCAGCGACTGATTCGCGCTCCCGCGTTGTGTCCTTGGGCAAGGCAACTCCGATTGCCTACATGGGGGGGGGGGGGGGGGGGGGGCACGATGACGCTGTGTACTAAGGCGTACTGCACGTCGACGGTGCGCATGTCTTCAACCACTCTAACTCTGCCTGTACTGCGGTGCAGAGTTCAGAGTTACGATGTTGGAGAGCTGACAGCTGCTCGCCGTTGCTCGGTGGTTCTCTCCGGGTACTCCGGCTTCCTCCATTCGTAAAACTGTCACCGACATGATATGACCCTGGCTGTTAATGTGTCGTTAAACCCTAATAAAAAAAAATAAGACGAAAACTGACTAATGTTATGTATATAAAAATTTGCATTCAATTTAATTATTTTTTCATTTTTTCTCTCCAAAACATGGCTTATTATACCTCTGTTGGAAGGAGCCCGCCCGTTGAGTCCGTTCCAATGAGGGGGTCATATAAGCTATGTTTCTAAGGCTAAAAACGAAAATTCATACTAATTCAAGAATTTTTTATTCAGAGTCGGCGCACCCAGGGGGGTACAGGAGACGCGTGCCTCCCACACTTTTTTCCACAGATATTTTCGTGGTTACACAATGAGTCAAAATGGGCGCGTGCAAACGTGCCAATATACAGGCATTCCTGTAAAATATTATTTGCAAATCTAAACATTTGGCCAAAGAATCGCACCTTCGGTCGCTTCGGTCCGTTTCTTCAACTTCGATCAACCTGCAACCCGAAGGCTAGCCTTCGGGTTGGAAGATGGTTGAAGTAGAAGAAATGGACAGGACAGTGATCACACCGCGGCATGCTCATCTAAACGAGACACTATAGTGTGTACCGGTATATTTACCAAAAAACGATTGTAATTTTTCCCTCACTCGGCCAAGCCATGGTAGCATTGAAAAGTTGTGCCCCTCCTCTTTTATCGAGCTTCCACCGCCTCTATTTTTATCAAGTGTCGTCAACTCTTCGGATTCGGGGAAGGGGCAAAATATATTGATTATATTCGCGGTTTACATGTATTTAATGGCAGGCCCCTATCTTCAGATATCGTTTAAAGGGATACAGTGGAGCCCGTTTAATTGGATATCTCTTAACTAAATAACCCTGTTAATTGAATATAATTTCCCAACACAAAACCATTTACCATACCTCCAGTACAAATTTGACCTGTTTATTGAATATGGGTTATAGAGTAAACTCCTGTTAATTGAATAAAAAAATCTTGTAACCTGTCAAGAAATTACCCTGACTCTCCCCAGTTTTCCTTTGTTCATAGACCTATTTGGCATCAGTACATCAATGCAGGCATTTAATCTATTATATCTTGTTTGACAGAGCTCATTGAGCTCTGTCAAACAAGATATAATAGAATAAATGCTAAGTTTATCTCTATGATACAGGAAAGTGACACAATCCCTGTTAATTACTCCTGTTAATTGAATAATTTTCATTGGCAAAATGGCTATTTAATTAGCATGGTTCCACTGTATAACTCTTTTTGTCAAGAGCCCCGAAAAAGATTGGAGTCGGGCATGAAAATTTGGGTTGTCGTGAAACCTGAACTATTTCATTTTTCCCTAACCTTTACACATGTAATTAATATTTAGAAATGTCTATAGAGGCTACGCTAAGTATTCCATTTTATTATGTATCTTTCCATAAGACATCATAAGAGTAGTATTTAAAATAGCAGTTAAAAACAGTGGCGGATACAAAGAGGGGGGCGGGGGCGATCCCCCCCCCCCCCCCCCTCAGTTCGAGTTAACATTTTTCGAATGTCAGGTTATCAAAGACAAAGATAGCACAGCTTAGGGAATTCGGAACATCGTGTTTGTTTACAATAATAATAGTTATATAACACCTAGCATACGATAAGCAGGGTTATATGTTTAAAAACTTGTCATCGTACTAATTATGACACCCTGGGGGCGCGGTGGCTCAGTAGGTAGAGGTGCAGGCTGCAAGCCGAGAGGTCATCGGTTCGAATCCCACCTGCGGCAACCGCGTTGTGTCCTTGGGCAAGACACTTCACCCCCATTGCCCATGTGGGGGCACGGTGACGTAGTGTAATAAGGCGTACTCCACGTCGATGGTGCACTTGTCTTCAACCAATGCTAACCCTGCTTGTGTGGAGTTAGTATGTTGGGGAGCTGACAGTTGCTCGCCGTTGCTCGGTGGTTCTCTCAGGGTACTCCGGCTTCCTCCACCCGTAAAACTGTCATGGTCATGATTAGCCATTGTGCAAAAAAAAAAAAACTAAGCCGTAGGGGTTGTCGTAGGGGTTGTTTACATAGAGATTATTACCATTATGTGTATGTACAAAATATGTATTAGGGTCTCGCTCCGGTTCCTAGGGGTAGATCACGACTAGTGGGTAAATCAAGACTAGTCGTGATCTGCCCTTTGAAACGGGAGCTCGACTCTGATACACATTTTGTACATCCACATAATGGTAATAATCTATTTACCTTACAATATCTTGGGGATAAGTCTAGAATATAGACGAATAATCTGTATCAGGGGGTCTGATACACGACAGTTGCAGAGTTAATATAGTCAAAATACATGTTGATTGTACGATAAAATGCTTGATAGGAATTTCTTGCATTACATCGGTTCGCCCCCCCCTACCCCCACCCCCTAGAAAAAATTGTGGATCCGCCACTGGTTAAAAAATCGTGTATTCACGACAAAAATTATAAGAATTAACCACCTTTGACTAGTTTAGAGGCTGATTGAACGGACGGATTAAATATACGTCCGCATGGATGCTATTATGTGATACATGGTGAGTTGGCCTACGATTAATTCTCAGATCCTGTGAAAGCAGAAATACATTGTCGCCTGAAAACAATAAGCGTTCCTCCGAGAATGCCGGAGGCGAAAATGACGATAACGGATCAAAACTAAATTCGGTGACTTATTTTTGACTTGGGCCATCGCGGTTGGAACAAATAAGATTTACACTCACCCATACACTCCCCAATTGGTCATCTTCTCTACGCCCCTTCGCGTACTGTGGCTACAACAATTAATCGTGATACCCTTGAATCACGATACCGATTACTCACGATTCAATACGTATCGTTACTCACTATGTATCGCGATATAATAAATATAAATAATATCAGGTAAAACAACATCTTGGGTTTTGAAATGGAGCACGGTGGCTCGGTGGTAGACTGTTGGACTTGTATGCTAAAGGTCCCGAGTTCGATCCCCGTCCGGGACGACCCGCGTTTTGTTCTTGGGCACGGCACTTTATCCCGGTTGCCTACATGTGGACACGATGACGCCGTGTACTAAGGCGTACTACACGTCAATGATGCACATGTCTTCAACCGCTGTAGCCCTGCTTGAGCGGAGCTTGAACAGGGTTAGAATATAGAGGAGTTGGCAGTTGCTCGATGGTTCTCTCAGGTACACCGGCTTCCTCCACCCGTAAAACTGTCATGGTCACGATTAGCCATTGTGCATAAAAATGTGACCTTAAACACCAATAAATAAATAAATTGGGTTTTGAAAACTGACGCAATGAAACCCTGTTTTGTGTATACCAATATTGACAGTGATAAATATGCCAGAAAGGCATTATTCAGTTTACCCAAATATGGTGAATTCTCTCTATCTTACGAAATATTTATTTGATTAACCCATTGTATCTTGTTTGACAGAGCTCACTGCATGAAGCCTGTCAAACAAGATATAAGGGATTAAATGTTTAGATCAGATTTTATGAGAGAGAAAAATCACTGAAAAATGGGTCACAAAATCAAAACCTTAAATTACTTTAATGTCATGGGTTATCACATTGAGAAGTTACCAATTGTTTAAATAGTGCATCCATTTTTTGTAATACAAGTAAGGTAATGGAAATGAATACATGCAGTCCCCAAAGAAGCTGACATCAGTAGTTTCATGCCTTGAGAGGCCATGTGTATTATGATACATATCGTATCGTGTAAACTGAACTGTAATACATATCGTATCATTACGGAAGCATATTGTCACAGCCCTAACCCGTACCATCCCCAATCAATGCACTGAGAGACTATGTGTTTTATAGTACCTTCATTTGTGAATAGGGCCCTGTGAAGCTTCGAGATTCGATTCGATTCGATTTCGAATATTGAGCTGATATTCGATTCGAAATCAGCTCTCCGATTCGTTTCCTTTCGAATCTTTACACGGGAATATAGCTCATTCTCGTCTTCTCACAAAACGTATAGTTCAGATGAAATTTGTACGTAAATAAAGCTCAAAATAAAGACAGAGTGTAATTCCATCTATATTTACATAAATAGCATCTGACCCATGCCACCTCCCATGCTAATTCCAGTCTCACTAGTCTCTACCACTGTCGAAACAATGTTAAAGTTTCCAAACGATGTTGAAAGTGAGCTGTTGTTAGCGGCTAGTCCTTTCCTGGGCAATATTCCAACTACATCAACAAGGCATGCCTTCCAGGAAGGCATGCCTTGATGATGTAGCTGGAATATTCCATTAGTCCCCAGCAAGCATTTTATATCAAGCGACACTGGACCAGTATTGTTATTAACCCTTTACCTAACATGAAAAGCAGACGGCACTTGCAAAAAAAATTCCTTAATAACTATTTTTTTTTCATTTTTTGTCTCAAAAACATTGGTTAAGACCCCTCATTGGAACGAGCTCGTTCCAACGAGCGGTCATAACCTATGTTTTTGAGACAAAAAATGAAAAATCAGGAAAATTAATTGGCGATTTTTGAGAATAGCGCTGGCCGGTTTTGGCCGTTACGTAGGGTAAAGGGTTAATATGAGCCCATCATCAGATTTCAATATAGGGCCACTATCAAATTTCAAAGTTGACGTAATATCGGACCAACATTTTCTCCGACAGCAAGCCGATATTGGACTGATATTTATTTATTTATTTATTTATTTATTTATTTAATTTATTTATTTATTTATTTATTTATTTATTTATTTATTTATTTATTTATTTATTTATTTATTTATTTTTGTTTAAGGTCACATACTTATGCACAATGACTAACTGGACTGATATAAAAACTACATGGGACCAATGTTGTTTTCAATATCGACCCATCATCAGATTTCAATATCGACCCCCTGATACGATTTGCAAAGTTGAGTGATACAGGACCAACGGTGTCTCCGACATCAAACCGATATTGGATTGATATAAAAATCAACAATTTCCATCCACTGCGCGATATAATCCAAGAAACAGGGCCTCTGTAGTAACATGAAAACAAACAGTCTGTGTTCATTCAGATGTGTTATCTTCAAGCCAGAAAATAAGCAGACTGTCATCTGCAAAATGAGGTCCACAGAGAGTGAATTTAGTGATGCTACCCTGCACGGTATTGTAGCATCACTAAATTTACACTCTGTGAACATCAATATGAATCAGGGTCTCAAAACGAAACAAAAAGAGGATAAATTGGCCCACGGTATGGGATAGCATCATCAAAATGACCCTCTGGGGACCTCATTCTGCAATTGTCAGACTGCTTATTTTCGGGCCTTGTTATCTTTGATAACGCAATGGGAAAATGCAAATATTCCACATCCTAATACAAAGAAGTTTCCAGGCAGGAGTAAATATATTTTTACTGACTGAAGTCATATCTGGGTAAGTTTCAAAGACTTGTAATGACAAATAGTAGAAGTTCACTTTTCCATTATAAACGCCTCAAGTGAACTAACCGAGGACTATTAATCTTCTTGCTTTTACTACCACTGTTGGTTCAAATCCAGGTCGCCGTGATCTTGACACAACTGAAAACATATTTAAAAGCGTTAAATCATGACGCGAAAACAGGTGATATATAAAATTGTAAACATTAATTAACTATATGTACAGTACCGGCACACTTACTGGGAGTGATCGAACAACAGCAGACTAAACTGCAAATCTGAATGTTATTCCTAAAATTTATTTGTAGAATAATTCGCTCATTTCGGACAAATTACCAAATATTTCGCGGTGTCAATTTCGCGGTATCAATTAGGTCTCGTTACAAATATTTAGATGAAAACGTTGGTTTTTCAAGACATGCACAACTTCTCATTTTAACACGGCCGAGGATATTTTGCTTTTAAATTACCTCCCCTATTCACAAAACTCACCATGTATACAGTTTCTCGAAGCTCGTAGTATGGCCTTTCCTGTGGAAAACTGCACACAATCAAAACCTTACAATATCACTCAAAAACACCCAACTGAATGACACAGTTGATGACTCAAAATGGTCATACGTTTTTCATTTTGGAGATAAATTCCAATTTTCGTGCATCGATAGTGATAAAACTGTGTTATGGGAATTCTTTATCCCCCCCCCCCCCCCCCCCCCCCCACACACACACACTGAGTATTTTACAGCATAAGGTGAATATTCTGACAAATAAAAAAAACATATGGGTTTCTTATTCACTTTTCAGGCTTTTGAAAGCAAATTTACACAGAAATTGTCCCATTTGTAACCTGCAAATTGTCAGCTCCCAAACAGGTCTGAGTTAGTCATTGAGCACTCGTTTGTGACCTTGGCCTCTAACTGAAATGCACTTGACAGAACACAGTTTGAATAAAAAAATCAGCAGATTATTTTGGCCATATCACCAATAATGGGCATTATATACTAAATCCGCATCATCACAAAATAAAACTATAGCCCAGAATAGCCATTCGGCCGAGTTCTACCACGGATATGACCTTTAATAGGAATCGAGACCAAAAGTGATCCAAGTCGGCGGCGTGTGTAATACGATGCCTAAGGATTTCCGTACCACTTTCTCTCGTACGTTGACCATACGGTTTGCCCCAACTGAATCACCTAACACTAAACTTCGCATTTACAAGTATGTCCAATATTATTATCCATGATCAAGTAAAATATAAGGATATAGGGTAAAACATATAGAATAAATTAGTACTAGGGCCGGTTATCAGATTTAAACCATTCGTAGGATAAGGATTTTAACCACTCGGCTTGCCGAGTGGTTAAAACCCTTATTCTACGAGTGGTTTAAATCTTATCAAATCTGATTACCGGACCTAGTACCTATTTGTTTTATTTATACCATGCTCTTAATAAATAATCGAATTTGACACTTAAAACTCCGTATGGTACAACGGAATTCGCTACAAACTATCTAAACACAATCTCCCAATAAAAGTATTAAGACTACTGTCCTCCTTCTTAAATAACCGAACAACCAAAGTCCGAGTAAACAAGGAATTGTCCACGGACATACCTCTAGAGACCGGAACCCCCAAGGTTCCGACCTCAGTCCATGTTATTCATCATTTATGTCAACGACCTCAAAATTAGGCGAATCCCTCTACTTAAAATACTTCGGAACACCTCCTGGGGTGCCAACGAATCCGTCCTACTGAAGCTCGGAGTACCTCCTGGGGGTGCCAACTAAGCCGTCCTACTGAAGCTCTACAAAACATACGTATGCCCGTTCTCGAACACGGAGCACCCGTCCTTGGTAAAACTAACAAAACTAACATCCTTAAACTCCAAGAAGTACAAAACATAGCGCTCCGAACTGGCCTCCGCGCCCCCTTCGACAGTCCAACCAAAGTCCTTCATGAACTAACCGGCATCAAAACCATTAATAACCGACTTGAAAAACAAACCACCAGAAATATCATCCGCTTCCAAGACAGTGACCTGATATCTGAATTAAACAACATCTATGCCGGCCGCCCGGCCACCCGCCCGCCTTGACTTAGAAATATGGGAAAACTGTAAAATAGCGTCAATCCCCCGCTAATCTCTGGCCGTGATGAGAACCGCAAATACACAAATCTCGCGAATGCAGCAGTATTACACCTCGATGTGGCTGGTAATGTCACCAGGCTGCTATCTCAATTTAAATCAAACTAAGTTATCACTCCTCCACCCTTTCCAACGAGAGAACAGTAGGCAGCACCGCTTCTTCCCCCTCACACGACAGCTACCACGAAGACAGTAGTAATACGCACCGGTAGGGCTGGTCGATTGCCAGATTGCTTGCTCTTTCATAAACTCAAGCGAATACAGCAGTAATACCCTTTGATGTGGCTAGTGGTGATCAGGCTACTTTTAAATCAATGCCGCATATTATTAGTTACCCCGTGTCTGATCACGTGGTATGGGTTTTTACCTACCCGAAGTCAGCCGTATCCCATGAGGCCGAAGGCCGAATGGGATACGGCTGGCTTCGGGTAGGTAAAACCCCATACCACGTGATCAGACACGGGGTAACGAATTTATCTATTGACTTTCCATTTTAGAAGTACAATCTATTTCATGTGTGAACACACACAGCATGAGATCTTTTATCTTCCATTGTTGAGCCATACAGGTCTCTGTGGAATTTTTGTGCAAAAGAGTTTTTGTGAAAATATGCCGATATGACTAGTATAAAAAATTATACGGGGCATGGACAATTTGTAGATTTCGGAACGAGGCTTCCACTGGGTATGGGAAATTTGTCAGTGGCTGGGCTGACGTATCGTGGGTTTCAATGAATATGGTCTCATACCACGTATCTATCAACCAATCAAATCAAAAAATTCACTTTAGTCAATAGATAAAACTCCTTCTCACTTCCACTGAGAGACCAGCAGTCAACACCGTAAGAATGGTATATGAGTGGAGGGCATGACTCGCCTTCCTCTCAACTGCTTTCAGACGCTTCGACTGTCACACAAAAAGACAGCAGACACAGACACAAGCCAACGGAGATAGATCACACCAACCCTAATACACGATTGGATATCGGGTGAACAGCAACAACTACGACCAACGCAACCTTCACCACAGAATATAGACAAATAAAAAACTCAGGGCAGGCTTGACTTGCCAAGACCCGTTTCAACAAACCATAAGTGTCAGACTATACGTAATTATGACATTACACAGCATGCTTTTTTAAACTAACCGTTAAGGAACCATTATAACCGCTGTGGAATTATTATAACCGCTAGGGATCTTATCATCCTTCACCTCAACCCTGTTAGTAGTCGGCCACCCCTGGGGAGGCGAACGTTGGTCCTACTCCCGAATTTGCCCCTTTTTTATAAACATTCCCAGAGCGTATCAGAACCCCGGCTTGCTAGTTCAAATAGTCCTACTCCCGAATTTGCCCCTTTTTTATAAACATTCCCAGAGCGTATCAGAACCCCGGCTTGCTAGTTCAAATAGCAGGCCTGTCCCCGAACCAAGGAAGTTCGGGTTGGTGGAACCCTGTCAACTGCCCTAACAACTGCTTAGCTCTTAACCAGAAAGGGGATGAGGCTGACTATACTAGCCCATGACGGATTCATAAACGATAAAAAAATACGTAAGTGGCAGACTATACTTGCCCGAAGAAACACCAAGACCAACACTTGACAGCTTCTCCCGTACACTTACCACCTCTTCCTCAACCAGATACATGCTGAAATCTTCTAAAACTAGAGAAGATCGAGAGCGGTTCGCCCATATCGTTCCTACACGTCTTCGGCGCACGAAAACCATTTCCTTCGAGTTTGTTACATTGTGACTGTAGTCGCAGCGTAATAGCTGCACCAAACGTCATGGTGTTCACCTCGCATGAACACTAATAACACTATATCACCTTTCTACTCCTGGCACATGCATTTTGTCAATAATAATTAAAATATTCAATTTGCATTGCAACGAAAAATGTGCACAACATCAATCTATTCATTTTTCAAAGACATCAAGGCATACTATTTAAGCCTTTATCCAGCGTAACGCCCAAAAGCGGCCGGCGCTATTCACAAAAATTACCATTCAAATTTCATTATTTTTTTCATTTTTTGTCTCAAAAACATAGCTTATGGCCCTTCATTTGAACGAGATCGTTCCAATGAGGGGTCATAAGCTATGTTTTTGACTCAAAAAATGAAAATAAATACTTATTCAATAATTTTGATTGCAAGTGTCGTCAGCCTTTCGTGTTAACTAAAGGGTTAAAGATTGATCGAGGCGTCGAGTTATCGCAAACTTTCGAGACTTTTTTTGGAGATGAGCATTGTTTATCTAATGCACCCTCCCCTCCACTAAGATGGCGATGGTAGGGACACTTTTCTGTATGTGAGCAATGGGCGTTCCTGCAATCCAGTTGTATAGAGCCAGTTGGACTATTTCACGATCAACTTCAAAAATAAAAAGGATCTGCAGCTCATGCAATCGTAATAATTTATCTCTTCAAACAAACGTTGTTAGTTTTGTGATATTGTTTGCTCGTGAACAAACATTCCAAAAGTAAAGTGCGTTCCTAACCTCGAAGAATGACAAACTGTCACAGCTACTTTAGAACTACTACTTACATTAACATTTTGCCCATTTGAACGGTAAAAACTGGTCAGCGCTATTCACAAAATTACTATTCAATTTTCATTATTTTTTCAATTTTTGGCTCAAAAACATAGCCTATGATCCCTCATTGGAACGAGCTCGGTGAGCTCGTTCCAATGAGGGCCCATAAGCTATGTTCTTGATGAAAAACTGAAAATATTTAGTTATTCAAAGATTTTGTTTGCAAGTGTCGTCTGCTTTTCATGCTAGGTAAAGGGTCAACTGTTTTTGCAAAGAGTAAACGTCAAACACGTATAATATAATTGACATTTTCAGTTCTTTCTTTCTTTATGGGTCAAGGCAGGTGCAATACAGTCTCCAACAAAAGGGCAGTTTGTTTAGATTTTTAGAGACATACTGTGATGAGGCAAACCGTCAGTCTTTTGATAATATTAGAACGTTTCTTTTAATAACCTATTAGAGTATGGTACCTAATATTTCTGTTTTAAATCCAACGCAGTGAAGCAGCGAAGGGCAGTTTGTTTGAGTTTTACAGACATACACCGATGAGTCAAACCGTCAGCCCTTTTATAATATTAAAACGTTTATTTTAATAGTCTATCAGAGTACCATCCCTGGGCTGGGTTTTTTCTATTTCTGTATAAAATCCAAAGCAGCTATAAGGGTTTTATACATCATACACTATATGTTTTCATCAATCACAAACTCATGTGCTGCTGATCAACAAAACATCAAAAGGAATTATCTTCTTATGCCCTATAAAATTTTGAATACTCTCTAGAGTGGGTTAAAAGACAAGACGTTTAACTCTTAATCCGCAGAGTATTCTCAAGATATTTTTATCAAATCTAGTCATGGCTGCTTTGAAGCAGCCACGACTAGATTTGATGAAAAAATCATCGAAATTTAACACAAGGAATCATTGGTGAAAAAATCCTTTTTATTTGCAGGGAGATAATTTGATTAAATGTGTCCATGTTGTCATGAGAAGAGAAATCCTGTCGAGGGCAGGAATATCTGCCAGTAGCACGCAGCGAGTTAAACAATATAAACATTGTTGACAAAATGTAAAAACTTCTTTCGAGCGACGTCATTTAGAACTAATGTCATTACGTTGAATGGAAATCTATAAAAACGGACTGGCTAATACTCCAACTACTTCGACGAAGGCATGGCTTGATGACACAGCTGGAATATATTTTATCAGCCGAGACTTGAGCAATCACAATCGGGGAAAAACAAGTTTACACCTCCCTACTGCAGTCGACCACCATCATCAGTTAAACTCAGTGATAATATCCCCACATTGTTTCTTTCAAAGACGTTACCATATTTCAGATGCTGTATACGACATTTCAACGACGAATACTCTGCATGGGGAGACATTTTGACAGTCTATTAGACGGCCGGGGGGGGGGGGGGCGTGCCTCGTGGCTCACTCCTTCGCGACTCCTGTGTATACCGATTCTATTTTACTTATGAATGGACGTTTTGGCGGTGGACGAAGTCGGTGTGACATGAATGTACAATCCAGCTGCAGGAAACGCATGTCCGCAGTTACAAAGTACTAACTATCAAATGGATGAAATGGTTTAACCCTTTACCTAACATGAAAAGCAGACGACATTTGCAAAAAAAATTCTTGAATAACTAATTTTTTTCATTTTTTATCTCAAAAACATAGGTTATAGCCCCTCTTTGGAACGAGCTCGTCGAGCTCGTTCCAAAGAGGGGTCATAACCTATGTTTTTGAGGCAAAAAATGAAAAAAAATAATGAAAATTAATTGGCGATTTTTGTGAATAGCGCTGATAGTTTTCAAGGTACTGGGCGACAAGGTATTTTTGTACAAAATAAATGCTACCAAAGCTTTTTCTGTACAAAAATACCTTGTCGCCCAGTACCTTGAAAACTACTGTTACTGGGAGACAAATATTCATCATTGGGCGACATTTTGTCGCCCAGTGATAATGTTAAAAAAATACTCTGATTCTTGGTATTAGGCTGCAGAAAACAGACATGAGTTAGTCCACTCTAAGACATTCTTTGGGACTTTTGAACAACCTTCTGATGGAATGAAGCTAAACAAAATATCAGTTCCTTGATTCTGATATAAATACTTGATCGCACAAAAATGACTGTCATTCCAAAATCTTTATCGTAATACTAAACTTTTACAACAGAACAGAAATACTCTAAGTTGGAGCCAATACTATAAAATTTTTACAATTGTATTTTCTAGAACTGTATTTTCTAGTTATTAATATAACTGACTGAAATGAATCATTAGCATTTTAAAGACATGGCTATTTGCAAATGGCTAATTTCCAGATCTTTGAAAATGCTGAAGGTTTATTTCAACCCATTTAACACTTTACCTAACATGAAAAGCAGACGACACTTGCAAACAAAATTCTTGAATAACTATTTATTTTTTTTCTTCATTTTTTGACTCAAAAACATAGGTTATGACCCCTCGTTGGAACAAGCTCGACGAGCGCGTTCCAACGAGGGGTCATAACCTATGTTTTTGAGACAACAAATGAAAAAAATATTGAAAATTAATTGGCGATTTTTTAGAATAGGGCTGGCCGGCTTTGGCAGTTACGTTGGGTAAATGGTTAAAGTCATTTAAAGTCATAAATAGAAAATACAATTCTAGAAAATACACTTGTAAAAGTTTTTTAGTATTGGCCCCCTGGTCTTTACTTTTTTTAGGCTTTCTGTATTTTTGACAGTGAGTGTAAAGTGTTTGTGTCAAATTGTGTGACAACTATAAAAAATGAACAAGTAAAAACATACATCCCCTCAGATAGCTACAAAACAGAACTCGAACGTGTTTAATGTTTAAGGTCAGGAGTGTGTGTTCTTGGGCAACACATAGCATAGTATTAACCCAACTTTTCGGGGCGAACATTGTAGGGCCTTCAAGCTTCAAAATTCGATTTGATTCGAAATCGACTCGATGTTTCGATTCGACTCGCGCGGATTCGGAAATTTACGAATGGTCAAGATATTCTAAAAATCATACTAAATGTCTTCTCTTGAACTCTTCCTCAATCATCAGATCCCTTGCACGGATGACCTGATCATAGAAGAACGGTTCAAGGTCTCATGTCCGAAACTACTTTCGATTTCGTTTTGGAATATTTCGCCTTTTTGATACAATACTTGAGTGGAGACTGACAGTTGTTAACTCTTTACCCAACATAACGGTAAAACTGGCCAGCGCTATTCATAAAATACACCATTCAATTTCCATAACTTTTTCATTTTTTCGTCACAAAAACATAGGTTATGACCCCTCATTGGAACGAGCTCATTGAGCTCGTTCCAATGAGGGATCATAAGCTATGTTTTTGAAGCAAAAAATGAAAAATGTAGTTATTCACGAATTATGTTTGCAAGTGTCGTCTGCTTTTCGTGTTAGGTAAAGGATTAAAAGGTGCAATATTAATAACAAGAAGAACGGGGGGGGGGGGGGGGGGCGGGGGGGGGGGGGGGGGATTTGATTCGAAATTCTAGGCCTTATTTGATCCGGGATTCGATTCGACCCGAAATCTGAAATTCGCGGGGGTTCTTTGCCCCGAAATTTCATTCTATCATATTTTCCCACACCCACAAAAATGTGCTTAAGCATGACATCAACAAAATTTAATAGTCAAACTACATGTCGAAAACACGTGTACACAACATCAACTCAGTATAGACCAGCATGGTACTATGGTCGTTCGACGTCGACCCCCCCCCAACCCCCCCCCCCCCCCCCCCCACTGCCCCCCTCCCCCCCCCCCCCCCCCAGTGCAACCATTTTTTCAACATGAGCGACGAAGATGCTACAAATATGCCATCGAAATGTCCTCTGTGTGGACTGCAATTGACTGATCGCTCAGATGCAGGGAAGCAGTGTTCTTTCAGTTCGAAAAATCAAAATTTTCTCCGGGTCTCCCTCGCCCTGGTGAGTTTCCCGGTAACTCTTCTTGGCCCAGTCCGCCCCTGGGAGAAGCAAACTGATCCAACGGCCTCTTACAAGTAATTTCATTTAAGGAGCGATAATTAGTTGGATACGCTGCAAGGTGCCAAGCAGTTGCCTTTGTTCCCACCACCAGGCTCTTTTTCCACGAAAAATCTGCTGCAAAAATCACTCCAGTTATACGAAGGGAGACAACTGCTTTGAATTTACCTGGTGTCCAACTTGAGAATCAACGGACTTGAGAATGTGAGCAAGCCAAAGTTAAAGAGAAATAACGCCTTCAAATTATTTATTTAGTTAGTTTTTAGTGTTTAAGATCACATATTTCTGCACAATGGCTAATCATGACTACCACTTTTTTACGGGTGGAGGAAGCCGGAGTACCCGGAGAGAACCACCGAACAACGGCGAGCAGCTGTCAGCTCCCCAACATACTAACTCCACACCTGCAGGATTAGCATTGGTTGAAGACAGGTGCAGCACCATCGCCGTGCAGTACGCCTCAGCACACAACGTCACCGTGCTCCCACATGGGCAATGGGGGACGCATTTAAATACATGACCATATATATACAGGTCGTATAGGAAAACATGTGAACAAATAAATATTTGGAGATTGTTATCTTGCACAGACCATGAAGTAATTTGTGAACATAAATTGTTCAGGCCCGATGTTTATTGTTGTCACGGAGTCGACCCTAGCCCCCCCCCCCCCCCCTCCCACACACACACACACACATCTATAACGCCGCCAGTGGGTTAAGGGAAACATTTACTTTCCACATAGAAATATCCATGCTTAACAGCTGAAATAAGTGGTAGTGATGCCACAAGTATATTTTCATCCCATATTCCTCTGTTAATATTTTATAGCCTTGATATCATTTCTCGAGAGCTTCCAAAGAAATCTTCAAGGCTTGGAAGTATCAACAGAAAAAAATGTATTTGGTCTAGACTGTTTGATAATTTTGCTTAGGCAGGCTGGTGTAATATAATGCAACACTGCCCTACATGGAGTATCAGCAGGGACGCGGAAGCTCGGGGCTAGAGTGGGCAGCTGCCGTCCCTGCCTTTGGACAATGTAGGCGAGAGGGGCAGACAATGCCCTTCCCTGGTACGTCACTGAATTTTGTTTAATGATCGATTCTCGAAGTAAAGATTAAATACACCCCAAGTCCGTTCTGGGAGCTTTAAAAATTCAATGGGGGAGTATGGGAGGAAGTGCCCCCTCTCGGTGTGTGTGTGTGGGGGGGGGGGGGGGGGGGTCAGCTCCTCTCAAACTCCTCCAGACATGCATGATTCGGCATGTCATGGTGGGGTTACCGGTGTGAGTAAATGTCCTTTTCCCGAAGTTTGCCCCCCCCCCCCCCGCCCGTGCCCTGAAATGCTACCGGCGCCCCTGAGTATCAGGCTTGGAAATAAACCCTGAACGAACATTTAGGTTACACATGAGTTACTTCGTAAAATACGAGAACGAACTATATATATAATAATAATAATAATAATATAACATAATAATACACAACATGATATTAATAATACAGCATACATTAAATTCTAAGCCCCACACGCTTTGCCTGCCAAAGCTGATCATTTATCTGGGCTTGTCGGCGGCTTGTCGGGGAATACCCTAACCCCCCTATCCGAGAGCTAAATCCCACTGTCGGAGAATCCTGGCGCCACCACCGCATTAAAGGTTACTAGCATGTTATATAGCGCAACCTGCTGACATGTTACGATGTAAGCTGTTCAGTTCCAAGCCTTTTTTGGTGGGGGTGTGGGGGGGGGTGATTTTGGTCAAGCATGGTAGGACTGTACTTTTCAATCCATGCATCCAAGTTACACGTGTTTGGAATCGACCACGACGTTGTCCAAAACTCAGGCCTGGAAATCTAGAAAATCAAGGAGTTCAAAACAATTGCCCTCCTCAGATTTCTTGGGCATGCAATTGCACCTGAAATTTTCAGTGCAAAAGCTTGTATGCTATTTTGGTTATATTCACTTCAGGGTATTAATGTTGTGACTGAAGAATTGTACTATATTCAGTTACATCGTGGAAAAATTGGCACACAATCTTCTCATTATTAAAAATGTTGCTTTCAATTCTTATGTGACTGTCTTTTACGCTCAAAATGTATCTAAATGCGACACAGAATGGGTCATGAATTATTGCGAATAAATACAACATTGACAAATCGTCCCCTGAGTTCCAATGTGTTCTCTGTGCCAGTAGGCACAGAGAATACATTGGAAGTCAGGGGACGAAATGATAATAGATTTTAAAGCAGTCCCAAACAAGTCTGGCATTCCAGAAAATCAAATATTGCCCTCCTCAATTTGTTCTAGGCGTGCAGCAGGCGTGCCGCACTCCTGCACTCCTAAAGAATGCCAGGCCTGAAAACTTGTCATTGGATTCCATGGTTGGTCTTTGGTCATCTTTCCCGTTTGTTGCATTTTGTTACCTGTGATATTGTTTTTCGTTTGTGTGATTAGTTTGTTTTGTTCTTCTTTTCTCAATGGAACACACTCGTTGTACGAGAAGAATAAAACATATATTATGTTATCAACATTTGAAAGTTCAAATGTGATTTTCTGTGTTGATAGTATTATGCAATGACAATATAAATTCTGATAATAGACCCACCGATTAGGGTCTCTAATGAAAATATCGAGAGCTTTCATCTAAATGTCATATACGGTACAAAACCTACATAATTACGAGATTGTTTGCTGAATGGATGTGGGATAATAGGTTTTAGGCTGTGCCCAAGGAACACTGGACGTTGAAGTTGTAATTCAGGTTAACCCTTGAGTACTCTGTTTAATTTTGCACAAATAACCTCTCTATATACATGAAAGATATGTGCATCGTCGACGTGCAATATGCCTTAGTACACGGCGTCATCGTGCCCCCATGTGGGCAACTGGGATAAAGTGCCTTGCCCAAGGACACAACGCGGGTCGTCCCTCACGGGGATCGAACTCGGGACCTCTAGCATTGAAGTCTAACAGTCTACCACTGAGCCACCGCGCTCCACAGTAAAGGGTTAACCAAGTAGTTAAGGTAACAGAGTTGCATCGAGTCTGTATATATCCTGCCCGGCCTTGATCTTCATCCGCCTAAGCGCACCCTCTGGTTGCTTCCAGTGCTGCGGCATTGTTCGACCCTGTTGCCCGTCCACCTGTATCGTTTGCAGTTTCCAAACACTTTACATCAATCTGGTTTACAGGAATTATTTTTGTACCACCGGGGAGCTAAGTGTACACCACTCTTCGTTCGTCTGTCGACCCGTCGTGACTTCAAACGACTTCTCAAAATTGTCTGGTCACCTTTCACCAAACTTGGTACCTATATGTATGTTACTCGCGATGAACAAAATATTGATGTGGGTTTGTTGAATTCATGTGGACTCTCGTACGAATCCAAAACTGGTCAGTGTTGTTATTACGCGTGGCTGCTCGAGAGCCAGCTTTAACCCTTAAGACCCCTTAAAAGGCATATTGTTCTGAAACAGTTATTACAAGTGTACTCTTCCTTGAGAGATCTCCCAGTAGAAGGAGTTATCTTGACAATGTTTCTACATCATTGTTGGCTGCCTGTACAGGCAGCCAACAATAATGTAGAAACACTGTTATGTCACCTGTAGGTGTTTTCATGTATATATACTAGTATACGAGCGCGGTGGTTCAGTGGTAGACTGTTGGGACTTCTATGCAAGAGGTTCCGAGTTCGGTCCCCGTCCGGGACGACCCGCGTTGTTCCCTTGGGCAAGGCACTTTATCCCAGCTGCCTACATGGGGGCACGATGACGCCGTGTACTAAGGCGTACTGCACGTCGACGATACACATGTCTTCAACCGCTGTAACACTGCTTGAACAGAGTTAGAATGTTGAGAAGCTGACAGTTGGCCGTCGGTGCTCGGTGCTTCTCTCCTGGTACTCCGGATTTCTTAACCTGTAAAACTGTCACGGTCACGATTAGCCATTGTGCATAAGTATGTGACCTTAAACACCAATAAATAAATAAATTAACCCTTTACTCCACGTAACCCCAAAACTGGCCAGCGTTATTCACAAAAATCACCATCCAATTTTCATTATTTTTTCACTTTTTGTCGCAAAAACATAGCTTATGATCCCTCATTGGAACGAGCACGTTGAGCTCGTTCCAATGAGGGGTCATAAGCTATTTTTTGACGCAAAAAATGAAAAAAAATTGTTGTTCAAGAATTTCATCTGCAAGTGTCGTATGCCTTTCGTGTTAGGTAAAGGGTTAATCTTCCTGACTATAAACTAATGTTTCGCAATATTTAGGATTCTGTTAAATAGGACTGGTTAACTGGGCAAGTGAGAGGGTTAATTAATTGACGACAGTTATATTCAACAGAGATCCCATCGACCTACCTACAAGGAGGAACAGACCAGGGTAAAAGACTCACCAACCGAGAGAGGGAGAATCACTGTGGATGTAATCGAGATTCGAGAAAGGGAGCAACGAGGGTCTTTGGTGGCCTGTGTGATAAAGAGAATCCAGTAGGCCTATTCAGGCGCATAGTCTGGCAATTTCATTCGGGGGGGTGGGGGGGGGGGGGTCCACGAATTTTTATGTTATATAGAATATAACGAAAAAAGTCTTGAGTTGGGAAAACGTGTGGAGGTTGTTCCCCTCTCGTATCGGCTCGGCAGAGGGGTATATTTTTCAAAATTTGCTTGGGAGAGAAATGTTTGAAAAATAAGCCTCAACTGGCACTATTTTGAGACATTTTGAGGTTCGAAAGAATGTAAACTTTCACCAAACGTGACATACCATCTGTAGTTTCATTTGTTGGCACCCCTTGGAGATGATAGATTTCAGCATTTTTAGGGGGCGTGGAGAATGGAGATTGGGGGAGCAAGGCTCCTCCAGTCCCCAATGGTTACGCCAGTGGGCCTATTTGAGTCATGAGTGCCTGATCGATCGAGGTTGCTGGAGAAATTGGGAAAGACAGTGGCAAGTAATGTCAGACGAATACACCCAAATCGGCCTCCAACCATCCAAATTTTTTCTGTTAATTTTTTTTTTTTTTTTTGGGGGGGGGGCTGCTAACATGTCTGCCCATTTGTCCCCAACTTATGAATTCCCAAGTCCACAAGAAAAATGAATTTCAAATTTCTGAAGGACATGAGTGTGGTGAATATATGGTAAAGCCATCAGTTTTATAGACTTCTGTGTGGCAACTCAACTCCATTTCCAGCCCAAAACTCTGCACTTTACATTGAACAGCCTGTTGACAGTGAAAACTACACCTCCCAAATTCAAAATTTGGCGGCAAGTCACAGGGAGGGAACTGTAGCACTTTCTCTTCAATTGTCCAAATATTTATATATAAGTCTGATGGACCAGGCAAGATTCATTGGGAGTGTAGTGTAGGTCTCCAGTAGACTACAGGGCTACGAGAGGTGGGAAAATGAAGGAAATTTGGCCAAGATGAGGTTATACTGTGATGCTTTGGAGAGGGCTAATTAGTACGATGATTGGTGAAATTAGGAAGAAGGAAGTAAATCTCAAAAGTTCGTTTCTGAGTGATGAGAGGATCTAAAGGTGGCATTGGGGACTATTGTCCATAATTTTGGGATGTCAGTATGTGTCTGTCTTGGTTCGAATACTTTAAAGTTTATATAGTTTAGGTAAAAATGTCAATGCCAAATATTTGCTGTCTCTGTAAAGCGTCAATATATGCATTGGAATTTCTTCGTATACAACAGGGTCCTCAGTCGTCAGAAGCCCTGTATCTGAATTGAAGATAATGCTGATCATGTTATTGCGGTTTCTTTGTTATGTATCTTATGAAGATTGTTGAGCGCATTCTCCTTCAAATGCCTGGTACATAATATGTGTGTTGAGTTTGGGAAGAAGGCTTTGATTGCAATTGCCGACAGCTACAAAGAGAACTAATTAACAAGTCACAATGTGATTAACAATTCACACTGTCACTTACCGAGATGCAGCCGCTGTAAATACGAATTATTACCACTCAGTCTATAAGTTACTAGTCGATTAACAAAAGTTTGGAGACCCGTTAAAACTCCATAATTTCAGTGATGTCATTCGACGGAGCCGGGCCGCAGGCGATAATGGTATAAATAGCCATTAGCGGCCCAGCTAGTTTTTAATTGGAACCTCTACCGCGACATCATCGATGTCAAACTCACTAACTCCTCCCCCCCCCCCCCCCCCCATCCAATGCAGCGGAACTTGAAACCCAATGCGAGAGCATTGAGAAAATCATTAACTCAACCTTAAACGAAATATGCCGTAAAGAAGAAGTACGCCCCTGGAGAAACACTGTCTCGGGCGATACTCTGTTACTTATCAAATCTAAACGGAAAGCTCTCCGCGCTCTCAAGAAAGAAACTGACCCCAGCAAGAAATCCGAACTCCAAAAAACATACAATCGCCTTCATGGCGAAGTCAAAGAAGCCCTCAAGGCTGAAAAACAAGCCAACTGGGAAAAGGCAACAGCCAACCTAAACGGGACCCAAGATGCAAAAAAGTTCTGGGACTCTTTCAAAATTCTTACTGGGCAAAAAAACAAGGGCGGGAAAGCCGCAGCAAAACCTCTAAACAAGGAAGATGGCTCTTTTACTCGCACCGACAAAGAGAAGGCCGACACCTTTGCCGACCTCCTAAGAAAAACGCATCGCCCGTATCAAGGCACGGGCAATGATGATGTCGTCATCAACGCGATTGATGACTTCATCAATGAACACCCCGATATCTACCGGGACCCCAACTTTGATAATGAGCCAGAAGAAGGGGACGATGATGATCTCGTCACACCCATCACCAATTACGAAATCATTAATGTCATAAAAAATGCAAAAACTCCTCCTCACCCGGCGAAGACGGAGTAAGCTACAACATTCTAAAACAAAGCCCTAACTCCCTAATCGAAAAACTAAACAAACTATTCAACGCATGCCTCACCCATGGCTACTTTCCCAAATGCTGGAAAAAAGCCATCAGTGTCATGATACCAAAACCCGACAAGGACCCCTCCGATCCAGCCAGCTACCGCCCAATCAGCCTGCTCAGCTGCACTGGTAAGACTTTCGAAAGAATCCTTACCAATCGGTTCAGGGGCCACCTTGAAGACATCGACTTCTTCAATAAATGGCAAAGAGCCTACAGAAACCGTAAAGAAGGCATCGAACATGTCTACCGACTAGTGACCCAAATGAAAACTGCTATCAGCAATCAGCAAATAGGCGCGGCAGTCCTACTAGACGTTGAAAAAGCATTCGACTCTGTTTGGCATAATGGAATGCGCTACAAATTATCTAGAATGAGACTCCCCGTGAAACTGATTAGATTACTATCCTCCTTCTTAAATGATCGCGAAATTAAAGTCAGAGTGAACAATGAAATGTCCGACAGTGTCTCCCTCGAAGCAAGCACCCCAAGGATCCGTCCTAAGCCCCCTCCTATACATCTTCTTCGTAAACGACCTTAGCTTCTCCGAGGACCGCGTTCAGGTTTCCCAATTCGCGGATGATAAGGGCCTCTGGGACTCTAACAATACGGCCAATCTGCTTCAAAAACCCCTGCAACGCGCTCTCGACGAGCTTGAAGAATGGTGTGCCAAATGGAGAATTAAGCTAAACGCCAATAAAATCCAACGAATCACCTTTACTCGCAAGAAAAGTAAACGGGATTTTGACCTAAAACTCATGGATAACACCCTCCCAGAATGCAAAGAAGCGAAATTCCTGGGCATCACCATTGATCAAAAACTGTCCTTCAACAAACATACCGTCGACATGGCGAAAAAAGCTACCAAACGAATTAACTTACTGAAAATGCTCAAGGGAACTTCATGGGGGGCCAACCAGTCCACCCTACTCAAACTATACAAATCCTTTGTGCGCCCAGTACTCGAATACAGTGCAATAATACTAACTGACCTCAACCAAACTAATATGGGAAAACTCCAGAGGGTCCAAAATCACGCGCTTAGAGTTGCCCTCCGCGCCCCATGGGACACACCCATCAAAAAACTCCACGACAGGGCCGATATCCCCACCATTAAAGACCGCCTAGCCACCCTGGCCGCGAAAAATCATGACCGGTTAGCCGACAACGAACTAATCTCCGAACTTGGAGCAATTTGCGAAAGCCGACAAAAGCCCAAAAATTGTAACCAAAACTAAGACCGCTCGAATAAAAACTAGGAATGACAAGGTGAACTGCGATCCCCGACGCCCCCGAATACCCCAAACTAAATTAAAATAAATAAGTCCGCAACCAGCGAAGGGTACAACAGGAAAGAAACACCCTCGGGTGTGGTCTAGTGTGCTAGACCTGTTGCCCTCCCGCTGACAGCCTCGGAAGCTCAACCCGCATTAAACGATCGCGATCCCCGGCACCCTCAACTTCAAATAAACTTAAACTAACCTAAGTAAGGCCACTTCCAGCGATGGACACAACAGGAAAGAAACACGCTTGGGTGTGGTCCAGTGTGCTAGACCTGTTATCGTCCCGCTGCAAACTAGGAAGTTCAGCCCACTTAAAACGCTCGCGATCCCCGGAACCTTAAAACTAAATAATAAATAGAGAACGATTGGGGTCCCAAGCACGAGAGTATGTTACTGCTCTTACGAATGTAAAGATTCGTGCATTTCACACTCTCCCCCATAGCGACAAGCACACACACAGCACAATACCACACGAGAGTATGTTATTGCTCTTACGAATGTAAAGATTCGTGCATTCCATACTCTCCACGCACACACAGCAGATAACACAAGGACACGCAACTAAAGAGGTGCTACTTTGATCTTTACAGTTGACATATTCTAATGATAACTAACTCTACTTTCTTCTTTTAAGCAGGTACACAGAAGATGTTTTTTTTGACCAGCACCCCAATAACCGCTACAGACAGTCTAACCGTTATGGAAGCAGTCACCCCCACGGTTCCTGAACACCCTCCGCTCCATCCCTAAAAGTGGTCAACCACTTTAAGGGAGGCGAGCGTTGGTCCTGCGTCCCGCCTCTTCCCCTTTTTGTAAGCGCATTGCGCATCTTTTTGTCCCAACCCAATAGGATCACAATGCAGGCCTGCCCCCGAACCAGGAAAGTTCGGGTCTTCTTCTTGGTGGTCCCCGAAAGGGGTCGTTGTTGTTTTCCTTCAAAGAGTCCAACTATAACAGAGACAGCCTGAGGCAGATTATACTTGCCAGTGATGGCCATCACTCATTATCATCCTCGAAGCGGCAGACTATACTTGCCCGAAAATCTAGATCGACTGCACCCTCGGGGAGAGGTAGTACCTTTGTGAGAGGACCCAACCTCCCACACTGGTCCTCACCCGAGGGTCCAACCGACATCAGTCAACGAGACCGCCTACCCACAACTGGAGACACCTGCTGAGTAGCGGATCCTTTTCCTCCTTCAACACGCCTAGACATGTGACAGCCATCATATACAGCTACCGAGGGTCGAAAGGGGCTTGTCCCCCATACCGTCCCTGCGCGCCTTCGGCGCGCGAAATCATTTCTCTTCGAGCTAGTTTTAGATTCAAGTTAGCTGTAACAGGGAGTGGTAATAATAGTAATTATTACCACTCAATCTATAAGTTACCAGGCGACTAACATGATTTTTGGAAGGCCGTTAAAACTCCAGAATTTCAGTGACGTCATTCGCGGGAGCCGGGCCGCGGGCGATAATGGTATAAATAGCCATTAGCGGCCCGGCTATTTTTAGATTCCATGGTCTTATGAATTACTCCCATTCGGATAACGTCCCTTTGTATTTCTGAACTGAAGACGAACGCGCGATCGAAATAGAAATATCGAACCAGCTTTAGTGTTTATTTCTTCCAGCAATTCCCTAGTGCGGTTAGCTGTAACACGGAGTGGTAATAATAGTAATAACATGATTGTTGTCAGGCATGATGAATCACCAGCGGCCCTGCAGCAATGATGAACAGCCCTTGGGCTTATTAACGGCCCCCGACTTCGTCTCGGGCCTTTAATAAACCCTCGGGCTGTTCATCATTGCTGCAGGGCCGCTAATGAACCATAACCCCCCCCCCCCCCCCAATCATGTTATTGTTATATTTATACAATAACATTATTTTTGAGGGCGTTATGGTTCATTAACGGCCCTACGAAAATGATTAACAGCCCTTGGGCCTATTAGTGGCCCGAGACGAAGTCGAGGGCCACTAATAGGCCCAAGGGCTGTTAATCATTTTCGTAGGGCCGTTAATGAACCATAACGCCCGTACAAAATAATGTTATTTGTATTATTATCACAGAAATACATACAGTGCTATTTCAAAGAGGTTACATGTTAAACCAAGAAAAATCAAGATTGCTATTTTTTTCATCATTCATATATTATTATCATTTTTCAATGTAGTAGATGTGTGAAATTCCCACACAATCATTATCAGCAACTAACTCATGCCTTAAATGCGAATGTATATCTTAATTCTTTCACGCCAAAGATCACAAAATTCCGCCATCACATCTCACTTCTCCAAATATTCAAACTCAAAGCAGTGTTACCTCGCCTACAACCGGGGATGTGCGAGCCGCCGGGCCATATTGAAACGAATTTTTCATTATTGCCCGGGAACCCGGATGTGAACGGAAACATATGAGTTTTGTGCAGCCCCCGAAAATGAAAATATTCGCCAGGGAGTGCCCTATAAAGTGCTAATAATTATACAATAACATTATTTTTGAGGGTGTTATGGTTCATTAACGGCCCTACGAAAATGATTAACAGCCCAAGGGTCTATTCGTGGCCCGAGACGAAGTCGAGGGCCACTAATAGGCCCAAGGGCTGTTAATCATTTTCGTAGGGCCGTTAATGAACCATAACGCCCGTACAAAATAATATTATTTGTATTATTATCACATTTCAAAGAGGTTACGTGTTAAACCAAGAAAAATCAAGATTGCTATTTTTTTTCATCATTTATATAGGTCTATTATTATCATTTTTCAATGTAGATGTGTGAAATTCCCACACAATCATTGTCAGCAACTAACTCATGCCTTAAATGCGAATGTATATCTTAATTCCTTCACGCCAAAGATCACAAAATTCCGCCATCACATCTCTCTTCTCCAAATATTCAAACTCAAAGTAGTGTTACCTCTCCTACATCCGGGGATGTGCGGGCCGCCGGGCCATATTGAAACGAATTTTTCATTATTGCCCGGGAACCCGGATGTGAACGGAAACATATGAGTTTTGTGCAGCCCCCGAAAATGAAAATATTCGCCAGGGAGTGCCCTATAAAGTGATAATAATATATAATAACATGATTTTGGAGAGCATTATGAATCATTAGCGGCCCTGCAGCAATGCTGAACAGCCCGTGGGCTTATTAACGGCCCTCGACTTCGTCTCGGGCCTTTAATAAACCTTCGGGCAGTTCATCATTGCTGCAGGGCCGCTAATGAACCATAGGTAATGCCCTCCAAAATCATGTTGTTTTTTTACCAAGCTTCCTACTAAATAGTAAAGTACCGAGGGGAAGATTTTTCAGCGAACGCTATTATTTTGGGGCCCATAATTCTCAAATATGGCATTAAAACCATGCACACATTGCTTACATCTATTTATATACTAAAAATACGCAATCCCATTTCCTTTCCAGACTTGTCAACCCCATTCCCACCCCTATTTTCCTTCAACTAGGTATTTAGTATGACCGGTTTAGTGGTATTAATAATATCCCCACCAGACCTCTGTGCCTTTATATATCGACTGACCTCGACGAAATAATCGACTGACGTAGATGGAAATATTCCCCAACTTTGTTACGTGACCAACGGCAATGTGGAATCTCAATGAGAGAAGGAGTGTTTGGAAGAACATAGTTTGGAAAGTCACACGACTGTGAAACTTGAATGAATGTACATCACGTGAGCATTACCCGGCAACTTGGGGCGTGACGTTCTTGAGAGTTCTGATTGGCTACTTCTTGGATACTCCAGGTAGATAATTACGTTTCCGCTGTGCCATCAAGGGTTCAGAAACTTGTAACGAGGGACGTAAACAGAAAAATAAATTAAGATTTATTTCAGTCTGTTGAGGAAGATTGCATAAAAAGGAGTACGAAATACGGACATTAAAACATAGACAATGGGAAAGGATACCGGCGATTTTAGCAGAGGAGGAGATTCGGGTAAAATATAGTTTTAACATAATATTTTGAAGTAAAGAAACCTCTCTTCAAGGCTTCAAGTTCATGGCGATACCGTGAAAATTGCGTTATTCGACCAAGGCGAAAAGTCACCAACAATGCAACATAAACACGACAGTGTACACACATAGCTCACTAACTAATTTATTGTTTTTATGTAAAATTATGACATCTTTTTGTCTAATCGTAAAATAATAACAATTGCATTCAAAATACAGATGTTCATTGAAACTGATTTACTGATCCCGGAACTGTCACTTTTCCTTTTATTTTTGTCTCCTAACTTCGTGATCTGAGTTATCAATACATTCATTAAGGGGCAGTCCAACCTAACTTTGGTCAAATTTCATGTAATTTTCTCTCAAGTCTAAAAAAGGCCCAAAATGAATAACTCCAATAAATTGTATACCAAAATTCTTGGAATGAAACATAGAACATGTGGAAACTGAAATTTGCCATGGAACTGCTGCCATGTCATGTGTGAATAGCACCACCTGAAAGTCTGCTATGGCAATAAGTAAGAGAACAAAATTTTTACAATAAAATACCTCAAAATAAAATAACAGCTGTATTCTATAAACATTTAAGTACATACTCGAAGAAATCTTTTCCTAATTCATGAAAGTAATGAAGATTGAGACCAAATGTTATAAGTGGAGTGCTCACTGATTTAAGGCAGACATTTTCTTTTGTTTATGTTTTGATTTGGGGAGTTCAACAAAGGTCAACTTGAAGGAGTCCAGCAGAAGAAGTATGGAAGGACAAAAGAGTGTCTCCCAATATCAAGATGTATGTGTTACTGTAATGGTTTGGAAAGAAGATATGATATTCTCCTATGTAGAATGCACTGCAAAGCAAGGTTGGCAAAAAACCGGTCAATACTAGTATTGACCAGACCAGTGGTCAATACTGGTTTTAACCGGTCAATACTGGTCAATACTGGTCGATTGGATTATTGACCAATTGAACTTTATAAATCATAAATCTATTATTGTAGAGGGACAAAAGAGGTTACATGTACATACAAATGATATCAAAATAGTATTATTTTATTCATTAAGAAGTTTATAGTACAAAATCAATGATAATACAAGAGAATGATTATTAAATAAGTGGGGAATCTTATGTTACAATAAGACAAAAAAAGGAAATTACCTTAATTATAAATTATCACATTACAATGGATTAAAGCCACTTTTTTATTACCCCTTTTCCTTGTACTGAAGGGGTGTTGTTTTAACAATCAAATCTCTAATTGACCATCTGTCATCCAGGTGTTTAATTAATTGTCATGTACTTACATGTACCTGTGTGATACCTGTAATTTACCTGTAAAAATGACATTTGTGATACATGCACAAATACTATTCCATAAACTTTAAAAATTTTATCCACCTTTTTAATATTTTAAAATATTTAAATAGACCAGTATCAAGTATTGACCACTAAGTTTTCAGCCTTATTAGGATTTACATACAATACAATTTCTTTCATATTTCATATAAATAGCAACTTTAATATAAAAATACCACTGAGATAAATAAAAAAAATGTTTTTTCAAATATTATATGACATTCTTTTACTAAAACTACTTGATTGTCTTTTACAAAATTTCAATTGACCAGTATTGACCAGTATTGACCACTTGAGGGAGTATTGACCGGGGCGGTTAAAACCGGTTAAAACCGCCGGTTAAAACCGGGGGCGGTTTTAACCGCCCAACCTTGCTGCAAAGTCATACATTGTAGTTGAATAAATATATTTACAAACCCCTTGCACTGTAACCCCTTTTATCCCATGCATCAATTTGATAGTGATTAAATTGTTAAATTTGTCTGGATTATCAATAAGTATATTAGCTTTGTTTAACTCCTGGACACCAATACACTCATGATATCTGTTGGAGAAGAAATAAGGGTAACTGTAACCTGTCACTGCAGTAAACCAACTAATGTACTTAAAAGTACATTGTTATTCAAAACACATCAAATCAACCTCACATAACCATTATTGCATGTACTTTCCCCAAGGAGGCTTATTGACATATTGAGATCAGAAGGGCACATCCAGAGGGTCTCACATATTTTTTTCAAGAACGCAGTACACAAAGCAATCCCCAAAAGATAACAAGTGAGCTCCATTTGACACAAAAATTTTTGTTTTTTTTTTGGGGGGGGGGGGGGGGGGGGGCTCTCTTCCTTGTATGACTCTACCTCCGGCACTCAAGGCATATGCCTTTTTTCTCAAAGTTTAACTCTTTTTTCGTTTTGAAGATCCTGGCCACACGTTCCAAACACTATCAGACAGGTAAACCTCCAAATAAGTGTATCTGCAAAAATCATGTTACATTGCAAAACATTCTTTTTAGAGTTTTAGTTCTGAACCTTTCATGCTTCTTACTTCCAACTATAACACTTAATTTATCGATTAATGGGTGAATAGAAAAGTCCTGCCATAATCAACATTTTGAGTTCCATAAGCCTTCAAAACAGCTCCAATAAAAGTGTCAAACATCAGATTGGTGGCTTTATACAGAATATTCATTAGGTTGTTGCCTGATAAGTAATAGGAACAAAATCTTCACCAGAAAATTATGTAGCAATACAATTGAGGGTATTAGCAGGCACTTTGCAACAAATTGTAACAAATCAACTAGTTATAAACAAAATTTTCTAACTCAAAAGAGTGAAAAAGTACCACAACTCTGTAAAAATGTGGGAAGAAACACATGCTGCAGCAGCTACACAGGCATTGTTTCCCCATGATGCTCGTTCACAAAACCAAATATCCTTCAAATTGGAGTAGCAATGGTTGAGATACAAGGGGGAATGTTGGTACATGTAATGATGAATGGGTAAGACTAAGATTAAGAGGACAGGGGTCACCACTGCACGGCCCTAGATGCACCTTTGATTTTCCAACTTCCAGGTCTGGGACATAATAATCGCAACACACACACCTTATCAGTTCATAATTTCAGTAAAATAAAAGAAATTATCAATTTGAATTAAATAATAGATGATGGAAAATATTTGGCTTCCTTCGCCTCCTCGTACTATTTAATTACCACAAACAATATCAGTTTGATGCTGACAAACGAAACTGAACGCATGTGGTTTGGTTAAAAAGTAACTCGGCATGAATAATGAAGAGATTGCGAATATTTCGTGTATTTCATTTATTTAAAAGCCAATTGCAGCTAATATTGACCGTGCATTCGATAATTCGTTTCGGTTTTGACCACACGGCCACGCTGACACTCCGTGACAGCGGTTATGTTTATTGTGATATGCAAATTGGGGGATGGTTTCCGGTGAAGGAGATTTGTCACATTTGTCAGTGTAAAACGATCGTAAAAGACACTGATCGACGCTTGTATTACTATGGTTGGTTGCAAGAAAAAACTAAATTCTCAGCATCGTCCAAGCGCACCTTATTTAAAAGCACGAATGCATCATTTTCAACCCATCTTCAATTGGTCCTTTGCAGACATCAAACATACCCGCCTTCAAATTCCATGGTTACTAGGAAGTAAATAACTTCGCAGCGACAGGGGGAAATTAACACGCTCAATATAGTTCCAGGTCACTTGGAATATACTTCGTGAAAAAGTGATTTCTGAAGCATTCTGCTTACTTTGTTATGAATATTGCCTTATTTTATGTGTATCGTCCCGATTTTATACACTCGGTTATTTTTTTTACAAGTGGTTCATGTTGTCTTTCTAGTGCGCAATAATTCAGATTTTTTGTCAACAAAAAAGTTCAGATGGCCTGTAAACACGAGAGGGAATTTCGAACCATATTTTGCAGTTATGACATTAACAGCTCAAGTACTTGCTGTCACCTGTTTGCAAATCCGCTCATACATTGTCTCGAACAAATAAAGGGCGTGATCACGTCCTTGCATTCTTACGATTGCCCAAATTGAGTATTTCTGCAAGAACCACATCGTAATCACATGACCGGAAAAACATTGTTGAAACATGGCCACATCCGGAACATCAAAAATTTGTGTTGATGTTATTACATTCAAACATCAAAACCCACCAGAGTGTGTGTCAAAAAAATGCTTTCTCCGAGTCTGTAGTATGTTATCATTATATTGAGGACAAGGCTTTCGAATTACCGATTATTTTGTGGTTTTATCGGTTCGTTACTTTTGCCATTTGCAAATTAATCTTTTTCAAAATCATAAAATTCACTTTTTTTCCTGAAAAAAATTATATGTACCTTTTCTATGCACTTTACTCATTATTTTGATATATAATTTGCCTTTCCTTAATTCTCTTATCTGTTTCTGAGGCATTGGGAAAAATGTCAAAAAATTGACCAAAGTTAGGTTGGACGACCCCTTAAGGTGCCATATAAGTAATGAAATTTTGTTTATTTTGAAATTCCCACCTCAGATATTCCTTAAATTCAAATTAAATATAAATAAATTATACTTCAAGATGAAGGTTGAGATGCATAGAAAACGAAACATATATGCAATCAGCCCAGAGAGTTGACAGTGACAGCAGGCACCACTGGTCCTGAAAGTCTTCTAGTTGAAGTTCTACCATATTCATACCAGAACTGATATTTATTTATTTATTTATTTATTGATGTTTAAGGTCACATATTTATGCACCATGGCTAATCATGACCGTGACAGTTTTACGGGTGGTGGAAGCCGGAGTACTCAGAGAAAACCACCGAGCAACGACGAGCAGCTGCCAGCTCCCCAACATCATAACTCCGCACTGCCGCACAGGCAGGGTTAGATTGGTTGAAGACATGCACACTATCGACGTGCAGTACGTCTTAGTACACAGCGTCATCGTGCCCCCCACTCGGGCAATGGAGATGAAGTGTACCAGAACTGATAATACAATAATCAATTTGTATTGTTACAATTTACGGGAGAGTGCCTGTAGGCACTCTCTCATAAATTGTAACAAGGCAAAAATGTGTAACAAATCTTGAGTTGAGGCAGAGAGAAAACATTTAGCTCGCTACCAGTTAAGTTACTCGGACTTTACCATTAATTGATTCAAGAAGTGACATTTGCTAACTGGTCATCCTTTTGCGTAGATTTAAATTTGTGTGACCACCACGTGAACGAAACGAACGTTCTCGTAAAATTTGCACACTTGATAAAACACTTCCATATTTCGTTTCTGCCATTTAATGAAGCAACAAGGTCCAGGGAAGTAATGACCTCATCGAGAATATGCATCTTTAAAATAATGCTTCATTTCATCATCTGTGATCTACCTACTCATCATTCATTGTTAACCCTCTGGATTCTGATGTCAAAATGGCAAAAGTTTTCAGCAGCAAATATTTCCCATCATGCAGTTTGATATTTAACATAATATACCTTGTTTGACAGAGCTCATTGAGCTCTGTCAAACAAGATATAATTGATTAAATTCATACTAAAAAAAGAGCAAAACAGACTGGAGACAATTTTGTTACACTACCAGAGTGTTAGGGGTTAACATGCCTCTTAGTCAAACAGCAAAACAAAAAAGAAGCCCATCACTGCTCAATACACACATGTAATATTCTGATATCTATACAACTGAATACACCCAAGCCACCCTCCACCATTTTTACCCAAACTGTCTTCTGTCCTGATTTAGACTAAACCATCCTCTACTTTAGCCCGAACCATCCTACAGACATTTGACCCAAACTATCCGAAAAGGGAGTCATATTGTAGCTGTGTTGTATTATACCACATTTGACATAAAATCACATCAAGTTACTTTGATACTCTATAGAACTATTAACTTGGAGGTACACAGAAAACACCGTACATACAGTGATACTTACATTTTGAAACTCATAGTATTAGTACAGTGGAGCCCACTTAAATGGATATCTCTTAATTGTATATCCCTGTTAATTGAATATAATTTCCCAACACAAACCCGTTTACCACGCCTCTAGTACAAATTTGACCTGTTAACCCTTTACCCAATGTAACGGCCAAAACCGGCCAGCACTATTCTCAACAATCGCCAATTAATTTTCATTATTTTTTTCAATTTTTGTGTCAAAAACATAGGTTATGACTCCTCATTGGAACGAGCTCGCCGAGCTCGTTCCAATGAGGGGTCATAACCTATGTTTTTGAGACAAAAAATGAAAAAAATTAGTTATTCAAAAAATGTTTTTGCCAGTGTCGTCTGCTTTTCATGTTAGGTGAAGGGTTAATTGAATATAGGTTATAGAGTAAACTCCTGTTAACTGTATAAAAAATCTTGTAACATGTAGAGAAATTACCCTCACTCTCCCCAGTTTTCCTTTGTTTATAGACCTATTTCGCCTCAGTACAGGGTGTGACGATTTACCACATAGAACTATATAGATACCAAATAGAACTACATAGATACTACATGGACCTTCAAAGTGGAAATAAGTAGCCATAATAGGACATGAGAAAATGGAACATTCAATAGGGAGCCGAAGTGTGATGGCACAACACCCCAGGAGTCAGCTCTCTGGTTCTGAACAAATATGAGAATGGCAGTGATAATAGTTTTCCCCACGCCGATTGATTTTTTCTTCAATCCTAAATTATTTGACAAAAGCTGAAATCTTAACCTTTTACCTAACATAGCAGTCAGATGGGTCTAGAAAATTAACCACTATAGGGCTTTCAAGGCCGGGTGTTGGTCCAAAGTAACTATTTATTTCTTCGAAAAAACATACAGATATGGCTCGACGAGCTGATTCTAATGATGCCTATATTTTTATGGTTTTATCAAAAAATGTTTAAAAATTTGAGTTGAAACTTTAAGATTTGTTAAAAAAAGCTAAGTAAGTTGAAGGGTTACCGGCACCCGTTTTGAAGATTGTTTAGACAACTTATTTCCACTTTGAATGTCTATCTATGTAGTTCTTTGTGATATCTATGTAGTTCTATGTGGCAATTCGTCGCACCGTCAGTACATCCAATACTGGCATTTAATCTATTATATCTTGTTTGAAAGAGCTCATGGCACTCTGTCAAACAAGATATAATAGAATAAATGCTAAGTTTATCTCTTGAATACAGGAAAGTGAAACAATCCCTATTAAGTGAGTGCTCCTGTTAAGTGAATAATTTTCATTGGCAAAGCGGCTATTCAGTTATCAGGGATCCACTGTACTGCGAGTAACAAAAGTGGATAGTGAATTTTGACTGGGATAAACTCATTTGTTGAAAAGAAAATAGCCCTGTAAATTATTTAATTCTATTTTTTCATCGCCCCCCACCCAACCCCCACAAAAGAAAACAAATTAAATTAATATAGGACATAAAAAGCGAGAAATGAATAAATTCAATTGATAAAAAACTTTGAAAGAAATAAAAAAATATATCAACTTTAATTTTGACCATATTGGATTTTATACTCTGAGGTTTTCGTACATAGTGTCCTACAATCTGTAAGCATGTACACCCATCTGTCAAATAATAGTGATTCAGGGTTTGCATTTTGAAAAATGGTTGGGGCCTAAAATAAGTCAAGATTTGAGGGTTGGAGCCTACTCTGGGCTGAATTTTAACCCTTTACCCAATGCAGACGATATCAAAATTCATTATTTTAAGTATTATTTTTAAAAAATTTCAACAAAACCATATCATGTGACCCCTCGTTGGAACGAGCTCGTTCCAATGAGGGGTCACATGATATGGTTTTGTTGAAATTTTTCGAAAAATTTAATTTTTTCAACTGCTGAATTTGCATATTACGTGGGCGGATGCAGACGATTCGTTAGGTAAAGGCTTAATAAACATGCCTCAATAGTTTAGTTTTGTTTTAAACTTTTGTCGGGGCTGAAAACAGTCTCAACAGAAGCACTCTCAGGGCTGATCTCGGGGCCTGTGCTGATCAGCCCCGATAAAATGCAAACCCGGGTGATTCTACTATTATTAATTGGGAAGAAAAATGTTAACCATCCTGAACCATCACTATTATTTGGAAATGAGACAAAGAGTGAAAGTACATGTACCATCACTATTTATAATAATTTTAACAGAAAATGTAGACCATCACTATTATTGAGCCATCACTATTATTCAACCATCACTATTATTGAGCCATCACTATTATTCAACCATCACTATTATTCTGCCATCACTATTATTCAACATTGGAGATTGATTCTATACAGTATCTACAGAACAGTCACCATAGACTGGTTGTATAATCTAGGGCTGTAACGATATGCTTCCCAAATGATACGATATGTATCACGATTCAATCTGCACGCTATGATATGATCTCTCATGCCATGCAAATATAACTATCAAATACTTTGAACAACATGTATTCATTTCTAGTAGCTTCCTTTTATTACAGAATGCACTCTTTAAACAATATATACAGTACGTGGAGAGTGGATTGTAAGTAAATCACCCATGGAGTGGACTCAGTGGAGTTATCACCCAAAGTATCACTTTCAAATTCTGTACATATGGACAAAAAACAAGCGATGTTTCAGCCAATGGACCTCTGGGTTTAACCCGGAGGTCCATTGGCTGGAACTTTGCTTGTGATGGTTATGCTTTGCAACAAATTTGCAATTATTGCTCGGGTGGAATCTCCACTCTGTGGGTGATTTAATGTTAATACACTCTCCACATACTGTGACTTCTCAAAGTAATGACCATTGGAATTCATTTATTTCAGGTTTAGATCTCTGATCTTATGACCTGTTTTCCAGTGTTTTGGCCCTCAGAATTTCAGAAAATATGTTCAAACAATTTAATCCCTTCTAGTTTGATAGCGCTCTGTCAAACAAAGTATAATCGATTAATCAAATAAATATTTAGCAAATTAGAGGGAATTCACCAACCTTTGGATAACTGAATAAGCCTGTCTTAACCCTTTACCCAACGAATCGCCCACATCCTCCCACGTAATATGCAAATACAGCTGCTGAAAAAATATTATTTTTCGAAAAATTTCAACAAAACCATATCATGTGACCCCTCTTTGGAACGAGCTCGTTCCAAAGAGGGGTCTCATGATATGGTTTTGTTGAAATTTTTATTAAAAATTTAAAAAAATTATATTTAAAATAATGAATTTTGAAATCGTCTGCATTGGGTAAAGGGTTAATGGCCTACTTAGCACTGTCATTGCTGGTATGCAAAAAAAAACAGGGTATCCCTGCACCAGCTTTCGAAATATACGAAATCGTTTTGCCTGTAATTATTTATATTTATTGTATCTCGATACACAGTGAACAACGATACGTATTGAATCATAAGCAATGTATCGTGATTCGGGTGTATCGCGATTAATCGTTGTAGCCCTAGTATAATCCATGCGTGGACACTGATGTCGATGCATACATTTATCAGGTAATGAAAATCATCATCAGCAAAATGTTGATTAATGAAGTCCATTCTGCAAACTTTCATCTGCAGAATGAGGTTCCCAGAGGGTGAATTTTGCTGATGCTATCCCATACAGACCCAAACCTGAGGTGGTAAAGAGTCTAATAATTGCTGCATTGAGATTTAGGAAGGCAATTGCACCTATGCTTTTGAGACAAATAATGAAAATTAATTGGCGATTTTTGAGAATAGCGCTGGCCGGTTTTGGCCGTTACGTTGGGTAAAGGGTTAAATATGGTTTTGTTCACCTGCACTGGAAAAATGTTATAAATGTAGGAAATTAGTAATATTTTACAGCATTTTCTGTTCAGAACTTAATGAAATATTATTTATTGGTGTTTAAGGTCACATATTTCATGACCATGGCAGTTTTACGGGTGGAGGAAACTGGAGTACCTGGAGAGATGTACAAATTATGCAGTTGAAAAAAATATGCTAAAGCCTAAAAAAATAAAAAAATCTGTTTCTCAGGCCCTCCCGCATGGTCCTTTTGGCTGCCACATGCTCTCTTTTTATAACCAATTTAAACTTGAGGAAAAATTAAAATTAAATGGTTTATGTCTGATATTTTACCCAAGTTAAAAAAATTGATGAATTTGTCCCTTGAGTGCAAGAAGGCTTTGCAATGCTTTAGCATTGCAAAGCCTTCTTGCACTCAAGGGATGAAATACACCACCACCCATTCTGTTTTGTAGATTATGAGGCCTAAAACTTGAACCAAGAACATGAACTTTTGATGGCAAAGGAATAATTACTGAAATTAAAAATAAAATAAAAAACCATTTCCCCGCATGCAATTTCACAAATAATGGCCTGAGAAACAGAAGATCTACTTTCTGTGGCCTAAAGGAAAGGTATTCTGGAGAGAGGCTATACATGTGAATGTCTGTGTGTCAGACAAGAGCGCACATGTCGCCAACAGCGCAATGCTGAAGTGAAGCTGACCATACATGTATAACACATATTTGGCGACACAGAATGTGCCCTGGACTGAAGAAGATTTACATGCACGAAGGACATCCCAATTCCTGGCACCCAGAAACTAAAATTAGTGCACTGAGCACAAACTGGTGATACAGTATGAAAACCGTGACAAGCCACAACTCGTGAACCAGATATCAAAGCCAATGTTCTGGACAGCGTGCCAATAGCGATGCCGGTCATTGCCTGGAGACCTGCCATGACAAGACTGTACCCGGTGGTCCATTAATAAAATTTTTGGATGATTATTTCTATAATTAGTGTTTGAAATCGAATATTATTGCATCCGTGGAAATATTGCCCACTTTTAGAAAGTGACCAGTCCTTGCTGACTGTACTGTATATATCTTGTGACTTTGCCTCGAAACAACTGCAGAGTTTCTTCTTACGATTTAACTTTGAGTTTATCCAGAGATACCCAGAGAAAACATGTTAGAGAACCTGTTATGCTGCAGTAAGAAGTGATCTGAGTTGGAATGAGGCCCCCACAAATATCTGGAGGCACCAGTACACCACAGAGAAACCAGATAACATTTCCTTCAATCAGTATTGGTAAAAGGTTTCTTTGAAGGGACTGAAGCATAGCTGACTTTTTATGTTGGTGATGTTGCCAGATTAGCCCTGTCTAAAAGCCTGTTTGGTTGCAGAACTGTATACATGTACATCGACAACTTGATAACACTGGTCAACATGTACATGTGTGACTTTTGTGTTTGGATAAGATATACATACCAGTATGTACCTGTTTCAGGCTGTTTGTAGCATATACCCCCATTGTAATGTATATTGATTGCTGTGTACATACAATGTAGGCCATTATCTAGGTTCAAGCTATCAATTGATTGAAGGAAACAAACCTGTCATTTTTCTGTACATGAACATATATATCAATACTGATGGCCATATTTAACACCTAACACTCTTGTAGTGCAACAAAATTTTCCTCCATCCGCTATTTTCCCTCTTGTTGAATCAAGAATTTAACCAATTACATCCTGTTTGACAGAACTCACTGAGCTCTGTCAAATGGGGTACATTTGGTTAAATATCAAACTCCCATACTCAACTACAGTACACTGGCTTTGGACTGGTCATAATCCATGCGTGGGCAGTGATGTCCATGCATGCATTTATCAGGTAATAAAAATCATCTTCAGCGAAATTTTAATGAATGAAGTACCGGGTTGTACCCGATGCTTCATTTAGGGCTGAACGGTGTTCAGATTTCAATACTGGTATTGTTGGTATTAACCTAATATGAAAAGCAGACGACACTTGCAAAAAAAATTCTTGAACAACTAATTTTTTAATTTTTTTGTCTCAAAAGCATAAGTTATGACCCCTCATTGGAACGAGCTTGTTCCAATGAGGGGTCATAACCTATATTTTTGGTTTTGTTGAAATTTTTTGAAAAATTAAAAAAAAATGATATTTAAAATAATAAATTTTGATATCATTTGCGTTGGGTAAAGTATTAAGGGGCATATCATGATACACGCCCCACGATTCGATACATATCACGATACATATACACTCTTGAATCATAAAAAAGTGAGGACAAAAGAAGCAAATCTGCAGTTATGGTCCACCAGGTCTCCCAGTGATCCATAACTGCAGATTTGCTTCTTGAGTTATCACATTTCCACAGTGGCCAAAATAACAAATCAGTTTTGGACCAAGCAGCTTCATTTCAATGAAAACTAAATTTCTCAAACCTCTTGACAACAAAACATCGTGACACACTCTTCTGTTTCATTGGAATTTGATTTGGTGGATCATAGTATATAAAGGTTCAAGACCGAGGTTAATGGGTTGTGCTATTCAATGCTAACAAAAGCCCGAGAGTAATGTAAATTCTGACTTCTACAATCCTGTTTTCAAAGAAAAACTAAACATAATGGATGCGAACAGTTAATAATGAGGCCACTTTTGAAGTGTCATTAACAAAATATTCATGAAATTTTGGGTCCGTGTGTATTGTGATACAGTGCAACAAATCATGATGCATATGGTCAGAGAATGAATCGCGATACATCCGTTTTGATGATTAATCGTTGCAGCCCTACAGTGTTGATGGAAATGTTGATCAACTTGGCTTCAGGCTTTATCTGTTTTTAAGAGTGATAGAATAAAAAAAACAAACACTACCCTATAATGATTTTGTGAGTAATTTTATTATCCACACTGGAAAATGAGAGATTTGATTACATACACAAATATGTCAAAGTATTCGTTCCCTGAATTCGACACACTCCAAAATGTTCAACTTTTAGTTTCAAATTGCTGTTACGGGTATACTTATTTGTTTGTAACTTACAGTTAAAACTAGAAGTCCTGTCACGAACTGTGCACTTATCTAGACTTAATTGCGCACAGGAATTGCGTGGAATTACAATAACGAAGAGCATACAGTTAAAACTAGAAGTCCTGTCATGAAATGCGCACAAATAGCACGTTGATATGCGCATTAATGTACGCGTTAAGGCCCAAGTAAAGCTATCAAATTATGTACGTATGGCCTGTGCACAAACAATGTTTCAGCCAATGGACCTCCGGGTAACCCGGTAACTCTCAGGGAGCTCTGTCAAACAAGATATAATAGAATAATTGTTAAGTTTATCTCTAGAATACAGGAAAGTGACACAATCCCTGTTAATTGGATACTCCAGTTAATTGAATAATTCTCATTGGCAAAGTGGCTATTCAATTAACAGGATTCCACTGTACAATGTTTTTTTTAGGCAAATATGAAAAAAAATTTGTTATTCTAAAAATGTTTTTGCATCTGTTGTCTGACTATTTTGGAGTAAGTGTTAACAATATAATTCACCAAGCAAAGTGATGCAGTAATTTCTGTGCTTTCATTCAAGACGGAAGCACAACAGGCTGAGCTATACATTGTATATTGTCTGGAACCACTGCATTGTGATTGTTATTGGATACACAAAGGATTTATACATTATCTCTAGTAATAAAGAAATTGATGCAAAAAATGTGATTGATGTCAAATTTCATAAAAGATTTTTTTTTTTATTTGTCAGATTTACAATTATTACATAACTGCCATGGAAATTTTCAGTCAGTCTTTGGGATTGAGATTCCTAAATATTTACTGGTCCTTGGCAGTTTTAGCAGTAAAATAATTTGGTAAATTGAATAATCCTTATCACAAATTTGTGACTGTCAAAGTTGGTATGCAAATAACATGGTTCACTACACTAGCTTTCAAACAAATCCATAACTACTATGAGTGTCCTATGAGTTCACCATGGTTGAACCCCGGTTGTATACTGATAACTCATGTTAACCCTTTACCCAACATAGCTTTTTTAATTTTTAAAACAAACTGAATTTGATAAACAATATTTACCAATAAAACCTTACAAATTTGGTTGTCATTGAAACCGACTCAACTGAGTCGGTTCCAATGACAGCCATATTTGTACAATTTTTTTGACAAAGTGTCTGGATATTCAGGTCGTTTTAGCCTTGTATTGGTTAAATTGCTGCCGCTATGTAAGTAAAGGGTTAAATTAAGTCAATTCTTTTCACACTAATCCAAGCAGAGGTGCAATGGGAATCTACATAGATTCTACATAGATTGTCAACAAAATGCCTGTAATCGCACTGATACCAATAGAGTAGAGCCCACTTAATTGGATATCACTTAACTGAATAACCCTGTTAAATGAATAAAATTTCCCAACACAAAACCATTTACCATACCTCCAGTACAAATTTGACCTGTTAATTGAATATAGGTTACAGAGTACGCTCCTGTTAATTGAATAAAAATCTTGTAACCTGTCAAGAAATTACCCTGAATCTCCCCAGTCTTCCTTTGTTTATAGACCTATTTGGCCTCAGTTCATCCAATACAGGCATTTAATCTATTATATCTTGTTTGACAGATCTCGTGGAGCCTCCAACAGCCTCCTCATAAATGTCTCCAACCTCCAGAATACAGGCAAGTGACACAGTCCCTGTTGATTGAATACTCCTGTTAATTGAATAATTTTCATGGACAAAGTGAGTATTCGATAAACAGGGTACCACTGTATCACATATTATTGGTGTACTATAGTTCACCATTTTATAGCAGACAAAGCCACCGAAGTGTCAAAATGTTAGAAGCAACATGGGCACTTGCCATTGGTCATTTGATGTGACAAAAAAGCTGAGAGAAAACACCCACTGTGTATTTCCTTTCAGCTTCTCTCATACAAAAAATGACCTGTGGTGACTGCCTTTAGAAACACATAGTCCACAGGCTCTTCTCTTCATGCGAATTTTGTGCTATATTCTGTTGTTTGTCCTTTTATTTTTTAACCAGTGTTGGAAATATTTTTATCAATACAAAAAATTTGGTATTTTGAGTTTCTCCTGGTATGGTAATCAGTATTGGCTTGGCGTCGATACCAAACAGTATTTACAGTACAAGTCAAAATAAGTTGTAGCATAACCACAATAAACTATATAGTATACTGCTGCTCCTGCAGTGATAAGATCAGAATCTGACATCATTTTCTGGAAAGCTTTCAGTGAGAGCTTTCCAGAAAATGATGTCAGCTTCTGGTCTTATCAGTGTTGGAAAGAGAAAGATAAGTAGTTTATAGTGGTTATCCTTCTACTTTATATTGACTTGTACTGTACAAAATACAAAAAAATGTAGAGTGTTTGAACTTTCATCGGAACGAGCTTATTCAAAAACTACATGTTGGAAACATAAAAATCAGAATTTTTCGACACCATGATAATGATATTTTGAATGAGATGTGTTTGGCAAAAGGTTAATCTTGAGAAAATAAACATGGTTCTGTATTATTCATACATCCTTATAACATTTGAAATTTGCTTCTGGGGTTTTCGATGAAGCTGAAAATCCCTGCTGGCCTCACATTTAGCACTTTTTTGGATTGGAATTAAATGCATCGGCTTTTGTGTCTTTTAGATGAGATAATGTGGTAATGTGCTAATGGATTATGTTAACAGTGAAACAATTCACCACCAAATTAATGATTTTTAGTAGTGGCTTGGGAATTACAGAAACTGCCGAGTATGCTATCAGTAATAGTAACACTTAAAAGCTGAGTAGTATCAATCTATATCATTTGTATTTTTACGTATAATGTGGTTTCCTGGGAGAACCTTGGGTATTCTCAATGAAGCTTGGCAACATGTACCAACCTAGTAAGTAGCCAGTGTGAATTTTGCTCCTAAGATTCTGATTTGGCTCCTAAATCTTAAATGTAGACTTATAAGTTGTCTCCTAACCAAGCCTGAAAATAAGCAATCTGTCATTTGCAGAATGAGTTTCACAGAGGGTGAATTTGCTGATGCTATCCCATACAGTGGGCCAATGTATCCTCTGGGCACCTCATTCTGTTTAGGTTTGAGACCTTGATTCAGACTGAGGATCACAGAGGGTAAATTTAGTGGTGCTACCCTGCTGTGCAGGGTAGCATCACCAAATTCACCCTCTGCAGACCTCATTTTGCAGATGACAGTCTGCTTATTTCCTGGCTTGCTCCTAACCGTTAGGCCCCATTTCCTGAATTAGTCACTTGGGCTGCGAAGACTTGATTTGGAATTTGGAACGATTGTGAAAATGAATGGGAATAAAAATATTTTTTATTCATTTGAAAATAACAGGCCAGCAGTCATTATTAATTGAGAAGTCGATGAATCGTCAGAAACACACATGATCGACCACAATTTTAAAGTTGATGATTCTGGGTTACCATAATTCAGACAACCTTATTTTCAGGTTATCTTTACTTCTGATTTTTAGCTTAACTTGACAAAGTCAAGATAAGCTATTGCCATCATGCGTGCAGAAGTCTGTTAGTCTGTGAATCTGTTCATATTCTCCTTCAGCACAGGCTACACCCTGTAGTTCTTGTCCGATCATCATGACATTTCATATGCAGGTTTGTGGTCATGTCTAGATGAGAACGTCCCCTTTTGGTCATGATCGGTCAACCGTGATGGCTGTCTGAGCCCAAAACCCGAAAATCTTTAGCACAGTCTACAGGTCGTATTTATGAAGGGATTTCATTGTAACCTGGTAGGATGCCTCTATAATATCTAGATGAGAACGTCCCCTTTTGGTCATGATCTGTCAACCGTGATGGCTGCCCAAGCTCAAAACCCAAAAACCTTTTGCACAGTCTGCAGATCATATTTAATATGGAGGAATTTCATTGTAACTTTGTAGGATGGCTCTGTATGATGTCTAGATGAGAACTTCCCCATTTGGTCGCGATCTATCAACCGTGGCGATTACCCAAGCTGAAAACCCGAAAACCTTTAGCACAGTCTACAGGTTGTGTTTATGGAGGGATTTCATTGTAACTTGGTAGGTTGACTTCATATAATGTCAAGATGAGAACGTCCCCTTTTGGATGCGATTGGTCAACTGTGACGGCTACAGGGACCCGAAGCCCAAAAACCTTTAGCACTTTAGCACGGTCTACAGGTCATATTTATGAAGGGATTTCATTGTAACTTGGTAGGATGACTCCAAATATTGTCTAGATAAGAACATCCCCTTTTGGTCGCGATCATTCAGCTGTGATGGCTGCCCAAGCCCAAAACACGAAAACCTTTAGTATAGTCTTACTGTCTATAGGTCATATTTATGGAGGGATTTCATTGTAATTTGTTAAGTTGACTCCATATAATGTCTAGATGACAACATCCCCTTTTGGTCATGATTGGTCAACTGTGATGGCTATAGGGGCCCGAAAACCTTTAGCACATTCTACAGATCATATTTATTAAGGGATTTCATTGTAACTTGGTGGGATCACTCCAGATAATGCCCAGATGAGAACGTCCCCTTTTGGTCGCGATCATTCAACCATGATAGCTGCCCAAGCTCAAAACCCGAAAAACTTTAGCACAGACAGTACAGGTCATATTTATTATGAAAGGATTTCATTGTAATTTGGTTGAATGACTCAGTATAATGTCGAGATGAGGACGTCCCCCTTTGGTTGTGATCGGTCAACCATGATTGCTACACAGGGCCGAAAAACCTTTAGCACAGTCTACAGGCCGTATTTATGAAGGGATTATTTCATTGTAACATGATAGGATGACTCATTTTGTAATAATTTCACTATAACTTGGTAACTTTCGATGACATACATTAACTGTGAGGGCCACATTAACCCACCCTTCAATTCTTTAGTACAGTCAACAACTCAGAAAACTTAGCATACAGGGAACAGAAATTACCATATTCCTAATTAACACAATTCTTGTCGTATTTCTTAATCCTTTCATAAACATTGAACATTATCCTTTTCATCAAACACAACACACAGACAATTTAAGCTACAGTGTCATTGACACTTTCATTTAAGCCTTTACTCAATGCAGACGATATCAAAATTTATTATTTTAAATATCATTTTTTACTTTTTTTCAAAAAATTTCAACAAAACCATATCATGTGACCCCTCGGTGGAACAAGCTCGATGAGCTCGTTCCAACGAGGGGTCACATTATATGGTTTTGTTGAAATGTTTTTGAAAAATACTATGTTTTCAACTGCTGAATTTGCATATTACGCGGGTGGATGCGGCCGATTCGTTGGGTAAAGGGTTAAGCAAGGGAAAGACAAAGCATGAATACCACATGAATATATTGATGAGCCTAAGAGTTACTAGTAGTTACCACTGCTTGATGGATGTCTCCAGGTACTCCGGATTCCTCTACCCCTAAAACCAATATGACCTTGGCTGTTGAAAGCATTGTTAAATCCCAGTAAACATTAAATAGACAGTGGCCATCTTATACATTTCTATTGCACATTGACAGTGAACATCCTGAGGCTCTGCAGTTTCTAGGCAAGTCTTGGCTGCCTACATCCTTTGAGTCAGCAGTTGTGTCTAGGCAGGTGCATGTATTGACCTATTGTATTGTTGTCTAAAACAATAGGCAAGTTAGATGATATGTAACTCTCACGTTTACTGCACTTTTGCAGTGTGCATCTGTTGGCCCTGCTGTTATTTCTAGGGAAGTCTTGGCTGCCCAAAAAGGCAGCCAAGACTTGCCTAGATCACCAGCCAATGTACATTGTACGTACATGTAATTCTCAAGTTTACCCAAATACTGCATGTTGAGGCACCTGTTCTGCTAAAGTAAACATGATCAAAGTCTGAATGAGTCCTTTAAGGGTTATTGTTCTAAACTCCATGTAAGCTCGTTATCCCACCGAGAATCTTGGGAAGTACATGTGCATGTATTGAGCACAACTTTACTGCTCTGCTAAATATTTGTATTTCTTTCAGGTAAACATTCAGTAGTTTTCAATAGGAACTGTATCTGAGGTTTGTGTACTCTAAACTTGGTGTTGAAACGATTAGAGAATTTTGTAATCGACTAGTAAGCATTCATTAGTGGATGCCATCACCTCAACACCATAGTATAGGGGCAAACAGCACCTGACAATAAAATACAGGCGATTTTCTGCTTCTAACTTCGTGGTTCATCAGTCATTTTTATGTGGAAATAATCAATGCAATATGCCAGAATGAACTGCTAATGTCGGACCAGCAGCGCACTGGGTGGACAGGGTTGCTCAGTTGAGATTGATTCATTTCGTATTGTGCGTTTTGGACACAGCTGTACTACGCGCATGTTCTTCCTTTCATGTATTGTTCACACCTTTGACAACAGCTGGTCAAATGCGCAGTGATCCTTATTGTTACAGATTATTTTCTCATCCCTTTCTTCTAATTACCTAGGGGTATAGTCATTGGTCAAGTGTGTGTATGTAATTATTCCAGTTAATTACAGGTGCACATGCGAGAAATTCGTCATTCTGCATTCACAAAGCTTGTTTCGGTAACAAAATTTTACACCCACTCCCTGCCCATTTCATCCGCGCCAAGGGGTTCTTGTTACTTTTTGTCATCTTATCATTGTTGTTCATCTATTTTGTGTATGAACTCAAGTCTTGTGTAAGGTGCTTTCCTCTAACACACTGATTATGTATCATCTTGACAGTGGATTTATCTCTGCGTTTATCCTGGATTCTACCAAAGACTTTTATTGGCTAGTGTTTCTAGTCTGTATACCTGTGTCGTGCGCTTTCAACCACTCGAGGGACTACATGTTAAAAGAGACAACTCATACAGACATCCAGTAATAGCTAGTTTCTCTAGCTGGTAGATTTTAGTTTACATGTACTTTTATATTAATGCTTTGTTAATTGTTAGCCTTGGCTACACTGCATTCTATCACTTAATAAATAATAATAAAAAGGGCGGTGTAGCCCGAATCAATCGAACATATGTGTATTTCTTTCTCCCTGTCCATGTTTCACAAATGGCTTCTCTCACATATTTTAAATGTACATTAATAATCAAACCGCGATTAACCCTTTACCCAATGTAACGGCCAAAACCGGCCAGCGCTATTCTAAAAAATCGCCAATTAATTTTCAAAATATTTTCATTTTTTGTCTCAAAAACATAGGTTATGACCCCTCGTTGGAACGAGCTCGTCGAGCTCGTTCCAACGAGGGGTCATAACCTATGTTTTTGAGACAAAAAATGAAAAAAATTAGTTATTCAAGAATTTTTTTTTGCAAGTGTCGTCTGCTTTTCATGTTAGGTACATGTAAAGGGTTAAGCTGCCATAATATACAGGAATAATTTGAGAATCTCATTGCAAACAGGAAGCCTACCCTGTTTCCAATTGAACCGGTGTCTGTGTCATATAATTGTGAACGAGAAAAGTTTCAACTGTATCTGTTGACTATCTGGTGGCAGGTGCATTGATTTGAACTAATCAAATTATGTGGAAAGATACCTCGTAAACGTGATAGATAATCATAGCGTATTCATGGGTTAGTATACTCAGTTTGAAAATAATTTGAGGCTGTTTAAAAAAACCCAATTCTTTGGTGTATTGCACAGAATATCACCATAAATTTCAGTTATCCTATACAGGGTTTCCGCAGGGGTTTGAAAGCCTTGAATAGCCTTGAATTTGAAAAATGACCTTCCAAGGCCTTGATAGTCCTTGAATTTTCAGGAGGAGCCTTGAAAACGGACAATTTTTTAATCTCGTATAGCGCACAAATAACAAATCTACACAAATTTAGCAGTGTTTACAGCAATCTGTTCCCACTAAAAATAGCCCTCTCTGAGTGATGCCTGTTGCTCCAGTTCCATTATGTGTCTTCACATTTCAACATGTTTCAAGGTATGGTATATTTAACATCATTGGGCCTTGAAAAAGCCTTGAATTTTAATCTTTGTGGTCTTTAAAAAAGATGAAAATTGTCGAGAAATGGCCTTGAATAGCCTTGATTTTGAGTAAGTTTGACTTGTGGGAACCCTGCTATATGTGTGTTAGGTATGAACATCATTTTACAAAGTAAATTATGATTGAATAACGCTTGCTTGCCGGTAACTACACAACTTTTGCATATGGGCAATGATATGTTGTGGTTAATAGACGGGGGCGACTAGTCGATTGGCAATTTTGCTATCGATAAATAGTGAAAAATTTGTCACGGTCGATTAACCGGTTGCTTAGCACAGTATTTTTAAAAGTAAAATAAATTTCACATTTTTTTTAAAACAAATTTCACAATTTTTTAATAAAACAATTCAAATATGGATATCATTAGAACCAGCTCGATGAGCTGGTTCTAATGATATCCATATTTGTATGGTTTTATTGAGAAACTTCTGGGATGTTTTAGGCTGTGGTAGGCTTATTCTGGCTGTTTTTGGCCGCTTTGTCAGGTGACACTAGAATTGATGGTTGATTTATACATGTTTTACAGTCAATTCCTTACATTTCAATGCTAGGTACATAATATTTGAATTTGGCTTGGAAATTTAGCCCCTGTGGGGCTCTGGGAAGTGAATCATTACTTGTTTACGATGGTGCAACCGGCACCATTTACTGGTAAAATACGACCCAGTCACCAAGGCTTGGAGTGGAAGTCCTCTAAAATGGGCAACATGGGTATAAATGATTGACTAAACTTGACTTTATCTCCATGTTGCCGTCATGATTAGCTTAAAATGCCCAGATGGGCACCCTAACATGGTAAGGATATGAATTGGGAATTGACTAGGCTAGAAGTTATCAATAGCGTTTTTAACTTAGAGCAGGTGGAGAAAATGGGATGGTGGAGGGAAAAACTTTTCATTTTGTGTCTTGACTCTGCAAATTTTTCCTGTGGAATGATAGCTTGATAGTGACTTAGTAGATAGTCTGTGGAAAAAGTGCTGCTTAAAATTAGATCCTGGCAGAGGCAGGTAGGTATCCCAAGCATGATTATAGTGCACACATTGTTCACTTACTGGCTTGGGATTTCTACGTGTGTGACCTAAGCCAGAAAATAAGCAGACAGTCATCTGCAAAATAAGTTCCCCAGAGGGTGAATTTAGTGATGCTACCCTGCACAGCAGGGTAGCATCACTAAATTAACTCTCTGTGAACCTCAGAGGATAAATTGGCCCACTGTATGAGATAGCATCATCAAATTCATCCTCTGGGAACCTCATTCTGCAAATGTCAGACTGCTTATTTTCAGGCCTGACACCGAGTGTCACGAGACATGAGTGTGTAAACTTAAGAGAGTGACAACTAACGCTTTGGCGTCGGCCTTGTTTGTACTGAAATTAATCTGCCTGTGAATTGATGGTTCTGAGACGTGACACCTACACTACAAAACAAAGCAAAGTTATGTGTCCTCATAAAAGAGGCAAGAATTGCATTCTTACCGCTCATTTATTATAAATGATTGCTTTATTAAAATGTTTGTTTCAAGTCGGGTAGGTGTGTGTTCGTGCAGCTATCTTTCCGTGGTAGGCCATAAAAGAACACTCCAGCATACCAGCTATTTTCCTGTAACCTTGATGTATATACCCCAATAAGAGATTCCAGAACTCGTGCAGAATAGAATATTGTGAAGCCGTGCTTGTTTAAAGTGGTACAGTGGTAAACAAGCTAATTTTGTAACCAAGGCCTGTGGTGTAGTCCTCTAAAATGAGCAACATGGTTATAAATAATTGGCTGGACTTGACTTTACATGTATATCCGTATTGTGGACACGATAAGCCCTTGTGCAGAAATATGTGAGCTTAAGCCTTTGCCCAATGTAATGGCCAAAAATAGCAGTGCTATTCTCAAAAAGCATCAGTTGATTTTCATAATTTTTCTTTTTTTTTTGTCTTAAAAACATAGGTTAGGACCCTCATTGGAACAAGCTCGCCAAGCTCTTTACAATGAGAGGTCATAACCTATGTTTTTGAGAAAAAAAATGAAAAAAATGAGGTGTTCAAGAATTTTTTTTGCAAGTGTTGTCTGTTTTTCATGTTAGGTAAAGGGTTAAACGCCAATAGATAGAGAAATAGAATATCATGTGAAAATATTATTGGTACCTCTGGATAGTGCTGGCGTGGGGTTATGGCCACACAATCCCCAGTGTATGTTTGTTTAAAACCATACAGTTAAAACTAGAAGTCCTGTCACAAACTGTGCGCTTATCTAGGCTTAATTGCGTGTAGGAATTGCACGCAGTTGCCATATCGAATGGCATCCAAAGCACGGCAGGTTCTCCTGGTTACTCATAGCAAACACAGGCAATGTTTCTGCCAATGGACCTCCGGGTTACCCAGAGGTCCATTGGCTGAAACATTGCTTGTGCACGGGCCATATGTACAGAATTTGATAGCCTCACTATGGTCATAACGCCTAGATTAACGTGCAGATCGACATGCTATTTGTGAGCATTTCATGACAGGACTTCTAGTTTTAACTGTACATGTACATGTACATCTCGATTTTTCAAAACAAATTTTTTCTGTAATGAAAGTAGTTTTTAATATTTATAAATGTATATTTTGAAATATTAAATCTGTATTTATGTTATATAAACACTATACTATGTATATAAACACATACCAGGTATAAAAATATTCTAGAGGTAAACTTAACATTTAAAATGAATCACATAGCCAAGCTTTACACCAACATATCTTGGGTGTGTACTGGAATTAACCTCAATCGTTCATATGCACCAGTACGGGGTGATATACATGTAGTTGCTGGTAATATTGGGTGATGGAGTGGAAAGATTGAGCGTATTGGAAATTTGCCTCATAATCGGAGCCTTTTGACCATTTAGAATACAACGTTAACCCTTAAAGCCCCAGATTATTTTTTATGATAATTACTGATTATATACATGAACACAACTGCAGATGATTTAACCCTTTACCTAAAATGAAAAGCAGGAGACACTTGCAAAAAAAATTATTGAATTTTTTCATTTTTTGTCTCAAAAACATAGGTTATCAACTTATGACCTCTCATTGGTTCCAGAGAGGGGTCATAATCTATGTTTTTGAGACAAAAAATGAAAATATAATGAAAATTATTTGGCGGTCTTTTAGAATAGCACTAGCCAGTTTTGGTCATTACTTTGGGTAAAGGGTTAACAATGTTTCCACATCATTGTTGGCTGCTTGAATAATGATGTAAAAACATTGCAAAGATAAATGCGGCCTGTCGTGATTATCCGGGGCCTATTTTTAATTCAGCATTCCTGGGTCATTTTTCTCAGTCATCCAGAAAGGGGGGGGGGGGGGGCGCGGCTCAGTTGGTAGAGGTGCCGACGGCAAGCCGAGAGGTCCTCAGTTCGAATCCCACCTGCGGCAACCGTGTTGTGTCCTTGGGCAAGACACTTCACCCCCATTGCCCACGTGGGGGCACAGTGACGCTGTGTACTAAGGCGTACTGCACGTCGATGGTGCACCTGTCTTCAACCAATGCTAACCCTGCTTGTGTGGAGTTGGTATGTTGGGGAGCTGACAGTTGCTTGCCTTTGCTCGGTGGTTCTCTGTGGGTACTCTGGCTTCCTCCACCCGTAAAACTGTCACGGTCATGGTTAGCCATTGTTTAACCACTGACACACTAGTACTATGATTAACCCTTTACCCAGGGCTAATGTCAATAGCGACCAGCACTATTTACAAAAATCACCATTTCATTTTCATTATTTTTTTTTTTCATTTTTTGTTTCTCAAAAACATAGATTATAACCCCTCATTGGAACGAGCTCATTGAGCAAATTGAGCTCATTCCATTGAGGGGACATAAGCTATTTTCTATGTAAAAATTTAGTTATTTGAGAATTTTGTGTGCAAGTGTCATCTGCCTTTCATGTTAGGTAAAGGGTTAAAAGAGCCATACTTGGATGAAGCTGCCCTTGCTGCATGTCCACCAATCATTTTTGAAGTCTTAAGAGGAATACCTCTCCAAAACTATAGTGGCAATTTCTCATCCCCTCCCTCCCTCCCTCACCCCCTCCCCTCCCCTCCTCTCTCATTTGGTACAAAAAAATTGCTTGGCTCAGAGAACTACCCAATAGAGCATCTGATTAAGACTGCTTCATACACCTCCATTGCACATAAACACAGAAAATATTTACTATTTGTCTTTCACAACTACTGTTTCCTGCTTAATAATAGTGATGACTGAATAATTTATTTATTATTCCCCACCAAAACAGAAGTTTTCGGGGATATAGAAATAGGTTCCATCCGTCCATTCTTCTATCTGTTCATTCATCCATCCATCCATAACAATTTTGGACCTTCATATCTCAGTCAGTGGATGTTGGATTTAAATAATCTTTGGTATGCTGATAGCAGACCTTTAGGTCAGTCTAATTGGGGCACAAGGGGCACGGTGGCTCAGTGGTAGACTGTTGGACTTCTATGCTAGAGGTCCCGAGTTCGATCCCCGTCCGGGATGACCCGCGTTGTGTACTTGGGCAAGGCACTTTATCCCGGTTGCTTACATTGGGGCATGATAATGCCATGTACTAAGGCGTACTGCACTTTATCCCAATTGCTTACATTGGGGCACGATAATGCCGTGTACTAAGGCGTACTGCACGTCAATGGTGCACATGTCTTCAACCGCTTTAACCCTGCTTGAGCGGAGCTTGAATAGATTTAGAATTTTGAGGAACTGACAGTTGCTTGTCATTGCTAAGTGGTTCTCTCTGGGTACTCGGCTTCCTCCACCCGAAAAACTCACGGTCACGATTAGCCATTTTGCATAAGTATGTGACCTTAATCCCTAATAAATAAATTGGGGTACAATGGCAAATATGGATGTGGCCTGCATGGTTAGAAAAAAACCACCGGTATTTTCTTCTTGGCGTCTGTTTTAGGTTTTAGGTCCCCATATTAAAATGATAGTTTACAACCCCTTGTTATAGGTCACCATTTTCACTGGTTCCCACCACCCTTTGACGTAAGTTTACTCGACTTACTCGAGAAGACTTCTTAGTTTTAGCCAAAGGCCTATTTGAATGTAAGCTGAAGTATGCATGGCATTTACTGAAAAATGCCACAGACATAAATATAATAGATCTCAAGCTTTAAGTACATGATCATATAGAATTCACCACAGAAAAACAATCACTGTCAACAGTATCATATAGACACTGTCAATGCCGATTACTTTTCTGTGGCGAACTCTGTGGGTTTTTAAAAACTTATTTATCTGTTGCACTGTTTGATTCAAATGTAAACTCTAAGCTATATTACAAGCACCAGGGAAACTTGGCCAAACTATATATTGTCGAAACACTGCAAAACTATGGAAAAAGTTTGAAATTCCACATAATTTGAGTGCAATTACCTTATTTGGGCACAGCGTTTATCATCGTTAGTTGGGAAGAATTTAAAGGCCTGGCTGATAGAACACCATGGGGGAAAAGATATTCACAAGTAACAGGTTTTGTCCATTTTTTTTTTCTAGAGTTATGGGCCTTTTTAGTAAAGCACCTTGGAAGGGGATACCAGTCGCCTTGCACCGTGTTTTTTTTATTGTTTTGGTTCAATGACACTGTCAACAGCCAGGGTCACCTCATATTGGAGAGTTTTATGGGTGTAGGAAGCCAGAGCACCCAGAGAGAAACACAGAGCAGCGGCAAGAGTTCAATACCTTAACCACTGAGTCACCGCACTCCTGATGGCTGAGTAAAAGTGATGGTCAGGATATTTGATTGGAAATAATAGTGATGGCATGTTCCCTCTATTCCTCATGGTCAAATAATAGTCATAGCAGGTCTGTTTTCTCCAGATCTAATAATGGTTGCAACACTTTTATTAGTCCCCTACGGGAACCGTAAGGGGACTATAGGTTTGCACTCCGTCCATCCGTCCGTCCGTCTGTCCGTCTGTCTTAGCGTCTGTCTGTCCGTCTGTCTGTCTGTTTTTTATGTTACCACCTCTCCCTCCAACATGCTTTAAGCTACACCTTTCATATTTGGTACAAGTATAAATGGTTCTGAGGGGATGATGCACGCTCAAAATTTTTTTTTCAAACTCCAAGATGGCGGAATGGCGGCCATTTTTGTTGTGTTTTTTTAAGCTTTTTTTCTCTATTTTCATGTTACCACCCCTCCCACCAACATGGTTCAAGCTACACTTTGCATATTTGGCACATGGATAGAGGGTTGGGAGGGGATGATGCACGTTCAATATTTTTTTTTCAACATCCAAGATGGCGGCATGGTGGCCATTTTTGTTGTGTTTTTTAAGCTTTTTTCTCTATTTTGTGGTTACCACCCCTCCCACCAACATGGTTCAAGCTACACTTTGCATATTTGGCACATGGATAGAGGGTTGGGAGGGGATGATGCATGTTCAATATTTTTTTTTCAAAATCCAAGATGGCGGCATGGTGGCCATTTTTGTTGTGTTTTTAGCTCAACTTGACAAAGTCAAGCTGAGCTATTGCCATCACTTCTCGTCTGTCGGCGTACGTACGTACGTTAGTACATTAGTACGTACGTCCACAATTTCCTTTGGCACACCTCACAGGTCGCATTTAGGATCAGATTACTTTGAAACTTCTTATGCTTGTTTGGGGGTGACCTCTAGATGGGAGCTATTGATTTTCTTCAATTTCCGTCAAAAAATGTTGCCGCGGCCAACGTTCTTAGAACTTAGTTTAGTCAAACCACAATATTTCCCACCCTACAGGGCACATTTATGATTTGATTGCTTTGAAACCCGATACGCTTATTTAGGGTGACCTCTAGATGGGAGCTATCGATTTTCTTCAATTTCTGGCAAAAAATGTTGCCACGGCCAACGTTCGTAGAACTTAGTTTAGTCAGACCTCAATATTTCCCTTTGGCACACCCTACAGGGTACATTTACAATCAGATTGCTTTGAAACCTGGTATGCTTGTTTGGGGAGACCTCTAGATGGGAGCTATCGATTTTCTTCAATTTCTGTCAAACAATGTTGCTGTGGCCAACGTTCTTAGAACTTAGTTTAGTCAGAAGACTCAATATTTCCCTTTGGCACACCCTACAGGGTACATTTATGATCGGATTGCTTTGAAACCTGGCATGCTTGTTTGGGGTGACCTCTAGATGGGAGCTATCGATTTTCTTCAATTTCTGTCAAAAAATGTTGCCGCGGCCAACGTTCTTAGAACTTAGTTTAGTCAAACCACAATATTTCCCTTTGGCACACCCTACAGGGCACATTTATGATTTGATTGCTTTGAAACCTGGTATGCTTATTTAGGGTGACCTCTAGATAGGAGCTATCGATTTTCTTCAATTTCCGGCAAAAAATGTTGCCACGGCCAACGTTCGTAGAACTTAGTTCAGTCAGACCTCAATATTTCCCTTTGGCACACCCTACAGGGCCCATTTATGATCAGATTGCTTTGAAACCTGGTATGCTTGTTTGGGGAGACCTCTAAATGGGAGCTATCGATTTTCTCCAATTTCTGTCAAAAATTGTTGCTGCGGCCAACGTTCTTAGAACTTAGTTTAGTCAGAAGACTCAATATTTCCCTTTGGCACACCCTACAGGGTACATTTATGATCGGATTGCTTTGAAACCTGGCATGCTTGTTTGGAGTGACATCTAGATGGGAGCTATCGATTTTCTTCAATTTCCGTCAAAAAATGTTGCCGCGGCCAACGTTTTTAGAACTCAGTTTAGTCAGACCACAATATTTCCCTTTGGCACACCCTACAGGGCACATTTATGATTTGATTGCTTTGGAACCTGGTATGCTTGTTTGGGGAGACCTCTAGATGGGAGCTATCGATTTTCTTCAATTTCCATCAAAAAATGTTGCCGCGGCCAACGTTCTTAGAACTTGGTTTAGTCAGAAGACTCGATATTTCCCTTTGGCACACCCTACAGGGCACATTTATGATCGGATTGCTTTGAAACCTTTCATGCTTGTTTGGGGTGACCTCGAGATGGGAGCTCTTGATTTTCTTCAATTTCCATCAAAAAATGTTGCTGCTGCCAGCATTCTTAGAACTTAGTTTAGTCAGACCACAATATTTCCCTTTGGCTCACCCTACAGGGCTCATTTATGATTAGATTGCTTTGAAACCTGGTATGCTTATTTACGGTGACCTCTAGATGGGAGCTATCGATTTTCTTCCATTTCCGTCAAAAAATGTTGCCACGGCCAACGTTCTTAGAATTTAGTCTAGTCAGACCACACTATTTCCCTTTTGTACACCCTACAGGGCACATTTATGATCGGATTGCTTTGAAACCTGGCATGCTTGTTTGGGGAGGCCTCTAGATGGGAGCTATCGATTTTCTTCAGTTTCTGTCAAAAAATGTTACCACTGGCAAAAAAAAACTGACATTGGTCCCAATGATCTTCAATTTTGCCATTTCATTTATAACTTACCAAGTTCAAGTTTGTCAAGTTGAGCTACAGTGTCATTGACACTTTCATTTAATCTTTTTTCTCTATTTTATGTTACCACCCCTCACTCCAACATGGTTCAAGCTACACTTTTTATATCTGGCACATGGATAGAGGGTTGTAATGGGATGTTGCACGTTCAATATTTTTTTTCAAAAATTCAAGATGTCGCCTTGGCAACCATTTCTGTTGTGTTTTTTAAGCCTTTTTCTCTATTTTATGTTACCACCCCTCCCTCCAACATGGTTCAAGCGACGCCTTTCATATATGGTACATGGATAAAGGGTTGTGAGGGGATTATCCACGCTCAATATTTTTTTTCAAAATCCAAGATGCTTATGTACTCTAGTGTCTTCTGTGACAAAAACACCTTATGTCACAAAAGCGCCGTAGGGGACTAATACCACCGAGGTGGTCAAACACTTGTTAGACAGTTGAGAGTATGTACATCACATTATAACTGGTACAAACTTGGGGATCACAGACAAGAATAAAACCTGGTACCTTTCATAAAGATAGTCAACCATAAAATCGGGGATTATTCTGCCCTCTTTGGGAAAAGGTCTGGGACCTATATGTGTGCCAGTGAGAAAATTTGCATCAATTGGCGATTCGTTTTGCAGGGCAAAAAACATACAAAGACTAAGAAATTTTACTGTCAAATTGCTTAGAGAACACCAAGAACAATACCTGAGCAATTGCATGTATACTTCAAGTACGTTAGGCCTAAAAAAAATAAAAATCTGTTTCTCAGGCCCTCCCGCATGGTCCTTTTGGCTGCCGCATGCTCTCTTTTTATAACCAATCCAAAAAAATCAAAATCAAATGGTTTATGTCTGATATTTTACCCAAGTTAATAAAATTGTCCCTTGAGTGCAAGAAGGCTTTGCAATGCTTTAGCATTGCAAAGCCTTCTTGCACTCAAGGGATGTAATACACCACAACCCATGCTATTCTGTAGATTATGAGGCCTAAAACATAAAACAAATCAAGAACATGAACATTTTAATGGTAAAGAAATGATTGCAAAAATAAAAAATAAAATAAAAAAATGCCCGCCCGCATGCAATTTTACAAAAAATGACCTGAGAAACAGAAGATCTACTTTGTGAGGCCTTACATACAGTCACATACAATCATGTTCACACAGTCTCTGTAGTCTCTATTAAATTATTTTCATATTACTAAAGATCTTGTCATTTGCCTTTGAATTTAGGGACTTCATTAGGTAAACAATTAAAATTTAATTTATAATTGGTGTCCTGAACTTGGTGGTAATAAGGCCTCAGAAAACCAATGGTTTTCTCTGAAAATGAATGACTATCCAGTTTGGGCACCAGTTGTGCATTAACCCTTTACCCAATGCAGACGATATCAAAATTTATTATTTAAAATATAATTTTTTAAAATTTTTCCAAAAATTTCAACAAAACCATATCATGTGACCCCTCGTTGGAACGAGCTCGATGAGCTCGTTCCAACAAGGGGTCACATGATATGGTTTTGTTGAAATTTTTTGAAAAATAATACTTTTTCAACTGCTGAATTTGCATATTACGCGGACGGATGCGGGCGATTCTTTGGGTAAAGGGTTAAATTTTTGTTTCTTTGAGATTGGGAAATTCCGGGTCAAGAATTAGGAAAAATTATGCCCAAATGTCATTGGGAAAGGGTCCCTGTAGATACCCCAAATTATCCTGGAAAATCTCCAATTTTTTACAGACTTGTTTACAAGAAGATAATTTTATTCAAACACTATTGTTTATTTTCAGATGAGGGTATTGGATGTTGCGGATATATTCTGTTTGCAGTGTCAGTGCTTATGATTATCATCACACTCCCTTTCTCATTATTCATGTGTATTAAGGTGAGTATTAGGCCTTAAAAAGTCTGTCTTAAACATCTGTTTCTCGGGCCCTCCACCATGGTCCTTTTGGCTGCCGCTTGCACCTTTTTTTAAAACCAATACAAACTTAAAAAAATTAAATGATTCGTGTCTGATATTTTACCCAAAGTTGATGAAATTGATAAATGTGTTCCTTGAATGTAAGAAGGCTTTGTAACAGATATGAGAATTTTTGAAAATATTTCTTTTGGTTTAGAAATAAATAAAGAGGTTATTGCCTGGTTTGTTTTATATCGGCCAAGATATCAACCCTCAGTGTCATCACATGACATCAGTCTTTGGTCGCAGACTGATATGAAGCTACCTTGCACTGATATCTCAACCGGTATTAAACTAACCTCTATGTACAGTGCAGTCGCCGTGGACTAGTCACTTTCCACATATGGGCAGTATTTCCACGGCCGCAATAATATTCGATTCCAACCACTTATTACAGGAATAATCATCAAAAGTTTAATTAATGAAGCACCAGGTTACAACCCCATACTTCATTAATTAAAAATTTTGCCGTCGATGATTTTTATTACCTGATAAACACATGCATGGACATCACTACCCACACGAGGATTACGACCCGTCCGTGAAAAAAATTGAGCAGCAAATTAACCAATACAAGGCTAACATGACCTGAAATATCCCAACACTTTGTCAAAAACATTGTACAAATATGGCTGTCACTGAACCAGCTCAATGAGATGGTTCCAATTGCATCCATATTTGTGAGGTTCTATTGATAAATATTGTTTATTTTTTTAGTCGAGTTTTGACGAAGTCAAACTCGACTTATAGTTTGATGAAGTGGCAGGCTGGCAGGCAGGCGTAAACAATTGGTTTCCGGGCAGTAACTTATACCAGAGGTTACCTTATAGGAAGGGAAGACACCTATTGATTTCGGAGTCTGTGACTCCAAGGTCATGGTCACTGTTACTATAAATAGAATATTTTGTGACAAATTGGCTTCCGGGCAATAACTTTAGTTCTATTTGACACACCTTTACCAAACTTGTACCAGAGGTTACCTTATAGGAAGGGAAGACACCTATTGATATCGGAGTCTGGGACTCCAAGGTCAAGGTCACTGTTACTATAAATAGAATATTTAGTGACAAATTGGTTTCCGGGCAATAATTTTAGTTCTATTTGAAGCACCTTTACTAAACTTATACCAGAGGTTACCCTATAGGAAGGGAAGACCACTATTGATTTCGGAGTCTGGCACTCCAAGGTCAAACTCACTGTTTCTACAAATAGCTTATTTCTTCAGAATTTAATGTCAAAACTCGACTTCTGAATCTGTGATCCTCTTGCTGGATTTTTTTAAATTATCAAATTTAGTTTATATATGCCAATGACACTGCGGCTTAACTTGCCTGTGAATAGTCTTTGATGAAAAGGATAATGTTCAATGTTTCTGAAAGGATTATGAAGTAAGACAAGAATTGTGATAATTGGGAATATGTCAAGTTCTGTACCCTACATGATATGTTTTCAACAAGAATAATTTGAGGTGTAGACAGTACTAAAGAATTGAGGCCTGGTTTGATGTAACCCTCACAGTTAACGTATGTCAACCAATGTTACCAAGTTACAGTAAAATCATTAAAAAAACTTACCTGTGGAGTGTGGTATAAGAATTAGGTCTGAAGCTTGGGGCCTCGTATGGCTCTCATGGTTGATTGATCTGAACCAAAATGGGAAATCCATCCAGACATTCCTTTGGAAATCCATCTGGACATCACAACACCAAGTGAGGCCCTCACTGTTGATCAATATGTCCAATTTAGCCCAAAATACATGTAGGATGTTCTCATCTAGTCATCAGACCAAGTCATACTACCGAGATTCAATGAAATTGCTTCATAAATACGACCCTTAAACTATGGTAAATAAAGACTTTACGATTTGAACCCGCACAGCTGTCACAGTTGACAGATCATGACCAAACCAACATGCTCTCATTTAGACATCATACAGAAAGAAAGGATGTTCCATGTTTATGAAAGGATTATTAAATACGACAAGAATTGTAACAATTGACAATACTTTAAGTTCTGTACTTTATAGTTTATGTAATCAACAAAAATAAGAGGTGTAAACTGTAAAAAGGAATTTAGTCTGGAACTCATGCAAACCTCATGGTTGACCAATCTCAACCAATACAGGGCTACAGGATGAAATAACTAGATATCACACCGAGTCATCCTACCAAATTACAATGAAATCCCTTCATAAATACGACCTCTAGGCTGTGCTAAAAGAATCTAGGTCACATGCCCAAACAGCAATAATTGTTGACCTCAGTTTTTTTTTTCACGCGAATCCTAGCAGAGGAATAGCAAGACTCTACATGGATTCTCGCTGGCTTTGTTACATGAATCTTTGCATGAATAGATTCGCTAAGCTCTGAACTAGGAATTTAACCAATTCAGTATTGTTGAACAGAGCTTATTGAGTTATGTCAAACAAGATTGAATTGGGTAAATTCTCTGTTGCATTGTGGGTAAATTTGCTGCTTAATATTTAGTGTTCAACCGATGATCGGAACAGGCCACCACAGTCGTCCGATTGTGAGCAATCAGATGACAACGGCTCCTGGAACATTGGTTCAACCAATTGTTGCCAAGCATTTTGTGATGATTCATTAACTGCATTTTATTATCTTCTGCAATTGTTCAATTGTTAAAAGTAAAATGATGTCAGATTGATACCATTCACTAAAGTTGAGAAACAACCCCAATGTGTATTCTTAATTTCTTTTTATGGGATATACAAGTTAAACGACATGTAAAGCTTACAATTGAGCGCACTTGAGGCAATCGCCTGTTCATACCAGAAAAGTGAAGGTTGCACTCCATTGACTCCGGTCACAGTAAAATTACCAGTCGTATGCACTTGGGCTGTAAACGTGTCTCCGAGCGCCACGTTTACCACCCAAGTATGAGCGACTGGTAATTTTACAGCAACACCTGTCAATGAAGTTTAACACTGTGAAAAATGTTCAGTTTAATTGAGTTCTTTTGAGCCTTGATTTGCTAGTAGTGCTCGGTATTACAATCAGAATCAGAATCGGCCGATTGTGAGCTCAAATAATCGGTAAATGATCGGCGACCATTTTTGGTAATTGGTTGAACACTATTGATATTTATGTACAAGCCAGAAAATAAGCAGACTGTCATCTGCAAAATGAGGTCCCCAGAGGGTGAATTTGGTGATGCTACCCTGCACAGCAGGGTAGCATCACTAAATTTACCCTCTGTGAATCTCAGGCTGAATCAGGGTCTCAAAACTAAACAGAAAGAGGTACCCAGAAGATAAATTGGCCCATTGTATGGGGTAGCATCATCAAATTCATCCTCTGAGGACCTCATTCAGCAAATGTCAGACGGCTTATTTTCAGGCCTGTTTATGCATTTTTTTTGACAGTGAACAGTACAGTAGATTAAATAGGTAAATTGATTTGTGTACCTAAGATGTGTTGAGTACTCCTTGAATTTAATTTCTTCCAGGGTGTATGAATCTGTGAAACTTAAATATGGGTTGAAGTGAGGGAATTGAATGCATTTAACAATGGTTAATGTCAACTCCATATCTGTTCAAGTGGACCCTATTCAGACTAACTTCTTACTAGTATAACAAGTATGGTATTCACCTGACACCATTTTTGAAAAAAACCTATAGACATGTGACACATTCCATAAATTCAGTTGTGGATTGTAAAAATCTATATAACCATGAACACAGTTTATGTACACAATAATGTATTTATGATCAATAAACATGGACAATCCATTAAAGATCTATTTATAGTATCACATATTTATTGCACTTTGTGCAAGGCATTTAAAATCCTACATTTCTTGTTCTTCAAGTTATTGTTATAGGTTTATTTTGTAATGAATGTTGAGATTGTCAGTACATCAGGTCTCTGTTGAACTACAGAAAAGTTGTTTTCACTTCACTTCACTAACATGGGAGTACAGTGGATCAGTTGTTATGGCATTGTACTTCAATCTGAAGGGTCTATGGTTCGATCCCCTCCAGTGGTAACTGCGTTGTGTCCTTCGGCAAGCTGCTTAATCCTTAATGGCCTATTTCCAACTTTTATGACCTCAGAACAGGTGCCCTTAACATGCCATCATGAGGAGGTCCTATTGACAACAGATAAATTAGGTAGGCACTGGTTTCCAGTTAAGTCTTGGCTGTCAGTACATCAGGTCTCTGTTGAACTACAGAAAAGTAGATTTCACTTCACTTCACTTCACTAACATGTCCAGGTCTTTAAAGGTTAATCCTGTTTGCTCATTTAGGGACACAGTGGCTCTGTGTGCTAGGGCATACAAACACATCTATGGTGCTCTTGTCATCAACCAATGCTAATCCTGTTTATGCCTAGTTAGTATGATAGGGAGTCTGACAGTTACTCGCAACTGTTCTCAGTGGTTCTCTCTGGGGACTCCGACTTTCTCCACCTGTAAAACTGTCCGACATGAAGTGACCCCAGCCATAAAGAGTGTTGTTAACCCTTTACCCAACGCAGACGATACCAAAATTAATTATTTCAATTATCATTTTTTCAAAAAAATTCAACAAAACCATATCATGTGACCCTTCGTTGGAACGAGCTCATTCCAATGAGGGGTCACATGATACTGTTCTGTAGAAATTTTTTGAAAAATAATATTTTTTCAACTGCTGGATTTGGATATTACGCGGGCGGATGCAGGCGTTTCGTTGGGTAAAGGGTTAAACCCAATAAAGAAGAAAGAAGTAAAGAAAGACTTCACTAAAAAGCGCGTCAGATGGGGAAATACGGTTGATACGGATAGATACAGATGACCATCCTTATCTATCCGCAGACATCCATATCTGACCGCAGACATCCGTATCATCCGTATCAATCCGTGTGAAAACGTATCACGAAGCGCACAATATGAAAAAAGTTTTGAAAATTTCTAAACTTTTTTTCATCCATGTGCAGATGGCCAATCTGCACAAAATCTGTATTAATTCATGTTAATACGTATCTCATCCGCATCAGATACGGATAAATACTGTGGAAAAGGGAGTCTACCAATGCATGGTTTGATACCACAAAGTACAGACTTAATACGGATAAAATACGTTTAGATACGTTTTTTTCTGCGGATATAGGTATGGCCGCAGAGTGACACGCATACATCCATATCTATCCGTATTTATCCGCAGACCATCAGTATCTCTGTATTATATGCCTATTTCCCCAAAATACGTGGTATTTTCACGGTTCGGAGAGGGGGGGGGGGGGGGCGAGATTTATTATACGTATCTCCATCCGCAAGGCCATCCGTATCCCTGTCTGACGCGACTGTAACATAGTAGTCACTTAGTAGTGCTTAACCCTTAACCCAACCTAATGGTCAAATAGGTCTGGCATTCTTTAGGAGTGCTACATGCCTACTGTATGCCTAAAAAAATTGTGGAGGGCAATTTTTTGCACCACTTGATTTTCTGGAATGCCAGACTTGTTTGGGACTGCCTTTAAAATCTATTATCAGTTGTCAATGTTGCATTGATTCGCAATAATTAATGACCCAATAACATTTCGATACATTTTTAGCTCAACTTTGGCGAAGCCAAATTTGAGGTATTGCCGTTGTTACCCATCGTCCATCTGTCTGTCCGCCGTGCCATACACACAGCTCGGGCTAGAGGCTGTTTTTATGAACCGATCTTTACGAAACTTCTTGGGTACCTTTGTTATCACCGTGGGACAAGAACGAGTGTTTTGGGGTCCGGTCTGAAATTCAAGTTGGCCACTTTCAGCCATTTTGTACAAAATTAGGTGCAATCAGATTTTTGTGCAGAATTTCCATATGAAAGCTCTGATTTGAATAATTTTTTGTATGAATGTTTAGTACCATGGGATACATCGCATATAATACGTGTTTTTTTCTCGTGTGTAAATTATGCAAATTAGGCTAACTTTGATGTATTTTGTGTTACTTTCAGTACTAAGTGCAAATGCCAATATGCCTCGGGCTAGACACCATATTTATGAACCTATCTTTACGAAACTTCTTGGGTACCTTTGTTATCACCGTGGGACGAGAACGAGTGTTTTGGGGTCCAGTCTGAAATTCAAGATGGCCGCTGGCAGTCCTTTTGTACAAGATTAGGTGCAATCAGATTTTTGCGCAGAACTTCCATATGAAAGCTCTGATTTGAATCATTTTTGTGTGAATGTTTAGTACCATGGGATACATCACACAGGTTTTTTTCTCGTGCATAAATTATGCCAATTCGACTAACTTTGATCTCTTTAGTGTTACTTTCAGCACTGTAACTGCAAATGCCAATACGGCTCGGGTTAGAGTCCGTATTTATGAACTGATCTTTACAAAACTTCTTAAGTACCTTTGTTATCACTGTACGACGAGAACGAGTGGTTTTTGTGCGGTCCAATATTCAAGATGGCCACCAGCCTCTAGCAGCCATTTTGTACTTTACTTAGTGCAGTCAGTTTTTTGTACAGAACTTCTGTATGAAAGTTCTGATTTGAATAAATTTTTGTATGAATGTTTATTAACATGGAATACATCACATATAATACAGGTTTTTTTCTCGTGCAGAGATTATGCAAATTAGATGAACTTTGATTTATTCAGTGCTACTTATACACAGTAAGTGCACATGTCAATACGGCTTGGGCTAGAGTCTGTATTTATGAGCCGATCTTCACGAAACTTCTTGGGGTACCTTTCTTATCACCTCGTGACAGGAACTAGTGTTTTGGGGTGTCTTTGTTATCACTGTTCTATGAGAACAAATATTTTGGGGTTCAGTCAGACCCACTCTGGGACTCAAGATTTCTTTTCTAGTTTAGCTAGTATCTAACTGTCACCCCACTTTTACAAAACTTTACCTATATATTTGTTACAGGCTACGGTCAGCATTTTTGTACAGACCGTTACAATACTTTACATGTACCCTTGTTATCAGGTCATTACCTAGATGTTTGTCATTGCTGTGTCACATACTACCGGTATACATGTACATGTCTTAAACAAGTGGAGCTGCAGTGGGAGGGGTCATGTGCCCCCTGGCTCCACCACCCCTGGATCAACCTTAAAAAGGTGGTGGGGGGAGGGGGGGGGAGGTGGGGGCTAGTGATAGACCTAAAAAAATTGAAAAATAAATATTTATTTTGGGGGCTGACCTTGCATTTTGCCACTAAATTTAATGAAATCATGCCACAATAACACAGAGTTGGCCCCAAAAGTCCATTTCGGGGACCTAATGGGAAGATCCAATGTTCTGTATTTCAAAATGCAAGGCCTGCCCTTCAAAACTTGTGAACATTGCTGTGCAGGGCTTTTATTTCATCTAAATTTGGTAACACATGTTAGCCCTTTACCCAACACAGCTTTTTATATCCCCAGCGGGGGGTATATAGGATTTCCTTGTCTGTCTGTCCGTCCATCAGTACATCTGTCCATTCTCACAAGAGAAACATCTCGCGATCTGCCCAAAGGTACACTGTGTGTCTAATTTGCATGTGTGGCTAACCACACTTGCAAACATGTATAAAAAGACTCTATGTGGCTAAATATGTGCTCTCAGTGCATGTTCTTAAATTAGACACACAAGTTATGGCATGTTATGGATATCATGTTCTCACAAGAGGTACGTTATTTTCGTTATGTGGTAATCTGTTAGCTTATAGGTACATTGTGTGGTTACGTTTGGTAGCCACAAAGTGTTATGGACTTAATTACCCACACAATGTATCTTTGTTGTTTTGTTGGTCAGTCCATCCGTCCATCTGTCCGTCCGTCCCAAAATTCAATCTTGAATAACTTAAAAAGTACCTGATTGAGTGACTTGATATTTGGTGTGCAAGTGTATCTTATTGCTGTATACCATTGTGAAATGCAGGTATCGTTCGAGATTTTTTTTACCAGAGTTACCTTTGTGGACTTTGGAATTTGTCTGCCTTGAAATTAATTCATGAATAACTTGCAGAGTATTCAGTGGAATGACCTCATATTTCATGTGCAATTCTATCGTCCATCAGTCTGTCCGTCCAGCCATCCAGAAATTCAGTCAAGAATAACTTGTAAAGTACTTGGTTGAGTGACTTGATATTTGGTATGCATGTTTATCCTGTTGCTGTATGCCCATAGTTTATGGACTTAGAAGTTGTATATACCCAAAAACTGTATCATATATAGTCAGGCTTGCATTGTTAAATAAGCGGGAGTATCTATTTGTGTCACTATATGGTGACACTTTATTTTTCTTTTCTGAGTATCAAAATGAAACACCTATACAATGTGCGGACATATTTTTAAAAATCGACTTGATAGCAATCTTTATTTTGGGTTGGCCTGCACATTGCAGGGGTATTTTGCTAGTTTTGCTTTCGAACAGATCTAGCTCAAGGGGAGCCTTACTAATCACTTTCTGTCCGTCGTCCGTCGTCGTCCGTCCGGCGTTAACTTTACATTATCGACTTCTCCTCCTAAACCACTAGCCCAATTTTATTCAAATGTTGGCTAAATGTTTATTACCTAATGCCAATTCAGATTTGTTCAAATGAAGTTGCCCCTCTTCCTGGGTGGTGCCACGCCCCCAAGGGGCACCAAAATCTTTGTAAATCTTCTTCTCATGAACCAGCAGTAGCAGAGACTTGATATTTGGTGTGCAGCTTCCATTTGAGGTGTAGACTCAGATTTGTTCAAGAGAAGTTTGTGGGGCTATACTTGGCGTCGTTATGGGAGGGGCAAAATTTTTTGCCCTGCCCAAAATTTCTATTTTCCCGGAGAGGCTGATTTGAACCAAATTTTATGTGAGGGCTTATTGGGTCATGAGTACTTGATTTATGCAAAAAAAAATTTCCCCCAGTCCCGTGGGAACCGCAGGAGCTAAAAATAGAAAAAATTTAAAACGCCCATATCTCCAAAACTGCACGGCACTGAGAATTTTTATTTGGTGTGCAGCTTCCGTAGGACCAACAGAAAGGATTGGTAAAAAAAAATTGCCATCGCTTTTATCATAGGGTACAGTTTCAGGACTTTGAAAAAGTGCTGAGTCAGCACTTTTTAACACTGTAGGCAATGGGAAAAACATTAAAAAATCTTCTTCTCCAGATCCAGCAGGCAGAATCTTTTGATATTTGGTATGCAACATTGTAGGGTGGATCTGATTCAAGTTTGTTCAAATCGGCCCCCTGGGTTCATATTTGGGCTCAGTATAGGAGCCCGATTTCGAACTTAGTGCATTTCAGGCAAATTTCTTAAAAAATCTTCTTCTCCAGATTGAGCAGGCAGAATCTTTTGATATTTGGTATGCAACATTGTGGGGTGGATCTGATTCAAGTTTGTTCAAATCGGCCCCCTGGGTTTATATTTGGGCTCAGTATAGGAGCCCAAATTTGAACTTACTGCATTTCAGGCAAATTTCTTTGAAAATCTTCTTCTCCAGATCCAGCAGGCAGAATCTTTTGATATTTGGTATGCAACATTGTAGGGTGGATCTGATTCAAGTTTGTTCAAATCGGCTCCCTAGATTCATATTTGGGCTCACTATAGGAGCTTGAATTCGAACTTTGTGCATTTCAGGCAAATTTCTTCAAAAATCTTCTTCTCCAGATCCAGCAGGCAGAATCTTTTGATATTTGATATGCAACGTTGCGGGGTAGATCTGATTCAAGTTTGTTCAAATCGGCCCCCTGGATTCATATTTGGGCTTACTATAGAAGCCCGAATTCGAACTTAGTGCATTTCAGGCAAATTTCTTTAAAAATCTTCTTCTCCAGATCCCGCAGGCAGAATCTTTTCATATTTGGTAAGAAACATTGTGGGGTGGATCTGATTCAAGTTTGTTCAAGTCGGCCCCCTGGGTTAATATTTGGGCTCAGTATAGGAGCCCGATTTCGAACTTCGTGCATTTCAGGCAAATTTCTTAAAAAATCTTCTTCTCCAGATCCAGTAGGCAGAATCTTTTGATATTTGGTATGCAACATTGTAGGGTGGATCTGATTCAAGTTTGTTCAAATCGGCCCCCTGGGTTCATATTTGGGCTCAGTATAGGAGACCGATTTCAAACTTAGTGCATTTCAAGCAAATTTCTTAAAAAATCTTCTTCTCCAGATCGAGCAGGCAGAATCTTTTGATATTTGGTATGCAACATTGTGGGGTGGATCTGATTCTAGTTTGTTCAAATAGGCTTCCTAGATTCATATTTGGGCTCACTATAGAAGCTCGAATTTGAACTTAGTGCATTTCATGCAAATTTCTTAAAAAATCTTCTTCTCCAGATCCAGCAGGCAGAATCTTTTCATATTTGGTAAGCAACATTGTGGGGTGGATCTGATTCAAGTTTGTTCAAATCGGCCCCCTGGGTTTATATTTGGGCTCAGTATAGGAGCCCAAATTTGAACAGTGCATTTCAAGCAAATTTATTAAAAAATCTTCTTCTCCAGATCCAGCAGGCAGAATCTTTTGATATTTGGTATGCAACATTGTGGGGTGGATCTGATTCAAGTTTGTTCAAATCGGCTTCCTAGATTCATATTTGGGCTCACTATAGAAGCTCGAATTCGAACTTAGTGCATTTCAGGCAAATTACTTAAAAAATATTCTTCTCCAGATCCAGCAGGCAGAATCTTTTGAAATTTGGTATGCATCATTGTGGGATGGATCTGATGCAAATGTGTTCAAATCGGCCCCCTAGATTCATATTTGGGCTTACTATAGAAGCTCGAATTCGAACTTGGTGCATTTCAGGCAAATTTCTTAAAAAATCATCTTCTCCAGATCCAGCAGGCAGAATCTTTTGATATTTGGTATGCAACATTGCGGGATGGATCTGATTCAAGTTTGTTCAAATCGGCCCCCTGGATTCATATTTGGGCTCACTATAGAAGCTCGAATTCAAACTTAGTGCATTTCGAGCAAATTTCTTCAAAAATCTTCTTCTCCAGATCCAGCAGGCAGAATCTTTTGATATTTGGTATGCAACATTGCGGGGTGGATCTGATTCAAGTTTGTTCAAATCGGCCCCCCTGGATTCATATTTGGGCTTAATATAGAAGCCCGAATTTGGACTTAGTGCATTTCGGGCAAATTTATTAAAAAATCTTCTTCTCCAGATCGAGCAGGCAGAATCTTTTGATATTTGGTATGCAACATTGTGGGGTGGATCTGATTCAAGTTTGTTCAAATCAGCTTCCTAGATTCATATTTGGGCTCACTATAAAAGCTCGAATTCGAACTTAGTGCATTTCAGGCAAATTTCTTAAAAAATCTTCTTCTCCAGATCCAGCTTCAGAATCTTTTCATATTTGGTAAGCAACATTGTGGGGTGGATCTGATTCAAGTTTGTTCAAATCGGCCCCCTGGGTTTATATTTCGGCTCCGGTATAGGAGCCCAATTTTAACTTAGTGCATTTCAGGCATATTTCTTAAAAAATCTTCTTCTCCAGATCCAGCAGGCAGAATCTTTTGATATTTGGTATGCAACATTGTGGGGTGGATCTGATTCAAGTTTGTTCAAATCGGCCCCCTGGGTTTATATTTGGGCTCAGTATAGGAGCCCAAATTTGAACTTAGTGCATTTCAGGCAAATTTCTTTGAAAATCTTCTTCTCAAGATCCAGCAGGCAGAATCTTCTGATATTGGGTATGCACCATGCTTAGGGGGGTGAGATTCAAGTTTGTTCAAGCCAAGTCCCTGGGTTCATATTTGGACTCACTGTGGTAGCCTGAATTATAACTTAGTTCAAAATGAGGAATTTTCTTTAAAAATCTTCTTCAGATCCAGCAGTCGGAATGTTTTGATATTTGGTATGCAGCATCCTTAGGGGGTGAGATTCAAGTTTATTCAAGCCATATCCCTAGGTCCATATTTGGACTTACTGTGGGAGCTTGAATTGTAACTTAGTTCAAAATGAGGACTTTTCTTTAAAAATCTTCATCTTCAGCCATGTCCCCTAGGTCCATATTTGGACTCACTGTGGGAGCTCGAATTGTAACTTAGTTCAAAATGAGGACTTTTCTTTAAAAATCTTCTTCTTCAGATCCAGCAGTAGGAATGTTTTGATATTTGGTGTGCAGCATCCTTAGGGGGGTGAGATTCAAGTTTGTTAAAGCCAAGTCCCTGGGTTCATATATGGGCTCCCTGTGGGAGCCTGAATTATAACTTAGTTCAATATGAGGAATATTCTTTAAAAATCTTTTTTTTTTAGATCCACTGGTCAGAATCTTTGGATATTTGGTATAAGCTTTTCTTAGGAGGAGCAGATGCAACTTGTTGAAATCAATTCTCTGGGTTGATATAAATTTAGGCTACCCTTGGGGCCTCTTGTTAAAATATCAATTGAATTTGATAATTTTTAAAAAAATAAACAGTATTTATCAATAAAACCTTACAAATATGGATGCCATTGTAACTGGCTCATTATATTGGTTATAGCCTTGTATTGGTTAATTTGCTACTGCTATGTTAAGGAAAGGGGTAAATTGATATAATTCTTTTCATGCTAATCCAAGCAAAGGTGCAGTAAGAATATACATGGATTTTTGCTGGTTTTGTTCCATGATTGTTTGCGTGAATCAATTCTCTGATTCTCATCGAAATATAAGCCCTGCTATGCTGGAAAAATAGACCTAGAAAACCATTGTGTTTGAATGCTGGTGTGAATTTTTGTTTTTTACATGTACTTTTATGAGCATTGGCAAAGGTTTACTCCATAATTTAATGCACAGGTGTATTGACAAGCTCCATTTATGTCACAATCATTAAAAACATGTTTTTAAATACATGTACATGGAGAACACTGTTGTTAAGGATAGGACTATAGGAATTTCATTTGCTTCATGCATGATAAGTTTGAATCATTCATTGAGTTACTGATGTTGCCTGTGTTTCCAGAGTGGCTGGAGAGAATGGTGTGCTATTACACTTACATGTGTACAGTACACAACACAACAGGCGTAGTCTCATACATTAATTCTTGGGTATGTAATAGCTCAGGCCCGCCCTACACCCACCACCACATACTACTTGAACTGAAATGGAGAAGTCAAAACTCCCTACCCACATGTTACAAGGCTAGGTTCTGACACCTGATATATTTTTAACTGGTAGAGTACTAAATTATTTTTTCAAATATAGTTTAACCCTTTATCTAACATAGTGACCAAAAATGGCCAGAAAATTTACCAGAATAAGCCTACTACAGACTAAAATATCTTGTAAGCTTCTCAATAAAAGCATACAAATATGGATATCATTAGAACCAGCTCGACGAGCTGGTTCTAATGATATCCATATTTGTATGCTTTTATTAAAAAATTGTGAAATTTGTTTGTGAAAAATGTGAAATTTAATTTATTTTAAAAAAATACTTATAATATAATTTTTTTTCAAAGATACATGTACACATCTCTTTCTACCAGGAAAGAGAGCCTTAGGCTATCATGATTTTGTTCACAAATAATAGTTTTGTTAAAATTCACCAATAACGTGTATGAAATCAATTTTATTTGAGCATTTATCTCTCTCACCATGTGAACAAAAAGCTTGAGGCACTAAAGTTGCTTTCAGCACTTTTCAATAGAGCCATGATACTGGGTTCTAGCACTCAACCAGTTAATTTTCAGAAGAAGTAAAGGTTTCGATTGTGAATTTGGATACTTTAAAGTCATTTAAGTCCAATAGGCTTATATATACATGATTTTCCAGAGTTTTTTTAATAAATTTTGCCTGACTATTTTGTTTTAATAAACTGATTTGAAAGTTTTTGCACATTTTAGGTACTCTATGAATCATTTAAGGAAATGCCATTTACAGCAATAAAGAGAAACAAAAGTCGCGACATCGACGCTGTAGCTGCGGCGGGTGGTGCAATCTCACAAAATTCTAAGTTCATCAAGGGCCATAACTCCAAGAAAAATATTTGGAACAACACATGCATTGAACAGTGGCTAGACATCAATAAGATACACTTACATTCCATCAAGTATTTCAAAAGTTATTGAGTTTTGAAACTCGTTGGTCACAGACAAACTTGTTGGTCACAGACAGAGCGACAGACAGACCGACAGACAGACAGACCGACAGACTGACATTGCCACTTATAGAGCTGCTAGTCGCAGCTAATAAAAATTTGCTGATGTAAGTCGGTAAATTGACAATTCCAGGGTATGAAATTTGGTGTGAACAGATTTTTACCCGGAGGTCCATTGGCTGAAACATTGCTTGTGCACAGGCCATATGTACAGAATTTGACAGCCCTACTATGGTCATAACGTGTAGATTAATGCGCAAATCGACATGCTATTTGTGCTCATTTCATGACAGGACTTTTAGTTTTAACTGTATGCAGATGGCTCAGGGAGATCCTCAAATCAAAACTGCCCCTCACTGACTAAGAACAATCTCATAGTTCTCAACACTTTTATATCAACAGAAATGTGTGCAACTGATGCCCAGAAAAGTCTCAAGTAGCATATTTTAGAGCATATAATATTATAAAAATCCCACTCATTATCAGGAAGGATGTGGACCGAAGACTTTGTAAGACTCCTTGGGGTGGGGGGGGGGGGGGGGGGGGGGGAGGGGGAGGGGAGGGAGCATGGCTGTGAATTAGCATCCAGGCTGTCATTGTCTTCCCCAAATTCATTGTCAACCAATTTCAATTCATTCAGAAAGGGTTTTCAATAGCTCACTAGGTGGAACCAAGGCAGGCCGATGTGTGCAGGAGTGATGGCATGCAAGAGCGACCGCTCGCCTTATAAACGAAAGACAAGGTATGAATTTTTCTTCAAATCTAGTCCTGGCTGCTTCACAGCAGCCACGACTAGATTTGTGTGAAAATGTCTTGAAAATACTCAGCGGATTAAGTGTTAAGTGGGACTTAGTCATCTTGACCCTTTACATAATGAAAATGGCTGCATCTGCCCATGTAATTAACAGAAGTGAACTTTTGGGGGGGAAAAAACAAAAATTATTTTTCAAAATGTTTCAACGAAACCATACATGTATGTGACCCCTCATTCAAATGAGCCCGTTGAATTCTGCATGCAGGTATTACCCAGTCTTTCGGTTATAAGGCAAGCCGTCGCTCTTGCATGCCACCACTCCTGCACACATCGGCATGCATTGGTACCGTCAATTAATACTCAGTCTTTCGTTTATAAGGCGAGCGGTCGCTCTTGTATGCCATCACTCCTGCACACATTGGCATGCCTTGGTTCGGTCATTTAATACCCATCCTTTGATTATAAGGCAAGCAGTCGCTCTTGCCTGCCATCACTCCTGCACGCATCGGCATGCCTTGGTCCCATCAATTAATACTTGGTCTGTTGATTATAAGGCAAGCAATTGCTCTTGCATGCCATCACTCCTGCAAACATAGCCATGCCTTGGTTCTGTCAGTTACTACCCAGCCTTTCGATTATAAGGCGAGCAGTCGCTCTTGCATGCCATCACTTCTGCACACATCGGCATGCCTTGGTTCCACCTAGCGAGACATTGAAAATCCTTTCCTAATGAATTGGCTGGCAGACATTGACAGCCTGGATGCTAATTTACAGCCATGCCCCCTCCCCCCCCCCCCCCCCCCCCCCCCCACACCCGCACCACACTGGAACAATTGAAATAAACATATTCCAGTTAGAGGGATTACAAGCCACATGAATGTTATTGAGGCGAAATTGAGAAGACAGTTTTATTGTATCAGATATCAATTAAAGATGAGCAATTTTCAAATTTCATATCCGTTCCAGTTTTGGTTTCATACAAAAAGTCGGGTTTTCAGTTTCGGTTTTCATTGCACAAGCATAATACATTGCATTTGCATATCAGAAGCTGTATTTGGCACCAGTCACTGTCAGGGCAAACGCATCTGTGTAATAGCCTATACCGGTACTCTGATTTTATTAGCACAATGTATTTGCATAAATTATCTCAATACTTTCAAGTTTGAGAAAAATGATTTTTGCCTTGAGTGTTGCAAAATTAGCCCCCACCCTCAAATACCTGTGTTTAACCCGACATACCTTAAAAAATTATGCCGACCATAAAAATTTTATGGAGTAAAAGTTGCTCATATTGGTCATAGTAACCCTGAATTTCCATCCAACTTCAACTGTGATTTTGATGCTGGCTTTGGAGTTCAAGCTTTCAAAATTATATGTAGAAATAAATATATTTGTCATTATAAATGAGAAACAAGTGACAGGTTTCAGTTCTGCAAAGGAAATCGCATTTGATAACAGGGCTTATATTTCGTCTAAATTTGTGAGAATCCATTTGGATTCTCGTGAAAAGGGTTGCGAGAATCCATACCTATTATGAGTGTCCCAGGATCCCATGACGCCACCAAGGTTGAACCACTGTTGTATATTGATAACCTTTTACCCAACACTCCTTTTTAATTTTTAAAACTAAATTTGATAATTTTTAAACAATAAATAATAAATAAATGATAAAATAATTAAATGAACTTATAATAATTATTTACCAATAAAATCTTACAAATAATTATTTACCAATAAAATCTTACAAATATGGCTGTCGTTGGAACCGGCTCAATGAGCCGGTTCCAATGACAGCCATGTCTGTAAGATTTTATTGACAAAGTGTCAGGATATTTCAGGTCATGTTAGCCTTTTATTGGTTAAATTGTTGCCGCTGTGTTAGTTAAAGGGTTAAATTGACTTAATTTTTTTCACGCGAATCCTAGCAGAGGTGCCGCAAGAATCTACATGGATTCTCGCCGGTTTTATTGCGCGAATGTTTGTGCGAATCGATTCTCGGATTCTCGTCGAAATATAAGCCCTGGATAAACAGATGAATGATTAAACCATGATGTGTAAGAACTAAGAAGTAATTTTGCCGCCTGTTTCCGTGGTAAATGCCATGCTCAAACACAATACCATGTAGTGCTGCTGTTCTGAAAAAGGAGTATTGCGACTGTGAAGTTTGAAAACAGGGTTAACTTTAGGTTGTTTCTCTCTTTATTCTGAGAAGTGAAGACTGATTAGAGTTTTTCAACATTGAAGTAGAAAACCACGACCATCCGTTTTATGTAATTGTTTCGGTTTCGGTTTTGATAACAAAACTGAACCAAATTTTCGGTTAAACGCCCATCTCTAATATCAGTTGCTCAAAATAAAAAATTCTTGAATAACTGAAAAATCTTCCATTTGCAGGGCTCAATTTAATCACAAATTTACTATCCATTTGGGAAAAATTATTTTTCAAAATGTTTCGCTCGTTGAGTTCGTTCCAGTGAAGGGTCACATGATATGATTTCGTTGAATTTTTTTAAAACATTTGAAAAAAAGTAAAAACAGTTTGAATCGTGAGAATCGTAATGGGTTAACAATGAATTGTACATGCAGGACTATATTGAATTACTAATCAAATCATCGCAGCACTATTTTGAAATTCCAATCAAATCAAGTCATCACCAATATACAGTGTCATGACTTAATTTTAATGAACATACAAGACGGGAAATAGGCAGACTGTCATCTTCAGAATGAGGGTTAATTTCCTAATGTTACCCTGCACAGCAGAGATATATCATTAACTTCACCCTCTGTGAACCTCAATCTGAATCTAGGTCTCTCTCCTAAAAGGGCTTTAGATTGGTCTAATTTGGGGACACTGGATTCAAGTCAAAAATGTCCCCAAAATATGAGAAACTTCATGATTAGTCAATTTAGATACAAATAGAATATAATACAGGGCTTTCTAAGACCTATTTTGCATGATGCAAAAGTATTTCTTAACAAATATCTTCATTTTAGAATGTTTCAACAAGCTGTTGGCAGTCAGCTCCTAATTAGGGAACACCCTTCACCTGCTTGAATTTTGGACCCAAGCAGAAAGAGGAACCCTGAGGATAAATTGGGGTATTCTAGCCCACTGTATGGGATAGCATCAGCAAATTCACCCTCTGGGGACCTCCATCTGCAGATGACAGCTTATTTCCAGGCTTCGGGCTTGGGGACATACAAGAAAATATTTGTAGGTCTGTTAGCTTAAGTACATATACTTGTATCCAGGCTGCTCAAAGAATATCTGTAAATATTTCATTGAATTGTTTCATCATATTGATGGATGCAGCTTCGGTTGATTTGAGATGCACACCTGAGACAACTATACAAGAAAAATGAATTCAAGCATAACAATAAACACGCTTTATCATGCACTCTAATGGGTGTTATATTGTGTAATACCAGCTATAGCTTGTATTAAAATCAATAATATCTTTGGCAGTGTGGTTGCATTTCAAAAAAAATGTTTTTTTGCCAATGTGCTGTACACCTACATGTATATTGTATTCGAAAACTAGGTCAGCAGAAATTTAATACCTTAATAAATTTTTAACCTCCTCCATACTGCAGTGGAACCCTGTTAATGGAATAGCCACTTTGCCAATGAAAATGATTTAACAGGAGTATTCACTTAACTGGTAAAGTGCTGAGTTTTTTCTGACAACAAATCAAAGCTCATCATATACTGCTCTATTACATTTAATTGGATAGTGCCTTAAAGGCACTATCCAATTAAATGTCAGAGTGCAAGGTATTGTATAAAAAATCTGATCCATATCAGGGACAATAAAGGCTTCCTCAGGCAGAATGTAGCTACAGACAGTTATTGCCTGTCACTTTTAGTAAAGCCCAAAATAGGGCTTCCAGCACTCTACCAGTTAACATGGATTGTCAGGGCTATATCCAGGGATAATTTGTGGACACCTGTCCATACATGCATAACCGAAGGCCGTAGGTAGTAGAGACAGAAAATGAAATTAGGATTACCGTACTGAATTGAACGTTTTTAAAAGACACAAAAGTTGAAATTACCGTAATGCCTCCACGTGCTTTCGCATACCTGTTCCATGTGTTTTCTTATGAAGAGTACAATTCTCAGGCGTATTTTTAGTCAGCTAAAGTATCCTAGTTTGGGATTCAAGGGATTAGCTTCGTGTTCGTTTTAGTCATCTCTCATGTAAAATTTTTGCTGAATTTTGACAGTTTTAGCAGACTGTGGGATGGAAATTATAACGAATACAGTGAGTTTGTCCGTCTGGAGTTTGGGCACACCAACTGGTATTCTGGTACCCAAAATGTCCTGGATATGGCCCTGATTGTGTCACTTTTTTGTACTGTAGAGATAATCTTAGCATTTATTCTATTACATCTTGTTTGACAGAGCTCTATGAACTCTTAGATTAAATGCTTGTATTGGATGTACTGAGGTCAAATAGGTCTATAAACAAAGGAAAACTGGGGAGTGGCAGGGTAATTTCTCGACAGGTTACAAGATTTTTTATTCAATTAACAGGAGTTTACCGGGTACTCTATTTTATCAGGAGTTTACTCTGTAACCAGTATATTCAGTTAACAAGTCAAATTTGTACTGGAGGTATGGTAAATAGTTTTGTGATGATAAATTATATTCAATTAACAGGGTTATTCATTTAAGAGATATCCAATTAAGTGTGCTCCACTGTAATATCCAAATACTAAAATTCAAGTGGCAGATTTTTTCTCATTGTGCCTCTGGTAATTTATCCAATTCACAGGTTCTTGGAAGAACTGGACAGTCATGGAATTTTCATTTTTTTTTTACAATCTGGAGGAGTTATATAACCCTTCACTTAACTTTAAAAGCAGACGACTCTTGCAAACAAAATTTTTGAAAAACTCAACTTTTCATTTTTTTGGGTATCAAAAACATAGTTTTTGACCCCTCATTGGAACGAGCTCTATGAGCTCGTTCCAGTGAGGAGTCAAAAGCTACGTTTTTGTGACAAAAAATGTAAAAGTAATGAAAATTGAATGGTGAATTTTGTGAATAGCGCTGGCCAGTTTTTTGCCATTACCTTGGGTAAAAGATTAACAGCAATCTTTGAGAATCAAGCTGAACATTCTTGAATTTCGGAATATGAATTCTGAAGTATGAAATTTCAGTTTTATTATTCATAATGTGCAAGTCACTTTTTGACCCAACACAACAGGTGTCCAACAGTCTTTTGGTAAACATGTAAGTTGCATTCAAAGTGCTTTGACAGTTGTTTTTATACCCCATCTTCAGAGAAGTGGGGACTATATTGTTGACAGCCTGTATGTCCGTCTGTCCCAATTTGTGTGTGCAACTCTGACTACATTATTGAACAAATTTTGATGAAACTTCTCATACATTATGAGTGGCAAGTGAACATGCGCATATTCCAAAATTTTGTATCTGCAACAGTTTTAACCAGGTCATCTCCCCTGAACTTAGATTTATTATGGATTTTCAAATGAGATTCTTGTGGGCACAACTCCTCCTACATTTTTAGCTTAACTTGACATAGTCAAGATAAGCTATTGCCATCACGCGTGCGGAAGTCTGTTAGTCTGTGAGTCTGTGACGTCTGTTCACATTTCCTTTAGCACGGGCTACACCCTGCAGTTCTTGTCTGATCGTCACGAAATTTCATATGCAGGTTTGGGGTCATGTCTAGATGAGAACGTCCCCTTTTGGTCGCGATCGGGCAACCGGTATGGCTGCCCGAGCCCAAAACCCGAAAACCATTAGCACAGTTTACAGGTCGTATTTATGAAGGGGTTTCATTGTAACTTGGTAGGATGCCTCTGTATAGTGCCTAGACGAGAACGTCCCCTTTTGGGCATGATCTATCAACCGTGATGGCTGCCCAAGCCCGAAACCCAAAAACTTTTAGCACAGTCTGCAGGTCATGTTTAATGTGGAGGGATTTCATTGTAACTTGGTAGGATGACTCCTTATGATGTCTAGATGCGAATTTCCCCATTTGGGCATGATCTGCCAACCGTGACGACTGCCCGAGCCCAAAACCCGAAAACCTTTAGCACAGTCTACAGGTCATATTTATTGAGGAATTTCATTGTAACTTGGTGGGTTGACTTCATACAATGTCTAGATGAGAAAGTCCCCCTTTGGACGTGATTGGGCAACTGTGACGGCTACAGGAGCCCGAAGCCCGAAAACCTTTAGCACAGTCTAGAGGTCATATTTATGAAATGATTTCATTGTAACTTGGCAGGATGACTCCAAATATTGTCTAGATGAGATCGTCCCATTTTGATCGCGATCGTGCAGCCTTGATGGGTGCCCGAGCCCAAAAACCTTTAGCATAGGCAAAAGGTCATATTTATGGAAGGATTTCATTGTAACCTGTTAGGTTGACTCCATATAATGCCTAGATGATGACATCCCCTTTCGGTCGTGATTGGTCAGTTGTGATGGCTACAAGTGCCCGAAGCCCGAAAACCTTGAGCACAGTCTACAGGTCATATTTATGAAGGGATTTCAATGTAACTTCTTAGGATCACTCCAGATGATGCTCAGATGAGATTGTCCCCTATGGTTGCGATCATTCACCCATGATGGCTGCCCAAGCCCAAAGCCCGAAAACCTTTAGCACAGTCTACAGGTCATATTTATGAAGGGATTTCATTGTAACTTGGTAGGTTAACTTCATATAATGTCTAGATGAGAACGTGCAATCATTCACCCATGATGGCTGCCCGAGCCTGAAGCCCGAAAACCTTTAGCACAGTCTACAGGTCATATTTATGAAGGGATTTCATTGTAACTTGGTAGGTTAACTTCATATAATGTCTAGATGAGAACGTCCCCTTTTGGACATGATTGGGCAACTGTGATGGCTAAAGGTGCCCGAAGCCCGAAAACCTTTAGCACAGTCTACAGGTCATATTTATGAGGGGATTTCATTGTAACTTGGTAGGATGACTCCAAATAATGTCTAGATGAGAACGTCCTCTTTTGATCGCGATCATTCAGCCTTGATGGGTGCCCGAGCCCAAAAACCTTTAGCATAGGTAAAAGGTCATATTTATGGAAGGATTTCATTGTAACCTATTAGGCTGACTCCATATAATGCCTAGATGATGACATCCCCTTTTGGTCGTGATTGGTCAACTGTGATGGCTACAGGTGCCCGAAGCCCGAAAACCTTGAGTACAGTCTATAGGTCATATTTATAAAGGGATTTCATTGTAACTTCGTAGGATCACTCAAGATGATGTCTAGATGAGAACGTCCCCTTTTGGACATGATTGGGCAACTGTGATGGCTAAAGGTGCCCGAAGCCCGAAAACCTTTAGCACAGTCTACAGGTCATATTTATGAGGGGATTTCATTGTAACTTGGTAGGATGACTCCAAATAATGTCTAGATGAGAACGTCCTCTTTTGATCGCGATCATTCAGCCTTGATGGGTGCCCGAGCCCAAAAACCTTTAGCATAGGTAAAAGGTCATATTTATGGAAGGATTTCATTGTAACCTATTAGGTTGACTCCATATAATGCCTAGATGATGACATCCCCTTTTGGTCGTAATTGGTCAGCTGTGTTGGCTACAAGTGCCCGAAGCCCAAAAACCTTGAGCACAGTCTACAGGCCATATTTATGAAGAGATTTCATTGTAACTTCATAGGATCATTCCAGATGATGCCCAGATGAGATTGTCCCCTTTGGTTGCGATTATTCAACCATGATGGCTGCCCGAACCCGAAGCCCGAAAACCTTAAGCACAGTCTACAAGTCATATTTGTGAAGGGATTTCTTTATAACTTGGTAGGTTGACTTCATATAATGCCTAGATGAGAACGTCCCCTTTTGGACATGTTTGGGCAACTTTGACGGCTAAAGGTGCCCAAAGCCCCAAAACCTTTAGCACTGTCTACAGGTCATATTTATGAAGGGATTTCATTGTAACTTGGTAGGTTGACTCCAAATAAGGTCAAGATGAGAACGTCCCATTTTGGCCATGATCATTCAGCCTTGATGGGTGCCCGAGCCCAAAAACCTTTAGCATAGGCAAAAGTTTATATTTATAGAAGGATTTCATTGTAACATTGTTAGGTTGACTCCATATAATGCCTAGATGATGACATCCCCTTTTGGTCGTGATTGGTCAACTGTGATGACAACAGGTCATATTTATGAAGGGATTTCATTGTAACTTCGCAGGATCACTCCAGATGATGCCCAGATGAGATTGTCCCCTTTGGTTGCGATCATTCAACCATGATGGCTGCCCGAGCCCGAAGCCCGAAAACCTTTAGCACAGTCTAAGGTCATATCTATGAAGGGATTTCATTGTAACTTGGTAGGTTGACTTCATATAATGCCTAGATGAGAACGTCCCCTTTTGGACACGAGTGGGCAACTGTGACGGCTTCAGGGGCCCAAAGCCCGAAAACCTTTAGAACAGTCTACAGGTCATAATTATGAAGGGATTTTATTGTAGCTTGGTAGGATGACTCCAAATAGTGTCCAGATGAGAACGTCCCCTTTTGGTCACGATCATTCAGCCTTGATGGCTGCCCGAGCCCAAAAACCTTTAGCATGTCTGTAGGTCGTATTTATGGAAGGATTTCATTGTAACTTGTTAGGTTGACTCCATACAATGCCTAGATGATGACATCCCCTTTTGGTCGTGGTTGGTCAACTGTGATGTCTACAGGTACCTGAAGCCCGAAAACCTTTAGCACAGTCTACAGGTCGTATTTATGGAGGGATTTCATTGTAACTTGGTAGGTTGACTTCATATAATGTCTAGATGAGAACGTCCCCTTTGGACACAATTGGGAAACTGACGGCTACAGGGGCTCGAAGCCCGAAAACCTTTAGCACAGTCTACAGGCCATATTTATGAAGGGATTTTAATGTAACTTGATAGGATGACTCATTTTGGAATAATTTCATTGTAATTTTGTTGATATATGTTAACTGTGAGGGCCACATATATTAACTGTGAGGTCATATTAACCCACCCCTCAGATCTTTAGTACAGTGTACACCTCATATTATTTTTATCATAAACATAGCATACAGGGAACAGAAATGAACATAGTCCCAATTATCACAATTCTTGTCTTATTTCATAATCCTTTCATAAACATTGAACATTATCCTTTTCATCAAACACAACACACAAGTTAAGCTACAGTGTCATTGACACTTTCATTGAACCAATTTCAATGAAACTTCTCAAAACGTTATGACTAACAAGTGGGCATACACATATTCCAAAATTTTTTAACTCAGACAATTTTAACCAAGTTATCTCCCATGAACTTGGATTTATTATTGTTTTTTTAACCTCAACATTCAGAGGTGTATTCTAGCAGGCCTGGCATTCTTAAAAATGCAGGAGGGCTAAAAATCGCTCTCCTCACATGGCCTAGGGGAGCGATTAGCTCTCCTCAAGCTCACAAAAGCTAAAAGTGGCAAAATGAAGTTGTACTATTAATGAATTCTGCCTAGTGGGCTTTGTACATTTTATTTGGTGCTGCTAACCAGGTAGTCTCGGTGAGATGGCTACACTGCCCCTCCCACACCTCCAGGCCTTGGTAAGGCCTGGATGTGTGGGAGGGGCAGTGTGGCCATATTGCAGAGACCACTAACAAAAAAGGGATCTGAAACCTGCGGGTTTTAGGAATAGGCTGCTGCGTTAATCATTCTTTTCTAAGGCAAGCTAGGAGGGATATTTTTCCCCTCCTTATTGTTTTTAAGGCGATCATGTAGGTGAGCGAATAAATCGCTCTCCCGAAAATGCCAGGCCTGTTCTAGTAAGCTGTTAGTAGCGGTATTAATCACTTTCAGTGATAGTTCTAGTTAGGCAAATCTTGGATGCTTATATAGGCTAAAACTTGCCTGGAAACAACAGCAAAGTCACAAGATGTTGACTGTGAAAGTGTGGCAAAAATGTATAAATTTTCAGCCCCATTGTTAAAGCTGCCAAATAGATCAATCCAAGAATGAAGGATGTACGTTGTATTGCCTGCTTCACTCTTTCCAAACAGGTGTTACAAAAGGTCATTGACATTTATTATGAATATTATTAAAAGTCATGGAATTTTTTTTTTGACAAGGTTTTTGAACCCTGAATTCAGTTTTGCTTCACAGAGCTCAGTGAGCTCTGAACCCTTTACCTAACGAATCTGCTGCATCTGTGTAATTTACAAATTGAGCAGTTGAAAAAATATATTTTTCCAAAAATTTCATCAAAACCATAGTATGTAAACCCTCATTTTAACATTAGCTCGTCAAAGTCATTCTAGTGAGTCATCACATGAAAGGATTTTGTGTAAATTTTGTGAAAAACTTGAGAAACAAAATAAATAACAAATTTTGATCCTGTGTGCATTGGATAAAGTGTTAACCCTTTACCCAACACAGGCGATATCAAAATTTATTATTTTAAATATCCGTTTTTTCAAATTTAAATTTTTTTTTACAAAACCATATCATGTGACCCCTCGTTGGAATGAGCTTGTTCCAAAAAGAGGGGTCACATTGTTTTGTTGAAATTTTGTGAAAAATATTTTTTCAGCTGCTGAATTTGCATATTGTGTGGCCGATTTGTTGGGTAAAGGGTTAAACAAGATTGAATCGATTAAATTGCAAGTAGGAGTATGTCAAAAATCTGCAGTATGAAACTTGTATTTCGACATTGTGCAGAGGGTTAAGGCACAGTATGTGGAGAGTGGATTGTAACTAAATCACCTGTGGAGTGGAGTTCTCACCCAAAGTATCACTTTCAAATTTTGTACATATTGACAAAAAGCACAATCACAACTCTGTTCACATTTTCTTTAGCACAGGCTACACCCTGTAGTTCTTGTCCTATCATCTCAAAATTTCAAATGCAGAGTTAAGGTCATGCCTGGATGAGAACATCCCCTTTTGGTCAGTATCGGTCAACTGTGATGGCTGTGTGAACCCGAAACCCAAAAACCTTTAGCACAGTCTGCAGGTTATATTTTTGAAGGGATTTCATTGTAACTTGGTAGTACAGTCTACACCTCAAATTATTCTTACTGAAAATATAGCATATTGGGAACAGAAATTAACATATTCTCAATTATCACAATTCATGTCTTATTTCATAATCCTTTCATAAACATTGAACATTATGCTTTTCATCAAACACTACACACAGTCAAGTTAACCCTTTACCTAATGCAGATATCAAAATTTATTATTTTAAATTTCATTTTTTTAAATTTTTAATAAAAATTCAACAAAACCATCTCATGTGACCCCCTCAAAGAAGGGTCACATGATATGGTTTTGTTGAAATTTTTTTAGAAATAGTATTTTTTCAGCTGCTGAATTTACATACTATGAGGGCGGTTGTACCCAATTCGTTGGGTAAAGGGTTAAGCTACTGTATCATTGACACTTTCATTATTGTACACATTACTTTTTCTAGCGAGGAAGCAACAATATGTAAAGTGCAAGCATATTATCTCTCATTAGTGCCTGATTGCCGTTACAGTCTGGCATTAATAAGGAAAATGATTTGACATTATTTTAAGGTGATAATGTTGCCTTATGGTACATTTTATTATACATGTATGCTGCATTGTATAGCATCAGACAATTCAAACAATCTAAAATCTTTTAACCCTTTACCTAACATGAAAAGAAGACGACACTTTCAAAAAAATTCTTGAATAAATAATTTTTTTTCATTTTTTGTCTCAAAAACATAGGTTATGACCCTCATTGGAACGAGCTCGTTCCAAAGAGGGGTCATAACCTATGTTTTTGAGACAAAAAATGAAAATTAATTGGCAATTTTTGTGAATAGGTCCCCGTGGGATCCCCGGGAAGAAAGCAGTGCCTGTTCACTGCGGTAAACAGGCTCTGTTTTACTGGTAAAATAGGACCCAGTCACCACCAATGCTTGGGACGTGCAAACCCTCTCTAAAATGGGCAACATGGCTTATTAACACTCACCCCTGGTCTTGAGTTGATACTCATGTTGTGGTCATGATTAGCCATTGTGCAAAAATATGTGACCTTAAACACCAATAAATAAATATTTTGTGAATAGGGCTGGCCGGTTTTGGCCATTACGTTGGGTAAAGGGTTAAAATAGATTAACCCTTAAGGGTCAAATTCCAACTTTGATCACTTGTACTGAAACTGAAAGTAATTAGGTCCTTTTGAAAAGAGAGAATACACAGGGTATTTTTTGTTTTTAAAAATAGGATTAGCAGCATCCATCTTGGTTTCAAAAAGTGATAATAAATAGTGAATATTAGGCCAATATGAAAGAAAATGGTTAGCATTTGGACATTTTTGGATAGCATTTTGCGATGCGAATCCAGTCATCAAATACCCTGATACACAATGCAAAACTCAAGTCAGGAATATGTTGGCCCTGTTTAGTTCAAATTTGTTGAATGAGTTGCATGATATGATACCCAAGGAATGATTTATGGGAATCCCAACATAATTTATTTATCACATTTGCCAGCTGGACCTGTGACTTTGGACCCCAGTGACTTCAGTCCAATTTGATGATGTCCATGTTCCCTCTACTCAACTCCACCTCCACCCCCCCCCCTCTCCCCCACCAAAAAAAAAGGAAAAACAAAATGAATTCAGCATGATTCAGGTTCCCCCCCACCCAGATGTTTTTGTATTTGCCCCAACTGATTTCAGCCCAGATTTGTGAACTGTTCAAGTGATTTTTGCTCCACCAATTATTTTGGGCCAGCTACATTAAAATTATAAAAAAATTTTCCTCAGTCAGACACTTAATGGAAGATTACAGCCCTGCCCCTCCCTCCCTCCCTCCCTCCCTCTCCCTCTCCGAAATATAATTGGAAAATAGGGGGATTGAAAGTTGCCTGCTGAATCCTGAGGTACAAGGATATTGGGTTTCTGGATGTCATATTTTCTCGTTCTGGGCCAAACCAAGATCAGGTAGTACTCAAACGATTAGTCGACTAATCGATGTCGACTCTGGGCAAACCAGTAGTCGACTCTCAATTGTTCAGTCGACTAGTCGGAGGAGTTCAAGCTTTTAGGTAAATAGTATCCCTTCTGTGCCACTGTTAGACAGTTTGAACAGCAATATTGGGCAATCAATGTATACATCTGTTGCCATCTAATAGTAGTGACAGTAGTTTGTTTTAACTGGTACTAGTAGAGTGCTGAATTATTTTGGTCTATCAGGATATGTTATTAATTTGCCTTGTTGCAATTTATGGGAGAGTGCCTATAGGCACTCTCCCATAAATCGCAACAAGGCAAATTAAATAAGACTATATAATTTCACTCTTAGCATAATTAGAAGCACATTAACAGAATAATGTTCCAGTAAGTTGCTGTATATGAATGCCGAAGTGAAGCCAAATTTGGACCTTCAGCACTCTACTGGAACACCAACACTGTTATAAGGAGACAGGTTATCACCAATGATTAGTCGAAGTCGACCTGACTTTTGGGTATTGACTAGTCAACTTTGGAATTCACTGGTCGTTTGAGCACTAAGGTCAGGTTAGGTTAGTTCAGCAGATTCAGTGTTCCAAATTTATGCCACTCCAATGTCCCCAAATTCAGCTATTTTAAAGAGGTGAACAATACATCTTGATTTTATTTTATGCCTAATTTTTTTCATGGTATATCCTAAGTTGCTAATTAGAGCTGTATTCAACCAATTTTATCAGATATCATTTTTCTTATTGCAAATCTATTTTCAACAGGTTGTTCAAGAATATGAGAGAGCTGTGATATTTCGACTGGGTAGATTGGTATCTGGAGGTGCAAAAGGACCAGGTAAGTTTGTAGTTCAAGACAGTTGTCAATTTCATGTTAAAATAATTATTTCACACATTTGAAGTGTCTTACCTAGAAAATTATAGAGATGGGTGGTATACTGTAAATACCATTTGGTATTGGTATTGAGACAGTACTGATTTACCCTACTGCGAGAATCTCCAACTTCTAAATTTTGAGGCTGGTAAATATTCGTGACATTAGCTAAAAAACGTATGATCAGACAACAGAGCATTACCCAAAATGGCAGACTATTATGTTCCCTGATGAGTCTGGAGGTGGGAATGGGGAAATCTCACCCTCGGGGCAAGATATTTGAACCAGACCCTCGGCTGCCGAGGGTCTGGTTCAAATATCTTGCCCCGAGGGTGGGATTTCCCCATTCCCACCTTCAGACTCATCGAAGATGATTTTTCTCCCCACACCACGCAGCGATTACGTAAACCAGAGGTAATTGGGAGTCACATGCTAATTCAATGAACTCATTTTGTATTCGTTGTTTTGAGAAACTAATGACACCATCGGAAAAAGCATGCACAAGTTATGTATATACCAAAGGTATATACCACAAAATCGATTAGGAACAGTGGCAGCTTGAGGGTTGAAGAGTTTTAGAGCATCGAACTTTGATCACACTGCATTCCGATGACGTCAATAGGAATTAGTTGGTAGCAAGAAACTAATACGATATGCATAACGTCATAATAACGTTATAAATGTATAATGTCACGTGGGTGGGGTGGGTTACATCTGTCTCTCCCTGCTATCTCACCCGGGACACACGTATGTTACACATGCAGTGGGGGGAGAAAAGAAGAGCCCATGAACTTCAGAGGGCCCTGCAAATCACATATTTTCAATTCAAATCATATCTTGAATCAAATTGAATCGAGTCTATTATTCCAGGGTGTGCACATCCTTGAAAAGTCCTTGAATTTCAGTCTTACTCCTTGAATTTTGAAAATTCAGAAAATGTACTTGAAAAGTACTTGAAAATCCATCAGACTCCTTGAAAGTCCTTGAATTTTTCCCTATATCATTTTTACCTGTGTAATAGTGGACAATTGAAACATCTCTTTTGCACTTGTTTTAGTTGAAAAATGAAAAAAAAAATGAACATAAATAATAGATAATCGATAAATGAGGAATTAAAGTTCAGGCATTATTTAACTGGGTGTCATTCTGTAAGTACCATAATTTTGTTGCAGAGCATTTTAGAAGAACCGTTTTCCTGGAATTTAGAAGGATGAGGTGGAAGACATTTTTAACTCTTTACCCAGTGTAACAGACAAAACCAGCCTCCGCTATTTTTAAAAATGGCCAATTAATTTTTTCTATTATTTTTTTCATTTTTGTCTCAAAAACTTAGGTTATGACCCCCTCATTGGAACAAGCTCATTGAGCTCGTTCCAATGGGGGGGGGGGGGGGGTTATAACCTATGTTTTTGAGACAAAAAATGAGAAAGGAATTTTTTTGCAAGTGTCGTCTGCTTTTCATGTAAGGTAAAGGGTTAAAGTAGGTAAGGCTTCTAAAAATGGTTATATTCCAAATGTACATTTTAAAAAAAAACATCCTTGGAAAATGCTGATATGTCCTTGAAAAGTCCTTGAATTTTTTTTGTCCTTGACTGTAAGAACCCTGTATTCAAAATCAAATCAAACCTTGAATCGAATACAGGCATTGAAGTCCCCACAGATAAAATATTCCAGCTACATCATGAAGGCATGCCTTGATGATGTAGTTGGAGTATTTCCCATTAAGAATTTCTGTTCAAAAACAGAAATAGATTTCAGAATTCTGTACTGGACACTGCACGGGCTAGTCGCTAGCAACCCTGAGCTCATCGTCAAAATTACTTGTGAACTTTAAATTTAAATTGTTGATCATCTTAAGATGTAGAATAGATACAAAATCAGAAAATGGCAATAATTCATGTTTCTGCCGCAAATAGTGATTATGGATGCCATACTCTTTTGCAGCATGCTAGCCCATGCCAAGATTAGGCTATAATTGCAAACTAATTTGTATCTGAATTACTGCAACACAGTCTCATTACTGTTCCTAAGGATTCATCTTTATTCATCAAGATATTGCTCATAGGAGCAAGAACTTGGTTATGATACAACAGTTCATATATCAGCATAGTTGTAATACTTATATATTTAGGTCACTTGATGGATTTGATGGAGCGAAAGTTACCAAAGCTGAGACCAGGTGAACGATAAATGGGTTACGCAAAATTTTTTAAATTGCAGGCCTGCATCAATGGTTTGAATAAAATTTATCAATTTCAAAACGGAAGGAAGCAAAATAATCACAAGTGCCATCTGTTATTTAACCCTTTACCCAACGTAATGGCCAAAACTGGCCAGTGCTATTCTAAAAAATTGTCAATTAATTTTCATTATATTTTCATTTTTTGTCACAAAAACATAGGTTATGTCGAGCTCGTTCCAATGAGGTGTCATAACCAATGTTTTTCAGACAAAAAATGAAAAAAATTAGTTATTCAAGAATTTTGTTTAAAAGTGTTGACTGCTTTTCATGTAAGGTAAAGGGTTAATGTTCTGGCATTTTTTCATTGTTGGGCAAGATTCTGCTGTGTTGTTCAGAGCAAAGTGGACAGGATTTCGACCAGAGCTTGATCCAGTCAAAATTCTCTGTTCACAGGAGAATGAGCAACACCCTCTTGATAAAGAGCTTGGAAGGGTGCCAGCCACCATTGTAGAACAGTCATGTCATTCTGATAGAAGACGTCATGCTGTAGGCATTCCTTTAACCCTTTACCCAACGCAGACGATTTCAAAATTCATTATTTTAAATATCATTTTTTTAAATTTAAAAAAAAAATTTCAACAAAACCATATCATGTGACCCTTCTTTGGAACGAGCTCGATGAGCTCGTTCCAAAGAGGGGGTCACATATGGTTTTGTTGAATTTTTTCAAAAAATAATATTTTTTCAGCAGCTGTATTTGCATATTACGCGGGCGGATGCGGGCGATTCGTTGGGTAAAGGGTTAACCCTTTACCTAACATGCAGCCAAAAACAGCTGGGAAATTGACCAAAATAAGCCTTAAAAAGCCTAAAATATCCAACAAATATTTTGATAAAACCATACATATGTGGATATCTTTAGAACTGGCTCATCGCGCCGCTTCTAATGATTTCCATATTTGAACGTTTTTTTTTTTTTAAATTGTTAGAATTTCTTTCAAAAAATGGGAAATTTAATTTATTTTTTTAAAAAAGCTGTGTTAGGTTAAGGGTTAACATCATCTGTTGAGAGTTGTTAACCATCAGATGTCTTCAACTGACTTTGACAGACTTTGGACTGAGAATCAAAGTTTTCAGCATTTCAAAGAATAGTGGGAAATATTTGTCTTAGCGCAATTTTAATACTGAGCCGGTATCGGAAGGGTTAAGGTGGTATAGAGTGGTCTGTTGGGTTAACAGTGATTAGTTCTGCATTGCCTTTTCATGCTGCTGCCTGTGATATGTGGTAGGTCAAGTGGAAAGCATTCTGGTCATCATATTCTTTAGGCACAGGCATGTTTGTATTACAAATGTGATGAAATGTTTTGTTACAAAAGTAATGGCATCCTCTTCTTTTTTTTTTGGCTAACAGTTTTTGGGTAAGATCTGATACCTCACCTGGAGTTGAGCAGATTGCATCGGCTTTGGATGCAGGTTTCCGGAGGTTTTTTTTCTAAAAAAAAGTCTTTTATCTGATTTTTTCTGGCTACCTGAATCACCATTGAGAGGTTTCCACTCTGAATGTTTACAATATTGATTGTACAAAGTTTGAACTCATGTGTCTGCTTTTTCTGAATTTGGCAGTAAACCGGATGATAATCTCGAAAATAATTTTGATTGGCATGATGTTAACCCTTTACCCAACATAATTGAAACCCGACCAGTGCTAAACACAAAAATTGCCATTCAATTTTCATTAAAAATATAGTTTATGACCCCCTCATTGTAATGAGCTCATTCCAATGAGGTTTCCCAAGATATGGTTTTGACGTAAAAAATTTAAAAATTAGTTCTTCAGTAATTTTGTTTGCAAGTGTCGTCATCTGCTTTTTATGTTAGGTAAAGAATTAAGTAGCAGATCATAATTCTCGTTTGATTTTGGCTTGTGTCCGTCAGACTTTTTAAGAATAAGCAGGGCATGAGTATGTAACTGAGGGAAGAATATGTTTGGCTTTTGATGACACAGTTTATGGGAGGTTACGCATTTTTAGTGACCACCCAGAGGTTAAATCTATAATTTTGTTGGTAATCAGTTGAACACCAGTTTAATTTGGTTAAATTTTTATTTTATAGGTTTATTCTTCATTGTACCCTGCATGGACTCCTATACAAAAGTTGACTTGAGAACAATTTCATTTGATGTGCCTCCACAAGAAGTAAGTTTCCTGTTTTCCACTAAACATTTTGAGAATAATCTGGGAAGTGGGTCCTATTTCCAATCATTTAACTGGCTCAGTCATGGGGGGGGGGGGGGGGGGGGGGAGGGGGGAGAAGGGAGCTTATTTTCAGTCTTTGATAGAAAGTGTAAAGTGAGTACTTGCCACTATAAAATTTTCTTTCTGGGTCAGAAACTAATTTAAGTTTGTTAACTGGTTAAGTGCTAGAATCCCATATTGAACTCTACTAAAATGTTCCAGTGCCTCGGTTGAAAGGCTTCATGTTCAAAGGGTGTGCTTTATGTTCTAGAAGCATATTGGTGCTCTCAAATAAATTGTTACAAGGCATACCCATATGAACCAATTTTAGCAACTCTCACGCATGGTCCTTTTGGTTGCCGCATGCTCTTTTTATAACCAATGCAAACTTAAAAAAATAAAAATTAAATTGGTTATGTCTGATATTTTCCCAAAGTTAAAAAAAAGTATTAAATTTATCCCTTGAGTGCAAGATGGATTCGTAAAGCTTTAGTTGATAAAATTAATAAATTTGTCCCTTCAGTGAAGCAACGCTTTAGCATTGCACAGATTTCTTGCACTCAAGGGACGAAATACACCACCACCCATGCTATTTTGTAGATTATGAGGCCTGAAACATAAAACAAACCAAGAACATGAACTTTTGATGGTAAAGAAATAATTACAAAATTAAAGAAAATAAAAAACTTCCTGCCTGCATGACATTTTACAAAAAAAGTACCAGAGAAAGAGAAGATCTATTTTGTGAGGCCTAAAAAAAACATTTGTTTGCAGATTTTCATCTACAAGATTCTTCCTGTAATTAATGTAGTTGCTTGTTTCTTTTTACATTTGTAGGTCCTTACAAAAGATTCAGTGACAGTAGCTGTTGATGCTGTTGTCTACTATAGAATCAGCAATGCCACTATGTCTATTGCTAATGTTGAAAATGCATCTGCATCAACTCGTCTCCTAGCAGCTACCACTCTACGAAATGTACTTGGTACAAAGAGCTTGGCAGAGATTTTATCAGAAAGAGAAAGCATCAGTCACTTTATGCAGGCGAGTTTAATATAATTTTTTTTATTACTTTCCAAAGTGTGATTTACTGGGATTTCCCGGTTTGATTATAAATGATAACTTAACAAGTGAATTATGCAATCAACAATTGGGTTATGTATCAGTGCATGCAAACGAAGACGCTTTGCCGTGGGTGTAATGGGGACTTCATTGTTTTTTATGCCTGTCATTGTGTCACACTGAACACGGTTAGGGCCACAGTCATCAAACTTCACACAATTATAAAGGACCATGGGAGGATGTGTCACACACCATAGCCGGGTTCGTACCTTCAAGGTCAAGGTCACATTTCAAGATCACACAAAAAATCGGTCAATATTCGTGCCTCAGCCATAACTCAGAAACAAATCATAGTACAATTGTTAAACTTTTTACAAATGTTAAGGACAGTCAGAAGGTGTGTCGCGTATAATAGTTTCTGCCGCATCTGCAAGGTGAAGGTCACGGGGTGGAGGGGAGTGGGGGGGGGGGGGGGCATGTGTTACCTTAGTAACATTCTTGTTTAGTTGGGGTTTTTTTTTAACCTTTTACCTAACATGAAAAGTAGACGACACTTGCAAAAAATATTCTTGAATACATATTATTTCAATTTTTTGTCTCAAAAACATAGGTTAAGACCCCTCATTGGAACAAACTCGACGAGCTCGTTCCAGTGAGGGGTCATAACCTATGTTTTAGAGACAAAAAATGAAAATATAATGAAAATTAATTGGCGAGTTTTGAGAATAGCGCTGGTCATTTTTGGCCGTTCTGTTAAGTAAAGGGATAAATAATATAATTATCATTAATAATGAAAAGTAATAAACAGAGTAATCGCTTGACTGGACTGGTTACGTGAAATAATTCATTTGAGGTGAGGGACTACATTGTAAAATTGTTAAACACTCGTGCACATTCGCACACTCGTGTTTGTACAACGTCCCTCACCTCTCATGAATTATTTCAAGTAACAAGTCCAGTCAAGCGATTACCCTCTATATAATCAGAGACCCTTCTATCTGGCAACTGCAGTAGAGATGGGTGGTATTGGAATATTGAGTTCCACATCAGTTTCGGTATTTTTCTGGGGGGTGGTGGGGGCATACCTCATTATCTGTTTGGTATTTGATATCTGACATGACTGAGATTTGTTGATACTACCAAAGAGGAATTCCCATCAGGAAAAACAGAATAAGTTGTTGTAGTATCATTCTACCACAACACTATAAATCTGGTGGGCTTGATGTGGCTCCTCTGATTCACACTTACGTGGAGGGGAGGTGCCCCATCGGTGACGTCTCGTGCCCATCTTAACAAAAAGGTTTTTATGTATCTCAATTTGTCTCACTGTTAAAGGCTACACTGTTTCATCTGGGGAATTGTCCCCCCTTTTTCCATGTATCATATATTTTAAAGATTAAGCTTAAATAAACAGTGTTGTCCTTTCCACAAAGCAATAGTAATATCTTCACTTATTTTCCAACTGTCCTTGTAACATTCAAGCCATAAGTAGCCTTGATATTTATATACATTTTATTGGGGTCATAAATGATACTGCCAGTGAGCTCAACAGTGGCCCTCTGCTATGACCACAAATCATATCTACAGTAATTTTGTGACTTCTTCTAATTGCCCCATAATGTTTTAACATTTTCACTGCTACAGTAGAACCTGTCTTGAGAGACCGCCCTTTGGGCCACACAAAAGTGGTCTCTCAAGACAGGTGGTCTCTCATAACAGGTTTCAGGTTTTCTCAAGTCAGTGAATAACCAACCACAAAATTCAGAAATGGAGAAGAATAGATTTTTGTAATTACTTTGTAGTTCTTTTTTATAAAGTTTTTGTAACAAATTGAAATGGACTGTTATAAAAATTATAAAAATAAATTAGTGTTGAAAATCTTCATTGAAGATTTTCAACACTAATTTATTTTTATAATTTTTATAACAGTCCATTTCAATTTGTTACAAAAAGATTTTCAACACAAATTTATTTTATTCCTATCTGTCACATTTCACGTATTATGAAATTGTTTATTCAGCAATAATACTAATTTTTTCACAGGGGTCTTATAAAAACATCTCAATCTTTACTGAGTTAGCAATTGAACCCCAATTAAGATCTTTTAATACTTTTAATTATGTTAGTATAACCACAATGGATTTTCCAATTCCAGAACAGGTAAAAAGTTTTTGTCATGGTTTCAGTCTTCAAAGGGGCGGTCTCTCAAGACAGGTCCATTATGGCATAAAAATACAAGTTGGTACCAGGTCACAGTGGTCTCTCAAGACAGGTGGTCTCCCATAGCAGGTCCATTATAGAGTAAAATCAATCGGTGCCTGGCAGATGTGGTCTCTCAAGGCAGGTGGTCTCTCAAGACAGTGGTCTCTCAAGACAGGTTTTACTGTATAGGTCCATACTGAATACAGGCCCAAATTTTGATTCTGTGTGCTATATGTCCGTACTGAGTACAGAGTTATTAAATACATAGAATGGATACACCTCACAGTGTCAAGGACTGACAGGAAAGGAGAATGATCGCACTCACTCACCATCACTTTCCTAAATGTTTCCCTAGGGGAGCAATTGATCACTCACCTTCATGATGTGTCCAGAAATTATGTCTAAACTTCAAGTTTTTTATTGCATTTCAGTCACCCATTACCTGACCAGGGGTCAGCCTGGCAGCTGATTTTAGGGAGAAGTGACTTCTCCCTCCAGAGACTTTAGGGAGAAGTCAGGGGCCAGGAGGGAGAAGTCAGTGGACATGAGGGAGAAGTCAGAAAAAAACAAAAACGTATATGATATCGTGACAAAATAAATGTACACAGAGGACACAATTGTGGAGAAAAAAATAAATAAAAGTTATACAAACATACATACACACACAAAACCAAGTCATGTAGGTTAAAATACTCCCCCTCCCCTACAAAAAATTGTGTCGTCCATGGTTTCTGAATACCCTAACTCTTTCCCTAACAGTGATGACTAGGGTTACCATGCAGTTGATTTTGTATTTGCCTCAATGCAGTGGATTTGAAATTTAGCATTACCCATGGTGAGAGTGTTCTTCTCTGTAATAGAAGGTATATTCTTTTAAAAAAATATTTAAAGTATTTAAAATAAATTTCAAGTTCACATAAGAAGCTGGGTCATTCATGGCTTCTGAATGTCCTAATTGAATTGAAAAGTGTAGTTAAAAAAGTTTTTGACATCCTTCGTAAATTAAGCGTCATTAACAATTTGAGTTAATTTATTACTAAGGTGAATGACAAAATATTTCTGTTGTCTCCCTTACCTGCTGCGCTGGGTGATAATACTCTGTTCAGAAAAATAACAATTTCTGCCATCCATCTCATATTGACACGTGCGATTGGTGCTATAAGGCCTGCCATTCTTATCCATCCTAATATGTGTGATTTCTATCGTAGCCTTATCACATTTAACCCCCTTCCAACACAGGTTTTCAAAGAAAAACTTTAAAGTTTCAATGCAAATTGCAGGGCGAATTTCAATGCAACCAATTTTTCAGTGGAACAGAGCATGACCGTAAGCAATTTCGACGTTTTTATGGATGAACTTTCCCCTGCACATTTTTTTTGGTTTTGAAACGGTGGTTAACTTTAATAAATTCTAATAAACTTGATGCGTGTCTTGTGTGATTCGTTGTTTTTGCTGACACTTTTGGTTTTAAATAGCATTTTGTGCTGGTTGCTATCAATTGGGGCGTATTGTTCGAACGACTACGCCATTACAACTCTTTTCAGAAATATAAAATTGGGCTAGTTTAGGCTATTTTCAGAGCCGTATGATGGATTTTAACAGCAGCCGTGTTTACTTTCTTGTGAATGCAGAAGCGTTGTTTTTTTGGAAATAAAACATAAGAAAATACAGTAAACTGCCATGTCTCCCAAGGAAGTTTTGGAGGGCGACTTGAATTTCGCCCCCAATGTAAGCCAAGGCGACTTGAGAAATGACAAGGCGACTTCTTCGCCCTAGTCGTCCACTCGGCTGACCCCTGTACCTGACCCATCTACGAGATGATACTTGCAAAACATTATCCTTGTATAACTAAAATCTTTCATTTTTGGCTTAAAACATATCTTATGACACCTCATTGGAATGAGCTCAATGAGCTTGATCCATTTAGAAGTCATAAGCTATGTGTTTAGAGCAAAAATGAAAAAAATAACAAAATTTGTATGGTCCTTTTTAGCTCACCTGAGCGAAGCTCAAGGGGAGCTTTACTAATCACTTTCTGTCCGTTGTCCGTCGTCCGTCGTCCGTCGTCCGGCGTCCGTCGTCCGTCGTCGTCCGTCCGGCGTTAACTTTACATTATTGACTTCTCCTCCTAAACCACTAGCCCAATTTTATTCAAATGGTGGCTAAATGTTTATTACCTAATGCCAATTCAGATTTGTTCAAATGAAGTTGCCCCTCCTCCTGGGTGGTGCCACGCCCCCAAGGGGCACCAAAATCTTTGTAAATCTTCTTCTCATGAACCAGCAGTAGCAGAGACTTGATATTTGGTGTGCAGCTTCCTTTTGAGGTGTAGACTCAGATTTGTTCAAGAGAAGTTTGTGGGGCTATACTTGGCGTTGTTATGAGAGGGGCAAAATTTTTTGCCCCGCCCAAAATTTCTATTTTCCAAACCGAGAGGCTGATTTGAACCAAATTTTATGTGAGGGCTTATTGGGTCATGAGTACTTGATTTATGCAAAAAAAAATTTTCCCGCAGCCCCGTGGGAACCGCAGGAGCTAAAAATAGAAAAAATTTAAAACGCCCATATCTCCAAAACTGCACGGCACTGAGAATTTTTATTTGGTGTGCAGCTTCCTTAGGACCAACAGAAAGGATTGGTAAAAAAAAATTGCCATCGGTTTTATCATAGGGTACAGTTTCGGGACTTTGAAAAAGTGCTGAGTCAGCACTTTTTAACACTGTAGGCAATGGGAAAAACATTAAAAAATCTTCTTCTCCAGATCCAGCAGGCAGAATCTTTTGATATTTGGTATGCAACATTGTAGGGTGGATCTGATTCAAGTTTGTTCAAATCGGCCCCCTGGGTTCATATTTGGGCTCAGTATAGGAGCCCGATTTCGAACTTAGTGCATTTCAGGCAAATTTCTTAAAAAATCTTCTTCTCCAGATCCAGCAGGCAGAATCTTTTGATATTTGGTATGCAACATTGTGGGGTGGATCTGATTCAAGTTTGTTCAAATCGGCCCCCTGGGTTTATATTTGGGCTCAGTATAGGAGCCCAAATTTGAACTTACTGCATTTCAGGCAAATTTCTTTGAAAATCTTCTTCTCCAGATCCAGCAGGCAGAATCTTTTGATATTTGGTATGCAACATTGTAGGGTGGATCTGATTCAAGTTTGTTCAAATCGGCTCCCTAGATTCATATTTGGGCTCACTATAGGAGCTCGAATTCGAATTTAGTGCATTTCAGGCAAATTTCTTCAAAAATCTTCTTCTCCAGATCCAGCAGGCAGAATCTTTTGATATTTGGTATGCAACGTTGCGGGGTAGATCTGATTCAAGTTTGTTCAAATCGGCCCCCTGGATACATATTTGGGCTTACTATAGAAGCCCGAATTCGAACTTAGTGCATTTCAGGCAAATTTCTTAAAAAATCTTCTTCTCCAGATCCAGCAGGCAGAATCTTTTCATATTTGGTAAGCAACATTGTGGGGTGGATCTGATTCAAGATTGTTCAAATCGGCCCCCTGGGTTAATATTTGGGCTCAGTATAGGAGCCCGATTTCGAACTTAGTGCATTTCAGGCAAATTTCTTAAAAAATCTTCTTCTCCAGATCCAGCAGGCAGAATCTTTTGATATTTGGTATGCAACATTGCAGGGTGGATCTGATTCAAGTTTGTTCAAATCGGCCCCCTGGGTTCATATTTGGGCTCAGTATAGGAGCCCGATTTCGAACTTAGTGCATTTAGGCAAATTTCTTAAAAAATCTTCTTCTCCAGATCCAGTAGGCAGAATCTTTTGATATTTGGTATGCAACATTGTGGGGTGGATCTGATTCAAGTTTGTTCAAATCGGCTTCCTAGATTCATATTTGGGCTCACTATAGAAGCTCGAATTTGAACTTAGTGCATTTCATGAAAATTTCTTAAAAAATCTTCTTCTCCAGATCCAGCAGGCAGAATCTTTTCATATTTGGTAAGCAACATTGCAGGGTGGATCTGATTCAAGTTTGTTCAAATCGGCCCCCTGGGTTTATATTTGGGCTCAGTATAGGAGCCCAAATTTGAACTTAGTGCATTTCAAGCAAATTTCTTCAAAAATCTTCTTCTCCAGATCCAGCAGGCAGAATCTTTTGATATTTGGTATGCAACATTGTGGGATGGATCTGATTCAAGTTTGTTCAAATCGGCTTCCTAGATTCATATTTGGGCTCACTATAGAAGCTCGAATTCGAACTTAGTGCATTTCAGGCAAATTTCTTAAAAAATTTTCTTCTCCAGATCCAGCAGGCAGAATCTTTTGATATTTGGTATGCAACATTGTGGGATGGATCGGATGCAAATTTGTTTAAATCGGCTCCCTAGATTCATATTTGAGCTTACTATAGAAGCTTGAATTCGAACTTAGTGCATTTCAGGCAAATTTCTTAAAAAATCATCTTCTTCAGATCCAGCAGGCAGAATCTTTTGATATTTGGTATGCAACATTGCGGGGTGGATCTGATTCAAGTTTGTTCAAATCGGCCCCCTGGATTCATATTTGGGCTCACTATAGAAGCTCGAATTCAAACTTAGTGCATTTCGGGCAAATTTCTTCAAAAATCTTCTTCTCCAGATCCAGCAGGCAGAATCTTTTGATATTTGGTATGCAACATTGCGGGGTAGATCTGATTCAAGTTTGTTCAAATCGGCTCCCCAGATTCATATTTGGGCTCACTATAGAAGCCCGAATTCGGACTTAGTGCATTTCGGGCAAATTTATTAAAAAATCTTCTTCTCCAGATCCAGCAGGCAGAATCTTTTGATATTTGGTATGCAACATTGTGGGGTGGATCTGATTCAAGTTTGTTCAAATCGGCTTCCTAGATTCATATTTGGGCTCACTATAGAAGCTCGAATTCGAACTTAGTGCATTTCAGGCAAATTTCTTAAAAAATTTTCTTCTCCAGATCCAGCAGGCAGAATCTTTTGATATTTGGTATGCAACATTGCGGGGTGGATCTGATTCAAGTTTGTTCAAATCGGCCCCCTGGATTCATATTTGGGCTCACTATAGAAGCTCGAATTCAAACTTAGTGCATTTTGGGCAAATTTCTTCAAAAATCTTCTTCTCCAAATCCAGCAGGCAGAATCTTTTGATATTTGGTATGCAACATTGCGGGGTGGATCTGATTCAAGTTTGTTCAAATCGGCCCCCTGGATTCATATTTGGGCTTAATATAGAAGCCCGAATTCGCACTTAGTGCATTTCAGGCAAATTTCTTAAAAAATCTTCTTCTCCAGATCCAGCTTCAGAATCTTTTCATATTTGGTAAGCAACATTGTGGGGTGGATCTGATTCAAGTTTGTTCAAATCGGCCCCCTGGGTTTATATTTGAGCTCCGTATAGGAGCCCAAATTTTAACTTAGTGCATTTCAGGCATATTTCTTAAAAAATCTTCTTCTCCAGATCCAGCAGGCAGAATCTTTTGATATTTGGTATGCAACATTGTGGGGTGGATCTGATTGTGATTCATGAACGTATTTATTTGTAAAGTTGATAGAATCTTAGACAAAATTTGCAGAAAAGATCTACTATAGAAGGGGTGGTATCCAGGGTGAACCGTTTACCTAAATCTAGCAGTACTAATGCATTATTCACACAAATCTCCGTTCAAATTTTATGACCCCCTCATTGGAACACATGCATTCAGCTCATTGCAACAAAGGTCATATGCCATGTTTTCGAGACAAAGGAATAAAAATTTTAGTTATTCATGAAATTTTTAGGCAACTGTTGTCTGTTATTCACATTGCTTCATGAAATTTCAGTACTTTTAGAAGTTACCTCAGTAATCAAGGGTTAATTCCCCTTAATTAAATGTCGCCTCTAAAAAACAACCACTTTGCATATCTTACCTTTTTACCAGCATAACTGCCAAAACTTGTCAGCATTCTTCGCAAAAATCGCTATTCAAATTTTAATTTTTGTCTCTTAAACATACATGTACTTATCGCTTGTAAATACCCCATTGGAATGAGCTTTTTGAGCTCATTCCAATGAGAGGTCGCACACCATGCTTTTTGAGTCAAAAAAGCAATTTTTTTAGTTATTCCAGAATTTCGTACGTAAAACACAGCTTTATGACTTCACATTAAAATGAGCTCTCTAAGCTTGTTCCAATCAACATTCACGCACTATGTCTTTCACACAAAAAATAAAATTTTCCATTTATTCAGAAATTTTGTTTGCAAGAACACTCTTACCCCCCCCCCCCCACACACACACACACAAACACACACACACACACACACACACACACACACAAACACAGACACACACATCTAAAAGTTTGTCAGCAAAAAAACAGTTACTTCAGTTTTTAAATGCATTATAGGAACAACTTGCCTAATCAAATTTAAATACTTTTGCTTCATTCTGTATCTAGAACAAACCATTTACCATATCTTTACGCAAAATTCTCCAGCATCATTCACAAAAAAACACCATTATTTATATATTCACATTTCTGTCTCAAAAATATACCTGATCTTCCCATACCCCTAATGGAATAAGCTGTTTGAGCTTGTTCCAATGATGATAAAAAAAACTAATATTTTGGAAAATTTGTGAAAATTTTTGTTTTCTTGCATGCAAATATATACATGTAGCACATGGAAGATATCCACAGTTGGGGAGAGATGTCCAAGGCTATCTCTTCACATTCCTTGTTTGTGCTTCATGCTAAACCAGTTTGTCTGCAGAGATAAATTTGCTTTATTAAAAATCATTGGAGATTGGCCACACACCAACGATTTTAAATAAAACTAATTTTAGGTAACAAATGTTGAACTTCAAACAAAATCTATCACTCAACCAGTTAATGTTGATGAGGCATGACATGGTGAAGGTGACCTAAAATACTTCTTAGAGTCACTTTGTCAGGTGAGCGATTAAGGCCACGTGGGGCCTCTTGTTGTGTATAGTGCTGGTCAGTTTGGGCTGTCATCATAGGGAAGGGGTTAAATTAACTCCTGAATTTTTCACTCTCTCAAAATCAAAATGAGGAGAGTGATCATTCACTAGTGATGAACTGATTATCAAAACTTGCTATCAACCGATTACCTGTTATTTCTCTGCCGATTATGCCAATTCCGATGCCGATGCCGATTCTGATTGCTGAAGTAGGACACTGATGAAAATCTGTTGGTACCTGTTATACTACAGAAATTTCGTTGATAAATCATCAATTATGAAAGTTTAATACCTCATAAGTTCTCAGCGTATGCATCTTTAGTGCTGTGCAATATTAGCCAAAATAATATTTGCATTTTGGTTGGGGTGTGGGGAAAAGATCATTATTAACAATACAATCATACGAAATTGTTCTCGTGAAGAAGATTGTGTTTTATTCTGGTAAATAGTGTTAATACGGTTTTGTGTAAGGATACTATACACTTGGCTGTATTAACCCTTTACGCAACGAATCGGCCCCATCCGCCCAAGTAATATGCAAATTCAGCAGTTGAAAAAATATTATTTTTCAAAACATTTCAACAAAACCATATCATGTGACCCCTCGTTGGAACGAGCTCGTTGAGCTCGTTCCAACGAGGGGTCACATGATATGGTTTTGTTGAAAGTTTTTGAAAAATTAAAAAAAATGATATTTAAAATAATATATTTTGATATCGTCTGCGCTGGGTAAAGGGTTAACCAGGAATATACTGAGCACACATACTTTGTGTCTTAAATGAATAATAATTTTGATGTTAATGTGTGCTGTGAAGTCGTATGACGCATGGTTTACACGTTTGTCAGAATGTATTATTCAGTGTTCTTTTTTCAACTTGTTACCTCCCTTGATGTGTTTCTCCAATGAATTCTACAATCTTCGGGAAATGGTGGCGATCTCATACCGATTGCAGTTGGTAAATTGCATAATATCTCTGCTCTGCAAATAACCCAAATTTTCTGCTATGCACTACACATGTTTTTAATGGGGAAACTTAATTGAAATGGCCAGATATCAAAGGGATTTTTAATAGTCAGTGTTAAATATAGAATAACCGGAAACTGCAAGTGGGCTAAATCCACTTGGTGAAAACATACGCGCACATGAAGTAGTTACTCATGATCCACAAGTCACGCTTCGTGTAGTGGAGTAATGTGTGCTTCTCTTATTCGGTGTAAATCACATGCGCGCTCAATGCCTATATCACAGTTAACCAACCACCAATTGTTTAAAGGTCACAGATAAAACAGAACTCATTTATCGTATCACAATGTCAGCCTGTATTACCGAACTGTCTCCAGACAAATACAGCGCCACAAGCTTAGAAAAGACAAAATGTATTCCGCTGTGACTCTCCCACCAAATACATTGGGGCTTAAATCACGGAAAAGTACCAGTGGGCTTTAACCCACGCACTACAGTACTTTGGAGACACAGTATGCAATACTCAATTTTGGCACATACTGCATTGCCAAGCCATTATATAGTGTCGTACTGACATGTACAATTATAGTCTTATCATTACGAACCAGTCAGACTGGATCTGATTTTAGCAATGGATGCGAGTCAGAAACATCGGGACATTGTCTCATCAGCCACTATCCAAACACTGGCTTATCCGAATTGGCTACCTACTTACATATATTGGTCCTCTCCAAACAAACTAAATACACAATGAGGACCACCTACATGACTCCAGTCCTTGACACATAATTGCAGACTGGAATAATACGGAAACTAGTCCTATGTGGATTACACTTACCATGGCGACATACTCCATGGGTTAACAAACCACTCCCATGGTTGCTTTCAGTGACTCTGTGGTGCCTGCCCCCTACCTTTACTCACATGGATGTCACTAACACCAAATACCGTACTGATACTGAAGAGAATAATTCTAAAAATACCGATACCGAAACCAGACTTGAAATTTCAGTACCACGTAGCTGTATTTCACAAAGCTCTTTGGCTTCAGTACTTTCAGTGTAAGAGTACCATAAGGTCTTTCAAACAAGGTGTGATAGAATAAGTGTTAAATTTATTGCCACAATGCAAACATGACCTAATTCTGATTGATTTATTTATTGGGGTTATTTGACACTTTTGACAGCCTGGATTACCTCGTGTCGGACAGTTTCGCGGAGCCAAAGTATCCACAAAATCAGAAGACTCCAAACTCTTTACATTTTTAGCTCAACTTTGACGTAGTCAAATTTGAGGTTATGCCATGGCCCGTTGTCCGTCTGGCCATCTGTCAACAATTCAATACTGCTCGGGCTAGAGGCCATATTTATGAACCGATCTTTACAAAACTTCTTGGGGTACCTTTGTTATCACCGTGAGACGAGAACGAGTGTTTTTGGGTGCAGTCCGAAATTCAAGATGACCACCAGCAGCCATTTTGTGCCGATTTTAGTGCAATCAGTTTCTTGTACAGAACTTCTGTATGAAAGTTCTGATTTGAATAAATTTTTGTCTGACTGAATCTTTAGTAACATGGAATACATCACATATAATACAGGTTTTTTTTCTCGTGCCAAAATTATGCAAATTAGATGAACTTTGATTTATTCAGTTCAACTTATACACAGTAAGTACACATGTCAATATGGCTCGGGCTATGGGTTCTATTTATGAACCGATCTTCACAAAACTTTTGGGGTACCTTTGCTATCACCTTGGGACGAGAATGAGTGTTTTTGGGTGCGGTCCGAAATTCAAAATGGCTGCTGGAGGCCATTTTGTATCAAAATTAGGTATCATCAGTTTTTTGTACAGAACTTCTATATTAAGGTACTGATTTGAATAAATTTTTGAATGAATGTTTAGTAATCTGGAATACATCAAATATAATACAGGTTTTTTTCTTGTGCAGAAATTATGCAAATTAGATGCACTTTGGTTTATTCAGTGCTACTTATACACAGTAAGTACACATGTCAATACGCCTCGGGCTAGGGGCAGTATTTATGAACCGATCATCATGTAACTTCTTGGGTACCTTTGTTATCATATTGGGACGAGAACGAGTGTTTTTGGTGCAGTCTAAAATTTCAAGATGGCCGGCAGCCAATTAGATAAACTTTGATTTATTCAGTGCTACTTATACACAGTAAGAGCACATTTCAATATGGCTCTGGCTAGAGATATCTAACTGTCACCCACCTTTATAATACTTCACCTGTACATTTGTTACAGGCTACGGTCAGTATTTATGTACAGACCTTTACGTGTACTTTTGTTATCAGGTCTTTACCTATATATGTGTCAATGATGTGTCACATGCTATACATGTACATGTCTTACACAAGTTGAGCTGCAGTGTCATTGACACTTTCATTTGATTGATGTACTGAAATCTGAAGAGCATTTAACTAAAGAAGTAAAACACTTTTATTTTTAACCCTTTGCACCCTGATAATATCTTCCATGTCTGTTTAGTGTCATCAGTTGGAAGAGTCTATATTCATTATTTGGGGGAATACCAACCAATATTTTCAACGTGCAGCCCGAAGGCTGCACATTGAAAATCTTGATCGGTCTGCATCACAAATTCACTGACCAACTATCTACTTTATTAATTCAGGCCGTATCAAGTTCCTGGGTTGGAAAAGCAGCCGTCTGGGTTCAAGAGGTTAAACCTGAATGTGTTTATTTGTATAATTAAGCACTTTTTTTTTTAACATATTCTGTGTATGAAAAGACAGTAAAAGGCCTCTTTATCCCTGTTCATTATTTGCAATAAAAAAATTAAAAATAAAACATGTAACCTTCCTCCCTTGCCTATTTGAAAAAAAAATTGCCTGAGAATCAATTAATTATTTTGTATGGCCTAAAAATTTTCGTATTTTTTGGGTTGCAAGAACATAGCTTATGACTTATTGGAACAAGCTCATTGAGAACTTGTTCCAATGAAGGATCATAAGCTATGTTTTTAGAGATATAAGTGAATAGCCCTGACAAGTTTTTACTGTTTGAAAAAAAAATTGGTGGAGAATAAATTAATTTAACTTGTGTGACCGAATTAAAAAATTTCATTTTTTTTGTCGCAAGAACATAGCTTATGACCCCTCATTGGAACAAGCTCATTGTGAGTTTGTTCCAGTGAAGGGATCATAAGTTATGTTTTTCAGATAAAATATAAAAATATACTAATATTTTAAGTGTGATATTTTTTAATAGCCCTGGCTAGTTTTTCTATTGTGTTAGATAAAAGGTTAAATTGAATCCTCCTGTCCATTGAATAATTTTTATTGGCAGGTGGCAGTTCAAACAGTAGTTTCACTATGCATGCACCCAGGCCGGAAAATAAGCAGCCTGACATTCGCAAAATGAGGTCCCCAGAGGGTGAATTTGATGATGCTATCCCATACATTAGGCCAATTTATCCTCTGGGTATCTCTTTCTGTTCAGTTTTGATACCCTGATTCAGATTGAGGTTCACAGAGGGTAAATTTAGTGATGCTACCCTGCTGTGCAGGGTAGCATCACTAAATTCACCCTCTGGGGACCTCATTTTGTAGATGTCAGCCTGCTTATTTTCTGGCTTGCATGCACCACACCCAGTTTCAGTTGGCATGGTAGAACAAGAACTGGTCTATTATCTAATTACAAATCCCATCCTTTTAATTTATGATAATTGTGACAAGGTCATATTTATCAACTATATAATTGTATCACGTACAATATGTTGAATATAAATGTGACAGTCCATATTCCATTCATCAAGTGAAATCAATATTAATTTATCCATGTGCATACACATGAAGTTAGACTAATAGTTTTAGCATTATAGTCTTCTAAGTACTCTTTTTCATGCATTCCCTCCGGCTCATTATATTCTAATGTGTGTTTGTTGGCATTTTATATTGTTGTCATAACATGCAATGCACAAAACATTAACTCCTTACATGCCGCTGGTGGATATTCTTGCCTTGGACCAGAATCTCCTGCCACCGAAATAAGTTCTAGTATGATTTTGGGGCAATTAATTAAATTTCACAGAGGTCCTCGGTTTGAATCCCACCTGCGGCAACTGCGTTTTGTACTTGGGCAAGACACTTCACCCCCATTGCCCATGTGGGGGTACAGTGGCATTGTGTACTAAGGGGTACTGCATGTCGATGGTGCACTTGTCTTCAGCCAATGCTAACCCTGCTTGTGTGGAGTTAGTATGTGAGCCTGACAGTTGTTTTCGCCATTGCTCAGTGGTTCTCTTTCTGGGTAATCTGGCTTCCTCTGCCCGCAAAACTGTCTGACTCGATGTGACCCTGGCTGTCGAAAGTGTCATTAAACCCCAATAAATAAATTGTTAAATTTTGATGAATTTTTCATCAAATCTAGTCATGGCTGCTTCATAGCAGCCATAACTAGATTTGATGAAAATATTTTGGAAATACTGAACTGGTTAAGATTTAACTCCTAATTGCAGCTTGCTAATTGACCCTTTACCAAAATACGAATGGCAGACAACACTTGCATACAAAATTCTTGAATAACAATTTTTTTCAATTTTTGTATCAAAAACATAGCTTATAACCCCTCATTGGAACGAGCTCAAAGAGCTTGTTCCAATGAGGTGGTCATAGGGTATGTTTTTGACTCAGTTCAGCCTTCCTCTCTTAAGAATCTATTTCTGACAACCCCAGTGTGTCATCTCTGGAAATCTTGCTCATTAAAATTCTAAGTATCTTGGCAGTTGTTCCTACCTGAAAAGGCAACTACCGGTAAGACCTGCCTTGAAACAATTGCCAGGTTGCTTAGAATGTAACTTGTAAATTTACCTAAAGACTGCGTGTAGGGGCATCTGTTCTTTGCAGTAGTGATCAAAAGTCAGAGTTCGGCCTTCAGCTCTTAAGAACCTATTTCTGACTTTGACCACTTTTTACTGCAACAGAACAGGTGCCTCACTATGTCATCTCTGGAAAACTTGCTAGTTAAAGTATCTTGGCAGTTCTTTCAACCTGTATAGGCAACCAAGACTTGACTAGAAACAACTGCATAGCCACATGATGTTGACTGTCAGTACAGCAATAATTTATTAAAAAAAAAAATCACCAGGCCTTTTAATCAGGCCTGAAAATAAGCAGTCTGACATTTGCAAAATGAGGTACCCAGAGGGTGAATTTATGATGCTATTCCATACAGTGTGCCAATTTATTCTCTGAGTAACTCTTTCTGTTTAGTTTTGAGACCCTGATTCAGATTTAGGTTCTCAGAGGGTAAATTTAGTGATGCTACTCTGCTGTGCAGGGTAGCATCACTAAATTCCCCCCCCCCCCTCCCCTGGGGACCTCATTTTGCAGATATCCATCTGCTTATTTTCTGACTTGCTTTATCCCTTTACCTAACATGAAAAGCAGACGACACTTGCAAACAAAATTCTTAAATAGCTAATTTTTTTCATTTTTTGTCTTGAAAACATAGGTTATGACCCCCTCATTGGAACGAGCTCAACGAGGTCGTTCCAAAGAGGGGTCATAACCTATGTTTTTGAAACAAAAAATGAAAAAAATAATGAAAATTAATTGGCGATTTTTGAGAAAAGTGCTGGCTGTTATGTTGGTTAAAGGGTTAAGCTATAAGGCTAAATCATAAAGGCTCGGAATATTTTTCTCTATTTTCCCCCCAACAAATGTAGCCTTGTGGCTCGGCGTTGATTTCTAGCCAAGTTTTGGATGGAAAGGATTGGTGATGATACTGAAACATGTCATTCCTCTACTGAGAAAAATTTCCTGGGAAAAGCAGCAGGATGTATTTTGCAGTCATTCAGAAATTTTAATTTTGTCTTCAAAAATGGCTGATATCCCTCAGTAGCCATTGAAATGAGATTGTTGAACTGTAGAATGTCACTTGGAATAAAACAATCAGTCATCAATGTTTTCAATATTTGATTCTTTCATACATAACCAAGAGTTTCCACCATTGAAGATTTGAAAGTTACTGATATGATCTGTATGTTTTTATTTTCAGTCAAATCTTGATGAAGCAACAGATCCATGGGGAGTCAAAGTGGAACGAGTAGAAGTGTGAGTAATTCTGTTCTTTTAAATTTGTGGTGACCCTGTAAAATAGAACAGCACTGTCATGCTTAACACTTTAGCACCTTGATGTCAAAATACAAAACTTTTCCCCATGATCCAACTAGGAATTTAACCAATTCAAGTTTTTTTAACCCTTTACCCAACGAATCGGCCGCATCCGCCCGCGTAATATGCAAATTCAGCAGTTGAAAAAATAGTATTTTTCAAAAAATTTTTAACAAAACCATATCATGTGACCCCTCGTTGGAACGAGCTCATCGAGCTCGTTCCAACGAGGGGTCACATGATATGGTTTAGTTGAAATTTTTTGAAAAAAATTAAAAAATGATATTTAAAATAATAAATTTTGATATCGTCTACGTTGGGTAAAGGGTTAAATCAAGTTCCTCAGTTAATATTTGGGCTCCCTATGGGAACCTGAATTTTAACTTAGTGCAATATGAGGGAATTTCTTTAAAAATCATCTTATTCAGGTCCACCAGCCAGAATCCTCTCATATTTGGTATATATCATCATTAGGGGGGGGAGGGGGCAGATGCAAGTTTGTTCAAATCAAGTTCCTCAGTTAATATTTGGGCTCCCTATGAGAGCCCAAATTTTAACTTAGTGCAATATGAGGAAATTTCTGTAAAAATCTTCTTCAGATCCACCAGTCAGAATCCTTTAACATTTGGTATAAAAAATCTCAATTTTTTTTTTACGCGTTTTGTTCAATTTTAGGATGAAAAAAACAAAATTTGCCTGAAAATTTTGGGCCTGGCTCAGACTCCGAAATTTTGGACCAAAATTGGGGAAATTGTTTTTCGATTTTTTATGCGTTTTGTTCAATTTTGAGGCCCATTTTTTTTTTTTTTTGTGGCCTGAAATTTTGGGTCCACTTCCAACTTGGAACTTTTGGACCAAAATTCGGAAAAATTGTTTTTGATTGTTTTCAAAATTGAGTTCCTAGATGAATTAGAGTGGTTTTATGCGAAAATGTTTTTACCCAATGTCCTCCCCTCCCTTCCTGGGGAGTGTGGGGAGGGGGTGGGGGATTCAGTTAGAAGCAACAAAATGTTTTGGCTGCAAAATATATTTTGAAAGATTTAGTGGATTTTATGCAATCCCCAAAAATTAATACCACCAGCCCCACTCCCCATTCCCGGGGGTCAGTTAATCTGAGAAAAATATGTAATATGAAGGAATTTCTTTAAAAATCTTCTCTAGAACCATCAGTTAGAATCTTTTGATATTTGGTATACAATATCTAGTGTGGGGGGGGGGGGGGGGGGGGGTGGGGGGTCAGATTTAAGTTGGTTCAAATTGCATCCCTGGATAAATATTTGGGCTCCAGAGCCTGAATTTTAACTTAGTGCAATATGATGAAATTTCATTGAAAATCTTCAGATCAGCCATCCGAATGCTTTCATATTTGGTATACAGCATCTGGGGTTGGGGGGGGGGGGGGGCGGTGTGTGGATAGTTGTTTTTAGATTTAAGTTTGTTCAAATTGTGTCCCTGGGTTAATATTCATGCTCTATTTGATCGGGGGCAGTGACATAACAATCCTTGGAAATTTGGCAGTGCTAGTCATGAGCTGATAGAATTGGAAGTAGTCAGGAAGACCCAGGGTAATAATCTTCTGACATGGACACTAGAGTTATGAATAATTTCATGACTTCTTTCCTCTGTAGTGTTGATAAACCATGACTAACTGAATGGGATCCAAAATAGTTCTTTGAACCACTTTGTCAGGTGAGCAATTAAGGTCCCTTGGGGGCCTCTTGTTTTTTAACTGCTTATTTTTCAGATTGTAGAGGCGGATGTGGTCGATTCATTAACCCTTTACCCATCGTAACGGCAAAAAACGGCCAGCGCTATTCTAAAAAATCGCCAATTAATTTTCATTATATTTCATCTTTTGTCTCAAAAACATAGGTTATGACCCCTCATTGGAACGAGCTCGTTCCAATGAGGGGTCATAACCTATGTTTTTGAGACAAAAAATGAAAAAAATAAGTTATTCAAGAATTTTTGTTGCAAGTGTCGTCTGCTTTTCATGTTAGGTAAAGGGTTAAGTAAAAGGTTAACAGGAGTTAGATTATTTTCATGTACTCGAGAGAAAAGTGCATACACCAGTGAAAAAACATTTATCTTGTTTAACCTCGTTAGTTTGTTCATTAATTTGTTAGCATTAGTGATGAACCGATTATCAAAACTTGCTATCAACCTATTACCGGTGATTTCTCTGTCGATTATGCCAATTCCGATGGCAGAAGTAGGACAGGGAAGAAAATCTATTGGTTCCTGTTATACTATAGAAATTTTGTTGATAAATCATCAATTACGAAAGCTTAATACCACATAAGTTCTCAGAGTATGCATATTTAGTGCTGCGCAATATTAGCTAAGAAAATATTTGCATTTTGGTTGGGGTGTGTGGAAAAGATCGTTATTAACAAAACAATCACATGATATTGTTCTTGTGAAAATTGCGTTTTAGTTTGGTAAATAGTGTTAATACGGTTTTGTGTAAGGATACAATACACTTGGCTGTATTAACCAGGAATATACTGAGCACACATACTTTGTGTATTAATTGAATAATAATTTTGATGTTAATGTGTGTTGTGAAGTCGTATGATGCATGGTTTACACGTTTATCAGAATGTATTATTCAGTGTTCTTTTTTCAACGTGTTGCCTCCCTTGATTTGTTTTTCTAATGTTTACATGAACTCTACAATCTTCGGGAGATGGTGGCGATCTCGTACCGATTGCATTTGTAAATTCCATAATATCTCTGCTCTGCAAATCACCAAATTTTCTGCTATGCACTACACACGTTTATAATGGGGAAACTTTATTGAAATGACCAGATATTAAAGGGATTTTTAATAGTCAGTGTTGAATATAGAATATCCCCAAACTGCTAGTTTTTACCTGCCGGTTGTCATAATCGCCCGATGCTCCAATTATCGGTTCATCACTAACTGGCATGTGTAAGTCTGTATAACGTAGTCAATGTACAAACGTGATCCAGATTTCATGCTGTTTTTTTTTCAAGTTGCTTTATGGTTGTTTTATTCAATGTGTTGATCAGATTATCTCCCTTACCATTAGGCCTAAAAAAGTAAAAAATCTGTTTCTCAGGCCCTCCTGCATGGTCCTTTTGGTAGCCGCATGCTCTCTTTTTATAACCAATGCAAACTTAAAAAAATAAAAACTACATGGTTTATGTCTGATATAATTTGACCCGAGTTAATAAATTTGTCCTCGTGAGCAACAAGGCTTTGCAATGCTTTAGTATTGCAAAGCCTTCTTGCACTCAAGGGACGAAATACACCACCACCCAGGCTATTCTGTAGATTATGAGATATAAAACATAAAATACAAACCAAGGACATAAACTTTTGACGGCAAAGAAATAATGACAAAAATAGAATAAAAAAACACCTGGCCACATGCAATTTTACAAAAAATGGCCTGAGAAACAGAAGATGTACTTTGTGGGGCCTTAACAAATATATTTTCTTCTCTGTTAGCCCGACATTTTATGTCTCACTATTTTAGAGCGAGACTCACTATTTTTCTCCAATAAATTAGTGTTAACCCTTTACCTAACCTGAAAAGCAGACGACACTTGCAAAAATAATTCTTGAATAACTAATTTTTTTCATTTTTTGTCTCAAAAACATAGGTTATGACCCCTCGTTGGAACGAGCTCGACGAGCTCGTTCCAACGAGGGGTCATAACCTATGTTTTTGAGACAAAAAATGAAAAAAATAATGAAAATTAATTGGCGATTTTTGAGAATAGCGCTGGCCGGTTTTGGCAGTTACGTAAGGTAAAGGGTTAAAGAAGCCTGAAATTGTGATTTTTACAGAGTCTTACTACTGAAGTCAAATTTTCCTCTTTGAGCCACAAAAAAAATTAAAATCTTACTATTTTTGTTCAGGAAACTCACACTTTTACAGTTCATCTACTGTCAACTGATGTTTTGTTTCAAGGGTTGAAGATGTTGGTTAGTTTCTATGCATTCTAGTGCTCAAATGACTAGTGAATTCCAAAGTCGACTAGTCAATACCCAAAAGTCAGGTCGACTTCGACTAGTCATTGGTGATAACTTGTCTCCTTATAACAGTGTTGGTGTTCTGGAAGAGTGCTGAAGGTCCAAATTTGGCTTCACTTGGGCATTCATATACAGCAACTTACTGGAACATTATTCTGTTAATGTGCTTCTAATTATGCTAAGAGTGAAAGTATATAGTCTTATTTAATTTGCCTTGTTGCGATTTATGGGAGAGTGCCTATAGGCACTCTCCCATAAATTTCAACAAGGCAAATTAATAACATATCCTGATAGCCCAAAATAATTCAGCACTCTACTAGTACCAGTTAAAACAAACTACTGTCACTACTATTAGATGGCAATAGATGTATACATTGATTGCCCAATATTGCTGTTCAAACTGTCTGACAGTGCCACAGAAGGAATACTATTTACCTAAAAGCTTGAACTCCTCCGACTAGTCGACTGCACAATTGAGAGTCGACTACTGGTTTGCCCAGAGTCAACATCGACTAGTCGACTAATCGTTTGAGTACTAATGCATTCGTCATGAAATATTAGAATAACTAAGTGTGGCTGAACTCATTTCGTATTTTCATCTTTTGTCCTCAGTAATGTTGGTAAACTGTTCAATATATACTTATTTTATTTTCTGATGATAAATTTTTTATTCATACTAACAAACACTCTTATTTATTTTACAGTAAAGATGTCCGCTTACCAGTACAGTTACAGAGAGCTATGGCAGCAGAAGCTGAAGCTTCAAGAGAGGCCAGAGCTAAGGTAATTAACTAGTTTTATTCTACTGATGTATTGATGTGCTTCAAATTCCTTTGGAAACTCGGTTGTTATTTTTTTCAGGTAAATTTATTTTGCAAAAGTTTATTGGAGAGTATGAATGCAAGCCTGAAAGTAAGCAGTCTGTCAAATGCAGAATGAGGTCCCAAGAGGGTGAATATTCTGCTGCTATCCCAAACAGTAGGCCAATTTACCCTGTGGGTTCCTCTTTCTGTTCAAACCTGCGACCTTGATGCAAACTGAGGTCCCCTGAGGGTGAATTTAGTGTAGCACCACTATATTCACCCTCTGGGGACCTCATTTTGCAGATGACAGTCAGCTTATTTTCTGGCTTGTATATATGTACAGATTATGGTTACCAAAATTAAATTAGCAGTCCACCAGTTAGTTTTGGTGACCAACAAGGATGTAGTGATGCTCAGGACTCTGAGGCAAATCTCAAATTCCCACCAAGTACATAATTTTGGTAATTTTGCTTCCCTGATTGTGAAAAGGTTGCATGTTGCCCCACTTCAGTATGTATTTAACAACCTGTTTGATTATGCCAATCTGTTAAGCCTTGACCTTATGAACTGGCTGCATCAACCTGTGTGATTTACAAATTGAACAGTTGAAAAAATATTAAGTTTCTAAAAAATGTCTACAAAGCCATATCATTTGACTACTCATTGGAACGAGCTCGTTCCAGTGAGGGGTCACATGATATGGGCTCATTGAAATTATCTGAAAAATTGTTAACCCTTTACCCAACATAACGGCCAAAACCGGCCTGCGCTATTTTCAAAAATCGCCTATTAATTTTAATTATTTTTTCATTTTTTGTCTCAAAAACATAGGTTATGACCCCTCATTGGAACGAGCTCGTCGAGCTCGTTCCAACGAGGGGTCATAACCTATGTTTTTGAGACAAAAAATGAAAAAAATAGTTATTCAAGAATTATTTTTGCAAGTGTCGTCTGCTTTTCATGTTAGGTAAAGGGTTAAAACTATAATTAAAATACCATTTTTTTTTTACTACGTGTGCCTGGGATAAAGAATTACCCCGCTACAACTGGAGCAGCTTAATCCAAAAAAGGTGTTTTGATTCCTAGGCAATCCCTCATTGAAATTGAACCCCCTCATTGGACATTTTTATTGGCTTTCAGTGCTTTCCTTCCAATATTTCTGTAAAATTGGGTGATTCAGAGACTGGGACTGGGCTTCAGTATTTACACAGAAGGGACTCTGAAATCTGAAGAGAATAACTGATGATGCAAAATCATTATTTCATTTTTAAAATGAGATGAGTTTATGTGTAAAATTATGTACTTTCTGTATTTTCTGTGTGTGAAAACATTGGGAAGGCACACAATCCATGCATGCTAGATGCAAGAAAAACAACTGATTTAAAAAAAAAATGCCTGAGAATCGATCAATTTATTTTGTTTGGCCCAATATACCCCTTTCATTTTATTTTTTTGCCATATGTTTAAGTCAGTACATCTTAACTTTTGGGGATGTTTTCATTGTCTTTCGAGGTCATTTCGATAGGTTAGTGTATCATAATCATCACATGTTTGTGTCATGTCACTCACAAAAACAATACTGTTGATAAAAAGTGAAAATTTGGTAATGCATCATCGGAGATGGCAAAAATTGCAATCCAGAAATTTTCCTCAGGTCAAGCAATCATTGCTCTGTTCGATTCAGGCGTTTAAATTCCTCCAAATAGCAACAGTATAAATTTAGGCTGTACCCAAATAATGTAATTGTGTCAAAATTATATAGTGTTTAAAATTTTTTTGTGAAGTTTTATGCTGTTTTGGCTATATATCAAGTTTCCCCAATGCCTGCAATATAATTTACAACTTTAGGCCTTTCAGTGAACTCAAACAATGCAATGGCTAAATGAGTTTGAAAATGAAAGGGTTCATCAGTGAAAGTAATCTTCGTTGACAGTGTCTTATCTGATTTTTTTTTTTTTTGCTGGCGAAACCATGTATGATGATGTACAGCAAGCATCCAGAGCACTCAAAGAAGCTGCTGATATCATAGTTGAATCCCCTGCTGCCCAGCAGCTGCGATACCTACGATGATGATGTACTGAAACAACGAAAATCTAATGTATTCATATTAGTGGCATTACCTATTAACCCTTTACCTAACATGAAAAGCAGACGACACTTGCAAAAAAAAATCCCGAATAACTAATTTTTTTTTTATTTTTGTCTCAAAAACATAGTTTATGACCCCTTGTTGGAATGAGCTCGACATGCTCGTTCTAACGAGGGATCATAACCTATGTTTTTGAGACAAAAAATGAAAAAATAATGAAAATTAATTGGCTATTTTTGAGAATAGCACTGGCCGGTTTTGGCCTTTACGTTGGGTAAAGGGTTAAACATCACGCGTAATTTAGTTTAAGTAAGATTTTGGCTTGACATTAAGTAACTTAAGAAACCACCATACCTATCATGTTAGGACGAGAACCAATAAGAATGATTTAATGCTGTAAACTATGCAGAGCTTATATTTTGCCCCAAATCCGAGAATCAATTCACTTAACCCTTTACCCAACGTAACGCCAAAACCAGCCAGCACTATTCTCGAAAATCTCCAATCAATTTTCATTTTTTGTCTCAAAAACATAGGTTATGACCCTTTGTTGGAACGAGCTCTTCCAATGAGGGGGTCATAACCTATGTTTTTGAGACAAAAAATGAAAAACATTAGTTATTCAAGAATTCTTTTTACCTACGTCGCCAGCGGCAGAGCAGGTCTAGTAACCGCTCGACTCTGTCCGTCATTCTGTCAGTCCGTCCGAAACACTTTTTCCATCAAAGTTTTCTTGGCTTCTATGAAAGGGAATGATTTTATATTTGGTCTGCTGCTTCATAATGATGAGTTGTATCGTGTAAGCAATTTTCAGATCTGCCGTGCAGCCACTTCCTGTTTGCCGATACTTTGAAATTTTACTGTACCCACTGAACATTGAAATTTTCCATCAAGGTTTTCTCGGCTTCTATGCAAGGGATTGATTTTATATTTGGTCTGCTGCTTCATAATGATGAGTTGTATCGTGTAAGCAATTTTCAGATCTGCCGTGCAGCTACTTCCTGTTTGCCGATACTTTGAAATTTTACTGTACCCACTGAACATGGAAATTTTCCGTCAAGGTTTTCTTGGCTTCAATGCAAGGGATTGATTTTATATTTGGTCTGCTGCTTCATAATGATGAGTTGTATCGTGTAAGCAATTTTCAGATCTGCCGTGTAGCCACTTCCTGTTTGCCGATACTTTGAAATTTTACTGTACCCACTGAACATTGAAATTTTTCATCAAACTTTTCTCGGCTTCTATGCAAGGGATTGATTTTATATTTCATCTGGAGCCTGATAATGATCAGTTGTATCGTGTATGCAATTTTCAGATCTGCCGTGCAGCCACTTCCTGTTTGCCGATTCATTTGCATGCAGCGACGCAGGTCCAGACCCGGTATTGCTCTTGGCTTGTTGCAAGTGTCGTCTGCTTTTCATGTTAGGTAAAGGGTTAAAGATTCATGCAACAAAGCCAGTGTGAATCCATGTAGATTCCCACTGCACCTCTGCTAGAATTCGTGTGAACAGAATTGAGTTAATTTAACCCTTATGGAGGGAACAAATTAAACAATACAAGGCTAACATGACCTGGAATATCTTTACACTTTGTCAATAAAATTGTACAAATATGGCAGTCATTGGAACCGGGTCAATGAGCCATTGTTAGAAAATGACTTTTTTTCATTTATGCCTTTATATATTTATAAAATAAGCTTATGAAATTTGAATATGTCGCAATTATTTATTTTTTTCTCTTATTCCACAGGTTATTGCTGCAGAAGGAGAACAGCAGGCATCCAGAGCACTGAAAGAAGCTGCTGATATCATAGTTGAATCCCCTGCTGCCCTGCAGCTGCGATACCTACAAACACTGAACAGCATCTCGGCAGAGAAGAACTCCACCATAGTATTCCCACTGCCCATTGAATTGCTTAATGCATTCAAAAAATGAAGAAATCCTAGAAAGTTGATTTTTCCACAGAATTAGAAACATTGTATATTTGAATAATTTTTGACACACATCTGTGACATACTTACCTCTTACAATACAAGAGCTGGTTTCAGCAAATGCATGAATGCATTTTTAGTCAGGACTTTTAACACTTTACCTAACACGAAAAGTGGACCACACTAGCACATAAAATTCTTGAAGCACTAATTTTTTTGCATCAAAAACATAGCTCATGACCCCTCATTGGCACGAGCTCATTGAGCTCGTTCCAATGAGGGGTCATAAGCTATTTTTTGTGACAAAAAATGAAAAAGTAATAAAAATTGAATGTTGAATTTTGTGAAAAGTGCTGGCTGGTTTTGGCCATTACGTTGGGTAAAGGGTTACATTAAACTCAAAAGTAGCAATACCGGTTGCATTTCAATGGTGAAATCTGCATGAGTAAATATTAACTCAAGGGGAAAGACCAGGAACAACGGGGGAAGACCCATAACAAAGACACTTTGAACTAATGTTTCTTAGCAAGAAATATGAAAAGCAGAAGGAACGGGCTGGTAAAGTGAGAATAATGGCATTCTTTTCTCCCACTTGTCTGCATTATATTGGGTCTGTGGTTGCCATCATGCCCAAATTAGACAATCAATAGGCATTAGTAGGGTAGAGCAAAGGTCGCATAAACCTTTGTGTCCATTGACTCCAGTTTTATGGAATAACAAAGTTAGTGTACACATGAGATGATCTGAGCATCCATACATATAATATGTCCCTAGCATGCATAAAGGTGCCATATGCAGTGCTAAAGCACTGCAGATGGCACCTCGATGCACTCCAGGGACAATACTTACTTTCTCATCTAGTGGAAACTTGACTCAACAGATAAATTTTCAGTTCATGAAGTACTCGTCTGTATATCCCGTGTTTTATTATCTAAAAATTTGCTTGTGTTCACAAATTTCTGCTGCAGGACCTTTTATCGGTTAACCCAGTTCTCATAACCTCCAGAGGCCTAGTATACATATCTGGAAAAACTTCTCGGAGCTCTCTCAGTTCTTAGTCATGACTAGAATATAATAATTCAGTGAAAAATTATCATGGCTAAGGTCTAAAAAAGTTAAAAATCTGTTTCTCAGGCCCTCCTGCATGGTCCTTTTGGCTGCCGCATACTCTCTTTTTTATAACCAATGCAATTTTTTTAAAAATTCAAAATGAATGCTTTATGTCTGATATTTTACCCAAGTTAATAAAACTGATAAATTTGTCCCTTAAGTGCAACAAGGCTTTGCAATACTTCAGCATTGCAAAGCCTTTTTGCATTCAAGAGACGAAATACACCACCACCACCCATGCTATTCTGTAGATTATGAGGCCTAAAACAAACCAAGAATATGAACTTTTGATGGCGAAGAAATAATGACAAAAATAAAAAATAAAATAAGAAACCACCTGCCTGCATGCAATTTTACAAAAAATGGCCTGAGAAACAGAAGATGTACTTTGTGGGTCTAAATTTCCGAACTAACAAATTTATTCTGAGATATTCATCAAAACAGCAAGCAAATGAACATCATTTTTGAAATCTTTTCTTTCCAAACTGTCTTCAGTTCCTTCAGTTTAACATGTAAGCGATTATTTGGGAAAAGAAAAAAAACAGAATTAAGAAAGAATATTGCCATTTTTGTCTGCAAAGCTTGTTATGTTAAGCTTGAAGGTTGATAAAATCAAACCAGTTCTTGTAACATAAAAACTATTAGTCACTTTGAAAAAATTGAAGTATTTTCTTGAATACTGAACTAAGAAACTTGACCATTAATTAAAAAAATTCTGTTAAGTTATTACTTTGTTGTTTTTGTTGTAGATGTTGAAAAACATATGCTAATAAACAGAGTGTATGTAGTTTTATGGTGGCTGGTTGATAAACAGCATACAAAGACAATAGTTCACTGCTCGGATTCGAGTATGATTTTATCCTTTAGTGGTTTGCGTGGAGGATTATTTCACGAGCTCTTTTGTAAACAATAAAAAAATAGTCTGTTAGGCCACACAAAGTAGATCTTCTGTTTCTCCGGCCATTATTTGTAAAATTGCATGCGGGCGAGCGTTTTTTTATTTTATTTTTTATTTCAGTAATTGCTTCTTTGCCATCAAAAGTTCATGTTCTTGGTTCAAGTTTTAGGCCTCATAATCTACAGAATAGCATGGGTGGTGGTGTATTTCATCCCTTGAGTGCAAGAAGGCTTTGCAATGCCAAAGCATTGCAAAAGCCTTCTTGCACTCAAGGGACAAATTCATCAATTTTTTCAACTTAGGTAAAATATCAGACATAAACCATTTAATTTTTATTTTTTTTAAGTTTAAATTGGTTATAAAAAGAGAGCATGCGGCAGCCAAAAAGACCATGCGGGAGGGCCTGAGAAACAGATTTTTTATTTTTTTAGGCCTTATCACTGAGAGTGGAATACGATGTTGGGAGTGGAATAGCATTTTTGGCAAGTGGGAGTGGGAATATGATTTGTTTTGGGGGAAGAAAAACGAATGAAAATAAAATAAATACCAGTAACCTCCTCAAAATAATTCAAACTAGGAATGGGGTAAGATCGAAACCATATGTCCATGATCCAAAGATGAATTACAGTGGAGCCCACTTAAATGGATATCTCTTAATTGTATATCCCTGTTAATTGAATATAATTTTCAAACACAAAACCATTTACCATACCTTCAGTACAAATTTGAGCTGTTAATTGCATATGGGTTGTAGAGTAAACTCCTGTTAATTGTATATAAATTTTTGTAATATATTGAAAAAATTACTGTGACACGCACCAAATTCCCCTTATTTATCAACATTTTTGGCCTCACAACATCCAATACAGGTATTTATTCTATTATATCTTGTTTGACAGAGCTCTATGAGCTCTGTCAAACAAGATATAATAGAATAAATGCTCAATTTACCTCCAGAACACAGGAAACTGACCAAAACCCTGTTAATTGTATACTCCTGTTAATTGAATAATTTTCACTGGCAAAATGGATATTCAGTTAAGAGGATTCCACTGTACAACATTTATTGTTGACAAATTTTGAAAAAATATTGGGAGTTTGATCTGTGCATAAAGGACTGATATTGGCAATCCATCTGTGTCTTTTGGGGGGCATGGTGGCTCAGTAGGTAGAGGTGCAGGCTGCAAGCCGAGAGGTCCTCGGTTTGAATCCCACCTGCGGCAACCGCGTTATGTCCATGGGCAAGACACTTCACCCCCATTGCCCATGTGGGGGCACGATGACGCCGTGTACTAAGGCGTACTGCATGTCGATGGTACGCATGTCTTCAACCAATCTAACCCTGCCTGTGCTGCAGTGCGGGGTTACGATGTTGGGGAGCTGGCAGCTGCTCGTCGTTGCTCGGTGGTTCTCTCCGGGTACTCCGGCTTCCTCCTCCCGTAAACCTGTCATGGTCATGATTAGCCATTGTGCATAAATATGTGACCTTAAACATCAATAAATAAATAATCTGTGTCTTTTGAGCACTGTTGACAAACTGCATAAGCTGATGAACAAAATCACTTTACATCAGTGATCAATAACTTGGAAATCTAAATTTGTGGGGGATTGTTTTTCCTTTGGACATTTTGGTAAAAAAATGTAATTTGTTGTGTCGTTGGGACCTCGTTTTTTTGTAACAAATATGCCAAATGGACACATGGCACAGAAATAGCACAACAGTCCTTGTGATCATTCTAATGTGGAGTCATAAGCTACAGTTTGTGAGAAAAAATTAATAAATTTTTTAATAAATTTTTTAATAAATTTTACCCATGGGGTAAAACAATTTTTTACACATCTGTTCTATGAAATCCTCATCTACAGCAACACAAGACCGTGTGGAGAATGAAAATCTGTTCTGCACATATGTGTGGAACGGAAATCGTTGACAGACTATTTTTAAATAGAATCAAAATTTCACTGCAGTTTTCTACAATCATGCAACGCAATTACAATTTGAATCGTTAGCGATAGCTGAAAATCGTACCCTTAGGTCCAATGTGTTCTATGTGCCAGTAGGCACATAGAACACATTGGAACTCAGGGGACGAATAGTAACACGGGTTCCGCTCACAAATTGGATTGGTGATAAAATGCGTTGTTTTTTGTTGATATTTGTCAAATAAATTGCTGAGTGTCCTTCTAATAATTGTTTTTATAGACGTGATAAAAACAGAATGACACACGCTTGTGAATGGGTTAGTCGATATGGCACTTGTGCCACCATGGAAGGAGAAAACTTGAGGCCTGTGGCCTCTTGTTCTATCCTTAAGCACTGGTACTCGTGCCATATCGATTAACCCATTCACACACATGTGTCATTCTATGTATTAATGCCACCATTGTCAAGTTAATTTAGGTGATGGGTTAAAACAAGACACATGAGAAATGGTCACCTTAAAAATCATGCCCACCTCAGGCATACATGTATTCTGAAGGTAGGTAGGCATAGCCAGGAAGTTGAAATTAATGAATGTCAACAAAATGTTGTATCCAGTTCAAGGTAGCAAAATGTTTACGTCTCTTTTACAAGTAGTCTTAGGAACACTATGACTCCCTCAGGCCTTCCCGTTCTTGCACGCCTGAAATATCGGCAATAGGATGTATCTCATAATTTTTACACCACTCCCTAGACCTACCTGGTCTCTAAGCCCAGATAGACCTGGGGCTTTTGTTATAGAAATGATTAACTCTTCACCCAATTCACCCAATATCAAACTTTTGTATTATAAGTATTTTTTTCTTCAATAGTTTCAAAAAATTTCAAGAAAACTGTATCATGTGACCCCTCATTGGAACGACTTGACAAGCTTGTTGTAATGAGGGGTCACGTGATATGGTTTTCTTGAAATTTAGAGAGAAAAAATTTAGTTGCTCAGTTTGTAAATTACACGGACAGATGTTCCTGATTTGTTAGGTGAAGGATAAAATATATCCTGCTGCTGATATTTTAGGAGTGCAAGAAAAAGTGCACCTCAGTTATGTATAAGATGTCCTTGAGTATGATTGCGCACCATGGAATTGAAGTACCGTTCAGTAGAATATATAATATACTTTCCCAATCTGCACAGTGCAAGACACAAAAAATAATTCAGATATTGTGAATTTTTTTTATATGCCATTTTTAGAGCTGAAATGGTTAACCAATTAATCAATAAACCAATGGTCAATGTCTTGATCGATCGAAAAAGTAATTGATCAGTTAACTGTTTCTTTCGAGCTACTGTATTATATGGGTTAACAAAGGAACAAACTTGCCCCAAAACAGGCAAACATTGTCACACTGACTTACATCAATTATATGAGATAGAGTAAAGCATGCAAGTTACGTGATGACATACTTGTTTACTTGCATGATCATTATACTGTATCAGTAGCTGGAAATGGTGATTTTTAACCCTTTACCCAATGAGGGTAGCAGACGACACTTTCAAAATATATTCTGGAATTACTGAAAAAATTTAATGGAGATTTTTTATATACAGCGCCGGCCCTTTTCCCCATTATGTTGAGTAAAGCATTAATGCTGTAAACCATCAAAGGTGCAGCAATTATTCAACTACCTATTAGGGCAGGTGATTAATCAATTAATTAAGATTAATCCATGTGATTAATTGATCAAGAAAACCCTTTAACCATTTCGGCTCTAGCCATTTTATTTGACAGAATTGTAACTGAAAAATAACATCATGCCTTTAGAAAGAGGAGGTTGAAAATATAATTACTGGGATATTTACATATTTGTAAGCAAAATTGTTTAAAAAAAAAAAGTTACATTTGTGTGAGAGTTTGATTTAGAGACATAAACAGAATTACCAAACCTTAAAGTACATTCGCCATGGATTTGTCATAATCCACAATAATGTCCACACATGGGAATAAAAATCAGCAGTAAAATTTTAATTAATGAAGCACCGGGTTGTACCAAAAACTGTAGTGTTGAAATCAATTGTTATTGATACATCAGTATCCAAGATGTAAATAAACAGAATTTACTTGAGAATTCTTGTATATATTCATCATATTCTACTGACTTAAGTAGCTTTCAGTAGTCCCGATCTGGGGCAAAAACTTGTTATTCTCATGCCTTGGACCAGAGTTTTTCCAAGCCTTAACTCTTTCAACACGAGACCGCTTTTCCAGTCCAGCAACACGATGTGTCATAATTTCATTAAGTAGGATGGCTACTAAGTGAATGTGTGTGGTGGAACAATTAATATTTTCAATGTGCAGCCTTAAGGCTGCACATTGAAAATATTAATTGCTCTACCCCCAGATAATGGATATGGACTCTTCCAATTTCTGCCATTTAACTGGCATGGAAGATACCACCAGTGTTCAAAGAGTTAATGTCAAGGTCCCGATACAAAATCTATAACATTTCTGCCAACAAAATTGAACATGGATGGATGAAAGGAACTACGCAGATTATATCATTATTTCCCCGACAGATATGCTCAAGGTAGCTGTAAAGGTTACAAGATGTTTTGGCCTTGATATACTATGGCTTTGGACATTTCAGCCCCCCAATTACAATGGGGATAAAACTTACCAAGTTCTAAACATGCAAAAGCTGAAACTTTTCAAGACGAAACAGTTCATGGTCAACACAACTTGAGTCGGGAATATGCTAGGTACAAGAATCTGTGAACTCCAAGCTGGAGATGGTTATGTGTTTTTTTTGTTATTGTTTCATAAACGAATGACCATGTTTTGTGTCATTACATCAGAAAAAAAAAAAATATTTTGAATTTAAATTTTCCAGCCTTTGATGAACAACTTTGGCTTCTGTATGAATACTTGAATATAATATAATATAAAATGTTGGTGGCGGAATACACATATCTTATAGTCTTAAGTAACAATTCACCATGCCTGTAACCACTATCTTGTAATATTGTTAGAAAACAAATCTATATTAGAAAAGTATTGTTTCTCTCTAACTTAGCTTTTACTTAAAGCAACGTCCAAATATGGCCACCATCATTCACAAAAATTGCCACTTGAATGTTATTATTTTTTTTTTTCATTTTTGCCTGAAATATATATATATCATATGACTCCTTATTGGAACATGTCAGTCCAATGAGGGAGTTGTAAGAAATGTTCGTGAGGCAAAAATTGAAAATCTGTTATCATTCAAGAAATTCTTTTCAAGCTGGCTTAAGAGTTGATATTAACTTGTTGAGTGCTAGAAGCCACTATTAGTGCTTTCAGAAATGAGGGTACCAGTACAAAAGCCAACATTACCCTTGCTCATGTTTCATATTCAGTCATATCTAATACTATTAATATTTTGCTTATATAAATTTGTTTTATTACAAATTGTTGGAGAGTGCCTGTGGGCACTCTCCAATAATATGTAATAAAACAAATTTTGATGCACAAATTCAGACCATTAAAAAAAATCGAGCCCTTAACCAGTTAAGCACATCTATATATAATCATCAGACACACAAGCAGAATTTCATTCTCAACTGGTAGAGTTGTAAATTATTTGGGGTGGTCAAAATGTTTTCCACATACCTGTATCTTTTACCTTGTAACAATTTATGGGAGAATGCCAGTAGGCTCTCTCCCATAAATTGTGGCAAGGCAAGGCCATACAGATAAAATAAATTCACTTCAAAGATAATGTGAACCACATCATCAGACTAAAAAACCTTTAAGTTGTTATACCTGAACTTAGAAATTAATTTTAACCCTTCAAACCCTAAAGGCCACTTTTCTGGTCCAGAAACATGATATATCATAATTTCACTAAGTAGAATAAGTGTTCAGTGAATATGTGGGGTAACTAATCAATATTTTCAATGTGCAGCCCAAAGGCTGCACATTGAAAATATTGAATTGTCTTTCCCCAGGTAATGAATATGGAGTCTTCCATTTGAACTGACTTGGAAGATACCATCAGGGTTAAAGGGTTAAAACAAGCGGTCATGATTTTGAATTGCAAAAATAATACCTGCATCTGACAATGATGTTGGGGAAGCTCTCTCCATGGGCTTCCCAATGATGAATGTCAAGTCCTGGTATGCATGGTTTTGAATAGGAGTACAAAAATTTTGTAACTGGTGAAGACTCGGACGTAGGCTTTTTACTGATTTGTTTTCAAGCATAAGAGATGATCAAAATAATTTAACCCTTTACCCATCATAACGGTCAAAAGCGGCCAGCACTATTCTAAAAAATTGCCAATTAATTTTCATTATTTTCTCATTTTTTGTCTCAAAAACATAGGTTATGACCCCTTGTTAGAATGAGCTCGTTCCAACGAGGGGTTATAACCTATGTTTTTGAGACAAAAAATTAAAAAATATTTATTCAAGAATTTTGTTTGCAAGTGTCGTCTGCGTTTCATGTAAGGTAAAGGGTTAACATGAAGGTTCTGAAAAGTGCTTGCAAATCTTATTTGAAAGTCCTGGATTTTTTTTTCCTCTCACGGGTGTGCAACTCTGAGAGTGAGCTCAGAACTATGTTAGCTGAAACTCGGCACTTGTTTCTGTTTTGTCAAGGTGGAACATCCATTGAATACATTTTTGTAATAATCCGCTCTTTACATAAGGTATAGTTATAATTTTGGGCATGACACAATCCTTTGTTCTGACTAATTTTGTGGCCTTGAAAAAAATATTCTTGAGGAGGGGTGGAGGAAACCTGGGCAACTCGAACTCAACTGAAGGCAGCAAGGCCTTAAATAAGGCATGTATATGTAGCCTATATGACTTATGTAGGGACCACATTTGCTCAAGACTTGTGAGGAACCAAATCTTATATTCATTCTCATTGCCTTAGGTTGGGAACAATATCTTGTGCAACACAAATCTTGAACCGTTTTAATGGGTGGATTGTTACAACTTTTTTGTTCATAAATAATTGAGGTTTTTTTTACAGTTCATCGGAGAGTGTCCATAGGCATTCTCCAATGAACTGTGATAAAACAAATCTCCATTAAAATATCATTTGTTTTCAACTGAAACTGAATCACATGTTAATGCACAGGATATCAATATTTATTATTTTAATTATTGTTTTTTTTTTTTCAATTTTTCAAAAAAATTCAACAAAACCATATCATGTGAGCCTTAATTAGACGAGTTTGATTAGCTCATTCCAATGAGGGGTCACATGATATAGTTTTATTAAAATATTTAAAAAAAAATTTTTTTTACTGCTTAATTTGTGCATGCGGATACGTCTGATTCTTTAGGTAGAGGTTTAATGAGAATTTCAACATGGCACCTACATATGGTCTTCTAGCAATGTGTCAATTAATGTAGCAAAATTTTTCGTTAATTAACACTTAAGGGTCTGGAGATTTTTATACATTTTCGCTGTGCTTTGAAAGACTACCTCCAGTGAATTTGTAATTGTTTCTAGTCAAGTTTTGGCTGCCTACAGAGACAGCCAAGACTTGCCTAGAAACAACTGACAAGGTACTTACATGCAGAAAACAAGTTTTGAGTTTACCCAAACAATGCATGTTGGGGCATCTGTTCCTTGGCATTGAAAAGTTATTAAAGTCGAAATTAAGCCCTAAAGGGTTAAGTGAGTCTGTTTGAAGCATAAGAGGAAAGTGCTCACTGAGCCCTGTTAGGCAGTGTCTGTTAATGGCATGCCATGGCTTAGAAAATTATTTTGAGCTATATTTTAAAAAAAAGATTGCATTTCATTTGTCCCACAATTTTTGGTACGAAGTATTTTATTCAAAATTACAACATTAGAATATCACAACAGGTACTTGACAAACACACATAATACTTTTGTAAATAATCTTATATTATTGTGTATTTTTGGTTGTTTTTTGAATTATATATTTGTACACCTCTTCTTGTGCCTTTTTCTAGACAATTCCATCCATTCTTTTTGGCCTTTTTACATCCCAGCAGACAATGCTCTTTCACCCACAAAAATACCATCAATTCCTAAAAACAATATGACTGTAAACGACTGGTTTTATTAAGCTGAGACATCTGGCTTAACCCACTTCTCACATAGGAGCCATGTGACCCACACAGATTTTATTTACATAATAAACTCTTATTCGGCCTACTATTTTGAACCCTTAAGACCTCAGATTTAAGATAAATGCAGTCAGCCAGTTGAGTTCTCAATGAACAATACACATAACTGGTTGAGAAGCCACTATCAGGGCTTTGAAAAAAATGAGGGTACCAGAGGAAAAGCCAACATTTTCCTTGCTCAGTTTTCATATTCATTCAAACACAAATATTATTTTGTTTATATAAATTTGTTTTATCGAAAATTATTGAAGAGTGCCTGTGGGCTCTCTTCAATAATTAGTAGTAAAACAAATTTTGATGAACAAATTCAGGCCGTAAAAAATAATTTAGTCCTCAACCAGTTAAGCTTAAGCACAACTTTTTAAAAGCAGTATAAAAGTGTCGATTAATGGCCTGTATGAGTATTTAAGGGTTAAACGTATTTTTTTCATCAAATCTAGTCATGGCTTCTGTGAAGCCGCCATGATTAGGTTTGAGGAAAAATTGACAAAATTTATCTTTAAAAAAATCACTCAACGAAAAGTTGATTCAGTTTTCTGGAGAAAATGTTTGGTCAAAAGTGACCGATTTTTACTAATTGTAATGTCATGACATTTGATGTCCTGTGCTTGAATATTAGCCATCAACATTCAAGGAGTTAACAAGGACCAGAGCCGTTTTCATAGGGTTTGCAATTTGTGAACAAACACACATTGAAATACAGTCTCAATAAATTCAGCCTGTTGAATATTGTACATCACCCCTTTTTTTTTTTTTACCCTTTACCTGACATGGAAAGCAGACGACGTGCAAACAAAATTATTGAATAACTATTTTTTTTTCATTTTTTGCATCAAAAACATAGCTTATGACAAGGGGTCGTAAGCTATGTTTTTGAGGCAACAAATAATGAAAATTGAATGGCAATTTTTGTGAATTGCGATGGCTGTTTTGGCCATTAACATTTGGTAAAGAGTTTTAAAAAAAAAATTTTTAAATTGGGATATACTGTATTGTTTCTGTCCATCTTGCTGTCTGTCAGTTTGTCCATCTGTCCATACGAGTTCATAACTCATCAGATAGTGGACCAATCTTATTGAAATTTTACATGGGTGTCTAGTATGACATGCATTTTCATACAGATATCCATTCTGGGAATGGAAATCTGTATGAAAATGTTCCATTTCTGAGTTATGCCCCTTTTTCCACTGGGAATTTGGCTTTTTTTGTCCATACAAGTTCATTACTAAGCTGATAGTGGTCCAATCTCTTGTTGGTTCCCAAACTGTCTGATTCACGATGAAAATTATTTCTAACTCAAATTGGATGCACCCATCATCAGAAGTATTCATCTCTTTTAACCCTTTACCTAACATGAAAAGCAGGCGACACTTGCAAAAGAAATTATTGAATAACTAATTTTTTTAATTTTTTGTCTCAAAAACATAGGTTGTGACCCCTCATTGGAACGAGTTCAACCAGCTCATTCCAATGAGGGGTCATAACCTAAGTTTTTGAGACAGAAAATGGAAAAAAATAATGGAAATTAACTGGCGATTTTTTAGAACAGCACTGGCTGGTTTTGGCCGTTATGTTGGGTAAAGGGTTAACCCTTTACCCAACAAATCGGTCGCATCCGTCCGCGTAATATGCAAATTCAGCAGTTGAAAAAATAGTAATGTTTCAAAAAAATTTCAACAAAACCATATCATGTGACCCCTCGTTGGAACGAGCTCGTTCCAACAAGGGGTCACATGATATGGTTTTGTTAAAAATTTTTGAAAAATTGGAAAAAATTATACTTAAAATAATAAATTTTGATATAGTCTGTGTTGGGTAAAGGGTTAAACTGAATTGTGCCTGATAATGTCTCTGCATGAAACTTTGCTGATCTTCACAGAGTAACGCTTATCTGAGCAGTTACTAAAATGACTGGTAGCAATGATATGTTCTTTTTCGATATGCGCTGAAAGTTTTTATTGAAGACTGACAATACTTATGGACTGGAACCAAAGCACGGGCTTCAATTAAGAAATGTAAAAATTGAATGGACCAAGATTTTTGCCATGTTGCCAACTGGGTATTTTAAAAGCATCCTGCAATCAATTTCTCCTGCTTTTTTCCACACTGAAGGGGGAGTTGGTCTATTTGGACTTTGCCTTTTATTCAAGCAAGATTATTAATGAGATATGTCACAGGACAGGGAATCCACAGTGAGTTGACAGTAGATTTATCTGTGAGATTCCCAGGAACACTTAAGGCAATGTCTTGTTAACTGGTAGAGTGCTGGAAGCCCATATTTGGGCTTTACAAAATACCACAGATTGTGACTATAAAATCTACAATCTGTTTGTGGAGGTTTGATTTTGCCATGGCAAGAATCAGATTTTGATAACGATACATAGCTCGGTTACATTTGATTGGATAGTGCCTAGAGACCTCGGTGGTCAAGTAAAATGTAGCACTCGACCAGTTAATCTTATGGAGTCAGGATTTATTGAGACTGGTTAAAATGGCAACTCCATTGAAGACAACAGAATTTAATACTGAGAATGAAAACCAAACATGACAAGAAAAAGCAGCAATCTATTTCCCTATGATTTGCAATTTTGTAAAATAAAAAAAAAATAAAAATAAAAACGCATGCATTGGAATTAATTGTCATTTCACGATATTACTTTCATGTTATTGTTTTATTTATTTAACCCTTTACCTAACATGGAAAGCAGACGATACTTGCAAAAAAAATTGTTGAATAACTAATATTTTTCATTTTTTGTCTCAAATGCATAGGTTATGACCCCTCATTGGAACGAGCTCGGCGAGCTCGTTCCAAAGAGGGGTCATAACCTATGCTTTTGAGACAAAAAAATGAAAAAATAATGAAAATTAATTGGCTATTTTTATTAATAGCGCTGGCCGGTTTTGGCTGTTATGTTGGGTAAAGGGTTAACTCAACGGCAGTGGAGTATAGGGCAGGTACTAGGTAGTTAAGATAGTTTAATCCTTGAAAGTGCTGACAATCTATAATTTAAGAGTTTTCAAGACCTGTCGAGCATTTGTTTCTAATGTATTTTGTGCATGCCAGTGCCAATGTGAGAGGTTGGGGATCAGGTATAATGATGAAGTTTGGTCGATAATCAACATAGAAGTTATACAATCGGCCGGGTAATTTCTAAAGCTTGGGAGCATGGTGGCTCAGTAGGTAAAGATGCAGGCTGCAAGCCGAGAGGTCCACGGTTCGAATTCCACCTGCGGCAACCACATTGTGTCCTTGGGCAAGACACTTAATCCCAGTTGCCCATGTGGGGGCATGGTGGAGTTGGGTACTAAGGCATACTGCACGTCAGTGGTGCACTTGTCTTCAACCAATGCTAATGCTGATTGTGTGAAGTTAGTACGCTGGGGGCGACTTGAAGTTGCTCGCCATTGATCGGTGGTTCTCTCCGGGTACTCTGCCTTCCTCCAACCATAAAACTGTCTGACACAAGGTGACCCTGGCTGTCAAAAGTTGTTAAAACCCCAATAAATTTCTAAAGCTTAAAATCATCCTGTGAGTGAAACAATGTCCCATCTGCAGATGGCTCCTTATTCCTCTCAAAGGATGGTATATATGTCAAAACTAGTGAGCGTCTCATTACAATTTATGTCTGATGTTGTAAATACCCGATCGAGTGCTTTTTTTTTTACGATACCCCGCCCCCTCCCCCACCCACCAGATGCCTCCAGAATCCTTGGCCACAATTCACTTCTCACTTCCCTGCAGGGACATGAAGGATAGAGATAATCATTGGAGCACACTTGTAAGACTAATAAACAAGAACTGATAATACATGCTAAACAGCCAGTCATGTTGGATAACAGAAGTGTTAACTTCGCAAAAGGTGTGTTCTTGTGTGGTACACCTCAGAAACGTTCTTGACAGATTGAGTACAAAATTAATGTAGAGTGGTAATTTCAAACCAATGAACCAATTCCCGGGGTGGAAGTCCTCACTCACCGTGAAGTGAAGCAGTGCTTGTTTACGGTGATAAAAAGGCTCTGTGTTTTCTGGTTAAATAGGCCCCGGTCATCAACGCTTGGGGTGGAAGACCTCTAAAATGGGCAACATGGATATAAACGATTGCCTAAACTGACTTTATCTCCATGTTGTGGCCAAGATCAGCCATCTTTCAGAAATATTTGACCCTAAACACCAATAAATAGATGAATTGTTCATCATATCTAGTCATGGCTGCTTCAGAGCAGCCATGACTAGGTTTGATGGAAAATATTTTAATATAGTAATACTCAGCAGGTTAAGGGTTGACCAACGAAACAAAAGGATGACACTTTCAAAACAAATTTAACAGTGAAAACCCATTACCTAACCCGAAAAGCAGACGTCACTTGCAAACAAAATTCTTGAATAACTAATTTTTTTCATTTTTTGTCTCAAAAAGCATAGGTAATTACCCCTCAATGGAACGAGCTCGTCGAGCTCGTTCCAATGAGTTGTCATAACCTATGTTTTTGAGACAAAAAATGAAAAAAATAATGAAAATTAATTGGTGATTTTTGTGAGTAGCACTGACCGGTTGTGGCCGTTACTTTGGATAAAGGGTTAAAAACAGATTCCATTTTTGCCTCAAAAACATAGCTTATGACTCATTTTTGGGCCAAGTCTGGTGCACCATTGAGGGCCCAATATATGTTTTCAAGGCAGCAAATTTGAAAAGTAAGGGGATTTGAATTGTAATTTCTGTGGATAGCGCTGCCTGGATATGAACATTACGCTAGAAAATGGGTTAAGTCACTTCACACGAAAGAAACCAGTGGAATAGCCTGTTAGTAGTGAGAGTCATCATCACTTTTGGGAGAGAGAAAAATAAAATAATTCTATAAATGGCGACAGCGTTTTGTAGATAAATGAATGAATAGAAGGGACGTTAATGTTTTCAACGCCATATTTCTGAATGGAATTATCCTATGCAATACTATCCTCGAGTAAAATGCGTGAATTCATGTTAATCCTTCAAGGGGTGGGGGGCAGTAGTACCGTAATTTAATACTACGGCCGACAGGTTGTTGAATTAAATTAAAACTGACCCTCTTTTCTGATTTTTTGCTCATTGTGCCGACGGTTCATCGCTGTTCACTATTTAATCAACTGTACACTGATGTCAAAATTTAACGCTGCATTATTTTCCCCATAATTCAACTAGGAATTTAACCAATTCAATGGGGGAGCATTAGTTAGAGCATTGGACTTTAAACCAAAAGATCGACGGTTTGATCCAGACAGACACCGATCGTTTCTGAATCAACCCTCCCATCTTAACCCCGATTGTCCAGGTGGGTGGGGAGGACGGGGCATGGTGCCCTCCATACCGCACGATGATGGTGCAGTTGCCTTCAACTGTCGGTGACTGTTTGTGCCGGTTGCTCGTCGGTTCTACCCAGGTACGTCGGTTCCTCCACTCGTAAAATTGTCTGACACGATAAGACCCTGGCTGTTGGATGTGTCGGTAAACCCCAATAAACAAATTAAAAAAAAATAGTCTTGTTTGACAGAGCTCATGGAGATCTGTCAAACACTATTGAACTGATTAAATTCCAAGTTGCATTATGGGAAAAATATTGTCTCTTGAATTCGAATTTTTTAACATCGGAGCACAGAGGATTAAAAGTTTGCATACCATGTTGAGATTGTTCAGTTGCTCAAGCGTTTAATTATCCTGGGCATTAATCAAGCATTTATTCTTCCTGGGGCCAATACTATAAAACTTTTACAGTTGTATTTTTCAGAATTGTATTTTCTATTTATGGAAATAACTAATTGAAAGGAACTATCAGCATTTTCAAAGATGTGGCAATTTGCCAACTGGCAAATTGCCACATCTTTTAAAATGCTGATAGTGCCTTTCAATTAGTTATTTCCATAAATAGAAAATACAATTGTAAAAGTTTTATAGTATTAGTTCCTGGTCATTGTTTTTCTTTTCTTACACCGTTGGAATTGTTCTGTTAAGACTAATACTCAACACATTCCTCAAGTCATCTTCGACTCTTTGAACCATTTTGCTTTTGATTATCACAAAATGGTTCTTCTTGAAGCATATTATTTTTATCAATTATATTGCAGATATTTAAACAGTGATCGTTTAGAAAATGTCAGGAAATGTTTCGCGTTTCCAGCAAAGACCTTGTTGAGGTATTTTCAGTTTGTACATATATGTTTTATTAAATTTATGTGAAAAAGACCATTTCGTTGAGTCTTTTTTTCTCCCATCGCTTGCGTGGGAAAAAAACTTGCAGGGCTCGTGATAGAGTTTTAGTTTGATACTTAGTCTCATGAAAAATTTCAAATATTGCGTTAGTCACAAGCTTCTCCGATCTATGTCTTAGCAGGGGGTGGTGGGTGGGGGTGGGGCGAGCTTTTATCTGTTGGTCAGTGTTTTCTAAGCATGTTGCCCGTTGGTGTAAAAATGCTAGAGTCAAGTCATGGAGTCACAATGTGTTTACTACGCCCCGACCTCCGAATGAGGATTTGGGGTGTCTAGTGAGGCCTTCCGTCTATCTCTCTCTCCATACAGACGTTTTGCATTGTAAGTCCAAAGCCATCGGTAGGATTTGTATCTCCTTTGGTATGCTGATAGACCTGCATTGGGAATGGTTATGCACAAGGAACAGGTTTCGTCCAATATTTGTTTCCAGAGTTCTGGCCCTTTTTCCATTGTTTCGACTTGAAAAATTCTGTCCGTACAAACGTTTTGCATTGTAACTTAAAAACCATTGGTCGGATTTGGATCTCCTTTGGTTTGCCGATAGACCTGCATGGGGGAACGGGTATGCACAAGGAAAGGGTTCCGTCCAATAATTTTCCCCAGCAGCGGCATCACGGTAACCGGTTCTCGTCAGATCACCGAAGTTAAGCAACGTCGAGCGCGGTTAGTAGTTGGATGGGTGACCATTTCAGCGACCGATTCGCGCTCCTGCGTTGTGTCCTTGGGCAAGGCACTTAACCCCGATTGCCATGGGGACGCGATGACGCTATGTACTAAGGCGTACTGCACGTCGATGGTGCGCATGTCTTCAACCAATCTAACCCTGCCTGTGCCTCTGTTCAGAGTTACGATGTTGTAGAGCTGACAGTTGCTCGGTGGTTCTCTCCGGGTACTCCGGCTTCCTCCACCTGTAAAATTGTCACTTACATGATATGACCCTGGCTGTTAAAGTGTCGTTAAACTCTTAACAAATAAATAAATGGTATGTGCTTTATGATATTCGATTTGTTTGAAGTCCCTACCACTGATCGACATGGACAAAAACTCTGCACCTTCATGTCTAGCGTCCCTACCCACCCACCCACCCATGGATGGAAAGTGGGATTTTCTTTTTAGAAGAAAACGACGCATTTTCACCCCATTCCATCCATTTGCCCTGCCGAGTGAAATTCCGCCCAGTTATATTGTCCAGAGTAAGCTGATTTGACTGCATGCCAAATTTCGTGGTCATTCGATGGACGGCCTTGGTGAACCGAGTGAAGCAACAAACCTTTCACAAATTATGGTATAATTAGGGATTTGATTCTTCCGCGAGTACCCTCCTTCATAAAATGGGAGTACGGTGGCATTGTGTCATGAAGCGTACTGCACGTCGATGGCACACTTTTCTTTAACAAATGCTAACCTTGCATGTGTGGAGTTAGTACTTTGGGGAGACTGACAGTTGCTAGCCTCAGCTCTGTGATTCTCTCCGGGTACTCCGGCTTCCTCCACCCGTAAAAGTCCGGATGGGATGCTGGCTGTCAAAAGTGTCGTTAAATATATAGACAGAACGCGATGTGTGTTTGAATCGGTGGGTGTTTTACATAACTCGTTGGAATGGCGTAATCAAATTTCGCTCGAGCCTTAATTCCGATGTTTAAACCCAAAGGTGAAGAGTCTGTTACTTTTGACTGAAACTCTACTGATCAAATGGATCGATAAAAAATCAAAACAACCTTTTCGGAACCAGTGTTTGTTGAAATTCGTACCGCTGTTTCTCTTCGGCTGGTGCCCATTCACGCCTAACCATTTGATGGCTATTACTGTTAGTAAAAACATAGGTACAAATTTGTGCACATTTGCAAAACAGCTGGGAGAAACATTTTTAAAAGAAGTTCGAAGCCTCTCAAGATGTACGAAGATTTACCGAAATAAAGTTGACCAATTTAGATATAACGGGATCCACAAAACGAGACGGCCACGGACTGGGTTAATGTTCTTGTTGAAAATGATAGGGTTTTTAAAAAATATTATCTCATTTTGAGTTAACTAATTTTTTTGTGAACTGACTTTATTTTACTTTGGACGTTTTCATTTTCACACAATGCGACAGACGGTCTATAATTGTAAAACAAAATTTGGAAACTTTTCGAAGCGAAACTGATGACTCGATGGGAAAGAAACTAGTATGAACGGTGCTGAGAAAAACGTTCCGTTTTGTACATCACCCATTGAATACAGAATCATTTATGTCATAGCGGCTATTCCGTTAAATACATAGAGATTATTACCATTTTGTGGATGTACAAAATATGTATCCGAGTCGAGCTCCGGGTTCTAAGGTCTAAGATCTACTCTTAGAACCCGGAGCGAGACTATGATACATATTTTGTTCATCCACACAATGGTAATAAGCATTTTATCTTACAATATATTGGGGATAAGTCGAGAATGTAGACGAATATATAACGAACTATTTATTCGTACGGATGAACAAAAAGAAAACTAATGGAACTCACGAGAAAGGAACGTGCTTGTATCCGACCCCCTGATACAAACATCTGTATCAGGGGGTCGGATACACGACAGTTGCGGAGTTAATACAGACAAAATACCTGTTGATTGCAAGATAAAAGGGTTTAATGGATGACTGAGGCATTTGAGTCGTGATTGTTGGAATATTTTTTCGATAGACAACATGTTTTTACTCAATTTATAATGGAATGAAAGTAGTTTCGGAAGCAGTAGCACCTTTATTTATTTATTTATTTATTTATTTATTTATTTATTTATTTATTTATTTATTTATTGGTGTTTAATGACACGTTCGACAACCAGCTTCGTGTCTGGCAGTTTTAAGGGTGGGGGTATCCGGAGAGAACCACCTACCAGCTGCGAGCATTTGTCAGACTCCTCAGTGTACTAGCTACGCACAAGCAGGGTCAACATTGCATGGAGGTAAGTGCTCAATCGACGTGCACTACGCCTTATTACACAGCCCCGCTGTATTATGCAATCAATCAACATGTTCAGATGGAATTGTGCCAGGAACTCTCCAAGTAAATTATAACATAACCATTCATTTTCAAGAACTGAATCGATTCAAATAAAACAATACCAGCGTCGATCAATGCTTACCTTAGTAACAAACCAGCAAGTTCTCAATTAACGTTCTAAATTGATTCAGCTATTAAATTTAACAAGAAGATGGCATGCGTTTGTTGGTCGCTTCGTGCGTTCTTTCGTCCCTTCGCTGTCGTTTGTTCGCTTATCCGTTCGTCCATTCGCTTGTCGGGTGTTTGTTTATTGGGGTTGAGTAAAGCTGAGTCATACCGTATCGTTTTATTGTCGAACCTCGTCGATATCTTATGAATTAGAGCTGTAGGTTTTTAAATTTCTTGTTCGGTTTCGGTTTGGGTTTTCCAGGTGGAGTAAAACCTCGGTTCGGTTCGGTTTTCGGTTTGTTCATGAGGCCAAATAAAATTCAATAAAACTCATTCTTATGTCCGGAATCATAACTGAATGGCAGTGAAATTGAATGAAACTCAATGAATGCGCGAAATAAGCTATAATACATGAAGAATCAGGAAGGCCAATATAATACTTACCTAAATATACAGAACTTTTATTGAGCTTGGCCATTTTTCGAGGTCTGACACCTACACGCAACTTGAGGAAAGCTGCAAACACAACTAAACTGAAATGTCGGAAATCCACAGAATGTAGCCTTCCCAGAGTAGTGAGAGTACCCAGACACTGCCATTGGTAGGTGTAATATTTGCCTGTTATCACAATGAGTTGTTTGTTTGTATACTGGGGTTTAACCCTTCACCTAACATGAAAAGCAGACGACACTTGGAACAATTTTTTTTTTAATTTTTGTCTCAAAAACATAGGTTATGACCACTCATTGGAACGAGCTTGACGAGGGGTCATAACCTATGTTTTTGAGACAAAAGATGAAAAAATAATGAAAATTAATTGGCGATTTTTGATAATAGCATTGGTCGGTTTTGGCCGTAAAGGGTCAAGGGTACTTTCAATAACCAGGGTGACTTCGTGCCGGACAGTTTTGCGGGTGGAGGAAGCCGGAGTACCCATAGTGAACCATCGAAGAACGGCGAGCTACTGTCTTCCTCTCCAACTTACTAGGGCTGCAGGTGTATCGATAAACCGATACATACAGGTATTCAAACCAGTATCGATTGAATACCGGTGTAATTGCAAAAATATCGGTCTATCGTCATTATTTATTTACCCACAATTCAATTTTCCAGATGTCCTGAGTTTTTTAACTGAAGTCCCGAACGAATAATATTAATATCATGTGACCCCCATTCGAAAGAGATCGATAGCGTCTGCGCTGGGTAAAGGGTTATTCGAACTGTATCATCAAGGCACGCTGATTTGTTCCGACGGTGACGGCTCAAGTCCCGATTGTGGTGCATATACATGTTCAGATATCTGAACAGTCTTTCGATATACCGGTATACCGCGATATTTTTTGGAACACCGATACCGGTATTCAGTTTGGAATATCGTGCAGCCCTACATCTTACTAACGTGGCACAAGCAGAAATAGCAGCGGTTGAGCACTGGGGTTCGTCATATTAGTTTCTATAGTGGCCCGTGTTGTGTTTGTGATCTAAAGCCCTCTAATAGGACGGGGATGTATTCTAAGGTTGTGTTCGGGAATGAATCTATTTACCACAAACAACAGAAATGTTTATTTCGCTTGGATTCTCGAAGAATCCTCGTTTGTTCATTCCCTCTTTGATAGCACATGGTTACTATGGGCCTGAAAGGCTTCTAATATAGTGTAGGTGTGTTCTTGGGAGGCACTGCATTGTATAGGAGTACGTTTGCTTCGGATTTTTCAAGAATCCTCAATTACTTCCTAGAATTACCCAAATGGACCCGATAACCATTTTCACTAGTTCGGAATCCTCTGCGTCTATCTGTGCCGTTTTTAGCTGTGTTATTGTTTCTGTCTACCAGACCCCATTCGCATCTTCCGGAGTATACTCCGGCATAGTAGAACATTGCCGAGTGTAGTTGTGAAATATAGTCGAGTTCGCCAACTTCGACAGCATCGACAACGAGGGTGCAGACTTTCTTTGGGATCCACACTCTTGTGTGACAATACGTATAGTGTGTTAATCTTTTCAAATCAATATGCATACTTTTAAACGTAAAGCAAAAGTTGGCTGTCCACAATTAGACAACATAATGTACACCTAAGTGGATAGAGGATCAGAGATAATTTAACTCCACGGCCCCATATGGTTGTAAAATTAAACTATATATGATTGAACCTCCTCACAAATACAACATTGACTCGCTCAGTTTGCTCTATTGCGACAGGAGTGTATAAGACGGCAGCATTCATGCTGTCAATGTTGAATGAGTTAAGGGTTGAATTGAAATTTGGATCAAACATTGTCCAATTTATTTATTTATTGGTGTTTAAGGTCACACACTTATGCACAATGGCTAATCGTGACCGTGACAGTTTTACGGGTGGAGGAAGCCGGAGTACCCGGAGAGAACCACCGAGCAACGACGAGCAGCTGTCAGCTCTCCAACATCGTAACTCTGAACTCTGCACCGCAACACAGGCAGGGTTAGATTGGTTGAAGACATGCGCACCATCGACGTGCAGTACGCCTCAGTACACAGCGTCATCGTGCCCCCATGTAGGCAATCGGGGTGAAGTGTCTTGCCCAAGGACACAACGCGGTTGCCGCAGGTGGGATTCGAACCGAGGACCTCTCGGCTTGCAGCCTGCACCTCTACCAACTGAGCCACCGCGCCCCCTAACATTGTCCAATGGATACTTCCAATTCCTTATTCAACATTCGTTATAACAGATAGAATCGGTTGATAACGAATATCGAATAAGGAACTGGGATAAGTAACGTTTGTCACGTCAGTGAAAGAAATTTTCCTGACTGGGGAGGGCAGACGCTTTTTGGGGGTCCCAGCTTGATGTGCCGCTAGAATAACGGAGATCTGAAGGAGGGGGGGGGGCATGGAAGGGTTGTGGTGGGGTTAATAGAACGAAAGAGTTCATGATCGTAGCCTATTTCGATTTCCGTTGATGATACCGGCGCCTAACTTCTCTTCGCCGCTATTCGTGGGAACTCGGGGGGGGGGGGGGGGGGGTAGCCGGACGATCATTGTGAAAAATTCAAATGACGGTATCTTGAGGCTCAAAGTCTCAATACAACGTCAGTTTACACTAATTTATTTATTTATTGGGGATTAAAACGACACTTTCGACAGCCAGGGTCACCTCGAGTCGGGCAGTTTTACGGGTGGAGGAAGCGCGAGTACCCGGAGAGAATCACCAAGAAGCGGCGAGCAACTGTCAGGCTTCCAAACATACTAACTCCACACAAGCAGGGTTAGCATTGGTTGAAGACAGGTACACCGTCGACATGCGGTACGCCTTAGTACACAACGCCATCGTGCCCCCACGTGGGCAATGGGAGTGAAGTGTCTTGCCGAAGGACACAACGCGGTAAACGCAGGTGGGATACGAACCGAGGATCTCTCGGGTATGAAGCCTGCACCTCTACCAATTGAGCCACCGCGCCCCAGTTTATACTAAATTTGGTTCGCTAGGTATAGATAGTGTTTGGGGAGCGCTGGGAATTTTTTCAGTTTGTCTTGAAGGGCCAGCGACGTACCCCCTCCTCCTCTACCATATGATTCATCGCATTCTGCGTGTGTGTCATCTTGCAAATTAACAATACCAATCAGCTGCTACCTTGTGACAATAAATAATAATATAAACATCTCCGTTATTGTTAATGCTCGTATTTCAGTCATGCGGCCCAGTATATCGTCTCTGTATCCACGTTATTACGCATTTCATCGAGTGACCCTGACACAATTCAACAGCTCAACTATCTGATAGCAATCGTCAATTCAAAGGCGATCAGTTTCTCTGTCACTGTTGACTTTTGGACTGAATCGCAGGTATTTCGTGAATGTCAACTGGGTTGAGATTGAGGACCTCATTGTCAGACTAGAATGTCAAATGAGAACACCTACTTCAAAATGAAAAGCAGGGATGAGATTCGTATTGCAGACAGACACGGCACAGGTGAGATATCTAAATACAGTCGATTTCGATAAAATTTGTTTGTTTACATACTTTGGAATGGCCCGTCATATTTTCCGGTTATTTACATGTAACATTAGTTATTTACATGTAACGGTTAGTTGAGTTCGGCACTTCAAACCGGATATGTGCCCTAAAAGTAGGTGCTGACTCGATTGGAACTGGAACTTGCAGATGATGTAATTGGTAACACCAGTCGTGTGTGCTTGACTCCTGTGCGTCCCACTTGGTATTCACGTCGTGGTGACAGGGACGTGTGAGAGAGGATGTGTGTGTGTGTGTGTGGGGGGGGGGGGGGGGGGGGGGGTCGTACCCCATCCCAACCCTGGACAAAATTTCCTTTTGTTGGAAAATCGGAGGACAAGTCATGAGTAGTTGGAAATTCCATCTATCTGGATTTTAGAGCTTGTTTGGTGATGTTGATGCCTCCTTTACTTCCCAAAATTCCTACTCGATTTCAAATCGGAAAAAAATCCAGCTGTAACTATTTACAACTACAGTGTATGCAATATCGAGCTTCATTAGTATGCATGATGTCAATCGGTATTAGATTTTTATAGTATGTTTACTTATTGTAATAAAAAAAATCCTCGAAATGCACTTTAAAAAAATCACATCATGTAAAATCATTATCCTGAGTGAATTCCATCATTCACAGTTACAAAATGATGAAATATCGAAAATTGACCATTCCGGCAAACGATAATGTAAGGATAGAGTAAATTGTTCAAAGTTCTCAGCTTGAGCATTTGTTTAGCACATGTTCAATTCCCAGAATAATACCAAATAAAAATAACCTGATAATTCTATCACAAATGTGTTGGCATTTCATTTACTAGAATCAATTTTATGCCTACTTTCATAGATTCATTTCCAAAAGTTTTCTTGGTAGTGAATTTCCAACAAGGGGGAGGGACCGTGAGGGCGAAATCCCCTCCAAGCCCCCCCCCCCCCTAGTTGGAAATTAACTAACCTCCCCCCCCCCCCCCCCCACACACACACAATTGGAAACCTCTAGCCGCGTCCCTGCTTGGTGAACACCAGTTGGGATGCTCAGAAGCTGGGGTGGTACGAGTAAATATTTGGAAGTAAACGAGACACTGGTTGACTGGAAGAAACATGAAATATACTGTGAGCTTGACATTGGGCGCTTTCCTGCCTATTGCTTGTGATAAAGTACTCGAAACTCGCTCGCGAGTCTTGCATATATGAGTACAGTCGAAAGTCCTGACTTGGACTCCATGGCCGAAATATAATTTTAAGGTGTGGTACGTCTTGTAGGACCACTGCAAAGAATTAGATTACTGCCATAGTTTTCAAATTTAGACTAATATGGACGATGAACTGCCCATGCTCTTGTTGTGTTTGGTAAATTTAAGAGTTAAATTTTCATTTCTGCTTAACTGATTTTGTAAAAAGTCGTCGTCCATGTCTGGGGCAGATAACAAACCCCCGAACTGTTATTCGTTCCTCTAGGGCCGGTAATACACCGTAACGCCCTCCAAACTCATGGATATCGTTATACTTGTAAACTTCATCCAAACATCAGTAAATGGTTCTCGTCAGATCACCGAAGTTTAGCAATGTCGAGCCCGGTTAGTCCTCAGATGGGTGACCGTCTGAGAAATCGATTCGGACTCCCGCGCTGTGTCGTTGGGCAAGGCACTGAACCTCCATTGTCCACATGGGGGCACGATGATGCCATGTACTAAGGCGTACTGCACGTCGATGGTGCGCATGTCTTCAAACAATCTAACCTGCCTGTGCTGCAGTGCAGAGTTACGATGTTGCGGAGCTGGCAGCTGCTCGTCGTTGCTCGGTGGTTCTCTCCGGGTACTCCGGCTTCCTCCACCCGTAAAAACTGTCACGGTCATGATTAGCCATTGTGCATAAGTATGTGACCTTTAACACCAATAAATAAATAAATATAAATAAATAAGATAAGATAAATGTAATAGCAATAAACATCCATATGGACAGATTGTATAACAACCATGAACATGTACATACAGAAAGGAATACATGTATACATATATATGAATTATAATTCAAAAACGTGACAGGTAAATCTCAACGTAGAAACGATTATAAAGTACTCAGCAGCAATTACCGGATATCAAAGAACAGTTACTGTCGGGTAACGCTGCTAACTTTCGACACAATATGTCATCGCGGTTTATTTCCACGGCGCGCTTTCTCATAGGGATCTGCGAATCACAATTTTTTTTCGAATCGAATCGTGTCCCTGAGCTCGATATCGAATCGAATCCTGAATCGAATCTTAATAGACAAGTTATTTCGTATTGCACCAAACGGAAGTTACAGAACACTGTGACGACCCTTACACGACTAAGTGAACACCTTAAACGCCAATAAATAAATATTCTCTGTAGCACCGTCGCTGAAACAGCTATTGGCCTATTATCCATAGTTTTAGTTTTTGAAGGCTTAATTTCTTACTATTCATGTTCTTAAGAACGTGAATAGTAACAAGTTAAGCCTTCAAAAACAAAAACTATGGATAACGTTCAGGGTAAAATTCACTACTTACCCTGACTTACCTAACAATTAAACATTGTCAAGGGGGCGCGGTGGCGTCGCGGTCGCGTCGCGGGAACCGGTTCTCGTCAGATCACCGAAGTTAAGCAACGTCGAGCGCGGTTTGTAGTTGGATGGGTGACCATTTCAGCGACTGATTCGCGTTCCCGCGTTGTGTCCTTGGGCAAGGCACTTAACCCCGATTGCCTACACGGGGGCACGATGACGCTGTGTACTAAGGCGTACTGCACGTCGAAGGTGTGCTTGTCTTCAACCAATCTAAACCTACCTGTGCCGCGGTGCAGAGTTCAGAGTTACGATGTTGGAGAGCTGGCAGCTGCTCGTCGTTGCGCGGTGGTTCTCTCCGGGTACTCCGGCTTCCTCCACCCGTAAAACTGTCGCCGACATGACATGACCCTGGCTGTTAATGTGTCGTTAAACCCTAATAAAAAAAACAAAAAAAAAACAAAACAAAACATTTCAATCACTCAATTAAATAGGAATTGAGCCTACATGAATGAATTTTCTAATAACAATTTTATCCAATTTTTGTTGGAAATGTAACAAATTGAAGTTAGTATGAGAGATTCGAAAAAATCGAATCTTGAAACTGATTCGGGATCGATCTCGAAGCAGATGTATGGTATCGATATCGAATCGATTCACCGAATATTCGCAGGACCTTACTTCCTCACATCACGACGCACGTTATTTGCAACCAAGGTAAACTATTTCAGGCGCTCCTAGAATGTCTACAGTAGGATATATCGAATAATGTCTGCGTCACACCCACGTCCTACGGCGTTTTAGCCCGGATTGGCCAGAAGCGTGGCGTAGAAATCATTCGATATATCATATAGCGGATTTTTGAGGGGCGCGAAAATAGATATTGCCCCAAGGTGAGACGTATGCAGGGGCGGACTGGGCGAAGAAAAGTTGCCAGCGAATGCACCAAGGTGCTCCAAGACCCGGAGAAAAATTTGATTTTGCGAACTGAACGAACACGGCTTCCTAACATCTGAGCGATCGATCGATCAATGGCAGCATACATAGAGGACATTTCGATGGCATTTTTGTATCATCTTCATCGATCATTCGATAAAATGTGTACCGGGGTTTGATGGGGGGTGCATCGGTAAGACCATAGTTTGGCCCAATTGGAGAAAAAATTATTTTTGAAACTGAAGGAACGCTGTTTCCGTTCATCTGAGCGATCAGTGTCAGACTAGACTGCTGGACAAAAATGGTTCTACCGGGTGTGGGTGGAGGGAGGGGTTGCATCTGGGAGACCATAGTTCGGCCAATTGGAGAAAATTTTGATTTTTGAAATTGGAGGAACGCTGTTTCCGTTCATCTGCGCGATCAGTGGCAGATCAGACTGCTGGCATATCGAAATGTCCTCTATGTGGACTGCCAATGAACATTTCGATATACTGGCAATCAATGCAATCAGATCCATTTCGCCTTTTGGTCATTTTCACGACATTTCACGTACCAACGGGTATTGGGATGCATCAATTTTGGGGACGCCAGGGGAGTCCAATAAGGGACCACCGCAAATTTTCCCAGTGGACCATACGGCCAGTCCGCCTCTTGATGGTGTTACAAGGACTGCTTGTAGGTCTAAGATGGACATAACGGTGTTGCTACATTGAGCTATATATACTCTCCCAAAAAAGAAAGTGTGCATGCTAAAAAATAACACTAAAAAAAGATATATATCATTTTCATTCATGGAAATTTTATTCAATCACAGATGAATCAATTTGTGATCAACACGAGAAATTTCATTCCGCTACGACGAATACTCTTGGTGCCATGGAGAGTCAAAGACACTAAGGGTCAAACACAAAAGTCACACACTCAATATCTGGTATGACCTCCGTCTGCATCGACTACTGCTGTGCATTTACGCCTCATGGAAGCGAACAAGTTAGCATGGAAGTGGGTTAGGGAGGGTTAGGTAGGGTTAGGGTTAGGTTAGGTTAGGTAGGGTTAGGGTTAGGTTAGGTTAGGTTAGGGTTAGGGTTAGTTTAGGGTTAGATTAGGCTAACCCTAACCCTACTCTGCACCACTGCAGTCGAGCACGACGATGACATAATGTCAAAATCGGACGAATTGCAGGTCTTCGGGGATGTAAGCCGTATTCTCTTAGTCGGTTGATTAATGTTTGAGGATGTATCCGTCTCAGGTTAGGGATGTTCCTGGCTGTCGTCGTTGCCGTTTGTTGCCAGTTCCGGAGATGGACGACACGGATATACCGATCTTGTGCAGGGGTGGTAACTCGGGGTCTCCCGGAGTGGGGTCGGTCTCGAACGTCATTATGTTGTGCATGTCGATGGACTAGCCTGTCTGCAGTGTTACGGTGTCAGTTCAAATGCAACCTCTCTGTGTGTTCTGCCAGCTCTAATCATACCCAGGGCAAGGAGACGTTGATTCATTGTCAATCTTGGCATGCTAATGTGGAGTCGTTTTAACAGCAGCGCAAGTTTGAATGTGAACGATAGGAAGGCCTTACTTTAGTGTTTAAATACCCAAGGATTCACGCTGCTGCATGAATTTTCAGACTCTCCACGTGCAAAACATGCCTTTTCACAAACGTGCAGCACGTCATTTAACGTTAATGCAATTTTAACGGGGAAAGCTGTTTTGTGTTCAATATAACTTATTCATGAACAGGTTAACACTCTTTACACCTACGAAATTATTTTTTTGGAGTTTGATCAATTTTTGCAACGCACACTTTCTTTTTTGGGCGAGTATAGATGAATTTTTTTTGTTCCCATTCTTTAATTTCTCGTCCTGGCAATTGCTGCTTGATCTCAGAATGCATAATAAGCTTGGGGTGCGGTGTAATTTTTGCAGCGACAACAACCGAATAACTTCTCTTGAGACATTACGTGCACTATTTTTGATTCACCTTGTTTTGAGAGAAATGAAGCACTGATAGGCTAGGTTTAATTGTGGCTTAATGGTAAATGTTGGACTTTTTTGTTGTTTTTTCTTAACCCGCAAATGTCGGGGTATGGAAATAAAGAAAAATCGTAAAAAACAAATTGTTCAACTACCTGTACATACATTATGTTGAGATTCACAGACAGCGTAGTTTATACAAGCGACACAGCGAGCGCCGAAATGAGCTGACATTACCAGCTATATTGACAGTTTCAATCAACTGGAGCTTTGTGGGTAATTGTTGGCCAGAAAAGAGATTTGCCAATACATTCCTCCACTGAAATTTACTCACCACGATCTGTAATTTTTTAACCCTTTACCTAACATGAAAAGCAGACGACACTTGCAAAAATAATTCTTGAATAACTAATTTTTTTCATTTTTTGTCTCAAAAACATAGGTTATGACCCCTCGTTGGAACGAGCTCGACGAGCTCGTTCCAACGGGGGGTCATAACCTATGTTTTTGGGACAAAAAATGAAAAAAATAATGAAAATTAACAGGCGATTTTTGAGAATCGCGCTTGCCGGTTTTGGCCGTTTCGTTGGTTAAAGGGTTAACCTTAGATACTCCCTTCTATGCTGAATTAGACCAATTATAGCCCACTTATCATATTAGGGGCATGGGTGGTGGTGGGAGAGGGGAGTGGCTGGTAAATCCGAAGAACATAATCACTCTCACTCCCCCCCCCCCCTCCCATCCTCCAATATCTACTGTCATTATTAATAGTTAATTTCATTCAATTTAGGTCACCAAGAGGACACTGGTGTTGGTATATGTTCGATTATACTGGTCGGGTTGTCTGTGTTGCTGATAATATGTACTTTACCATTTTCCTTGTGTGTGTGTTTAAAGGTGAGTACAACGTATAAGTGCTTCACATACTAGAGGCAACATGAACGGGGACGCCGGACGCGGAGAGGGGGAGTGTGACAGCTCCCCCCCCCCCCCCTGCCCTGAGCCTAAGGGTAATGGAACAGCGCGTGTCCTTTTTCGCCAGAAGTACATCAGTGGAAAAGACTTTACGTTCTAAGTATTCGTTTCTAATGTATTTACAAGTGCCAGGAAGTGGGTGGGGGAGGGGGAGGGGGTGGTTATCAGGTATAATGACAGAGGCTTTCTGAGAACTTTTAACTGAGAAACTCTCGAGTATTCGTTTCTGACATATTTTACGCATGTCATTGCCAGTATGAGGATGGGTGGGTCAGATATAATGAAGGAGTTTGGCCAATAATCACCAAAAAGGCTATATACAATAAGGAGTACTGAAGCTTTATGTATCGTTCCCTGGGTGTAACAAGGGGCTACCCGCAATGCTTTAGCTTTGCAGGTGGCGACCTCTGACTCTCAAATGACGATATATATATATCGTCATTTGAGAGCCAGAAGGCGCCATCTGCAAAGCTAAAGCATTGCAGGTAGCACCTTATTAAACTCAGGGAACGACATACATATTATAATGTTAATACTGCATGTTGACTGTAATCTAAGTTATTATACATTGTAAACACCCGGACTTAACTCATACCTAGAGTCGAGTGCCCATTTTCATGCCCTTGCACTCCTTGCTCTCCTATTCTTCTGGCGCCCTTGGACGCGAGCGTCCGGAACTCTTGAGACACGGCAATAAATAAAAAAAAATCTCTTCTTATTTTGCAATTTCGACGTAATGTTTCAGCTACGAGTTTTGATTTGCCATAGAACGAAGACAATAATCATCTGAATTTTGTACAATGTCCAAATATGAAATATTTTACAGTCTTTCGATGTTGAGGCAAGCTGTCGCTCATGCGCGCCATCCCACCTGCAATTTTTACTCTCTGTGAGTAGAAAACAACGCGCCTCGGTTCCGCCTAGCGAGCGATTAACCCTTTCTCGATGAATCGACTACATCCGCCGCATAATAACCAAATTGTGCAGTAGAATTATTTTTTAAATTTCATCAAAACCATATCATGTGACCCCCTCATTGGAACGTCGAGATCCTTCCAATGAGGAGTCAAATGATATTGTTTTATTGATTTATTATTTTTAAGAATTGGGTATAAAAATAGTAAAATAACAAAGATTTTGATATCCCGTGTTTTCTGTAAAGGATTAAAATTTATTCGTGTGAAATGGGCCTTAAAATACAATGCGGGCACGAAAAGGTGAATAATGCTCCATAAATTTTGCCGGGCTTCAACAATACCATGCTTCACTTCAAATGCTAGTGTGCAGTATGCAGCTTGCCTCCCATTTTGATTCAAAATCGAAAGACTGATTTCATCACTGAATTTAAATTTTCGTTGCGTCAAAATGTTATTTCGTGATTTTGTATTTCAGTCTGCGCATTATAGTTTCATCGTAGTTAGTTGGTGTGTTCGTGGTACAGTTAGTCTCAAAATAGAGGTATCCGTGACACGATGCAGAACTTTAACCCTTTAACCAACGTAACGGCAAAAACCGGCCAGCGCTATTCTCAAAAATCGCCAATTAATTTTATTTTTTTTTCCATTTTTTGTCTCAACAACATAGGCTATGACCTCTCGTTGGAACGAGCTCGTTCCAATGAGGGGGTCATAACCTATGTTTTTGAGACAAAAACGGCTTGAAGTTCAATGCCGTAATCACTGAGCCACCACGTTCCCTGTGCAGGAGGTTAACTGGTCTATGCTCTTCATTACCAATTGGGTTCATATTCACTCAACCCAGTTGATTTGGATTGATTTCTAACCCAACTTATTTTAGCGTATATTGTACAGTCTTCTAGCGGGCCGACACAAAACCAAAATTATATTAGTTCCCAGGTTCTGCGCCTTGGGTCGAACAAGAAAGGTAGTTATTACCAAAAAAGTCGGATTGTTACCTAATATTCTACGGGTAATTTTGCCGTAAGCTTCCTGTCATTCTTCTTACTGTGTTTTTAACTTTGAAGTTTTACATATGATACATATGAGGTTCACATTTTAATTCAAGGTTGTTCAAGAGTATGAGAGGGCCGTTATCTTTAGATTGGGAAGACTGTTATCTGGTGGAGCCAAAGGGCCAGGTATGTTGTTTAAAAATTAGAAACGAAGAGAAAACTGAAAAAATACTTCGATTCAGTAAAAGCCCAAACTGACCTGATAAATAGGTCTTGCTCCAACAATTTTCTTCTGTGTAAAACTGGTATGAATTGAAAGGGTTTGCAAAGCCTTAGATTTGTCGTTGCCGTCGGACAGTCTGAAACTGAAACACTGCCCCCGAAGTGTATTATAAGATAAGGGACATGTAGTTGGCGTTAAAGGTGTCACTCACACATTGAGAATAATATTAGGCATGGATATAGATAACACTAATATTGTTCTCGCCGAGCTCCATGGGACACCGTATCGCCAACTATACGTTCCGTAACGTATTTATTATGCGAGCATGCAGAGTTTGCAAACCGTTTCATTTTTGTCGATAAATTTTCCTCTCTGCATCTGTTTGTTTACAAGAGTAGACAAGTAGTGATGCATTGCAAGGGGAGTAATCCAACATTTCATTGATCGCCAAGAAAATTATTGATTTCTTTCTTCCGGCATTTTGGGGTATATTTATATAATTCCGTTTGCTGGACGACGGTTTGGACTGAAAACAAACTTTCTAAGTACCAAGTTAGCAGAATTCTGACTGCGATTTTGCTACACAAACAAAATGGCGGACAGAGACGATTAATATACTACTAGTGTCGGTATATTGAGTTAACCCTTTGGACACGTAAAACTGATTTTTCGATCCAAAGCATAATTTCGTCCTATTTTGTCTTATTATAAGAGATTCTATACACGGGGCATTGATGATAAAATAATAACTACAGTCTGCTGCCAGAGAAAACCTTAACATGGCCACAGAGCAAGTGCTTTTGTTTTTTTTTTAATTTGTTTTTGTTTTTGAATCGACCGTTAGTTGTTGTACCAACAGACACCCATCAATAAATTGTAACAATCTAGATATTGCACAGTTACAAACGCATGCAAAGGACATTTCTGTCAGCAGTCTTTCAATATTTTTGGAGAAAACGTCCATTTGGGTTAAAAATTGATATAGACCAAGATACACACCGGAAGTCGAGATCTCAAACTTGTGCTTCCGGCGTCCCTGTTATTGACCGGAAATGAACATTTCTCAAGGTTTTGAAGTCTGTCTTGGTGGGTATTTTTCAAAGTGGAAATAGTTTCAACTCGAACTTGGCTAAAAGCTTTGTTAAGTTTTGAATCCATGCCAAAACTCAATTGTTTTAAATTGTCGTTGAAAAGTTATTGGACAGAAACAGACATTTGTCGAAATCTGTGAGTAAATTTTGGATAAAAAAAATTTGGGAAAAAGTCCGAAACAGTTCAAAATTAAACTAGACCTAAATATTATCGATTTATATGAATGCATGTCTAAAGTCTGTTGTTTCCGAGTGTTCGTTCAAAAGTTATTAAGGTCGAAATGATTTGATTGCCATTTTTCCAGTACAAATGTTTACCAGAGTAAATTTAGAGTTGTTTCCCTTTGACCATAAATGGACTGATATTTGGCTCATTGTTTACAGCAGTTGAAACTGAGTGACACCGTTTGAATCGTAGGATGTCAGAGGCGTCCAATACATGTTTTCAAAGCTTGTAAAGTTACTACTTGACCATCTACGGGGTCTGCAGTGCGTCCGATGCGATATTGTGTTCATCGCTCTTAACTACATCCATGACTGAAAACAGAATTCTCCCTCTCTATTGAAAGGCCCGAAGTTCTTTACTGTAATGCATTGTTGTATGTTACTGTTACTGTAATGCAACCTTTATCAAAAACTCCCTGGCTTCCTAACTCTTTACCTAACACACCCTGCCTTCATACCTCTCTACCTAACACCTCCTGTCTCCCTAACTATTCACCTTCTTACACACCCTGCATTCCCAACTCTTCACCTAACACGCCCTGTCTTCCTAACTCTTTATATAACACGCCCTGCCTCCCCAACCCTTTACGAAATACGTCCTGCCTTCCTAACTCTTTATCTAGCATGCCCTGCCTTCCTAACTCTTTACCTAACATTCCCTGCCCTTCTGACTCTTTACCTAACACGCCCTGTCTTCCTGACTCTTTACCTAATACTCCCTGTCTTTCTAACTCTTTTTCCTAAGACGCCCTTCCTTCCTAACCCTTTACCTAACACTCCCAGCCCTCCCGACTCTTTACCTAACACTCATTGTCTCCCTAACTCTTTACCTAACACGCTCTGCCATGCCATCCCAACTCTTTTCCTAACACGCCCTGCCTTCCTAACTCTTTTCCTAACACGCCCTGCCTTCCTAACTCTTTTCCTAACACGCCCTGCCTTCCTAACTCTTTTCCTAACATGCCCTGCCTTCCTAACTCTTTTCCTAACATGCCCTGCCTTCCTAACTCTTTTCCTAACATGCCCTGCCTTCCTAACTCTTTTCCTAACACGCCCTGCCTTCCTGACTCTTCACCTAACACTCCCTGCCTTCCTAACTCTTTTCCTAACACGCCCTGCCTTCCTAACTCTTTTCCTAACACGCCCTGCCTTCCTAACTCTTTTCCTAACACTCCCTGCCTTCCTAACTCTTTTCCTAACACGCCCTGCCTTCCTAACTCTTTTCCTAACACGCCCTGCCTTCCTAACTCTTTTCCTAACACTCCCTGCCTTCCTAACTCTTTTCCTAACACGCCCTGCCTTCCTAACTCTTTTCCTAACACGCCCTGCCTTCCTAACTCTTTTCCTAACACTCCCTGCCTCCCTAACTCTTTTCCTAACACGCCCTGCCTTCCTAACTCTTTTCCTAACACGCCCTGCCTTCCTAACTCTTTTCCTAACATGCCCTGCCTTCCTAACTCTTTTCCTAACATGCCCTGCCTTCCTAACTCTTTTCCTAACATGCCCTGCCTTCCTAACTCTTTTCCTAACACGCCCTGCCTTCCTGACTCTTCACCTAACACTCCCTGCCTTCCTAACTCTTTTCCTAACACGCCCTGCCTTCCTAACTCTTTTCCTAACACGCCCTGCCTTCCTAACTCTTTTCCTAACACGCCCTGCCTTCCTAACTCTTTTCCTAACACGCCCTGCCTTCCTAACTCTTTTCCTAACACTCCCTGCCTTCCTAACTCTTTTCCTAACACGCCCTGCCTTCCTAACTCTTTTCCTAACACGCCCTGCCTTCCTAACTCCTTTCCTAACACTCCCTGCCTCCCTAACTCTTTTCCTAACACGCCCTGCCTTCCTAACTCTTTTCCTAACACGCCCTGCCTTCCTGACTCTTCACCTAACACTCCCTGCCTTCCTAACTCTTTTCCTAACATGCCCTGCCTTCCTAACTCTTTCCCTAACACGCTCTGCCTTCCTGACTCTTCACCTAACACTCCCTGCCTCCCTAACTCTTTTCCTAACACGCCCTGCCTTCCTAACTCTTTTCCTAACACGCCCTGCCTTCCTGACACTTCACCTAACACTCCCTGTCTTCCTAACTCTTTCCCTAACACGTTCTGCCTTCCTAACTCTTTTCCTAACATGCCCCGCCTTCCTAACTCTTTACCTAACACGCCCTGTTTTCCTAACTCCTTTCCTAACACTCCATGCCCTCCTGACTCTTTACCTAACATTCTCTGTCTTCCTAACTCTTTCCCTAACACGCTCTGCCTTCCTAACTCTTTACCTAACATGCCCTGCCTTCCTAACTCTTTCCCTAACACGCTCTGCCTTCCTGACTCTTCACCTAACACTCCCTGCCTTCCTAACTCTTTTCCTAACATGCCCTGCCTTCCTAACTCTTTCCCTAACACGCTCTGCCTTCCTGACTCTTCACCTAACACTCCCAGCCTCCCTAACTCTTTTCCTAACACGCCCTGCCTTCCTAACTCTTTTCCTAACACGCCCTGCCTTCCTGACTCTTCACCTAACACTCCCTGTCTTCCTAACTCTTTCCCTAACACGCTCTGCCTTCCTAACTCTTTTCCTAACATGCCTTGCCTTCCTAACTCTTTACCTAACACGCCCTGTTTTCCGAACTCCTTTCCTAACACTCCATGCCCTCCTGACTCTTTACCTAACATTCTCTGTCTTCCTAACTCTTTCCCTAACACGCTCTGCCTTCCTAACTCTTTACCTAACATGCCCTGCCTTCCTAACTCTTTACCTAACATGCCCTGCCTTCCTAACTCTTTACCTAACACGCCCTGTATTCTTAACTCTTTACCTAACACGCCCTGCCTTCCTTACTCTTTACCTAACACGCCCTGCCTTCCTAACTCTTTTCCTAACACGCCCTGCCTTCCTAACTCTTTTCCTAACACGCCCTGCCTTCCTAACTCTTTACCTAACATGCCCTGCCTTCCTAACTCTTTACCTAACATGCCCTGCCTTCCTAACTCTTTTCCTAACACGCCCTGTATTCTTAACTCTTTACCTAACACGCCCTGCCTTCCTTACTCTTTACCTAACACACCCTGCCTTCCTAACTCTTTTCCTAACACGCCCTGCCTTCCTAACTCTTTTCCTAACACGCCCTGCCTTCCTAACTCTTTACCTAACATGCCCTGCCTTCCTAACTCTTTACCTAACATGCCCTGCCTTCCTAACTCTTTACCTAACACGCCCTGTATTCTTAACCCTTTACCTAACACGCCCTGCCTTCCTTACTCTTTACCTAACACGCCCTGTCTTCTTAACTCTTTTCCTTACACGCCCTGCCTTCCTTACTCTTTACTTAATACGACATGCCTACCTAACTCTTCACCTAATACGCCCCGCCTTCCTGACGCTTTACGTAACGTAACGGTCAAAACCTGTTGGTGGTATTCACAAAAGTCGTAATTAGAATCAGATTATTTCTGAAATTTTTGCCATTTTCGTCTCAGAAACATAGCTTATACCCTTTGTTGGAACGAGCACGTTGGTGCTGAAAGTGACCCCAAACACCAACAAATAAATATCTACACTCTAAAATCAGTTGAGTTAAGAATTCAACCCAAATCGGCTGGGTTGAGTGAATATGAACTCAGTTGAGTTCATAAGCCAACTGAAAGCATAATTATTGAACTGGGGTAGGGGGTGTTTCCCGCTTCAGCTCTCTCCAGTGGACTTCGCCAACCCACACAAACACACCATCTGCTCCTCTCACACTACCCCCTTACGCACACACAATCATGGTTAGCCGTCATTGTGGGGAATTGTTGTTTTTTCTTCTGTTCTCGGTGACAAACAAAGGCATGGAGAAAGCAAAGGAAATCCTTGTGGGGAAGCAAACACTGTTATCAGGGTTCTCACAAAGTCGGGAAGACAGACAAAGGAAATCCTTGTGGGGAAGCAAACACTGTTATCAGGGTTCTCACAAAGTCGGGAAGACAGACTACCCCCCCCCCCCCCACACACACACACACCTAATCACACTCACACCACACCACACCACACACACCCTCACCCCTACCCAATGCTCACATCTACCCACAGATATATACAGCTCATATATTATGTCGCCTTTGTCAAGCTGGAATTCCACCAGGCATCGTCCTAACACCGCACCACTGGATCCAGTGGCGCGGTGTTAGGACGACGCCTGGTGGAATTCCTGCTTGACAGGGGAGAGTTTAGTTAAATTCAAGCTGTTGCGTCTTCACGGATCTTACATTAATTGAGATTCCTGTATTTAAAAGCTGGGACCATAGACCATTACCTCATATATTATATAATTTTTATGTCCCCAGGCTTAAGTCGGGTGGCATATAGTGATTGAACCGCGCGTGTGTCCGTCCGTCCATCCGTTTGTGTGTCAGTGTGTGTGTCCGAGCCAATAACTCGAAAACTGTTAGGGCCACAGTCATCAAGCTGCACACAATTATAAAGGACCATGGTAGGATGTGTCACACACCACAGCCGGGTTCGTACCTTCAAGGTCAAGGTCACATTTCAAGATCACACTAAAAATCGGTCAATATTCGTGTCTCAGCCATAACTCAGAAACAAATCATAGTACAATTGTTAAACTTTTTTACAAATATTAAGGACAGTCAGAAGGTGTGTCGCGTATAATAGTTTCCGCCGCATCTGCAAGGTGAAGGTCACAAGGGGTGGGGGCATGTGTTACCTTAGTAACATTCTTCTTGTTATTGCTATTTTCCAGGCTTGTTCTTCATAATCCCATGCATCGATTCTTACACAAAAGTTGATTTGAGAACTATATCTTTTGATGTACCTTTACAAGAGGTAAGTTATCATAATATAAAAAGGTGGAAAGGGATACATTGGTTCAAATTGATGTGTCGCATTGATTACTTTTATTCGGCACTAGCCAGCAGTGAATATCATTCGACATCAAACAAAACTGTTGTTGGTGGAAGTTATAGCATTCAAAACAGTAGACAAAGTCTTGCGTATCAGATGCGTGATATTACACATTAGATATCCTCGGAACCCGTATTATCACAAAACCAGTGTCAGATAACTCATGTCGGAAATATTGTTCACAGGGACGGGGAGAGGTAATTGGGGGTTCATTGTAAGGGAAACCGAACGCAGGGACTTGTCTAGAGGTTTCCGATTGGGGGGTGTAGGGTAGTGAATTTCTAAATGCTAAACAAATGCTCAAGCTGAGAACTTTGAGCAATTCACACTGTCCTAAGATTAATCAGATCTTTTGCATGAATGATCAGTTTTCGATGTTTCATCATTTTGTAACTGTGAATGATGGAATCAACTCAGGATATCCGGGACGACCCGCGTTGTGTCCTTGGGCAAGGCACTTTATCCTGGTTGCCTACATGGGGACACGATGATGCCGTGTACTGAGGCATATTGCATGGATATTGAAGGGGAGAACCCCCCCCCCCCCCCCCCCCCCGGTCGCTGCGTGCCTGAAGTCCCTCGCAAGTGACATAAATCGGTGGTGGCTCATGCGCCTTAGTCACATGGTAAGAATACAATGCACGAACGTAGGTATGTTTGAGCCTGTAATGCAAAACCGACGCCCGACTGCCCCCCCCCCCCCCTCACTGTCGCAACATGCCTGAAGGCCCCACAACTGATAAAATCAATGGTGGCCCATGTGCCTTAGTCACATGGTCAGAATACAATACACGAATGTAGGCTATGTTTGGGTCCATAACGCACATCCGACCTCCGACCCCCACCCCCCACCCCCACTTTCGCTACATGCCTAAAGGTACCCGCACACTGATATGAATCAGTGTTGGATGATCTACACCGAGATAAAATAACATTTTTGCTTCTATATTTACCAAATTTTCCTACCTGGCAGTAATTCTGTTAAATTGGAGTTAAAAAAAGTGCGCTTTTCTTCACTCCACCTCCACTACACAATGCCACTTGACCTAGCATTCCATGCTACCTATACCAGTCATAGGATATTATAAAGCATAAGTTCGATTAGTAGTACCAGGGGAATATACTGCCCATACTGTACTACCATATCAGGACAGTACGAGAAGCATGATACACCCTACCCGAACAACGCAATGTCGGATTGTACTTTTGACAACAACAGTGGTCAATGTTTTTATGGTGTCGTGCGCGCATCATGACGTCACGACGTCAACAGCAGCGTCAAACGTTTCGTGTGGAGACCATTTCAAGAAACCCAAACTACCCCATCGATATTCCATCACGTGTATACCCAAACTATATACCCAGAGCCCCTTGTGTACAAATATCACTACATACCACAGCATACTATACTACTCAGAGTTTGCTAAGCACCAAGTACATCCAACTACCTGTTTTACGTTTTAGTTGAAATATTGTAATGAAAAGTGTATATATTTTTTATTTAATTATATCTTTAACGATTTAAGTACAGAAATTAAGATTTGTTTTGTGTTTGACATTAATTTTTAGCCTTTGAATACGATAACCATGGAAAATGAATATTATTAGTAAAAGAGGAAATTTTTCAATATGCCAAAAGGTTGACGGAGCGAACTGGTGTGGCTTCGATATCGAGTATGAGACCCATTACTGTTGATTACAGCTTGACAACGCCTTCTCATGCTCCCAATCAGGTTCCTGGTTGCCCTTTGTGGGATGATGTTCCATTCTTGGACCAGCATGGCACCAAGCCCCTGGATACTTCTTGGCTGAACTAGACGGGCCGAAATTGCAAGCTGCAACTCATTCCAGACATGTTCGATTGAATTGAGGTCAGTTGATCTTGCTGGCCAGTCCAGACGCTCAATCCCCTCCCTTTATCGGCACTCCCGACAGCATAGGCAACATGAGGACGGGCATTATCGGCCATCAGAATGAATCTATCACCCACTGCACCTGCATACAATCTGACGTGGACATCCAGGATCTCATCAGTATACCGTTGTGCAGTCATTGTACCACATTCAAGGACACGGAGCTCTTTACGTCCATCTCAGGTCATGCCGCCCAGACATGGTTGACCCTCCGTCATAGCGGTCATGCTGAGCAATGTTGGCTGCATGGAATCGCTTCCCTGGTCTTCTTTATACCCTAAAATGCCTATCTGTGTGGTCTAGGCAGTACCTTGACTCATCTGCAAAACGGACAGGTCGTCATTCTTCTCTGGTCCACCCAACGTGGTCCATGGCCCATTCATATCATGCCTGGCGGTGGTTTTGGTACAGCGGAATAACAATACATGGTCTTCTCGATCAGAGACCACCTGCATGCATCCTTGCCCGGATAGTCTGTGTCGAAACATTTACCCCGGATGCATTCTGAAGGTCACTGCGAAGCTGGATTGCTGTGGCAAAGCGATTCCTACGGGCCCGAATGATCAAAAACCTGTCTTCAGCTGCAGATGTTGCCCCGTCTCTGCCACCACCATGCCGTCTTACTGGTGTGCCATACTGCTGAAATCTTGCCCAAGCTCTGGTGATCACCGTATGGGCTGACGATGGGTAGCCCCTTGCTCCACCATTCTCCATTTGCTTCCCCATCCCTACAGCCCACCACATTTCTGCTTCAGACAAATGTCTTCTTACATTTGCATTTGTCATATTCAATCATTAAATCACAAAGGTTTGTGTTGAAATGAAGAATGGATACCTTACACATGTCATGTACATGTGGACACTACACGAAAACGTCATGAAAATCAATGGGTACATGCTTTCCATGGCTGTCACGAAAAGTCTGCCTGTCAAAAGAGTTAATGTAAACACTGGGGACCATCTCAATGCATTCCTTGATCATATGCACCAACAATATCCCAAATATGTCACAAGCAAATTTCACAATGATATGTCAAATATTTGGTTCTTAGCTCCGGCAAAATGGTTCCTATGTAAATTTAACACTAGCGGCCCCTGAATACGCTGAGTAATGGGTCTGGTCTGGACCCTCATATACTACTACTAGCAGATTACGTTAAATAACGTGGTGGTAACGTATAGAAATATAGAAGATATCAATTGTTTTTGAGTGGATACCGAAAATTGACCGAGATAAATGTTTATTTTTCGTGAGCGCTTGCGCGAGTGAAAATAACCATTTATCTCAGCCACGAGTGAGATGATTTTTGGTATCCACTGAAAAATACTAGATTTTCTCTTTATTATACACTTTTTATAAAAAGCTGACAATTCCACTCGTTTCAACCTTGAATTGATACATAGAAGTAAACAGCGCATTGAATCATTGATACGCCGAAGTAATTTGATTGACACTCGGAACAGATAGCGTCTTGCAGTCTGATTCATCTGGCTGGTTTCTAGTCCAAACATGGCTTGGAAGTCCGTAACATACGTTTTTGGTTTGGTACGACCTTTGAAAGGACGTACCAAACCAAAAACTTATATTATGGACGTTCAGGCCATGTTTGGACCAGCGGCTTTATGCACCACTGAATTCAAAGTGAACACGTGTTGAATCATTGCTGGAAATGATCGGTATTCACTCAAAAACACTAGATTTACGTTTCAGTATATGTTTTTAGAACAAATTGATGATTTTCAGTGATAATTTGAATCATACATTCACTTTGAAGCGATGCGTTGAAAGAAGCATTTTTGATTGATACCATGAAAGTGAAAATTTCTATATCTTCACAGTGGGAGATACGATTTCTATCTTTCCGCAATGTCTTCTATAATCTATCGTTTAGCGTGTAATAAAATGTGCTTTGATCTTTTTCTTCCGCCTTCTCTGTTTTAGTACGCCAGCCATGCTGTTTACGTCTGAACAAAATTTCCACACAATAAATAGCAACAAATAACGCGCGATCTCGCTTTGGCGAGATCGCGCGTTAGTTTTTGCTGTTTATAGTGTTCAAAATTGTCTTAAGGGTCTATATAAGTAATGAAATCTTGTTTATTTTGAAAATTCTCACCTCTGTTATTCCTTCAATTCAAATTAAATATACACAAAATGTACATCAAAATGAGGAATGAGATGTAGAACACGAAACACATGTGTAATAAACTCATAGAGTCGACTGTAGGCACCACTGGTTCCTGGAAGTCTGCTGCCGTATTCGTTCCAGAACTGATAATTTAATAATAATTCACAAAAACAACTTGTGGCGAAATGTGCTTTACATATCAAGAACAAAGCTAGGGGATCAAAATTCTCTAAAACACGACGACAGAGCTGCATGGGGTACATTTCAAAGCCTTCGCTTTTCTTTACGTAGCCTATGAAAATACTTTCGATTTCTGGTCGACGTCATCGAACGGAAAAATTATGTAAAAACAACGCCGTCTAAAATCAAATAATGAAAAAGATCGCCTTCATACAGTATACTGTTATTAGATAGCGATTGCATAGTTGCCATATTCAATGCATTGTATCATGATACCTGTTGAAACTTCTTAGAATTACGATTTTGATTTTCGATGGAAATTCGTGGTATCGAGTGATTTGCGCATGTCTGTCGAGCATGGAATCCATCTTCATTAAAAAATACAGACAGTGTTGTCCTTTTCCCAAATGCAGTCCTATCGATGCATCCTAAAGTGTTTTGAATGCATAACCATGTTATTGGATATGTGAAGCACATCTGGCCACAAGTTGTTCTCTTGAAATATTATTAGGGCCTATAGGGCCTATTATCAGTTCTGGTACGAATACTGTAGCAGACTGCCAGGACCCAGTGATGCCTGCTGTCAACTCTATGAGTTGATTACATATGCGTTTTGTGTTCTGTACATCTCAACCTTCATTTTGAAGTATAATGTGTGTATATCAGTGGCGGCGCCAGAAATTTTTTTGTGGGGAGGGGGGGGGGGGCAACTAGGGGGGCAGACTCCCATGAAGGGGGGGGGGGGGGGGGCAAATACGTAAAGGATCATATCATTACTTTGTTATGAGGTAGTCCAAACTTGGACCCGAAGTCCGTAATATACTTTTTTGGTTTGGTACGTTCTGTGGACGTACCAAACCAAAAAATTATATTACGGACTTTGGGTCCAAGTTTCTAAATGTAATGGTAATTAGCGGTCCTCCTTTAAAAAAAATCCTGGATCCGCGTCTGGTGGGTCTGTGCGTGAGAGAGAGAGAGAGAGAGAGAGAGAGAGAGAGAGAGAGAGAGAGAGACTTCAAATAATTGAACAACGCAAGGGAGATAATGCCCGTCTGTCATAATGCGAAATCCATGAATTTTTTTAGACAAGGGATATGGATAGACATGCCTTTGTTGGCTCATAACTTAATTATAACTTATAAGTATCTGCATCCGAGTCTTTAAATCTCTACTGCCTGGATGTGTTCATCAACTAGCCTGAGGCTTTGGGCTAAGTGTGTATGGGAAATTATTGGGAATAAAAAAAGAGAGGGGTGTGTGTGTGTGTGAGAGAGAGAGTGACTGAATGTGTTTGTGTGTGAGGGTGGATGGAAATGCATGCGAGATGGTTTTGGGGGGGGGGGGGCAACTGGGGGGCAAAGCCTTCGTTTGGGGGGGGGGGGGGGCAAATAACCCCCATGCCCCCCCCCCCCCCTTCCGTAGCGCCGCCACTGGTGTATATTTAATTTGAATTCAAGGAATATCAGAAGTGGGAATTTCAAAATCAGCGCAAACTGCCATTACTCATATAGCACCTTAAATGCAGTTTTGGACTGTTAAGTTTATCGGTGTTTTCTTCATTTTATCTGCAGCTTTTGACTCGAGACTCTGTAACAGTGGCCGTGGATGCAGTTGTGTACTACAGAATTCACAGTGCGACCATGTCAGTAGCCAACATCAGAAATTACAACTCCTCAACAAGGCTCTTAGCCGCCACAACATTAAGAACAGTGTTGGGGACAAAAAGCTTAGCCGAAGTTCTATCAGACCGAGAATCAGTTAGCCACGCTATGCAGGTGAGTAGGCGTAGTTAACTCTTTGTGGTACGTAATATTATGTATAGAAACTGCCATACGTTGCGACTACGGTATGTAACGTTACGTACGGAAATTGCCGTACGTTGCAACTGCGGTACGTAATATTACGTATGAAAATTGCCGAACGTTGCAATTACGGTACATAATATTACGTACTGAAATTGTCATACGTTGCGACTACGGTAGTAATATTACGTATGGAAATTTGCCATGCGTTGCGATTATGGTACGTAATATTACGTACTCCGACTTTGAACCCGATCGGACACTTTTTCGTCCAGGAATATGATACTTCATAATTTCATTAAATTTGATGGATGGCAAGTGCATGTGTGTGGTAGACCAATCAATATTTTCAAAGTGCAGCCACACAGCTGCACGTTGCAAATATTAATTGATCTACCCCCAAATAATGAATATGGACTCTTCCCGACGCTGTTATTGAACTGATATGGAAGATACCACCAGTGTTCAAAGGGCTAACGACTGCGTTTGACATCGCCAAAACCTGGTTCTTCGTGACTTTTTTTTTGTTTTTTATTAGGGTTTAACGACACATTAACAGCCAAGATCATATCGTGTCGGTGACAGTTTTACGGGTGGAGGAAGCCAGAGTACCCGGAGAGAACCACCAAGCAATGGCGAAGAGCTGTCAGATCCTCAACATCGTAACTCCGCACTGCAGCACAGGCAGGGTTAGATTGGTTGAAGACATGAGCACCATTGACGTGCAGTACGCCTCAGTACACGGCGCCATCGTCCCCAATGTGGACAATTGGGATTAAGTGCCTTGCCCAAGGATTCAACGCGGGAGTCCGAATCGAGCGCTCAGACTTAGTGACTTTAAAACTCACAATAACCGTCGTCGGAAAGGGTTAGGGTTAAATACTTCTTGTTTGGCCATTAAATTGCTCTACAACCACTTTGATACCCTTCGGAACCTCAGTTCATTAAGCAATGTTTGTTTATACTGTGATGGACAAGTTCTGGAGTGGAATGGGGCTGGGTGGGTGTTAGCTGGGAACAGGCTTAGCTCCGTAAAATTTTCGATACCCCCCTCAACCCCAAAAGAAACATCGTCTCTGTGCAACTTTCACATAACATAAAGTTCTGAAATGGTCTCCAATTTAGGGCTACACACTCTATAAATACCTCCTCATATTCACTCTTAGAACACTGAATTTCGGAAAATTTCTCGGGTTGATGGGACAGAGTGGGTTTCTGGTCGAGAAATTTTCCAAAAGTCGAGGAGCCCCCCCCCCCCCCCCCCTCCCCCACCCCACCCCCCCCCCTTCAAGATATCATGCCCCCCTCCTTCATCCCTCACAATTAAAAGAACTGACTGGGGCATCCCCTATTATAGAATCTTGGCTATGCACCTGGTGCAACGTGACAACTGAAATAAGCAAACAAACGCGCCTCTGCCATGAAGTTTATATACATATGACAACTATAACATTAACCCTTTAACCGGAAAGCCCTTTTCCAACCAGGTACGTGTTTTGTTCTAATTTTATAAAGTAATTTGTGGCTAAGTGAATTTGCTGTGTAGATATTGGCTTCACGCTGAAAATATTAATTGATCTGCCCCCAATTTATTTATTTATTTATTTATTTATTTATTTATTTATTTATTTATTTATTTATTTATTTATTTGTCTAACCATGACCGTGACAGTTTTACGGGTGGAAGAAATCGGAGTACCCGGAGAGAACCACCAAGCAATGGCGAGCAACTGTCAGCTTCCCAACATACCAACTCCACACAAGCAGGGTTAGCATTGGTTGAAGACATGTGCACCATCGACGTGCAGTACGCCTTAGTACACAGCGTCACCGTGCCCCCACGTGGGCAATGGGGGTGAAGTGTCTTGCCCAAGGACACAACGCGGTTGCCACAGGTGGGGATCTGCCCCCAAATAATGAATATGGACTTTTCCAGTTGATGCAACTGGATTGAATATGGAAAGTGCTACATGTTTTCAAAGGGTTAACGCAGTCACGTCAGTGATAACCCAAGTTACAGTGTCTTACTGAACCTCCTTTCATTATTTAACCCTTTACCCAATATAACGGTTAAAACCGGCCAGTGCTATTCTTAATTCGCCAATTAATATTCAGTTTTTTTTTCTTTTTTTGTCTCAAAAACATAGGTTATGACCCCTCATTGGAACGAGCTCGTTCCAATGAGGGCTCATAACCTATGTATTTGAGACAAAAAATGATAATAATGAGTTATTCAATAATTATTTTTGCAGGTGTCGGCTACTTTTCATGTTAGGTAAAGGATTAATCTACGTTGTAAGTTTTTCAGTAATGTTTCTTTTTTCAGGCGAACCTTGATGCTGCAACAGACGATTGGGGAGTGAAAGTGGAACGCGTCGAAGTGTGAGTATAAATTACCGCTAACATATAAATCTTGAGTCTTGAATGCTCCTTTGCAAGATGTTCTTGACAGTTGTTCGCTGCTGCTCTATGGTTCTGTGCTGGAACTCCGGCTTCCTCCACCCGCAAAACTACCCGAATAATAAATTTCTCGCTTTCGTATGACATTTTCATCTCTCGGTCTAGTTAAGTCATTGATTCGGAATATTTCTTCATAATCCATCTTCCAGTCTGAATTAGGGCTGCCACGATTTTTGAATTTAGGAGACGATTAATCGTCGCAAATAATAGATAATCGATTAATCGTACCTAGATGACCCCACTCCCTCTCTTTGAAGTCGTAAAAATGAAGTCCAAGTCAGTTGACCTACCTCAAATAAACAACGAAGACGATCCTCTTTTAGGTACGTTCAAAGCTTTCATGTTCTGAACTTTTGAACCGTCAGTGTAATAATCAAGACCATTCGTCAGTTGCGAACTTCGCAACTGCCGACGCGTCTTGATTATTACACTGACGGTTCAAAAGTTCAGAGCATCAAAGCTTTGAATGTGCCTAAAATACAAATGCTTCTAACGGCTTCTTGAGGTTTAACGTCGACTTTCTTGACCTTTTACCTTTACAAAAGTTTTTTCATCCATTTTTAGCTCAACTTGACAGAGTCAAGATAAGCTATTGCCATCACGCGTTCGGAAGCCTGTAGTCTGTGAGTCTGTTCACATTTTCTTTAGCACTGGCTACACCCCGCAGTTCTTGTCTGATCGTCACGAAATTTCATATGCAGGTTTGGGGTCATGTCTAGATGAGAACGTCCCCTTTTGGTCGCGATCGGACAACCGGTATGGCTGCCCGAGCCCAAAGCCCGAAAACCATTAGCACAGTCTACAGGTCGTATTGATGAAGGGATTTCATTGTAACTTGGTAGGATGCCTCTGTATAACGCCTAGATGAGAACGTCCCCTTTTGGGCATGATCTATCAACCGCGATGGCTGCCCAAGCCCGAAACCCAAAAACTGTTAGCACAGTTTGCAGGTCATGTTTAATATGGAGGGATTTCATTGTAACTGGGTAGGATGACTCCTTATGATCTCTAGATAAGAATTTCCCCATTTGGGCGTGATCTGCCAACCGTGACGACTGCCCGAGCCCAAAACCGGAAAACATTTACCACAGTCTACAGGTCATATTTATTGAGGAATTTCATTGTAACATGGTGGGTTGACTTCATATAATGTCTAGATGAGAAAGTCTTCTTTTGGTCCTGATTGGGCAACTGTGACGGCTACAGGGACCCGAAGCCCAAAAACCTTTAGCACAGTCTACAGGTCATATTTATGGAGGGATTTCATTGTAACTTGGTAGGATGACTCCAAATAATACCTAGATGAGAACATCCCATTTTGATCGCGATCATTCAGCCTTGATGGGTGCCCGAGCCCAAAAACCTTTAGCATAGGCAAAATGTCATATTTATGGAAGGATTTCATTGTAACCTTTTAGGTTGACTCCATATAATGCCTAGATGATGACATCCTCTTTTGGTCGTGATTGGTCAACTGTGATAGCAACAGGTGCCCGAAGCCCGAAAACCTCGAGCAAAGTCTACAGGTCATATTTATGAAGGGATTTCAGTGTAACTTCGTTGGATCACCCCAAATGATGCCCAGATGAGATTGTCCCCTTTGGTTGCGTTCGTTCAACCATGATGGCTGCCCGAGCCCAAAAACCGTTAGCACAGTCTACAGGTCATATTTATGAAGGGATTTCATTGTAACTTGGTTGGTTGACTTATGATGTCTAGATGACAATTTCCCCATTTGGGCGTGATCTGCCAACCGCGACGACTGCCCAAGCCCCAAACCCAAAAACCTTTAGCACAGTCTACAGGTCATATTTATTGAGGAATTTCATTGTAACTTGGTGGGTTGGCATCATATAATGTCTAGATGAGTAAGTCCCCTTTCCTTTTGGACCTGATTGGACAACTGTGATGGCTACAGGGGCCCGAAGCCCGAAAACCTTTAGCACAGTCTACAGGTCATATTTATGAAGGGATTCATTGTAACTTGGTAGGATGACTCCAAATAATGTCTAGATGAGAACGTCCCATTTTGATTGCGATCATTCAGTCTTGATGGGTGCCCGAGCCCAAAAACATTTAGCATACGCAAAAGGTCATATTTATGGAAGGATTTTATTGTAACCTGTTAGGTTGACTCCATATAATGCCTAGATGATGACATCCCCTTTTGGTCGTGATTGGTCAACTGTGATGGCTACAGGTGCCTGAAGCCCAAAAACCTTGAGCACAGTCTACAGGTCATATTTATGAAGGGATTTCATTGTAACTTCGTAGGATTACTCCAGATGATGCCCAGATGAGATTGTCCCCTTTGGTTGCGATCATTCAACCATGATGGCTGTTGGAAAGGGGCCCGAATCTCGAAAACCTTTAGCACAGTCTACAGGTCATATTTATTAAGGGATTTCATTGTAACTTGGTAGGTTGACTTCAGATAATGTCTAGGTGAGAATGTCCCCTTTTGGAGACGATCGGGCAACTGTGATGGCTACAGGGGCCCGAAGCCCGAAAACCTTGAGAACAGTCTACAGGTCATAATTATAAAGGGATTTCATTGTAGCTTGGTAGGATGACTCCAAATAATGTCTAGATGAGAACATCTCCTTTTGGTCGCGATCACTCAGCCTTTATGGCTGCCCGAGTCCAAAGACCTTTAGCATAGTCTATAGGTCGTATTTATGGAAGAATTTCAGTGCAACTTGTTAGGTTGACTCCATATATGCCTAGATGATGACATCACTTTTTGGTCGTGATTGGTCTACTGTGATGGCTACAGGTGCCCGAAGCTCAAAAATCTTGAGCACAGTCTACAGGTCATATTTATGAAGGGATTGTAACTTCGTAGGATCACTCCAGATGATGCCCAGATGAGAATGTCCCCTTTTGGTTTCGATCATTCAACCATTATGGCTACCCGAGCCCGAAGCCTGAATACCTTTAGCACAGTCTACAGGTCGTATTTATGAAGGGATTTCATTGTAACTTTGTAGGCTGACTTCATAAAATGTCTAGATGAGAACGTCTCCTTTGGACGCAATTGGCAAACTGGCCCGACGCCCGAAAACCTTTAACACAGTCTACAGGCCATATTTATGAAGGGATTTCATTGTAACTTGATAGGATGACTCGTTTTGGAATAATTTCATTGTAACTTTCGTTGATAAACGTTAACTGTGAGGGACACATACATTAACAGTGAGGTCATATTAACCCACCCCTCATTCTTTAGTACAGTGTACACCTCATATTATTTTTATCAAAAACATAGCATACAGGGAACAGAAATGAATATAGTCCCAATTATCACAATTCTTGTCATATTTCATAATCCTTTCATAAACATCGAACATTATCCTTTTCATCAAACGCAACACACAAGTTAAGCTACAGTGTCATAGACACTTTCATTTTTAAATTATTAAACGTCTAAAACGGGATAAAATTTACCGACTCTTCGACAACAAAAAATACAAAAAGATTTCGGTGTGACCGATCAACAATCGGTTAATCGTGACAGTCCTCGTCTGAATGCAATCTTTCTATTCGGAAGGGAGAAGCCTATGACTGTTTTAACATTATTAACACTATACATAGTACGATGGCATACAGATGCCCACAATAAAATCAGATACCAACAAATAATGATAGCAAACAGGTCAGCACAGGCTCAGCTTGACAGAAAAGCTGGAGGGAAGGAGGAAAGTGTTTTCAGAATGTCCGTTTCCTTCCAGAGATAATGCTGAATGCTGAATGAAGTCGCAACATGGGTATAAACGATTGACTGGATTTCACTTTACCTCTATGTTGCAGTCACGTTAGCCATTGTGCAGAAGTATGTGATCTTAAACACCAACAAAAAATAAATCAATCAATCAAAGACTGCTGAACGCAGCACTGTCTTATTTAGTTACTACACTCTAAAATCGGATGAGTTGAAAATCAACCCAAGTCAATTGGATTGAGTGAATATGAACCAAATTGGGTTCATATTCACCCCAACCCAATTGATGTGGGTTAAGCTTTAACCCAACTAATTTTAAAGTGCAATGCTTTGGCGAGCATTCCTTTTGATCGAAAATGGATAGGGATACTTGGCGTTGCTGCTTTTTTGTCAAAAATCCACAGACAATGAGGCAATATCGACTTTTATTAGTCTCCTAACCATGCTTGGTATGATTAACAGCATTGTTGAACAGGAGCGCTTCAAAATATGAGAAGCGACTTTTTTTTTTTTTAAAAAAAAAAAAAAACCTCACCACCACTTCATTTGTTTTCCAAAGCGCATTCTTGAGCAAGTTTGATTCGAAACATTAATCTCTTAATTTTTATTACAGAAAAGATGTTCGTTTACCAGTACAGTTACAAAGAGCAATGGCTGCAGAAGCAGAAGCCGCACGAGAAGCTAGGGCAAAGGTACTGTGTGCATTAATGCGTTAACCCTTTACCTAACAGGAAAAGCAGACGACACTTGCAGAAATATTTCTTGAATAGCTAATTTGTTTTATTTTTTGTCTCAAAAACATAGGTTGTGACCCCTCATTGGTAGGAGCTCGATGAGCTCGTTCCAGTGAGGGGTCATAACCTATGTTTTTTAGAAAAGAAATTGAAAAAAATAATGAAAATTAATTGGCGATTTTTGAGAATAGCGCAGGCCGGTTTTGGTCGTTACGTTGGGAAAAGGGTTCATGAAAGCATGTATCACTGCCTTTGCTCAATGAGCAGTGTTTAATACTTTACCAACACGATTTGATGACAGTGATTGAAAAACCTTCTCTGGAAAACATTTTTTCTGAAAAACATAGCTTGTGGCCTTTCATTGGAACGCGCTCGCTGAGCGTGTTTCAATGCTGGCCTGGATATAGCGCACGAACGATCTTTTAGGTTACGTGGAGGTTACTTCAGTTGTAAAGTATGCGAATGCAATACATGTTATGATGAAACAACACATCATAAATTAACTTCCTAATCCCGCTAGTATATGCCAGTCAGATATGAAAGGACAACCTCCACTCAAAGGTTGCGTATTGCATCCATATATTACCTGAGTGGCATGCCGTTTATATCTTAACATAACTTCTGCCAAAATAAATATCAATAACTAACGCGCGGTCTCGCCAAAGCGAGATCGCGATCGCGGGTTAGTTGTTGATGTTTATTTTGGCGAAAATTCTGGCAAGACGTAAACAACGACTCACACTGTAAAAAATGAGAAAGCGGGAAGCATTACACCACTTTTTCCCCGTAGGTTACCGCAATGTTATATAGCGTGACGTAATAGGTTACGATCTGAGGTCTTTTTTTCCAGGCCTGTCCCCGTAGGTTACCGCAATATTATATAGCGTGACCTAACAGGTTACGATCTGAGATCTTTATTTCCAGGCCTGTCAATGAGGGAGTCATAAACTATGTTTTTGAGGCAAAGACGTTACAAAAATCAATAGAATAACCAACTATATGGTTTGTCAGAGCTCAAAGAGCTCTGTTAAACAATATGTAAAATTCTACATGGTATGAAGCAGGATGGGGGTGGGGGAGCAACGCAAAATTTCAAGATGCATGCAGCATACTCTTTTTGACATCGTCCATTGAAAACATAAGAACGAACTTAAAAGCTAAAGGGGGTGATTATATAATCCATACCCAGAATATATGTTGGATTGGAGGTATACCTTCTGTACGCCCTAGGGGGCGCGGTGTCGTTGCGGTAACCGGTTCTCGTCAGATCACCGAAGTTAAGCAACGTCGAGCCCGGTTAGTCCTTGGATGGGTGACCGTCTGAGCGATCGATTCGGACTCCCGCATTGTATTCTTGGGCAAGGCACTTCACCCCGATTGTCCACCCCAGGGCACGATGACGCCATGTACTAAGGCATACTGCACGTCAATGGTACGCATGTCTTCAACCAATCTAACCCTGCTTGTGCTGCAGTGCGGAGTTACGATGTTGGGTAGCTGGCAGCTGCTCGTCGTTGCTCGGTGGTTCTCTCCGGGTACTCCGGCTTCCTCCACCCGTAAAATTGTCACGGTCATGATTAGCCATTGTGCATAAGTATATGACCTTAAACACCAATAAATAAATATATAAATTCTGTACGCCCTTGCTTTGAATGTATAATGAATTTTCTGAGCAATTACACGGCAGAGTGTATGGGTCAAACTTACTCTCATTGTGTAAGTTCCCACCCATGTACATACACACTCGCACGCCCTGGCTTGCACTTTTATAACTTAATGATTTACACTTGCTGAAATGATCAAGCTAGTCGCTAAGGGTACAAGTTCAAATGTATTTCTTTAACTTCGAAACGTAGGAAGCGTATTTGTGCCACACTTGAGAATTTTTTTCAGTTATTGTCTCTCAGTTAAAACTTACATTATCTCTTAACCATTTATCCGGCAAACAATATCAAAATTTATTATTTTAAATATTATTTTTTTCAAATTTTTCAAAAAACGTTCAACAAAATCATATCATGGGACCCCTCATTGGAACGAGCTCGACGAGCTCGTTCCAATGAGGGGTCCCATGGTATGATTTTGTTGAAATTATTTTGAAAGCTAATTTTTTTCAACTGCTGAACTCATCTATTTCGGGGGTGGATGCGACGATCGATTTGTTAGGTGATGAGTTAATTCAGACATGTCTCTTCCAATTGATTCTGTTGAAGTGGTGTGGGAGATATCACCATACTTCAAACGAGGGTTAGTTTGCCAATGCTTCTTGAAGTCGTGAAAACAAAACGGCGCCTTTTGATTGTTCTTCCTTTTTTAGGTCATAGCTGCTGAAGGGGAACAACAGGCATCAAGGGCTTTGAAGGAAGCGTCAGACGTCATCTCAGAATCACCAACTGCACTTCAACTTCGATACCTGCAGACCCTGTCCACGGTATCAGCTGAGAAAAATTCAACTATTCTGTTTCCATTACCAATTGACCTTCTTCAGTCATTCACTAAAAAGGATAGAGAAAGTGAGAGGTTGTGATAACAGTCTGGCTGCATTATTTTATTACCTGACAAATTCCCTCCAGTGCAAGCTCAATATATGGGGAGGAGGGGGTGGGGGATTGGCCGGAAGTTTCGCCCACTTTTAATCAGATTTTGGCTGCTTTTCAGTGGCAAATAAATTTAACGTGCAGAACGATACTCAAAACTTTTGAATGATGTAGTCATCGAGTATTAAGCAGATTTTTCCCTTATATTCCATCTTGAGAAAAGACTATTTTTTTAAAATTCATGTAAATTTTTAGCGCTTCCGGAAGCCGGGTTGCTTCGAGTTGCTACCCCTTTATCCACCCAAATAGTGGAGGTAACTTGCAAAGGAAAAAATCCCGATTGAATACACTATCTTCCTATAAATTCAATTAATCTGTTTGTCGTTTCTGTTTGCCAAGACGTGTCCTATCTCTCCTGCCTCTACGGGCACAATCGACTTCAAACTCAGCAGGTGTGTGTATTTCTGTCCGATGTACCTGAGGCGATATCTTTGGTGGCAACTACTATAATCCGAGCTAATCTGTTTGTCGTTTCTGTTTGTCATGACGTGCCATATCTCCTCAGTTTCTAGGGTCCCGATCGACTTCAAACAGGCAGGTGTGTGTGTGCTCCGATATAACTAAGTCGACATGTTTGGTGCCAATATTTTGCGTTATTTACCGAGGATAGTCAATTGTGTCGCAAGAGAGGTGTAGGGAAAAACACTTTATGATTCAGATCGTTCTGTGGTATAAGGGAAGTAACTCTAAATGTCACCTATCAAAAAACCATTCGTAACATGGGTCAATCCACTAATAAGTAACATGACCGGGGAGAGGGTGGGGGCCCAGGCTAGTAACCTAGGGGCCCGGAACATTGGTGGGCCGGGTTTGGCCAAGGATTCTTGGGTTAGCCACCACCCAGACCAAACATTGCCTGAAAGACCGTATTTTCTTTTTTGGATGGGTACATCCTTTCAAAGGACGTACCAAACCCCCCAAAATAAAATACAGGCTTTCAGGCCATGTTTGAACTAGCCCTTCCCCCAAGGTTCTGTCTCTTGTGCCAACAGTTAAAAAGAGGGCTGTAGCGTGAATGTAGCTCTGCACTTGACCAACGGTTGTAATTTTGAATTGCATGATTCTTGAAGTAATAACTTTATTAAATTAACTTGACGTAATAAAGTTATCACTTTAAGAATAGTCCAACAGTACAATTCTGCGTCACTGGATACTCACTGATGAACTTGGAAATTTGAGACATGCTGCTAAAAATGTCGTTCTGACAGCAAAAAAAAAAGTGATTTTTTTTTTATCCCAAAAGCCGCCGGAAGTCTCCATTTAATAAATGATTTCAAACTTTTAGGTACTCATGGCAGACTCATTTGGCTTCTGCATCAGTATCCCGGCACTTTTGAAAGGGGTCCGTCACAGAATTAAACACGGGGCCGAATTTCCCTTCCCTAGCCCTGTTAAGTAAAGGGTTTCATTTTTTTGCCTCATATCATAGCATACGGCCCTTTATTGGAACGACCTCGTTCTCATGTGGTTTATAAGCTATGTTTTGGTGACAGAAAATGAAAAAAATAATAAAAAATGAATGACAAATTTTGTGAATAGCATTATCCCGTTTTTGCCGTTGCGTTGGGCAAGTTGTTAATAATAGATGGGTGGTATACATACATATTATAAAAGACTCATCCTATTTCTCTTGATTATATGAGCATTCGTTGTGAAAAATTTCACTTCACAATTATTTCTTTTCATTAAAATATTTTTGAAGAAACTTGTTGCAACTTTATGACTTAATTTTATGCCCTTGATCCACACGAGATTTCCATATTTCTCGATTCCAAGAATCATTTTTTGAATAAGAAAAATGAATCAGACGCTCTTTGAAATTAGAAACCCCCTTCATTTTACGTAATGACAAATAATGCCCCTGATCCTTCTTTAGGCCCTCTCTACAAAATCTTTCCCTTATACGCCCGACGGTAAAAAAAAAAAAATGAAAAGAAAACACAAAGTATCACCTAAGATTCCATTACATTTCCTTTACTTCCACAACTTTGTGAATGATACGAAGTAATAAGCCCACTGAGTGTGTTCCATTGAAAATCACGTGTGGGTGGCAGAAATTAAAAAAAAATAGAGTTTTGTCCGCAGAATGATGTACAGGCTGCGGAAGCTCGATACGAGTGTATGGCTGGGTGAGGTTGGGGATGAGGGTAGCGGCGCAGATATTCCAGACGTATCGTACCTGTTATGGTTAGAACCATTGGTAAAACATTTGAAAAACTGATTCTCAAGTTGGAGCGAATGAGGTACGAAAAATATCCTTCACAGCACGTCTAATACTGGAATGACGTCAGAAATCAACGTCGACGTGGCAACGTTTTGGGGGAGTTGGTTTCGGAAATAGAAGTGAATTCCTCTTTTCATTAACTGTCCACCCAATACAAGTAGCAGACGACATTTGCTGAAAACATTTCTGAATAACTGAATATTTTCATTGTATGCCTAAAAAATATAGCTTATGACACTTCATTGGAACCAGCTTGTGGAGCTCGTTCCAGTAGGGGTCTCATAAGCTACGTTTTCGAGACAAAAAATGAAAGAAAATACTGAAATTTGGCTGGGGATTTTTGTGAACAGCGCTGGCCAGCTTTAGTCGTTATGTTAGCTAAATGTTAAGTTACACACTTCGTGAAATGAAATTTTTGTTCCTTGTTCACTTAAATCGATCTGAGCCTTGGTAGACCTTGGGTTACATCGATCTTTTTGAACTCGGTACATAAATCGTCCCGCTGAGTTCCAATGTATTCTATGTGCCTACTGGCACATAGAACGCATTGGAACTTAGGGGACGAACTTTCATATGAAATCACCACTCGTTACAGATCCTGTATTATATGCCAGTAAATGTGCGACTTCCCCACCCGTCCATCCTTTTAAGTGTGCGTGCAGTGGGTTGGTACCCACTTCATCGATCATCCCATTACGTTCAGACTCCGAAAAAGCCACAGTTAATTCATTTCAATTCTAATATAAAACGATTGGTTTACAGTTTCAAAAATCTGGCTCAAACGGCTGTTAGACAGAAAGCATGCCGTATATGAGATTCACCGAATTGGTTTGTCCAACGGATAACAATGGTCTTAACATTTCCAATTCCATACCGTATTCAGATTCTGATGCAGATTTATTCAATCAGTTGACACTGAGCCACCACTCACCTGGGCCTGACAGGGAACGGGTTGAACAAATGGAAAAGGAACAAAGAAACTGATCTGCAAGACCAATGTGACTAGAAGAGGAAGTTTAATTTGACCATAGATAGAGCTGGGCAATTTCTTTCTTTTTTTGTTTTGTTTTCTGGTTCGGTTCCGGTTTTTGAATCAAACCGCTAGATCCAGCAAAACCGGACGAGCGTTTCTACTGTGTTTGTTCCAGGGGCGGGTCGGGCCAAAAAAGATACCGGGAAACGTACCAAGGGGGCCCCGAATCCGGACACAATTTAATTTTTCGAACCGAAAGAACGCTGCTTTCTTTCTTGCATCTGAGCGACCAGTGGCTGTCCTCATAGAATACATATTAGATGGCATTTTGTGTCATATGTATCGCTCATTTGGCAAACATGATTGCACCAAAGAGGGCCCGGACTCATCAGGCGGACCATAGTTCGACCCAATGGGAGAACATTTCGATTTTTTAACCGAAAGAACGCCGTTTCCTTGCATCTAATCGATCAATGGCTGACTAGACTAGACTACTTGTATATCGAAAAGCCTTCTATGTGGACTGCCAATGGCACACTAGACTGGTGGTATGGCGCAAATGGTGTTGGGCTGCGTAAATTTGGGGCCCTGGGGGCTCCGAATAGGGTGTCCCACCTGGAAATTTCTCGGACCATTCGTCCAGTCGGCCTCTGGTTAGATTAAACATATTTATTTGTTCTAATTAACAAAAAGGATTGGATGACAAGTGCCCAGCACTCAGTTTATATCCTTTCCTTGATATACATTTAAAGTTATAAATTATGTTTACATATTTTCAATGATAGTTACATAAATTTGTATTAATGGCGAAACAAACGTAAAAATATCTTTAAACAAAAAATGTGTATGTACACAGTTTGAGAAGAAAGTTGGGTAATCAACTTTGCGAGAATCGGAACAGATATTTCCCATGCTACAACACTACCGATTTGAGTCAGTAAGCCCACTGGTCATTTTCCACACCCCACGTTTCTGATAGAACCCCATACCACTGCAAAACCAGGAGAAACAGAACAAGGATATCGAAAAGCAGAAAACCATGTATGAAGTAAACAGACGTCGTGGAAACTGATTTGGAAAGTCAGCAGAATGCAAATGACATGCTTGGAGATTTTTCCGCTGTACAGGTTTAGTCTTAGAATCAGTTCGTGGCTTTTATAAAGTTGTGCACGGTACGAATTAGGTGAAAGTTGACTGAATCGGGTAAGTTGGGAATTCCATATAAAAGATCATTGACCGATCTTATTGTCAGGTGCGCAAGATTCCCCCACAGAACTAGTCTTTCGTCTATATGGTTACTACAGTCAAAGTAGTAGTTCAGTCCCGTAGTAACATGAACAGTTTGGTGTGTCACAGATATAGTTGGAGAACTTATAAAAATTTAGGTCACTGCCGGCCTCTGGTTTGTTCATAAAATGATCAAATTATTCTACTGTGCTGGAACTGGACTTGCAGTCCCTGATGGCTCTCGTAAGTTAGTCTAGCCGACAAAGGGGAGAATACGTCGTGTTCAAATTGTCATATTTTCTCCCTTATTGACTCGTTCACCAGTCGAGCAAATGAGGGAAAAATGTGACAATGAAAACACAACATTCGTTAGATGGACTTTATTCGTTTGTTACCCTAATTTAGTGTTTTCTCTAACTGAGCAAATATAGTAACTGACACCCTTGAACACTTAAGTAAGATCAAAGGGAAGTTCGGCTGAACCCAATGGAGATATTTATTTATTTATTGATGTTTAATGTCACATATTTATGCATAATGGCTAATCATGACCGTGACAGTTTCACGGGTGGAGGGAGCCGGAGTACCCGGGGAGAACCACCGAGCAACGACGAGCAGCTGCCAGCCCCCCAACATCGTAACTCAGCACTGCAGCACAAACAGGGTTAGATTGGTTGAAGACATGCGTACCATCGACGTGCAGTACGCCTTAGTACACGGCGTCATTGTGCCCCCATGCGGGCAATGGAGATGAAGGACACAACGCGGTTGCCGCAGGTGGGATTCGAACCGAGGTTCTCTCGGCTTGCAGCCTGCACCTCCACCTACTGAGTCACCGCCCTCCCACCCAGTGGAGATACTCACAGACAGGGCTTTTTGTGGTGAATGGAGGTTCCTGGAGTTTTATTTACTGTATGTTCTTAACTGGTAGAGTGCTAAATTATTTCTGGTCATCAAAAATCATTCACATATCTTTGCCTTGTTACAAGCTATGGGAGAGTGCCCATTGGCGCTCTCCCATAGCTTGTAACAAGGTAAATCCAAACAGACCAAATGATTTCACTTCAAAGGTGATTTGAAGAACAACCACAGAATACGATGCCTTAAAGTTGTGGTACCGGCACTTCAGAATAAAGCCCAACTATGGGCTTCTAGCACTTTACCAGTTAACACGAAGGAAAATCGAACTGAAACCGATGGTTGTATTGGCTGAAAGCCAACCGAAGCCAAAACTGAATCTGAAAACCCAAACCTTTCAGCTTTTACCGCAGATACAGTACCGGAAATGCCGTATAAATGCCCTCACTAGGCCTACTTACATACAAATATTTACAAAAAAAATCCACTTTTTGTATTTGTTTTAATATTAACATGTTCCTTGTGTTCTGCATATAAATCTTCATTTGAATGATAAAAAAACAAAAACAATGAATACCTATTCCCATGGTCGTTTCCGATTGTATTTTGTAAAGGGACAGAACACCAACAGAAAGATGAATTTATAGGAGGATCGAAATCTTTAGGTCTTTACCCAACGCAGACGACATTAAAATTCATTATTTTTTAATATTACTTTTTCAAAATTTTCATAACAATTCAACAAAAACACATCATGTGACTCGTATTGGTACGAGCTCACCGAGATGGATCCAATGAGGGGTCACATGTTTTTTTTAAGTTCCTTTTTTCAACTACTGAATTTGTGTATCATCCATCGGATGCGGTCGATTTGTTATGTAAAGGGTTAACAATAACAGATATGATATATCAGAACGCTCTTGAAAAAATATTCCAGGGTAATCTTAACCCTTTACCTAACATAAAAAGCAGACGACACTTCCAAAAACAAGTCTTGAATAACTAATTGTTTTTCATTTTTTGTCTAAAAAATATAGGTTATGACCCCTCATTGGAACGAGCTCGTTCCAAGGAGGGGTCATAACCGATGTTTTTTAGACAAAAAATGAAAATTAATTGGCGATTTTTAAGAATAGCGCTGGCCAGTTTTGGCCGTTACGTTAGGTAAAGGGCTAAGGTTATCATAGAAGCTCCAGAAATTCATAAAGTCGTTTAGAATATATCAAACACACTTTACAACCAGTCATGGAATTTTTTTGTCGAGCCTCGTGACAACACTCGATCATAGATATGTGAATTTGGAAAATCAAACAACGAAGTGTTTTATTGTCGTTTCCATCTAATTGTAACTGTGATCTGACAAATCAGACTCGTCAGCGTCAAGCCCCGGGTCAGGTGGTTTCAAATAACAAAGTTCATACAAAACCTCATCATTGCCTGCTTTCATTTCACGTGGAATAAACGGACGGAGTGTTTCAATTATCTTTGTGAACGAGGATATTTCGTCTCGCATCGACAGCTTTTCGGCTAGACACTTTCCGTCTGTTGCATACTCCAGTGCTCTCTGTGCCTGGTAACATCTGTATTTTAAGTCACACTGTACCTTCATGAAGAAAACACGCGTTCTTTCTGGAATACTAATGGAATTCTCTTCAACATTTTGCAAACAATTCTTCGCTTCTCTCACTTCGTCATTTTTCGGGAGACATGATGTCATTGTTTCACCACAATGACCACATCGCAGTAGGACTTCAGCAAGAAGAATTTTTGCGTACCTGCTGCTTGCCAGCCTTTCATGATCGAAAGACTCCTGGCCGAAATGGTCGATAGATGTTCTCAGTCTCGCCAGTGCTAAAAATCTTTTTGTTTCTAAATTTGGACCATCACAGTGCATTTTCAATAAGCGAACTGCATCTTTTTGGTACAACTGACCTGTTACCCAACCGTGATCGATAGGATCTACGTTCTGCATTGCATCGGATATGTATCCATCTGTTGATTCTTCACAACCTGGCCTCGCGTTATATATCCCAGCTTTAAAGGACAAGAGGGACGCAAGAAAAAATTTAGGTTTTGTTGTCCTGGAACACAATACCAACGATTTATTTATTAACGTTTCTGCGGCGTCAAAGTGCCCAGAGAAAAGTTGTATGCCTGCAAGGAACGTGTTGATGCAAAGGGTGACATCTGGGTGTAAACCATGAACTTTTAAACACTGACTTGTGAAGGACGACAGCTCTTCCCATCTTCCACTTTCTATCAGCAATGAAAGGTGCTGGTTCATTCGATTGAGAAATCGTTCATGCCTTCTATCGCGGTACTGGGACGAACCGGGCTTCTTCAGCAATAAATATCTTTCTTTCTCCACACTACCGTTGCAATATTTTCTGCCTTTTCGCTTTATTTTTCTGTTCGTGGATGATTCATTGATTTGTTCGCATGTTTCCAAGTTTTTTGGTTTATCAAATCGTTGAATTTTCTGATATTTCAATTTGTTCGGACAAAGAACAGTTTTCTCATCGCATCCACGTTTCTGGTTCGGTAAACCTTTGCACGCAATGAATTCAGATCTGGAATAATGTTTGGTCAATTGCTCTCCCATTTCATTGGTAGGAACTGACACCGTACACGATGAAGTATCTGGCCTCGTGTGTGAATCCTTTTTTATGCTGCAGACTGAGTCTGATTTTGTGATCTTGGGAGTAGAGATGTCTTGGCTGTTGAAAATGTCTTCGAGAAAACTATCTTTTTGTGTTGAGAGTGCACTTGAAACATATGGAGATTTGAGAAGAGTGTTCGAGTTTGGAACTGACTGAACCAATGTCCCGGTGCCGGAGTCTTCGTCACACGTTCTGCCTGTCGACTGTTTATTTGAAACAAAGAGACATTTTGGTACAGTTTCTGAACTGAATGTTGGATGTGGAGATTGAATTAGTGCAGAATGCTCATTGTAAAAGGAGCCGGATGATGGGTTTGTTGGAAAATGTAGACACTTTGGTTGAGTATTCGGGTTCAGAAAGGGTTGGAGCAATTGGATTGTGTCATTGGTATCATTAACCAATATAAGTTCTGCCAAATGAGTGTATTTTTTCGAAAGAGCTTCCCGGAAGTGCTGAGCTGCACGTGGCCCTCTTCGTCCGACTTTGTCAAGAATTAGCCAACATCGGTCTCTCCTTGTTACTGCCGCGCGTATTTCCTCACACTCGTTCTCACTGAGAAGTTCTTTTTCGTACAGGGTAGGGATGATATCCTTTGGTTCCAAATCTCGGTCAAAAGCTGTATAATTGCGCTGAATTTGTTTCTTGAGTGACTCGACGTTGTTCGCCATGCTACAAGAAAAGAGAGAAAAAAAAAACACTTTTTATTTAGAAAATTTGTGCTCAGTGTTCCATATTCCCGTCATCGCTTTTCAGACTGAATGAAATGGTTCATTTTTGCTAAGTATCGCAGTTGAGAAGGGACTATTTGACTTGGGTACATTTCTTAATATCTTGACCGCGCCGCCGTCTGGTAAAAGGTTGTTCACATAAATTGATCGACCCTAATAACCAATTTGTATCTCACTAGAGATGAGCTATATACCGTAAATACCGTTCGGTGTCGGTATCGAGCCAAAACCGATTTACTGTACCGAGGGAATGTCAAAATACCGAGAGTTCGGGATTGAAAAATATTCCCGATATTAATTGAAAAAAGGACAAACGACAGAACAGTATGAAAAAAATCCTGAAAAAATTAGCCCATGGAGTAAGTATTTCTAAAGGCAGTCACCACCGGTCATTTTATGTACAAAGAAGCTGAGAGAAAATACGCAGAGGCAGGCCTGGCATTTTCGGGAGGGTGATTTATTCGCTCGCCTACTGCTCGCCTTAAAAAAACTGAGGAGGGCGAAAAATAGCCCTCCTGGCCTTGGAAAATAATGATTACAACAACAGCCTATTCCTAAAAGCCACAGGTTTTCAGATATCGCTATGTTAGTGGTCTCTGCAATATGGCCACACTGCCCCTCCCACACCTCCGGGCCTTACCAAGGCCCGAAGGTGTGGGAGGGGCAGTGCTGCCGTCTCACAGAGATTACCTGGTTAGCAGCACAAAATAAAATGTACAAAGCCCACTAGGCATAATTCATTAATAATACAGCTTCATTTTGCCAATTTTAGCTTTTGTGAGCTCGAGGAGAGCTAATCGCTCCCTGGGACGTGTGAGGAGAGCGATTTTTAGCCCTATTGCGTTTTTTAAGAATGCCAGGCCTGCAGAGGGTTACATCAAATGACCTATGGCGAATGCCCATGTTGTGATTCCAATATTTTAACAGTTCAGAGGCTTTGTCTGCTGTAAAACAGTGAACTGTAGCTGGGCGGCATACCAAAATATCATTTGGTATTGGTATCGGTGTAAGTACATGTATTTTGTTTACACCGAATACCCTAACGAAATCGAGGTAAATCATTCTGAAAATACCGAAACCGAACTTGAAATTTCAATACCGCCCAAATCTACATCTGACAATATTCAATAACATTGAATCTACCGAGTCCGACCGGTAAGAGAGAAGCTCTCTGATCGCTTAAGATATGCTGCCATATTCACCAATAGTGTTTGTCTGCATGGTCGTGGCGAAGATGACCGACAGGTCACAGGAAGGGGATGTGAACCTGATTTGTCCCGACTGTGTTGACTCAAGTACCTACAAACTAATATTACAGCTATACCATCAAACCATGCCTTCATCGAAAGCATACCTTGATGATGCAGTAGGAATATTAGTCAGTCCGGATCATAGTTAAGAAAAAAAAATAAAACCTTTTGCTATAAATTTGAAAAGGACGACTTGGGTATTACAGGGATCTATTTGTATGATCACCTGTATGAGTGACACAACTATCACAGGGTTGTTATGTTAAGGTTATTCTAAATTTTAAAAAATAAGTAAACAATTCGAGTTATTTAGAATGAATGAAAGAAAGAAACTTTTTAATAATCAGTGTGAGTAAACTGAGTAAGCGCATTAATTTAATTAAGTTCGTATTCGGAAAGCTTTCTTTGTTCAGTCGCTGTCATGCAGGGACTGTATAAACAATGCATTCCAAATTAGAACTTATTGAAAAGTCAGTTCATGTCACTGCAAGTCATCAAAGCCGTCTTTTCTAAATTAGCACCTTTGGCCAACTCAAGTTTTTGATAGGTGATGCGCGCGCCTATATAAGACCCCTCGAGTTAACTTCAAGACAGACTCGCTAGGATGGAATAATCGTTAGTTCACGCGGTGTAGTAAAGAGTTAATGTATTTGTGTGGTTCCGGTAAGCCGTCATTTGGACGACAGGATTCCCGATCTGATGATTTGCATCGAGGGGAGACGCCGAAGAAGAACCGATGAGTATATGTAGTATTTAGTTTATAGTATTTAGTTGTGATAACACGTCGTAGTTACATAGTTATTAGTTAACAGTTTTAAGTGTATTAGTGAATCTGTGTTATTAGATGATCAGTTGTTATTATTGCGAGTTAGAAGCACTATTAGCAGGAATTGTAGGTGATAAGATATTCTAAAGGGTGAAATTTAGTATTAAAGATAATTCCCCATAATGTGGTAGGCGCAACAGGATAAATGCGCGCATGAGCGGTTGAGTGAAAGATTTCGTGATTTCTTGTCAGTAGTCGCAGCTTCGACCTTTCTCTACGAATATAAATTTGGGAAACAATTTAATTTTAGATAATATTTTAGTACTTGTTTTCGGTGGGATTCAGTGACTAGTCACAAAACTCATTTCAGTAGTGTTGAGATTATTTATTTAGGATTTGTTGGCTATTTGTAAATAAGAGTATAGAAGATTTATATATAAAAATTGTTGGATTGTTAATAGTTTTTATCTTATTAATGAAGAAGCCCTGAGTACCCTAGGAATTGATGGAACCTCAGCCCCGCCAAGAAATTAGTCCATGCTAGGTCATTACCGTTGAAAGCAATTGATTAAAGCGCGGCGCTACTCTGTGGCTTGTGAATAAGCAATTGCAATCTGCAAAAGTGAGCTAGTGAAAATCCTCTGTCCACGGTGAAAGAGTATCTTAGGTCCCCAGCAAAGTTGATCAACCCCAGCCTTGGCCCTCCGCTGACAAGCGCCCTCTGGCAAATAAATATTCACTCTCTCCAAGACGTTGCCACGGCGGCGTTCCAGGGGACAGTAATTTCTATTCATCAGAAAGTGCTAACACCTGTATAGACACCTGAATGAGCGATTCCCCAGTGGAAGTAACGCGTGGTTCCACTTTACAGGCGGAGCGTTTGGTCATACAACTCTAGTACCGAAGAGCATTAGGGTCAGTCGAGGAAAAAAGCATCTTAACATCTCGTTATAACGACTTGCCAACTCGTTATAACGACTTCCAGAACTCGTTATAATGACTTGCGATCTCGTTACAACGACTACACAAATCGTTATAACAACTTCACAACTCGTTATAACGAGTTTACAAACAACCCGACAATTGTTTTACTAGTTCGGATCCCTTTGGAATTCCCTGCTTCTGCCTATCCTGGTCTATTTTACACCTTATTCTCTCCAATCCTTGGCCTGTCTTATCTATGTTATGACTTCCTGTGTTTGTGTGCTAGTGCATACCATATACACATCACTTGTAGCACATAGGTATATGCAGAATGTGCCAGTATGTACTTGCGAGCTTATGCGCAATCTGCGCACAACACATACTGCTCCACGACTTATCTCAGTCTTTAAGGATACCTGCGACATGCCTCCTATACAATTCCTATATACAGCCCATAGCCCTATTCAGCTACTGGGTTTTTGACCACCCACACCCTTCATTGCTCCCAGGCCTCCAACTTCTGACATGCCCATAGTCACTTCCATCTGTCGTGTGATCCAACACTTTTATGCCTTTACCCAACATAACGGCAAATACCGGCCAGCGCTATTCACAAAAATCGCCAATTAATTTTCATTATTTTTTGTCTCAAAAACATAGGTAATGCCCGCTATAACCACTGAATCACAGATCTGGACAAACTTCCTCCCAGTCTTCCTCCCACTCCCAGCAAAATACCAGGGTCCTTGTATCGATGCCCAAAGTTCCGATCATGGTTCAAAGTAGCAGACTCGCTCAAATTGGTTGCTATTAATACATTCTTCACATGAACTGCTTAGTCATTTTTTAGTTTAACTTGACAAAGTCAAGCTGCGCTATTGCCATCTCTTCTCGTCCGTCCGCGTACGTACGTCCGGGCGTACGTACGTCCACAATTTCCTTTGGCACACTGCACAGGTCACATTTATGATCAGATCGCTTTGGAACTTGGTATGCTTGTTTGGGGTGACCTCTAGTTGGGAGCTATCGATTTTTTCCATTTCTGACAAAAAATGTTGCCGCTGGCAACGGCCTTTGAACTCAGTTCAGTCAGTCCTCAATATTTCCCTTTGGCTGACCTACAGGGCACATTTATAATCAGACTTATTTGAAACCTGGTATGCTTGTTTGGGGTGACCTCTAGATGGGAACTATCGATTTTCTTCTATTTCCGGCAAAAAATGTTGCCGCTGGCAACGACCTTGGAAATTAGTTTAGTCAGGCTTCAATATATTCCTTTGGCACACCCTACAGGGCACATTTATGATCAGATCGGTTTGAAACTTGGTATGCTTATTTGCAATTACCTCTAGATGGGAGCTATCGATTATCTTCCATTTCTGTCAGAAAATGTTGCTGCTGGCAACGACCTGCAATGAATTTAGTGCAGTTATACATCAATATTTCCCTTTGGCACACCCTGCAGGGCACATTTATGATCGGATTGTTTTGAAACTGGGTATGCTTGTTCAGGGTGACCTCTAGATAGGAACTGTCAATTTCTTCCATTTCCGTCAAAAATAGTTGCCGTTGGCAACGACTGTTGAACTTAGTGTAGTCAGGCATCAGTATATTCATCTGGCATGCCCTACAGGGCACATTTATGATAGGATAGATTGAAACTTGGTATGCATGTTCTGGGTGGCTTATGGATGTTAGTAGTGATGACTGACACTATAGCCCCAAGCATTTAACACTGAATTCAGCATACCCCAGGACTGACACTATAGACCAGAAATTAACATAGGATTCTCCATAGGGTTTTTGGTCTATAGTGTCATATTTTGGCCTATAGTGTCAGTCCTGGAGGCGAGAAAAAGATTTTTAATCCCTTTGCACTCTCTACAGGGTATATTTATGAATTTCTATAAAAAGATAAAAGACCATTGTCACCAGCCAGGACTGTCAAACTTAGTGCATTTGAGCATTAGCATCTTCCTTTGGCATGCCTCAGAGGGCGCATTCATTATCGGGTTGTTTTGAAACTTCATATGCTTATTCGGGGTGACAGAGATAGGTGCCATCGATTTTCTTTTCATTTCAGTAAAAAAAACTGTGGCTGTCAGCAACAATCTTTGAATCTATTGCACTTGTGCATTTACATTCTTTTTGACATGACCTACAGGGCACATTTATCGTAGGATTGGACTCTCCGTGTTCATTAGGCGAAACCTCTACATGTAGATTAATTTCTGTGAACAAAGTTGCCGTTTACAGTCACCTCCGAACTTACTGCATTTGTGTATCAACATTCTTCCTTTAGCCAGCCTAGCAGTTTACATTTGAAATGCATGGATTGCGCTGACATTGGCACACACAGTGCTGTTATGTTGAAGTTTCACCAAATAACATTGGAACCAATGATCTTCAAATTTACCGTTTCAAATTCGTCAAGTTGAGCTACAGTGTCACTGACACTTTCATTTATTATTTTTTTTAATTTTTTTTTTTTTTTTTGGGGGGGGGGGGGGGTTGTTTGTTTTTGTTGTTGTTGGATAGAATATATATAGTTTTGGAATAAATTTTGTTCACAAAATGTTTTCCTAACATGGTTTGAACCCCTATATAAATCGATAGTTTTGGGTACCGGATAATAGTGTATTGGTCACCAATTGCTCGATGCAACTAGAGGCAAGGGTAGCTAACAAAAAACGTCTTAGAGGGTGTCGCAAAGACGTAAAGTCAAGTTTTTTTCACAAAAGTGTCAAACTGTGACTGAACTTTAAAAAGATTGTTTTAAAAAACCTTTGAATCATTGTACTGAAATATTACATCTTTGCTGAATATTCTAGAGATAAAAAGAGGGATGATTTGATGAATTTAGAGGCCTGAAAAAGACAATTAATTATCGGTGTGTTTCTGAAGGGAATTCTCAGAGAATAAATCGTGCTCGTGCCCGTGACCGGTAGTTTCCTTTCTGTCATTTTTTTTTCTCTTATTTGCTCCCCCAGTTTTGAGGAAAGAAAAAATTGTCTGAAGGGCTGTACTTGAATGTCCGGGAGAGTGATTACGGCATTTGACTTCAAACCGAATGGTCCACGGTTGATCCCCACGGTGTTTTCCCACTGGACCAATTCCCACTAGACCAATAAGCAGACTGTCATCTGAAAAATGAGGTCCCTAGAGGTTGAATTTGGTGATTCTACCCTGCACAGCAGGGTAGCATCACTAAATTTACCCTCTGTGAACCTCAAAGTGAATTAAGGTTTCAAACATAAACAGAAGGAGGTACCCAGAGGATAAACTGACCCACTGTATAGGATAGCAACAGCAAATTCCCCCTCTGGGAACCCCATTCTGCAAATGACAGACTGCTTATTTTCAGACTTGAATATTAATAACATTAAACACATTTATAAATATTTATAAATATATCAAATTATTGATATAGAATTATTTTAAATCCAGAAGGCATGAGTTGGTCTAAAGGAAATTGGTCTAGTGGGAATGAACCATCCCCACCAGGGGTAACTGCGTTGTGTCCTTGGGTAAGGCACTTAATACCGATGACCCACGTCGTGGGGGGCACGGTTGCGCTCTGTCCTTAGGCGAACTGCACGTCATTGGTGCACTTGTTTCAACCAATGCTAACCCTGTGTGTTTGGAGTTAGTACGCTGGGGAATCTTACTCGCCGGTGCTCGGTTGTTCTCTCAGGATACTCCGGTTTCCTCCGTCCGTAAAACAGCCCGACACGTGGTGACCCTGCCTATCAAAAGTGCCGTTAAACCCCAATAAATAAATTTGAATGTCCAAATTAAAGTGATGCGATCATAGTTACCCATGAGAAAATATTTAGTACTGCTAAACCTGCAACACCCCGTGAGATCAGTTCCGCAAAAAACATCCACGCCCCCGTGCGCGTTAATCCGATCTGTTTCCACCTCACGACTAAACGAAATCAAAGAAATTCCCTCACCTTTTAATCTATCATAGAAGTCCTTCCGGCGATTCCTCTGGTGATTATTTAATTAAAGTCGAAGAAACACTGCTATTTTTGTTGACGTGTTCGGATCTCTTTCAGTCTTATCAATTTCTGTTCCCGGAAGAAATGAGTCAGTTTCACGTATTTTTGATCTAGTATAATTTTTGAATGGGTTTTCCCCAGATTTAGTTTCAGGTTTGAAGTTACCTCCCTTCCTCCCTTCCTTTGAGTTTGTTCGGAGAGTGAAAAAGTGGATAACAACGCAATGAGTTGGATCTACGGCGGCGTGCTGACGCCAGTAGATGTATTTTTTAGCTGTTCTAAGTTGTTATAACAAGTTAACTAACTTGTTATAACTTTACTAACTTGTTATAACAACTTAACTAAACTGTTATAACAGCTTAGCTATCTTGTTATAACAACTTAGCAATCTTGTTGTAACAACATAGCTATCGTTTTAATCATTTCCCCCAGGTCATTTTGGCCCTTCCTTGGGGTTGATAGTAATTGGTCAAAATGCGTTTAACCCTTCACCTAAGGTAACGGCTATTATATTTTGTGCTTCCAAATCATAGGTTATGACCCCTCATTCGACCGAGCGCGTTGCTCTCATTCCAATGAGGGATCATACCCTGTGTTTTGGATGCAAAAAATGAACATTTTTAGTTATACGAGAATTCTTTTTTACGAGTATCGTCTGCGACTAGCGTTAGGTTATGGGTTAATGTGTCCCGTGGTCGGAGCTACATTATAAACACTCTATCCAACAAAACGACAAAAACTTTAAAAAAAACTAACTTAAATAAGGCTCACAAAGTCTGAAATATCTTCGAGCTTTTTCAATAACGCCCTTTAAATGTGGATATCGGGGGTTCTGGGTGACACAACGCAATTTGCCCCGACCAGGCATCAAACTCATAACGTTTTGATTGCAAGTTCATTGTGCTTGGGTACGCTATTCTTATTTATTTATTTATTTATTTATTTATTTATTTATTTATTTATTTATTTATTTATTTATTTATTTATTTATTTGTGTTTCTGTTTATTGGTATATTTCTGCACAAAAAGGCTACTTCATTGGGGAACTTAACGCTTGAAAATAGTCCTGTGATGGCTGACAAAACAACGCCTCGTGAATCTTTGTAGTATGCGTTGTGAAAGTGAAAAATAAACAAAACCTAATTTCGTACATAGTGGTCAGCCTACATTCCAAGGGTGGGCCAGGCTACGTGATCACTCGGTCACGGGAAAACCAACCGTTTTGCGTCGTCAAAATTATGCAGTGAGTGTGAAATACCAAATATTTTCTGTTGCTGGTCTTCTCTTAGCTGGACCTACCCACTTGATCCTGAAAACGCAGCTCATTTTGAAGGCATACTGCATCACCTCTTGTACCCCGTAAAAATGAAAGAATCATGAAAAATTATTTTGTCTTAGACAGTAGCGGATTTAGACGGGGCATATCCGACGCGCGCCCCCTCTATTTTTCCCCGAGACACCTCGGAACCCACTCGAAAACACCACACAACTTTACACAAGCAGTTTATTAACATTTTGTGAAAAGAGCCCATACCATATCTTACTGAAACAATGTAAATATGGGCATAATTCTTCTTCAGCCGGTTCCAATGATATCCACAGTTACAAAGTCCTACGAAAAAACTTTTAGAAAATATATATTTCTGGACATTTTTGGCTGCTTTCTTTGGTACTGGATTAAAAGTCACTTCAGAGTCCAGTATTTATTTATCTTTTCCCAGGAGAGACCCCTCCACCCCCCCCCCCCACCCCCACCCCCCACCCCCGCCTTTAGAGATGGGAGAATCGATATCGAGTTTGTCACGCACCCTGTTGTTTCATGGCTGAGTTTCAGACTAAGACACACCCCGCTTCTCAGAAATCCTGGATCCGCCCATGTTAGAGGTGGCAACGACGGCCTATTCACGTTTAGCAAGCTGTGCGACTTGACCTTTAATTATTTTGCCAACAAGGCCTTTTCAGAAAAACTAATCAAACTTTTATTTAAAGATGGGTACACCTCATTAAAACCTTACAAATATGAATATCATCGGAACCTTCGCAATCATCCAGAACCGCTGATATCCATATTTAAAGGGCGTTATTGAAAAAGCTCGAAGATATTTCAGACTTTGTGAGCTTTATTTAAGTTAGTTTTTTTTAAAGTTTCTGTAGTTTTGTTGGATAGAGTGTTTATAACGTAGCTCCGCCCATGGGACACATTAACCCATTACCTAACGCTAGAGCAGACGATACTCGTGAAAAAAATTCTCGTGCAACTAACAATTTTCATTTTTTGCATCCAAAACACAGGGAATGACTCCTCATTGGAATGAGCGCAACGAGCTCGTTCGAATGAGGGGTCATAACCTATGTTTTGGAAGCATAAAATGTAAATATAAAAAAGACTGAATAGCGATTTTTGTGTATAGTGGTGACGGCTTTTGCCGTTTCATTAGATAAAGGATTAAACGCATTTTGACCAATTACTATCAGCCCCAAGGAAGGGACAAACTGACCTGGGGACAATGATTAAAAAGATACCTAAGTTGTTGTAACAAGATAGCTAAGTTGTTATAACAAGATAGCTAAGTTGTTATAACAAGATAGCTAAGTTGTTATAACAAGTTAAGCTAAGTTGTTGTAACAAGTTAAGCTAAGTTGTTATAACAAGTTAAGCTATGTTGTTATAACAAGTTAGCTAAGTTGTTATAACAAGTTACTAAGTTGTTATCACAAGTTAGTCAACTTGTTATAACAACTTAGAACAGGTAAAAAAAATACATCACAGGTGCTCGTAGTTTTATCAGTCTAAAAATATCAATATAAAAAATATATGTTATACTATCAACACTAAAACATTTTAATGTCGATATAGTCTTTCAAATTTGTCCGATATGCGATATTGTCATGAATTCTTGCTGCGAGAATTAATTTTCAGTCCCTTAAACATTCGAACCCGAGAAAGTGCCGGATTAAGGCATTGGTCTTATGGACTGCAGCCCAGGGGGCTCCGCCAGCTTAGGGCCTCCAAAGATTAAGTGAAATTAATTTACTGTGTTAAGTTACTTCATTTGTAAACGCAAAATGAAAGTATAAATATGCTGAATTATCTCTTTAACCCTTTACCTAACATGAAAAGCAGACGACACTTGCAAAAATAATTCTTGAATAACTATTGTTTTAATTTTTTGTCTCAAAAAGATAGGTTATGACCCCTCATTGGAACGAGCTCGACGAGCTCGTTCCAATGAGGGGTCATAACCTATGTTTTAGAGACAAAAAATTAAAAAATAATGAAAATTACTTGGCGAGTTTTGAGAATAGCGCTGGCCGTTTTTGGACGTTTCGTTAAATAAAGGGATAAAAGGGCTTGATTAATATACTGTATAATATACTGGATTTTTTTTCTTGCCCATTATTCCAACTCGTTGGTTCTGGCAATCCTGATTACAATGAAGCGACCTCATACTCGCTTGGGGCCTGTACAAGAAATTGCTAATTCCATCGAAACTTTCTTTTTTCTTTCGTCATTGCTCTGCGGTTGTGCTTGCCGCAAAGACAAAAGTGCTGATAGAGGGTAGATTAGCATTGTTCTGTGAGACTTCACACTTCGAATTTTCAACTGTCAACTGTCAGCTGACTTCACGGACCCTCTGTGATGTAGTTTGAATTTCCGTTATCCTATACATTTTGTGGAATTCTGCAGTGCGTGTTTTTGTTAATTATCACAAGGGGGCCTCACAGTCACAGTATCTGTACCCCAAGGGCCTACAAAATCGTTATCCGGTCCTGACCCGAGACACGGCTTTTGCGGTCCAGGAACCTCAAACGTCATAATTTCGTTAAATAGGATGGTTGCTAAGTGAATTTATGGGGGAGGCCAATCGATGTTTTCAACGGGCAGCCTTCGGGCTGCACATTGAAAAGATTAATTGATCTTACCCCAAATAATGAATAAAGACTCCCTGCTATGGAACTGACAAGGAAGATACCACCAGGGTTCAAAGGGCTAATAATTTAAAATGTGTTACCTGTATATTCATAATGAAAAACAAATCCCATATTCATATATCTACAAGAGTTTAACATGTCAGTATGGAACACATGTTCTTACTTATAGGCTTTTGGTGGTTTTTCTAAAGGAAGATACAGTACCCAGGAAGTGGTTTCTCGTGCCGCATTGCCTGCCTGTTGCCAAACCTTTCCTAACACACCGCCGAGAAGTCAAAGGGGTCCCTTATTATGAGGAAGCAAAGAATAAGCACACCGGTAATTATCCAGGCTTTTAAGGACACTTTTAGAATCTATAACAAGAAGCAAATAAAAGTTTTGTGATAATGAAGGTTGATTCTTATTATTGTCCTTACAAAACTCATGTGCGAGAAGTAATTCTGATTCTCGCATTAATTTTAAGCCCCGTGGCAGTATAATATATATTTTACTGTATAATTTATTATGTTAAATTCTGATAATACAACGAGCATCTGTTAGCTTTGTTACAGAAAACTTTGTTTCCTTTAACATTTATGGCCTATTCCATCGTGACCACTTGACTTGTTGGTTTTCAAGCTTTTTAGAATGTCGATAATGTCCTGTTCAGAAAAAGATAAGTTACTGATGGATTGTGAACTTCTACGTATAAAGGGTGGTAGTTTTTTGGGAATGTGAGTTTAATTCACTGTTAATAATAAAAGTCTCGTTTAGGAGGTTTGCTTTTTCTGTGTCACTTTCGATTATTTCACAGCCGTCATCAGATACACGCTGGAGATAGGGGATGCCTGCAGAGCTGGAAAAGTTGTTCAAAAACTTCTTAACAGCATGTCAAAACTGCCGAGGTTCCGTATAATGAGATAAGGAATCGTCGACTTTTTCCAAATACGCATTTTTGGCAAATTTTTTCATGTGGTTGACCTTGTTCCTGGCTGACTTATACTTTGCCCATAGTTTGGGCTTATTATTTTTCAAGGCTGATTTCCTTAGTCGGTTACGGTGGCGTAGCTCTCTTCTAATGGCGCTGTCAAACCATGGTTTGTCATTTTTCCGTACTGTTATTGTGGAATTGGGAATGCAATGTTGTGCTATTTTCAAGAATTCAGAAACAAAGTTGGATACAGAATCGTTTACTGTTGGGGCTTTACATATTAGATTTTCCCAATTTGTTTCAGCTATCATAATATTCATTCGTTCAAAATTGGCTTTATTGTAAAGCCAAACGTCTTGTGTGGGCACAGATTTGTTGCAGTGTGAGTGAGAAATGTGGGCATGTGTAGCTCTATGATCGGATAACCCCAGTTCAAGTGTTCCTGAATTGACCACGCTGACTGTCACTTATAATTATCGGATCTAGCAGTGACTGTGACTTGATAGTTACTCTAGTGGGTTCCGTTGTTACGCTATTTAGCTTGAAAGATGTAGTGAGTGGCGCTATGTTGTGTTGTCATGGTAACCCGCGTGAGCGGCCACGTTGTGACGTCATCCCCATAGTGATACGTGGTGTTAGTGCGCATGCGCAGCGCGTGTTGTTATGGTGATACGTGTTTCCGTCGGCCATTTTGTATACTGGAGGCCACCATCTTGGTTTCTATGGTAGCAAGTGGTTGCTATGTGACCTAAAACCTTCTTATGGGACAGGGGTATGTTCGGAGGGTGTGTTCGATTGCATGGGAGTAATCTAATTACCACAAACAACCCGACAAGTTGTACTATTTCGAATTATTTCAGAATTCTCTGCTTCTATCTATCTATGCAATAGTGTTTGTCGACCCGACCATGTTTGTTTGTCCTGGAGTATACTTCAGTAGAGTAAAAGAGCCTATCAGAACCTATCAGGAATACCTTCTGGAGACTCCCTTTTTTGTCATATGTGTTTATGTGAAAAAGCACAATGTATCACATTGTGCACTAGGACATAGGCAAATGCTGGATCTGCCGATATGTGCTTATGTGAAAATGCACAATGTGACACATTGTGCTGTTCCACGTAAACACATATGACAAAAAGGGATTCTCCTGAAGGTATTCCTGATAGGTATCCTCAAATAATACAATACCAGATTATAGGTATCCTCAAATACCAGTATGTGCTTATGTGCTAGGGCCCAATGTGACACAATGTGCATTTTCACATAAGCACATATCGGCACATCCAGCATGCGCCTATGTGCTATTGCACAATGTGTCACAGTGTGCTTTTCATCCTAGCTTCTCACACTTGAACGTAATTTCGACCCAAGGAACGGAAAAACCAGCATCCCTATCATAGACCGGATAAATCGCCCCATGTTTACTCATCTAGTCACAGTCTGTTCGCGAGTTCTGTTCCCTTTAGGGGGTGGCAGGTGGACAGCCAATCTGGCTATGCCACTTCCCACGGTATGCTATTTGTTACTCATGTATAATCTTTATTTTTGTTTACATCATACATATATGTATATCGTGAATAAAGAATCTGAATCTGAATCACAATGTGCATTTTCACATAAGCACATATCGGCACATCCAGCACGCGCCTATGTGCTATTGCACAATGTGTCACAGTGTGCTTTTCACATAAGCACATATGACAAAAAAGGAATTCTCCAGAAGGTATCCTCAAATAATACAATACCATGTCTTAGGCACCCCTTTTTTCTGAAATGAGGCTAAGAGTCGTATGTGCGAGTCACTCGAACGAGCAGTTGCTCGATAGCACATTTGCTCGATGAGATTTGAGTCGTTCGAGCAGTATGTGGAGTCACTCGGTCAAGCAATTGCTCCATAGCACATTTGCTCGATGGGCTTTCGAGTCGTTTGAGCAATGACTTTTCAGTAACTGCTCGATAGCTTATTAGCTTTAGGAATTAGGCTTTTGTTGTACAGAAGGGAGATAACTCTGCATGCAGATTATGGGAAATCAAGCAATCCAATTGGTTAGTTAACGCCAGTAAAGTGAACTGATTGGGTGATCTAGATAAATATAACAACAAGAGTACTCGAAATAGGGTCAGAACTAACGAGAACAGACCAGAAAAACTAAATTTAGTAATAATAAGAAAAGCTGTTCCATCTGATAGGCTCTTCTACTCTACTGAAGTATACTCCAGGACAAACGAACATGGTCGGGTAGACAAGAAACTATCGCATAGATAGATAGAAGCAGAGAATTCTTAAAGAATTCGAAATAGATCAACTTGTCGGGTTGTGAGTGGTAATTAGATTTACTCCTATTCAATCGAATGCACCCTCCAAACACACCCCTGTCCTCTAAGAAGGTTTTAGGTCACATAGCAACCACGTGCTGCCACAGAAACCAAGATGGCGGCTTCCAGTATACAAAATGGCCGACGGAAACGCGTATCACCATAACATACGCTGCGCATGCGCATTAACACCACGTCTCACTATGGGGATGACGTCACACCATGGTCGCTCACGCGCGTTACCATGACAACACAACATGGCGCCACTGGGGGTGGAAAGCCCGAGACATACTACTCACCTTCCCTGGTTGAACACAAAGGCAATTTGCCTGAGATAGCCTGTACATGTACTTTCGACCCCTACCCCCCCCCCCCCCCCTACACACACACACATTCACAAACATCCCAGTTTAGGTTCGTCAAGTCTTGAAAAGGGACAGACCGTTCGAAAAAAGTCAGTTAATAAAACTGTGAATTTTTGCTCTCGTGCTTTTCCTAATCGCTTGTATATTTCAGACAGGTCAGCAAAGAGGTTGTTTGCAATATTTTATAACACATCCATTCAACTTTAAACCCTTGTATTTAACGGAATTGCCGATATGACATACATGATTCTGTTTTCAATGGGTGATGTACAAGCCGGAGCTTTTTTTCCCAGCACCGTTCATACTAGTTCCTTTCCGATCGAATCATTAGTTACGCTGCGAAAAGTTTCCAAATTTCGTTATACAATTATCGACCGTCTGTAGCGTAGTGTGAAAATGAAAACGTTCAAAGCAAAATAAAGTCGGTTAACAAAAAATCAGTTAACCAAAAATGAGATAATGTTTTTTTTAAAAAAAAAACCCAATCATTTCCAAATAGAACATTAACTCAGTTCCGTGGCTGACTCGTTTTGTGGATCCGGTTACTATTGGTCAACTTTATTTCGGTAAATCTTCGTACATCTTGACATACTTCGAACTTCTTTTAAAAATGTTTTTCCCGGCAGTTTTGCAAATCTGCACAAATTTGTACTTATATTTTTACTAACATTAATAGCCACCAACTGGTTAGGCGTGAATGGGCACCAACCAAAGAGAATCAGAGATATGAATTTCAACAATCACTGGTTCCTAAAAGGTTGTTTTGATTTTTTATCGATCCATTTGATCAGTACAGCTTCAGTAAAAACAAACAGACTCTTCGCCTTTGGGTTTAAACATCGGTTTTAAAATTTGTTTATTTAAATGAATTTTAATGTATGGGATGTGTAATAAACACAGAACGCGACGTTTGTTTGAATCGGTGGGTGTTTCACATACTGGTGGTCTGCCCTGTGGCCCATTAACTGCAATTCTGCTTGTTCAATCATACGATGATATGCAACACCTATGGTCTCGTTACAGTTATTCAGCTAGAAATGTCCGCTTTTCAAGAAATGCACAACTCAAGTTCTCAACAACACGGTCGAGGACATTTCTCATTTAAATTACCTCCCCTGTTCACAGTCCTCATAATGTGCACATTTTCTGGAATCTTTCAACCATGAATTTCCATCGAAAAACAAAATCATAATTCTAAGAAATTCCAACGGGTATCGTGATACCTTGCACTGAATATGGTAACTGTGTAATCTCTATAATCTCTATCTAATAACAGTATACTGTATGAAGGCGATCTTTTTCATTATTTGATTTTAGACGGCGTTGTTTTTACATACCTTTTCCGTCCGGTGACGTCGACCGGAAATCGAAAGTATACTCACACGTAAACAAAAGCAATGGCTTTGGAATTTTCCCCCATGCAGGTCTGTAGCCGTGTTTTGAAGAAATTTGATCCCCTAACTTTGTTCTTGGATATGTAAAGCACATTTGGCCACAAGTTGTTTTCGTGAAATATTATTAAATTATCAGTTCTTGTGCAGACTTCCATGAACCAGTGGTGTCTACAGTCAACTCTATGAGCTGATTACACATGTGTTTCGTGTTCTATACATCCCAACCTTCATTTTGATGTACATTTTGTGTATATTGAATTTAAATTGAAGGAATATCAGAGGTGAGAATTTTCAAAATAAACAAAATTTTATTACTTATATTGGCCCTTAAGATGTGTAACCTTAAGAATGCATGCTTAGGATTCACTGGACCTTCACAATTTTCATTAGTTCTGTTTACCATCAACTAAACAATGATTGTCCATCTGGTGTTAGAGACAAAATAATTGGTGGACCAGTCAGCTGTATCATGTATTGCCGTTTCATAAGAAGGTTCAACACTGTACAACTCTGTCAGTGTCAAATGTTTGGATTTTTCAATCAATGTCAACAAACATTCATGCATATCTGTACCAAATACATCAGCCAAAGTGTTGTGTACATCTTGCATGTGCCATTTGTCTCTTAAGATGTCACGTCTTGGTGTCATAACTGGAAACATATTTTGGAATGGACATTAAAAACATGTTTTAATTAATTTTAAAATCACTTCGGAGTTCATTTCTCGGTAAAGTGCTATAGATATATGTTTTGGATTAATTTTGGTTTAATTAATTTAAGAGTTGCGTGTGTGAATTTTCCGTTCTATTGTTAGTGCGATCTACGTTTTAAGGGGTCGTCCAACCTAACTTTGGTCAATTTTTTGACATTTTTCCCAATGCCTCAGAAACAGATAAGAGAAGTAAGGAAAGGCAAATTATATATCAAAATAATGAGTAAAGTGCATAGAAAAGGTACATATAATTTTTTTCAGGAAAAAAAGTGAATTTTAGGATTTTGAAGAAGATTAATTTGCAAATGGCATAAGTAACGAACCGGTAAAACCACAAAATAATCGGTAATTCGAGTGCCTTGTCCTCAATATAATGATAACATACTACAGACTCGGAGAAAGCATTTTTCTGACACACACTCTGGTGGGTTTTGACGTTTGAATGTAATAACACCAACACAAATTTTTGATGCTCCGGATGTGGCCATGTTTCAATGATGTTTTTTCCGGTCATGTGATTACCATGTGGTTCTTGCAGAAATACTCAATTTGGGCAATCGTAAGAATGCAAGGACGTGATCACGCCCTTTATTTGTTCGAGACAATGTATGAGCGGATTTGCAAACAGATGACAGCAAATACTTGAGCTGTTAATGTCATAACTGCAAAATATGGTTCGAAATTCCCTCTCGTGTTTACAGGCCGTCTGAACTTTTTTGTTGACAAAAAATCTGAATTATTGCGCACTAGAAAGAAGACAACATGGACCACTTATAAAAAAATAACCGAGTGTATAAAATCGGGACGATACACATAAAATAAGGCAATATTCATAACAAAGTAAGCAGAATGCTTCAGAAATCACTTTTTCACGAAGTATATTCCAAGTGACCTGGAACTATATTGAGCGTGTTGATTTCCCCCAGATGTTGTGAAGTTATTTACTTCCTAATTAGAGGCGGGTATGTTTGATGTCTGCAAAGGACCGATTGAAGATGGGTTGAAAATGATGCATTCGTGCTTTTAAATAAGGTGCGCTTGGACGATGCTGAGAATTGAGTTTTTTCTTGCAACCAACCATAGTAATACAAGCGTCGATCAGTGTCTTTTGTGATCGTTTTACACTGACAAATGTGACAAATCTCCTTCATCGGGAACCATCCCCCAATTTGCATATCACAATAAACATAACCGCTGTCACTGAGTGTCAGCGTGGCCGTGTGGTCAGAACCGAAACGAATTATCGAATGCACGGTCAATATTAGCTGCAATTGGCTTTTAAACAAATGAAATACACGAAATATTCGCAATTTCTTCATTATTCATGCCGAGTTACTTTTTAACCAGACCACATGCGTTCAGTTTCGTTTGTCGGCATCAAACTGATATCGTTTGTGGTAATTAAATAGTACGAGAAGGCGAAGGAAGCCAAATATTTTCCATCATCTATTAATTTATTCAAATTGATAATTTCTTTCATTTTACTGAAATTATGAACTGATAAGGCGGGTGTGTTGCGAATATTATGCCCCAGACCTGGAAGGTGGACAATCAAAGGTGCATTTAGGGCCGTGCGGTGGTGACCCCTGCCCTCTTAATCTTAGTCTTACCCATTCATCATTACATGTACCAACATTCTCCCTTGTATCTCAACCATTGCTACTCCAATTTGAAGGATATTTGATTTTGTGATCGAGCATCATGGGGAAACAATGCCTGTGTAGCTGCTGTAGCATGTGTTTCTTCCCACATTTTTTTCAGAGTTGTAGTACTTTTTCACTCTTTTGAGTTAGAAAATTTTGTTTATAACTAGTTGATTTGTTACAATTTGTTGCAAAGTGCCTGCTAATACCCTCAATTGTATTGATACAGAATTTTCTAGTGAAGATTTTGTTCCTATTACTTGTCAAGCAACAACCTAATGAATATTCTGTATAAAGCCACCAATCTGATGTTTGACACTTTTATCGGAGCTGTTTTGAAGGCCTATGGAACTCAAAATGTTGATTATGGCAGGACTTTTCTATTCACCCATTAATCGATAAATGAAGTGTTATAGGTGGAAGTAAGAAGCATGAAAGGTCCAGAACTAAAAGTCTAAAAAGAATGTTTTGCAATGTAACATGATTTTTGCAGATACACTTATTTGGAGGGTTACCTGTCTGATAGTGTTTGGAACATGTGTGGCCAGGATCTTCAAAAAGAAAAAAGAGTTTGAGAAAAAAGGCATATGCCTTGAGTGCCGGAGGTAGAGTCCTACAAGGAAGAGCCCCCCCCCCCCCCCCCCCTCTGGCAAATTTTTTGTGTCAAATGGAGCTAACTTGTCATCTTTTGGGGATTGCTTTGTGTGCTGCGTTATTGAAAAAAATATGTGAGACCCTCTGGATGTGCCCTTCAGATCTCAATGTGCCAATAAGCCTCCTTGGGGAAAGTACATGCAATAATGATTATGTAAGGTTGATTTGATGTGTTTTGAATAACAGTGTACTTTTAAGTAAATTAGATGGTTTATTGCAGTGACAGGTTACAGTTACCCTTATTTCTTCAACAGATGTCATGAGTGTATTGGTGTCCAAGAGTAAACAAAGCTATTATACTTATTGATAAACCAGACAAATTTAACAATTTCATCACTATCAAATTGATGCATGGGATAAAAGGGGTAACAGTGCAAGGGGTTTGTAAATGTATTTATTCAACTACAATGTATGACTTGAAGTCTTTGCAGTGCATTCTACACAGGAAAATATCATAGTTTCTTTCCAAACTACCACAGTAACACATACATCTTTATACTGGAGACACTCTTTTGTCCTTCCATACTTCTTCTGCTGGACTCCTTCAAGTTGACCTTTGTTGAACTCCCCAAATCAAAACATAAACAAAAGAAAATGTCTGCCTTCAATCAGTGAGCACTCCACTTATAACATTTGGTCCCAATCTTTATTACTTTCATGAATTAGGAAAAGATTTCTTCGAGTATGTACTTCAATGTTTATAGAATGCAGCTGTTATTTTATTTTGAGGTATTTTATTGTGCAAATTTTGTTCTCTTACTTATGCCATAGCAGACTTTCAGGTGGTGCTATTAACACATGGCAGCAGTTCGAGTTTCCACATGATCTATGTTTCATTCCAAGCATTTTGGTATATAAGTTATTGGGGTTATTCATTTTGAGCCTTTTTTAGACTTGAAAGAAAATTGCATGAAATTTGACCAAAGTTAGGTTGGACGTCCCCTTAAGGGCCTATATAAGTAATGAAATTTTGTTTATTTTGAAAATTCTCACCTCAGATATTCCTTCAATTCAAATTAAATATACACAAAATGTACCTCAAAATGAAGGCTGGGATGTATAGAACACGAAACACGTGTGTACAGGTGTACTCAACTCATAGAGTCGACTGTAGGCACCACTAGTTCCTGGAAGTCTGCTGCCGTATTCGCACCAGAACTGATAATTTAATAATATTTCACGAAAACAACTTGTGGCCAAATGTGCTTTACATATCCAAGAACAAAGCTTGGGGATAAAAATTCTTCAAAACACGATGACAGAGCTGCATTGGGGAAAATTCCAAAGCCTTTGCTTTTGTTTACGTATGAGTATACTTTCGATTTCCTGTCGACGTCATCGGACAGAAAAAGCATGTAAAAACAACGCCGTCTAAAATCAAATAATGAAACAGATCGCCTTCATAAAGTATACTGTTATGGCCAAATAAAAAAAATGAATTGATTCTCAGGCATTTTTTTTTTCAAATCAGTGAAGGAGGGAGGATTTTATTATTTTTTTTTTTTTTTTTTTTTTTTTTTTTTTTCATGTAAAGGGTTGAGTATAGTCAGTAATCTTTTTGCTGTCTTTCCACTTGAAAAAGAGAAAAGGTTGTATTTTAGTGTAATTATAGTATAACTTTTATAACTAACTGCCATAACAACAGCTAAAAGTATTTGTATTTTATTGTTCTTTTTAATGGCATAGATCTGTCAAGCATCATATTCCATTAGAATAGGCCCCAGTAACCAATGCTTGGGGTAGGAGTCCTTTAAAATGGGACACATGGCTCTAAATGATTGGTTAAACTTGAGTTTATATCGGTGTTGAGGCTATTATTAGCCATTGTGCAGAAATATATGACCTTAAACACCAGCAAATAAATAAATAATTAAATCATGATCCAGTGTATCAGAATTTTCTTTGTTACAGTTTATGGGAGAGTGCCCCTGGGCACTCTCCCATAAACTGCAACAAGAAAAAGCAATTTACTGCAAACACAGCTAAATAATTATATGTCGAGAAATATGAAAAAATGACCATTCCAAGTTTTCACCAATTCTTTAAAAAACATGACATAATAAAAATGTCTAATGAGGAGGTTCAAATCCAACGAGGGAGGGCCTGAGAATCAAAACATTATTTTTTTTTAGCCTATTAGATTGAGATTGCACAGTTGCCATATTCAATGCAAGGTATCATGATACCTGTTGAAATTTCTTAGAATTACGATTTTGTGTTTCGATGGAAATTCGTGATAACGAGTGATTTGCGTATGTCTGTCGAGCATGGAAACCATCTTCAATAAAAAATGCAGACAGTGTTGTCCTTTTCCAAAATGCAGTCCTATCGCTGTATTCGAAAGTGTTTTGAATGCCTAGCTGTGTTCTTGGATATATGCAGCACATTTGGCCACAAGTTATTCTGATGAAATTTTATTTTATTATCAGTTCTGGTGCGAATACGGTAGCAGACTTCCAGGAACCAGTGATGCCTACAGTCGACTCTATGAGTTGATTACATATGTGTTTCGCGTTCTATACATCCCAACCTTCATTTTGATGTATAATATGTGTATATTTAATCTGAATTTAAGGAATATGAGAGGTGAGAATTTCAAAATAAACAAAATGCCATTACTTATATAGGCCCTTAAAAGTTGATTTTCAACAATAAAATTATTTTTTAGTTTACAACTTCAGCAAACAAAATATTCTTTAGATCAAAGCAGTATCATTGCTTGTCACCGTTAATTTAGTTATTTTAGAACTCTTTTGTTTTTGACCATTTGTGGAAATTCGCCGGTTCCTATAGACCTTAATCAGATATCTTATTCAGCCTCATTTCGTTCGTCGTCATGAATTCCATTTACGACTGTACACTGTTTCTATTTATTCCTACAGTCAGGAATGTGGCGACGGGGTGGGTGGGTGGGTATCACCTCCCCAGCTAGGAGTATCTTTTTTTTCAATAGTTGGAAATTCCGAGGTCAAAAATCAAATAGTTGGAAATTCAGTAAATTAACATTGTTCATAAAAAATATGAAAATTCCAACTAATGATGAGAAATTTTGATGCTTTATTTCCAACTGGAAACTTGAGTTTCAAATTTCCAACTCTAAAATTTCGACTCTGACATCATTCCGGTAAATTTTCTGACCCAGACACATTATAAATGAAGCTTTTTCCGTTTCAGGACTAATGAAAATTTTCAGAAGGGTTCATAACCTTTTACCCAACACAGACGATTTCAAAATTCATTATTTTAAATATCATTTTTTAGAATTTTGTAAAAAAACTTTCAAGAAAACCATATCATGGGACCCCTCTTTGGGACGAGCTCGTTCCAAAGAGGGGTCACATGATATGGTTTTGTTGAAATTTTTCGAAAAATAATATTTTTTCAGCAGCTGTATTTGCATATTACGCGGGCGGGTGCGGGCGATTCGTTGGGTAAAGGGTTAAACGTTATTACATAGCGCCGCAGTGCAACCACCTATCGAAACCACTCACAGTTGGAATTTACACCGGTGCCCCCCCCCCCCCCCGCCCCCCCCCCCCCCACACACACACCTAGCTGATACCCTCTAGCCAAATCCCTGCCTACAGTAAATTCATTGTATTTCTAAATCTGGTAGTTCTTCTATTTTTCCATGTAAATATTGTATGATGGTTCACATGCGATCAATTGGCTGTTGTTATGCAAACCAATTATTATGTGAACCATATTATATAATCGTCCCCTGAGTGTATACCAGTGAGTTCTATGTGCCAGTAGGCTGCCAGTCGGCACAAAGAACACATTAGAACTCGGGGGACATAATGTCTATCAGGATTATTTATCCTACCCTGGGAAGGGCCTCACCTTTTACCGGTGCCGTTATTTATGTCCTTTGTAATTGCTTATTACAGGGTCTACTATTTCATGTACGAGGAGTGTATTATTCTTCTGTGAAGCTCAACAGTGTTGAATTATGTAATACCCCAACTTATTGAAGTATCAAGATATTGAAATAAACCATTGTACAGTACAAAGTATGTATTAAACTTTTTTTTTACCATTTCCAAAATGTGATACAATTTATTGAAACACTCGTGCTCTCAAAGCTCCGTTTCACTTTGATCATGAAAAATTGGTGGATGAAATTGTAATGTTTAGAGAACTACTTCTGTTCATGTTACTTATAGATTCTTGCATACTGTCCTGTAAAGGATGTTTTATGCTAATAAATGTTATGTTATGTCAATCAAAATCTTACTATATCTCTCAAATGCATCCAGATGAATGACGACACAGTTGATTTTTCAAAACATGGGTCAAAATGGTCAATCTCTTCTCATTATGGGGAAAAAATTCAATTTTCGTGTATCGTTGGCGATGAAACTATGTTACAGGAATTCTTTATTTCCCCACTGAGCATTTTACCACATAAGATGAAATATTCTAACGAAGAAGAAACACATAGGTTTCTTATTCATTTTTCAAAAGGATTTCTCAAAGCAAATTTAGACAGAAATTGTTCCATTTGTCACCTGCAAAAAGTCAGCTCCCAAACAGGTCTTGGCTAGTCATTATACACCCTTGTGTAAATTGACCTATAACTGAAGTACACATTAGTGTACACAATTTGAGTCAAGACCATAAGCAGATTATTCTGTCCATATCATTATGAATGACTAAATACACACCATTACAAAATAAAATTATGACCCAAAATAGCCATTTGGCCGATATCCAATGTCCCCGGATATGGCCCTTTATCCAATGTCCCCGGATATGACCCTTTATCCAGTGACCCCGGATATGACCCTATATCCAATGACCCGGGATATGCTCCTTTATCCAATGACCCTGGATATGACCCTTTACCCAATGACCCCCGCATATGTCCCTTTATCCAATGACTCCGGATGTGACCCTGTATCCAATGGCCCGGGATATGCTTCTTTATCCAATGACCCCGGATATGACCCTTTAACAGGAAACGAAACCTATAGAATACACTCTTTAAGTGGTGTACACAATTCGAATTGTTCATATTCCTCTTTCAGTCATAGGTTCACTTCTCCGACCAACTGAAATATTCCAAACGAGTGAATATGAACATATAGGCCATAGACTATGGAAGGCTAGACTGGTTCCAGGCCATAACAGCGTCGGATTCCTTACAAAATTAGCCCGATGGCCTGAGAGCTTGATAATAGGGTCCAATAACCATCGCCTGAGACGAGACCCTTCTAAAGTGGGGCGCCACAGGTCATGCTTTCAGGCCACCAGTCTAATTCCATGAGGAACCTGACGCTGTTATGGGCTGTGTGTTTACCCGCTTTTTGTGGAATTTGCGCACAGACTATCCTTCATTTAATGTGAGGTTCTTTTTTTTTCACGAAGATGTACAGGTATTCTTTCGAGCTCCGAATCAATATTTATTTTGCCCCGAAAACATCTAGATATTATAATTGGTAGAACAACGCTGGATAATCATAAAACTACATCCGCTGTCAATCTTCATCGTACGTATTTTGATTACAATCATTTTCAAACAGTATTGTAATGTCATTACAGTGGAGCCCACTTAATTGGATATCTCTTAATTGTATATCCCTGTTAATTGAATATAATTTTCAAACACAAAACCATTTACCATATCTTCAGTACAAATTTGATCTGTTAGTTACATATGGGTTGTAGAGTAAACTCCTGTTAATTGTATATAAATTTTTGTAATATGTCAAAAAAATTACAGTGACACGCACCAAATTCCCCTTATTTATCAACCTTTTTGGCCTCACTACATCCAATACAGGCATTTATTCTATTATATCTTGTTTGACAGAGCTCTATGAGCCCTGTCAAACAAAATATAATAGAATAAATGCCCAGTTTACCCCCAGAACACAGGAAACTGACCAAATCCCTGTTAATTGTCTACTCCTGTTAATTGAATAATTTTCACTGGCAAAATTGATATTCAATTTAGAGGATTCTACTGTACTTGCGTTAATTCAAAGAAATTAATGTTTATGGTGCTTTTAGACTGAACGGTCTGGAATATTTCAGTTGTCGGAATAACGAACCTATAGGTTCGATTTCCCGACCAACTGATATATTCCAGACGACGGATTGTACAATATAGGCGATGGACTATTATGGGTCGGGCCATAAGAGCGTACAGAATGTGACTGGTGGCTTGTGAGTTTGAGGAGCACAAACGATAGACTAAACCTAATCAAAACGTTTGAAAAATGAAATTTGGGCTGTTCTAAGCCCATCTCTCTCCCCCCCCCCCCCCCCCCCCCCGTTTCTTCTCGGAACACTTGCAAGCAAATCCAACCTGAAGATGCGCCTTTTTCTGATAAGTTGCTAGTATAAGAGGCACAGAAGTACCCCCCCCCCCCCCCCCCCCCCACACACACACACACACACACACGCCGCCCACATGCGCATACACCAGTACGGCTTGGGAGACGGGGATAGTAAGTTTCCGTTAAACTCTGGGGAAGGGAGGGAGCAAGGAAACAAATAATCGCATCAAAATATTCAACTAAGTATTCGCCGACTATTTTTTAATTTAATTATATTCTATATGGCTCTTTTGTGTGGAAGTTGTCCTGAAAACGATATAGTTCGGTTTCATATTTTCCAAATGGTCCCCCTCAAAAGTTAACCATTCAGGCCTGCCCTTTGAGCTTCGGACTCCATTTGATCTCACACTTCTTGACACGGTTGAAATCATCATGACAAAGTGAAACGAGACTGTTTTTTGTTTCTGTATTGGATTTTTTCGAATTTAGAGTTAGCTCCCTTCGATTGTCAATCTGAAATAAGATGTGACTGAGATATATTTTCAGTCCCACTGGTTCGCAAATCTGTTGTGTATTTCATACTGCGGGTTTGTCTTGCAATAGGGTCTTGCTATTCAAATCAACAGCTATGGAAATCCGTCATAACTGATTCAAAGCAGAATTTATCAAAACTTTCTCGCTTCATCTGTCCAGGTTCAGTAATATACATAAAGGAAAGATCGGTTGGGCAAAAAAAAAAAAAAAAAAAAAATAGTTTTGATTCTCAGACAATCCCTCACTGAAAGTGAACCCCAACATTGGATGTTTTAATGCCTTGCATCGTCTTCCAATATAAATACAAAATCGGGATACTTGAAACTTTTTAGGTTTTACAATTTGAGTGCCATTGCAGCTGTTTCTAGGCAAGTCGTCGCCTGAGTGCTAGAATGTTCTATGTCCCCTAGGGGACATAGAACATTCTAGCATTCAGGCGACGAAGTGTTGACTGCCCATATAGAAACGACTGCAATGTCATGGAATATATACACTGTTAATAGTTGTGCTCTTCAGATTTCAGTTTCATACATCAATCAAAAAACCTAAAAAAGTTTCAAATTGGGGCGAATTCATTTATAGGGGAGTTCATTAATAATATCGGCACTTGGCCCCATATTAATCAGTTATTACTAATTCTTTCCATCTAAACTTTATATAATAATTTAAAACAGAATGCTAGTAACATATTTATACCAATTATCGTTGCAGTTTGATATTAGATCTGCATTCTTCAAAGAAACCACCCCTCTTGGAATATTCTATGTCAAGTTTAGTGCAAAAAGGTGAAATTTTCTGAAAATCTTGTCATTTTTCATTTTGGCCGTAATTTCGTTTTGAAATGGACTGACCCAGCAGGGGTGTTGGCTCAGCGTGAATTTTTGTTAATTACGACAGCAGAAAGGCATATTAAAGGCCAAAAACACTTCGGTTGCAAGGCAGGAGTAGATATGCGGAAATGGAGGCGCAAAATGGGCACTTTGAGGGGCTTGAGGTGTGGTGTTCTGGAATAAGTAGAATTTCGAATAGAGACAACCCTAATGGGTGAGTCCATTTTGAAACAAACTCTTCTGATTGTCTTTTTTGACTGTGAAACTTCAACCAAAAGCGATCAGAACGATGCGAGAAGTGAAAAATGAGAGCAAAGAGGTCGTGCAAGTGTGTAAAAGTTAACGCGAGGACAAACTGAAGAATATGGTTTGAAATGGACTAATGCAGAAAAAGGGGGAGGGTCCATGTCATCTGTCTGTTTATCCCGTCTGTATTTAGAGATTTCAAATGCAAAGAACCCTTGGAATTCAGTACTTGAGTTAGGTGGGGAAATTGAACAGCAAGGGGGGAGTTGGGAGACTTAAAGTTGACTTTTGTGGCGTAAATATCTCGAATTTGTAAAATGACCCAACCGGGCATCGATCAGCTGATCTCGAAGTTCCAAACCAAACGGCGTTGCCACCAGACCAAGGAACAGACAGACGAATTTTTTCTTCTTTATCTCGTCAGCAACTTCAGTTCAAAATAGAACCTCAGTACGTGGAGTAGTTTCGTCTCTTGAGTTTTAATGTGTACTATGTGCCTACTGGCACATAGAACACATTGGAACTCAGGGGACGGTTTGTCACACTCTTCAAAATCAATAAAACAAACAGGAACGAACGTCACTTCTGAACAGGTGAACATTTTTGTTTCGCCCTCTGGGTATTTTTCTTAATAACAACATTTCAGTATTGTTGATGATGAAAATATTTTTTTTTGCCCTGAAAGGCATCGAACCCACACATTTCTAAGGACGAACGTTTTGCTCATTTAATCATACGATGAACACTCTACCACTGCGCTACTGAATCAACGCAACCGTTGAGCGATTCTGTTGATCTGAACCCTTCTGTAATAGTACGGATCAAGTTGGAAAGAATCGTAGATAGCGAGACAGGTTTCCTGAAAGGGCATTTATTTTTAGTAAGAAGAATATTTTCAACAAATTTTCTGTGCCTATTGTACTATCTAGGGGTGTGACAAGGCTAAATGAAGCAGGGAAGGGGATATTCCACCAACTTTACCTGCATTGTACCTCGTACTGGGTTTAGAGTGCGTTTCCCACATGGGGGAAGGTCCAATGTGTTCCTTGGGATAAAAATGAATTTTCCATGCCGATTGGAGCATCCTTTGAAAGCTCAAGTACATAGAAAGTTAACAAATAACTATAGCAACATGGCCTAAGATTTATCAGTGATAGCACATGAACTAGTCTAGGATTTTTCAGGCAAGAATGTGTGCAAGAGAGATATTTCTCAGAAAAAGTGTGGAGAGTCCCCCCCCCCCCCCCCCCCCGTCCCACCCACTCCACCGCGGCCAACTATAATGTGTTGTAAATAGCGCCAGGAACGTGGCGACAGGGTGTGTGTGTTTGTGTGTGTGTGTGTGGGGGGGGGGGGGGGGGTTATGCATGATGTCAATCGGTACGAGATTTCTATGGTACGTTTACTTAAAGTAATAAAAAAAATCCTCGAAATGCACATCAAGAAAATCACATCATGTAAAATTTTTATCTTGAGTTAATTCCATCATTCACAGTTACAAAATGATGAAACATCGAAAATTGATCATTCCTGCATAAGATTTGATTTACTGTTAGGACAGTGCGAGTTGTTCAAAGTTCTAAGCTTGAGCATTTGTTTAGCACATATACAGTTCACAGAAGAATACCAAATAATAATAACCTAATTCGATCATAAATGTGTTGGCATTTTAATTACAATCATTTTTATGCCCCCTTTCATTGCTTCATTTTCAAAATCTTTCTCGGTAGTGAATTTCCAACTACGGGGAGGGACCGGGGGAGGCACCCTCCACCTAGTTGGAAATTCACTACCCTACACCCCAATCGGAAACCTCTAGCCACGTCACTGAATAGCGCTGTCATCCCAACCCTCTTGAAGAGGGGTATCCCCTCTCGATGTTAGGGGGTTCCCCGGGGAAAATATTTTAAGTTTTGAGCCCCCGAGATTGATTCTGGGGCCTCCCTCCGACTTAAATCTAGTAATTTTAACCACAAGTAAAATGCATTTCCCCAGGTAGGCCCATGAGTTTTCCCTTACATTAACCAGGCTACACACAAAGACAATAAACTGTCAGCTATTGAGCCAATACCTTCTCCTTCCAACTGACTAATCCGAGTCAGAAAAATGGAACCCAATTAATTCTAAAATCCGGACCGGTCACAGATTCGGGACGGAATTTCGGAAAATTTTGTCAGCTGATTGGAGAAGACAGAGAGTTTGAAAAATCACTTTGGCTCTGACCGAGAAATATGACAAGAGCAAATTAAATTGATGTAATTGAATTTCAACTTTTGGAATTTGCATCACCGAATTTCCAACTTTTCAAATCTTAGGTGATAATTGGGGGGGGGGGGGGGGGGGGGGGGGGGATAACACCTCCGGCCTCCTTAAGTTACGTCTCTATCTAGCTGCCCAAATAAAAAAAAAAACTTTTACAAACTTTTTGGAATGAAACACATTGGGACTGGGATCCGCGACTGACTCTGTGGACTAAAAGGGTGATGGACTGGCTGATTAGCAATTCGAAAATGATGACATTGCATCTTTGCACTTTTAACCCTTTACTCGACGCAACGTAACTGTCAAAAACGGCCAGAGGTGTTCTCAAAAATCGCAAATTAATTTTCATTATATTTTCATTTTTTTGTCTCAAAAACATAGGTTATGACCCATCTTTGGAACGAGCTCGCCGAGCTCGTTCCAATGAGGGATCATAACCTATGTTTTTGAGACAAAAAATGAAAAAAATTAGTTATTCAAGAATTTTGTTTGCAGGGTGTCGTCCTGCTTTTCATGTTAGGTAAAGGGTCAACCCGTTTAGCCCCTGACGTCGTAAATGGCGTCGCCTTATTCACTGCTGTCTTCAGCAAAACGTTGGGGTCTATCTTAAATCTGCATGTGAGGAAGTTCTGTAATAATTTCGTTCTTTACGGGTAGCATGGGAGAGTGATATATGTTATTTACCAATGTATAGAAAGGTATCCATACATTACATAATAGCGGGTTGACCCTTCCCAGTATGGGTGGGGCACTCCGCGCAACGGCAAATTCCGAGTTGCACTGCGTATCAAGGGAGATAATCAAAGCTTGAATTGCAAGCTGGACTGGATGAGTGAGTCGCTGAATCACACACTCTCCATTTATAAAACTTAGATAAATACAAAATTAAATGCTTCCAAAATAATCAGTGGCGGACCTAGGACCTGAGGGGGCGCAACATTTCAATCATGGGTCATGATGCGAAGCATCACACGACGATCCTAGCGGCGAATTTGTGGAGAAGGACGAGCAGGGTTTGGGAGGTCCCGCCGTAAAATGCTTGAACATGGAAGATCAGTGTGCGCTCTCCGCTGGCTTCTTTGCAGATAATCGCAATGTTTTCCAGCCAAAATAGCCCAACATTCAAATTTTTGAAGAAAGGAAGCCAATTTATATCGACTCGCGTGAGACCCGCACAGGAGCTAGGCCTATGACTAGGGTGCGATATTATGGGCGATAAAACATGGACATCCACTACCAAAGGTAGTCGACGTCTATTTTTTATTGCCGACAAGTATCATGTACCTTAGTGTCGGTGATTGTTGTAAAGAAACTGAAATACAAAAAAAGTAGGAGGAGCACGCGCCGGGTGTGCCAACCCTCTGAATTCCTCCATTATAATTCAATGCACGTGTACACAGGAGGGAACGATTGGCTGTATTCCTGTCCTTCCCTGGTAAGATACAGAAGCGGGAAGAAAATGAAAGAAAAACATGGATTAAAGGATATGGGGGAGAGAAGAGAAGGAACATGACAAGGGCAACACCTTGCAGTACAATGTCTCTGTCTAATGAAGTCTTACTTCAGCATGAGCGCATAGTGTCACGGGTTGTCCCACCTGGTTTGGGGCGGGTTGTCCCGTTCCCTCTGGTACAACATTGCCTTCTAAATTCGGCCACAGCCACTTCATTGAACATGCATCGAATCCAAGAACATTAATCACACTTCCGCTCTGATGGGTAAGGGCCAAATCATTAGCAACGAGGACGATTTAATATTCTACATTCCTATATAGCTGTGGAATTAAAGTACCATCCATCCTCCTGTCAAATTTGGTTTGAGCATATTGCCTACTCACTGCAGGACCAGCGTTTGCTTCACGCAAAAATTCACAGAAACCTTGTGAAAAGGGTTAATACAGGGATGTAACGACAGGTGGTAAGGCGTATGTCTCCCCTAGTCCCGGCCAAACTTTTCAGCAGCTAGAAATTTATGCTTTAAACCACCAATAGTTGGAAATTTCTTGCCATATGGGTTGTGAACTTCGTGGTATTTTATATGTGGCCGTGACCCTCTCTGACAGATATTTAGCGATTTATGAACCTCATTTCGAGAGTTGATATTTTGTCCCTAAAACAAAATACTAAAACATTGCAGGTGGCGCTATGTTGCTCTCATGGGCCTAATTCTAGCTCTAGAAATCAAGGTTATTTTTCGATCACAAGGAGAGAAAGTGTATTCGGATTTCTTTAGCTCTTGGATCTTCATAGACAGCACTCGGAAACTCAAGGAAGGTTGGGGTGTTCCAAATGGTTGTCTCAAAACTTGGATGTTTGGCAGTCAGTGTGGTGGTAGAGGCGGGGTGCTTACAGTTGAAACTTCAGAAAATCCAAACCATATCCACGTCTGATCCATGAAACACCCCCATTCGGGTACAACAGACCCCTTTTGTCCCCTGTATTGCCCACAGACTAGAATCTCCAAAATTCAGTTACCGCTTCTCTCGCTGAAGTTTTTCAAAGTTTTCCTTTCTGCCCATGCATATTCAACTATGAATGAAACAAAGGATTTTAGAGCTTAGGCGGGTTTGATCTGGCTAAATTCTTGTAGTTTTTCGATTGGAGTTTTTCAGCTGATCCCATGAACTGCTAAGTCGCATTACGCTTGCCGTAAGGGATCTGAAGTTCATTTGCATCCGTTTTTCCACATAACACAGTTCCCAATGGAAGGAAATGGTGAAAACCTGCATTCGATCAATGTCCCAGCTACGGTCGCGACTGTAAAACCGTCATGATTACTCCCCAAGACTGGAAGTAAGCAGACAGTCATTTGCAGACCCCCCACACCCCTGGGGTCCTCATTCTGCAAATGACAGATTGCTTATTTCCAGGCTTGGTACTCCATGTCATAGCATTTACTCAAAACTGTTCCCAGTCTTCTTCCCAATCGTATCAAACATTTGCAACAAGCAATCTAAGTCTTTGTGTACAATCTGAACCGAAGGCACATGGACGCTATGGGGCAAGCCCCTTTCAACCCTCGTTGGCTGTTTATGATCATTTGGGTTCCCAAATGATCATGACATGAACCCAAATGTACAAACATCTGAATGATTACATTTATACTGCATGTCTATTGAGCAATACTTGTCAGGAGTACTATTCTGATAGACGTTTCCACAAAACGAACCCTCACTATCAAGCCTGGAAATAAGCAAAATGTCATTTGCAGAATGAGGTTCCCAGAGGATAAATTGGCTGTGTATCCTTTCGCCATTTCTTTTTGCATTGTACATCAAAGGTTTAGGCGATGAACTCCTGCATAGCGATGAGGGGGTAGCAGTTGGGGACTTGAAGATCCCAGGGCTATTTTTTGCAGATGATATGATATGCTAGTGTCAGAAAGCAAAGAGGGGCTAGCGAAAATGCAGGGAATTGCTGGGAAATGTGGTAGCAAATGGAGACTCGAACTTAATGAAAGCAAGAGCTAAATTATACCCGTGGGCCGCAAAGTGGACCCTACCCAAAGGTGGAGAATGGGGGAGTTCTGTATTCCGGAAGGTAGCAGCAAACTTCTTAGTGTAGGAGAGACAAGTGACTACGAGTATACACAGGTACTCAGCACAAGCTGTGAAATCGAAAGAAAAATGATATTTGATACCATTTTTGAATCGATGCTGATATGCCCCTATAATGGTAAATAAATATTAACAGGGTATACAACTCGCTTTTCGAAAACGATAGCACTCATCTTCATTATACCCCTCTCAAATTTGATTCACATAACCTATCCACCAGTACCCAGTATCAATGGAAAGGGGAATGAATAAGCTTTACAGTGGTGTATTACACAACCGTTGGGTGTTCTTGGGATGCTCGTGATAAATGGGAGAAGTCATAGAAAAGGCCAAAAAACATTTAGTCGGACAAGATATTGCACAGTCGAATGAGGTTTACGTGCGACATATATCCGATTTATTATAAAAAAATTGAGGTCCCATTGTCTATGGAGGGCAGATTCAAATATTAACCATATACCTTTATCAATTACTGATCTCGGATCCACATTTATTCATTTCTGGCGATCACATTTGCCGTTTATACATTTTTTAACCTTCCCTTGGAAACGAAACAAGCCAACGGCATCCATAGAAATGAAGATGGACACAATGACATCCCATTGGCTACTATTTATGCCGAGAAAATCATCGATGAAAATAAGCCAATGGGAGAATGGGGAAAGTCGCATATCTATGGACGCTGTCAACTTGTGAAAAGATGTCAAAGTTACGACTAAAAAGTCCTCTTCCTCCATGGAATCATCCACGTTTTGGCAAATGGTTAAAAAATTAATTACACAAAAAATCATCATTAATATACACAATGCTTTATTACTTCATCAACAATATTCAAATTAACTTTCTATATAGACGGAATGATAAGAATGTTTGTGATATGTTTCAAATTTGTTGACCACCCATATAACACTATACTGAAGCAATAAAAATCAACAATTTGATTGGTTAATTAGTAACTGTTTTATTATATATATTCTCAAAATTAAGCAGTAGAGACTAGCTCAGTTACTATACCCGTAAGGTTGAAATTTGATTAAGTCAAGTGCCTAACCGGTTTCATTCAAGGTTGAACTCATCAGAGGCAATATATATATTACCATCTCAGCCTTCTATATACTGTTTGGTGTGGTGACACCATCTTGCTGTGACGGTATATGATTATATGTGTGTCTGTACCATTTGTTAGAAGGTACCGTTTATCCCTGCCTTTTTGGTGTCACAGTACCATTTTGTATCGAGTCAGGTTCGCTTTGATGTTATCAGTTTTTGTCGACTTCACTGACATCCAACATAAAATGGAAACACCTGTGGCAATACATCTGAATTAAGATAAATGCCATATTTGATGTACATTTCCGTACCATCCACATTCTACAGACTGACACAGATAATATTTATTTTTTTTTATCTTTGCATTCATTTTGAACTTTTTTGGCCTCATGGGGCTCATTTCAACAACAGGTCATACTACATTTTTGAAGCAATAGTTTTCTTTCTTTCTTAAAGAGAACAATTAGCAAGTTTTGTATTCTAATAATGTTCAGTGACGAGTTAATCCCTTTTTGCGTATAAAATCTTCAAAAATCCAAGCCACGCCATCAGGCCTGAAAATAAGCCGTCTGACATTTGCAGAATGAGGTCCCCAGAGGGTGAATTTGATGATGCTATCCCATACAGTGGGTCAATTTATCCTCTGGGTACCTCATTCTGTTTAGTTTTGAGACACTGATTCACCAAGGTTCACAGAGGGTAAATTTAGTGATGATACCCTGCTATGCAGGGTAGCATCACTACATTCACCCTCTGGGGACCTCATTTTTCAGATGTCAGTCTGCTTATTTTCTGGCTTGCACGCCATACATCAGCATATAATTTGATTTTCTTCTCAACTTTTGCTTCAAAAACATGGGCCATTCTTCCTCACTGAAATCAACTCGTCAAGTTCAATTCAATTCAATGAAGGGTGATAAGGTTAAGGTGAGTTTTGTAAAAAAAGGAAATGAAATATTAGGCCTATAACAAAAATTTCTTGTTTCTCAGGATGTTTTCCTGAATTTTATGATTGGAGAGTGAGGCTGTTTTTTTGTTGATCCACAAAACAGTTCTGAAAATACATGATATCAGATTTGACTGTTTAAACTATTATGTGTAAAAACTATAAGAAAAATTCCCACAATGCTGTTGCAAAATTAACCAACTATATCTTGTTTGATGAGTTCAGAGAACTCTGTCGGACAAGACATAACCAAGCCAGAATATAAGCAGACTGTCATCTGCAGAATGAGGACCCCAGAGGGTGAATTTGGTGATGCTATCCTGCATGGCAGGGTAGCATCACCCAATTTACCCTCTGTGAACCTCATTCTGAATCAATGTCTCACGCTTAAACAGCAAGAGGTACCCAGAGGAAAGATTGTCACACTGTATGGGATTGCATCAGCTTGTTCACCTTCTGGGGACCTCATTCTACAAATGACAGATTGCTTATTTTCTGGCTTGGACATAATTGGTTAAATTTTTCATCCAAACATGTGTAAAATAGCATTAGGGGAAAGAATTATATCTAGGTACAAAAAAGGGTAACAAAGTAGATTTTCAATGACGAGTTGCCAGAGAAACAAGATTTTTTTGAATAGCTTTATCATGTAATTTAATTGGTTTAGTGCTGGAAGCCCATATTTGGGCTCCAATCAGAAGTACTGGTGCCACAATTAAAAGGCTTTATATTCTGTGAATACGATTCACAAAAAAAACAGAATTATTTTGTATCAATACTGATTTGTCTGGTTACAATTTATTGGAGAATGCCAATGGGCAACAAGGTGAAATGCCACCAGTATTCCCTGCCAAGAAGTGGTTTACCAAAGAGGGGAATTTAAAGTTGAAAAAAAAATGGAAAAAGGCCCATAACTCGAGACAAAAAAAAATGGACAAAACCAGTTAGTTGTGAATATCCTTTCCCCCATGGTGGTCTATCAGCATACCAGAGATCTTTTAAATCCAATGTATACTGACTGAGATACGAAGTTCTGAAGTTGTTACGGACAGATGGATGGGTGAATGAATGGATGGACGGAACCCATTTCCATATCCCCCCAAATTTCATTTTGGCTGTGGATAATGAGGTAATGATCTGTGAACAAATTCTCATGATGAAAATTAATTTACCACTCTAACAGGTCAGAAATATTGCAGCATTACCAAACCTTTGTTATGTAAGACGTATGCTTGACAAGTTAAAGATATGTCAACAATTTCTTATAATAACAATTAATTTAGCACTCTATCAGGTACGAAATATATTAGTTTTCCCCATCTGTTTGTGTTAGGTCAAGATTACATGTATATTTTAATTTGCAGTTTATTTTTCTTTCCTTTGTTGGTGGCGGGAGGACAGCCATTCAGGCTATGTCACCTCCCAGCAATGTACATATATAGACACATCTTCTGAATGTACGTACGATCTTGAAATTTACTCTGTGAAATCATGTACAAGTATTACAAGCCAGAAAATAAGCAGACTGTCATCTGCAAAATGAGGTCCCCAGAGGGTGAATTTAGTGATGCTACCCTGCACAGCAGGGTAGCATCACTAAATTCACCCTCTGTGAACCTCTATCTGAATCAAGGTCTCAGGTCTAAACAGAAAAAGGTACCCTGAGGATAAATTGGGTGATTCTAGCCCACTGTATGGAATATCATCAGCAAATTCACATCCCCTGTGGACCTCATTCTGCAAATGACAGATCGCTTATTTATTTCCAGGCTTGACTATATTCTAACATCATTAAATAATATATTCTACTATCACAAAAAATCATTCCGCGGAAAAAAATTCTTGAAAATAACACAGAAAAATGACAGAATACATCTCATAATGAACAAAACACAATCCAAATCAAACTCGGTCCAGATCAATATTCCTACCCAACAAATAAATGCAAACAATAATTTTCATATGCTTGGTCGTCCAAAGTTCTTGATTAAAATAAAAATTGTGTTTTTGATTGGATAATATTCACACAGAACAAATTTTTTCAATCGCTTCTGTGATGGTCTCTGTTGGAATTCTTTCTTCACACATATTCACAAATGCATACAAATGTCGAAGAGCATAATCATTCTGAAAATAAAACCAAATATGAAAATTACAAAACTGCAGTGGATCCCACTTAATTGGATATCTCTTAACCCTTTACCTAACGTAATGGCCAAAACCGGCCAGCACTATTCTCAAAAATCGCCTATTAATTTTCATTATTTTTTTCATTTTTTGTCTCAAAAACATAGGTTATGACCCCTCGTTGGAACGAGCTCGTCAAGCTCGTTTCAACGAGGGGTCATAACCTATGTTTTTGAGACAAAAAATGAAAAAAATTAGTTATTCAAGAATTATTTTTGCAAGTGTCGTCTGCTTTTCATGTTAGGTAAAGGGTTAATTGTATATACCTGTTAACTGAATATAATTTTCAAACACAAAACCATTTACCATACCTTCAGAACAAATTTGATCTGTTAATTGCATATGGGTTGTAGAGTAAACTCCTGTTAATTGTATATAAATTTTTGTAATATGTCGAAAAAATTACTGTGACACGCAACAAATTCCCCTTATTTATCAACCTTTTTGGCCTCACTACATCCAATACAGGCATTTATTCTATTATATCTTGTTTGACAGAGCTCTAGGAGCTCTGTCAAACAAGATATAATAGAATAAATGCTCAGTTTACCCCCAGAACACTGGAAACTGACCAAATCCCTGCTAATTGTATACTCCTGTTAATTAAATAATTTTCACTGGCAAAATGGATATTCAATTAAGAGGATTCTACTGTATCAAAATTTGTCCCCAGAACAATGATAATTTTTTTTTTTGCATTTATTCAATCTAAGATCAATGGAGACCTGTTAGGTTTCAATACATCTTGGTGAGGAATTCTGTACTTTTGAGGTAAAAGTACTTTCAGAAGATATAGCAATTTTCAGGCTTAGAATGAAGAGCTGAAAGAGTTAAAGAGTTTTCTTTAACCGATTAATTGCATGCCCTAATAGGTAGCTGAATATCTGCTGTATGATGATTTACAGCATTAACCCTTAACCCAACGTAACAGTCAAAACTGGCCTGGACAGGCCTATATAAAACAAGAGGCCCCAGGTGGCCTGAGGGCGCTCACCTGACATGGTAGTCTAAATATCAAACAGGGCTTGATTTGAATAAGCTGCATACGCCCCTCCTCAGAAAAGCATATACCAACTGGATGAAGCATTTGTGCCCACACAATACACAGGATTTTCCTTCTATTTTCAGTTCCAGCATTTTTATGTCCCAAAATTGAGATAAACGTCATTGAGATAAACGCATCAAAAACAGATTTTTTTTTATTTTTGTTCGGAAATTTTTAAAGCTCCAAACAAAATATTTTCAGCCTAAATTTTTTTTTTCTTCTTAAAATTGACCAAAACACATAAAAAACCAAAAAACTAGTTTCCGGATTTTGGTCCAAAATTTCTAAGTCCGGAACGGGATCCCAAATTTTCAGCCTAAATATGAACCAAGGGACTTGGATTGAACAAATTTGAATCCCCCCCCCCCCCCCTCAAGAATGCTGCATTCCAAATATCAAAAGATTCTTATTGGTAGATCTGAAGAAGATTTCTAAAAAATATTCCTCATACTGCACTAATTTAAACATTTGGGCTCCCATAGAGAGCCCAAATATGGACCCAGGGAATTGATTTCAATAAACGTGTGAAACAATCTTCCAAAGATGTTATATTTGCATATGGGTGGGTGGGCAGGCAGCCTTTTATTTTATTTTTTTGTAATTATTTCTTTGCCATCAAAAGGCGAATTTAGTGATGCTAACCTGCACAGCAGGGTAGCATCACTAAAATTACCCTCTGTGAACCTCAATCTGAATCAGGGTCTCACAACTAAACAGAAAGAGGTACCCGGAGGATAAATTGGCCAAGTGTATGGGATAGTGTCATCAAATCCCCCTCTGGGGACCTCCTTCTGCAAATGTCAGACTGCTTATTTTCAGGCCTGTGCATATACTTTTGTCTGTACATGTAAAACAAACATGAATATCAACAATGCTAGTTCAACTAGACCAGGTCTAGAAATAAAGGGCTTATATATCATAACCAGTCGGCAGGTTACGCTATCTAGCATGTTGGTAACCCACAGGAAAAACGGCTTTGTGATTCTTCTCCGCCTTCTCTGTTTTTACCGAGTGTTCAACTGATTATCAGAATTGACCACCACAATCGTGGGCAATCGGATGACAACAGCAATGCTTCCTGGAACATCAGTTCAACCGATTGTTGCCAAGCATTTTGTGATTCATGAACCACATTTTATTATCTTCTGCAACTGTATAATTGTTAATGTAAAATTATGTCAATTTTACCATTCAATAAACTTGAAAAACCCACCACAATGTGTATTCTTAATTTCTCTTGACACCCCTTTCTGACATATACAAGTGAAACGATATATAAAGCTTACAATTGAGTGTTTTTGCGGCAATCGCCAGTTCATACCAGAAAAGTGAAGGTTGCGCTACCCGACTCAGATTGCATAAAAATTACCAGTTGCTCATACTTGGGTGGTAAACGTGGTCATTTTTTGTAAAAATTTGCATATGGGTGGGTGGGGAGGCAGCTTTTTATTTTATTTTTTTGTAATTATTTCTTTGCTATCAAAAGGTGAATTTAGTGATGCTACCCTGCATTGCAGGGTAGCATCACTAAATTTACCCTCTGTGAACCTCAGTCTGAATCGGAATCTCAAAACTAAACAGAAAGAGGTACCATAGGATAAATTGGCCCTCTGTATGGGATAGCATTATCAAATTCACCCTCAGGGGAGCTCATTCTGCAAATGTCAGACGGCTTATTTTCAGGCCTGAATGGTATGTTTATTTAAATTTTCATGAATTTTTCATCAACTCTAGTCATGGCTGCTTCAGAGCAGCCATGACTGGATTTGAAGAAAAATATCTTGAAAATACTCAGCAGGTTAAGAGTTAATAACATACAAGCCCCTGTATATTAGTGATGGGTTATAATAAGTTTATGGATACACAATATGTTTTATACTTACTTTAGGTAAATTGAGACTTTTACATGTTGATTTCAGTTTATAATAAACCTCTTCATAACACTCAAAACTGTACAAGGTATGTCTTGACGATAAGATTCTGGTCACATCTCTATGATTATCTGTAGACATGGCAACAATGTGTTTTATTGTTTCTTGCACTTTTCCTCTAGCCTTATAAAAACAAATATATTATTATTTATTTGAACTTAGCATTCACATTAATTTAAAGGATTCTGAACACATTTTGTTCCTAAAAAAGAACAAATTTTCAACAAGTCTGTAAGATTTACATAAGAATTTTCAAGAATTTAAATAGACTACTTTCAATGTAGCTCTTTACCTAAGGTAACAGTCATATCAGTATGGCCAGCAATACTCACAAAATCAAAATTGAAAATTAAATATTTTTTTAAATTTTGCCTTCAAAACACAGTTGATGACTCCCTACTGGAAGGAGCTTATCCAGCTCATACCAATGACAGTTCATGAGCTATGTTTGTGGATCAAGCAAAAAATATAAATTTGTAATTAATCAAGAAAAATGTTAGCAAGTGCAGTCCATTCATTGTGTTAGGTTCAGGGTTAATGTTATATTTCTAACAACTCATCAATAAAATTTGCAAGGCAATATGGAACTTAGAAATTAGCCTGAAACGACATATGGACAGCATGTCTGGTGGAAGGAGCACTTCACTATATCCCTATCTTCCATTAATGTCGAACCCCTCGCGGGGACTTAGACATGAACAAATCGGCACGCCAGCCACAAAGATTGTTAGTAAAAAGTAAAAATGAAGTATGCCAAAGTGGAGAAGAAAAATAAAATAGAGTGTACATGTTAAAAAGTAAAAGTAAAAGCAGGTGGATACAAGTTATGGTGAGTCTAATTCAATACGACTAATGGCCGTATTGAATTGCTCAATGGTGGGGAGTGATGGGGTATGCAGGGGGAGTTTATTCCAATGATACACTGTTCTGGGGAAGAATGAATACTTATAATAGTCAGTGATGGCCGAAATCTGTCTATAACACCACGGGTGACTGTGACGGGGTATTCTGGATTGTGGGGTTAGTTGGTCTTCAGCGGGAATGGCAACTAATTTATGAGTAATCTTATATATGAGGGAGAGCCGAGAGTCTATGCGTCGAAGGTCTAAGCGGCGCCAGTTTAGGGACTGTAGCATATCTGTAACACTGGAAGTACGTCCATAGTCAGACTTTACCCATCGGGCTGATCTTCTTTGGACGGTTTCGATTTGATCAATTTGGGATTGGGTGTAGGGTGACCAGACTTCAGAGGCGTATTCCAATTGGGGGCGGACTAGAGTCTGGTAGGCAAGGGATCTAAGTTGTGGGTTTTTTACTTTTATGTTTCTGCGTAAGAATCCTAGTGTTTGATTTGCCTTTTTTGTGATTCTATTTATGTGTGTATTCCAGGAGAGATCGTGTGAGATAGATAGATAGATAGATAGATAGATAGATAGATAGATAGATAGATAGATAGATATATAGATAGATAGATAGATAGATAGATAGATAGATAGATAAATTTATTTAACAATACACAAAGTTAAACAGTAATACAAAAGTGATTTTTTTTTACATGATACAAATATATTCAGTGCATTGTTAGGCAATGGCATAGCCGGTATGGCTGTCTTCCTGCCATCGCCTGGGATATCAAAAAATATACTCCAAGGTATTTGGCGGATGGGGTTGTTTCTAGTAATGTGTTATGTAGGTAGTATTTGGTGTCCAAGTGTTTTTTCTTTCTTGTGATGTTAATGACTTGACATTTTGAGGGGTTAAATTGCATGTCCCAGTCTGTTTCCCATTTTTCAAGTGTGTTGAGGTCATTTTGAAGTATTTTTGAATCATTTGCAGAGGCCATGGATAGGTAAATAGCAGTGTCATCAGCAAAGAGGCGGGCTTTTGAGTGAATGTTTTGAGGGAGGTCATTTATATAGGCCAAGAAAAGGAGTGGCCCCAGAACTGATCCCTGGGGTACACCAGATGACACAGGTATGGGTTCTGAGGCAACGCCGTTGAGAATGACTGATTGTACACGATTATCTAAGAAGCTTTTGATCCATTTTAGGGTTTGTCCGCTTATTCCATATCTGTGCATTTTGAAGAGGAGTTTCTCATGGCTGACTTTATCGAAGGCTTTACTGAAATCCAATAATATTAAATCTGTTTGTTTTTTGTTGTACGTTGAGAGTAAGAGATCATTTATAAGCATAATTAGTTGGGTAGTACATGAGCGCTTTTCTCTGAAGCCGTGCTGAAAGTGATACAGGATGCCATGGTCTGTAAAGTGTTTGATGATAGACGAGGAGACTATGTGCTCCAGAGTTTTACAGAGCACACATGTCAGGGAGATAGGTATGTAATTTGCTAGGTATGATCTATCGCCTTTCTTAAATATGGGAGCCACATTTGCTGATCTCCACTGGGTAGGAGTTATACCCTCGTCGATGGACTTTTGGAAGATAATTTCTATAATTGGGGACAGTTCTTTTGAGAGTGACTTGAGAATCAGGGGTTTAATATTATCTGGTCCACAGGCCTTGTGGGGTTGTAATTTTGAGAGGAGTTTTTCTATGCCGTTGGCACTTATTTTTATGTTTGGCATTGGGGGAATAGGTAGGGTGTCTTTTAGTATGGGTGTTGGGTTTGCGTCGTCCATATCTCTGAGTTTCATCTGGCAGTAGGATGACAGACACAGCGGTGATTTGGGGCTGAAGACAGACTGAAACTGTTTATTTAGTACTGTGGCTTTAGAAGCATCATCATGATGTAAGCTGTCATTGAATTTAAGGGGAGGTGTGGATGCAGAGTCCTGTTTGAAATGTTTGAGAAGAGAGTAGAATTGTTTTGTGTTGGGTTTTGCATTGGGACGGTCAGATGTCGGGTTTGTATTTAGGATATCCCCTATATACTGTTGGTAGGCCTCTTTGGTTTTCTTCCTAACTAGGTGTTTGAGGTCTAGGAATTTCTTGTGGTCATTTGGTTTTCCACTTTTCTTAAATTTTTTGAAAGCCCTGTCTCGTTTTCTGATGGTCCTTTTTAGTTCTTGGTTGACCCAGGGAAGGTGATTTCGAGTACTGGAGATTTTTGATGGGATGTAAGTTTCAGATAGGTTGTTTAAGGTCGATGTGAAGTTTAGCCAGAGTTCATCAGTGGCGAGCATGGTGTACTTACTGGACTTCAGCATCTCTAGATGGTAATCACGGATGGCCTTTTTCAGGCCTTCCCAGTTTGCCTTTTTATACAAAGGAATTTTTCTGGGTGTCTGGTATCGTGTTTTAGGTGATGTATTGACTGTTATCTGTGGAATATCGTGATCACTAATGCCAGGTAAGATTGTAACCTTTTGAACCAGGGTGGTATTGGTTGTTAGAAAGAGATCCAGAATGTGTGTGTCTCTTGTAGGTTGGTTAACCATCTGTGTAAGGTTGGCATCATTTACATTTTCGATAATGCTTTTGTAGTATGAAGGGTATTTACAGTCCTGGGATGGTCCCATAGCAGCCCAGTCCATCTTGGGTAAGTTTAAATCCCCAGCAACCCACATGTTTGAGTATTGCTTTTGGGCTTTTTCCAAAGATTTAGAGAATTCTACGGAGCTTTTTATATCAAATTCTTGCGGTTTATAGTATGCACCAATTGCTAAGGGCTTACAGCCAGTTATTTCCAGTTTGACCCAAAGGTCTTCACAGTCTGATTGTATATCTGGCACTGCTTGTGCTATGATGGAGTCTTTAATACCAATGAAGACCCCACCACCGGTTTGCTTCTGGCGGTCACGACTATGTATATTGTAGCCAAGGTCAGTATTAAAAATCTCATTTGTATAGTGTTTGGGTTTAAGCCATGACTCGGTGCCAATAAAAATATCTGGTTTCGTTGACCAGATCATATTTTCAAATTCCTTTTGCTTTTCAATGCTTGACCGGCAGTTTACGATTTGAACTTTTAGTGATCGTTTGATGTTATTCTTCTTATTTGTTGTTAGATTATTATTCTGTTTGCCACATTTAGTATGTTTCGGTGTTGAGGTGTGTATATTGTGAAAGGAAAGGTTATTTGCATTGGTTTGGCTTATATTTCTACTGTGTGTAGTGATTGAGATTTCAGGGGAGCTTAACCTTGGCGTGGACTGGCTGGATTCATTTATGCGTTCGCAGAGGACACATTTCCAGGTGCCACTGCTATCTCCGAGCTGGTCGTACAGTGAGTCAGTTGGGAAGAAAAATTGTGAGATCGCATCTGAGCTGTAACAGATGGTAAATATGAAGCAAGTCCATGAAAGGCAATAACTCTATGATGTCATTCCCCCAAGTATTTTAAAATTTTAAAAAATTTTGATGGTAAAAATGAAGCAAATTCCATGTATATAAAGGGCAATAACTCTTAACAAAAATACTCCAAATAACAACTGCATTAACCCCCTGCACACTGATGTCAAAATATCTAAAGTTCAGGGTGCAAATATTTCCCATAATGCAACTAGAAATTTAACCAATTCAATCTTGTTTGACAGAGCTCAATGAGCTCTGTCAAACAAGATTGAATTGGTTAAATTCCCAGTTGCATTATGGGAAAAATGGCTACTTCAAATCTGGATATTATGACATCAGTGTGTAGGGGGTTAAACATGAGGCTATACATCACCAAGCTACAACAAAATATTAACACGGGTTCCCCTCGCAAATTTGGTTGGTGATAAAATGACTTCTTTTTGTATATATTTGTCAAATGAATTGCTGAGTGTCCTTATAATAATTGTTTTTATAGACGTGAAGGCTGTAATAAACATAGAACGACACATGCATGTGAATGGGTTAATCGATATGGCACTTGTGCCATCGCTGAAGGATAAAACTCGAGGCTTGCAGCCTCTCGTTTTATCCTTCCATGCTGGCTCTCGTGCCATATCGATTAACTCATTCACACTCATATGTGTATATAATTAACACCATGATCATGCATGTTTTTTCAATCTTCAAAATATCATATCAATCTGATTAACCCTTTACCTAATGTAATGGAAATGATGGCCAGTGCAGCTGGTTAAGTTCTTTTCAATGAGGGGGAGAAAGGTATTTCTGAAGGTAAAAAATGAAAAAATGGAGTTCCTCAAGAAATATTTTGGGTGAGTGTCATCAGCAATATGTGGTGGCTAAAGGGTTAATCCTTTACCTAACATCCACCCGTGTACTTTACAAATTAAGCAGTTGAAAATTTTTTTTTTTCAAAAATTTCAACAAAACTATATCATGTGACCCCTCATTGGAACAAACTTGTTGAGCTCGTTCCAGTGAGGGGGTCACATGATGTGTTTTTTTGTTTATTTTTAAAAAAAGACATAATTAAATAATAATTTTTTTTATCATGTGCATTGGGTACAAGCCAGAAAATAAGCAGACTGTCATCTGCAAAATGAGGTCCCCAGAGGGTGAATTTTGTGATGCTACCCTGCACAGCAGGGTAGCATCACTGAATTTACCTTCTGTGAACCTCAATCTGAATCAGGGTCTCAAAACTAGACAAAGAGGTACCCAGAGGATAAATTGGCCCAGAGTATGGGATAGCATCATCTAATTCACCCTCTGGGGACCTCATTCTGCAAATGTCAGACTGCTTATTTTCAGGCCTGATTGGGTAAAGGGTTAAATATGTGAGAAATACTTGTGCTTAGAAATTCAAGATGACTTGCTAAATAATCCAAAGTCACAAAGTGTTATAACTTTCACAAAAATGAGGATATACAAGATGCCTTGAAATATAATCAAGTCCATATCAATCTTCTTCTCATTACACCAAATAAATCTTATTAAAGATGATGTAAGTAGTTGATACAATGTTGAGATGGACAGGCACAAGGATGGATGCTCAGGTGGATAATAAACTTGTCAACCCTTTACCAAAGGAATCGCCTCGTATCCACCCGCGTAATATGCAAATTCAGCAGCTGAAAAAATATTAATTTTCGAAAAATTTCAACAAAACCATATCATGTGACCCCACTTTGGAACGAGCTCGACGAGCTCGTTCCAAAGAGGGGTCACATGACATGGTTTTGTTGAAAAGTTTTGGAAAAAATTTAAAAAATGATATTTAAAATAATAAATTTTGATAACATCAGCGTTGAGTAAAGGGTTAAAACTACAGCTTTAGAAAAATTTCTTGTTTCTTAGGCACCTCCCTCATCATTGAAAAAATCTTCCTCGTCACTTTTTACCTGCATCGCCAGCGGCAGAGCAGGTCTAGTAACCGCTTGACTCCATCTGTCCGTCAGTCCGTCCATCCGTAACACTTTTTCCATCAAGGTTTTCTTGCCTTCTATGAAAGGGAATGATTTTATATTTGGTCTGCTGCTTCATAATGATGACTTGTATCGTGTAAGTAATTTTCAGATCTGCCGTGCAGCCACTTCCTGTTTGCCGATACTTTGAAATTTTACTGTACCCACTGAACATTGAAATTTTTCGTCAAACTTTTCTTGGCTTCTATGCAAGGGATTGATTTTATATTTCATCTGGAGCCTGATAATGATCAGTTGTATCGTGTATGCAATTTTCAGATCTGCTGTGCAGCCACTTCCTGTTTGCCGATTCAATTGCATGCACGATGCAGGTCCAGACGCGGTATTGGTCTTGGCTTGTTTCACCTAGAAATCACTTTGATGATACTATTTAAACTAGTAGAATTAAAAGTTAACTAATTAAATCTTGTTTGAGAGAGCTCAAAAAAGAAAGAAACAAGAGGCTCCAAAGAGCCTGTATCCTGGCAGAACTGCATATCCAGTTATTCTAATCAAAATCAAAGAATGCAGCTGTCTGCCATGCTTCTTCATCTGCATGAAACAGAATGATTAATGTTTTTAGAGGACTTTGCATACATTATTTATGCCAGAGAAGATGAAACTGTGATTTCCCAGAGGGTTTCTATAGTAACTAGAAGCTGCAATTGCAGACATATTTGCAACCCGATCAACATTAAATGAGGGTCGTTTGTAGAGGGTGTTCCAATCATCAACAATGTGAAGTTTCAAAGCATTTGGCGTTGTTGTTTCAAAGAACATTTTTCAAAATCCACCAATCAGAGTCAAAGAATGACTGGTGGCTGTTTTCCATCCCAGGGGAATAAAATGAGGATCGTTTATAGAGAACCTCCCATAGATGATTCCTGTCCAGTTTGGTTCACACTGGCCATGCTGTTCCAGAGAAGAAGATGAAAATGTGAAAAGTTTACAGACGCCGCCGGACGACAACGAATGCCAATAGCTCACATGGCCCTTTGGGCCAGATGAGCTAAAAAGTCTCCCTCTCTCATCATAAAATTGAGAAAAAATTGCCTGTGAAACAAATATTTTTGTTTTTAGGCTTAACGTTATTAATAATACATTACCAATGCCAACTCTTCCAACTGTAACATCACTGATTTACGGTCCCCAGCAGAATTAGCAGCCATTAATTTTCTTTTCAGAATAGCCATACGTACATCTTCAGATTTCACAGCATCCAAATTCTGTAAATTTCAAGTGATATTTTCAAATTTACCAAATCATTAACTTATTCATCAATACAGATGAAGATAAAAAAAAACGAAAAGGTCTTTTGCATTCCTCTGAAAAAGAAGATTCCGAGTAATGTGTTTATTTACTGTGATAAACAAGTGTCCTTTCACTGGTATAGTAAGGCTTGATAAATAATAACCACTGCCTGGAGTGAGAGTTCTCTAAAGATGAGATTGTATAAGCAGTAGTACTGAAATGGTTAACCGGATAACCGGTTTGAAACCGGTTACCTACCTAACTGATTTGAAAAAATTAAAATTTTTTAGTAAATTTTGTTTCTTAACATACCTACCACAATTGTTTACAATTGGCTGTAACATAAGTGCAAGCCCTACTTCGGAACTAACTCAAGCTTTTAGAATCTTTTCCAAACAAGTTGGAAAAGTACTAGAGTGCAAAAGCACGAAAAAGATCAAAAAAAAGGGTCGAGCGAGACCAGCGCTCGAAATTACAGGTACTCTCTCTGCACACCTCTTGCATTTACCGAGCGCATGCGCAACAACCGTGACGTCAATTCTGTATTTCCGCCAAGGAGAAGTTTGTGATTTAGCGGGGAGGCATCGATATCAAAGATATCCCCAAGGAGGGTGGGCCTCCGGTAAACAATTGTGGTAGGTATGTTAAGAAACAAAATTTACTAAAAATTTTAATTTCTTTTCAACCTACTCACAATTGTTTATAATTGGCTGAATAAACAATAGGAGGAGGTGAATCACATAACCAATACCAACAAGAGTAGCAGAACGAAAGCAAGGATGGCAGAGAACAAAAACGAAAACCTGTAATGAAGATAGAGAGAAGGCACCTGAAAAGAACAAGGCTGAGCGAAGCGCAACCTCGACAAAAACAATTTTAACGAGGGTGCACAACAGCCTGAGCAGCAACGAGAGGGCCTAAAGAATAAAGGTCCTCAGATTGCTGCTGAAGGTGGCGGAGATAAAAGGAGGAGAAGGTAGAAGCATTCCTCCAGTAAGCCGCATTCATAACATCACGGAGTGAAACAGAATTGGAGAACGCCCAGGATGTAGAAATGGCACGAACCTCGTGAGCATTAAGCCGGTTCGAAACAAGATCCGATGCAGACAAGCGAGAATAAGCCAGCTTGATTGCAAGACAGATCCACCTGGAAATAGAATGGGAAGAGATAGACTGCCTCTTAGGAATGAGAGACAGAAAGAATCTCTTCCGACCCTTCCTAATGAACTGAGTGCGAGTAATGTAAGTCTTGACCGCACGAACAGGACAAAGAAGAGGCCTCCGTCCATCTACAGCAGGGAGAGCCCGAATGCAGATGGGAGGAGGTACCAAATCGGGGAGTTGATTCTTAGCCAGAAAAGAGCAATCAGTAGTGAATGTGACACTGTTAGCCTCATTTCGGAAGAAGGCAGAATCAACAGATAGCGCATGAAGCTCACTGACTCGACGAGCAGAAGCAAACGCTAGAAGAAAAGCCGTCTTATAGGTGAGAGAAAATGTCGGTCTAAGATAAAGGCTCGAATGGTGCCTCCTCCAAACAGTGCAACACCCATGCCAAGTTCCACTTGGGTGTAAGACGCAAAACTCGAGGCCTCTTCAAAGAAAAGTGCCGAATAAGTTTGGAGAGGAAAAGATTACGACCGATACACCGCTTTCCCACATAAGAGAAAGTATCAGACAGCATAGACCGATAGCCCTTAATCGTAATAGGCTGGAGGCCCTTGGAGTCAAAAAGAAAAACCAGAAAATCCGCAATTTGAGCGATTGACGGATCACGGTAATTCACATTGTGATCTGAACACCAGCAGCAGAAAACCTTCCACTTGGCGGCATAAGTCATTCCAGTGGAAGGTCGCCGCGATGCAGAAATGCACTCCACTGATCGTCTCGAAAAACCTCTACGTCGGAGACTGGACCTGATAAAAGACAGGCATGAAGGGACAGGCTCGCCAGGTTGTTGTGATACTTCCTGGGACGACCCTGTGAAAGAAGATCGCGACGTAGAGGTAGACGAATCGGTCGATCGGCCAATAGAGGCCGGAGCAGATTGATCCACACCCTCTGTGGAGACAGGGGTGTGATCAGAATGATCCTGCAACTGCAAGCACGAATCTTCGCTAAAACTTGAGGAAGAATCGGTGCAGGAGGAAAGGCAAAGCCGACCCAACCTGTCCAGTCCAGAGACAGAGCGTCTACTGCAAATGCCAGAGGATCTGGAAAAGGGGAGACAAAAGTCTCTACCTGATGATTCCAACGAGTATCGAAAAGGTCGACCTGAGGACGACCCCACTGCTCGCAAATCGCCTGAAACACCGACCGATGTAGCATCCATTCGGTTGGAAGGACACTGTCGCGTTGGGACAGGGAGTCTGCTAGGACGTTGAGATGCCCGGGAATGTGTCGAATGGACACCCGAGCGTTCACATCCCGCGCCAACAGAAGATCCCGAGACAGCCGATACATGGGAATCGAATGTGTGCCTCCCTGATTCCGTATGTAGGCCACTACTGTCGAATTGTCCGAAAGAAGTAGGACAACAGGTCCGACAGATGAGGGATCCAAAGCCGAAAACTCAACAGAAGAGCAAGGAGCTCCTTCTGGTTGATATGAAGGCCCACCTGCTCGCTGTCCCACTCTCCGTGAGTAGACAGACCGACAGGATCCAACGTCGCACCCCAGCCCTGATCGCTGGCATCCGCAGTAAGGATGCGATCGGCCAAAGGAAGATCCAACGGAACACCCTGTGTCAGCCAGGGAATATCTGCCCAAGGGCGGAGGTGACAAAGCAGAGACCGAGGAATAGTGAGTTCCAGGTCCAGCAGATCTACATTTGGACGCCAATGATCCAACAGGAAGTGTTGGAGAGGTCAGACAAACAAGCGACCGAGCGGAATGAGATCTGTCACCGAACCGCAAAGGCCCAGCATCCGAAGGAAAGTCCTGGCCGAGACCGAGGAAGATTGAAGCAGGTCCCGAGTCAAGGCGGAAAGAATCGTCGCCCGAGCCTGGGGGACCGGCACTACATTGTGAAGAGTGTTGAAATCCATCCCCAAATGACGGAATCGCTGAGAAGGAAGAAGATCCGACTTCTCGCCATTGACTCTGAAACCCAGCGACGCTAGCAGGCAAAGAAACTGCCGGACATCGAACTCCAGAACAGCAGCATCGTGGTGCCATTGGAGGATGTCGTCTAGGTAGGCTGGCGAAGTCACTGCCGACTGAGTGCGGTGGAAAGCAAGCACATGTGACATCAGTCGGGTGAAGGCCCAAGGAGCCAGGTTCAAACCGAACGGGAGAGCTCTGAATTGAAAAACTCGATCCCGAAACGAGAACCGAAGGTATTTCCGTGACGCCAGATGAATGGATACATGGAAGTAGGCATCCTTCAGGTCGATACTGGCCGCAAAATCGCCCTGATCAACTGAACGTCGAACCGACCAGAAAGTCTCCATACTGAAACGAGGAGCAATTATGTACTCGTTCAGGGTACTCAGATCGATGACAGGACGATATTGACCGTTTTTCTTCGGCACCAAGAAAAGTCTCGAGTAAAACCCCGGTGAAAGGGTGTTCCTGACCACCTCGATCGCCCCTTTGGTGAGGAGATTGTCGATCTCCTGCACCAGAAGGTCCCGACGCAGAGAATCTGAAGGGACCTGAGTCGGAAGGGGCACCCGAGATAAACTGGGGTGCCGATGGAAGGACAGTCGCAGACCGGATTGAATGACGTCGAGGACCCAAGAGGCCAACGTTATCTCTGTCCAACGGTCGTAAAACAGCGACACCCTTCCCCCGACTGGAGGCGAATCGAGGTGAGAACCTTCACTTGCGGCCTCGACGAGGCCCCCGAGAGGAGAAACCACCTCGGGAAGTGACAGAGTCCTGAGACTTTCCAGCCTGAGGCTGCCAGCGGGTCTGGCCACGTCGGCGCTTCTTATGAGCAGAAGGAGCAGACGGAGCCGAAGGTGTAGCCGATGTCGCCGACGAGGCAGATGCAGCAGCATGCTTGGCGGGCCTGGAACGATCCCCACCCGCAGCAGCAGGTGGGTCAAGCTGTCTCAGCAAAAGCTGGTCCTTCGAATGACGAAGAACTTCGCCACGAACAGCTTCCACGGAACCATGGAACAACTGAGGTCCCACCAAAGAGGCAGACCTCAGAACAGCACGTTGCTCAGAAGGAAGGGATGGTAAAGAATCCAAAACCGCATCCCGGCGTGCCAGCTCCAAATTAGCCGTGTTACAGGCGTGAGCTTGAGTCAAGTTCATAAGAGCCTGTGACAAAACGCGAAAAGGCGCCTGAGCGTCATCAAACTCCCCTGGTGGAAAATATTCAGCCAGAGCAGCGACGACATGGTCCGCGAGAGATAACATACCCAGCATCTCTCGGGACAGGCCCACCATAGACTCAACTACCGACATCGGGAGAACTGCCGACTTAGGCTTAGTCAACCCGAGGGAAGAAGAATCCTCATCCACAGTAGTCATCCCTTGGAAGACTGGTGGAGAGACGGAATCGTACACACGAAACCACGATGGAGGCAGAAAGGCATCAGCTCTAGAAAAGAAGGAACCCTTGAGGGCCTTAGAACGCATTTTGGCATCTAAGCCCTGGAAGGACTCAACCACCTGAGCCAATTGCAGAGGACGCAAAGCCCCGGAGCTAGAAGGCTCAACAGGGTTACGGCGCTCCACAGTGGACCGCGGCCGGACGGTCACAGAAGGCTGGTCGGAAGGTTGAACGTCCGGCAATAAGCCAAAGATGAAATCCAAAGCCTGCCCCAAGACTGACGAGAGGGGGCCCATCACCTTCAAGATACTCGTCATCCTCCGTAGCCCAACTCGGGCTGACCAGCAGAAACCTCCTGTGAATACTGTGCAGTATCCAAGGGGCCAGGCGAGACATCTCGGCGACCGACCAAAGGAGGTTGTGCCTCAGGAGGCACAGGGAGGCCAACTTGAGGGTTGCCAGAAAGCAACCAGGTGAGCGCCAAAACGGCCTGGCGCAGGTCACCCTGAGAATCCGTCGCAGCAGAATCGCCCGACGGAGTGTCCTCCCAATGGACCCTTCTGGTAGAAGAACCCAAATTCTCAGAAGAGACCGATGGCGAACGTCGATCGGCAGACAGAATAGGAGCACGGTGAGAAGACACCGGAGGATAGTCCCGATTGTGACGCCCAGGGGCCATCACTGACCTCTGCGAAACAGAAGGCCCTGCCTGCAAATCCTCTAAAGAGACCGACGGCGCACGTCGATCGGTAGCTGGACCTAGGACACGGTGAGAAGACACCGGAGGATTGTCCCAAGAATGACAGGAACCTGGCCTCTGCGCAGCAGACGGCCCCAACTGCCTATCCTCTGAGACCGACGGCAAGCATCGATCGACACCCAGACTCGGAACATAGTGAGGAATCACCGGAGGAAGGTTCCGAGAGTGACAGCTAACAGGGGCTGTCACTGACCGCTGCCGAACAGCAGGCCCTGGATGCCAACATCCCAACACCATCCCACTAGGTGGCACACTAGCAGGCGAAGGTGGAACAATAAACGATTCACTCGAGGGATGAGGAATCGCTGCCGAAGCGACCAGCCGGCTCAACCGACTAGGAGCAAACTTAGCCAGATGAGACGGAGCAGACAGCAAACCCGCACAGCCCCGCCGCGAGGCTGAGGGAGGCTGAGAACACACAGACACACCAGCATATACAGCCTCGGTCCCCGGAGACTGTAGACCATCCCCAGAGGAGATGGAAGAGCCACCATCAGACAGAATAGGATCTGGAGTAGCAACCTCCTCAACAACGGTCGACGGTGTAGGAGGCAGATCGGAGAGGGTTACCGAGCTGACCTCGGAAAAGCTCTCAACGAAAACAGACGCCTCAATAGTGACATGAGAAGACAAAGAGACCACGGTCTCCTCGTCAGGTATCACTGAACTAACACCGCCAACAGTTGCAGAGGAACTCGCCACAGAAGTCAGATCCGAATCCTGTGTGACAGAGTCACCACGTGCACCAGCAGAAATGTCTGCTACGGCACGGCTACCCTTACCCCAAGAACGAGGGGTTCTAGCTCTGGAAAGAACCACCTTGTTCACAGAAGCCCAAAATTTAGAGGACCAAACCCCACAGATACCACATGATTGGGCCTGAGTGCAATTGTTGCAAGTGACACATGTGGCATGAGAATCGTCCACATGTTTCACCAGCAAACAAGAGGTACAAGGAATAGTCTTAGGCATGATATCAAAACAATAATCAAGCTTCCCGCCGACGGAAAACAGTACTAAGGTCGTGTTCACACGTGGGGGAAAGACAAGATAAAGTGTGAAGAGAACAGCAATAAAAATACAAATTAACATTAAATAATAATAATAATTTGGTAGCTTGATAAAAGGATACAATCCAGTAGCACACTAAATATGAAGAATAAGTTGTTCACGAAGAATACATAGCATAATCAGCACGAGTCACAAAAATTTCCGACCATGTACAATGGCGGAAAATAAAGGAATTGACGTCACGGTTGTTGCGCATGCGCTCGGTAAACGCAAGAGGTGTGCAGAGAGAGTACCTGTAATTTCGAGCGCTGGTCTCGCTCGACCCTTTTTTTCGATCTTTTTCGTGCTTTTGCACTCTAGTACTTTTCCAACTCGTTTGGAAAAGATTCTAAAAGCTTGAGTTAGTTCCGAAGTAGGGCTTGCACTTATGTTACAGCCAATTGTAAACAATTGTGAGTAGGTTGAAAAGAAACGTCAACTGGTTATCCGAAATATTGATAGTGATTGCCATTCTACGGTTAAAACGTAGTTAATCTGCCGCTTCTCCTTTGGGATAGATACACCTCGAAGCTGCGTTGTATATATTGAGAAATAATCGACTTTGGCTTCAAGACTTTGTTAATGATCTGCAATTTCCATGAGTACTGAGTAACTGCAGAAACTATTCTGTAGTATGTATACAAACGAACGTTGTCGAGTACTCGACAATGTTTGTTTGTATACACACTACAGAATAGTTTCTGATAATACTGCTTTCCAATTTCTATAGTTTTGATCTGAGATTCAGTGAAATAATGGCTACGGATAACCGGATATTAACTAGTTATAGCGTCGGTTAGTCAGTTGTGAAAATGAGCCAACCGTTTCAGCCCTAATAAGCAGCCCTGACAACTCATCCTAAATCAAAACATGTTATAATATAACCTACGGCAGTTTAGAATGTACATGTATAATTATATTCTTTTAAAATTTGTACTCGCTTCTAATGGATTGGAATACTAGTACATGTAGACGTAAAGATGCTAGTGACATATCAGTGAAAAGCCTGAAAAAGGACCTGCATTGAATATTTATTTATTGGTGTTTATCGTTACATATTTCTATACAATGGCAAATCGTGACCACGACAGTTTTACAGGTGGAGAAATCTAGAGTACCTGGAGAGAACCACCGAGCAATGGCGAGCAACTTTCAGCTTGCCACCGTGCCCCCATGGGCAATGGGGGTGAAGTGTCTTGCCCAAGGACACAACACGGTTGCCACAGGTGGGATTCGAACCGAGGACCCCTTGGCTTGCAGCCTGCATCTCTACCTACTGAGCCACTGCATTGAATAAGCTAAGTGCTTTAAAAGTGGTAAACAATATAAATATAAATAGAATACTCTAGGAATGTTAGCTATTTTAAAAAAAAACAAAAAAAAACTTAAGGCCTAAGAAAGTTAAAAATCTGTTTCTCAGGTCCCCACATGGTCCTTTTGGTTGCCGCATGCTCTCTTTTTATAACCAATGCAAACTTGAAAAAAAAAATTAAAATTAAATGGTTTATGTCTGACATTTTACCCAAGTTAATAAAATTGATAAGCATTGCAAAGGCTTCTTGCACTCAAGGGATGAAATACACAACTATCCATGCTATTTTGCAGATTATCACGCCTGAAACATAAAACAAAAAACCAAGAGCATGAACTTTTGGTAGCAAAGAAATAATTACAAAAATATATAAAAATAAAATAAACACCCTCCCACATGCAATTTTACAAAAATGGCCTGAGAAACAAAAGATCTACTTTGTGGGGCCTAAATTAATATTTTTTAAGATGGTGATACTAAAAACCTGAAATAAGTAAAAAACCTGAAAACTAGCATCTCTGTCAATGCTAAGTCAGATGAATATGGCTTGTAGTTCAATTGGGAATTTTGCTGCATATTTTACACTGGGGGCAGGGCAGAAATTCAACTGTAAAAGGTCATGGCCTAAACCTTGGTTACCCAAATAAATATAAAGTCCAATTTTCAAACACTTTCAAAGGCCTGGAATTTCAGATTTAACTAGTTGAGTGCTAAAAGCGATATACGGCTTATTTGCCCCTTGGCACATTCGCCCCTTGGCTCATTTGCCCCCTGGCTTATTCGACCCTTTGGCTCATTCGTCCACTGGTTAATTCGACCCTCTGGCTTATTCACCCCACCGGGTCTACTTGAGCATTTTGGCCTTTTAACATTACATGCTAACCGTGATTCTCCGGCTTATTCGTCCCTCCACTAATTATGAACTTTATCTTTTGAAAATTAGAGAGAACAATTGAGTGGGTGGGCCATCAGTTGTTACAGTGCTGTAAAACCAATGTGTGATCAGTAATCGGTTAAATCTCGTCAATATCAAAGAAATGTTTGTACATGCACAAGGGGCACTAGAGGTGTAAAAACAATGTCGCAGTTTTCGCCAAACATTAAACAGTTCTATTTACGAAAAATAAAAACAACTGTGAGCAGTTTTTGATTAATCCACGCAAACTAAAGCACCGCCGAGATAACAATGTTTTTCATGCTCAGGGTAAATGTCAAGTCAAGAACCCTATGTAGCTCCAGGAATCTTCAATTTCAAATCACAAATTACTCCACAATGTCCAGTGATAATCACCTTTGTGTCACTTGTGGCAATACTGTAAGACCACGCCAAGAAGCTGTAGATTGTGACCGCCCAACATGCAGACAATGGACACACAGAACTTGTGGAACAGGTATCTCAAGAGATGTTTACCGACAAGCCAACAAACAGCGTCAGAGTATTGAATACATCTGCCAACTCTGCAGACCAGTCGGTAATGATATATCAGCAATTGACGGGCCCATCCAGGCTACAACCGACATAAGAGAGCCACTGGAGAGCACCAGGGCCTCCATAGATAACAGCGGGAATGATATCCCTACTTCAGCCTCGGGTTCCAGGCATCCGACAACTCATCATTTGATGTGTCTAGTCAAGAGAGACCTATGGAGACAGAAGACAAAGAAGAGTAAGTTTAACTAAGTTTCCTAAATCCTGTTTATGTGTCAACCTCAAAGTGAGTGAACACTTTGCAGGGGGGAGGGGGTAACAGTATGAAACGGGGGGAGGGGGGGGGGGTGCTGATACGGCAGGTGTATGTTGTTAAGTTGTATTATAATTGTAGAATTTGTCTTATTGTAGTTCTAATCACAAATTATATTCTGATTTCAGGTACTATTGGCAGTCCTCAAGATCTACCGCCAGAAATAAAAGTAAAGTCCTTTGTCGTCGACTTTGAGGTTGCCATGTGGGATGCAATCAGATCAGTTTTCAATGAACCTGCCATCCATGGGTGCTCATTTCATTTTGACCAAGCCATGTGGTGGAATGTGCAACAAAGAGGTCTACAACACGCCTACAGTGAGAAGGACAGAGTCTACAAAGTACTGTGACAGGTTTATGCCTTGCCGTTTTTACCAACAGATGACATCCCAGCATCTTTTGCTAAAATGAAAGAGAAAGCACTTAAGGTGGTCCAGACATCGCCCTCTAGAATCGCTATAGGCTTAGAGGATTTCTTTGACTATGTCAAGAATACGTGGATTGAAAACCCTACCTGGCCCATCGACTCATGGACAGTGTTTAATAGAAGCATCAGAACTAACAATGATTGAGAGTCAGAGGGATGGCATAATAGATTGAATCGACAAGCCAAGAATGGAAACTTACCCATCTACCTCGCCATAACACTTCTGTATCACGAGGGCAAAAGAACACAGACAAATGTGAAGTTGATCTCTGAGGGAAAGCTTTGTCGGAGACAAATAACTCGGACCCGGCACGTCACCAGCAAGCTGATGAATCTGTGGGAGCAGTACTCTGCAAAGTCACTCAGTACCAGTCGACTTCTTAAAGAAGCTGCTAAGCTTTATGGACCAATTTAATGTTTCATTTTCATCTTAATACATGTCAAGTGTGTCAACTGATGTTGTGTTAAAATATTTCATGTTATTTTTTTATATATCTTTTTGTATATATTCCCAACTTGTGCTACATATAGGTTTTATGATGTGTAATAAACTTTCTTGAATTTGAGAGTTGTTCATTTTGATATCTATTCGCCCTTCCCACATTGTTCTGTGCACATATAGTCCCAGTGGAGCGCCGGGATAGAACATGAAACATCATGTTCCATTCCGACCATTACTGCTGAAAACACTAGGGGCAAATAAGCTGAGGGGAAAATGCACCAAGGGGAAAATAAGCCACTATCAAAGCTCTACTGAAAAGTGTTAAAATCCACTTTAGTAATTACTTTACACTGTATGTATTACCTTATTTTTAAGAAAAAAAATGTACATATAAAATTGTTTTCTTACAATTTATTGGATTGACAACAGGCACTTTTCATAAAATAGGAACAAAACAATTATTCAAGAAAAAAATCTTGTGAAACTAAACTTACTGGTGGTATTGTATCTTTGAAAAAAATACTCCTGTTATAAAACACTTCTGAACAAGACTAAAAGTGACCACCACGGATGTCCCCGAACTATGACCCTGATCTGTGACCTTGACCTCCATCGGACGCCAAAAATTTTTGGCGTGACACATCGTCTCCCATAAGTAACATGTATGCCAAATGCAAGTTTCAACAAAATCCAATGAAGCATCTCAGAGTTATGGAGCAGACACGAAAATTTTCCTGATGGACAGACCGGCATAAATGAGCAGACCCGAAAATTTTGCTACAGTTAATAAGAACATAGTATTTCTAATCAAAAATGAGTCCAGTACCTACCTAAGTGGATTTTTCAAAAGCGTTCCTCAACATTCTTTAAATTTAAGAGAAAAATCCAATTTTCAATCATTTCATTTCAGATTTTAAGTTTTTTTCAATTTCTGCATCACAAACAGAGTTTATAACCCTTCCTTGGGGACAGCTTGTTGAACGTGTTCTAAGGAGGGGTCATAACCTAAATTTTGAAGGAAGAAACTGAAAAAATATTATTAAAATATGAAATGAAGTTATAGAAAATTGCAGCTTTGAAGATAAAAATTAAATTATTTAATTCTTTCCAATTTGTATTAAAGTTTTGTTGGTTGGTCATGTTGGTCGAAGGGTTAAGACTATTCCTTTATCAGACTAGGCGGACAGAAAAAGTTATGAATCTCAGAACATCACAAGCCATCTTCTCACCGCACCATTCATGAGAAACCTAAGTCAGTGATGGCAATCCTATGTTCGATTTATGTTACAATCTTATGCTTACCTTTTTACCCTTTAATCAAAGCAGATGATACCAAATTTTTTTATTTTAAGTATTTTAAAAAAAATTTCAAACAATTTCAACATAACCATACCATGTGACCCCTCACAGCAGTGTGCAAAATTTGACGAGAACGTTCGTTTCATTTGCGTGGTGGTTACGCAAATTTAAATTTATGCAACTGGATGACCAGTTGGGCAAAAGTTGCATCTTGAATGGTAACTTAACTGGTAGAGTGCTGAATTTTTTCTCAGCCTCAAGATTTTTTCACACATTTTTGTCTTGTTACAATTTATGGGAGAGTGCCAAAAGGCACTCTCCCATAAATTGTAACAATGCAAATTGATGGAGATGAAGTAATTTTACTTCCAAGATAATAGGAAGGACATCCACAGAATATGAAGCATAAAACTTTAGGTACCTGCAGTTCAGACTAAAGCCCAAATATGGGCTTCTAGCACTATACCAGCTAACCAGCCTATCTTGTGTCGATATATTTTTAGACTTTTACTTTGAGATGCAAAATATATTTCACTTCCATACAGTATATGAATACTTGTTAATGATAAAAAAAAGGAGTTTCCCAAGAATTTTTACATAGCCGAGTGTTCAGTTAGCAATCTCCAAACCACGTGAATGGTCAGTCAGTTAGAGTCATTTTTGAAATTTTGCCCAATGTCGCAGCAACAAGCTCAAGGTCACATATATTTTTTAAAATAGTCATTATTGAAATTGTGCACACTGTCACAGCAATGAGCTCAACAAGGTCACATGATATACATTTTTTAGAACCTGAACTGATGAATTTGTTTATTACAAAGGCAGATGTTTCCAATTCATTAATGTAAAGTGTTAATTAGCTAGTAAAATACTACTCACTGGATTTGGAGCATATTCACTACTCTTTTCACTTGTCTCATCTCCTTGAAAGTCACCAACTGGTTCATCTCCCATTTCCTGAAGTAGATATATACAATATCACAAATATTAAAATGTCCATCTTATTATTCAAGGAAATAAGAAAATGTTATAATGGAACGGAAGGAAGGATACATTGTCAACTGTCAAAAAAGGGAAAAACGATGTTTTTGAGACAAAAATTGAAAACATAATAAAATTTGAATGGAAGTTTTTATATAGGCCTGGCTGGTTTTGTTGGTTACATTGGGTAAAAGGTTAATGCTGTAAATCATCAATGGTATGGCAATTATTCAGCTACCTATTGGGGCAAGTGATTAAATGGTTAACCAAGGTTAATCCATGTGATTAATCAATCAAGAAAACCCATTACAGTAAAACCTGTCTTGAGAGACCACCTGTCTTGAGAGACCACTGTGGCCATGTACCGATTCGTTTCACTCTATAATGAACCTGTCATGAGAGACCACCTGTCTTGAGAGACCACCTGTCTTGAGAGACCACTACAACTGTGGCAAAACTGTTTTTCACCTGTTTTGAGAGACAGGAAAATCAATTTTTGGCAATTTCAGAGTATTAAAATAAATAAACAGGTTGACGGTTAGATGTTTTTGGTGGTCTGAATTTGTTATTCAAAATTTGTTTTATTAAAAATTATTGGAGAGTGCCTGATGGCACTCTCAAATAATTTGTAATAAAACAAATTTATACATACAAAATAAATGTGTTTAACTGAAGAGGAAACATGAGCAAGAAAAAAGATGGCCTTTGTTCTGGTACCCTCATTGTTGTAACTCAGCCAGTTAGGCCAAATAAAAAATATGAATTGATTCTCAGGCAATTTTTTTTTCAAATCAGTGAGGGTGGGAGGATTTTATTATTTTTTTTTTATTTTTTTTTTTTTTTGTGTAAAGTGTTGAGTATACTCAGTAAATCTTTTTGCTGTCTTTCCACTTGAAAAAGAGAAAAGGTTGTATTTTAGTGTAATGGGAGTACACCTTTTATAACTGACAGCCGTAACAACAGCTAAAAGGATTTGTATTTTAATGTTCTTTTTAATGGTACAGATCTGTCAAACATCATGATCCATTAGAATAGGCCCCAGTAACCAATGCTTGGGGGAGGAGTACTTTAAAATTGGAAACATGGCTCTAAATGATTGGTTAAACTTGAGTTTATATCGGTGTTGCGACCATTATTAGCCATTGTGCAGAAATATATGACCTTAAACACCAGTAAATAAATAAATAATTAAATCATGATCCAGTATATCAGAATATGCCTTGTTACAGTTTATGGGAGAGTGCCTCTGGGCACTCTCCCATAAACTGCAACAAGAAAAACCAATTTATTGCAAACACAGCTAAATAATTATATGTCGAGAAATGTGAAAAATTGTCCATTCCAAGTTTTCACAAATTCCTAAAAAAACATGACATAATAAAAATGTCTAATGAGGAGGTTCAAATCCAACGAGGGAGGGCCTGAAAATCAAAACATTATTTTTTTTTAGCCTTAAGATCAATGCAGTGTGTACAGAAATCAATAGTTCAAAAATGTAACCAGGACATCGACCCAGCAGTAAAGTTTTTTCAGTTTATGTACTTTTTATCTATAATTTATTAAACAATGCCTTTGTACTTGTAATAAAACTGAATTAAAATAAAACAATAATAAAAAAAATTTGAAAAATCAGTTCTTCTCCATTTCTGCAACAAATATTCTCTGGTTGGTCATTCACTGACTAACTAAAACATTAAACCTGTAATGAGAGACCACTTTTGCTCGGAAAATGAGGTGGTCTCTCAAGACAGGTTCTACTGTAACTGTTTCAGCTCCACAATATATTAGGTAAAGGGTTAATGATAAACTAAACAATTAACTGGTTGAGTAATAATTATTGTAAAGAAACAGTATGTGATCATCAATCATCATTTTATTTCAATTTATTAGAGAGTACAGAACAGATACTGTTTGCTTTTAGCTAAATTAGATTCAAGCACATGATAGGGTTCAATCCAGATGTTTCTGGAGGCCGAATTTCTGCCCCATTCCCTGTGTGAAAAGGGCAGTAAAATTCCCAGTTGAACGAACCAGGTTACCCTTAACCTACCATCTACTAGTGATCCATCTGCCTTCATGAAGAAGTTGGAATAATTTGTCTGTCAGGACTTGAGCCATCAGTCAGAACAAATCAGGCTGACACCATCAGTCCATCTTTGTGAATGAATGAATTCTTTATTTAGTTTGCCATAGTCGATGACAGGTACAATATGCATGTTTGACAGGTATCGATTCACTTCTGACCAGCATAATGACCACTAAACTGCCATATCTTGAAAATCAGTGCAAGTTTGTATGAACATCTGAAAACAACCATTGTTATACTCAAACAAGCCTGAAAGTAAATAGCCGGGCCATTGATAGGCTCAACTTGCAAGTTTGATAAGTACCAAGTTACTTTTCTGGCACAATGACTAGGACAATTTCTTGGAACGGAATGAAAGTCTATAACATAAAAAGAATGTCCAATTTTAGTAGGCTTTATCAATACAAAATTCTTGGTTTCTTATCAATTAATGGAAAGCTCTCTTACAGAGAGCTTTCCATTAAATGGTTCGAGTACAAGGTCATTGACAGATCTGCATATAAAAATAGCATATATACACCTGGAAAAAAGTTAAGCACCACCCTATTTTCTGCAAGTTGAGGAGATGTAATGCTGAAGTATGAACTCTGTGGGGCATCGTGTACTAATTTAATATTCGGAACCTATAGATTGAGAAATGTGTGCACCGAAAAAAAAACAACTCCAAAATACTGCAACACATATTCGTTTACTTTGGCATTTGAAAAAAAAACTTGTTTGCTCAATCATTTCATAATGGTTTTAAGTTGATTCTGGGAACCATATGTCTTAAACAGTCATCAATGTCTGCTTTTTCAAGGTTAGGAAAAACAGTCCCGTCTCAATTTTGATCACAAAGTCAGTATATTGTGTAACTACCACACGAAAGACAGCTTCAACTCTCATCCTCATTCTTTGAACCAGATGTCACAGCTGCTGCTGCGGTAGCTGCTGCCATTCCTGATGAAGAGCTGCTTCCAGTTCATGAAGATGGTTTCCTTTTGTGAACATTCTGACCCAAATTGTCCCAAACATGTTCAATTGGGTTAAGATCGGGGCTACGAGCAGGCAAAGGGATTGTTGTGATGGCATTTCATGGCAGCAAATCATCAGTGGCATGTGCACGATGAGGTTGAGCATTATCATCCATAAACAGGGTACGAGATGTAAAGGGTGGTTAGCGAAATGAGGGATCACGCTCTGTTTCAAGATGTCCCTTCTGTACTTTTCCCCATTCAAATTGCCGTGTACAGTGATGAGGTCCAATTTCCAATCATGTATAAAGCACCCCAACCATCGTGGACCCTCTGCCATATGGATCTGTTTCCTGGATGTTCCTTGCAGCATATGCTGTATTTGGTGTCCTCCAGAATCTGGTCCTGCCATGAGTAACATGCAGTAGAAAATGACTTTCATCAGACCAAGGGATCCGTCTCCAGGTTGCCAAATTGTGTTGATTTCTTAGTTGACACCTTTCCTGGGGAGTGCGGTGGCTCAGTAGGTAGAGATGCAGGCTGCAAGCCGAGAGGTCCTCGGTTCGAATCCCACCTGCGGCAACCGCGTTGTGGCCTTGGGCAAGACACTTCATCCCCATTGCCCGCATGGGGGCACGATGACGCCGTGTACTGAGGTGTACTGCACGTCGATGGTACGCATGTCTTCAACCAATCTAACCCTGCCTGTGCTACAGTGCGGAGTTACGATGTTGGGGAGCTGGCAGCTGCTCGTCGTTGCTCGGTGGTTCTCTCCGGGTACTCCGGCTTCCTCCACCCGTAAAACTGTCACGGTCATGCTTAGCCATTGTGCATAAATATGTGACCTTAAACATCAATAAATAAATAAATATGACACCTTTCCAATCGGGCTCTTTTATAGCCCACGGTTAGCAATGGACGTCTTACTGGCCTTCTGGCCTGATAACCAGCAGGTCTTAAACGATTCCTCACAGTTCTGGTACAGAGTCTTCTGGCTGGAAGCCACTCATGGTGCAAATGTGTGCTTGAGGCAAAGGTGTTCCGTCTCACAAGTCTCAAGGGCATTCTCCTCGTGTTGAGGTTACTTTTGGTCATCCTGACCTTTGTCTGTCCTTCACAGCCTGGGTTTGTTGGTTTGTTGAGGTTTTCGCTGCAACTAGGACTGCACAGTATTTCGAAAAACTGATATATACCGGTATTCAAACCAATATCGATTGAATATCGGTGTAATTACAAAAATATCGGTTTATCGTCATTATTTATTTACCCACAATTTAATTTTCAAGATGTCTTGAGTTTTTTAACTCTAGCTCTGAATGAATAATATTATCGCTTTACCCAAGAAATCGTCCGCGTGTGCCCACGTAATATACAAATTCAGCAGTTGAAAAAATAATTTAAAAAAATTTCAACAAAACTATATCATGTGACCCCTCATTGGGTAACATGATATTGTTTTGTAGACATTTTTGGAAAAATTTGATTTAAAATAATAAATTTTGATGTGTAAATTGTGTAAAGGTTTTTCGAACCGCATCATCAAGGCATGCTGATTCGTTCCGATTGTGATGCCTCAAGTCTCGATTGTGGTACTTATGTTCAGATATCTGAACAGTTTTCAATATACCGGTATACCGCAGTATTTTTTTGAACACCAATATTCTGTTTTGAATATCGTGCAGCCCTAGCTGCAACCTGCTTATTACTGCAAGGTGTATCCACAGTTGACGACCAAACCAGCATTCACCATGCCAATAATACACAATCTTTTGGTCTCAGGGAGTCGACGCCGAGGCATAAACCTACTGAAAGCTTAAAAAAACGTATTGTTTCACTCTAGAATATTCTCACAGTTATGATCTACAAACTAGCATTTTTCGGGTAAGACCCTACCTTATTGCATGTGCACTCTGTGTTCAATAACTCTCCTCAAGCGAGTACAGACATGGTCAAATCGTGTATGCTGCAGTACCCTGAGCTTTACATGAACATAATTAGTATTGTGTTAGGCCACACAAAGTAGATCTTCTGTTTCTCAGGCCATTATTTGTGAAATTGCATGCGGGCGAGCGTTTTTTTATTTTATTTTTTATTTCAGTAATTACTTCTTAGCCTTCAAAAGTTCATGTTCTTGTTTCAAGTTTTAGGCCTCATAATCTACAGAATAGCATGGGTGGTGGTGTATTTCATCCCCTGAGTGCAAGAAAGCTTTGCTTTGCTAAAGCACTGCAAAGCCTTCTTGCACTCAAGGGACAAATTCATCAATTTTTTTAACTTGGGTAAAATATCAGACATAAACCATTTAATTTTAATTTTTTTTAAGTTAAATTGGTTATAAAAAGAGAGCATGCGGCAGCCAAAAGGACCATGCGGGAGGGCCTGAGAAATGGATTTTTTATTTTTTAGGCCTTAGCAGATTTTAATTGTACATAATTTTATCAGGTGGTGCCTAACCTTTTTCCAGGTGTATATATACATATTATAAACTTAGCCTGAGAGAAAACTAACACTGGAGTTTAGGAAGAGAAAGTTAGAATAAATAAATTCTTTATTTAATAAGATACATGTTACAAAGCTTAAATATAATGTTGCAGAAACATTAACAATGGTATCTTGATTCTTTTCCAATATAGTAAATAACATGCATAATGTAAGAATGGCTGTCTTCCCATTGCCCCAATATGCCACATGTGACACAAGCCAGAAAATAAGCAGACTGACATCTGCAAATTGAAGTCCCCAGAGGGTGAATTTAGTGATGCTACCCTGCACAGCAGGGTAGAATCACTAAATTTACCCTCTGTGAACCTCAATCTGTATCAGGATCTCAATACTAGAAAAGAAAGAGGTACCCGGAGGATAAATTTGCCCACTGTATGGGATAGCATGATCAAATTCACCCTCTGGGGACCTCATTCTGCAGATGTCAGACGGCTTATTTTCAGGCCTGATGTTACATGAACAGAACAATGTGTGACTGTCCATACTGGATGTTCTGATATTCCTTCGATTGGAAACTTTTGGGATTATGTTTGATTAGATATTCGATTTTAGAGAAAATGCTATATTTGCAGTTGTTGGATCCTATTTTTTACAGCACCAATTGCTTATCAAAACAATATACATAGAACACTAGCCTAGGGCTACATGGTATTCCAAACTGAATACCAGTATCAATATTCAAAGAATACTGTGGTATACCGGTATAATGAGAAACTGTTCAGAAACTTGAACATATGTACCATACCATACTGCCTTGTCGAAGCCCATATTCGTGATTAAGCCCACCCCCCAACTTTCTGCATTTCGAAAACAAGGTGCCCTCTCCATGTTTAAGCCCACTCCCCCAATTTCAAAAACTGTACAATGTTCCAAGAAATTGATTGTTGAATGCCTTGTTATGTCAAAATGAGGTAAGTGGTTTTCTTTTATTAAAATAAAATTCATTCCAATGCAAAAATGATGTTGTTTTTATTTTCACGAATTCACTTTGCTGAATAATATCCACAAACATGCACCTTACTTGTCAATTTTTCCAAATACACGCCCATAACAGACTGAATAATTTATACATGAACCAGGGCGTGTTAAATGTATATTTTTACCAACTGAATTGTAATTGCTTTCTATTGTGTCGGGTTATTTTTGAAGACAGCTTGGAGGTGAATCCATACAAGAATCTATACAAGATGCAGAAATTACAAATCATTATGTACATAATCAGAAACAACAACTCAATCGATCTGAATTTGCACCCGTTGTGAATTCGCATAAAATGAGAAATTTTTTGCTTCTTTGCATGTCACCTGAGGGGCGAGTTCACGCACGTACATCTTTGTGCTATTTTGGGCGTTTTTTTTGATTGCGTGTTTTATTTTATATCTGCATTATTCATCTGATGTTTTATTGAGTAATTAGTGTTATTGAATAGTAAAAAAGATAAAACTGGGTTTGTTGTATTGTTATTTTGTCACTTCAAGTGGATTCCCTCTGATGAGACTGTATAGTTGGCTTGTTTGGGCGTTTAATTTGCTGGTTTTCGTCCTTGTTTGCACGTGATGCAATTACCAGAAACAACAATGTTTACTGAAAAAAATACGAACAACACACATGGATTTAATAAAATTTTATTCACAGAGCAGCTGAAATATAAGTAAATATATTAAAATAATTGAACACTGAAAGTAAAACATGTTACATACTCACTGGTGATTTGACAAATGATACTGAAAACCAATGTTGATTTTGTTTTTCATTCATAAAGTGAATGAAGAGGGATCATCATTTTATCATTTTATCAGTATCGTTTATCAAGAAAAACCCTGTCACAGACTCAAGTCTTCATGTTTAAGCCCACCCCTCAATTTGTTCTCAACCCACTGCAAGCACCCACTGGGCTTAAGACATGGGTCAGTACAGTAATCTCAACTTGCGCCATCACAGTTTGAACGAATCAGCATGCCTCGATGATGCAGTTTGAATAACCCTTTACCCAATGCAGACAATATCAAAATTTATTATTTTAAATTAGCTTGGTATGATACACATCTTCATGATATGATACAAACTGCGATACTGAGGTTACAATATGATACGTATCACAATATGTCAATACCTCAGTTTACCCATATCAAGTTTGGGGTTTATAGAACTTATCTTGAGATACAAATGTACAGATACACACGGTGGGCGGAATAAAGGTATAGGATGGAATTTCCTGCACAATAATAAGAACAATCTATAATTAATGATTTGATTTTTCACTTCAAAACAAAGGCTTATTACCCCTCTTTGGAACAAGCTCATCGATTACAGAGCATGTAACATAAACAGTATCAGAAGCTTACTGCCGTCAAAAATGCCAAAACAAAATCATCATGTGCATTGAGTCTGGGTGTAAACATGTAAGATAGCTTTTAATGAATAAATATTACAGATAAATGTGAGTTTTGAAGAAACTGAACTTATCTCTGGGTGAACCACGATCCATATTCGCAAATTTGAACCACGATGCATCAAAATTTTGATGAATCCGTACCAGGCCTAATTTTAAATATTAGTTTATGGAATTTCTAAAAAAATATTTCAACAAAACGATATCAAATAGTAACATCGAGCTCGGTTAATCATTGGATGGGTGACCATCTGAGCGATCAATTCGGACGTTGTGTTCTTGGGCAAGGCACTCAACCCCGATTGTCCACATGGGGGCACAATGATGCCGTGTGCTAAGGTGTACAGCACGTCGATGGTGCCCTTCAAACAATCTAACCCTGTCTGTGCTGCAGTGCACAGTTACAATGTTGGGGAGCTGGTAGCTGCTCGGTGGTTCTCTCCGGGTACTCCAATCTGTCACAGTCATGATTAGCCATTGTGCATAATTATATGACCTTAAACACCAATAAATAAATAAATATAATAATCACACCATGGTCAAGGGGGCTGTGCTGTTGAGTCTAGTTTTACTAGGGGTTGATGCCACTGAAAAAGTCTTTTGCAAGGTGGTGGGTGGTGAAGGAAAATAGGCAGTGGTACAATTTCTGACCATTCCATTTGTAAAATAACCATCATCTTTTCTTGACTCTTGAAAAGCCGATTCTTTTCAAACTTTAATGAGTAATAAATATATTGGAGACTCCCAACTGCAAAAAAAAGTTACAACTGCTGAATGACTAAAGATTCTCAGGAGAGTAAACATTTCAAATTTCTGAGATATATTAAACTGTTTTCAGTGAATGAAGAAAAATAAAGTAGAAATACACACAATAACACGCGTGTGTGAATGGGTTAATCGATATGGCATGAGTCCCAGAGTAGAAGGATAGAATGAGAGGTCATAGGCCTCCAGTTTTGTCCTTCTGCGATGACACAAGTGCCATAATGCTTAACCCAATCACACGCGTGTCATTCTGTGTTTATTACATGCCTTCACGTCTATAAAAATAATTATAAGAAGGACACTCAGCAATTCATTTGACAACTACCAACAAAAACAACACATTTTATCGCCAATCAAATTTGCAAGGGGAACCTGTGTTACTATTTCGTCCCTGGAGTCCAATGTGTTCTATGTGCCTACTGGCACATAGAACACACTGAAACTCAGGGAACGATTTTCAGCTATGGCTAGTGATTCAAACTGTAACTGTGTTGCATGATTTGTAGAAAATTCCAGTGAAATTTCGCTTCTATTTAAAAATAGTCTGTCAGCGATTTCCGTTCCGCACATATGTGCAGAACAGATTTTCATTTTCCGCATGGTTTAGTGTTCTTGTAAATGGGGATTATATAGAACAGGCGTGTCATAAAAGCATTTATAGGATAATGTTTGTGAATACATACCAGGTCTCCAAACTCTTTCACATGACTGGTATTAGTTTTCTCCTTTGTAATTTCATACTGCTTGTGCAAAGTCTCAACTTTCAGATTCTCCTACACAGAAGAAACAGAAAAATTGATCAAAAATAAATTTATCTGGTTCAATGAAATGCAAAAGTAGGGGCCTGTGAATCACACATTTTTAATATGAACCGAATCTCAAATTGAATCAGGTCTAGGATTCGAAATAATGAAATCTTGAATCAGAGCACGAGCATCTTGTAAGTGACGGATGGGCATAGGGTAGGGGTGGGTGGGTCTGTAAGCCTGACTGATTCCAAATGTGACTAATAAAATATTCCAGCCATACCATCAAGGCATGTTTCCGTCAAAGGCATGTCTTGGTGAGGTATTCGGAATATTATCCAGTGAGGATTATAGTTCAAAAACTAGTGATTAACTGATAAGGATTTGCGACTGTCATCTGCTTGCTGATTAGATGAGCAAACAATTGGCTGTTTGTGAGTGCCGGTGTCAAAAGGTTCTGCCTGCTGGATCTGGAGAAGAAGATTTTTAAAGAAATTTGCCTGAAATGCACTAAGTTCGAATTTGGGCTTCTATAGTGAGCCCAAATATGAATCCAGGGGGCCGATTTGAACATATTTGAATCAGATCCACCCCACAATGTTGGATACCAAATATCAAAAGATTCTGCCTGCTGGATCTGGAGAAGAAGATTTTTAAAGAAATTTGCCTGAAATGCACTAAGTTCCAATTCGAGCTTCTATAGTGAGCCCAAATATGAACCCAGGGGGCCGATTTGAACAAACTTGAATCAGATCCACCCCACAATGTTGCATACCAAATATCAAAAGATTCTGCCTGCTGGATCTGGAGAAGAAGATTTTTAAAGAAATTTGCCTGAAATGCACTAAGTTCCAATTCGAGCTTCTATAGTGAGCCCAAATATGAACCCAGGGGGCCGATTTGAACAAACTTGAATCAGATCCACCCACAATGTTGCATACCAAATATCAAAAGATTCTGCCTGCTGGATCTGGAGAAGAAGATTTTTAAAGAAATTTGCCTGAAATGCACTAAGTTCGAATTCGGGCTTCTATAGTGAGCCCAAATATGAATCCAGGAGGCCGATTTGAACAAACTTGAATCTGACCCCCCTGGAGATAATGTATACCAAATAGGAAAGAATTCTGCCCAGTGGATCTGCAGAAGAAGATTCTTTTGAATTTTGGAAAGAAATTCATGGGTGCTATCAGAGTTATGCCCCTTGTGGTGCCTCCTGTAAGTTCGGCAAGTTTATTTGTACAAGTTTGAATTGTCATATGATAGGGAACATGCACACCAAATTTGGTTCTATTTGATCCAGTAGTTTGTGAGGAGTAGTCGATAAAATAAAGTTCCCGATGGACGACAACGGACAGCAAGTGATAAGTTAAGCTCCCTTCGGTGAGCTAAAAACCACCCACCCACATGCAATTTTACAAAAAATGACATGAGAATTACAGAAGATCTACTCTGTGGGGCCTTATTGTATGCATTGTGACTTTTTTATTGTAATTAAAACATCCAAACACTGAAAATGAACAGCGATATTCTCTTATTATATCTATTGTGATGGTTAAAAAAAAGGATTAAGAATCTGATTTTATTAAGAAATGGGTTGAGATCTATACCTTATCAGAGTCTTGCATCCATGTAACACTATAAACATCTCCCAGATAGGTTCCACGCTCCTTATCATAGTAACAAGCATATGATGATTCACTGTCATTAGCTGCTGTGGTTGCAAACACTGTAAAAAACACATACAAGACTCAGCAGAGGTAAACTTTAACCCTTTACCCAACACACAGGATATCAAAATTAATTATTTTAATTACTCTTTTTTAATTTTTTTCCAAAATATTTCAACAAAACCATATCATGCGATCACTGGAAGAAGCTTGATGAGTTATTCCATCCCTCTGTCGGTACTCCCCGACAGCATGGGCAACATGAGAACTGGCATTATCGTCCATCAGAATGAATCTCACCCATTGCACCTGCATACAATCTGACGGCGACTTCCAGGATCTCATCAATATACCGCTGTGCAGTCAATTTACCACATTGAAGGACACAGATCTCTGTATATCCATCCCTGCTGATGCTGCCCCAGACTATGATTGACCCTCCACCACAGCAGTCATGCTCAGCAATGTTGGCTGCATGGAATCACTCTACTGGTCTTCTCCATACCCAAGAACGCCTATCTGTGTGGTCTAGGCAGTACCCTGACTCATCTGTAAAAAGGACAGGTCGCCAATCTTCTCTGGTCCATCCAACGTGGTCCATGGCCCATTCATATCGTGCCTGGTGGTGGTTCTGGGACAGCAGAATGCGAATACATGATCTTCTTGATTGGGGACCACCTTCATGCAACCTTGCTCAGATAGTCTGCATTGAAACATTTACCCCGGATGAATTCTGAAGGTCACTGCGAAGCTTGGTTGCTGTGGCTAAGCGGTTCCTACGGGCCTGAATGATCAAAAACTGGTCTTCAGTTGCAGATGTTGCCCTGTCTCTGCCACCACCATGTCATCTTACTGGTGTGTCATACTGCTGAAATCTTGCCCAGGCTCTGGTGATCACTGTATGGTGCATACCAAGGGCTTCACCAACCTGATGATGGGTAGCCCCTTGCTCCACCATCCCTGCAGCCCGCCACATTTCTGCTTCAGACAAATGTCTTTTTACATTTGCATTTGCCATATTCAATCATTAAATCACAAGGGTTTGTGTTGAAGACAGAATACCCTACACATGTCATGTACATGAAGACAGTACACGAAAACATCATGAAGATCAAGGGTTACATGCTTTCCATGACTGTCATGAAAAGTCTGCCTGTCAAGAGAGATGATGTTAACACTGAGAACCATCTCAATACATTCCTCAATCATATTCACCAAAAATATCGCAAATATGTCACAAGCAAATTTCACAATGATGTGTCAAATATTTGGTGCTTAGCAAACTTTGAGTAGTATATATTTTATTTATATAATACCTTCTTCAACAAAGAACTCAGTTAAACAAAATGTAAAAGATTAAATGCCAGTTCTGGATGTCTAAATATGTCAATAAACAAGGGGAATTTGGGGATTATCAGGGTAAGTTTATTCCATATGCAATTAACAGGTCAAATTTGTACTGAAGGTATGGCTAGTGATGAACCAATTATCAAAACTTGCTATCAACTGATTACTGATTATTTCTCTGCTAATTCCGATGGTTGAAATAGGACCCAGAGTAAAATCTGTTGGTGCCTGTTATACAACGGAATTTTGTTGATAAGTCATCAATTATGACAGCTTAATACCACATAAGTTCTCAGAGTATGCATATATAGTGCTGGGCAATATTAGGCAACATAATATTTGCATTTTGGTTGGGTGTGGAAAAAAGATTGTTATTAACGATACAATCAGACAATATTATTCTCGTGAAGATTGTCTTTTATTCTGGTAAATAGTGTTAATACAGTTTTGGGTAAGGAAACAATACACTTGGCTGTATTAACCAGGAATATACTGAGCACACATACTTTGTGTCTTAAATGAATAATAATTTTGATATTAAGGTGTGTTGTGAAGTCGTATGACACATGGTTTACATGTATGTCAGAATGTATTATTCAATGTTCTTTTTTCAACTTGTTACCTCCCTTGATGTGTTTCTCCAATGTTTACATGAACTCAACAATCTATGTGAAATGGTGGCGATCTCGAACCGATTGCAGTTGATAAATTCCGTAATATCTCTGCTCTGCAAATTCCAAAATTTTCTGCTATGCAGTACACATGTTTTTAATGGGGAAACTTTATTGAAATGGCCAGATATCAAAGGGATTTTTAATAGCCAGTGCTAAATATAGAATAACCAGAAAATACCAGTTTTTAAATGCCGGTTGTCATAAACAGCTGATGCCCCATAACCGGCCGATTCCGATTGCTGATTCTGATTATCGGTTCATCACTAGGTATGGCAAATTGTTTTGTGTTTTGAAGTTTATTCTATTAACAGGATTATTCAATGAAATGATATCCAATTAAGTGGGCTCCACTATATAAGCAATGATTGGAAGACAAAAGTGGAAAAAAATAATAATATTTTTTTTGGTGAATAGTACAGACAAAATATGTCCTCTGATGAGTCACGATTTCAAATGAAATTTCGGTTCTGATCGAGTTCACTACAACTGATCTTGAAAACATTTTTGTCTTGAAAACATAGCTTATGACCCCTCACAGGAATGAGCTCATCAAGCTCGTTCCAATGAGGGGGTCACAAACTATGTTTTCGAGACAAAGAAAGAAAACATTCAGTTATTCAGGAAATATTTTCTGCAAAAGTCATCTGTTATTTCTATTGGGTACACAGTGAATGAAAGATAAGAGAAGATTAATTCAATACTACGTCAGAAATCAACTCACAACATTACCAGGTTGACATTGACTTCTGGTGTCATTCCTGTATTAGACGTGTTGTCAAGCCTGAAAATAAGCAGTCTGGCATTTGCAGAATGAGGTCCCCAGACGGTGAATTTGAAGATGCTATCCTATACAGTGGTCAAATTTATCCTCAGTGTGCCTCTTTCTGTTTAGTTTTGAGACTCTGATTCAGATTGAGGTTCACAGTAGGGCTGCACAGTATTTCAATATACCGGTAATACCAGTATTGAAATCTTAACCGGTTAAATATCATCCATTTTTTTTTAATACCGGTATATCGTCTGTGACGATATTCATTTTGAGCCGCATTTTTTAGTGACAAGACATTTTCCGTAAAAATTCTATTTAATCTCATGGCTGATTGAAAAAAAGTGTATGTAAACAGAAACTGTGAAAGCAGTTTGTTTGTTTTTTATCAATACACTTCATGTCCTGGTACTAGTAAAATATTCTCCCATAAGCTGTTTTATTTTTGTTTCTCTGATGACACAGGTAGGTACAGATTTTCCCCAAAGTACAATATGGCTTCGAACGTAAACCGTGAAGAATGATTACCGTATTTCCATTAATAATGGCTTTTGTTGGACCGGGAAATTTCTGGTTTAATACTAATAGTTCCTCCCACTTCATTGCACTTGTTCTCGCAATTCCAAGCACTGCGGTAATATTTTCAATGTTTATTTTATTACCGGCATACATGGAATGTGCTTTTCAATATGCACAAATCGTATACGCATTAATGAACCCACAATTCCAAGCACTGCGGTAATGAATATTCATTTTTGTCAACACCAGTTTGCACGTGTTAATGTTTTGAAAAGTAGGTGAACGTTTTGATCTGACTTGTATGCCACATCTTAAAAATTAGACAGATAGTCATCAAAACACTAATAAAAATATAAAGGGAATAATATTGTTTATTTTCACTTTGTTAAAGGTGATTTAATACTGAAGTAGTATACATCGCCAGCATTCACCCACTGCACGAGGTGGTTCACCGGTACATCAAAACGTGCCTATCGAGCATGTGCGTTACAGCTGTTTGTGATACCACGTGACAAAACTGCCTGCTTTCATTTGTGGAAAAGTGTACAAACTCCTAGCCCTCTAGCGGCGTCCTGCTTAACCAGTACATGGCAAACACCCTCTAGTGGTGATCTCTTCACATGTATACAACAAAACGCAGCTGAAGCGTTTTTGTTTTGTAAAGCGATGGATTAAATAGTATATATTTGTTTGAAATTATCAACTCAAAATAAATGATATTTGTTGTGCCATCATGAAGTCCATTTCCAAATATTTATACAAGAATGAACTAAGACAAGTTAGGCTTATTATTTCAATGCTTTTAAAACGTAATTATTTGACTTCGAATGTCAAAATTTTAAAAATACTGGGACGATTTGGGTGAGAATCTTACATGTTTTGAACTTGACGATATACCGGTATATCGTGATATTTTTTAAAATATCGTTACCGGTATTGAAATCTGAATATCGTGCAGACCTAGTTCACGGAGGGTAAATTTAGTGATGCTACCCTGCTATGCAGGGTAGCATCATTAAATTCACCCTCTGTGGACCTCATTTTGCAGATGACAGGCTGCTTATTTTCTGGCTTGCATGTTGTGAACAATTTTTTCTGAAATGAGATATTTGATGGTGATTATGTGATAAAAAAGGTTTATATGAAGTGACACAAAAAACTAGTGTAGAACAATTAGCTGGATATTGATCTTTAGTATAGCTTAGAAGGTGTTGGTACTTACCATTGATATTCTTGGGAAGAAGTGTCTTGAACATAGAACCTGATTCACAGGCCTCTACATATATAACCATCTAAAAATACAAAAACTAGAATTCAGGACTTATAGTTCAACAAGAATACGAGAATCAATTCACACAAAGCTTTCCGCAACAAAACCAGCAGGAATCTATGTGGATTCTTGCTGAACCTATGCTAGGATTCATGTGAAAAGAATCGAGACAATTTAACGCTTTATCTAACATAATGGCAGCATATTTATATCCTGACACTTTGTCAATAAAATTGAACAGATGTAGCTGTCACTGGAACCTACTCAATGAGGCAGTTGCAATGACATCCAAATTTGCAAGTTTTATTGGTAAATATTGTTTATTTTTTTTTTAAAATGTCAAATTCAGTTTATGTTTTAAAAATTAACAAGGTGCAATGCCACCGGTATCCCCAACCAAGGGTTTCTGAGTTGGAAAAAAGTGGAAAAAACCTGTTACTTGTGAAGATCCTTTCCCCCATGGTGGTCTATTAGCATTCTAAAGATCCTTTAAATGCAACATCCACTGACTGTAGTATGAAGGTCCAAAGTTGTTATGGATGGATTGATGGGTGGATGGATGGATGGATGGATGGGTGGTTGGATGGATGGACGAACGAACAGATGAATGAACAGATCCCATTTCTATATTCCCCGCAAACTTTGTTTTGACAGGGGATAAAAAGTTGTGTTGGGTAATGGGTTAACATGTGTTATAAGTATACAACAGGGGTTGAACCATTGTAGGCTCATGGAATCCTGGGACACTCATAGCGGGTATGGATTCTCGCAACATTTTTCACAAGAATCCAAATAGATTCTCCCAAATTTAAATGAATAAACAGCTGCGCCATGAGCGCATGATACCGTACGCCCGTTATTAATTACAAGAGGGAACCACACAATATGAGTATACATGTGTACTTGTCAGGTTAGATATACTTGCCACCAAAAAATCATGAAAATTGCTCAAAGTCCAACATGTGGAAAATTGCCTATATTTTGATGAATAAAGTCCCATAACTCTGGAATGACAAATCGGGCAGCGACACAAATTGAAAGGGAGATTCCTTCTATCAACATATACTTGTAACCAAAAAATCATGAAAATTGCTCTAAGCATTTTCAAGTTATTGTTCGACATGTGAAAAATAAAGTCCCATAACTCTGGAATGACTAATCGAACGGCGACACCAACCGAAAGGGAGCTTCCTTCCATCAACACAAACCACCTACCAAAAAATCGTGAAAATCTCTCGAAGCGTTCTCGAGTTATCGTATGACGTGTAAAAAATCAACAATTTTCTAAGTAATAAAGTCCCATAACTATGGAATGACTAATCGAACGGCAACACTAAACGAAAGGGAGCTTCCCTCCATCGATATACACCACCTACCCCAAAATCACGAAAATCTCTCACAGCGTTCTCGAGTTATCGTACGGCATGTAAAAATCAACAATTTTCTAAGTAATAAAGTCCCATAACTCTGGAATGACTAATCGAATGGCGACACTAAACGAAAGGGAGCTTCCCTCCATCGATATACACCACCTACCCAAAAATCATGAAAATCTCTCAAAGCGTTCTTGAGTTATCGTACGACATGTGACCGGATGGACAGACGGACAGCGGTATACCATAATACGACCGTTTTTTCAAAACGGGCACATAAAAATACGCCTGGGAATTACAGTTACAAGACTGTTTTCATCAAGAGTATGTACAGCACAAAAATTCACCCAAATTCACACTGAAAGAGAAACAAAATAACAAACCTAGTTACATCTTTGACTAAATTCATCAGAAATCCGAGTTGTGTGCTATTAATAGAAACACTGAATGCTGATTGCTACACAACAAAATTGAGAAGAAAATATTGAAAATTTATTGCAGAAAGTATGCCATGTTAGTCACATCTGGAAAAGAAAACTTATTTTGTAGAATTTTAGTGTATAGGGAAAGATAAGATTTTTTTTCAGACCGTGTGACATGGGAATGATGATATCGTCTAAACCTATCACCTGGTAATAAAATCATGCAAAAGGCTGGAGTCAAGGTTCAAAGTCAATTCAATTTCAAAATGGAGAAGATTACGCCCCACAAAGTCGATCTTCTGCTTCTCAGGCCATTTTTTGTAAAATTGCATGTGGGCGGACGTTTTGTTTTATTTTATTTTTTATTTTTGTAATTATTTCTTTGCCATCAAAAGTTCATGTTCTTGGTTTCTTTTATGTTTTATGACTCATAGTCTACAGAATAGCATATGTGGTGGTTTATTTTGTCCCTTGAGTGCAAGAAAGCTTTGCAAGCATTGCAAAGCCTTGTTGCACTCAAGGAACAAATTTATCAATTTCATCAACTTTGGTAAAATATCAGACATAAGGCCTAAACAGATTAAAAATATGTTTCTTAGGCCCTCCCACATGTTCCTTTTGGCTGCTGCATGCTCTCTTTTTATAGCCAATGTAAACTTAAATAAAATAAAAATTAAAATGGTTTATGTCTGATATTTTACCCATTTTAAAAAATTGATAAATTTGTCCCTTGAGTGCAAGAAGGCTTTGCAATGCCTTAGCATTGCAAAGCCTTCTTGCTCTCAAGGGACGAAATACACCACCACCCATGCTATTCCGTAGATTATGAGGCCTAAAATATATAGAGAGTAATCAATTTGTTTTGAGCGTTACGGTAAATAATTCATCGAGAGACGGGACGTGAGTAAATCACGAGGGCATAGCCCGAGTGATTTACAAAACAGTCCCGTCTCGAGATGAATTATTTACCGTAACGCTCAAAACAATTGATTCCTCTGTTTATTACATGACATTTGGAATAAAGAGGTCTTTTACAGATATAATCTAATTTAGACACGGAAACATTTCTAAAATTAGCAGGAAGGAAATATGAAATGAAATAGTCCTGTCTCGAGGCGAATTATATACCATAACTTGCCGTAAGAATGGGTCACTCTCTTTATTAAATGACATTTTAGACCAAAATGTCTTTCATTAAAAATAATTCAACACAAAATATTCGCAAATGCAACTCTGAAATACTTCTGAAATTAGCGCGTATGAATACATCACTTTTTGTGTCAAATCTTCGATTGGAAATGGCCCAGTTTTATTTTTGTGACTTTCGTTCGATATTTTACTATTTTATGTGGCATTCCAGTTGCATTTGGGGAATGGCATTCAGCCATAAGATAAAACATTTCTATTTGGATTTTGTCAACTGTGCTAACGAACCTGTTCATAGAGGAAAGAAAGGATTTTTAAAAATATTCAGAAGGAAAATTCATTTTAATTAACTGATGTGGAACTGGAAAACAAAACAGTGGGCATGGCTTATATACGTCAGTCGTTCCAAAGTTACTATTGAAGTGACATAATTCACTCGTGACATTACCACTTTTTAATCAACATTAAATTCAATGCAAAACGAACTGAGGAATGTAATAAAAAACAGTAACATGAACTTTTGATGACAAAGAAATAATTACAGAAATAAAAAATAAAATAAAAAACCGCTCGCTCGCATGCAATTTTAAAAATAATGGCCTGAGAAACAGAAGATCTGCTTTGTGTGGCCTAAACTATTTTATTTTTATTTTTTAATTCTGCATTGGTTATAAAAAGAGAGCTTGCAGCAACCAAAAGAACCATGTGGGATGGCCTGAAAAAAAGATTTTTTACTTTTTTAGGCCTAATGCTATGAAATAATAAAATTTTGCCTGAAAAACATAGTTTGTCGCCCTGCAGTGGAACGATTTCAAAGAGCTTGGTCCAATGAGAAGTAATAAGCTATGTTTTTTATTTAAAATAATAAAATATCTGGCAGCTATATTTTCCGTCCCCGTGAAAACTGTCTGGCATGGAATGACACTGGCTATTGAAAGTGTTATTAAACCCCATAATAAATAAACAGAAAAAGACTATTATCTGCAGTTAAGCTTCTAATACTATTTAGCAGCAATAAATACTTCATTGGCAATATGCCAGTTTTTTAACCGGTAGAGTGCTGGAAGCCCATATTTGGGCTTTATTCTAAAGTGCGGGTACTGCATTATATATTTATTTATTTATTGATGATTAAGGTCACATACTTTTGCACAATGGCTAATCATAACCACAACATGGAGATAAAGTCAAGGTCAGTCAATCGTTTTTACCCCATGATGCCTATTCTAGAGGACTCGAACCCCAAACATTAGTGACTGGGTCCTATTTTACCAGTGAAAAAGAGCTTGTTTACCACAGAAAACAAGCACTGCCTCACTTCCAAGCCAGAAAATAAGCAGACTGTCATCTGCAAAATGAGGTCACCAGAGGGTGAATTTAGTGATGCTATCCTGCACAGCAGGGTAGCATCACTAAATTTACCCTCTGTGAACCTCAATCTGAATCAGGGTCTCAAAACTAAACAGAAAGAGGTACCCAGAGGATGAATTGGCCTACTGTATGGGATAGCATGATCAAATTCACCCTCTGGGGACCTCATTCTGCAATTGTCAGACTGCTTATTTTCTGGCCTGTTCACTTCCTGGGGTTCCTGTGGGGGATGGGTACTGCAACTTAGTCTTCAAATTCAGGGGCTGTGTTTTATATCATCTCTGAAGAGATATTATTACGTCTAATAAGATTTGTCTTCTTACAAGTTATTAGAGAGAACCCTCAGGCACGCTCCCATAAATTGTAACAAGGTAAAAACATATGAACAAATTTTGGTGGCCAAAAATAATTTAGCACTCTACCAGTTAAACTCCAACGGTATTGCTAAGAATTGGATTTGGTATGCCTATAGCTGATATATCATAACACCACCCCCATACTGGTATAGTTCTGTCCAAAAAAACTGAATGGGTTAAATTCCTAAATGCATTATAGGAAAAAGTTGATGCTTAGTGCTGGGCAGTTTCCCAATTAATTGGGTATGGCCGGTTATGAAAAAATATTGTTAGTAATAACATCAGAAATAACCTCCTCCCCCCCCCCCCCCCCCCCCCCCCCCCCCACTGAAATATCGCCACATACTGATGTAGATAAATCATTCTTGATGGCCCTTCTGGTTTGCCTTCATGCAACACTTTTCAGAGAACAAAATTTCTATCCATTCAAAAGGTATTTGGAAAAGCTAGAGTTAACATTAATGATAACTAGGGACGGTTATCTAGGCTCAATTAACACAATAACTGGGCTGCTTTTGTTTTTGCTCATGGCTGGGACGAATGTTTCCCCACAAATTGAATTCACTTGCCTTCAACTCAAGGTATTATGCAATGCTGAAAAATGTTTAAGCAGGTCATCTGTAGTATGATTTCATGATGCAAACAATGCCAAACATCAAAACCCAATGTGAAAATAAAAGGCCGCTCGACCACACATCTCCTCCATCACCCCCCCACCCCCCACCCCCCCCAAAACAAAAAACAAAAAACAAAAAAATTTTTAAAGAGTTTTCCAAGTCAAAATGGGGCATAACTTTGGTTTGGCCAACTGTAACTAAAGTTATCAATGGGAAACCAAAGTGGGACGGACATACAGATGGACGCATGGACACTGACTATTTTATAATAGTCCCTGAAATTTTTGGGGGGGGAACAGTAAAATAGAGAAAAAACTAAAATACAGTTCTTTTAATTTCAATGGCAGATTATTATTACACACCGTGTATGTCGCATGGTTGTCACAGAAAAGTTTTCAGAATGTCAATGTTCATTGTGCCAACTCGTCAGCTCCCTTGATGTGTATCTCCAATATTGATTGTATTTCAGTAAGCATTGGGAAGACACAACAGGGAGGTAACTTATATACTTTTTTATATTTATTGGGGTTTAACAACACTTTTAACAGCCAGGATCACATTCTATTGGACAGGAGGAGAAAGCTGAAGTACCTGCTGAGAACCACTGGGCAGCAGACAGCAACTGACTCCTCAACATACCAACTCTGAACAAGGTTAGCATTAGTTAAAATCTTTTAGCAAATGCACCATCGACTTGCAATACACCTTAGCACACAGTGCCAGTGTGACCCCCTGCAGGCAATCTGGATTAAGTGTCTTGCCCATGGACACAATGCAGTTACCCCTGGGGGGATGGAACCGTGGAGCTTTTGGTTTGAAGTTCAAAGCTGTAACCACAAAACCACCACACACTCTGGGAGGTAACTAACAAAGTTGAAAAATGAACATATTTCAATACACTTGGGCCTCTGATTATCCTGTGCCTATCAACCTGCAGCCCACGCTGGAGCACAAGTTCACAACACACATTTTGAGTCAAAAGTTATTTTTAAATACAGACACGAAAAGTATGTGCTTAGTATTTTCTGTCCAATACAGCTGAGTCTATTGAATCCAATACACTATTTTCCAGAATAAACACAACCTTCACAAGAGAGCAAAATTGTGATTATATCATTAATCACAATCTTATTTCCCCAAAGCCGTGACTATTATTTTGACTAATATTGCTTGAAGTTTTGGTATTTTGACATCAGTGTGTAGAGAGTTAAACTCTTTTTTAAATTAGAGCTGAAATGGTTAAGGGGCTTTCTTGATTGATTAATCATGAGAATTAACCTTGGTTAACTGATCATTTGTCCTAATAGATATCTGAATAATTGCTAAAACAGTTGATGATTTACAGCATGAACCCTTTACCCAAAGTAACAAACCAAACCGACTAGGCCTATATACAAAAATCTCCATTCAAGTTTATATGTTTTCAATTTTTGTCTCAAAACATAGCTAATGACCCCTCATTGGAACAAGCACACCAGTCGGCCATCTTGAATCTGATCTGGAAAAAAAATATGTCACACACTTCCCCTCATCATGTTGATCATTTTTGTGTAGTTTCATGAAAATGCAACTAAACTGTGGAAGTAGTTTGATCCACAAGTTTACATGTGCAACGGACTGACGATGATGATGACAACGACGACAGACAAGTTGACTTCTATATATCCCTAAACTTCATTTTGTGTGGGTATAAAAACTTGAAACAAACTATTAATTGAAAACAGAATATCTTTTTATTTTTGAAATTTGGTAAAAAACCTAGTGAGTGTCTTCAGATGAGTCTGAATGCCTTTTGAGAATAGTACAGGCTGGTTTTGGCCATTACATTGGATAAAGACTTGATATAAATCAGAGTTACACTAAGGTTGTACAGTACACAGGGTTTGTTACTCAGTTGATAATGAATATTTTTTACAACCAGAAAGTGTGACTGGTTATAATAAACTGGTAACTGCCACATTACACACTGCAAGAAAATATACTCGAAGTCTGTGAAAATACACAGGGCAAGTTGGTTACATGTTATATATGGGGTAGGATTCAGAAAACTAATGGAAATAAGAATACTGCATTATGAATTTTTTTTAAATTAAATTCCAAAAATGAAAACATGTTATTTTCAATTAACTGGTTGAATGCTAAATTACATTTCGATGGTCATTTGTAACATGAGTATTTTTTTTCATAGAAGGTATGACACTGCCAGCAAATGGAGCCTTAATTTAGCAAGATACCCCATGTAAATAATTGTTTTGTTGCAATTTATTGGAGAGTGCACTCTCCAATAAATTGTAACAAAAGAATTTTACATTAATATTTTTCTTCTGCTGAGCCAACAACAGACTAGCGTAAACATTGCAAAGACACTACAGTGGCTTTCAGCACTTTTCAATGGAGACTTGATAGTGGTTGCTAGCACTCAACCAGTTAATAGCTTGTTTTAAGTAGGGAGAAGGTATGTGATGGGATGTACCACTCCCACTGGGATCAGGCCTTTAAATTCTTCCCAACTAACGACGGTAATGCTGTGCCCAAATAGATAATTGCACCCAAATTATGTTTTGCAGTGTTTCGGCAATATATAGTTTGGCCAGGTTTCCCTGATGCTTGCAATATAACTTAGAGCCTACCTTCGAAATCAAACAATGCAATAGATAAATATTTGTTTCTAAAACCCATAGAGTGTGCCATAGAAAAGCAATCGGTACTGAGTGTCGTACACAACACCGTCGACCTCGATTGCTTTTCTGTGATGAATTCCATATGATCATGCACTCAAAGTTCGAGATCTACTATATTCTTGTTTGTGGCATTTCTCAGTAAGCGCCATGTGTAATTTACATTCAAATAGATCTTTGGCTCGACACTGGGAAACTAAGAAGCCTTCTCGAGTTAGTCGAGTAAACTTTCATCAAAGGGTGCGTGGAGGGAACCAGTGATAATGGCAAAGTCCTATATCAAGGGGTTGTAAACTAGCATTTTAAGACGGGGGACCTAAAACATACGCCAAGATGAAGAAAATACTGGTGTTTTTTCTCCAACCATACAGATCGCATCCATATTTACCATTGTACCCAAATTAGACTGATCTAAAGGTCTGACTGGGATCCACTGAGCTTCCTCTGGAGAATTTTTTTAAATGTGTACCACAAATGGTACTGTATGGAGGCATTTTGAGGTATAATAGAATCTCAAATTACAGTAAATGTGGCATGTTATCTGTAACTAAATTACCTGCAGCTCCATGCTGAATTTAGAAATGGGGATGACAGGGATGATTCCAGGCCACCTCACTCATGGCTATGCCTTTGGTGCCACATGATAGCACATCACTAGCATACTATAAACAGTTAAGAAAAAAATCTATGGCATTCTGTGCTGTTGACAGGACACCATTGATATGAAGACACTTACTTGAGCAAATTTCTGTTCATCATACATATTTTGCAATGCTTTGTTCAACTCTGTGGCTGTCAACTGTCAAATTAAAAAAGAAAAATGTTTTTAGAAATATATTGTGAGTCTTGTCCTACTAGTCAATACAGTTCTGCAGAAAGAGAGAGTAGTAAAACAAGATGCAACGCCACTGGTATCTGCCACCAAGAAATGGTTTATTAACCAGAAACCATAAAAATTGAAATGTTCTAAGTCATAAAAGGCCCATAACTCTAGAAAAAATGATTGGACAAAACTGTTACTTGTGAATATCCTTTCCCCCATGATAGTCCAACAGAAAACCAAAGATCATTCAAATGCAACAGGCACTGTCCGAGATACAGAGGTCTAAAGTTGTGATGGATGGACAGACAAATGGACAGACTCTATTGCTAGCCTGCTCGCAAACTTCATCTTGGCAGGGGATAATAATCATTAAAGCACGGCCCCTAAAATTCTGTAGTTTGTGTGCAAGAATCCAGATGAAGATTGTTCCAGGATACCATCCATCGATGGCGCATTCCACAAAGTCTACTCTACACCATTATCACAATAATTGCAAAATACAAAAAGAAATAAGGCCTAAAAAAATAAAAAATCTGTTTCTCAGGCCCTCCCGCATGGTCCTTTTGGCTGCCGCATGCTCTCTTTTTATAACCAATTTAAATATAAAAAAAATAAAAATTAAATGGTTTATGTCTGATATTATACCCAAGTTAAAAAAAATTTATGAATTTGTCCCTTGAGTGCAAGAAGGCTTTGCAATGCTTTAGCATTGCAAAGCCTTCTTGCACTCAAGGGATGAAATACCACCCATGCTATTCTGTAGATTATGAGGCCTAAAACTTGAACCAAGAACATGAACTTTTAATGGCAAAGAAGTAATTACTGAAATAAAAAATAAAATAAAAAAACGCTCGACCGCATGCAATTTCACAAATAATGGCCTGAGAAACAGAAGATCTACTTTGTGTGGCGTAAACTACTTTTTTTCATTTCAAAGTGAATTAATCAAATGGCTTGAATTATGGACAGATGATTGTCCTTTTTGCCAAACAAAATACATGAATTGATTCTCAGGGAGGAAGGGGATAGGGAGGGGTGGGGAGGGGTAGTGAAGGAGGTTTTGGGGAGGGAGGTTTTTTATTTTTATTTTACTGAAGAGCATGGATTGTGAGGCTTTCTGCAGTTTCAGCGAGGGATTGCCCAAGAATCAAAACCCTTGGTTTTTTGCCTTTGATATAAAAAAGAGAACTGTAAAGAATGTTGACCGTATCAGATAAAATCTTTATCATTCGCTCAATAACACAATAGGCTTCAACCTTGATTAAGAGACCACTTGTGTTAAGAGAGCGCTTTGGCTTCTCTAGTGGGAGGTTGCTAAACTACAGTTAAAACTAGAAGTCCTGTCATGAAATGCGCACAAATAGCACGTTGATATGCGCGTTAATATACGCGTTATGGCCCAAGTAAAGCTATCAAATTATGTACATATGGCCTGTGCACAAGCAATGTTTCAGCCAATGGACCTCCGGGTAACCCGGAGGTCCATTGGCAGAAACATTGCATGTGTTTGCTATGAGTAACCAAGAGAACCTGTCGTGCTTTGGATGCCATTCGATATGGCAATTGCGTGCAATTCCAATGCGCAATTAAGCCTAGATAAGCGCACTATTCATGACAGGACTTCTAGTTTTAACTGTAGGTTTCACTGTACATGTTACAATGGGATGTACTGCAATTTTCAAGAATCTTTCAGAGTGTTTCATTTCTGTTAAAACATGCATGGTTAGTAAAAAATAGTGCACCAAAAATAAGCAAGATGTGATGCTAGAGGAGCAAAAATTGTTATGGATATTCAAGGGGAGCACTGGCGAAGCGAGACTAGTTCTCGTTAGATCACCAAAGTTAAGCAACGTCGAGCCCGGTTAATCCTTGGATGGGTGACCATTCGGCAATTGATTGGGGTGTTTCCCGTAGTAGTGGCTGGCGTGCGATCGGCGAAGTTGAGTGTGTGATTCTGCGACGCTGCATCACGTGCCAGCTGTGGACATTGGGAATGTTCACCAGTACTATGCAATCCCCACCGTACCTAGGTGTAAAATAGGGACCTGTTGAGATGCTTGCCTTGTGTGCCCATCTGTGGAGCACTGGCAGTATGCTCCGTTGAGTTGAGCTGAGAATGTCATAGAATGAACAAAGGGTGTGAACACCTGTGATACAGGGTAATAATGTAAGTCAGAGAGCACTGCAGTGGATTCTAGACGTTAACATTGCATTAACTCTCTGCACTCTTACATCAAAATGGCAAAGTTTTCAGCAGAAAATATTTCCCATAATGCTGTTCGATATTCAACCAAATATATCTTGTTTGACAGAGCTCAGTGAGCTCTGTCAAACAAGATATAATTGGTTAAATTCATGGTTAAACAAGAGAAAAACAGAGTGATTGGAGAAAATTATGTTGCACTACCAGAGTGTTAGGGGTTAAAGATAAGTGAATTTAGAAAGTGTATGTTATTTTCTTTATATTTATATTTTAACCATTTATTAAACACAACGCCACTGCGCCCCCCGGTTGAGGGTTAAAATTAATTTATAATTTTAATTATTGTTTTTTGGAATTTTAAAAAACAAGAGGGCCAAGGAGGCTCAAGCATTCACCTGATAAAACTATTTAAAGAAAGGTTTAAGGTCACCATTAGCATCTACATTTTAATGTAGTCAATCTAATTTAGTGAGGGAAGTCAGGGTTGGGGCAGAATGGCCTGTTGGGTGATTTCCTTTTTAAGTAAAATGACTTAAACCCCATGAAAACAAAGAGAAAAAATTCACCCAGTTGATCCCCTTCAACTCAGAGGGCCTCTTAAGAGTGTCTATTACAATCTATAATGCAGCCTGGCATTCCACTAACCCAGTCTTGTTTGACAGAGCTCAATGAGCTCTGTCAAACAAGAATGAATAAGTTCATTCCCAGGTGCATTTCGAGGAAAATGTCCAGTTTGTAATTTTGGATGGTAAATGTTAAAAAATTTATAGTAATTTCTATATTTTTTATACTTACCAATGACCCAGACATAGCTGGTGCTAACTCTTAAAATATAGGGCCAAACACAAATTTTGCCCCTCAATCCCCAAAATTTGCATCTAAAACCAAAGAAAACATGTCCTGAGTGGCCCTCCACACTTCACCTCTACTGCGCATGCGCAGTGTCAAGGACGTTCCGAAATTGGCGCCATTAATCATTCTAATAACCAGTGCCTGGTAAGCGCTATGTACTCAGCGGGGAGGTAAGAGTTCCCAACTCCTGGGAGGGCCATCCCCGTCTGGGTCATTGGTAAGTATAAAAAATATAGAAATTACTATAAATTTTTTAACATTTTTATACTGTACCAATCACCCAGACATAGCTAAATAGTAAAAAGGCTGGAGGGCCAAGGACATAGAGCAAGATGGAAAACGCTCAATAATATAAAATAGAGTCATCCCCTCTAGGGAAAAAGAAGCAATAGGCCTTACATGTATCTTTCTTATTTATGATAAATTAGAAAGATACAACACCTTCCAAAATTGAGCATCATACATCCATATACTCTATTAATATCCAATATAATCCTTATACTAATAATTTTTAAAGTAAGCCAATAAATAAAGTAAGTCTAGAGAAAAGAGACTCTTATACTCCTTAAAAGTGTCTGAGGATTGCATAATCATGTCCGTTGACACATGCAATATTCAAAAGCTATACTTTAAAAACTAAGACTTGAATGAATTTTTAAAACATAAACTTCTCACTAAACAACCATCCCAATAACAGCTCAGAATTACTAACTCCGGAGGAGGTATCCCCTTGTTTTCATAGTAAAACAGGTGACCCAAGGGAACACCCTCCCCCCCCCCCTTTTTCTTGCCCTGGGTCAAATAGCCCAGAGCGAAGAGGGCAGCAGAACGGAGTCACTGCCAAAACAGACAGCCTACCTAGCTATAGTAGCAACTGTTAAGTGAATGACATTCTGAGCAGTAGATAATAGACCTAACAATAGAGGCCTCCAGAAATGGACTCGATATTTCTGAGATAAAAATTCATGAATGTGGATGGCTGAGCGCAATGAGCAGCCTTCAAAAATCTATAATAGCGACACTATTAATGTAAGCCCAAGATGTAGAAGAACTCTTACTTCATGAGCCGAAATCTTAAGCACAACTGCTGAGTCAATGATATACCATAAGCAGTACCAATAGTTAATAGAATCTATTGTCAATAGAATGGAGCGTAACGTCCTTCTATTAGGCATCAAAGACAGAAGAAGCTTACGCCCGTAGTAATAAACAGATATCTGTTTATAAATACATAAACTCTAACCGGAGAGAGTAAAGTCCTATGCCCGTACGAAGACGGAAGGACCTTAATAACAATATGTTCCGGATATTAGGAGCCTAACTCTTATGCAAAAATCCAACCTAAATAGTAAAGGAAGTAGTGATTCCGAAACTACGAAAGTGAAAATCATCCATCGATAGTGCATGAAACTCACTGACTCTTCAGTAAAAGAGAAGCCAACAGAATTACTGGCTAAAAGGTCAGAATTTGAAAACTACTGTTTCCAGAGGCTCAAATGATTACTTAGCTAAATAAGAACCAAAGTTAAATTCCATATAGGAATTTAATCTAAAGATTCTAAGTCTATTTATCAAAAAGTTACTAACTGACTTAGATAAAGAGACATAAGACTCAATTGTAAACTATCCTAGAGTGCATAGGTATGAGGTAACATAAACCTATAACCTTAATAATAACAGGCTGCAGTAGATCCTGTCAAACAAGTATGCTAAAAAGTTGCAATGAGTAGTATGGAGGGATCAACAATATGAACATAATGATCCCTACACCAACGACGGAAGAGCCTCCACTTTAGCCGCATAGAATAGCGAAGAAGAGGATCTCCTATAGTAAGAAATCGTGTCCAAAGCTCGTCCAGTACAATGCTTACAATGCAATACGGACCACACAACGGAATACGTGAAGGTTGCGACCTTGCGGGTTGTGATAAAGATGACACGATTTACCCAGCGAAAAAAGATCCTCTCATTGAGGAAGATTTCATGTTAAGTCCCACAGAAGACAACAGAGTAAATTACCCATGGTCTCTGTGAAGATAGAGATGCTATCAACAGAAATGTATTGTGGTTGTTTATCTTAGCAATACCTGCTGAAACAACAGCGCCGGAGGATACGCGTATCCTATCATTCCGTCCTATAGATCAATAGAGCGTTAAGAACATTAGCTCAGAGATCCGGACAAGCCAACACATACGTCTGCAATTGAATAGCAAGCTGTGTCGTAAATAAATCATCATTGGGCGCTCCCATAGATAGCAAATCTGATTGAATACTTGTTTGTTGAGAGTCCATTCTGACAGCAACAAGCGACCCCTAAGTGAACGGGAGTCCGGTAAAACAATCAGACGACCCAGAATATGACGGACCGAAACAAAACTTGGTGTACTATAACCAACAGACAGATTCTTTCCATTAAATTGAATAACGGAAACGAATGAGTGCCTCCCTGGTTCCGGAGATATGCCACTACTGTCGAATTAACGGACAGGATTTGGGCATGCGTTTCTGAATAATGTTGATGCAATGACATAAAGCAAGCCTAAAAAACATTATTCCGCGGAAGATAATTGGTTGCTAAGAGACTGCGGAACCCAAAGACCCTGGCACTTCGAATCCGTTGGGATCAATATTATATCCCAATCTGTTTGACTGGCAACCGTCATAACTGCAACACTCGGGTCCGGCAACTGCAGTGGCACTCTCTGAGTCAACCACCGAATGTTTGCCCCAGTCTGAATCTCTTGTAACACTAGATAGACAAGAGAACGTGTAAATCGAGCAATTCATGGATTGCTGAAAAGTTGCCGTCGAAGAGAAGCTTCTCCGAGAACGAAGCGACTCTGAGAGAGTTCTTAACCTTACTATCCACGCGCGTGGATGTAGCTAGGGCTGCGTCACGTCTAACCAACTCCAATCAGCCACTGAAGGGCGGAGTTATACGTGAACCAACTACTGCCCTCAAAAGAAATCAGATTGAGAATAAAATCCTGTAAATCTTTTCTTGAAGGCGTAATGATAACGCCTCAGTAAGGTGGATTACGTATGATAAAGTGTCTAAGTTAAGTCTACTAGACATCATTGTCGTTTCCAACATTGAGGTTGGAAAAGACATAGACGGCGAAAAAGAATATTTCCAGTCTTTAACCACACCGTCTAGACGCATATGAACTCTCGGTATGCCCTGCTCTGCCAAAATAAACTATTCGTATAAATGATAAAATGGCAGAAATGAGCAACGCGGACAAGAAACTAAACTATCATGCTTGTTAGCAGGCTTGTATGCATATATAGCGTCGAAAAATAAAACACATGTTGTAATGAAATTATTGGACTGCATCGGTAAGTCAGGGACAATGTCCCTGAATCGATCCAAAATTCCGAGTCCAATGACGCTATAAGTCTCTTATCCAACATCGCAGCAATGTAGTCTGAAATAACAATCACTGGAAGATAATGCCAGAAGATATAAATGGCAGCTTCCGATAATACGAAAGGGAAAACTCGAAATCTTTCGAATCCCTTTCGCCATCCTGTTGGACCCTATAAAGCGTTCGGTAGTCCGTACCTGATGCAACCGCGGACCGCACCGACCCAGCGCCGTCAGATAATTCGTGATTCGACCAAGAAATTGTCGATTGCTGGGATGCTGCGAAACAACTGTGCTAACTCGGATAGCACGTCCGTCACTGAGGCCTAAGGAGAAGCGGTCCTACAATGCATTGCCGCTGGAAGCTCCCTGATCGTTACCCCGTGCATACTACCAATATGCGAGCGAACGGAGTGTATAGGCCTCGTGTCCCTTGGCTACCGGATGGCGCGACCTATTCGCCGTGGAATCACTGAATGACGAAACTGATCGGATACTCGAGGTCACGTAGCCAATGTGCAGTCGTGTGCCCTGCTGTGAGGATGAGGAAGCATTATGGACAGTCTCTCGGACTGTCAATATAACGGAGCGTCCCGACCGACAGACGTATGCTCCGAATGAAAAATATCTGAACCACAACATGCGGTCCCCTATGTTGTTGGACGAGAGAGGGACCTCTCTCGCTCACAGCCCGGACGGACCTGGACAAGCCAGGAACCGGACTAACAGGCTTCCTCCGATCTGTCCTCAATCTGCCGTCACTGGGTGAGTACTAAAGTAATTAAAGTGCTCGCATCACCCAAATCTCCTTCCTAGACCGCAACGGACGAACCCGGCAGCCGAACCATTCGATGAATGCACGCTGCACCGGGTGAGCTAGCGAATGTCACTCCGTTGATCCTACAAGGGATCTCTTAGGCGATAGACATATTCCATGAGCACTTATTGCCGCTAGCTCTTCATTAACTATGACGACAGAGGCACACTTTTGAAAGACATCTCCGTAACTTTGCGAACAAGAAACCAGAAATGCTTGGTTATAGCAAGCATATAATAATAATATATATAGCGTCGTTCAATAATTCGAAAGTTTGTGTGACATTATTGGACTATGTCGGAACTGAGGGACGATGTCCCTGAACCGAACCAAAAATTTCTAAGTCCACCGACGCTATCAGTTTCTTATCCGGCATCGCAGCATTCTGGTCCGACGAAAGAAGCTGTAGAAGACCAAGTCAGATGACATACACAACAGCATATGTTGTTCCGAAAGGGAAAGCTTGAAATCCTCCAAATCCCTTTCGGTATCCCGTCGGACCGGATGAAATTTTCGGACGTCCGTACCCGCTTCCGCGGAGCGTCCCGACCCAGCATCGTCGGATAAAAAATATGCGACAGATTCAGTTGATGCTGGGATGCTGTGATAAACTGTGCTATTTAGGAAAGCACGTCTGTTCCCGAGGCCTGTGCAGTAGCGGTCTTACGATGCATTGCCGCCGGAAGCTCCATGTACGTTGACTCCCGCACACTTCCCATGCGAACGTCCGGAGTCTGCAGGTCTCGTATCCCTGGCTACCGGATGGAGTGACCTGGTCGCCGATGATTCTCTGACTGGCGAAGCTGACTGGATATCGGAGGTCACGTAGCCAAGAGCGGTCGTGTGCGCTACTATGAGAATGAGGAAGCCTTATTGACAGTCTACTCCGGACTGACTCTATGTCGGAGCGTCCCGAGCCACGGACGTATGCTTCGAATGCGAAACATTTTGTACCACAACATCTGGGGCCAGATGTTGTTGTACGAGAGAGGGGCCTCTCTCGCTCGCCGTCCGGATGGACCAGAACGAGCTATGAACCGGACTAAAAGGCTTCCTCCGTTCTCCCTCTGATCCGCCGTCACTGGGTGTGCATTGGTTGATTTATAGTGCTCGCATCACCCCAAAATTCCTTCTAGACCGCAACGGACGAACCCGGCTGCCGAACCATTCGGTGAATGGACGCTACACCGGGCGAGCTAGCGGACGTCAAAGGCCGTCGAACCTACTAGGGTCCTCTTAGGCAATTGGCGTATTTACATGAGCACTTTTCCGCTAGCCCTTCAATAATTGTGACGACGGAGGCACACTGTTGGAAGACTTCACAGATACATCACCCTAATCTTGATCGTCTGAAATAGAAATTGATAAAGTAGACTGACCCTGCGGGGAAAGGACCGGAGTGTCCAATTCCCCCCTAACATACCATGACATACGCTTCCCATATTGTCATCGAAATCATACGATACAGAACAGGAGTTAATGCGAGTACACTGACCACATATAGAATGATTATAAAAGTCAGAGGAAGACTTCCTCTTATTACAATAGATCAATATCCTTTCAATGTGAAAAGAAAACAAGTCCTGGTACTCGCACTAACCCCTGGCAATCAAAACACATAGTAATAATAATATGATCCATTAATATAGAAAAAATAATTGAAATCAAATTTTGAAAAAATATTTTTTCAGAACAGCCCAAGTTTCTGAAAAGTAACGTTGAGGCCCAATGGATCCCAAGCCTAAGTGTGGACAAAAATTTTAAAAATATTTTAAACAATTTATTCAACACTTACGAACAATAATAATGTATCTAGTTATGATTAAAATAACATCAAGATATTATTTTCCAGAAATCCCCCCCTCACACAGAGGGCTGTTGTAAATGTAAACAATGAATGTAAAAACACTAAAATAAGACTCCAGGCACCCAGGCCCGGAATCAGTTACCAAAAATACACTATCTGATGCAAAACAGAGACTTCCAGGGAAGAAACTGCAGAACATCAGATGGAAGATGCAGAACACAACGCCTAACCACCCGTAGGTGAAGACGTAAACAAGGGGAAAAGAACAGAATTCATTCTGTTATTAAGCTAAAACTCCCAAGAAAATTTAGTAATAATAATTACAAAAACTATGCCAAAAGCATGGGAGAATAGCAAGGGGGAACTTAAAGGACAGGGAGAGAGGAAAACACTGAAAAATCAGTGTAACTAAATAATCAGAATGACAACAAAATGGCTGCTGCCTCGAAAATAGGTAACTTAACATAATTTCATTAAAAAATTTTAAGTTACAGCCCTGATAATATTCTGTCACACATTTTTCCTCTCCTCCTTCTCTATCCTCCTTAGAATCACCATTTCACTAATATTTATGTGTCTGGCATCATTTAAACTGAGATTTACAAGCACAAAGATCAGTCAGATGTTAACTGATGAAGGGCCAAACTTAGAATGATTAATGGCGCCAATTTCGGAACGTCCTTGACACTGCGCATGCGCAGTAGAGGTGAAGTGTGGAGGGCCACTCAGGACATGTTTTCTTTGGTTTTAGATGCAAATTTTGGGGATTGGGGGGCAAAATTTGTGTTTGGCCCTATATTTTAAGAGTTAGCACCAGCTATGTCTGGGTCATTGGTACAGTATAAATATATATTTTATACCATGATAGCGATGCGTATCAACATTACCCGATTCAATAAAGACAAACAAATGTTGTTGATGACCATGCAATTAAGAACGCATCGGATTGGTCATTTGACTGTTATGATGTGAATGAAATGGTTCAACACAAAACTGTGTCAAGTTTTGACACAAAACAGTGTAAACAGACCAACGAATGTGATATTTTTCTTCAAATAGATTAGATTTATCCACTTAATTCAAGTTTAACCCTTTACCAAACATAATGGCCAAAACCGGCCAGCGCTATTCACAAAAATCGCTAATTTATTTTCATTTTTTGTCTCAAAAACATAGGTTATGACCCCTCTTTGGAACGAGCTTGTTGAGTCACAACCTATGTTTTTGAGACAAAAAATGAAAAAAAATAGTTATTCAAGAAGTTTGTTTGCAAGTGTTGTCTGCTTTTCATGTTAGGTAAAGGGTTAATCATGTTATAAATACAGAACACAACCCGGGTAGAGTATGGGAGACCGGAATCAATGATTCTTATTTGTGTTTTTTCTGCATTTCGGGTGCTTATGAAATACAGGACACTCTGACTTGGATCGTTGATTACAGTCCCCAAACTCAACCCTCGTTGCTTTCTATCTTGTTATCCCAAACTTTTATCTAAAGCTCTGGATAATAAAAAGATCAGAAAATAATCTTACCTCACCATCTGGAAAAGCAACCAAGCCAGGAGCACCATGGTCAACAAAGTTCACAAATATGTGATCATTTGGTCCACTGAAATTACATTGAACAAGAGAACTGACTACCTATGGAAACTTTCATCTTCTGTTCTTGTGGAAAGAATTGTGTAGATGAAAAAAGATTTACCTAGTACAGCTCGAGTGCTCGATTATATTTTGTAGTCTCAAAGTATTCATTAATAATTATTTTGATATGTTCACTGATCACTACACAACTGACTGCTGGAACGCTCATAGATCACAGGCCTGGCATTCTTCAGGAGTGCAGGAGTGCGGCATGCCAACTGCACACCTAGAAATAATTGAGGAGGGCAATTTTTTGCACCCCTTGATTTTCTGGAAAGCCAGACCTGTTTGGGACTGCCTTTAAAATCTATTATCATTTCGTCCCCTGAGTTCCAATGTGTTCTCTGTGCCTACTGGCACAGAGAACACATTGGAACTTAGGGGACGATATGTCAATGTTGGTTTGATCCGCAATAATTCATGACCCATTCTGTGTCGCATTTCAATAAATTTTGAGTGTAGAAGACAGTCACATAAGAATTTTTCCACTATGTAGCTGAATGTAGTACAATTTTTCAGTCAGAATTTTAATACCTTGAAGTGAATATAACCAAAATAGCATACAAGTTTTTGCATTGAAAATCTCAGGTGCAATTGCACTCCCAACTGTTTTGCACTCCTTGATTTTGTAGATTGCCAGGCCTGAGATCACATACCCAAATGTGTCTCACTGACAGTGTTCAACCAATGATTGGATTCGGCCTATTGTGGGCAATCGCATGACAACAGCAACGGCTCCTGGAACATTCGGTTCAACTGATTGTTGCCATGCATTTTTTGTGATGATTCATTAACCACATTTTATTATCTTCTGCAACTGTTCAATTGTTAATGTAAAATGATGTCAATGATACCATTCAATAAAGTTGAGTACTACAATGTGTATTTTTAATTTCTCCAGATGCCCCTTTACGAGATATTCAAGTTAAATGACATGTAAAGCGTACAACTGAGCATACTTGTGGCAAATGCAACTTCATACTGGAAAAAGTGAAGGTCGCACTCCATTGACTCAGGTCGCAGTAAAATGACCATTCGCATACACTTGGGCAGTACATGTAGCTCTGAGAGCCACGTGTACCGCCCAAGTGTGCGCATCTGGTCATTTTACAGCTACCTGTGTCAACAATGTTTGACACTCTGAAATATGTTCAATTTAATGTAGTTCTTTCAAGCCTCGACTCGTCTGGTAGTACACAGTATTGCAATCAGAATCAGCATCATAATCGGCCGAGTGTGAGCTCAAATAACTGGTAATCAGTCAGTGGCTATGTTTAGTAATCAGTTGAACACTACTCACTGACAACCAGTGCAGGGATTGGGAAGAGGGGAGGCGAGCAACTGTTGTTATAAATAAACAATTTTTGTTCAAGAACAACAAAATTTCTCTCTAAGAATTTCACATTTCCAGCACCTCCAAATCACTGATTGCTTTTTTAAACAATTAATACTTTGATGTCTGAAAAATGTATATATTTTAGTGATGAAATGATTATCAAAACTTGCTATCATCCGATTACCAGTTACTGGGTATTTCTCTGCTGATTATGCTGATTCCGATGGTTGAAGTAGGACACTGAAGAAAATCTGTTGGTGCCTGTTACAATACAGAATTTCATTGATAAATCATCAATTATGAAAGCTTAATACGACATAAGTTCTCAGAGTATGCATATTTAGTGCTGGGCAATATTAGCCAAAATAATATTTGCATTTTGGTTGGAGTGTGGGGAAAAGAACGTTATTAACAATACAATCACACGATATTGTTCTCATGAAGATTGTGTTTTATTCTGGAAAACAGTGTTAATACGGTTTTGTGTAAGGATACAATACACTTGGCTGTAGTAACCAGCAATATGCTGAGCACACATACTTTGTGTCTTAAATGAATAATATTTTTGATGTTAACGTGTGTTGTGAAGTCGTATGACACATGGTTTACACGTATATGTCCGTATGTATTATTCAATGTTCTTTTTTTCAACCTGTTGCCTCCCCTGATGTGTTTCTCTAATATTTACATGAACTCCACAATCTTCGGGAAATGGTGGTGATTTCATACCGATTGCAGTTGGTAAATTCCGTAATATCTCTGCTCCGCAAATCCCGAAGTTTTCTGCTATGCACTACATGTTTTTAATGGGGAAACTTTATTGAAATGGCCAGATATCAAAAGGATTTTTAATAGTCAGTGTTAAATATAGAATAACCAGAAACTGCTGGTTATCACAGTCGGCCGATGTCCCATAACCGGCTGGTTTCGATTGCTGATTCCGATTATTGGTTCATCACTAATATATTTCATGATACGCACATTTTTGAAAGAATATAAATTTATTATTTACAACACATTTTAGCCATTATTTAAAAAAAAACAAGAGCCAAGATTGGAAAGTTGATGCCATGTTTATTTATTTACTGGTGTATAAGTTAAATATTTTTTAACCCTTTACCCAACGTATCGGCCAAAACCGGCCAGCGTTATTTACAAAAATCGCTAATTAATTTTCATTAGTTTTTCATTTTTTTATCTCAAAAACATAGGTTATGACCTCTCTTTGGAATGAGCTCATTCCAATGTGGGGTCATAACCTATGTTTTTAAGACACAAAATGAAAAAAATTAGTTATTCAATAATTTTGTTCAGAAGTGTTGCTTGCTTTTCGTTTTAGGTGAAGGGTTAACAATGGCCAATCGTTATCACAACGTAATAATAAGTAAAGTTTTTTCAATCGTTTGTGTCCATGTTGCCCATTTTTTTGAGGAAATCCACCCGACGTATTGGTGAATAGGTTTTATCTTGCTATTAAAACAGAGCTTGTTTACTACAGTAAACAAGCACTACTTCACCTCTCGGAATCCCTTGGGGACGATACAGTGGTTCTAGTTTTTGTAGCAGGTAAAACCATGTTTGATGAAAAGAAAGCTGTATTTTACTGTTTTATATAGAAGCAGAATAATCTAATGTTCTGTTCCAGGCCTGCCATTCCTAAAAATGCAGGAGGGCTAAAAATGGCTCTCCTCACAAAGCCTAGGGGAGCGATTAGCTCTCCTGAAGTCTACAAAAGCTAAAAGTGGCAAAATGAAGTTGTACTATTAATGAATCCTGCCCAGTGGGATTTGTACATTTTATTTGGTGCTGCTAACAAGGTAGTCTCTGTGAGACGGCTACACTCCCCCTCCCACACCTCCGGGCCTTCAAGGCCCGGAGGTGTGGGAGGGGCAGTGTGGCCATCTGGCAGAGACCACTAACATAGCAGAGATCTGAAAACCTGTGGGTTTTAGGAACAGACTGTTGGGGTAATTATTATTTTCTATGGCTTGGAGGGCTATTTTTCGCTCTCAATTTTTTTAAGGCGAGCGAATAAATCGCTCTCCTGAAAATGCCATGCCTGGTGTTCTAATTTTGGATTAAGATAATATAAAAAGAATGAATTCTGTTACATTAAACACATTTAGGTCTAGACTCTAGACCAATGTAATTTCAACTTGGGATGAAAATGTTATGATTTATTCATTTTCTTATTATCAAATCACGACAGATGCTACTTCTGCTTGAGATGCATACAAATCCACAATTTGCAAAACACATTTAGCAAAAGGCATTTCATAAATTGGAGAAATTGCATTTCGCAAAAACCATTTTACACTTTTAATGCATTTTGCTATTTGCATTTCCTTAAAATGCATTTTGCTATTCGCATTTCGTTGTTAGCAAAAAGCATAAAGCAATTTGTATTTTCCAGTCGGAATTCCATAATTAGCATATCTGAAAGGAAGGCATTGATTGGTTGTTCCCAAAATGCTATTTGTGACAGGTCAATATAAGCAAAAAGCATTTCACAAAAAGCATGTCACAACCAGCTTTCCATAGCTTTGGTGGACATTCTTTGTTTAGACATAAAAAAACATGGCAGGCATTGTAAAAACAGAAAGAGTGAAAAGGCAACACTACACTATTTCTTCCAAAGGTTACCATCCTTCTATACAGCATAAATGACATCACATGCTAATCTCTTTATTTCCAGGCCTGAAAATGTAGGTTATCAAGACATACATGTATGTATTGTATGTGACACACACCATCCTCCCAGGATGTATATGCAGGCCAAGTTTGGTAACTCTTATCCAAACAGTACAAGAATTATAAGCATAAATAGTTTTGGAATGCAATGGTGTGCAACAAAATAAGAGCGCAAGGAGATTCAACATTTACAGAATACTACAACATTCAGGGAATTTCAGGGGTATGAAAACTGGAGATGTGCAGTTTTCAAATTTCATGTTGGTTCCAGTTTCAGCCAAAGAGTATGGTTTTCGGTTTCGGTTTTCATTGTACAAACATGACAATACATTGCATTTACATATAAGAAGATGTATTTGGCATCAGTCAGTGTCACAGTGACTCCCTTTCCATGGCAATGCACCTTTGTAATATACCATTACTCTGATTTCCTGAGCACAATGTATTTGCATAAATTATCTCAAGCATTTCAAGTTTGAGAAATATGATTTTTGTCTTGTGTTTGTTGCAAAATTATTCCCTCCCCCCCCCCCCCCCACTACCTGTGTTTAGGGTAACCCAACACACCCTAAAAAAGTAAGCCAATCAAAAAATTTTATCGTATAAAATCCCCTCATATAGGAAGTTGTTACCCTAAATTTCTATCCAACTTCAACTGTGATTTTGATGCTGGATTTGGAGTTCATGCTTTCAAGAAATAAATATAATTGTCATTATAAATGTGGGACAAGTGACAAGTGCCAGTTCTGCAAAGGAAATTGCATTTGATAAACAGATGAATGTTTAAAACACGATGCATAAGTAATTTTGTCACCTATTTTCATGGTAAATACCATGCTTGAACGCAATACCAATTTGTACAGCTGTTCTGAAAAAGGGGTATCGTGACTCTGAAGTTTGAAAAAAAGGTTAACTTTACGTTGTTTCTCTCCTTATTCTGAGAACTGAAGACCTGATTAGAGTTTTTCAAAACTGGAGTTGAAAACCGTGACAACAGGTTTTCTGTAATTGTTTCGGTTTTGGTTTTGATAACAAAACCACGACCGTACCAAATTTTCAGTGAACTGCCCATCTCTAATGAAAATAGTTTTTTTTAAAGAAAATTCTAGGATGTGTGGTAACCTCAATAAAACTCCTTACATCTTCTAATAACTAATTTAATATTTATTCCATGATGAAAATCATTTTGCTGCTTCAAACTGATTTTTTTGCCATGTATTGGAGACATCAATAAAAATATTAAATAAAATCTGTCTTAACTATGCATATCATTGTTCATGTTTCTCTGACCTAGAATAAAAATTGTTAAAGTTTTTAATAATTGAAGACATTTTTTGCCAGAGTTGGCATCAAATGACTCATTAGGCCACACAAAGTAGAACTTCTGTTTCTCAGGCCATTTTTGTAAAATTGCATGTGAGCGTTTTTTTTGGTTGAATATTTTATTTTGTAATTATTTCTTTGCCATCAAAAATTCATGTTCTTGGTTTTTCTTGTTTTAGGCCTGATAACCTACAGAATAGCATGGGTTGTGGTGTATTTTGTCCCTTGAGTGCAAAAAGGCTTTGCAAATTTATCAATTTTATCAACTTAGGTAAAATATCAGACATGAACCATTTAATTTTTATACTTTTAAGTTTGCATTAGTTATAGAAAGAGAGCATGTGGCAACCAAAAGAACCATGCATAAGGGCCTGAGAAACAGATTTTTAACTTTTTTTAGGCCTAATTTCAAAATTAGTGAAAACATTTTCTAGAGAGTACATAGATAATTATGACAAATTTGAAAGGCCACACAAAGTAGATCTTCTGTTTCTCAGGACATTATTTGTAAAATTTCATGTGCACGAGCAGGTTTTTATTTTATTTTTTATTTCTGTAATTATTTCTTTTCCACCAAAAGTTCATGTCCTTGGTATGTTTTAGGCCTCATAATCTACGGAGAAGCACGGGTGGTGGTGTATTTCGTCCCTTGAGAGCAAGAAGGCTTTGAAATGCTAAAGCATTGCAAAGTCTTCTTGCACTTAAGGGACAAATTTATCAATTTTTTTTAACTTTGGTAAAATATCAGACATAAACCATTTAATTTTTATTTTTTTTAAAGTTTGCATTGGTTATAAAAAGAGAGCACACGGCAGCCAAAAGGACCATGCGGGAGGGCCTGAGAAATAGATTTTTAATTTTTTTTAGGCCTAATAAAACATTACTGGAATAAACAAACCTGTCAATTACTTTTCCACTTCCAATACCCTTCAATTCTTCTGATTTTCCTTGTAAGACTTTCAAAAATATCTCAGGAGTTACATCCTGAAAAAATTAAATTCTTTAATATTTATAAGGAATTAATTAAACGTCTCTGAAAAACCCAGGGAAGAAGGGGAACATGTGTTGGCTATCAGTTATCTTCAAACTAGGTTCCCAAGAATCAGAATTTTTTACTTGAATCATATCTTGAATCAGACAATAGATTTCTGGGCCTGGAAATAACCTAAGAACGAGCATTTAGGTGATGCGTGGGTTACATCAATTGTGAAATATGCAAATGAACTGCAGGTTATAACAAAATAATATGACAAAATAATACAACATAAAATAAATTTCTGATCTGGCAAGACTGGCATGTTGACTATCTCTCAGGACTAGCTCGACTCATATTGTTTGCACTCTTCAGCATGCTTTCCTTCATCCACTCGTACAGGGACCAGCCTTGGGGGTAATTTGAGGGAGAAGTCACTTCTCCCTTCACTGACTTAAGGAAGAAGTCAAACGAAACAGGGAGAAGTGAGAAGAAAATGTAGAGTGATGATTCTGCATTCGTATGATCTACCGGTATATTATATTTTCATCTCTCACAAAAATAAATCACTACAATTGGGCAATAACACATCTCTATGTGTAAATTTATTTGTACAAAGAATTGTTTACGAGAAAAAAACATGCCTCTCTGTATTAATTTATTTATAAAAACAAAAAGTTTACAATTCAAATTCAAATGGGCATTTACTTTTTAGAAGAGACAGATCAGCCTTGAATTAAACAATTCAAGTGTGTCCATTTCTTGGTCCAGAGTGAGTAAAAAGTAGGTCAATATAAGTAGGCTTTTGCTGCACAAAAATAAAATCCAGAATGGAATTAAAACTTCAGCTTTTACAAAAAAGTGTTATTTTATGAAAAACTGCTCCCCAGAAAAAAAATTCTGAATGTGAAAAATACTTATTTTAAAGATAACTTAAATAGAAAATCTTGTCTTAACTTGACACCTAATTTCAATGCAGCCAAGACGGTTCGCGATTACATTATTAATCGGGCATTGTTTTTAGATGCTGATTTTATTTTTAGTTACTATGAAAATTAATCACAATAACAATTAACCCTAGCAATAATACTCTTTTCAGATGAAAATTACTTTGTAAATTCTACGTGAATTCACCTAATTTCAAGGTAGGTCAATTGGGAATTTACAAATTACAGGGCGACACGATTTCGCTTTTTAGTGATGTCAGTGCGAAGTTATGCAATCCACGGCGACTTTTTCACCCCAGTCGCCTGGTCTCTGCACTCATATAGAGAACCTTCGTTCATGAGTAATGTGAAAACATTTCTACCAAATCATGGTATAGCAACAAGCCACACCACTCCATACAACCCACAGGGCAATGTATAGTGCAAACAATACAATGGCATCATTTGGAAAAAGCCTTATGTCAGCTGTTAATGCAAAGGGATTACAGGAATCTTAGTGGGAACTTGTATTGCAAGATACTCTTCATTCCATTAGGAGTTTAATTTGTACATCCACAAATGCTACTCCTCATGAGCGATTTTTCAATTTCCAAAGAAAATCTTCGAAAGGCCGATATGTATCGACTTGGATGATGCAACCAGGTACTGTTCCCTTAAAGAAACATGTTAGAATAAGTAAATTTGATAGAGCTGAAACGGTTAAGGGGTTTCCTTGATCGATTAATCACATGGATTGACCTTGGTTAACCGATTAATCACTTGTTCAAATAGATATCTGAATAACTGCCATACCGTTGATGATTTACAGCATGAACCCTTTATTCATCGTAACAAACAAAACCGACTTGGCCTAAATCTCCATTCAAATTTATTATGTTTTCAATTTTTGTCTCAGAAACATAGCTTATGACCCCTCATTGGAACGAGTTTTTTGAGCTCGATCCAATGAGGGGTCATAAGTTATGTTTTTGAAACCAAAATTGGAACTTTTTTAGTAATTCATGAATTTATTCTGCTACCCATAATGGGTAAAGGGTTAAGAATGACCATTTCCAGCTTCTGATACAGTATGATGATCGTGCAGGTAAACAAGTATGTCAGCAAGTAACTTGCATGCTTTTGTCTGTCTCACATAATTGATGTGAGTCAGTGTGACAATGTTTGCCTGTTTTGGAGCAAGTTTGGTCCTTTGTTGACCCAAATAATACAGTAGTTCAAAAGTAACGGTTAATCAAACAATTACTTTTTGGATTGATCAAGATGTTGATCATTGATTGATTAATCAGTCAACCATTTCAACTCTAAAATTTGAACCAGCTGTGGAACAAGAATTACTGGAAGCTAACCAATCATATGCTCACATTCAGTCTTCTGATGGCAGGTACTCTACTGTATCTCTGAGAGACTTAGCTCCAATTGGGTCAGAATCAATTAGTGATCAACTTTGACATTACTATAATTAATGATGGCAATTCTGTTTCAAATCTTCCATCTGATAACTCTCATTGGGTTAGACATTCTTCACGAGTGACCAAACCGAAACGCCAGATTGTTATAGTTCTAGTGACAAACACTTTGATTGATTAAGAAATAATCTGACAGAAAACCTGATAATTTGCCTGGATACAAAGGTGTTTTTTGTTTTGAAAGTTTTCTTTTATTTTTAGTTAGTAGTGGATGAAAGTCTTTTCATCTGGGTAGATTGTGATGATAAGTCATTAGACCTGGAGGTCCATTGGTTGAAACATTGCTTGTGCTTTTTGTTCACAGCTGCAGAGTTTGAAAGTGATACTTTGGGTGATAACCCCAATCCCCAGGTGATTTAGTTACAATCCACTCTCCATATACCATATGTAGGGCTGGGAGCAGTTAACGTTTCAAATGTTAACTTGTTAAATTATTTTAACGTTAAAAAATTTAACCAAGTTAATAACATTCTACTTTGAAGATTATAATTGTATGATATGTAGCATTGAGTTATCTTGTGTTTACCCAGGCCGGATCGCGCGTGTTGATGATGTCAAATTTTGCGCCATTTGACAAAACTGAAGAACACAAATAATTTAGATGTCCCTGGCCCTCCTACCAATGTTGGCCCACCCGTTACTTGACGATACAGCAATATAAGTTTCATCCGAACACCTATTTTCCATGTAAGGACTGGTATTCGAGCAACGGCAGATGTCTCTTTCTAAGGATACTGCCGCAGTGATTGTATTCTTAAATGAAAACATCGCTGAATATCAGATTTTATGATAACCTGAGAGAACTATCTTAACTGCTCGTCTCCTGAGTTCCAGTGAGTTCTAGGTGACAGTAGGCAGGCGTTGCAGTAACCGGTTCACATCAGATCACCGAAGTTAAGCAATGTCGAGCCCAGTTGGTCCTTGGATGGGTGACCATCTGAGTGACCAGTTCGGACTCCCACATTGTGTTCTTGAGCAAGGCACTTAACTCTGATTGTCCACATGAGAGCACGATGGCACCATGTGCTAAGGTGTGTATGTCTTCAACCAATCTAACCCTGCCTGTGCTGCAGTGTGGAGTTACAATGTTGGGGAGCTGGCAGCTGCTTGTCATTGCTTGGCATGATGCGACCTGGTTTTTATTTTAACTCTGCAAAGTAGAGAGTGTTTAAATTTACTGCCCCTCAAGTTTAATTATAAGGAATGATCATTTGGGGGTAACCAGTTAAGCGATCAATTTGGACTCCTGCATTATGTCCTTGGGCAAGGCACTTAACCCCCGATTGTCCACATAGGGGCACGATGACGCAGTGTACTAAAGCTTACTGCATGTTGATGGTACGCATGTCTTCAGCCCATCTAACCCTGCCTGTGCTGCAGTGCGGAGTTACAATGTTGGGGAGCTGGCAGCGGCTCGTCATTGTTCGGTGTTTCTCTCCGGGTACTCCGGAATCCACACCTGTAAAACTGTCACGGTCATGATTAGCCATTGTGCATAAGTATATGACCTTAAACACCAATAAATAAATATACCAAAGTTACATATGAAAGTTGAAAAAAATTGGATGAGATATGTAGTCTGTTGGGTGTGGTAACGGAATTGTTGATAATTTGTATGGCAAATCCAAGATGGCTGCTCACAGCCTTGTTTTTCAACAACATTTAGAAAAATTTGATAGCTCCCATCTAGAGATGACACCAAAGCTAAATATGAAATTTGAAAAAGATCTGATGACCTAATGGATCCCATCTAGACATCACAACAAAGCTACATATGAAATTTGAAAACGATTGGGTGAGAGATGTAGCCTGTAGGGTGTACCAATGGAATTGTTGACAATTTATATGCCAAATCTAAGATGGCTGCTGGCGAGCATGTTTTTCAATAGAAACGAAACAATTCAATAGCTTCCATAAAGACAGTGCCCCAAAGCCATGTATGAAATTAGGAATTGATTGGGTGAGAGATGCAACCTGTTGGGTCTGCCAATGGAACTGTTGACAATTTATGTGCAAAATCCATGATGGCTGCGGTGGCCAGGTTTTTCAAAGAAATTCAGAAAACATTGATAGCTCCAATCTGGATATCACACCAAAGCTACATATGAAATTTGAAAAAGATTGGGTGATGATATGGCCTGTAGGGTGTGCCAATGAAATAGTTGACAATTTATATGCCAAATCTAAGATGGGCAATGGCAACTATGTTTTTCAACAAAATTCGGAAAAATTCAATACCTCCCATCTAGAGATTGCCTTAAAGCCACATATGGAGTTTGGAAGTGATCAGATGAGAGATGCAGCCTGTAAGGTGTGCCAATGGCATTGTTGACAATGTATGTGCCAAATCCAAGATGGCTGCCATGTTTTTCAACAAAATTCAGAAAAATTTGATAGCTCCCATCGTGCTACATCACACCAAAGCCACATATGAAATTTGAAAATGATGGGGTGAGAGATGTGGCCTGTAGGGTGTGCCAATGGAATTGCTGACAATTTATATGCCAAATCTAAGATGGCCACTGGTGGCCTTGTTTTTCAAAATTTGATAACTCCCATCTGGACATTGCCCTAAAGCAAAGTGTAAAATTTGGAATTGATCGGGTGAGTGCTGCAGCCTGTAAGGTGTACTAAAGGAATTGTGGATGGACAGAGGAATGGACATATGGATGTCCTGGCAGACGACAGATCGCAACTCAGCCCAATAGCTCATACCTGACATTGTCATGTTGAGAAAAAAATGTGACTATTAATATAAATTAGTGATCAAGTTTTACAATCAACTGTGACGCCTGAGAGAATAATGCATGAAAATATGAGTTCTTTAGCAAAACTGTAGCCCTAAATTAAATAGGCCTATGCTCTCTCTTTTTATGTGATTGGCACAGCATCGGACTTCAATGCTTTTTTCTGTTCCTTTTCATCCCAGTTTGAACACAGAAAAGTTAACCAAATATTCTGCTTAACACTTAGCCTGCTGAGTATTTTCAAGACATTTTCCATCAAATTTAGTCATGGGTGCTTCACAGCAGCCATGACTAGATTTGATGAAAGATTCTTCAAAATTTAACTCTTAGACTCACTGATTAAAAAATGCATTCAATTTACGGGAGGAAATTTGATTAAATGTACTTAAATTATACTTTTTTCAGTAGCAAGGGAAATCCTGTACTGGACAGGAATATCCACTAGCAGCATTCATGGAGTTAACACTGGAGTCCTCACACTGTGCTATTATATGCTTTGAAAATGTGCCTCAAAGTGTATTCTTCCCTGAGAACTCAACAATTAGAGCACATTTATCTTGGCAATGTTTTAGATCATTGCTGGCTTCTTGTATAGGAAGCCCACAATGATGCAAACCACTGTAAAGTCATCTGCATATGTGAACATGTATATATGGTATATAAGGTAGTTATTCGGCCACACAAAGTAGATCTTCTGTTTCTGGGGCCATTTTTTGTAAAATTGCATGTGAGCATTCAGTTTTTTATTTTATTTTTTATTTTTGTTATAAAATAATATTTTATTTTTGTACTAATAATATTTCGTCAGTTGAGTACACGAAGGCTTTGCAATGCTAAAGCATTGCAAAGCCTTGTTGCACTCAATGGACAAATTTATCACTTTTATTAACTTGGGTAAAATAGACATAAAAACCATTTCATTTTTTTTTAAAGTTTGCATTGGCTATAAAAAAGAGACATGCGAGAGCCAAAATAACCATGCGGGAGGGCCTGAAAAACAGATTTTTAACTTTTTTGGCCTTATCATAAATATTTAATCTGAGGTCTTAAGGATTAAATTTCCCTTCTAGTGTTTGCAGCACGTCTACAAATATGCAGATAGAACTTCTGATATGTGTCACTATCTCATGTTTCTGGTAATAAGACCCTAACTGTCATTAGTGTATGACTGATACATCCTGATTACTTGATGCAAGATCCTGTTATAACTGAATAACAACTTTTAAAATCTGACAGTGAAAAATATCAAATTACCAGGAGAATTTAATACCAGCAATTTGGTCACTTTACTGTATTCTATAGCTAGTGATAAATGGAACATTTATTCTGTTATATCCTGTTTGACAGAGCTTATGGAGATGTTTCAAACAAGACCTATATGCAATACATGTAATAGTTTAATGTTTATATTAGATATACTGAGGTCCAACAGGTTGTCAAGAGTAATTCTTGATGAATCTCAAGATTTTGTATTCAAATTTAAACAGGAATTTACTCTTTAACACTTTATCTAACACTAAAGGCAGACGACACTTGCAAACAAAATTCTTGAATGACTATTTGTTTTTCATGTTTGTGTCATAAGCTATATTTTTGAGAAAAAACTGAAATAATGAAACTTGAATGATGATTTTTGTGAATAGTACCTTTTTGATTTTGACCTTTACATTGGTTAGGGGGTTAACAGATATGTGCAATTAACAGGTCAAGTTTAAGATGAAGGTATGGTAAATGGTTTGTGGTTTGGAAGTTATATGCAAAAATAGGGTTATGCAATTAACAATAAAAAAGGTCACTCGGCCAAACGTTTCACAAAAAAAAAAAATTAATTTTTCAAAGTCGAAAAAGGGTCTTATCTCTGGCAATTTGAACTGTATATTATGTTGATACACCTACACAATGAATTTTATTTGAATCAGTCAAATATAGCTTTAGCTACAGGTTGGAAACTAAAAAAAAATAGTTTTCAAAGTCAAAAAAGGAGCATAACACTGGCAAAAATTGTCGGACCGCATCCCGATTTGAAAATGACCTGTAATTTATGTTGACGCACCTACATACAGTACGTGGAGAGTGGATTGTAACTAATCACCTGCAGAGTGGAGTTATCACCCAAGCTATAACTTTCAAATTTTGTACATATCGACAAAATATACAAGTGATGTTTCAGCCAATGAACCTCTGGGTTTAACCCGGAGGTCCATTGGCTGAAACTTTGCTTGTGCTGGTTATGCTCTGCAACAAATTTGTCATTATTGCTTGGGTGGAATCTCCACTCTGTGAGTGATTTATTGATAATACACACTCCACCTACTGTACCATATTTCAAATGATTTGGTCAACTATAACTAAAGTTATCATCAGGAAAAAAAAGTGGGATGGATGCACAGACTGATACCCTAAAATTTTGGTGACAAATATTTACCGAGTGGGATCCATGGTATTATGTTCCCTAATCATCAAAGCAAATTTCTATTAATCCTTTACCCAAAGTAATGACCAAAACCTCGTTTCAATAAGGGGTCATATACTATGTTTTTGAAGCCAAAAATGAATCAAATTAGTTATTTAATAATTTTGTTTGCAAGTGCCATCTGCTTTTCATGTTTGGTAAAGGGTTAATGTGTGGGTAATCCTATGGGATTAATCATAATGGTACTTTTCAACTTGATTGGTGGATATCCACCAATAATTTTATTTGTGTCACCCAAAGAATAAAGGAAGACCCAAGAAAATTGGCAGGTTATGAAGCATTGGGTGGACTTCTCAACCCTTTACCCAACACAGACAATATCAAAATTTATTATTTTAAATATCATTGTTTAAATTTTTTTTAAAATTTCAACAAAACCATATCATGTGACCCCTCGTTGGAACGAGCTCGATGAGCTCGTTCCAACAAGGGGTCATATGATATGGTTTTGTTGAAATTTTTTTAAAAATAATATTTTTTCAACTGCTCAATTTGAATATTACGCGGACGGATGCAGGCGATTAGTTGGGTAAAGGGTTAAACACTGTTTGGACTGAAGTTTCTCTAGACTTAGATTAGAATAAACCTTTTGAGCATTGCTAGCTGGGTCGATGGTGCAAATATTTGCTTGATTTGGTTTATATTTGCATTGACCTCCAATACGCATATTTACATAATATACAATTACACTTACATCCTTTGTGTAGTCTTTTGGAACTCCTTTATAAACATTTGGACCATCAGGTTGATTTATAATATTTCCCTTCACTGGATTTCTAAAACACAAAACACACAATAAAACTATACATATAGGAGTGTGTGAATGTAAACTAATGTTTATCTTTACTTTTCAACTTTTTATTGGCAGGCCTGAAAATAAGCAGTCTGACATTTGCAGAATGGGGGGTGTGGTGGCTCAGTTGGTAGAGGTGCAGACTGCATGCCGAGAGGTCCTCGGTTTGAATCCCATCTGCGGCAACTGCGTTGTGTCCTTGGGCAAGACACTTCACCCCCATTTCATTGGGGGCATGGTGACGTTGTGTACTAAACCACACTGCACGTCGATGGTGCACCTGTCTTCAACCAACGCTAACCCTGCTTGTGTGGAGTTGGTATGTTAGGGAGCTGACAGTTGCTTGCCATTGCTCAGTGGTTCTCTCCGGGTACTCCAGCTTCCTTCACCCATAAAACTGTCACGGTCATGGTTAGCCATTCTGCAGAAATATGTGACCTTAAACACCAATAAATAAATAAATAATTTGCAGAATGAGGTCCCCAGAGGGTGAATTTGATGATGCTAACCCATAGAGTGGGCAAATTTATCCTCTGGGTACCTCTCTCTGTTAAGTTTGAGACCCTTATTCAGACTGAGGTTCACAGCGGTTAAATTTAGTGATGCTACCCTGCTGTGCAGGGTAGCATCACTAAATTCACCCTCTGGGGACCTCATTTTGTAGATGACAGTCTGCTTATTTTCTGGCTTGTTTATAGGGCTTATATTTTGACGAGAATCAATTCACGCAAAGATTCGTCCCAAAACATGCGAGAATCCATGTAGATTCTCAATGCACCACTGCTAGGATTCTCCTGAAAAGAACTGAGTCGATTAAACCCTTTACCAAACATAGTGGAAACAAATTAACCAATACGAGGCTAGCATGACCTGAAATATTCCGACACTATGTTTTTCAACAAAATTCGGAAAAATTCAACAGCGCCCTTCTTTGTCAATAATATTATATACTTTGTCAATAATATTGTAAAAAATATGGCTGTCCTTGGATCCGACTCAATGAGCTGGTTCCAACGGCATCCATATTTGTAATGTTTTATTTGTAAATATTGTTCATTTTTAAAAATATTATCAAATTCAGTTTATGTTGTAAAAATTAAAAAGCTGCGTTTGGTAAAGGGATAATTTGTGTTATCAGTATATAATAGGGTTTCAAACTTTGGTGGCCTCATGGAATCTTGGGACACTCAGAGCCAGTATGGCTTCTCGCAACCATTTTCACAAGAATCCAAATGGATTCTCCCAAATTTAGATGAAATATAAGCCCTGCTTCCTACCCAAAGAATTGGCTGCCTCTACTTGTGTAATAAACAAATTCAGCAATTGAAAAAAAAAATTATTTCAAAAAATTTCAGCAAGACCATATCCTGTGACCCCCCTCATTGGAATGAGCTCAACTAATGCATTTTGATATCATTTCCATTGGGTAAAGGGTCAACCTTCAGAACTATGCTATTGAACTGGGTATTCACCGGGAAGACATCAGGAAAAACACAATCATACATGATGATGATGACAGGGCCTAATTAACCCTTTAAACCCCTGTGGACATTTTTCCCGTCAGGAACATGATACATCATAACATTATTAAATAGGATGGCTGTTCAATATGTGTGGGTTAGACCAAGCAATATTTTCAGCGTGCAGCCCCAAGGCTGCACGTTGAAAATATTGATTGGTCTACCCCAACTAATGAATATGGACCCTTCTAATTGCTGCCATTGAACTAGCAAGGAAGATACCACTAGAGTTCAAAGGGTTAAATTAAACTTTTGAAAGTTACATGTACTTAGCATTTAGATTTGTTTGTCAGTCAAGGGCATCACCAAGATGACATAATGATGATAAATTTTCCTGACTGATGGTTCAGGTCCCAAATGATAAAACATTCTAACTGCATATGATAAACAAAACAAACAACCCCCCCCCCCCCCCCCAAAAAAAAAAAAAACCCAAAAAAACATATCAGATGACTTGATTGCAATAAGGGGTCACATGATATAGTTTTGTTGACATTTTTCAGTTCAGAGTCTTGGTACAAAGTTTCTTAAGATTATATGCATCACCCTGTTAGTTGTTTACTATTGGGTGATTTCCAGTCCCCAGCAGTTGACATTCAAGTTCAATGGGGACTTAAATGGCTGGTGGGTGAACAAAGTGATAGACATGTGAAGAGAATGAAGGTTTCTGTAAATTCATCTCATACCATTGTGTACTGGTACTTAAATATTTATTTATTTGGTGTTTAAGGTCACATGCTTATGCACAATGGCTAATCGTGACCGTGGCAGTTTTACGGGTGGAGGAAGCCGGAGTACCCAGAGAGAACCACCGAGCAACGACGAGCAGCTGTCAGCTCTTCAACATCACAACTCTGAACTCTACACCGCCAGGATTAGATTGGTTGAAGACATGTGCACCACTGACATGCAGTACGCCTTAGTACACAGCATCACCATGCCCCCTACTGGTACTCAAAAGGTAGGTGGTTGCTCCAGTGTGAGAATGGCCTGATGTTTTGGCATATTTATCCAGTCTGCTGGCTTTTCTAAAGCGTCATTGTTTTGTAAAAATTGGGGCTGGCTCAATTGGGGGATGTTACTATGGAGTTAGCTTGGATAATTTTTTTCATGCCTAGAAATTCAAGCTGTATGAATCATGGACATGAATAATAACAATTAATAAGTATGCATTTTATCAATGTGTTAATGCTCATCAACCATCACACTAGTATCCTGACATGCAGGGCTTATATTTCATCTAAATTTGGGAGAATCTATCTGGATTTTCACGAAAATGGTTGCGACAGTCCATACCTGCTTTTAGTGTCCCGAGATCCCATCAGGCCACCATGGTTGAACCCCTGTTGTATACTGATAACACATGTTTGCACTTTAGCAACACAGCTTTTTAATTTTCAACATACAAATTGAATTTGATAATTTTTTAGAAAATACGCAATATTTATCAACAAAAACCTTACAAATATACATGTAGATGCCATTGGGCCAGTTGCAAAGATAGCCATATTTGTACAATTTTACTGACAAAGTGTCAGGATATTCCTATGTCAGGTAAAGGGTTAAACTGACTCAATATTTTCATGCAAATGCTAGCAGAGGTACTGCGTGAATCCACATTAATTCCCGCTGCTACGTTTCACAAATCTTTGTGTGGATGGAACCTTATTCAAAATATAAGCCCTGAGATGTGGTTCAGGAATGTTGAGACATGCTTATTTTTGCACTCCTTATGATTTAGTGAGGCATGCGATAGATGTGCATGTGCGATCACCAAGTCTGAAAATAAGAAGACTGTCATCTGTAAAATGAGGTTCCCAAATTGTGAATTTGGTGATGTATAGCAGGGTAGCATCACAAAATTCACCCTCTGCGAACCTCAATCTGAATCAAGGTCTCAAGCCAAAACAGCAAGATGTACCTAGAGGATGAAGTGGCCCACTGTATGGGATAGCATCAGCAAATTCACCCTCTGGAGACCTTATTTTGTAAATGACAGGTTGCTTATATTCAGGCTTGGCGATCAGTGATCACACGTACACCTCACAATCTTAGCCATGTTGTTATAGGCTGTACTTTAGCGAATGCCCCTCTCAGTGTTGGCTTTGCACTTTGAAATAATGTTGGTGACCACCAGAAAGCCTTGTAGAATTGACCTCAGGGCCTACTTGTGTTATTAGGGCCTGTTTTCATAAACCTTGATGGGAGAATATTATTTTCTCGAGGCCCTACCATAAGCCTTGGAAATCCATCTTTGGGTCTTTCACTGTTAGCCTTAGCTCTAACATAATGCAAGGCCTGGTGAGAAGGAGATCTTGGAGTTTGTTCCAATGAGCCATCATCATCTATTTTTTGGACGAAAGAAATCAAACTAAATGTTTTTAAGCACTTATTAAAGAAAAAACCCATTGAAACTTTTTCAACGAGTTGTGTAAGGTAAACGGTTAACTCCAGCTGAGTACTTTTAAGATATTTTTCATTAAATCTTATCATGGCTGCTGTGAAGCAGCCATGTCTAGATTTGATGAAAACTCATCTAAATTTAACAGACAAAAATTATTGGTGAAATTTCCGGGAAGAAAATTGGACTACCGGTAGATAGTGCCCAAATTATACTTAAAAATATTTCAGTGGCAAGAATAATCCTGTGCTGGGTAGGAATATCCATCAGCAGCATGTAAGAAGTTAACCCTTTACCCAATGGATCATCCGCATCCGCCCGCGTAATATGCAAATTCAGCAGTTGAAAAAATATTATTTCTAAAAAAATTTCAACAAAACCATATCATGTGACCACTCGTTGGAACGAGCTCGTTCCTACGAGGGGTCACATGATATGGTTTTGTTGAAATGTTTTTAAAAATTTGAAAAAATGGTATTTAAAATAATTAATTTTGACATCGTCTGCGTTGGGTAAAGGGTTAATAGCTTTATATTGGTACACTTGTTTTACAATCGTACACAATGTATATACATACTCTTCATTATTTGCTATGTCATCGTACATCATCACAACAATCTGTTCATCTGGGATACCATGATTGTGCATAATCTGATATGCATGACACACATCTGCCTGAAAGAGAAAAATAATTTTAGGCCATACAAAGTATATCTTCTGTTTTTAGGCCATTTTGGAAAAACATGCTCTAAGGCCACTGTTTGGGCTGGTATTTTTAATTCTATTTTTTAAATTATTTCTTTTCCTTCAGAGCTAGGGTTCATATATTTGGTTTGTTTTATGTTTTAGGCCTCATAATCCACAGAATAACATGATTGATGGAGTACTTTGACAAGCTATTAACTGAAAATAGAATATGTTTTCATTTTTGGAATTAACTTAATAAAAAAATTTCCACAATCCTGCTTAAGTACTTCAGTTAGTTCCTTGAATCCTGCATCAGTCTACATGTAACTAATTAACCCTGCGCATTTTTACAGCATTAGTGTATATTTTCAGGTAGTTTGTGACATGGTAGTTACCAGTTTTTTTATAACCAGAAATGCACAGGGTTAGTCACACTTCCTGGTTATTAAAAGTTTTCTTTTTCAATTGAATAACTAACCCTGTGCACTGTATTTATTTATTTATTGGCGTTTATGGTCACATACTTATGCACAATGGCAAATCGTGATCATGGCAGTTTTACGGGTGGAGGAAGCTGGAGTACACGGAGAAAACCACTGAGCAACAACGAGCAACTGTCAGCTCTCCAACATCTTAACTCTGCACCGCAGCACAGGGTTAGATTGGTTGCAGACATGCGCACCATCAACGTGCAGTACGCCTTAGTACACAGCGTCATCGTGCCCCCATGTAGGCAAACGGGGTTAAGTGCCTTGCCCAAGGACACAACACGGGAGCGTGAATCCTGTGCACTGTACAGCCTTTGTGTAAATCTCATCTATATGAACTCTTTAACCACCTGCACACTGATGTAGAAATATCTAAAGTTCAGGGTGCAAATATTTCCCATGATGCAACTTGAAATTTAACCAATTCAATTCTGTTTGACAGAGCTCAATGAGCTCTGTCAAACAAGATTGAATTGGTTAAATTCCCAGTTGCATTATGGGAAAAATGGCTACTTCAAATCTGGATATTTTGACATCAGTGTGCAGGGGTTAATCAATATCATGATCAAAACCAGCCAGTATTCAAACTCAGCTAAAGGCCCCTCATTGGTTTTTGAGTGAATTCCAAAAATGAAAACATTTGGTCCCACAAAGTAGATATTCTGTTTCGCGCAGGCCATTTTTTTGGTAAAATTGCATGCGGGAGGGTGTTTTTTTATTTTAGTAATTATATCTTTGCTATCAAAAGTTCATAATTTGTTTTATGTTTTAGGCCTCATAATCTATAGAATAGCCTGGGAGGTGGTGTATTTCATCCCTTGAGTGCACAAAGGTTTTGCAATGCTAAAGTACTGCAAAGCCTTCTTGCACTCAAGGGACAAATTTATCAATTTTATTAACTTGGGTAAAATATTTAAATTTTTTAAAGTTTGCAATTGGTTATAAAAAGGACCATGCGAGAGGGCCTGAGAAACAGATTTTTAACTTTTTTAGGCCTATTCTATTTTCAATTAACTGCTCGCTTTTTAACACTTTATCAACTTGGAGAATTTATCAGACATAAACCAATTACATTTTCAACTTTGAAGCGATACAGTAATGTGATTAGGCGGAGGAAAAAATTAAAGTCCAGTCACAATTAGCACAGAAAATGCTCATTAGTTAACAGGCTCGTTAGTGCAGAAGAATGAAGTCGTTTGAAATACATGACAGCATTTGGATTGTGCAATGCAAAATGTAATGCGCTGTTAATGGAAATTGGTAGTGAAAGCACAAACTGAATCGATCGAAGAGAAAGAAAATATAGAGACTATAGTAAGTGGAGGGTGGATAATACTACTAAATCGATGTGGGCTAGATTTTTCACTTAGTAATTGCAGCAGTCGAGGTATAAAGGCCATTTACCAACCGCGACATTAAACCTCAAGAAGCCATTAGAAGCATTTGTGTTTTAGGTACATTCAAAGCTTTGATGTTCTGAACTTTTGAACCGTCAGTGTAATAATCAAGACTGGTCGGCAGTTGCGAACTTGCGAAGTTCGCAACTGACGAGTGGTCTTGATTATTACATTGACTGTTCAAAAGTTCAGAACATTGAAGCTTTTAATTAAACTAAAAGAGGGTTGTCTTAGTTGTTTACTTGAGGCTGCTGACTTGAACTTTATTTTTAGTGACTTCAAAGAGAGGGAGAGGGCTGTCATCGAGGTACGATTAATCGATTGTTATCGATATAATGCAGGAGTCCAAATCGATCACAAAGACGGTCACCCATCCGAGGATTAACCAGGCTCAATGTTGCTTAACTTCGGTGATCCGACGAGAACTGTCTCTGCCTCTGATAGTATGGATGCCATACTCTTCTGCAGCATGCAGCCCATACCAAGATTAGGCTATAACTGCAACCAATTTGTATCTGAATTTGCTGCAACACAGCCTTATTATTGTTCCTAAGGATTCATCTTGATTCATCATAATATTGCCCATATAGGAGCAAGATCTTGGCTATGGTACAACAGTTAATATACTGGCACAGTTGAGATACATATATATTTAGGTTACCTAATGGGTTAACTAAATTTCGTACAGGGGAACGAATGATAAGTTACTAAAGCTCAGACCAGGTGAACGATAAATGGGCTATGCAAAATTTTGAAAACAGCAGGCCTGGTTCAGTGCTGGAAATGAACAAAATTGACGAGTGCAGTTTTAAGCTCCCGTGAAATCAGCGACAAGAGTAAACTGCAATCATAAAATATTAGTGAATGAATTTTCAAGGGAATACTGTCACCAAACACCAGAAACCTTAATCCTATGAATACGAGCAGTCGCTTTTCCGGCCAGGAACATGATACATCATAACGTCATTAACTGGTAGAGTGCTGGAAGCCCTATTTTGGGCTTTACTAAAAGTGACAGGCAATAACTGTCTGTAGCTACATTCTACCTGAAGAATCCTTTATTGTCCCTGATATGAATCAGATTTTTTATACAATACCTTGCTCTCTGACATTTAATTGGATAGTGCCTATAAGGCACTATCCAATTAAATGTAATAGAGCAGTATATGATGAGCTTTGATTTGTTGTCAGAAAAAACTCAGCACTTTACCAGTTAAATAGGATGGCTGTTCAGTAAATGTATTGGGTAGACCAATCAGTATTTTCAACACTCAGCCCTGAGGCTGCACATTGAAAATATTGATTGGTCCACCTCAATGAATATGGACTCTAATTGCTGCCACTGAACTGGCATGGCCGATATCACTGGCGTTCAAAGGATTAAATGTATAAGGAATTGCTGAATTATGACAGTAACTTGTCACTAGCTACAGAGTGCTGCTTTCTCAAAACATCACACATTTATATGCCCCCCCACAGTATCCTTGTGCTCCACAATATTTCTCAATAAGTGCATTTTTTAGCTCCCGTAAAATAGAAAACAACGGTGCTGATGTGAGCAACTGCACTCGTCTGATTTCCAGGACTGCTGGTTTATCTATTTAATCTGATTTTTATCAAAACATTTCTTTGTTATTTAATCTTTTTATGCTGCTTAACCCTTTACCCAACAAATCGGCTGCATCAGCCCGCGTAATATGAAAATTTAGCAGTTGAAAAAATATTATTTTCCAAAAAATTTCAACAAAACCATATCATGTGCCCCCTTGTTGGAATGAGCTCGTCGATCTTGTTCCAACGAGGGATCACATGATATGGTTTTGTTGAAATTTTTTTTTAAATTTGAAAAAATGATACTTAAAATAATAAATTTTGATATCATCAGCGTTCGGTAAAGGCTTAATCATTTTTATAATCCCTCTGGAAGGTAACAAATTATTTGCTTCAAGTTTATGTGATAATAACAATTTATTTGCTTCAAGTTTATTTAGACTTCAACAGACACCACAGCTAAGGCAAAGTGTTACCTTATTTGGAGTGAAGCCCACTTAACTGGATATCTCTTAATTGTATAACCCTGTTAATTGAATATAATTTTCAAACACAAAACCATTTACCATACCTTCAGTATAAATTTGATCTGTTAATTGCATATGGGTTGTAGAGTAAACTCCTGTTAATTGTATATAAATTTTTGTAATATGTCGAAAAAATTGCTGTGATACGCACCAAATTCCCCTTATTTATCAACCTTTTTGGCCTCATACATCCAATACAGACATTTATTCTATTATATCTTGTTTGACAGAGCTCTAGGAGCTCTGTCAAACAAGATATAATAGAATAAATGCCCAGTTTACCTCCAGAACACAGGAAACTGACCAAATCCCTGTTAATTGTATACTTCTGTTAATTGAATAATTTTCACTGGCAAAATGGATATTCAATTAAGAGGATTCTACTGTACAATTCACCAGATTTTTAAGAACACTTATAGAATGTAGATGTAGGACAAGAATCAAATAAACATTTGTGAGAATCATAGTTCATTCTCACTGTTTTCCTTATGAGAATCATTTGCAATAATCGGTTCTGTTTCTCATACAAATTTTAAGTCGTGAGCTCAAATATTATATTTGGTAATATTTTGTTAACCATTACTTGAGGCCCCACAAAGCAAATTTTCTATTTTTCGGGCCATTTCTTTGGCAGCAAAAGTTCAAGTTCTTGGTTTGTTTCATGTTTAAGCGGCCTCTAATCAGAAATATAAAATTGGGCTAGTTTAGACTATTTTCAGAGCTGTATGACAGATTTTTAACAGTGGCCGTGTTTACATTGTTATGAATGTGGAAGCATTTTTTAAGAGAAAATGCATAAAACTGCCATGTCTCCCAAGGAGGTGTTGGAGGGCAACTTGCATTTTGCCCCCAATGTACAGTTAAAACTAGAAATCTTGTCATGAAATGCGCACAAATAGCACGTCGATCTGCACGTTAATCTACGTGTTATGACCATAGTAGGGCTGTCAAATTCTGTACATATGGCCTGTGCACAAGCAATGTTTCAGCCAATGGACCTCCAGGTAACCCGGAGGTCCATTGGCAGAAACATTGCCTGTGTTTGCTATGAGTAACTAGGAGAACCTGCCGTGCTTTGGATGCCATTCGATATGGCAATTGTGCACATTTCGTGACATGACTTCTAGTTTTAACTGTAAGCCAAAGCGACTTGAGGAATGACAAGGCGACTTCTTTGCCCTAGTCGCCCACTTGGCTGACCTCTGTTTGAGCCTCATAATCCACAGAATGGCATGACTGGTGGTGTATTTCGTCTCAGGAGTGCCAAAGCATTACAAAGCCTTGTTGCACTCAAGGGACAATTTTATCCATTTTATTAACTTGGGTAAAATATTAAACATAAACCATTTAATTTTTATTTTTTTTAACCCTTTCCCCACCGAATCGGCCGCATCCACCCGCGTAATATGCAATTTCAGCAGTTGAAAAATATTTTTCAAAAAATTTCAACAAGGTCATATCATTTGACCCCTCGTTGTAACGAGCTCGTCGAGCTTGTTCTAACGGGGGGTCACGATATGGTTTTGTTAAAATTTTTTGAAAAAATGATATTTAAAATAATAAATTTTGATATCGTCTGCATTGGGTAAAGAGTTTGCATTGGTTATAAAAAGAGAGCATGAAGCAGCCAAAATGACGTACAGCAGGGCCTGAGAAACAGATTTTTAACTTTTTAGGCCTAATGTAACAGTCATATATATGGTCAACTGCCTCCATTTCACAGCTTGTGACCAGGGTTCGATTTAATCTAAAAATTTTGAATAGTTATTTACATGTACAATTCATTTGGGAAATTTAATTAGTTGTTGATGAAAATTAACTTAGCTGATATTTATTGAATGCCAAATTCGCAGATTAAATTGTGAAATGCTGCATGAATCCAGTTAACCCTTTACCCAACGCAGACGGAATCAAAATTTATTATTTTAAATTTCATTTTTCAAAATTTTTCAAAAAATTTCAACAAAACCATATCATGTGACCCCTCGTTGGAACGAGCTCGTTCCAAAGAGGGGTCACATGATATGGTTTTGTTGAAATTTTTTGAAAAATAATATTTTTTCAACTGCTGAATTTGTATATTACGTGGGCGGATGCGGCCTATTCGTTGGGTAAAGGGTTAAATCAAGTGCTGTTTATGACTGCACAATGGAAAGTGCTTGTTGAGCTTGTTTCAATGAGGGGTTATAAGCTATGCTTTTAGGCAAAAAATGAAGATTATTAGTTTAATATTTCAAATATTTTTTTTTGCAATTGTTGTCCACTATCTGTGTTGAGTAAGGGGTTAACAAGGATCATGCCTCTTCCTGGTGAGAGAGTATTTTCCCATTGGGTAGAAAAATCAGTGCGCAACTAAGAGTTAAAAATAATTTTTGTTTTGCTTTGCAAGTTGTAAAGATGGTGTTCAATTTCTGCATGTTCTTGAGCAATTAATCCAGACACCTTTTCATAAAATGAATTGCTTCACGACTCTCAACAAAGAGTCTTTTTCATAAAACGCCTAGATCTGGTGTCATGAGTCAAAAATGTGACTTGAAAACAGACACTCTGGTGGTATTTAACAAGTTCAATCTGCAACTCAAAACAGTAAAATTAAATTGCATTTTCCCTCAGTTTCAATTTACTCTGAGATCAAAGAATATTTTGCTTTGAGTCAAATTTTAAATATTATTAAGAAGAATGTATATGTACAATGCACATGGACAGATATACAGTGAGATATGTTGACAAGAAAGGCCCAAAATAAACGATTTGTTTCACAAGTCCTCTCACATTATCTTTTAGAGTTGAAACGGTTAAAGGGTTTTCTTGATTGATTAATCACATGGATTAACCTTGGTTAACCGATTAATCACTTACCCTAATGGGTAGCTAATTAATTGCTGTATGGTTGATGATTTACAGCATATTAACTCTTTACCCAACATAACGGGGAAAACAGGCCAGCGCTATCGACAAAAGTCTCCATCCAAATTTTATTAGTATCGTCCAAATGAGGGGTCATAATCTATGTTTTTGAGACAAAAATTGAAATTTTTTTGTAATTTAAGAATTTATTTTGCAAATATCGTCTTTCAATCGCATTGGATAAAGGGTTAAGAATGATCATTTCCAGCTGCTGATACATGCACATGAACAAGTATGTCAGCAAGTAACTTGCATGCTTTACTCTGTCTCATACAATTGATGTGAGTCAGTGTTACGATGTCTGCCTGTTTTGGAGCAAGTTTGTTCCTTTGTTAAACCTGTATAATACATTTGTTCAAAAGTAACGGTTAATCGATCAATGACTTTTTTGATTGATCAAGACATTGATCATTGGTTAAATGATTAATCGGTTAACCGTTTCAGGCCTGATATCTTTGGTCATCAAATTTAGATCACATGTCGTTGCCTTGTTGCAATTAATGGGAGAGAAAATCTCCAATAAATTTTGGCATGGCAAATTCCAACAGACTAAATAATTTTAAGCCCCCGCACACTGATGTCAAAATATCCAGATTTGAAGAAGCCATTTTTCCCATAATGCAACTGCAAATTTAACCAATTCAATCTTGTTTGACAGAGCTCATTGAGCTCTGTCAAACAAGATTGAATTGGTTAAATTTATAGTTGCATTACTGGAAATATTTGCACCCTGAACTATATATATTCCGACATCAGTGTGCAGGGTGTTAATTCAAAGATAATTTTACAACATACATGTATGTATGAAATGAATATGGAGCAGGGTTGGCTGATTTAAATAAATCGATTTTTATCATTGATTTACATCAATGATTTTTTTTTAAATCGTTGATTTAAATAAAAAATTTAAAAACTGTCAGGAATATTTTCAAACAACTTGGAAATGAAATGAGCTCAAACAAGATGGAAAGCATATTAACTGCTGAAATAAGTAATTAGACAGTGTTTAAGGCAGTTAAAATTAATTTGTAGACTGAGAATATACATCCCATGGTGTTTTGACTACTGCTGGAATGTGCTGTAGGTTAATTAAATGTTCCTGAATAAGTTTATATAATTTTCAGCTCATATGATTTTAAACCATATATACAGAGCATGGAGAGTGGATTGTAACTAAATCACCCATGGAGTGGGGTTATCACCCAAAGTATCACTTTCAAATTCTGTACATATGGACATAAAACACAAGCAATATTTCAGCTAATGGACCTCCGGGTTTAACCTTTGGTTTTCATGGATATGCTTTGCAATAAATTTGCAATTATTGTTTGGGTGGAATCTCCACTCTGTGGGTGATTTAATGATAATACACTCTCTCTGTACTGTATGATAATCTTTCAATGAACCCAGGGCCATGTCCACAGATAATTTGGGGACACCAGTCCATATATGCCCCAGGCATAACTGAAGGCAAAAGGCCGTAGATGGAAACTGAAAGTAGGATTACCGTACTGAGCACGTTTTTAAAAGACAAAAAAGTTGAAATTACCATAATGCCTCCCAATGCTTTCCACATCAGGGCTCGCCTTGAATAAAATGGTCGGGGCCTAAAAAAGTGCCCCACATATTGAGGTCGGGGCCTTTTCGGGGCTGATTTTCCATTTTGTCCATTATTGTTAGTGCTTTTTTGTGGAAAATGTCGGGGCTTGAAAAAAAGCCCCCAGCAAGTGCTCCTCTGGGCTGATCTTGGGGCCTGGGCTGATCAGCCCCGACTCAAGGCAAGCCCTGCACAAACTTGTTCCTTGCATTTGTTGTTATCAGAGTTAGGGCTGTCATGATTAATCGACTGTTGATCGGTCACGGCGAAATTGATTAGTATTTTCGTTGTCGAATAATCGGTAAATTGTATCCCGTTTTAGATGTTTAATAATTAAAAGAAAATCTGATGAAAAAACTATTGTTTCTAAAGGTAAAGAGTTAAGAACATCGATGTTAAACCCCAAGACGCTGTTGGAAGCAATAGTCTTCCAGGTACATTCATCAAAGCTTTGATGTTCTAAACTTTTGAACCGTCAGTGTAATAATCAAGACCGGTCGGCAGTTGTGAACTTCGCAACTGCCGACCGGTCTTGATTATTACACTGACAGTTCGAAAGCTCAGAACATCAAAGCTTTGAATGCACCTAAAAAGGATCGTCTTTGTTGTTTCCTTGAGGTAAGTCAACTGACTTGAACTTCATTTGTATCGACTTCAAAGAGAGGGAGAGAGGGGGGGGGGGGGTCATTTAGGTACGATTAATCGTCGATTATTTGCGACGATTAATCGATTCCTAAATTAAAAAATCGTGACAGCCCTAATCAGAGTGCAATTCATGTGTAATTTTTGCTGAATTTTGATGGTTTTAACAGACTGTGGGATGGAGATTATACACTAATACAATGAGTTTGGGTGCCTGGAAAAACGTCACAGATATGACCCTATGAACCTACCAAAAATATTAACTGGTAGAGTGCTAGAAGTTACTATCAGGGCTTTAAAATGAAGAGCAGGTACCCCAGCCTAAAGGTGTCATATTCTGTGGATGTGCTTCAAATTATCTTAGAAGCGAAATTACTTTGTCTGTATGGGTTTGCCTTGTTACAATTTATGGGAGAGTGCCTCTTGGCACTCTCCCATAAATTGTAACAAGGCAAAGACGCAGGAACAAATTTTGATGACCAAAAATAACTTAGCACTCTACCAATTAAATCAGCTCTGAGAACAAGGATCAGTGATTTAAGAACATTGCAAATAGCAATGAAAGTGTCAATGACACTGTATCTTAAATTGTCTGTGTGTTGTGTTTGATGAAAAGAATAATGTTCAATGTTTATGAAAGGATTATGAAATAAGACAAGAATTGTGATAACTGGGAATACGTTAATTTCCGTTTGAGGTGCAGACTGTAATAAAGAATTGAGGGGTTAATGTGGCCCTCACAGGTAATGTATGTCAACGAAAGTTACCAAGTTACAGTGAAATTATTCCAAAACGAGTCATCCTTTCAAGTTACGATGAAAATCCCTTCATAAATAAGGCCGGTAGACTGTGCTAAAGGTTTTGATTGTATAAAGCCTGTATAGTCATCATGGTTGACCGATTGCAACCAAAAGGGGACATCCTCATCTGGACCTTATACTAAGTCATCCTACCAAGTTACATGTACCATGGAATTCCTTCATAAATATGACCTGTAGACTGTGCTAAAGTTTTTGGGGTTTTGGGCTCGGACAGCCGTCATTGTTGAATGATCGCAACCAAAAGGGGATGCTCTCATCTAGGCATTATCTGGAGTCATCCTACCAAGTTACAATGAAATCCATTCATAAATATGACTTGTAGACTGTGCTAAAGGTTTTCAGGCTTCAGGTCCCTGTAGCCGTCACAGTTGACCAATCGCAACCAAAAGGGGACGTTCTCATCTAGTCTTTATATGGAGTCATTCTACCAAGTTACAATGAATCCCTCGATAAATATGACCTGTAGACTGTGCTAAAGGTTTGCGGATTTTGGGTTCGGACAGCCATCACGGCTGAATGATCATGACCAGAAGGGGACGTTCTCCTCTAGACATTGTCGGGAGTCATCCTACCAAATTACAATGAAATCCCTTCATACATATGACTTGTAGACTGTGCTAAAGGTTTTTGGGCTTCAGGCCCCTGTAGCTGTCACAGTTGACCAATTGCGACCAAAAGGGGACGTTCTTATCTAGACATTATATGGAATCAACCTTCCAGGTTACAATGAAACCTCTCCATAAATATATTAGGATGTTATAGAATGCAATTTTCAACGATTATGAAAAATAGGCCAATTAAATCATCAGATGTGTACCCATACGCGCAACTAGTAGAAAGCTATTATTATCTCAGGACCAATTTTGTGGACAGGTAAAATCCATGTGAGGGCATTTTGTCAGGATCAAATTATCAGATTTACACCAAAAACTATACAGCTCGGAACACCAGTAACCTGAAGATATATATAAAGTAACATGACAATCCAAGCAATATTTTCAAAAAGTGATTGGAGGAATTTCCAATTTGAAGGATAAAGGGTTAATATCTCAGGATCAAATTATCAGATTTACACCAAAAACTATACAGCTCGGCACATCAGTAACCTGAACACAATTATAAAGTAACATGACAATCCAAGCAATATTTTTCAAGTTATCGAATGCCAAAAAAATGGATACAGATGCCGGCCGGATGGACGGACAGACAAAGGATGGATGAATGACCACCCCGGATGCTGACATTATGTGTATCATACATGGTATGGGTACACATAAAAATGCACTTCATGACTGCTGGGCGACCTTAACCCATATTTGAACTTTCATTGAGTTTCAACTAATTTGGTGTTGGTTGCAGGTCCATAAGTCATACTATCCTTCAGATATGAGCGTGGCCTTCCTTCAAAATGTTTGACCCTGCACACTTTTGTGAGTGTAAAAATACATGTATGAGCATAATAAGATGAGGGGAGAAGGCAATGAGAAAGCAGTTCCAAGAAAAAGAACAAGAATTGATGAAGAGCCAGAAGTTGTATAGTTTTGAAGACTTTCTTAACCATTTACCCAACATAATGGCCAAAACCGGCTAGCATCATTCAGAAAAATCGCCAATTAATTTTTATTATTTTTTTCATTTCCTGTCTCAAAAACGTAGGTTATGACCCATCTTTGGAACGAGCTCATCGAGCTCGTTCCAATGAGGGGTCAAAACCTATGTTTCTGAGACAAAAAATGACAAAAATTAGTTAATCAGGAATTTCTTTTGCAAGTGTTGTCTGCTTTTCATGTTAGGTAAAGGGTTAAATCACTTGAAACCCAAGATGAACCAACATCATCTGACTCCACTAATACTCGAATAGTGACCATGACAGTAGGGATATTGCCTCAACACATTCTGTTGAATCTGAAAGCGACAAAGGCAGTTCATGCAATAAATCTGTAATTAATGTTTCTGTCGGTGATTATGTATCCTTCCGATATGAAAGGTATTTATTTCCAGGCAGAGTGGAGGAGATCATGCTGCATCTGGAATCAAAATTAACAGCATGTGCAAGAGCAAAAAGCTTAGCTGGAATGGCCTTACAAACTGGTTTTAGGGTTTTTTCTTTCTCAGAAGGACAAAGTGTGCGTCATTGAGCCGCTTAAGCCTATTAACAATGGTGGGATTATGGAGTTGTTTCCATGAAAAATGAATCGAAGTTTAACTTTGTTGTCTCCCAAGAAGGTTCCTAGACAACTCGTACCCTGGACACTTCATACCCTAATATGAAGGTACAAATTGTCTCTCGAAATTTGTACGAATTGTCCCACATAAAGGTACGAATTGTCTAGTGCAAAGGTACTAACAGTCTCATGAATTATCTTAAAAAAGTAAATTGAGTCATGAAACTCCAGTGATCAAATGAGTTCGACAGAATCGAAGAGATAAAAAGAAACATACAAAAAGGATGACCAATAAAAAAGACATATGTTACATTTTGTTTTATTGAAAGCAGTACCCAACGGAATGAGTGTGAGGAGTGTTTACACAACACTACCCTGTTATTCACTTGTATTGATTAAAAAGCCACCATTATATATTTTACTATTATTGTTATTTCATGAAGCCAAGACTGTAGTTGTACAGTGTAAACTGTTAAGGGAGAAAAAACTAGAGACATCTGAGAAAGTCTTATAAGAAAGTTCCAGTGCTCAAAATAACTTTTTTTCTTTGCGTAGCAAAATGCTACACATTTCCAAAAAATGAATAGCATTTTGTAAAAATTACATAGCTATTTTTAACAGAGTTATGCTATGCTGTTTTGTATTGAATTCTTCTTAGTAGAGAGAATAGTTTCCATCCATTTCTGGGCATTTCCAAATGATCTGCAACACAAGCAATGATTACTATGTTTTTTTTAACTGAACTGCCTTTAAGGGTTGCATGGACTTGGATATTTTCAAATGGAGTCTTGGTTGTTTATTAATAGTGTTCTCAAAATGGAAGTTGGGATTTTTAATTTGATGGGCTTGAAGTTATTTTTAATGGACATTTTATGCAAAATGTTGTAAAAACGGGAAGAATTTAAACCAATAGCATTCATCTTACATATGAAGTTGCTAATGATGCTTAATGGAGAGTTACTCTAAGTTATGCCTGGAATGTTACACAATCAGAAGCAAAGCATCAGTGAACTAGTTTTCAAATTTGTTTGCAAATTTTCATTTACATTTTGCGATACAAGCTAATCAATTGCAACCTAATAGGCTGCAGTTGATTATCTTGTATTGCAAAATGCTATACATAATTGAACATTGTGTAGCTTTTTGCAAGTTTTGCATAGCAAAAAGCGATGTAACACCGCGTATTTTGAGCCCTGGAAAGTCCACACCAAACTTTTAAAATACTGGGACGTATGCACTGCGGGAACAAGGTCAAAGTCCAGTTTACTCAGAGCCTATGACAAGCTGTACAGTGTCCCATTGTTTGTGGTGCTGAATCTGATTAAAGTACGATGTGATATTCATTTTTGTGTTTCGTGTGTTTTCCAAATTGTATTATCTGCATCTAAGTATAATTGATTGAGATGATCAAGCACTTTAAATTATTTTCTCACATATTTTCTAGCATGCTTTCGATCCATTTCATCTCAGTTAAATAAGCTCAGATGCAGAAAATACAATTCAATACAATTCAAGAAAAACACGAATTAACTCCGCCTTTTAATAACATTCATTTTTGTATTTCGTATTTCGGTGCTGAATCTGGTTGAAGTGATTTTCATTTTTGTATTTCATATTTTTCCTCAATTGTATTATCTGCATCTGAGTATACATTTCACTTATTTATAAACATGTAATTAAGCTCAGATGCAGAAAATACAATTGAGAAAAAGAGGAATTAACTCTGTATTTCAGTTATTTATAAACATGAGACGCTCAACTTTTAGTGCATTTTTGTGTTTTTTGTTTCATTTGTTCACAGGAGTCTGGAACTTGACATACAGGCATACAATATGATATATACATATCCAACTGAGTGAAACGAGGCTCTGTTGTATATGTATATATCATATTGTATGCCTGTATGTCAAGTTCCAGGCTCCTGTGATTTGTTCGAACGAGAGTGCTTGTGTGTTATATCTTTGTTTTGTTGGTAATATATTTCTTGAAAAAATAAATGTCAAATGTGACTTTCATGAATAGTCTTCCTTATTTTTCACATGCAGTCTCCGATCCCAGGTATGAAACCTTTACGCCAAATTACGGGTCAGGGTATGAGTTAGTTTTTGTAAGACTGTGACCCGGGGTCCTCCTGCCCTGGCGTGCCAGGAGGGCCCCAGGTCACACTGTCACAGTCTTACAAAGACTAGGTAGGAGTTGTCCAGAGGTGGGGTACGAGTTGTCCAGAGGCAGGGCACGAGTTATCCAAGGAAAGGTACGAATTGTCCAGGGTACGAGTTGCCCTGCTACCCCCAAGAAATACGTTGTGTTACTGTTAGCATTGCCATGGCATTGGTTTTGTCACTTAATTTAAATTAATGCTTGCCAATACTATTTTTACTATTACTAGAATAGTTTTAGATAATTCCGTTAATTCGATAAACATATGCATTGTTAATAGTAATGCTTATCTTGTAATGTCGTGTTATCTTGTTTATAATGACTCACAGAAACCTTTTGTTCAACTTACCTGGTGACGGTAATTATACCAGTAATTGGAACCGGCTACCAACAAAACCCACTCTTTGCCATCTTCGTTTGGAACACCATTGAATATTTTACCATTGATAAAACTTGCGTGACAAACTGAGAGTGAGACACTCAACAATATTATGAATCTGTGCATGATGAGATTTGTGGCTCAACAAAACAAGCTGGACTGATCGCGAGACGTTCAAGAAGAAAGTCACAAGATGCGATCTTCCAGAATGTAAACAAAAATAGAAAAGCAAACAGGAAGTCATACTCACAAGCTGGTTCTATTTTTAGTTTCTGGACTTTCCCCGTGATCCTCGTGGCAGCTGGTGACCACCAGCGTTGAAAAACATTTTATATTTCTATTTTGTTCAAGTATCTATTGTTTATAAAGTCAAGGGACGATGTACCACTGTTGTTATGGAGGAAAACTTAATTCAATGTTTTCAAGAAGTTCACGCTGCAGCGTGCATCACATTTGTCACAGTTTAACTGTTTCCGGTGCGCCTGCCCTCTTTTCGCGGGAAATGTTATCACTCGGGTGAGTGCTTATCTGTGGAAATTATCACGCCTCCTTTTAATACTTTTATCAGTTTGAACAATCTGCCTTGTTATCACCATCGATGACAATGTGCAAAGCAGATCAGACAACATTGGGTGCTTCAATCGTCCCTGAAACGGCAAGCCCCTGCCCATGAACCCAGATTTGCGACAAATTGTGTAGACCGGTTTAGTCACGATCGACGATATTTCTGAGACTGAAGGCAAGACCCCGACTGAATCAGATGCGTGTGTAACCCGGATAAAACTTTTAAAAGGGTCGGAGCACGTGTGTTTGATGTCTTGAAGATTTTAGAAAGAAAATGTAAGATAGATATGCGTAACGAATTTATTATGCAAAATGCTTACTAACAGTAAGTTACACACGACATATGCTTAAATTGAGAATTTAGAACCACAAAAAACAGTAATAAAATCAAACATCACTCTGCAATTGTAAAGGAGGGTCTGTATTGATTCTGTTGAACATATTTGTGCCCATGAACGTGTCTTTTCTTTGTTTTGGCCTATCCTGTCCAGGAAAAGTAGAAAGAAATAGGAAAAGTAGAATTTTACCGTGAAAGCTGAGACCGCTTCTCGAATTGTGATTACCAACAGTATTGGCGAAAATCATCTTATTGTGGCCTGATTGTTTCTTTCAAATTTTACTGAACTTTGTTGTCAATTCTGCATTCAGTAGATTTAAACACTTCGTACCATATCTATCATCCCATCCAGAGGTGTGTGTGTGTGGGGGGGGGGGGGGGGGGGGGGACAGAAATCGCGTGGATCACAATCACCATCTCCGGATTACACAGTTCGACGAGGATCCACTAGCTCGATTTGGTTGCCGACGACCAAGGCCTGTCGTTTTGATGTGCCCTCACCCTCTTTGCCTTGTCCAACCTGATTGAAATTCAAAATGAGGAGAGTGATAGAAGCCCACCTGGAAATTCTTGGAAAAGCTGAGGATTCAGAAATCCAATGAAAACAATGGCAACACCAACATGTGGTGTCTTTTATCATTTTTTTGTCATCTTTCCAACATCGTTCTATAACACGAGGGTGGGGCACGGCCATAGAAGGGGACGACATACGCCGATGCACGTACGTATCAGCGGTGACTATGTTCTTAAGTAGCAAAGTATGAAAACAGTATGCAAAATTACGTATACGGCTGCCGTGGACGCGTCACTTCCCTCGAAAATATTTTCACGGACGTAATAATATTACATTCCAAACATTAATTACAGGAACCATCATCAAAGATTTAATTAATGAAACACCGGGTACGACCCGGTGCTCCATTAGTTGAAATTTTCTGATGATATTTTTATTAGGCTGTCCGGTAAATGCATGCGTGATGATGGATTTCGACCAGTCAATGGCGACTGTATTGCATATATTACATTGACAACATCGCACATTGTTTTGCTCTGTATTCAACTACCTCCACCCCCCCCCCCCCCCCCCCCCCACACACACACACACAAGCACCACCACCACCACCACCACCACCGGATCGATGCAATGTTCGGTCTGGCGAGGGCACTCGTTAAAAATGGAACCAATTTCAGTGCAGCAAAAATATCCGTGTTTCTCGACTTGAAAGACTGCAGAAGAGTCGTGCTATCAAGAGCCACATGAACCTCAAATTTCGGGTCTAATCGAAATCCAGATTCGAGTCTAGGGGATGAATTCTAATCGAATGTTCATATTGTATAATATCGCACCGCCTGGCAACCATAAATATTGCCAAGCTCGTCCTCGCGTCAATTTGGGCAAGTCCATAAAAAATGCGCCATGTTCCCGAACGATATCAAGATGGTGTCGGGAGCGGAACCGCTGTGAACTTGTCTTCTAACATCAGAACTTAATTTAGGGCTGTCACGATTCTTTAATTTAGGAATCGATTAATCGTTGCAAATAATCGATAATAATCGATTAATCGTACCTAGATGATCCCCTCGCCCTCTCTCTGAAGTCGATAAAAAATGAAGAACCGTCAGTGTAATAATCAAGACTGGTCGACAGTTGCGAACTTCGCAACTGCCGACCGGTCTTGATTATTACACTGACGGTTCAAAAGATCAGAACATCAAAGCTTTGATGAATGTACCTGAAAGACAAATGCTTCCAACGGCTTCTTGGGGTTTAACATCGATGTTATTAACTCTTTACCTTTAGAAACAATAGTTTTTTTCATCCAATTTTCATTTAATTATTAAACGTCTAAAGCGGGATACAATTTACCGATTATTCGACAACGAAAAATACAAATCGATTTCGCCGTGACCGATCAACAATCGATTAATCGTGACAGTCCTAGAACTAATGTACAGGAGCCCTGGTGAGTGATGACCGAAAAGTTTAGGAAGAGACACTTGGGAGGTCCACATGTCGGTTTCTGAGAATATTTCACCAATTCGAAAAATTCCGAATCCGCGCAACTCGTATCGAATGGGATCGAATCATCGGGGTGATTTCAAAAGGAATCGAATTTCGAAGCTCCACAGGTCTCAAAATACACCATACAACTGCATGCAATGGAAACTTCTCTAACATCTTGTGGCGTAGACAGGGGCGGATCCCCCTCCCCAATTTCAGTCATGCCCACAGGTGATGTTGCCTATTTATTGATGCCTTAAATTGTACAACTTATAAATTATGGACACAAACGGACTCGGAGTCAAGGAAATTGCGTTTTTTAATTTTTTGGTCTCGAATTTAATAATTTTTACCCGGGAAAGCCCCCCCCCCCCCTTCTCTCCAGCAGTCCAGCGACAATGTCCCCTCTTGTGCTCATCCCATTTCGCCGCGACGTGGCTCGAATGATGCTGCGCATCCTATTGTATACCACCCCTAGTAGTTCAGCAAGCGGAACGTAACGGCTACCCCCTACGGAGGTTGGTAGCCGCTACGTGTAGATCGCTGAACTTGCTCCCGCCCCCCACACACACTTCGATCGACATCCTGGCAACGCGCCTTGCACACATCTTAAGAGTGAAGAGTCAAATCCCATTCACGCTAATTATACAGTAAGATTTCAATGATGGGAACCCCAAAGAGAAACTCTAGATACAGGTCACGTGGGTTATGACTTATGAAACGATTTTGATAAATTAATTAAATCCATGATCAATAGCAGGTACGTTTGAACAGACAGACAGACATTACTTGATCGGTTCCGGTAGCCCTCTAGTTCCCTAAAATCGCTTCGATAAGACGATCATACAATACGTCGGGACTGCAGTCCTATACTGTAGTCTGTATATACAATCTTGACCCGCCTAGTTTAGGGTAGTCACCACTAGTGCGATGATTGTTTGAAACTTTCGTATTAAGAGTGACAATAATAATTCTTTGGACACCTGTGGGAACCCCGGAAAGTGAAGCGATAAACTGTGGTAAACAAGCTATGTATTGCTGGTAAAATAGGACGCAAACTCCGTCACCAATGCAGGGGGTGAAAGTCGTCTAAAATGGGCAACATGGGAATAAAAGATTGACTAAACTTGACTCAATCTCCATGTTGAGGTTACGATTAGCCACTATAAAAACACTTCATCAGATATTTTATACAACGTCATCAATTTGCCGTCACGCTCGGAAGTTTACTTCCTTCTAAGCGGCTTTCATTGGTACGGCACAAAACGTAACGGAATAAGAATTAGCCAAAAACGAAAGCCGCTTAAAAGGAAGTAAACTTCCGAGCGTGACGGCAAATTGACGAAGTTATATATATATATATATATATATATATATAGAGAGAGAGAGAGAGAGAGAGAGAGAGATATGCAGATATGTGTGACCGTAAACACAAATAAATAAATAAATAAAAAAAATTTAATAAATAAATAAATCTTTAAATGCTGGGTATTGAGGGCGGCAGGTGAGAATAACAAGCAGTTAAGCTCACCTCAACTATTTTTCAAATAGTTTGAACATTGTTGGCCCCAAACGTGTGTTGGCTGAAGCGCCTGGCTTCGTTTCGCCCCTCCAGCCCCCTTCTCCTGAATCCTCGGACCCAAGCGTCCGATCCAGGGGTCGCCACCCTAAAAATACAGAATTTTGAAACGTAATTTTTAAAGTAGTAGTAGTTGAAGCCCGCTTGCCAATCTTTTACCGTATTTCCAAGGTATTTTTGTATGCATATAGATAGCTATACAACTTAAATTAACCCCACTGAAATAAGCGTGTTTGGATAAGGGTTTATTGAATCGATGTGTACCAAGACTACATCCACACTAAAATAGAAGACTAAATTTCTTTTTACACCACAGTCAAAAAAATTCTTGAAATAAATTCTTTAAAACTGTTAAGAACGTTTCTTACCCAGCAGGCAGTAGGCTATTTTCTTACTTATCCATTGATGATTGTAACGCCGTCCACTGGGACGCGGTGGCGTTGCAGTAACCGGTTCTCGTCAGATCACCGAAGTTAAGCAACGTCGAGCCCATTTAGTCCTTGTATGGGAGAACGTTTGAGCGATCAATTCGGACTCCCGCGTTGTGTCCTTGGGCATGGCTCTCCATCCCGATTGTCTACATGGGGCACGATGACGCCGTGTACTAAGACGTGGTCAAATGTCTTCAACCATTCTAACCCTGCCTGTGCTACAGTGCGGAGTTACGACGTTGGGGAGCTGGCAGCTGCTCGTCGTTCTTCGGGGGATCTCTCCGGCATCCACCACCCACAAACTGTTGCCGACCTGTTATTACACTCTAAAATCGGTTGGGTTAAAAATCAACCCAAATCGACTGGGTTGAGTGAATATGAACCCAAATTGGGTTCATATTCACTCAACCCAGTCGATTTGGGATGATTTTTAACCCAACCGATTTAGAGTGTACCTCGGATGTTAAAGTGTCGTTAAACTCTAATAAATAAATAAATAAATAGCGTCGTCCACTGAGTTTCGAAGTGGGCACATAAAACACATTGGGACTCGGTGGACGACGTGTTAACCTTTCGTAGAGTGTTTCTATTTGTGCATGTCATTTTACCTACCTGGTGTCTATAGTTTATCCAAAAATTGGAGCCAGCTACAAGTAACACCCATATTTTGCCGGCATCTTTTGGGGTATCACGTGTAAAAACATCCTCCTCAAATTTTCTGCCAAACGTCGATGCATACGAGATCAATAAAAGAAAAAGTGTGGGGCAGAACATGATGTGAGGTTGGAAATAGAGACTATTGGGAGTGTTTCTCGGTACAGTGTGTATGATGTGATTGTACAAGTGCACGGATTAATATGTCGGCATATATTATAAATAATCATATGATAACACCTGATAATTTGTAAGTTTCTGTCATACGAGCCTGGAAGTGAAATCCGAGTGTGGGGCGTATATTGTCAGATTATGCGCGAAGTTGACACCTATCGTACCGACATGGTATTAGGAGAAACTAATACGTCTGTATGGTAATTACGGTCTCAAGTTGAAAGTGACCACCTACTAACCTGACCAATAGAATTACTGAATCTGAAATAAGTTATATGTTTGCCAAACGTGTTATTGTGGGTGGCAGAGGACGATAAGATTTTCCCGTAACCCTTCGACCGAACCCACTGTTTATATTTTCTCTTAACCTTTTACCCAACAAATCGCCCGCATCCGCCCGCGTAATTTGCAAATTCATCAGCTGAAAAAATATTATTTTTCGAAAAATTTCTACAAAACTATATCATGTGACGCCTCCTCTTTGGAACGAACTCGTCTAAAGAGGGGTCACATGATATGGTTTTGTTGAAATTTTTTGAAAAAAAAATTATATTTAAAATAATACATTTTGATAATGTCTGCGTTGGGTAAAGGGTTAACCCTTCACCAAAACCTACTGTTTATATCTTTACCACCAAAACAAAGCTCATGATGATCCTCTAACTCGTTCCAGTGAGGTTATAAGATATATGTTTGGGAGGCAAACATTGAGAAAATAAAAAAGTTACGTCACTATTTGTTTATAGTGCTGGCAGATGCTGAGAGCATATTCACGTTACGCTATAAGATAAAGGGTTATACGCGGATCGAAAGAAAATCATTGAAAGTTACATGTATTTTTTCCAGTCATGGGAACAGTCCAAAGTTTTCCATTTTCTTTTTAACCCTTTACCCAATGTAACGGCCAAAACCGGCTAGCGCTATTCTCAAAAATCGCCAATTAATTTTCATTATTTTTTTTCATTTTTTGTCTCAAAAACATAGGTTTTGACCCCTCATTGGAACGAGCTCGTTCCAATGAGGGGATCATAACCGATGTTTTCGGGACAAAAAATGAAAAAAATAGTTATTCAATAATTTTGTTTGCAAGTGTCGTCTGCTTTTCGTCTTAGGTAAAGGGTTAACGTTGTTTTTTTCCGGTGGGCGTCTCAATAAGGGAGAAAATGTACAACGAGAAAATGAAGCATTTGACCCTTTGCAGAGTTGGCAAGTGAAGAGAGTTCAAATTCAAAGGGACCATGAGCCCCCCCCCCCCCCCCCCCCCCCCCCCCCAGAAAGTAGATTGATCAGTTCATGCACAAACATGGCGGTTTTTGTAGTTCCGTTTTACGGTTTACCATACAAACCAGAGCCGAACTGGAAAACCAAAAACCGCCCAGCGCTGCCGGCTACCTATGTTCTCAGGTTTCTGGGGCCCTGGGTGTGGTCAGATGGCTGTCATATTTTCACTCCCTTGTCCATACAATACAAATCTCCCTGCATTGACGCATGTGGCATGCCGACAAACAGCCACTAGTACTCGGTCAGCTGTTTTTCGGCCTACTAAAGGTCTAGAGTGTGGCCTTAGGGTCCACATGGTGTCCACATGTAGTCTCAGTTTTTCCTAGCTAATTGTAGCTTTGAATTCACGCCAAACAATGGGTACGGCGATGGGTGGCCTGTGTGATAAAGAGAAGACAGGTTTTGAAGAGTATTTTGATGTCATCTTTGGGGGCCACTGTTGTTCAAGCTGAGGTCGCGGTCCATGAAGCTGAGGGGAAAAATTGTGGAAAACAGTGAAAAGGAGTGCCAGATGTGTAATTTAGGCGTGGTGGAGACCCTGGAACACTTTACGAATGCCCAAAATACCAATCTAAAAGAATAAGATTCACTGGGAGTGTAATGGGGAAGTGCGATGGGAGTATGAAGGACATATGGTTAGTGAGTGATTCAAAGGAGAGGGTTAATATGTTAATTGGAGAGATTGGGAAGAATGGAGCAAGGGATGTCACCAAGCAGTTCGCCTCCGAGTGATGGCAGGAGAGAAGAAGCTGGGAATATGGAGGCAGTTGGAAGCACAGGGGTAATCAAGGCCTTCTCCCCCGAGAACCTCGACAAATCAGTGGCTGGCAAAAGTGTTATATTAACCCTTTACCCAACGCAGACGATATCAAAATTTAATATTTTACATACCATTTTTTCAACTTTTTCACAGTGTTTCAACAAAATCATATCATGTGACCCCTCGTTGGAACGAGCTCGACGATATTTTTGATAAAGAATATTTTTTCAACAGCTGAATTTGCATATTACGCGGACGGATGCGGCCGATTCGTTGGGTAAAGGGTTAAAATTACATCACTGAGAGATAATAATGTCAACAATCACATTGTACAACACGCGAAAAGCTATGGCATACGAACAGGTTCGAAAATAATTATTGAGGTATATACTATATTATTTGAGATTCATCCTATATTATTTCATGTTCATCCTATATTATTTGAGGTTCATCCTATATTATTTCAGGTTCATCCTATATTATTTCAGGTTCATCCTAAAATAATATTTATGACCCTCTCGTACGCGATCAATAATTTGTCCGACCCTGGTTGGACTATAATTATTGTTTCATGTTGAAGCAGGTTCGACATCAATATTTCAGGTTCATCCTATATTAATTGAGGATGAACCTGAAATAATTTGTCCGACCCTGGATGGACTATAATTATTGTTTCATGTTGAACCAGGTTCGACATCAATATTTCAGGTTCATCCTATATTAATTGAGGATGAACCTGATATAATTTGTCCGATCCTGGATGTACCATAATTATTGTTTCATGCTGAACCAGGTTCGACATCAATATTTCAGGTTCATCCTATATTAATTGAGGATGAACCCGAAATAATTTGACCGACCCTGGATGGACCATAATTATTGTTTCATGTTGAACCAGGTTCGACATCAATATTTGAGGTTCATATTGATGTCGAACCTGGTTCAACATGAAACAATATTTATAGTCCATCCAGGGTCGGACAAATTATTGATCGCGTACGAGAGGGTCATAAATATTATTTTAGGATGAACCTGAAATAATATAGGATGAACCTCAAATAATATAGGATGAACCTCAAATAATATAGGATGAACCTCAAATAATATAGTATGTACCTCAATAATTATTTTCGAACCTGTTCGTACGCCATATAAAGACGTAACATCAAATGATGTCTGTTATTTTAATCTGATGCAATCCTTTGCAATCCAAACCTAAAGAACGATGCTTCATGGGGCAGTTTTATACATTATTCTGTTCTATTTTATAACACAGGATACCTCCATTCTAAGGGGAGGGGGTCAGTGTACTTTCGGCAGTTATGAATTATTAAAATGTATTTAAACGACGTGTTTTTAACCTTCTGAAGACCTCAATATGGTTCTCAAAGATTGTATTTAATGCATGGCTACAACAACTCAAGAACTCTTTCAGCACTATCTCACGTTGCCGCTCTAAACACAGATGGACATTGCAGGGTGAGATCGCATAACTTTCCAAATCCAGTGGATATTCACAAGGGCACTTACAGCATTTAAAGGCCTTTTAAATGTATACCCATATTACTGAATTATTTCACCCCAAATATTTTACAGAGGTAGGTCCTAGTATTTTACATAAGGTTTTCTGACCTCGCCATTTCTAATACGATATTTTCTATCATAATTCAGTAAGTCAGTTACAGACGTCATCTCAGATACTCATCAGATGGTCTTATTCATTTTCTATCGAAAACACCCCTTTTACGCATACTAATTAGGAATGAGAAATGCCATTAACATGGACGGGAAACTGGTTTTGTTAACTTTGAACCCATAAAACTCCGACAGAGCCCAACATTTTGAAAGTGGGTGACTCTTTATATCTCAAATATGGTTTGACCAACACCGCATAAGTTAAAATTCATTGGAGCTTCCGAGTATGGGTCGAGGTCACTGAGTGCATATCTCAAATGCCATTCGGAATTTTCCTGCCCCCCCCCCCCCCCCCCCCCCCTCCACACACAATGTATTCCCGAAGTTCAAGCATGTATTTTAACACTCAAAACAGTGGTCTGTGCCAAGAAAATTGAGAGTGAGTCACTCATATTTCAAGCATGGTACGACCTATATACCCAGAATTAACAAATAAGGCGAAAGTCGCTAGATGTTCAAAACATTGGTCAAGGTCACTAGGACACCATCCATCATTGCGTACCTTTTTCAGCATTGTTGGAAATCGCGTTTTATGACACCTCTTGCATTCCCGAAGTTAATCATAATGCATTTTTACACTAAAAGTGGGTAGAGTCAAACTGTTTTAATCTGGAATCAACATAAAATACGGCGAGACTTGCTGGAGGTACAAAATATGGGTCAGTGTCTCTGGGGTTACCCAGGAGTCGTTGAGTTCATTTCCAGAAGTGCGCCCCCCCCCCCCCCCCCCCCCCATGCATTCCGCAAGTTTCATACATGTATTTCTGCACTAAAAGAAGTGTACGGAGCTAACATTTTTTAAAGTGGGTCACGTTAGAATCACAAGGACGGAGATACCTTTGTACCAACACCAAGTAGATTGAAGCTCGCTGGGTGTTCAAAATATGGGTCAAGGTCATTTTTCACTTTTCAGACTTGCTGGCTATCGCTTTTTATGCCCCCCCCCCCCCCCCCCCCCACCAACGCATTTCCGAAGTTAATACACTGAAAAATAGTGGGCGGAGCCTAAAGGTTATAACTAAAAGTGGGTCGCGCGTATATCTCAAGCATGGTATGAACTATGGACCTGAAATCAGCACCAATCAGTCAAAAACTCTTTCAGAACTCAGGATCAAAATATAGGTCTTGGTAAATTGAGTTACCAAAGGTCATTGAATGCATTTCCTCAAATTTCGGGAAGTCACATATTATGACCTCTTAATGCTCTCCCGATGTTAATACATGTATTTCTATACTCTGGAAAGTGGGCGAAGCAAAAATTTTGAGAAGTGGGTCAGCCTTATATCTCACTTTTGGTATGATCTATGGACCTAAGACCATCACCAAGTGAGCTGAAAATCTATGGAGGGTCAAAATATGGAATTGTTGGAAATTGCATTTTGGACTCCTAAAACATTCCCGACGTTCATTCTAGTATTTCCTCATTCAAAAAGTGTACGGACCGACAAACATTTTGACAGTGAGCAATGCTTATATCTCAAGCATGCTATGATCCATGGCCCTGAGCCCAGCACCAAATGAGTCGAAAATGTAAATTCTATATATGTTCAAAATATGAGTCAAGGTCACTGGGGTAACCTAGGGGTGAATGGGTGCATATTTTCAGAACTTGAAACTTGCAGTGTGTATTCCCCAAATGCATTTCCTAAAGATCAAACGTACTTCTGCACTCAAAAAGTGACCCGACCCTAAAAATGTTGAAAATGTGTCATGCAAATATCTCAAGCAAAGAGGTTCAAGGTCACTGGGTCACGTAGAGATGATTGCGTCAATTTGCGTGCCTTTTCTCAAAATTGCTGAAAATCACATTTAAAACTCCCAAATCGAAATAGGTATCATCCGATTGTTATATAGCCCCCATATTATATTGAGATTGATATATCCTTAGTGGATAATTATATTGAGATTGATATTTTTTCTGTATTTTCAGACTGGTCTCACTCATTTGCACTGAGTGACCTTTGTTTACATCTTTGTTACACTAATATATTGTACATATAGCTGTTGATTGTTTAAGTAGGTCAAGGACCTTGTTTACTTGAACTATGACAGAATCACCTAGAAACTGTTAGAACTTTGTAGAATTTTCATCTTCTGGAACATTCTATCTGGTTACTGTATAAAGGTTTGTCAACAGAATTCAAAAACTCATTTTTTTAGAAAGCCATTTCAGAAGAACTTCTTTTCACAGCAGCTGTTTCCATTGGAAATTATTATTGTTCTAGGACAGTGCATTTATTATAGAAGCAGTGCTTCTTTGAGAATTTGGAAGATTGATTCCAAGAGAATTTTGAAGAGAATCTATTCGTCTTGGAAAAGAGAATTTATACATTCTGTGAAACAGAATAATATTATGTGAAAAAGCCAGGATTCTACTGGATTATTTGGAAATTACCTGTGGCGCCAGTACTTCTTGGATTTTTACTCCATTTGATTTTGCGAAGCATTTTATTATATTTTTTTGGAGACTGCTGAAATTTCTAAATGAAAATTTTATTTCAAATCTACGGGATACTGTTTCTGAAGAGACATTCTTGGATTTAATACTACCAGCTGGTAACTTTCTTCACAAGATCTTCACCACTGGAGTCTGTCAAACTGTACTTGGACTAATTCAGTAATTGATAAGTACCACTGTTCTTATTTTCTGTAAACCAATTAGTGTAAAAGAACATTGTATAGTTTTTTTTATATTATTTTTATAAATTAAATTTCAGAATAGTTAAATTCATAGTTATTGTTGCTAATTCTCAGATTTCTTTCTGTTACCAATATCAATAATATTTCCATACCGTAACACCGATGCCCATACGTGTATCCCTACACTCAAAAAGTAGGAGACCCAAAACTTTTGAAATGGGGCCACGCTAATATATCAAGTATAACGCGTGGACCACAACTAAACACCAAAAGAGTCTAAACGCATTTGGGAGTGAATATATGGTATGGCAAATTGATTTGGGACACATACAATATGAAATATGTAAGGGTGTCAATCAGTGCATATGTATTGCAAATCATTTCTTCATGATCACAGTGGCTCGCGTTGTGTCTTTGGGCAAGGCCTTTATCCCGGTTGTCTGCACGGGGGCACGATGACGCCGTGTACTAAGGCGTACTGTCCGTCGATCGTGCACTTCCTTCAACCGCTGTAACCCTGCTTGAGCGGAGCTTGAACAGAGTTAGAATGTTGGGGAGCTGACAGATGCTCGTCGATGCTCGGTGGTTCTCTCCCTGTATTCCGGCTTCCTCCACCCGTAAAACTGTCACGGTCACGATTAGCCATAAGTATGTGACCTGAAACACCAATAAATAAATAAATAAATTCATGATTACAGTAAATTCTATTTCTCGAGTTAAATTTCACCTTTTACTTTACCGGCACTAGTAAACATAAAAAAATATTATAGCAGGACCCTCTTTTGTCCAAAAAATCAGGAAAAATAAACAAACAATGCATATGAGTCGGGTCGTCTGGAAAATAAATACGTTTAGCGGTCAGTGGCGGCGCCAGAGTTACAGAATTGAGGGGGTACAGCTGGGTATTGCCCACCGCGCGTAAGTTTTAAAATTGTTCTCAACTTCGGGAGGGGACACCCCTCAGGCTCCGGAAGTTGAGAAACTTTTTAAAACTTAAGTTGTAAATGGTGTTCTCTGGAGCATTCGCCAATTAAATTAAAACAGTTTTATCCTTTTGAAACTTACTGGTTAGGTCTTTCAGTTATAGAAAACGTCGTACATGGTGACATTTTAACGGAAGAAAGCTGTTGTAAAGTGCTAGCACAGAGCACCAAACGACACTCAGATCGAAAATGAAAGTAGGCTGCATTCCAAACGGATGCGTTGCACGCTCTCGATTCTAGCATTCCTCGAATACTCTTAAGCGGTATGTTTCAGACCGTACATGCCCGGGACTTGAGTTCCGACAAACTTGATCCTGTTTTCAAACACTTTCAGGGCCTCTAAACTTTAATTCTGAATTAAATTACCCTCGGTCATTTAAAGCATAGCAGAAGGCAAGGGGGATTGTGTTTTCATGGAAAACCGTACATGAGGTAAGGCACTTTTATTTAAGCAATTTTTAGGGTACGAACAAGCTATTTCAGAGACCACCATGCTGCGGAACTCTTTGGTCGGTGAGCAGGTGTGGAAATAACCCGCAAACGATCTTTCGGGTTACGCGTGGGTTACGTCATTTGTAAAATACGCGGACGACCTGTAGGTCACGACAAAGTAATACAACATAACTTTATTAAACTACTAATCTTCACTAGAAAGACTTGACAATCTTTCGGAACTATCTCGACTCAAAGGACGAGAATTGCATGCGCATATAAATAGAATGGCATATTGTTTCCATATTAAAAGATTTCGTCAAAATAAATAGCAATAACAACTAACGTGTGATCTCGCTTCGGCGAGATCGCGTGTTAGCAGTTGATATTTATTCGGGTGGAAAGCATGTTAAGAGGTAAAACAGTATGACTGTTAGAGTAAGAGCTGAGAAGGTAGAGAAGCATCACAACACCCTTTTTCCTTTAGGATACCGCCATGCAAAATAGCGAGTTACGATAGATCATCATTTTACAATGTACTAGTTAATTGACTACAACATAACATTACAACAAACAAGAAAACAAGCTATTATACAACATGGAAATGACATAGCTTCTAACGCAATCTTCCTGCCATTCCCGTAAAAAGAAAGATATCAAGTCGCTTTGGCATCAGTGTATCGATATTGTTTTCCCCAAACGGGTTAGAATGTATTTGAGGATTAAGTTGTAGGAAAGGAGGATGAGATTACAGAGGATATGGCTGGGGGATGACACAGTCGGCACTCGTTGGGTTGTCACATTTGGAGTTTGGACGGGAATAATTATTCAAGGCTTTATTAACTCACCTGACTGAAAGTCAGGGTGAGCTTTTCTTATCACTCTTCGTCCGTCGTCTGTCGTCCGACGTCCTGCGTGAAGGTGGTGTTTGAGCCTCTTTCTCCTAAACCACTGGCCACATTTTAATTAAATTTCATGTAAGTAGTGGCTATATAGGGGCATTTTGATTTTTATCCAAAATAGGTTTCGGCTCGTATTGAGCAGAGGTGTGGGGGAAAAAATGGCCAAATTTTTTGAAAATCTTCTTCTAATGAACCCCAGTAGCAGAGACTTGATATGTGGTATACAGAGTCCTTTTGAGGTTTAGAATCAAGTCTGTTCAAGAGAAGTTTGTCGGGCATTATTTGCCTTCATTATGGGAGGGGCAAAAATTTTGGCCACTCCTAAAATTTCTATTTCCAGAACCGTGAGGTCGATTTGAACCAAATTTGATATGAGATGATAATGCGTCATAAGTAGTTGATTGATGCAAAAAAGAAAATTCTCATTGCCCCGTGGGAACCTCGGGAGTTAAAAATAGGAAAAACCTTAAAACTGCCATATCTCCAAAACTACACGGCACAGAGAATTCTTATTTTGTATAAGGCTTACTTTTATCCAGTAGAATAGAATGGTTAAAAAAATCCCTGTCGGTTTGATCACAAGGTACTTTTTTCAGGACTTTGAAAAAGTGCTGAGTCAGCACTTTTTAACACTGTAGGCAATGGGAAAAAGATTTAAAAATCTTCTTCTCCAGATCCAGCAGGCAGAATCTTTTGATATTTGGTATGCAACATTGTAGGGTGGATCTGATTCAAGTTTGTTCAAATCGGCCCCCTGGGTTCATATTTGGGCTCAGTATAGGAGCCCGATTTCGAACTTATTGCATTTCAGGCAAATTTCTTAAAAAATCTTCTTCTCCAGATCCAGCAGGCAGAATCCTTTGATATTTGGTATGCAACATTGTAGGGTGGATCTGATTCAAGTTTGTTCAAATCGGCCCCCTGGATTCATATTTGGGCTCACAATAGAAGCCCGAATTCGAACTTAGTGCATTTCAGGCAAATTTCTTTGAAAATCTTCTTCTCAAGATCCAGCAGGAAGAATCTTTTGATATTGGGTATGCACCATGCTTAGGGGGGAGGGGGGTGAGATTCAAGTTTGTTCAAGCCAAGTCCCTGGGTTCATATTTGGGCTCACTGTGGTAGCCCGAATTATAACTTGGTTCAAAATGAGGAATTTTCTTTAAAAATCTTCTTCAGATCCAGCAGTTGGAATGTTTTGATATATGCAGCATCCTTAGGGGAGTGAGATTCAAGTTTGTTCAAGCCATGTCCCTAGGTCCATATTTGGACTCACTGTGGGAGCTTGAATTGTAACTTAGTTCAAAATGAGGAATTTTCTTTAAAAAATTTCTTCAGATCCAGCAGTCGGAATGTTTTGATATTTGGTGTGCAGCATCCTTAGGGGGGGGGGGGGGGGGGGGGGGTGGGGGGGGAGAGATTTAAGTTTGTTAAAGCCAAGTCCCTGGGTTCATATATGGGCTCATTGAGCCAGTTCCAATGACATCCATATTTGTCTGGTTTTATTAAGAAACTTCGAGCTCGTTCCAACGAGGGGTCATAACCTATGTTTTTGAGACAAAAAATGAAAAAAATTAGTTATTCAAGAATTTTTTTTGCAAGTGTCGTCTGCTTTTCATGTTAGGTAAAGGGTTAAGAAAGAGATCTACTCAGAAGTTTGACACCCCCAACAAAATGTCCACCAAAATGCCTATGGTGTCTAGGATTCGCGACTAGCCTGCATACCCGCAATGGTGTTGATGGAAGTGTGGTCTGTATTTTATTGAATAGCCCAAACGAGAAAAGAAATGGGAGTTGTAGAATTTTTCGAATGAATTTACGTGCATGGAGTGTGGTGCGAGTACAGTCGTCCATGGTTTACTCATAGCAGTTCTATTTGAATCGTTTATTTGTAGGTTTCAAATGGGAAGATGTGATAGCAATAAAGCCAGTTGGTATCTTTTTTCAGAACTAGAGCTTTCACTTATTCTTTCTTGATATTTGAAGTACAGGAACTACAACAATGATCGATGACCGTGACTTCACGATCAGGTAAGAAAAAATTACAGCTTCCTGTTCCTGTTTTTTGTAAATAGATAAATAAAGTATAGTGACAATGGGTGGTTCTCTTTCGCAATGGAGTGGGAGTAATATGGTAATAGGTGCGCCCCCACCCTTATCAATGATTTTATTGAAAACTGTACTTTCTCATGTACATCCATTTTTCGAATGTAACCCAAGTTCAAGGAGGAGACACCCTCTCTTAATGCGAAGTTTGAGCCAATGAAGTATCCGACAGAGATTTGCCCATGCTCTCAGGTTGAGGCCATGAAGTATCCGACAGAGATTAGCCCATGCTCTCAGGGTACCATCCAAATTCTGTATGGAATTCGACGATATTATGGGCTATTTATTTACCCACCTGCGTGGATTTCGCGCGTAGACCACCATTGATGAAATGCGATGTCCCTTAACTTACAAAATATTCAAATAGCCTTCGAGCTTCTGTAGTCCTGTTATAGGTGTTGCAATCAGCATATATTTAATTCACATTGAAAGCATCAAGATTCAAGATGTTAATACAAATTAGTGGAATTATAAGACTACAGCTATGGGACGTCCCCGTCCATATTTATTTAGTAAACAAACATATTTAAAAGTACTGGTAACGTCAACGATTCGGTAAAACAAGTCTTGGTTGAGAAACATTTCTTGCTTTGATTCAAAGAATGTTTAAGGTTTTTTTTATACGGCCGCCCTCTGGAGATGGCCGTATTATGGTATGGCCGTGTCCATCTGCCCCTCAGCTTTTCAGCTTTTGCTTGGCCATGCAACAATTTGAAATGGAATGCACCAAGACTCCTATTTTTTATGGTGGATTAGTGGTGTCTAGAGGAAGGTTCCTTTTGATAATGAGTTTTCTGTCATATCTATTATAGACGCCGTGGCAGCCACCATGGATGTTTTTTTTTATCCATGTAATAACTTGAAATTGAAATGTACCATTGATTCTATTTGTTTTTGTTGGTGACTAGAGGAAGGTTCCTTTCGATAATTAGTTTACTACCTTATTTCCAAATTAAACAAAATACCGCGTTTTGATTGGTTGAGAGGTACAGTGTAACTTGCAATCCACAGTAGCTTTTTTACACCGTGGTTAACCACGCTGTAAAAACAAGAATGCACAATAGCATACTATATGGCTAAAAAAGTACCTATTTTTAATTATTAATTCATACCTTCTAATCGGTTATGTTCGTACAAAAATAAAAATACAGGAAACTTAATATTTATGTGCAATAAAATATTACAGATATGGATGTCATTGGAACTGGCTCGTTGAGCCAGTTCCAATGACATCCATATTTGTCTGGTTTTATTAAGAAACTTACAAAGTACAAATTTTTTATCAGTTTTTTTTCCACACAGTTTAGGTTAAAATATTAAGTACACCAAAATTCTTGGAAATAAATCCGTTATCCTTGTGTTTTCCAGGGTGTATGGGAATTAACACCGGTTCGCCTCAGGGTGTATGAGTTCCCAAACCGGTGTAAATTCCCATACACCCTGGAAAACACAAGGATAACTAATAATATCCAGTTTGGAAGCCATTTTTGATAATTTGTAATTTTCGTTTGTTCCTGCAATAACTTGAAAACGAAATGTCTCGTGGACCCAGATGGATCCCATTTTTTTGTGGTGGATTAGTGGTGACTAGAGGAAGGTGCCTTTCGATAATTAGTTTTCTGCCGTATCCAATAAGGCCGGAAGCCGGTGTATTTTGCGTTCCCCTTATAGAAATAAAAGAAAAGTTGAATGGTGCACTATGGTATATTGTTTCCAAATACCCCGGTATTCCAGGATATTACTCTGGTATCTTTTATCATGTTAAAGGTTGCATGTTTCTGCACAATGGCTAATTGTAACCGCGGCATGGAGATTGTCAACTTTAGTCAATCGTTTATACCCGTCTATGTTGCCCATTTTAGTGGACTTCCACCCCAAGCAGTGGTGACTCGGTACTATTTTACCAGTGAAACAGGGCTGGTTTATCACAGTAAACAAGCACTGCTTCACTTCCTGGGATTCTCACGGGGGACCCTGGGATACCTGGATATTTTGTGACAATACATGGGGTACCATGGTATTCTTTTATAATGGGTTGTACTGTGCACGCATAGTCATTTCCCTACACATGGGGTTATCAGCAATGAGATTATAGCATTACATTATAGTGTAATTGTGAAGGTCACTGAAGCACACCTTAGCAAAATACTTTTTTGTGCCCTCATGTATGCATTTATTACTGAAAATTAAACGTAACAGATGAGATGTGCGCTGAAGTCGCCATCTGGGTCTTGAAACTTGTCTCGATTCACGAGAATATGTTTGGATTTCTTTAGATGCATTGTCAGGTGAGCTGAAATTGTCACCGCAAACACCATTCTCCAGGTCTACTTATAATTTAGAGGTCAGGTAAGTATAACTAGAAAATTGAAATTAACCCTTTACCTAACATGAAAAGCAGACGACACTTGCAAAAAAAATTCTTGAATAACTAAATTTTTTCATTTTTTGTCTCAAAATCATAGGTTATGACCCCTCGTTGGAACGAGCTCAACGAGCTCGTTCCAACGAGGGGTCATAATCTATGTTTCCGAGACAAAAAATGAAAATATTTTGAAAATTAATTGGCGATTTTTGAGAATAGCGCTGGCCGGTTTTGGCCGTTACGTTGGGTAAAGGGTTAATAAATGGGAACAAATCCTGCATCCATTTGAAGGCAGAGATATCGTTTTCCAAATAGACTCTGCAATACAACGCCTCACGCCCGGTCTCTCAGTTCTCGCGCTAGTATCGTAATAATTTCTGCGCCACACCCCAGGCCAATCTGGGCTTTAAGCCTGGGTAGGCCTGGTGTGTGGCGTGGGAGTTATTAGATATGCCATAGTCTAGGCCTGAACTTTTGAAAAGCCTAGGGGAGCTACTACGGCTCCCCTAAACCTGTACCAGGAGATCTATTCTGTACTTAAGTCCGTTATTAATAAGGGAATTGAAGGTTAAAGGAGAGCTATTACAGCTCTTAAGGCGAGCAATTACGGCTCTCCTTAAATTGATTTTGTAGGAGCCATGGAGAGCGGGAGCTATAGCTCTCCTCAAAAGACCAGGCCTTCCATACTGATATTTTTCGTAAAGGTTGCCTCAGTTGCAAACAAGGCGCACCTCAGTTGTAAATAAGGGGCATGAATATGTGCTCAAGTGCAACAATGAAGCACTTATGAGTATCGTGTTTATGGCCTTGCCAGTAAGGAATTGGGTTGAAATCCAGCCACTGAATCAACATGCCTGCACTGTGCAGTATACATCCTTTCGAATCTAACAAAATTTTACTTTGACCGCTCCGCTCTGTTCTGCTGATCCGTCCCCGATGAAGTAATATTTGCAACGAGCCTCTTTTCTTATAGGCCTTTCCAGATCCCATACCAAGCTAAGCAAATAGATGCCGTGCAGACCATACCCAAAAATAAGTCGCGTTTTGACGCTGCTATTATTTTAACACACGGTGCTGGTGGAGATATGAATATGAAACAGCTGGTAGATCTATCGGAAAGCGTAGCCAGACATGGGTTCAGTTGTATCCGGTTTACATGCAAAGGACTGAACATTAAGTACAGAACAAAGGTCTACAAGGAAGTGTTGGTGAGTTCATCAGATATTCGATATTATAACTTTTATTGCTCAAATGATGATTTTATTTCTTCTTCGTTTCAGAATACGTGATTTTATTTCTTCTTAGTTTTTCTTAACCCCGATCCAGGGATGGACTGGACCAAGAAAAATTACCGGGAAATGCACCAGGGGTGCAGGGATGTGGCTAGAGGGTTTCAGCTGGGGGAGGGGGGGGGGGGGGGGGGTCCCCCACCGCTGTAAATTCCAACTGTAAATGGTTTCGATAGGTGGTTGCACTGCCGTGCTGGGTGATATATTTTAACCCTTTACCCAACGAATCGCCCGAATCCGCGTAATATGCAAATACAGCTGCAGAAAAAATATTATTTTTCGAAAAATTTCAACAAAACCATATCATGTGACCCCTCTTTGGAACGAGCTCGTTCCAAAGAGTGGTCACATGATATGGTTTTGTTGAAATTTGTTTTAAAATTTTTTAAAAAATGGTATTTAAAATAATGAATTTTGAAATCGTCTGCGTTGTGTAAAGGGTTATGAAGCCTTCTGAAAATTTTTTCTTGTCCTGAAACGGAAAAAAGCATTATTTATAATGTGTCTGGGTCAGAAAATTTACCGGATTGATGTCAGAGTCGAAATTTTGAGGCCATGTCAATTTTAGAGTAGGAAATTTGAAACTCAAGTTTCCAGTTGGAAATAAAAGACCAAAATTTCTCATCATTAGTTGGAATTTTAATATTTTTCATGAACAATGTTAATTTATTGAATTTCCAACCATTTGATTTTTGACATCGGAATTTCTAACTATTGAAAAAAATACTCCTAGCTAGGGCACAGGTACTCGGCACAAGCTGGAAAATCGAAAGAAAAATGATATTTGATACCATTTTTGAATCTATGCTGACGTGCCCCTGTAATGGTTATATGCAATGGTGGCCAATGGGAAAATATTTAGTTCTGTGATACCTATATTAGGCATGTGCACTTTCTTTAATTCTGGAATTACGGAAAATTTTATCTATAAAGCGGATAGAAGCGTATGTTTAGTTATCGCGAAAATTTTCACAATGGTAAGCAGGGGGTTGGGGGGGGGGGGGGCGTGTAGAGGTGGTCGTTATTGAAATAAATTTCATGATTGGTTTCGGTCACGCGCAAAAAAAACGTATCATGTCTTCCTTGAGTCAAGTTGGGTGGCCACAAGTAACGATATGTCGATATGTTCTGCGTTTTCACGTTGTTTTCTAGATTCAAATGTAAAGAATATAGAGAACAAAAAAATTACGGTATCATATCTTCCTTGGGAGGCAACAAGTAAAGATATATTCCGCATTATTGCACGTAAAATTTATTTGTTCTCAACTTTAGAATTCCGAGATCTTTCATTTATCTCCTTGAGATTGGATAGCTTATATATATATGTATTAAGCGTGACTATCTTGCTGGTGAGGGCATGCTTGGCTGACAAGGCCAGACCATGACATGATCATGGCGAGCTGTTCAGACAATCGACAAGTTTTTTTTTTCTCAAATCCCCCCCCCCCCCCCCCCAAGAAAATTGGCCTAACGAAGGCCACGAGATAGCTTAATCCACTACTGGCCCGATTCGCATGTAACCAAACGGGCAACCGGAAGTGGTATGTGACAGTTTCCTGCCTCCGTATAAGTTTTCGGATATGTCAGCTGCTGGGTAATATTTCTCAAAGACAAAGGATTGGGTGATTAGCCAGCTGGCAGAGGCGGACTGGCCATACGGACCACCGGGGAAAATTCACGGTTGGCCTTCCAATTGGTGCCCCCCCCCCCCCCTGGGGCCCCGAGATTGATGCAGTCAACACGCGTGGGTGCATGATATTTTGTGCAAATGTCCAGCAGGCGAAGTGGATCAGACTGTATATACCGAAATACTCTCTACGTGGGCTGCCATTGGCAGTCCAAAAACAGACATTAGGTATACATAAGTAGTCTAGTCAGCATTCAATCCCTCAGATGCAAGGAAACGGCGTTCTGTCAGTTTGAAAAATCTAAACTTTCTCAGGGTGTGCCCCCACACCTGCAGGGATGTGGCGACAAGGAGGGACCCCTAGCTCACAGGTACTCGGCACAAGCTGGGAAATCGAAAGAAAAATGATATTTGATACCATTTTTGAATCTATGCCGACGTGCCCCTGTAATGGTAATTAAAGTTAAGCGATCATATTTATTTTCGTCTGAACCCCTGTAATGGTTCAGACGAAAATAAATATGATCGCTTAACTTTAATTTTGGCATTCCAATATCTTTGTCAAGTATAGCCCTTCAGACAACTTTCTCTGACCCGAGAACAAGGGGGCATGCGGCAAATAAGAGAGAAGAAGTGACACGAAGGGAAGTACCGGTCACGTGCACATATTTTTCAGAGAATTCCGTACAAAAACACACAAAAAGAGAAATTGTATTTTTTTTAGATCCAAAAGTCATCAAATCACCCTTTTTTATCAGGAATATTCAACAATAATGCAAGATGTCAATAGAATGTTTCAAATGTTTATTGAAACAATATATTTCCCCAAGTATGTTTATTTTTAGAGATTGCGTCATTTCCGCAACATTTCAAGGTGGGTAACTCTAATTCAGCTATTTAGTTCAGCGATACAAATGGCCGAACTCCAAATTTAGAAGCAGTGACATACTGTCTGTTACCGATATTTGGTAATCGTTCTTAGTGAATGCTGTAAATCGGTGACTGCATCATAAAGAGCAGAATGTGGACTACAAAGTCTTCTGAAAGGTGTTGAAGAATTGTGGCCTGAATCGTCTAATTAAAGGCTCCTGAGAGTTAAAGCTGTAGCTCTAGTCTCCGAAGCTTCGTCCATTCAAACTTTGGGCTGGTTTACGTACATAGAAATGGCTCATAATGAGCAAACGTTGATCTGTGAATCAGTAAAAAAGTTTAAAGATATGTAAAAATGTCATCATATTCATATACCATCCTTTAGGCTGTGTTTGTATTCTTTCGAATCGATGCTCTAAGTTCTGATGGGCAGCGGCGTCATGCCAGGGAAAAATCTGGGTGGGGTGGATCGGTAACACCATCTAAGCGTAGCGTGCCCAAAATGTTTGGGAAAAAAATGCCTCCCAGACTGCCGGAAGTGGCACTTCCCAAGCCTTCATCGAAAATATTTGGGGGGGGGGGGGGTGCACCCACCCCCGGGCACCGTTGTCACGACACCACTGGTGATGGGGGTGGGGGGATTGACAAATTCCTTCTGGATTCATGGGGCAGATCAGCAATTTATCCCACAGCCCTTTTGGACTATATTATTGCTGATCCGCACCACAAATCCAGGGCACTGGCAGACCACTTACAGAAGATAGTGGAAAATGTGGTGGAAAAATTCTGGAACATAGAGCTCAAAGAGAGAAGAAAATTGAACCTTATGCTAGTTATTTCTTTTCTTTCCATTTCAGAAGTATGTAAAGACGGAATTTAGTTACACACGGATTTATGTTGGCGGTGAGTTCATTTTGTTATAAAAAAAAAAACTAGATGAGCCAAATGGATTACATTTTGATGTAGTGTTCCCATTGTCCAGAGCCACAGCAACAGGGATGCATACCCCAGTTCCCTACCCCATCTGAATGACAGAAAATGGTATCTGGAGTCGGTGACCGCAAACTATAGCCATGTCTATGGCTATCCCCCCCCCCCCCCCCTCTTCTGGGAAGTAACTGCCTGAAGTAAAGAGCCCCACTAAGCCCTGACAGACACTTGATTGGTTCTTTAATCGTGTGACAACTTGTGACCCGTCTTGTACTGAGAATGATGTACTTGAAAAATAAGGTAGTATATTTTGTAGTTGAGTTGTGGGATTTATGTGACAGGGCTTGGCAGTGCCATCTTTGTTGCACGAGTGGCGCCAGGAGTTCTCAGACAAGGGGGCATTTTGTGGGGTGGGTGGGGCTAAAGCACTATAGCGGCAGTTGACACATATATGTTGGTCTTATGTTTTGGGCCTTTTCACGTAAAAAACTGTTCGTATAAAACTGCTCAGTATATCTTTCCAGCAAGACATACTGCAAACAGATAAATGTGTGAATGCCAAACTGGTCTAGTCTTTATAAGGAATCAGTGTGACTCACATGCCCATCCATATTATCTGTGAAAAGCTTGGTGTTAAAATCCATGTATATAAAAAGTGGAAGTGGGTATGGAGGAAATCCATTTCAGTCACGCGTCCTCGTGTGAAGGATAATCCGATGCGCGTAACGGTGAGTTATGAGCAAGCACAGGCAGTGGTATGGCTTGCCGTGTATTCCTGGAACCCCCCTCCCTCCCCCGGGACATTTTCAGAAAATGGTAGATCAGTGTGGCCCTCCGATGGCTTTTTGCACACAACAACGTTTTCCAACCAAAATATTCCTGTAATTTTGAATAGGCTCATTCTAATTTTGGGAAAGGGACGCCAATTTATAACGACACATGTGCAGGATGAATATATCTCACCTATATCAAACAGGAATTCCACCAAGCATCGCCCTAACACCACGGGATTATAGAAACAATTCCCACTTCTCAAATATCGGTCTCGGGGCAAGCTATAAATGTAAACTAACATACTGGCTGAGTCAATTGCAACCTGTTTGGGGTTGTTGTTGGCTCAGTTGATATGGTGGAAGAACATTTATGGCCCGGCGATTGTATGTCGTAGACTCGGGATCGACTCCCGTCGAGGCCACCTTCCAAAAACATCAGTTTTCAATCCAGTTGAGCGGTGTTAGGACGATGCCTGGTGAAATTCCAGCTTAACATGGGCAATATAAATTAAATTGTCCTTGTATGGGTGACTGTCTGAGTGATCGATTCGGACTCCTGCGTTGTGTCCTTGGGCAAGGCACTTAACCCCGATTGTCTACATGGGGAAACGATGACGCCGTGTACTAAGACGTACTGCACGTAGGTGGGTGCGCATGTCTTCAACCAATCTAACCCGGCCGGTGCTGCAGTGCGGAGTTACGATGTTGGGGAGCTGGCACCTGCTCGTCGTTGCTCGGTGGTTCTCTCCGGGTACTCCGGCTTCCTCCATCCGTAAAACTGTCACGGTCATGATTAGCCATTGTGCATAAGTATATGACCTTAAAACACCAATAAATAAATAAATATAAATTAAATTCAAGCAATTGCCCCTTCACGACTCTTCCATTAATTGAGATTCCTGTTTGAAAGCTGGGACCATAGACCATTATATATATAATACTGCACCATTATATATATAATATTACACATTTGGTTAACCCTTTACCCAACGTAACGGCCAAAACCGGCCAGCGCTATTCTAAAAACTCGCCAATTAATTTTCATGATTTTTTTCATTTTTTGTCTCCAAAACATAGGTTATAACCGCTCATTGGAACGAGCTCGTCGAGCTCGTTCCAATGAGGGTATCATAACCTATGTTTTGGAGACAAAAAATGAAAAAAATTAGTTATTCAAGAATTTTTTTTGCAAGTGTCGTCTGCTTTTCATGTTATGTAAAGGGTTAAAGCAAGCTGCATCAAGCTATTGCCAAGGAACCGACCGACCAACCGACCGACCAACCGACCGACCAACCGACCAACCGACCTAGTAAGTAGAGAGTGTGAATTTGACTTGTAAAATTATGATTTGGTTCCTGAATCTTAAATATAGGTTTCTAACCAAAATCTTAAATATAGGTTTTTAAGTTGGCTCGTAACCGTAAGACCCCTTTGCTCCATCGATCACTTAGGCTGCCAAGAATTGACTTGGAACTATTGTAAAAATGAATGGATATTGCGGTGTAATAGAAACATTTTTCAGTCATTTGAAAAACAACTTTAATTATCCCATGAAAGAATGTAATTAAATGCACGAATGTATGTCCAACACAGCTGAACGCCTCCAACAAGATCGTTATCAAAAAGTAATATAACTACAGTTAACAGGTAGAGCGATTGAAGTCCATATTAGGGCTTTATGCTGGTGTGAAGGTGCTGTAACTTAAAGGCTTCATGTTCTGATGTAAATTCGACTTCCAAGATTTCAAAAGTAGGCTCAAAGTCTGGCTCTTATTTTTAAATGCTCAGGTGGGTCCATGCTATTGCCGTAACTACGCCTAAATGGTCCTTTTGTCGGTCGTGTTGTAACGATATTATATGTATACTGAGTCACAAAAGTAAGTATAATGGGAACAAATGTGAAAAATGGCATAAAGGAGGAAATATAAAATAGTTCTAATGTTGCATTTTTGTGGACAAGAAGTGGTGCAAAGAGTTTAGTGATGTGTTGTTGTCCGCCCAACCGTATACAATTTTGCTACGAATTTCAAAATAGCACGTGCTACCCGAGAATGTCAAATTGAATGGGTGACCAACGATTTTCTTTGTGTTATGTTATGCTAGAGAGCCTGCGTTATTGAGAAAACACGCTAGTTTTTGTCTTCCGACATTTTAAAAAATGCCAAGGTTAACCGAAAATCAGAGGTTGCATGCCATTGGCATGCATGCGGCTGGCATACCTCCAGATGAGCTCGCTGCTGAGTTCGGAGTCACCGTGGCCACTATTTACCGTCTCATTGGAAGGTATAGAACCACTGGATCTGTTGCCGACCGACCGAGTCGACCAAGAGTTACGCCCCCTGCACAAGACCGACACATCAGGACGTCTCACTTGCGGGATCGCTTCCTTTCGGCGACGAGGACAGCAGCAATTACTCCTCGTAGAATTAACAATAGAATCAGTGCACAAACTGTCTGCAACATACTCGCTGAACACGGCATCCGAAGTAGGCCACGGACCAATCCTTACCCAACGCTATCGCACCGTCAGAATGGAGTGGGTACCTCAGCGTGTTCATTGGAATCAGCGTTGAAGCACAGTTCTTTTTAGTGATGAATCACGATTTTGTCCACGGCGCGCTGATGGTAGGGCAAGAGTGTATCGCCGACTAAGAGAACGGTTTTCTTGCGTGCGGGAATGCGACCGTTTCGGCGGGCGTAGTGAAATGGTTTGGGCAGGAAATTCTTTGCACTATCGAACGCACTTGATTTTCATCGATTGTAATCTGAATGGACAGTGATATAGGGACGAAATTCTTAACGCTGTTGTTGTCCCGTTGTTCAACGGTAACGTCGGATGCCGTTATTCCAGCAAGACAATGCCCGATGTCACGTATCTGTCGTGGCTTCAGATTTTAGGTGATTTACATAATGTTCTAAGGCAGTAGTGGAACGCATCACTTCTGGGTGACATCTAGAGACTTATCAGGTCCATGCGCCGTCGATGTCTTGTCACCCAAGAGGCAAACGGTGGACATACACGCTATTGACTGCATGTGTGAACTTTTTATTTCATCCCATGTCTGAATTGCGACGTCCTGACGTGATGCTGGCAGCAGTAAGCACAAGACATTATGTACATTCACACAGCTAGACTCGAAATATGAATTTGCAATAATTTGTTTGGGATTAAAGTCGATAACACTAAAAAAGAATTGCTCCTCAAAGTTTATTGTACTTTCTTTTTTGACTCCGTATATTCTAGTTTCTTAACTGTTAATAAAAATTAGTCTGGATAGCCGATTGTAAATAAATGTCTGACAGAGTTTGAAAACGACACTCCTCACATGCATAACTTTTGTATCAAGAGTGTAAATACGTTTAGTTTTCAAATCTTAACGTGAAATTCCCGGAACAAAATGTGTTCGAGACCAGTCTCTGGTCACAATATCGCGTCCTTTGGTCCCGGTGCTTACAGGTTGTGAAAAAATGAGGTACAGTCAGTTACCCAAAGTAGGGCACGTGCACCGGGCGGGTTTGGATAGCCTATTGAAAGTTTTTTTAACCTGTCAGTTTTGGTCAGCGTTATCTTGAATTTCAATTTGTAAAGGTTGTATATATCATTTGACATCAGATGTTGCTCGCCGTTGCTCGGTGGTTCTCTCCGGGTACTCCGGCTTCCTCCACCCGTAAAACTGTCGTGGTCATGATTAGCCATTGTGCAGAAATATGTGTCCTTAAACACCAATAAATAAATAATTAACTATTTGACATCAGACAAAACTGTTGTCAGAATTCGAGACAATCGGATAAGCACTACTTGTACATAAGATTTTGCTGTATCATATTTGCAATAGTGGGACATTACTAAAGCAATTGCACGATATACTAAACTGAACCGATTGCACGATATACTCGTGAAGATTTAGTGTTTTGTCGAGCATGGTGGTTACAAAAGGGATTGAGAACACATGGTGTAGTACAGTGGGTGTACATACATTCATACTTCAATTCTCAGTTCTTCGTCAAACAGAAAGCAGAGGAACCAATAGCAAGCAAATCGACTCTGCATATGCTACAGGGCAAACAAACAAACCATAAGAACTCTGTGACTTGTAATGAAGTATTCTTGTTTCCCTCTGGAGAGTAACCAGAGATTTTACTGATGGTCAACAAAATAATCCACTCGGGTGGGGTGGGGAGGGGGCAGTTTTCAATATGATTTAGTCTATCTTCCTTATTACCAGATACTAATTCCTTTTTCCCTCAATGTACAACGAACATAACCCTTGAAGGTGCGAATTATTTTCCAAGAAATTCTACTACACCACACCCCGTATTCTCGTGGCCTGACATTATATTCTTGCCAACTCTAGAGTCTAGCCAAGACTTTGGGAGAAAGTACTATCCTGTTTACTCTCTCCTTGTCTAGAAGAACTATTTCATCATTGCATGCACAAGATTCTGTTCTGGAATGGCAGCATTTGTGGAAGTTGAAACTTGTTTATATGGGTTAAGCAGCTATAGCAAACTAGCTTGCGAATATACCCACCGTTGCTCAGCATAAAATTCACCCTGCCCATATTACTCCTGTGGAAAAATAAGAATGATGGCTAACTCAGGCCTTTGAACTCCTCTAAACTCAGTGATAACTGATGTCCCCAAATAATAAGAATGTTCCCAATTTAGAGGGGATAGAGGATCGTTCAGTTTGATTTTTTTTTTTCTCCATTTTTTTGTCTAATGTTTATAAAAAGATATTTATACTTACGTCTTTCTAGGACTGGAGACTTTCAACATTCTTACTACACACTGACTGTTGCATCCTGTGACTTTGTAGTTGTTTCTGGGTAAGTTTTGACTGTCTCTGTAGATAACCGATACTTGCACAGAAACGACTGCCACGATGTCTATACATCTATAAAGTAACTTTGACTTCACCCAGAGCCTATATGTTGAAGCCCCTGTTCTGCTAAAGGTTGCAGTAAACAATGATCATCGGTGAAAGTAGGTCCCAGAGTGTTATTTATATTGGGGTTTAACAACACTTTCGTCAGACTGGACCACCTCATGTTGGAAAGGGTTAATATATAGTCTGAGGCACCAATAAAGGCCTAAGAGGCACCAACATTTCATTTTGAATAGCCAGTACTACGAAAATTGTCTTCAGTGGGGCCAAATAGGAAATGACGTGGCTGTGATGTGACTAAATTAGACCATCTAAAAGCCTGGAAAATTATCTCAAGTTGAGTATTTTACACTGATAACATACCCGGTATAAAAATATACACCGTAATTATTGTGACACCCAAATACACAAGAACGATAACAGATGATACATACACCGTAATTTTCACGGCACTTAAATACACAAGAATGATAGTAAATAATACACACACTATAATTATTATGACACTTAAATACACAATATGATAACAAGTGATACATGCACTAATTATTATGACACACACATACCGAAGGGTAACAGATGATGCATACACCATGATAGTTTTCATTGACCCTCAGACATGCAAGAATAATTACAAGTGTCCATACCCCATAATTATTATGTCACTCAAATACACAAGAACTAGAACGAATGATATATATACCATAATTATTATGACACTCAAATATACAAGAATGTTAAATATACCGTAATTATTATGGCATTCAAATATCCAAGCATGATAACAAATGATGCATACGACAAAGTCATCTTGATACTCAAACACACCGGAACGATGAATAGTGCATTCACATAGTTTTTATGAAACTCAATTACACAAGAATGATATCAGATGATACATATACTGTAATTATCATTACACTCAAATACGCAAGAATGATAGCAACTGATACATACACTGCATACACTGGAATTATGATACTCAAACAAACAAGAATGATAAATGATACGTTCACTGTTATTATGACAGCCAAATACACATTAATGTTAACCAATAATATATATACACCATAATTTTCATGACACGCAAATACACACGAATGAAAATAAATGATACAAGCACCATAAATGCTATGACCATCAAATTAGAGAAGAATGATTCAAAAATTGTAATTATTGTGACACTCATACATGCAAGAATGATAATAATTGATAAATACAATGTAATCATTATGACACGCAAATACACTAGAATGATAGCAAATGCAGGGCTTGCACTCAAAACATTCGACAGGGCTGGAAAAACTGCCCGGTGAAAGTCTTCACGAGGCTGTTTTTTTACGCACAAGCTGGTTTAATAATTGTATCTTACAATCAACAAGTATTTTGTCCGTATTAACTCCGCAACTGTCGTGTATCCGACCACCTGATACAGATGTTTGGATCAGGGGGTCGGATACAAGCACGTTCCTTTCGCGTGAGTTCCATTTTTTTTCTTTTTGTTCATCCATACAAATAAATAGTTCGTTATATATTCGTCTACATTCTTGACTTATCCCCAATTTGGGGGCGCGGTGGCTCAGTTGGTAGAGGTGCAAGCCGAGAGGTCCTCGGTTCGAATCCAACCTGCGGCAACCGCGTTGTGTCCTTGGGCAAGACACTTCACCCCGATTGCCTACATGGGGGCACGATGATGCTGTGTACTGAGGCGTACTGCACGTAGGTGGGTGCGCATGTCTTCAACCAATCTAACCCTGCCTGTGCTGCGGTGCAGAGTTCAGAGTTACGATGTTGGAGAGTTGACAGCTGCTCGTCGTTGCTCGGTGGTTCTCTCCGGGTACTCCGGCTTCCTCCACCCATAAAACTGTCAGTCACAATTAGCCATTGTGCATAAGTATGTGACCTTAAACACCAATAAATAAATATCCCCAATATATTGTAAGATAAAATGATTATTACCCTTATGTGGATGTACAAAATATGTATCCGAGTTTCGCTCCGGGTTCTAAGGGTAGATCACGACTCGTGGACGAGTCGTGATCTACCCTTAGAACCCGGAGCGAAACTCGGATACATATTTTGTACATCCACATAAGGGTAATAATCTCTATGTATTGCTAAATCCTTGTTTCAAGGTCGACAGACCTTCCAGGTGAAGTTTAAAGTGAAATTTTACATAAAAATGTTCAAGAAATTAGTCTGTCCACTATTTCCATACAGATATTTGTGTTTTGGGGCCAACAGCTGAGCTAGCTCATCGCAGACTTATCTGAAATAACATAAATATTTGTCCGACTCACTTGAAGCTCGGTATAGCGTAAAGTTATATTTTGCTCTTGAAATCTTCTCTTTCCATTCGTATTTTTAGGCGAAAGGAATTTTCTTTAAAGTTTGTAACAAAGTTTTTTTTATCGCTGTGGAATTTGCGCAAAGCCATACTTAACAATCGCATCCTTAGACCTGCCATACTAGGGATATGTTCTATATAAACAGAACTATAGCTGGAAGAACAACGTTCTGATACCTGTGTAGATTAAGTAAGAAAACACACTCTATTTTGTAAGTTTTAAAAATATTGGTGCTTAACTGGTTGAGCGCTGCAAGCCACTATAGTGACTTTTGCCATCTGCAGTAGTTTTACAAATGACTTATCAATGTTAAATACCCTTCATTAATAAGTATTAAATTGTATCATTTTACCAGTAAACTGAAACAATTGAATATTTATCTGCAAAAGGACAGTAAACTGAAACAATTGAATATTTATGTGCACCATGACCTCCAGTGTCCAGAATTCTTGCATATGTAACATGCATGCAGACGTAAAAATAAATTAGCACTTTACCAGTTAAGTATTTTAGTGGAATATTCACAACGTTGATTTTCTGGCCCTGTAAAATTGGTTACATGGCTGTTTAGGGAGCTGGAACTGATCAGCCCCACTAAAATGCAAGCACTGCAAATGATACATAGCTCACAACCATTATGGACCTCAAAAACACTTAAATGCTAGAAAATGATACACATAACGAAATTATTTAGGACACTCAAATAAACAAGAATGATAACTAATGATACGCACACCGTAATTTTGAAACCCCAGATACACAAGACTGATAAGAAATGATACATATACCGAAATTATTATGACACTCTAATACAGAGGAATGGTAACAAAATTTAATGACACATGCACTGTAACTTTTATGACACTCAATACACAAGAATGATAAAATATAATACAAACACTGTAATTACTGTGGCAGTAAAAAAACACATGAACGATAGCAATTGATGCACATAACGTAATCATTGTGACCCTCAGATACAAAAGAATGATAATACATTACACTATTCAAGCACAGTGTAAAATATAAATATATACACACGAAACAGCAATTGCAAACTTTTTTGCATTGTCAGTACAAAATAAAAAACAAATTTGAAATTAAGAAGCAACTTGCAGCCTTTTCTCAATTACTTGAATTGGTACATAGTTCTTTGGAATGAATTGGTACATAGTTCTTTGGAATGAATTGGTACATAGTTCTTTGGAATGAATAGGTACACAGTTCTTTGGAATGATTTGGTACATAGTTCTTTGGAATGATTTGGTACATAGTTCTTTGGAATGAATTGGTACATAGTTCTTTGGAATGAATTGGTACACAGTTCTTTGGAATGAATTGGTACATCGTTCTTTGGAATGAATTGGTACATAGTTCTTTGGAATGAATAGGTACACAGTTCTTTGGAATGATTTGGTACATAGTTCTTTGGAATGAATTGGTACATAGTTCTTTGGAATGAATTGGTACACAGTTCTTTGGAATGAATTGGTACATAGTTCTTTGAAATGAATAGGTACACAGTTCTTTGGAATGAATTGGTACATATTTCTTTGGAATGAATTGGTACATATTTGGAATGAATTGGTACATAGTTCTTTGGAATGAATTGATACATAGTTCTTTGGAATGCTAATAATCAATATTCATTTATATTCTATCTTCTCTTTTTAACCATTTTTCTCAACACAAATAACAGAGAAAGCTTGCCAAAATATATTTGAATAGATAAAAAGTTCAATCTTTATGTCAAAAGTATAGCTTATGACCTCCTCTTTGGAACGAGCTAAAAGCCCACCCAATAAAGGGTCAAAGGCTCTGTCGTTGTGAGGAAAAATGGAAAAGTAATAACTTCGGGGTTTTTTGTGAAGGCCTCTTGTCGGTTTAGTCATTAAATTTTGCAGCTGTGCTTGAACCCTTTACCCAACATAACGGCCAAAAACCGGCCAGCGCTATTCGCAAAAATCACCAATTAATTTTCATGATTTTGTCATTTTTTTGTCTCAAAAACATAGGTTATGACCCCTCATTGGAACGAGCTCGTTCCATTGAGGGGTCATAGCCTATGTTTTGGAGGCATAAATGAAAAAAATTAGTTATTCAAGATTTTTCTTTGCAAGTGTCGTCTGCTTTTCATGTTAGGTAAAGGGATAAGGTTTGCGATGCTTTTTTTAACCAACTCTGTCAGTGGTTACTTTATTAGACTTCAAACAAAAAGGGTCAATCCATGCCAGAGTAACTGTGTTGTGTCCATGGGCAAGGCTCATGATCCCGGTTTCCCAGGTGGGGGCACGGTGGCACCGCATACTACGTCATAATGCACCTCGATGGTGCCCTTGCCTTCAACCAGTGCTTACCTTGCTTGTGCGGGGTTAGTACGTTGGGGATCTAATAGCTGCTCGCCGCTGCTTGGTGGTTCTCTCTTGGTACTCCGGCTCCCTCCACCCGTAAAACGCTTCTCGACACAAGGTGACCCTGGCTGTCGAACGTGATGCTCGACTCCAATAAAACGATAAAAACAAAACATTAAAACCATGGCTAACATTTTGAAAATCACAGGAGGGCGACCAAATGCCTTCCATGGAAAAAGGTTCAGAGGTGACTGCTCCCATAGCATAACAGTCCATTCACTATGGATGGAAACGCTGTACATAGGCGTTACTTTAATACCATCCTTTGGGTGCTGGTAACTGCCAAAGTTCTATATCCGGCTTTAGTAAACTCTATTGTCTCAGAGCTGGAGGTTAACACAATCAGGAAGATATCATGTAGACAATAGTCAACAAGGGCCCTCTCATGATTGTATCGCGATTTATAGGGGTGCACCAAAATCCCCAAACACAGGAAGTGAAGCAGTGGCTTGTTTGCTGTGATAAACAATCTCCTTTTACTGGTAAAATAGGACCCAGTCGCCAATGTTTGGGGTGGAAGTCCTCTAAAATGGGCACCATTGGTATAAACGATGACGAAACATGATTTTATCCCCATACTCCGGTCACAGATAGCCATTTGACAGAAATATATGACCTTAAACACCAATTATGAACGGCCCCTAAGTAAGTTTGTTTACCAATAACAGATCTATCATTTTGGAAATACTTCTTTATTTCGAATTGACAAAAGAAAACTCAACCAAGAACACAAGAGCGATTCTCAAAAAAAATTTTCATGGATACATGTCCCGGAACCACCCTTCAAGAACCCCTGTCCCCACCCACACGTCCATAGAGACATACACGTACACAATTTTGCATGCGATCTTGAAATCCCCACCCCCAACTCCCCCACCCATCCAGGCTTTGAAACTGTAACTTGTTTTTTCTATTTTCCAGGACGATCAATGGGATCTAGGTCTGCAGTGTTGGCTGTGAATGAAATGGGTGAAACTCCTGTTGGAAAATCTATAATGGGCGTAATCTGCCTTTCGTATCCGTTACACCCACCTGGCGATACATCAAAACTAAGAGATCAACCATTAATGGAACTTGAAAAACCAGTTTTATTCTTGTCTGGTACCCAAGATGAGTTGTGCACTAAAGCACTAATGTTGTGCACTCTGGCCTCAGTGAAATCCCATAAGATGTGTTGGATAGAAGGGGCAGACCATTCTCTCAATGGTGGAAGTGAAGATATAAATACAACACTGACTGATATTGTTGTAACTTGGTGTTGTAATTTGGCACAACAGTCCGTTGACACTGAAGTGGCGAAACAGGAAGTAGAGTCGGGTACTCGCGCGTCCAGGAAAAGAAAGAGGCAGCAGGCTGTTGCACATGTCAAAACAAAGAAAAATAAGTTGTAATTTCTTTTGAGGACATTTACCAATTTACATTAATTTTGTGAAAACTCGAATTATGTTTTGATGAAAACTGTAGGTGGCGCCCGTTTGGCGAGCGTATGTTTGCGGTATTTTAACGTTGTTGCCCCTATAACTCTACCAAATATTAACAGATTTTGAAGGTGGTCGATGTGTGAATTTATGGCTCGAATATCTTAAGGTCCTACCATTTGTGTTATCCGATTTTTTCGTCCACAGTTAAAGCAAAAACCAAACAAAGGTCGGAGGATTTCAACAGTTTTCAGAATGTGAGTCTTCTGCAAAATCATGATCAAATCTGAAAACCACTTTCACCCTATATTTTCTTGAGACCCTAAATATCTTGATTTATCGTGGTTTTTTTTGTTTTGTTTTTTTGGGGGGAGGGGGGGGGGGGGGGGGGGGTAAGTTAGCCGGTTTTGCATGTGGACAAACTTATATAGATCCAACAATTTAGGTTTGTCAATGTTACTTAATAGATAAACAAAAGTCAACGGGTCAGTATTTTGGCGTGTGAGTTCGGTGCTAGAATAGCTCTAGGCAGGCTCGTAAAATCGGAAATTGCCCCCCCCCCCTCCATTAAAAAAAATTGTCGGGAAATTTCTCTAGGATCTGTTGTTGTGGGTGGGCATCGGTCCGACCAGCCCTCGGACGGATGGGACCACAAAAGTAGAACTTGTCCACCTCAGTAAGCAAACGCTGCTATAATCTTCTAGGCCCCTGCTGATCTGGTCTCATCAACTCAGTGGAAGCCGTCGATCCAGGTCAACTTAATTATTTTATTTTTACTGGGGTTTAACAACACTTTTAACAGCCAGGAGTTGGACAGTTTTATGGGTGGAGAAAGCCGGAGTACCCAGGGAGAACACCGAGAAACGGCGAGAAACTGTCATATTCCTCAACCTAATAATTTCACACATGTAGGGGTTAGTATTGGTTGAAGACAAGTACACTATCGACGTGCAGTACACCTTAGTACACAGCACCACCGTGCCCCCACAACCAGATCAGCTGACTGCTGTTATAATAGTAGGTATTTCTTGATCGAGTTCGAAAATTAGTTTTTGTCTAGTTTTTTTTTCTCTAGAGTTATAGCCTTCAGTTGATTTTTTTTTTCAAATTGAGTCAAAGCTTATTGAGTGTAAAGCATGAGTCATGAATACATTTTTCTAAACTTTGGCTAACAAGTTTCTGCATTGGATGCACAGTCTGCAAAGGGGCGTGCCTGTGTTTTTTCGTTCCGTCCTTTCTTTTGCTCTCATATGTTCGACGACTCATGGTAGACAGAAGATGGTTGATTCTCTGTATTTTGAACGTTAGATTGTTAGAACAATCATAGTATTTCCTATCACAAGATTGGTGCTTTGATGTAAATGTTTTAAGCAGTACGGATGTGTTTGATTCAAATAAAGAGGGTTTCGAGTCAAGAGGACTTCAGGATTCTGTGTTGATTTGTGGCTGATTTCAAAGATTGCCATATTTACTCTTCAGTCCCACTCAGATCAAGTTATCTGGTGTGACGTGGCCCACGCCAGATCTCCACTTATGTAATTATACTTACGCGTTATGAGAGGAAGATAAAAAAGAGTTCCTCTGTGTAGTACAAGAAAACGTTTTGTGCAAGCACAAGAACGCGAGAAAATTCCCATGAAACGCTATTATTTTGTGCATATATCATGCAATCTCTTCGTATTAGAACATAAACAAGGAACATTATGGAACAAAGTTGAATCTCTCTCACTAGAAGAAGGTGAATACCACATCTCAAGGCGTTGTGACTTGTGATTCACAAGAAATTAGTTTAAAATAATTCCAAGTTTATTGGACCAGATTCCAGGCTATGGAGGTTAATATCTTCCTCCAAAAACACCTGAAAGAGCACCCTCCCACACACAATCACCTCTCCTCCCAAAAGTTAAGTTTTTTTTTGACGAATCGTCCCGGTACGAAACTGGACTTGGGACAAAACGCCCATGTCGAGGTGATTTTGAGAGGAACTGCCCCGGCACAATCTCCAAGTATTGTCAGTGGTAGTTCTCGAAAATTCTTTTTAAAAGAATTTGAAGCTTATTGGACGGGGTCGGGGAAGGGGTTGTGGCTGCACTTTCGAGTGTTACCATCTCCATTCACTCCTGGAAATGAGACGGTGTCGCCAAATGTGCCACCACGTGGAACGGTTGGGAGAAATAGGCTCAATCGCACCCATCCCCGACTCTGGGAGTGCAGCCTGATTCTGCGCGTGAACCTATGTCTCGCCGCCCCAGAACCCCGTGGTGTTATTCGCTATTTATGGAATTCTCGTCCTGTTGGTGTCAGTAGGTAATAAAGGAGAGTCCACGACCACTTGTACATGTACGTGTACAAACATACGCACACGATGCGTTCACCAACGTGGAATTCAGTGTTAAATCACACGCTTGTTCACAAAAACTGTACATAGTCTTGAATCCTCCCCATGTACAGTTGTGACTCCTAGATCGCACTTTTAACGTTCAAATACTCGTGGTGAACGCGCGTTTTTAAAAAAAGGGTGAAATTGTACAGTTCACTTTTATCTTGTACGTAATTTTTTGTCGACGTTCGCATCGCAGATCAGACCCATCGATCCATCGTCGGCGAACGCGAGCAAAAGCAAAAGATTCTGGGTCATCATCAAAAAACAGTTTTGGGGACTCTAAACCAGCGGTTCAGAACCCGCAATTGCGTTGGTACAGATGGTCTAGAACCCGCAATTGTTTTGAGGCGGTGGGGTTTTTTTTTCTCTCATTTATGACATTATTATTAGGGGAATTCCTCCACTATGAGAAATTCTCAAAAAAAAAACACTCAGCTGATCGAGCGATCGGATCGCTCGATTCTCGTAATAAAACTCGATCTGAACGAAGAGTGTTGTTGTCGTCGGTGTGTGTTGGAAATTTGCAAACCCAGTCACGTCTTCCTGAAGTAAAAAACTAACACATGTTATCGTAATGAGTGAATGAGGTTTTTTTTGTTCAAAAAGAGTCGATTGTGAATATAGTCTGTATTATAGACATTGATGTTTTCTGTTGATGGGACGGATAAAAATTGAGTTTTGAGGGTTTTTTGAGAATTCCTCCACTATGAGAAATTCTCAAAAAAAAACCACTCAGCTGATCGAGCGATGGGATCGCTCGATTCTCGTAATAAAACTCGATCTGAACGAAGAGTGTTGTTGTCGTCGGTGTGTGTTGGAAATTTGCAAACCCAGTCACGTCTTCCTGAAGTAAAAAACTAACACATGTTATCGTAATGAGTGAATGAGGTTTTTTGTTCAAAAAGAGTCAATTATGAATATAGTCTGTATTATAGACATTGATGTTTTCTGTTGATGGGACGGATAAAAATTGAGTTTTGAGGGTTTTTTGAGAATTCCTCCACTATGAGAAATTCTCAAAAAAAAACACTCAGCTGATGAGCGATCGGATCGCTCGATTCTCATAATAAAACTCGATCTGAACGAAGAGTGTTGTTGTCGGCGGTGTGTGTTGGAAATTTGCAAACCCAGTCACGTCTTCCTGAAGTAAAAAACTAACACATGTTATCGTAATGAGTGAATGAGGTTTTTTGTTCAAAAAGAGTCGATTATGAATATAGTCTGTATTATAGACATTGATGTTTTCTGTTGATGGGACGGATAAAAATTGAGTTTTGGGTTTTTTTTTTTTTTTCGAAGGGAGTTGATCTGTAATAGATATTTGTGTTTTGCCTTGATTGAGAGATTGACTGTTAAGCGTTCGTTGAAAAAAGTCAAAAACACTTATCGGAATGTTTAAAACGCATTTTCCGCTCAATTAGGTTATGAGTGGTAAAATTTTTAATATATTCATGATAGCAATCGGAGAGAGATTTGTTAAAATCAGTTTTCCATTGTGTGTTGAAACTGTTTAACAGTCATCAAAAAGGATTCTCTCTTAATTCGACACTCGATGAATTGATGTGTGAATGAATGAAGATCTTTTGACAAAATGTAAACACTACTGTCAAAATGCGTTAAATCAGAAACCGGTTTGTCATGTACTGTTTAAACATATTTTTTTAAACTTCAATTAACAGTCAGTTTGAGATGTGAATATTTTCATATTATTATATTAAGGCGGAAAGAGTTTTTTTTTTATTACTTAAAACACAAAAACATAAAAATATAATTAAACATTTAATTTTGAAAAATAAATAAAAACAATTAAAACGAAAGATGTTTTTCCAGATGGATCCTAGACGCCGAGATCGAATTTTAGCCGAGTATGAACGTTCTAAGAAGAACATTCAGGCTGCTGAGAGAAGCAGACGTCTCGGAGAGATGGAACTCAGACGCAAAGCCACAAAAATATTTAAACCCGTGACGGAGGGTCAAGAGCGAAGCAGGAAGGAGATAGTCGAAGAATTGAGACCCATAAAGAAGAGTTCTTTGAGAATGGGTTCGTTGCCTCCTAGTTTTGGAAATCGGTATTCCGTTCAATCTACACCGGATTACGTTCCCACGGGAATTCAAACAGATATGAGCGAGAACGACACCGATACTATCACCACTAGTAGCGTCGCATCGTCCGATGATGATGGCGGTAAGAGAGATCAGTTGTATGGAATTTATAAGGATTCTGAGGGTAGAACTTTTGTAGGTGATACGTTGGTGGAAATGGACGATGATGATTTGATCGTGGGTTCGAATAAATATAAAGTAACCGATGGTCTGCGGAGATTGCTCCTTTACGACAAGCCTGGAGATTTCACGGAACAGGATTTCGACAATTACGGCAACATTCTAGTTCAGACCCAGGCCATGAATAGAAATAACGATGCCAGAGAGACGAGACCCAAAGCCAACAGAGGTTACAAGTGGACGAAAGTGGTGAAGCCCATATGGAATGCGCATAAGAAGTTCCTCGAATCGGTGACCGGCAAAGGGGTGAAAACTTTTTTCTTCCGAGCGATCCCGACACTCTGTCTCAGAGATTGAGTTTGTTGATGGGGAGCAGACGGGCTGGTAACCCAGGATTAGATAATCAGATAGTTGCCGTATCTGACGAATTGTTGAGACAAAAGGTTTTGAATAAAAAACAGTATAAAAGGCTGATGAACGAATTGAAGGATTGATGTGTATATAATAATAAGTAGAGAGAGAGAAACAAACAAACAAACAAACAAACAAACAAACAAACAAAAAATAAAACAGTAAATTCTTACACTAGAATAATAGAAGTATTTAAAAATGACAAAATGATTTACCAGTGAAAAAAAACAAAAATATATCATAAAAATAAAATATGTTAGTGATAAAGAACAGGGGATACGTCAGAACTTACGTTCAAGGCAGTTCTGGCATCGTCGATTCTATAATGCGAGCGTTCACGAGCAATGCGGGTAGAAAACTGGCATCGACCGCATTTGAGGTCGGTAAGAAGACGGCTTTGGATGCTGGTAAGAAAGCTGCTTCCGAAGCCAGTGGTAGGATAGCTTCTGTGGCTGGCAAGAGGGCAGCCGATGCGTTGATCGACAAGTTGATCAGTCCGGCGGCGAAGCGAGCTGCGTTGGAGCGAACGCCGAAAAATTGGAAAGATTTAAAGGATGCCGTGGTGCCCATACAAGATTTAGCCAAAATGACGAGTGGATCCGGATTGAAGAGAACTCGCGACGGTGCGATATAAATAAATAATAATAATAATAACATTAAAAACAGAGTTTGAAAAACATAAAAAAAAAATTTGTGTTTGAAAAGAATCTAAAATAACAAACAAACAAAAATAAAACAAAGATGAACATTAAAGATATGTCTTGGAACGACGCCGCGACCAAGAGGTCAAATAACGAGTTCTTTCCCAAGAGCATAAGAGGTTTGATAGTGGGAAAATCGAATTGTGGAAAGACCAAACTGTTGATGAATCTGTTGTCCCGATCCGACTGGTTGGATTACGACAGATTGTTCGTGTTTGGCAAGAGCTTGTTTCAACCCGAATACAGATTGCTTCGAGAGTGCATGGATCGCAGATTGCCCAAGGACGTCATAGCCAGAATCTTTGACAGTAGGGAGGAATTCGACAAGTGTGGAGCTCCGCTCTCGACCATTTTGGACGGCGCGGCGACGGAGCTGATGAAGAGAAATGCATCTTCGAATGTCGAGTGTCGATTTTATGAGAACGCTAGCGACGTTCCGGATCCTAGAGAACTGAAATCGGAAGATAAGAATCTCATGATTTTCGACGATCTGCTTTTGGAGAGACAGAACCGATGCGAATCGTATTACTTTAGGGGTCGACACAGCAACGTGGACTGTTTCTACCTGTCGCAGAATTATTTTCGATTGCCCAGACAGACGATAAGGGAGAACGCTAATTTTCTATGTCTCTTTCGCCAAGATCTCAAGAATCTCAATCACATCTACGGCGATCACGTCGCAAACGACATGAGCGCTGCAGAATTCAGGAGATTCTGCAAGAGGGTTTGGGATGGTGGACTTCACAATTTCGTCGTGATCGATTTGACAAGCGAATTTAATCGCGGAAAATATCGGTGCGGATTCGACGAGTTTTATGTTCCCGATGGTAATAATAAGATAGAGCATGAAAATAAAAATTAGAAAAATAATAAATCTTCAAATAGTTAGTTTTGAATAAAAAAAATAAAATTAAAATATAATGTTCGAACATGGAGAATTGTTAGAACGGATAGCCGAGAATACGGCTGCAAAACAATCCATTCAAATCGTGGTGAGTGGCGATTCCACTCGATTCGCTACGAAATTCGAACCTTCCATCGAATTGAATAGAGAGAAAAGTTACGAGATGGCGTTGGTGAATCTGGAGACTTATTATTCCTTTCCCAACGTCACCGAAAAGAATAACTCGTTCAAGTATTCTGACGGAACGGATTGGTTGGAGATTCGAATTCCCAAAGGGAGTTACAACATAGACGATTTGAACCATTACATTCAGACGCGAATGAAGACGGATGGAAAGGGAAGCAACAAGATCAGACTCGCTCCCAATCCTAATACCTTACAGACGATGTTGGATTTGGAAGATAATTTTCGTGTGGATTTCAACACGGACGATTCTATAGGCAAGATGTTGGGATTCGATCGAAAGATGTATCGAGGCCACGCGGCATCTGAAAATATGGTCGACATTCTCACTGTCAATAGCATTCTGGTGAACGTGGACGTGATTGCTGGAAGCTACGTGAATGGTAGCGCTCAACCGACGATCTATTCTTTCCAAACGTGTCGCCGGGTTATAAGATCGTGGAGCGACCTCGAAATTTAGTTTATCTACCAGTGATTTTGGACACGTATAGTCTCAAAACCACGTTGAAGGATCAAAATGGTGAACTGTTAGATCTTCGCGGAGAGAGAGTGACGATATGATTTCACATAAGAGAAATATAAAAGCAAAAAAAAAAATATTATATATATAGATATAGATAACAAAAATAAAATAAACAGTATTATTAATTTTTACAAAATTATTTTAATATAATTATTAAACAAGAAACAATTGAAGTAAATATATTTAAAAAAAAACAAACAGAATTATGACAGAATACGTGGTTAAAAAGGTGAACATATCCGCAGGACAGAGGAAGAAACTTAAGAGAGCGTTAACAACTCGAGGTGAGGCGGTGAGATTCAAATTCACTCACGAAGATCTGACGAGAGGCGGTCAGGATTCGATCGCCTGGACCAGAAGTCAAATCAAAAGGATGGAGAAAGCGATTCGCGATGGAAGAGGGTTGACGGTGAGAATGAGTCCCGCTCAATTGAGATACAATTTGAGAATGAAAGGTGGTTTCCTACCGCTATTGGCAGGAATAGCAAAAGCATTACCCTTTGCCGCAAAGGCGCTACCCTTTGTCGGAAAGACTCTCGGCGTGGGAGCTCTCAAGGGACTCGCTAGTTCGGCAGTTGAGAAATTAATGGGTGGCAGCGGACTGTTTTTGAAGAAGGGAGGAGCCGTGTGTCGCGTTCACGTAGACGACAGCGGTAAAGGATTGTATCTAGAACCCGTTAGAGGTGGCAACTCTCTGAGAGGAAACAGTCTCTATCTGAAGAGTGGACGGAACGTCGAGCGACTCGGCAAGGGTTTGTTGCTCGGTGAGAATTCGCCGTTTAAGAACATACCAATTTTGAATATGTTATTATAAATATAAAATTATATAAAACATATAAAATCATAGAAAGTATAAAATAATATATTTAAAATTAGTAAAAAGGTGGAGAAATAATTTTATCATCAGGATGACAAGGTGGAGAATTTATCACCTGGATGAATTTGACGATAATGACAAACATCGCGAGATAGAGAGCGAAGAAATAAAAAAATGGTTAGACGCTAATGATGGATATCTAAGGAAAGAGATAGATAAAGCGTGGGATATACGGTTGAGAATGAGACGATGCTTTCCACGGTCACCACTACCTTCTGAAGAGAATGGTAATGATGCGAGTGTTACCAAGAGATGCACAACATTCGTTCATAATTATGATTCGGATAAACAAAAATGTTGCCATGAACGTATCACATCACAAAGAAAAAGAAAAAAAAAGAAAAAGAAGAATCGACGCTGAAATTTGAGAGAAAAGGAAACGTTATTATAATATATTATGATGATAGTGAAGAAGAAGGAAAAAAAAAAAAAAAAGTAAATGAGATCTAAAGATGATCTCATTACTTTTTTTTTTTTTTCATTTTTTCTTCGCTAAAAATCAGTCATTCTATTGTTTATATTTCCAAGTCCGTTATTAGCATGTTGACGCTCGTGTCTTCACCTTTTTCGAAAACGTGTTGAATGTTTATCTTTACTCTTTTGAGTTTTTTTTACATCGGTCAACTCGCTCTCACCACCCAATTTCTTCACGAGTTCAAATGAGATGTTTGGAAATATGTAATTTCCATAGGGCAACGACAAATCGTCCTTGTCGAATTCTCTATCTTCGGCGATGACGATGTTCTGCAGATCGCTTTGGTACAATTTCAGAGGCATCTTATATTTCTCGTATTTGTGCTATAAGCCCTTCGTCTCGACGTCGTTCAATTCGATGGGATTGTGTCGTTGTAATCTATAGATTTTATGACCGAATTTCTTATACATTTCGACTCGTTTCAATTTCAATTCACATCTTTTAGGTGTTGTTGTCTTCATGATCGATTATTTGTTTTTTTTGTTTTTACGAATTCTTGCAAATAATGTATATTTTAAATTTTGTATATAAATAATAATTTGTTAAAAAAGTTTATTTTTTTTTTGCTCTTTATATATATATAAAAAAGTTGTTTTTTTAATTTTTAATTTTCTTTCATGTAAAATTTTTTTTAGTAAAAGTTTTTTTTTCTCTTTATATATATAAAAAGTTAAATTTTTAATTTCAATCTCTCTATTGTTTATATTTCCAAGTCCGTTATTAGCAAGTTGACATTCATCATATTCTTCCACATACGAAAATGGTGTGAATTTCATCTTTACTCTTTTGAGTTTTTTTTTCATAGGCGAATGCGCTCTCACCACCCGATTTCTTCACGAGTTCGGGTGAGATTATTGGATATATGTAACCTCCATAGGACAACAATAAATCACCCCTGTCAAATTCTCTGTCTTCGGTGACGATGATATTGATCAACAGTTCGCTTTGGTACTCGTAAAACAAATCGAGCGCAGCTTCATCCACTTTCAAACACATTCGATATTTGTGGTAGTAGCGCTCTAAGTCCACCATCTCAACCTCATTCAATTCGATGGGATCGTGTGGTTGTAATGTTTTGATATTAAAACTGGATTTCTCATACCTTTCGTCTCGTTTCAATTTCAATACGCATCTTTTAGGTGTTGTTGTCATGATCGATTATTTGGTTTTTTATGAATTCTTACAAATAATGTATATTTTAATTTTGTATTAAAAAAATTGAATTTAAAATTTAACTTTTTTTTTTTTTTCTATTATATATAAAGAGTAAAAAAGCAAAACTTTTTTAACAAATTATTTAATACAAAATTCAAAAAAAAAAAAAAAATATTCTTACAAATGAAGCAAACAGATAAAACAATGGTAAATTTAAATGAGAAAACCATACCTCAGTTAAACGAGATTTGTAAACTATTACAAATTTCAGATTTCAGAAAGCATAGAACTAAATCAAAAAAAATTGAAGTCATACAAGAATATTTGTGAAACACTAGAAAGGCAAATGAAATGTTGATAGCAACGACGTCAAAAGATGCACCGGTTGTGAAAAATAAGAAGACGACTAAACGAAAAGCCGTTGAAAAACATCAAGTTTCCAAAGAAAAGAAAAGGAAAACTAAAACGAAAACGAGTGATGCACTTCAGATTCAAGACAAACGAGATATATCGAACGAAATTCAACGAGCAATCGACGAAGAGAAAGGAGAAGAATATGTAACACGACTCGTTGCGGAACTATTCCAATCGAAACCCGTAGAACGGGAGAGTGCGATCAAAGGCATTTTTAAAACTTTCGATGTGATTCCCTCGTTGAAGAAAGTCGATCCGAAATTGTTCGTGGAACGGGTGAAGAAAGAAGTATTGGATTTGTTTCGTGAATACATGAACTTGGGATTAAAAATTAAGATGATACTCCATTGTATAATGAATAAAATCGACGTGAAGTCCGGCGAGAGCATCGTGAAAAATGCATATTTCAGATCTAACGTCAAACCCGTATTTCGAGGTTCAGATCTATCGGACATTTTCGAAAAGATGAAAGACAAGATGTTGACGTCTCTCGCGAATTATCAAAATGAAGGTAGTAATTGGACGTTCGATGAGGTGTTGAAACTCGAAATTCACCGTTGAAAGGATCTTCCTACTTGGAATTACCGTATTTCTTGACTAAGAAACCCGCCGTGGTCAATGTGAGAAATAAAGATGATCAGTGTTTTAAATGGGCAGTCACCTCCGCTTTATACCCTGTCGAAATACACACCGATAGAGTTTCTCGTTACGAGGAAACTTCTAAAAATCTCGATTGGACCGGAGTGACTTTTCCAACAGAGTTAAAACACATCGAACGTTTCGAGGTTCAAAATCCCACCGTAGCGGTGAACGTCTTGGGATACGATGACGAAAATCAAAAGATCTATCCTTCAGACAGACTTCGTATTGCGGAAGAGAAAAGACGATTATTTTATTATTGATTTCGAATGGTGACAATCGTCATTATTGTTGGGTTAAACATCCGAGCCGATTACTGTCGAAACAAAATAATAATCATAACGGAAAGATATCTTTATGTTACAATTGCATGAACATATTTAAGACCGAAAAATCATTAGCGAAACATCAGGAATATTGCAACGAAAATCAAGGTGTCGCCGTCGAAATGCCCAAACCCAACACCATCGTGAAGTTTGAAAATCACAATAGAAGGTTAAAAGTACCATTCGTCGTGTACACCGATTTCGAATGTTTCACCGCGAAAATGAGTTCCTGTCAACCCAACGCTCTTCAAAGTTACGTCGAAAGATATCAAAAACACATATCTTCGGGCTATTGCATTTACGTGAAATACGCTTTCGACTCGCAACACGACATGGGTCCCTTCACCTACACGAAACAGCGCAAAGACGACGACGTGGCTCAAAGGTTCCTGGAAGAGTTAGAATCGAAAATTCAAATGTTATACGACAAATTCAAAACTCCGGCGAAAATGATCATCACGCGAGAGCAGCAGGACGAAAATAACAGAGCCACCGAATGTCACATATGCAGACAATCGTTCGACGAGAATTCGGAGGAAAATAAGAAGGTCAGAGACCACGATCATTACACGGGTCTGTATCGCGGTCCGGCTCACAGCAAGTGTAATTTAAAATATCGAGACGCTGCTTTCTATCCGGTGATGTTTCACAATCTCTCGGGTTACGACAGTCATCTGTTCATGAAAAATCTCGGCACCTCACACGAAGAATTAAATTGCATTGCGAACAGCGAAGAAAGATACATTTCCTTCACGAAATGGAAGCTTATGGAGAGGAAAAGAGTAATCGACGGAAATACGTTGAAAGAAAAAATGAAATCCATTCGTAGATGCATACGTTTCATCGACACTTTTAAATTCATGTCGACCGCTCTGGAAAAATTAGTCGATAACATGAGCAAGGATAAATTTCAAATCATGAGCGAACATTTCGGAGAACGAGTAGACGTCATGTTGAGGAAAGGAGTCTATCCTTACGATTACATGAACGATCTAAAGAGATTCGAAGACACCGCACTACCTTCGAAAGATGATTTTTATTCGAAATTATACGAATCCGACATTTCCGACGAGAATTACGAACACGCCAAAAACGTGTGGAAATCATTCGATATGAAAACCATGAGAGATTATCACGATCTCTATCTGAAGACCGATGTTCTGCTCTTGGCAGACCTGTTCGAAAATTTTCGAGATGTCTGTCGTCGAAATTACGATCTGGATCCCGCTTGGTATTTCACCGCACCCGGTCTGGTGTGGGACGCTCTGTTGAAGACCACCGAAGTCCAATTGGAATTATTATCCGACGTGGACATGTTGCTCATGTTCAAAAGGGCTGCAAGAGGTGGCATCTCGATGATCTCTCACAGACATTCTGAGGCTAACAATCCCTACATGAAAGAAGGTTTCGGTTTGAAATGGTTGACGAAATACATACAGTATTGGGACGCCAATAATCTGTACGGTTGGGCTATGAGTCATCCTTTACCGATTGGAAATTTCGAATGGGTGAAGGAACCGGAAGATATGCAAAAATGGAGAGACTATCCTTGCATTTTAGAAGTTGATTTGAACTATCTGGAAGAATTACACGATCCACACAACGATTGGCTCCCTAACGAATGGAACCGAACGAAGGAGACGAGGAAAAACTCATTCCCAATTTATTTAACAAACGTAACTACGTCGTCTACAGCGAGAATTTGAAACAGTACATCGATTACGGGATGAAATTAGTTGACATACATCGCATCATTCGATTCGACGAAGAGCCTTGGATGAAAAAATACATTGATCTCAACACGAATCTCAGAACTCGAGCCGAGAACGATTTCGAAAAAGATTTCTTCAAACTCATGAACAACTGCGTGTACGGCAAATCGATGGAAAACATCAGGAAGAGAACCGACGTTCGACTCGTCAGGTCTGAGAAAAAAGCTAAAAAATTAGTGGCGAAACCCAATTACAAACACCAAACCATATTCGGTGAAAATCTAGTGGCCGTTCACATGCAAAAGACGCATCTGAAGTTCGACAAATCGTATTATCTCGGACCGATCATCTTAGATGTCAGCAAGCGATTGATGTACGAGTTTCACTACGATTACGTCAAACGAAAATTTGGTGACAAAGCCAAACTACTGTTCACCGACACGGACAGTTTAGTTTATGAGATAGCGACGAAAGACGTCTACCGAGATGTATTACCGGACGTGGTCAAGTGGTTCGACACGAGCAGTTATCCCGTCGATCACCCGTCCAACATTCAATCGAACGACAACAAGAAGGTGCTGGGTAAATTTAAGGACGAGAGCGGCGGTAAACAGATCCTTGAATTTGTGGGCTTGAGACCCAAACTGTATGCTTATCGTCTAGAAGATGATGAAGAGATCAAGAAGTGCAAAGGAGTTAAAGCGTGCGTGGTGAAGAAAAACATCTCTTTCCAAGAGTATAAAGATTGTCTGTTAGGAAGTGGTCCGGTGTATAAGACTATGAAATCGATTCGAAGCGAAAATCACGACTTGTATACCGAAATAGTCAACAAGATTTCGCTGACGGCTGACGACAAGAGATGTTAGACGATAAAATAAGCACTTTGGCACTCGGACATTGGACTTTAGATCTAATTTTAGACGATATGAATGGAGATGATTGGATTCTAGATGCGCTTGCGGATGATAAGATTCCAGATACGATTGTGGATGATAGGATTCCAGAAAATCAAGAAGAATTAGATGAACCCAAAATTATAGAAATGGATAGTGACATCGAGAAAGTTAGTTTAAAAAGAAAAAGAAAAAAATAGAAAAAAAAAATAATGTCACTTTTAGTAAATTATAATAAAATAAATAAAAAAAAATATATACTTATTTATGAATAAGAAAATAAAGATATCTGTAGAAGGTGTCGTCTTACCCAACGAACCCCTATCCAACATCGATCTGTTGAATGCGGCAAAAGGTTTGAAAATCGAAGATTTTCTAGGAGTGTTTTCCAGAGATGCCTTGCTGAAGAGAAGACCTCGACAATCGAAATGCGGAATTTTAAATCTAGACGATTCATCGGGTGAAGGCACTCACTGGGTGGCGTGGTTCAAGAACGGGGAGAAGAAGAATTATTATTTCGACAGCTACAGAATCTCGCCGCCGAAAGAAATAAAGAACTATTTCAACAAATCGATGGTTCTTTACAACACAGAACGAGTGCAATCGCCAGATCAAGTGTTTTGCGGTCACCTGTGTCTCTACGTTTCTCAAGAGATGGTCTGAAGGAGATGAATTTCAAGACATTCTCAATGACTAACATTAGAGAGAGATTTTCTTTTTATAGTATATATAAAGATAAAAAAATATTTTAAAAAAATTTTAATCGAATAAAAAACGAAAAATAAAATAAGTGAAACTGCGTTTTGAACACATTTTTTCTAAACAACAACAACAAAAAAAAAAATCCCACAACAACATGCCAGTCGATAAATTTGGTAGAAGTGACGACGAAAAAGTCAACCCGAGAAAGAAGAGGAAGACGTTCGAAGTCAACGATGGTTACGACGTTGCCAACTTGGACGAACGTTACGTTCGGAGATACGAACCTCGAGAAGAACCTTTGAACATGAACGATAAGAAGGTCTACAATCTTACCGAGCCGATAGATCTCGCAGATGCTGCGACTAAAAAATACGTCGACAGGGGGAACGCCGATTTCGAACGAATCCTGCTGGATAATTACGTGGATAAAACCATGACCGACGATCTCGATCTGAAATCCAAACGTTTGGTGAACGTCGCGAATCCCGTAGATCCCACCGATGCCGCGACCAAGAGATACGCGGACGACACTCACGCGAGATTCAGTGAACACCTGAGAAATAGATACGTTCAGAAAACGATGCACTCGGAATTGAACGCCAATTCTAACAAGATAACGAACGTGGCCACTCCCACGAATCCCAAGGACGTGGCGACCAAACACTACGTAGATCTGGAACAGAGAAAGTCTGACAGACGAGAAATGAAATCGGATCTGAATGCAGGATTCAACAAGATATTGAATCTGTCGAAGATTGACGACACGGATGCGGACTCAACCACGGTCAACAAGGGCTACGTAGATTCTGCCGTGATACAATCGCATGAATACCTAGAATCGCAAGTGGACGATCTCTAACTGAAGAAAGAATCTGGCGGAACCATGGAGGGTGGCATCAACATGAACGGTCACAATTTATTTGGTCTCGATCACGATCCCGAATTTGATTCCAGCGCTGTCAGCAGAAAGTACTTGGACGACAACTCGGTCTGGAGAAAGGGCGACATCATGGAAGGTAAACTAGACATGGGTGGACACGCGCTCACGAATCTACCGGATCCCGTGAACATGACGGATGCCTGCACCCTGATTTCGGTGGTGGAAAAAGTCAAATATGCTAGACAATTGATCACCGTGTGGGCCGAAGAGGCCGGCGCCTTAGATGAGGGAAAGCCGAGTGGTCTTTTGGAAATGGAGGTAGCGGATCGAAACACGGTCAGGTTGGATATCCCATGCCGTTGGGAGGTGAAATCCTTCGAATGAGTCTGGCTTCCTCGGATTTGAATAACAGAGCGATCGTCAATCTCATGGTGAATGGAGTAGAGAGCGATAAGAGATACAGCGTCGAAAAGACTGAGAATCAACACGCGAATGTTAGCACGTTCGGCACGCCTCTCAAAGTGAACGCCGGAGACAGGATTAATTTCTTTACGAAAACCAATAATCCCGAAGCCGCCACTTCCGTGGTGAGTCTACTGATCGAACTAGTTCCTTTGAACAAACAGTGAACGCGTGGAAAATAATGAATTAAAAAATAATAATGTGTGATTATTAAAAACAACAAAAAAAAAAACAACAAAAAAAAAGTAATGAGATATAGAGAGATGTTCTCTATATCTCATTACTTTTTTTTTTTTTTTTTTTTTTTTAATTTTCTATCCATTTATGATTACATTTTATACACTTTGCGAATACGGTTGTTGGTTCATCACCAGATCTAGTTTGTTGAGATTCGATTTTTATTTGACGTTTCTTACATTTGCGACATTTTAAAATTGTATTTTTTATAATTTCTTCGTTAGATCTTATGAGATCAAACTCTTCTTTTTCTTTTAAACGATATTCGTTAAAATCACAACTATTCCATCCTTTTTTTGTGTTACGTTCTTCATATTCAGTTTGAATCCATTTTTCCAAGTATTTTATTTTAACGTTGTAGTAATCTGAAGTGAACAGATGATTTGTTGTTTTCGTGTCAAAAACATCCATTTTGTTTTCGAGATTTTAGTTTTTAATTAATCTTACATCCACATTTTTAACATTTATTAATTTTTTTTTCACACACTCATCTCTCATCGAATGATCGACATCTTATTTCCGTCCGATTCGAATTGTAATTCTCTGTCTGACAGGACCAGGGCGAAGGCTTCGGTTTTTCTCGGCACGTTCCTATTGAATTGCATCTTGATCTGAATGTCTAACACGCTACTCTTGAGTCATTCACTCTGTTTACTGACGTTGAACACGAACATGGGATACATCGATTTGTATTCGCCGGGAGATATGTTGGGGTTGCTCATCAATTCGTCTAGACCGTGATACTTCTTTCTAAAATCAGCGGCGTCGCCGTACAGTTTGGAGAAATCGTTCTTGTCGAACGACGCATTGTAATCGATTGCTGGATATCTCGTGGCGTTCAGAAACACTTGCATGTTTCTCAAATGGCAGTGATCGAACAGCGACGCATTCTTTTCCTGAGCCCCGTCCCTATCGGTCTGAAATGCAACCACGATGAAACGCGGCCTCTCGGAAGCGGATTTCACCATCAATCTCCAATCGAAGTGATTCGTGGAGGGAGGAATGCTAGCCGTGTCACACTGTCTCATTCTGAATCCCACGGGTAATTTACTCTTGGATTCTATGATCTTGTAGAGACGCGCTTTCTCATCGATCGAAGGCTCCACGTGCGGAATGAACCATGATATCTTGTGTAGAGTTATCTTATCCGCATCGGTCGTGGTGAGTTTCACTATTGCGTCGTCGTTTCTTTTTCAAATCAACGTCAGATTGTGTTTGAATCCATACATGATCTTGTTGTAATCGTCTGCGAATCCGAAGATGTGTTTCAAAGGTATCCTGAACGAAAACGTTCCTTTAGGTCTGGACGTCTTGACGACGTAGTCGAATATTGTGGCAGCGCCTGCGCTAGCAGGGCCTACGGTGTCTTTCACCCACAACTGATTAAGTCCTCTGGATTTCGAAAAATCATCAGGATACGTCAAGAGTCTGAACATCGTGGTGGCCTGACCAGGATGAAAAACAGATTCTATATCTTGTCCGGATAGCATATATTTTATGTTACTTAATAGATGCATGATGCCATTATTGGCAAGAGTAACCGTGTCGTCGTCGGCATAGTCGCTCCCATCTTCCTTGGTGAGACGTCCCTGCACCACTATGTAACTCTCGCTAGGATGTACGAATAGATCTTGAGTTTCGACGTTGATTCTTATCTCTCCCGCATTGTTCAAACTCGTTCCGGTTACCGGTTCGTATTCGTGAACCTCATATTCTTGAATACTTTCATCTTTCACTATGCTTTGTGCTATATCTAGTATATTTGTCATTTTAAAGGATTTTTAGGTTTTTATTTGTTTATTAATTCACTTGCTTTCTTTATCTAAAAAAATAGTTTTTAATTATTTTTTCTTATTATTTTTTTTTCTCTCTTATATATATGTGTGTAAACAAGAAAATGTCAAAGAGCGTAAATAAAAAAAAATTTTGTGTTCTTCATCAAAACTTCGTCTTCTGTAATTGTTGTTCGTAAAACTTTCCGATGATCTCTTCTCCATCCAAAGCTTCGATTTCGTAAGTCACCGGATCGGTGTGAAATATTTTGATGATCACGAAGATTTCCGAGGTCCATCGAGGAGTATAACCCTTTTCGAAGTGCTTCTTATAAGCGTAGATTCTCACTCGATCGCCGACCGCAAATTTCGGCGTTCTAGACTTCTTCCTGATCTTAGATCTCTCGGGGTATAGATTGCGTAGACCCGTTTTTCGTTTCGAGGATCGCTAGCTTCCACGGGAGTCATCTTGATCGATCTGTGTCGCGTGTTGTTGTAATCTTTGACCAGACCGTTCAGAGCGTATATGTATTTCTTGGTCGAATTCGCCGTGAAGTATATGTGCATCTTTTCCTTCATCGTTCGATTCCAACGTTCCACCACGCTGGCTTTCTCTTCGTTTTCGATCGTGTAGAGGTCTACCAATCGACGAACGTCCTTGTTGTAGAATTCCTTTCCCTTGTCCACCCACAATTTACTTGGTTTTCGAGAAGACGAGTCAAACACGCTCTTCAGAGCCTCGGCGACGCAAGGTCCCGATTTATTCTTCAAAGCTCTGATCCAACCGTATTTGGAAAACACGTCGATGACCGTCAATAGATATTTGATGCCCTCGTTCCACCTCGAAAACGATCTCATGTCGACCAAGTCGGCAGACCAAATGTCATCCAGACCCTTCACGAACACCCTTCTCTTTCGAAATTTACGCACTATGGGTTTGTGTAACTCCTCGGCCAATTCGCTCGTCAATAATCGTTTCTTCTTCTTTTCAGATGCGCTTTTTTTTTTAACGCCCCATCCGAATCGACGTTTCGCACCGATCAGATTGCCGATCAGCTAACGTTCCATCTTCTCTCTCCTGGTCGGATTCGATATGCCTCTCAATCTCCCCAACTCGTCGTTGCGAGTCTTGGTGTCGGGATGTCCGGCGTAGCACAGATCGTGATCGGACGCGGCCGCATCCACCCTATTCACGGGTTTGCTCCAAGATTTGGGAGTCAGATCGGCGTTGAGTCTCTTGTTCAATTTCGTTCCGGGTCCCGTGAAACTGTGACCGGGCAGATGCATTTCGAAAGGTTGATTGTTGATCATTTTATTCACGATGCCTTTACCTTTGCTCGCATTCTTTTGTTTGACGAATCGCGTCTTCACAGAACCACACACATTGCAAATTCCGCGAAGCATCCGTCTGTCGTTTTTAGTTCGCACTTCTCTAGAATTACTCGTCTCAGTAACTCTCTTACACTTTACGCAATACATTTTTGCAAGAGTTATTTAAATTAATTTCGTTTTTTTTATTTTATATATAAATTTAATTTTTTTTTTTTTTTTTTTTTAAATTCTGTTCTTATTATATATATATTTTTTTTTTCAATCGCTGCTCTTGAGTTCTATCATCTTACTGAATTCCTCCCTGTCTTCTTTCCTCCACTTTTCCACGAGAGAATCCTTCATCTCTTCCTTGATGATCTAACGAGTCTTGATTCTCATGGCTTCTTTCATGGCATCGTATTTCGTTTTCTCGCTCAATATCGCGACGTATTCACCGTCCAATATCCTACCGTCTTTCAACGCCATAGAGATCATTTCGGATATCGTGTCGATCTTGGAGTCGTCCAAGACGCGAATCTTGTCGTGTTTCCTCGCCTTCAGATATAATTTCCTACTCAAAAGGTTTCCGACCGTGCTAAACAATCCGGCGGCGAGGGCCACTCCTTCTACAGTCAACACGATCGGAATGGCGACTGCGGTCGACAACAATCCGATGCCGGCCGCGTGTAAACCCATGGAAATTGTGATGAGTGTCGTGTCGATCGCGTTGACGAATGTCACGAATCGCGAATACTTCTTCTTGAGGGAACGACGAGAATCTCTCTCTCTCGAGTCAGATACTCTTGGATTCTACTGATTTGATCGATGCGATACCTCTCTCCTCTTTTTTTTTCTTCTAGCGACGGTGCCGTCGGCAAAACGTCGATCGGCTTCTCGTCCTTGTCGTCCACTAACGTCGGATACAATTTATTTCTGGTTCTCATTTTTGTATTTTTTTTTTCCCTTTCTAATATTAGATAAAAAATTTTATGTGTGTATTTATTTTTATTTTCTATTCTCCCTTATTTTATATCAACGAAAAAAACTTGACGTATGCTTCATTCAGCAATAATTTCTTGATGCATCCCTTGTCTTCTAAAGTCAAACTTCTACGCGCCAATTTCAGTTCTTCCGAATCTGTGGGCCTGTCTCGATTCTTACAGAAGACTAATCTCTTCCAAAACGTGATCACATCGTTGAATTTAACGCATTTGAACGCCGGTTCGAAATACATGACGACCATATCTTCCCTTTCCATCGTCAGACACGAATGATTCTCGTGATCGAAGTCTAGATGATCTCGAAATCCGACGCATCGTTCTAACAAGATGGGACGAAGTTCTTCGTTCACGCATATTGCGTATGCTCTCATCAGCATGTTTAAAAGAAACCTCGCTCTAATAGTCTGAGAATCGCTCATGATTTACGTATTTTTTTTTTATTATCTATTCGATTTGATATATTTAATTTTCTAAATAACTATTATTTATATATTTTTTTTTCTCCCCTATATATATCAATCAAAAACGTGACAGTGGGCTCGCGAATTTCCAACACACACCGACGACAACAACACTCTTCGTTCAGATCGAGTTTTATTACGAGAATCAAGTGATCCGATCGCTCGATCAGCTGAGTGTTTTTTTTTTAGAATTTCTCATAGTGGAGGAATTCCCCTAATAATAATGTCATAAATGAGAGAAAAAAAAACCCACCGCCTCAAAACAATTGCGGGTTCTAGACCATCTGTACCAATGCAATTGCGGGTTCTGAACCGCTGGTTTAGAGTCCCCAAAACTGTTTTTTGATGATGACCCAGAATCTTTTGCTTTTGCTCGCGTTCGCCGACGATGGATCGATGGGTCTGATCTGCGATGCGAACGTCGACAAAAAATTACGTACAAGATAAAAGTGAACTGTACAATTTCACCCTTTTTTTAAAAACGCGCGTTCACCACGAGTATTTGAACGTTAAAAGTTCGATCTAGGAGTCACAACTGTACATGGGGAGGATTCAAGACCATGTACAGTTTTTGTGAACAAGCATGTGATTTAACACTGAATTCCACGTTGGTGAACGCATCGTGTGCGTATGTTTGTACACGTACATGTACAAGTGGTCGTGGACTCTCCTTTATTACCTACTGGTGTCAATGACTTTTCTTCGGAACGATAATCAGCGTGATTTAAGAAAATGACAAGTTAATTACATAAAACAAAAAATAAATTTCATACATACTTAGACTCTCAACAATGAATTTTCTTTTTCACAAAATCAATGTCACTAGAGCGTCTTCTTCTCTTCCCAATGCTAGCACTGGTTTGGTCGCCATTCTCCTTCTGCACTTTTAGATATTTGAGTGTCACTTATGTACATGTTATTCGTCCAGAAATTCACCAACACTTAAGTCACATTAAGTTAACATGTTTCCACTCTGCACCACTTGCTATCTCATCACCACTCTCAATCGCCAATTAAATTACCGAAAATGTTCATACGGCAGCTCACTCGCTAGCCGTCCCTTATCCAGCGTACTTCCTCTACCTGACCACCAATCTTTGAGCTCCCTGCGCTACCGAGCTATCACTACTACCACAAAAACTTATCAAACTTTTACTGGCCCTACTGGCGACGAGGCGCCCCTAACCGTCCCTTACCGCTAATTTTATAGCCTAACACTAGCCCCAACTCATGGTATGGCTCCGATAAATGAGATCTACTCTCTGTCAATCAGAGGAAACATCTCGCTTCAGCTCTCTCTCTCCGAGACACCAAACACTGTCTGCCCGACATCTCGCTTGGTCGGGTATTTATCCAGAAGTTTAACCGACTGATGCATTTTTTAACGACTTTATTTAAAGTTTCCGACACCACAGCGCAAATGAAAAATTAGTTACTTTGAATTCCTAGCCTATTTCTTAGAGTGACACTAAAAATTCGCAACGCAAGCTAGCATCGAGAATGTTTGAAATCCTGTTCGAATTGCAGATTAATTAGTCTCTTAGCTCGCGAGCAGCTGTCTTTTAACGGGTTTCAAATTAAGCGAACTCGATATCTTTGAATTTAACCATCGTGATTGTCCGTTGTGTGATGTGATACTGTCGTTAAGACAAACTTGCGTTAATTAAAAAGGAATTATTTAAACAAGTGATAATAAATATTTTTTTTACTGCTACAACTAGTGCCATTATCATTATATTGCTATAATTTATCATCATTATTATTATATTATTATTCACATTTTTATACTAACAACAGAGAAAACAGGCCATCTCCCTGACAGGCGGGTGCTAGTGCAATTGCTCCTGTCAGCACCTGTGTTTTCCATTTTAAAAAATGCACTTGTTGAAAATATTTGTGGAGCACTAATATACTGTGAGGGCATATAAATTGTTGTTTTGGGAAAGCAGCACTCCGTGGCCAGTGGCAAGTTACTGTCATAATTCAGCAATTTCTTATACATTTAACCCTTTGAACCGCTTTTCTGGTTAGGAACGTGATACGTCATAACTTCATTAAATAGGATGGCTGTTCAGTAAATGTGTGGCGTAGACCAATCAATATTTTCAATGTGCAATCTCAATATTGATTGGTCTACCCCAAATAATGAATATGGACTCTTCTATTCTAATTGCTGCCATTGAACTGGCATGGAAGATACCACCAGAGATCAAAGGGTCAAGGTTTCTGTGTTTGGTGACAGTATTTCCCCGAAAATACATATACTGACATTTTACGGGTGCAGTTTATACTCCCGTCTGATTTCACGGGAGCATTTCCACCACTGTCCATTAAAAAAAAAACTTGGAAAACTACCCCATCCACACCCAATAAACAACGCAAAATGCTTAAATGTAGGCTTCAGACATATCGCGAATTGCTACTGGGTGAAAATGTCCACGTAGATATCTCATCTAATATAATCGACGGTGGGTGTATCATAACTAAAATGGTTTTAAAAAGTACTTCTAAGTTTGGAGGTGGCATAACACAATACAAATATTGATAACATTTAATACGGATAATCCCAGTTACTAAAATGATTGAATGTATCTAAGTCTTATGGACTAGATGGATTACAGCCTCGAATATTAAAGGAACTCTCATACCGAATCTCATGAAAGCTAGCCTTCATATTCCAGTAAGTCTTGATGTTGGTGAGGTGCCCTCTGAGTGGGAAAAATGCGAACATTTGTCCCCCTTTCAAAAGAATAAACGTGCTTTACAAGTTGCTTGCATCTGCTGTAAACAACTAAAACATTCCCCTAATATCAGGAAACATCTGGAGAATAATAAAATACAAGCCGACAACATGCCTTCCATAAAGGACACAGCCGTGAAACTCCGCTTTCTCATGTTGTTGATGACCGGACATTTTCGAGAAACAAAGAGCGCCATGTTGATATCTTTATTTTGGACTTTGAAAAGGCATTCGACACTGAGCTATTAAAATTTAAACTACATAAGGATGGCGCCTCTGCAAGCATTTTAAAATGGACTGACTTATTTCTGTGTGGCCGGACTCGGTGTATGGTGGTCACTGGTTGTGGTTCTTCAACTGCTCCTGTCATTTCTGGTGTTCCCCAAGGAAGTGTACTAGGCCCGCTCTTGTTCTCCATCTACATTAACGACATTGCAGATGGAATAAATTTAACTATTAGGATGTTTGCTGATGACTGTGTTTGCTATTAAGCCCAGTGATTGTGCCCAACTTCTAAAGGACATCAACAAATTAGGAACATGGGGAGGATGACCGAAAGCCTGCAAAATGTAATATTCTGCACACCCACGGGGAAAAAATGCTCTTCTAACCGATTACCATCAGTCTGGAGAAAACTACTTTGGAGGCAGTAAATTCGATAAAGTATCTTGGCGTCACTATAACTCAATCTTAAATGGATTGATCATGTTGGCTCAATCTGCAACACAGCAGACATGAGTCCAAGCTTATTGAGAAGAATTTTCTTACAATGCTCTAAGGAAGCCAGGGAACGGGCTTATTTGAGTATCGCGTGCTCTATTTTTGGAATACTCTTGCGTCATCTGGTATCCCTACACGGACGAACTAACCAACAAAATTCAAAGTATTCAGAACAGGAGCAGCAGGTTCATCACCCAAAACTATAACTATTGCCCGGGCTCTATGTAACCAACTCAAACTCGAAGGTCTTCAAAATCTCCGAAAAGCTGCAAGATTTATTAAGGGATTAACTACTAATGCTAACGTCCCCATTCAGCCATTCCAGAAACCAAAAAGAAAAATGAGTAAAATGCACACAGAACAGTTCATTCGATCACTGGCCAAAACTGATTGTTATAAGTTCAGGTTTATTCCAAGAACAGTAAAGGATTGGACCCCCCAGAACATGCTGTCAGTTTGTCAATCTCCAGTAAAAATCTGGCAACTCAGTTTAGGAAATTTATTACATCCGAAAAGTCATCCATTTGACCACTTGATTCATACACGGTGCAATAATGTCACAGAGGTAGCACTTCTAAAGGTGAAGAAGATGACGATAAATAACAAATTCCGCATATTGGCGGATCCGGTATATATACGGTTCCATTTTTCATTGTTTTCCAAGTCATATAAAATTTTCTCCGTGGCACAAAAGTGAGCAAGAATAGTAGGATGTCCGCACTTCGCAAAAGGGCTGTACAATAACGGTGACAATCTAATAGGCACCCGTGCTCCAATCAGATGACTGATTGCATTAGCTATTTGTTGGACAAAATAATTTAAAGTTTTGGTCACAGAGTTGCGCAAGGGCAAATTACAAGAGAAATTTTGGGAAACAGCTGCTTCGAAAAATTGACGTTTTTTTTTAAAGGTAATTAGCTCAACTTTGGCGAAGCCAAATTTGAGGTATTGTCATGGCCCGTCGTCCGTCTGTCCGTCCGTCCGTCCATCGTGCCGTACACACGGCTCGGGCTAGAGGCCGTATTTATGAACGGACCTTTACAAAACTTCTTGGGTACCTTTGTTATCATTATGAGACGAGAACGAGTGTTTTGGGGTCCGGCCCGAAATTCAAAACGGCTGCTGGCAGCCATTTTGTACAAAATTAGGTGCAATCCGATTTTTACGCAGAACTAACATATGAAAGCTCGGATTTGAATAATGTTTTGTATGAATGTTTAGTACCATGGGATACATCACATATAATACGGGTTTTTTTTCTCGTGCGTAAATTATGCAAATTAGACTAACTTTGATTTATTTAGTGTTACTTTCAGCACTGTAACTGCAAATGCTAATACGGCTCGGGCTAGAGGCCGTATTTATGAACCGATCTTTACGAAACTTTTTGGGTACCTTTGTTAACACCGTGGGACGAGAACAAGTGTTTTGGGGTCCGGTCTGAAATTTGAGATGGCCGCTGGCTTTGTACAAAATTAGGTGCAATCAGATTTTTGTGCAGAACTTCGATATGAAAGTGCTGATTTGAATAATTTTTTGTGTGAATGTTTAGTACCAAGGGATACATCACATATAATACAGGTTTTTTTCTCGTGCATAAATTATGCCAGTTAGACTAACTTTGATCTATTTAATGTTATTTGCAGCACTGTAACTGCAAATGCTAATACGACTCGGGCTAGAGTCCGTATTTATGAACCGATCTGTACGAAACTTCTTGGGTACCTTTGTTATCACAGTGGGACGAGAACGAGTGTTTTTGGGTGTGGTCCGAAATTCAAGATGGCTGCCGGCGCCATTTTGTACCAGAATTAGTTCAATCAGTTTTTTGTACAGAACTTCTGTATGAAAGTTCTGATTTGAATAAATTTCTGTATGAATAATAATACAGGTTTTTTCTCGAGCAGAAATTGTGCAAATTGGATGAACTTTGATTTATTCAGTGCTACTTATATACAGTAAGTGCATGTGTCAGTACGGCTTGGACTGGAGGCTGTATTTATGAACCGATCTTCACAAAACTTCTTGGGTACATTTGTTATCACCATGGGATGAGAACAAGTGTTTCTGGGTGCGGTCCAAAATTCAAGATGGCTGCCAGTGGCCATTTTGTACCGAAATTAGGTCCAATCAGTTTTTGTACACAACTTCTATTCGGCTCAGGCTGGAGACCGTATTTATGAACCGATCTTTACAAAACTTCGTGGGTACCTTTGTTATCACCGTGGGACGAAAACGCATGTTTTTGGGTGCGGTCCAAAATTCAAGATGGCTGCCAGCAGCCTTTTTGTACCGAAATTAGTGCAATCAGTTGTTTTGTACATAACTTCTGCATGAACGTTCTGATTTGAATAAATTCCTGTATGAATGTTTAGTAACAAGGAATATAATAATGCGGGTTTTTTCTCGAGCAGAAATTATGCAAATTAGATGAACTTTGATTTATTCAGTGCTACTTATACACGGTAAGTGCATGTGTCAGTTCGGCTTGGGCTAGAGGCTGTATTTATGAACTGATCTTCATGAAACTTATTGGGTACCTTTGTTATCAACTTGTGACAGGAACGAGTGTTTTGGGGTGCCTTTGTTATCACTGTGCTGTGAGAACAAATATTGTTGGGTTCAGTCAGACCCACTCTGGGACTCAATGATTTCTTTTCTAGTTTAGCATCTAACTCTCACCCCACTTTTAAAATACTTTACCTATATATTTGTTACAGGCTATGGTCAGCATTTATGTACAGACCGTTACAATACTTTACATGTACCTTTGTTATCAGGTCATTACCTAGATGTTTGTCCTTGCTGTGTCACACACTATACATGTACATGTCTTAAACAAGTTGAGCTTGAGGCGGAAATATATAATTTTTTTCCACATTTTTAAAATGGGGAATGATATGCTTCGGGGGTAGGTAAATGGGGTAGTGGGGAAAACTCAGCTTTTGAGATTGTCGGATGGCTGAAAATGGCAGGTTTCGGCATTTTTTCATGCAATTTTCCAGCCAGGTTGAAGTTTTGCATTCTACTTTATCAGATAGTGTTAGATGTTTTTGGTGGGTTTGGAAAAAGTAATACATGTTATAGGTTGGATAACTAAGTTAAAGAATATACACATTTGAAGAGAGTGTATGTAATGTCATTTTTGGAAATATGTGGAGTGGAACGTCAAGAACTTTTTTCTTTGTATGCGAACTCTTGAACCAGGAAGTTCTAAATTTATGTTTGAGTCATAAATACACCATTTAAAAAAAAACAACAAACTTTTAGTGTCTCTGTTTACAATCGTTAATAACTAGTTAACATTCAACTGAATATTCGTATTTGAAGAGAGAGTATGTAGTGTCATTTTTGGAAATCTGTGGAGTGGAACGTTAAGAACATTTTTCTTTGTATGCGAACTCTTGAACCAGGAAGTTCTTAATTTGTGTTTGAGACATAAATACACCATTTAAAAACAACAACAAACTTTTAGTGTCTCTGGTTTGTTTACAATTGTTAATAACTAGTTAACATTTAACTGAAAGTAGCCACAAATGTGTGGGAAGTGTCATAACTATCCCATATAAATACGTCGCAAATGGTATCACAAGAATGTGTTGTTATAAGGTTTTGTTTTTTTTTAAATTGTGAAATATTTGAAATGACGTAAAAACGTCAAAAATGGCGTTAAATCGAAAAACACAATAAACAGAAGATATTTACACTATTTTATGAATATCGATAATTATCTCATGATTGTGGACATGAAAGTTTTATTTTTCACGAGCGCTTGCACGAGTGAAAAATAATGATTTCAGGTCCAGAGGAAGAAGATAATTCCCGATTTTCATTAAAATAGCGTAGATTTTCTTTTTATTATACGCTATGTGACATTTTACAGCGCTGTCGAAGTGTCGTTAAACCCCAATAAATAAATAAATTCAGGCCAATTCGACTACAAACACGTACGTTTCAAAACAATAACAAAGGTCAGCTGATCGTACCTTCAAAGCGACGTCATAGTGATGCGCCAACGCGTGACGTCATTTAGGAAGCTACTGAAGGATATTTTTCGTTATCCATCAAGTCGATGAATATCGAGAAATATCTTTTAGATAATTTGCGATAATTCACAGACTAGCATACAATAAACTGTTAATATTTTGATCTGTACAACATTCTAAAATTTCAGGAAAATTGGCTGACATTTAATTTTTGGTGACATGAATAACGTCACCCAATAATTCGGCCCGAACAGTTCTGAATTTCCCAGGTCAGCCCCATATTTCTATATATGCTTTTTAATGGGGAAGACGTTTACAAAATTTGAAGGGGGAGGGGGGGGGGGGGACGCGAATACAGGCGTTGATATTAAAAGGTAGAGAAAAAAGTTTGATGTGACGGTATTTTGGACAAAGATTGAAAATCTAACTCCGGAATGTTCAATGCCGGATCAAGATTTACACTTATTCCAAATTTGATGACTAGCTTAGAACTATGGCCGTGGTTCGCTGAAGAAAAAAATTAAAAACATAGGCTGACGATCGCTTTTAGTCACTTCAACTTCTTTGGATGACTTAATGATTCCAAGTTAAGCAAAGAACATAGATTCACCCTCTCCAAACTAAATCGGTCAATTGATGCAAATTGTTTTCTTTTCGGACGGTTATTTTTTTTTTTTTTTTTATCTTCGTCTTCGCCTCAAATGGCAGTTGTCATTGCTAATCAACAGAAATACTCATCGTGACATGTTAAGAAATTAGGGTTCCTGTAGTTATTTCTCTCTAGTCTATCAGTGGAATAATTTTTGTGAATTTGACAAAAATATTAAACCATCTTTAACAGAATTGTGGGGTATAATTAAGTGAAACAAACTATTCAAATTGCACATTGTTCATTTTTATGCCCCCGACCCTCTTATGTTTTTATGTCCGTCCGTCGTCCATCGTCCGTCGTCCGTCCGTTAACTTTTGGTTTCTGTCCAGTGTCCAATAACTAAAGAACTGCGCATTTGATCAAATCATAATTTTAGGGATTAATTGTGGATGACTAGACAATGCTTCCTTTCGATATGGCCGCCATAGCGGTCATATTGAATTTGGTTTCCGTCCAATAACTAATGAATGCTGACTCGAATCATTTTATTTTTTAATCATGGATTGGTGTCCAGAGGAAACTTCCTTTCAATGTTGGACCAGCCAGCTGAACCAAGATGGCCGCCAGTGGCCAATTCTTTATGGCTTTCGTGTCGGCCATCTTGAATTTGGTTTCCGCCCAATAATTGAAGAAACGTTCATTTGATCAAATCATAATTTTATGGGTTACTTGTGGATGACTAGACAATTCTTCCTCTCGATTTTGGTCCATCTAGCCAATAAAATATGGCCGCCACGGTGGCCATATTGAATTTGGTTTCCGTCCAATGACTAATGAATTCTGACTCGAATCATTTATGTTTTTTAATTATGCATTGTTGGTGCCTAGAGGAAGTTTTCTTTCAATGTTGGGCCAGTCAGCTGAACCAAGATGGCCACCAGTGGCCAATTCATTATGGCTTCTATGGTGGGCATCTTGAATTTGGTTTCCGTCCAATAACTAAAGAACCGCTTATGTGATCAAATCATAATTTTAGTGGTTACTTGTGGATGACAAGACAATCCTTCCATTCGATTTTGGCCCCTCTAGCCAATTCAATATGGCCGTCATGGCGGCCATATTGGATTTTGTTTCTGTCCAATTACTAATGAATGCTGACTCGAATCATTTTTATATTTAATTATGCATTCTTGGTGTCTAGAGGAAGATTCCTTTCAATGTTGGACCAGTCAGCTGAACCTAGATGGCCACCAGAGGCTTCCATGGCGGCCATCTTGAATTTCGTTTCCGTCCAATACCTAATGAATACTGAATCGAATCAATTGATTTTTTGGTTATACATTATTGGTGTCTAGAGGAAGCTTCCTTTCGATTTTGGATTTTGGATCAGATAACCAATTCAATATGGCCATCATGGTAGACACCGTTGGGGCATATGCCACGCTTCGCGGTGCTGTTGTTCATCGATGAAGTAACTTGTGGCTCCATGCCTGTTGCTCTGAACTATATGGATTTGTCCTCCCCTTCTGAACTTTCTTCATCAAAACATAAAGAAGACAAAATGGCAACTTTGAGGAATTGTAGATAACATGGATTGGAATTTGTCTCACTACACATTCCTCTCATAAATGATCTAAAATTTCTCTGATTCTGTGCAAAATATAACTATTCAGTCATTTTGGGGTGAGTTATTGTCAGAATTTGGTCTCTTTCTTATGCCATTGAAGACTTTCTGGCAGTGCATCCTAATACAAGACAGCAGTTCCAAGGCAAGTTTTAGTTTCATTTCAAACATTTTGGTTTATAATTTATTTGGATTATTTGTTTCAGGGATTATTTGTTTCGTGGAAAGATAAAACTCGTGCCATATCGATTAACCCATTCACATGCGTGTGTCGTTCTGTGTATTTATTCAATCGACACGAACGCGATTCAATTGAAAAATGAAACATAAGGGAACTTCTGCAGAATGAAAAAATGTCTTTTTATCAAATACCCAACCTTTTTTTTATATACTACTCAAAAGTTTGCTAAGCACCAAGTATATCCAACTACCTGGTTTACGTTTTAGTTGAAATATTGTGATGAAAAGTGTATGTATTTTTTATTTAATTGTATCTTTAATGATTTAAGTACAGAAATTAAGATTTTATTTGTGTTTGACATTATTTTTTAGCTTTTGAATACGATAACCATGGGAAATGGATATTATTGGTAAAAGAGGAGATTTTTTAAATTTGCCAAAAAGTTGACGGAGCGAACTGATATGGGTTCAATATCGGGTATGAGACTCATTATTGTTAATTACAGCTTGACAATGCCTTCTCATGCTCCCATGATCCATTCTTGGACCAGCATGGCACCAAGCTCCTGGACACTTCTTGGTTGGACTGGATGGACTGCAATTGCAAGCTGCAACTCATTCCAGACATGTTCTATTGGATTGAGGTCAGGGGAGCTTGCTGGCCAGTCTAGACGCTCAATCCCCTCCCTCTGTCAGTACACCCGGACAGCATGGGCAACATGAGGACGGGTATTATCGTCCATCAGAATGAATCTATCACCCACTGCACCTTCATACAATCTGACGTGGGCATCCAGGATCTCATCAATATACCGCTGTTCAGTCAGTGTACCACTGTCAAGGACACAGAGCTCTGTAGTCCATCCCAGCTGATGCCGCCTCCATACCATTATTGACTCTCCACCATAGAGGTCATGCTCAGCAATGTTGGCTGCAAGGAATCGCTCTCCTGGTCTTCTCCTTATACTAGAATGCCTATCTGTGTTGTCTAGGCAGTACCTTGACTCATCTGTAAAAAGGACAGGTCGCCAATCTTCTCTGGTCCATCCAACGTGATCCATGGCCCATTCATATCGTGCCTGGTGATGGTTAGGGGACAGCTGAATGCGAATACATGGTCTTCTCGATCGGAGACCACATTCATGCAACCTTGCCCGGATAGTCTGCGTCGAAACCTTTACCCGGATGCATTCTGAAGGGCACTGCGAAGCTGGGTTGCTGTGTCGATGCGATTCCTACGGGCCTGAATGATCAAAAACCGGTCTTCACCTGCAGATGTTGCCCTGTCTCTGCCACCACCATGTCGTCTGACTCGTATGCCATACTGCTGAAAATCTTGCCCAGTCTCTGGTGATAACCGTATGGTGCACACCAAGGGTGTCACCAACGATGGGTAGCCCCTTGTTCCCCCATCCCTACAGCCCGCCACATTTCTGCTTCAGACAAATGCCTTCTTACATTTGCATTCGCCATATTCAATCATTAAACCACAAGGGTTTGTGTTGAAATGAAGACTGAATACCCTACACATCTCATGTACATGTAGACAGTACATGAAAACATCATGAAAATCAAGGGGTACATGCTTTCCATGGCTGTCACGAAAAGTCTGCCTGCCAAGCGAGCACATATAAACACTGGGGACCATCTCAATACATTCCTCAATCATATCCACCAAAAATATCGCAAATATGTCACAAGAAAATTTCACAATGACGTGTCAAATATGTGGTGCTTAGCAAACTTTTGAGTAGTATAGATATAAAATTCGCAGCTCATCCACCCGTTAACTTTCACATTAATGCTAGAACAGTTGATAGATTCACGAAAACACGTTTAACAGAAAAGCATTCGGAACTTCATAAGGGCATTTTGGGGCATTATTTACAATAGGACTTTTTGGGTATTTGATGTACTGTTGCAGTAATGTGCAGATGTGGACGTGCCGTATATAAAACCAGGAGATTCTCTAGTCCTCCTTCCCCGGCCAGATACTTCTACATAGCACAGTGGTGTAGCTACGGGGGTGGGAGGTACGGCTTACCGCCCCCTAAACTTTTCGCTGGCTCTCCAAGACATGGGCCCAATGTAACTTCCAAATGGTCTCTGCAGTAGGAGCTACACACGCTACAAATTCCTCAGAATCGCTCTTAGAGCACTAAATTTTGCAAAATTCTCTCGGAGTTGGGGGCTAGTCCCAACTAGACTACTCCGGGCGTTTCCCTCCTTCCACATCAGGGAGACCCCCCCCCCCCCCAAAAAAAAAAAAAACAAAAAACACAATATCATCTTTGCCCCCCCCCCCCCCTCCCCCTCCCCACAAACTGGCTAGGGCACCCCTATTATAGAATAGTGGTTACGCGCCTGACATAACCATATTGATATTACCTCGTAAAAATACACTCCTCAGACCATCAACAATTGCCTCAAATGCGGTAATTTTGTATCTTTCGGTCCCGAAAATTAAAATGTCCTCAAACCGGGCAGAACCATGGACTGCGCTTTGGGTTTCACGCCATTGAAATTCCCTCACTATAACACACAACTTGGGGCGTTGACATATGTCCCAAATGCGAGGATTTGACGTCTATTCGGTCCCGAAAATTTAACTTTTCTCACCACGTACGGCATTCAGGGTTAAGTGATCCGACAATCAGGGTTAAGTGATCCTAAACTGGAGCAAGTTTACTGTAACGTTTTTCGTCATGGTCCGCCTCTGCAACCAAGTGTTTGATACCAGTCCGTGGTAAAGTGATTAAATGCACTTGATACAATAAAAAACATGCCGTTTTGAATATCATCTTTTTTCATAACTTCGGAAAACCGCAATGACAAATTACTTTAAAGCTGATCGTTGACACCATGTAGTACTAAATAGTGATTTGAAATTAGTGAAACTGCCCTTCTGATATGCAGAAAAGTCCTTTTTATCCGACCTGCCGCTTAAAATCCGCTCCAGCACCCATGTAAATTTTATCACTTTTTCATTTTGGGACTCAGAATATATAGTTTACGACACCTCTGTGGAACGAGCTCGTGAACCATGTGACCCTGAACTTTTCCCAACCAAAACTGGATATTCAGAACTAACTAACTACCATTCCTTTACCAGGTTTGGTAATCAAATTCGGGAACTATGTAACCCAATGAACTAATGAACTTGATCTCCATAAACAATAGCTGGGGGGGGGGGGGGGGGGGGGGGGTGGGGGGGGCTTAGTATGTAGTGGTGCAGGCTGCAAGCCAAGAGGTCCTCGGTTCGAATCCCACCTGTGGCAACCGTGTTGTGTCCTTGGGCAAGACACTTCACCCACATTGTCCACGTGGGGGTACGGCGGTGTTATGTACTAAGCCGTACGTGCGTCGATGGTGCACTTGTCCGCAACCAATGCTAACCCTGCTTGTGTGGAGTTAGTATGTTGGGGAGCTTGACAGTTGCTCGGTGGTTCTCTCCGGGTACTCCGGCTTCCTCCACCCGTAAAACGGTCCGACACGAGGCGACCCTGGCTGTCCAAAGTGTCATTAAACCCCATTAAATAAATAAACAATAGCTGTTCAGATCATATCATACTGAGTATCATAACTGTTGTTACCATTACCGATATTGGCAATAAAGATAGTCATTTTATGTTTAGAGCAAACATATTTTACTCCTGAAAATAAGTGTCCATAAATTCTCATCCTCTCTTGTTTACTTCTGATGCTTTCACCATTTTCACAATGTTTTGAATTTACAGATAACAATAAACTATGTTTCTCTAATCGTGCATCGACTTTGTATCGGCCACTTTACCCAACGCAGACGATATCAAAATTTATTATTTTAAATATCATTTTTTCAATTTTTAGCCCGACTGTTTACAGTAAGAGGTATAGTAATGACTTTTGTCCGTCCGTCCATCCGTCTGTCTGTCCATCCGGCTGTCCGTCTGTTAACATTTAGAGTTTTTAGTTAAAGTTTGTGGTTAAAGTTTTTTACTGAAGGTTCAAGTGTTTTTTTTTTTGTTTTTTTTTTTTTTTCTTTTCCTGTTTAGTTGACATTTGGAGTTTTGGTTAAAGTTTGTGGTTAAAGTTTTTTGTTCAACCTTCAAGTACAGGCTATACCCGGTAGTTCTTGTCTGATCGTCACGAAATTTCATATGCAGGTTTTAGGTCTTGTCTTCATGAGAACGTTCACTTTTGGTCGTGATCGGTCAACCGGTATGGCTGCCCGAGCCCAAAACCCGAAAACCATTAGCACAGTCTACAGGTCGTATTTATGAAGGGATTTCATTGCAACTTCATAGAATGCCTATGTATAATGCCTAGATGAGAACGTCCCTGTTTGGGCATGATCTGTCAACCGTGATGGCTGCCCAAGCCCGAAACCCAAAAACTTTTAGCACAGTCTGCAGGTCATGTTTAATATGGATGCATTTCATTGTAACTTGATACGATGACTCCGTATGATGTCTACATGAGAATTTCCCCATTTGGGCGTGATCTATCAACCATCACAACTGCCCGAGCCCAAAACCCGAAAACCTTTAGCACAGTCTACAGGTCATGTTTATGGAGGGATTTCATTGTAACTTGATAGGTTGACTTCATATAATGTCAACATGAGAAAGTCCCCTTTTGGACGTGATTGGGCAACTTTGCCGGCCACAGGTGCCCGAAACCCGAAAACCTTGAGCACAGTCTACAGTCATATTTATGAAGGGATTTCATTGTAACTTCGTAGGATCAATCCACATGATGCTCAGATGAGAATGTCCCCTTTTGGTTGCGATCATTCAACTATGATGGCTGCCGAAGCCCGAAAACCTTTGGCACAGTCTACACGTCATATTTATGGAGGGATTTCATTGTAACTTGATAGGTTGACTTCATATAATGTCTACATGAGAACGTCCCCTTTTGGGCAACTGTGACGGCAACAGGGGCCCGAAGCCCGAAAACCTTTAGCACAGTCTACAGGTCATATTCATGGAGGGATTTCATTGAAACATGATAGGTTGACTTCATATAATGTCTAGATGAGAACGTCCCATTTTGGGCAACTGTGGCGACAACAGAGGCCTGAAGCCCTAAAATCTTTAGAATATTCCACAGGCCACAATTATGAAGGGATTTCATTGTAGCTTAGTAGGGTGACTCCAAGTTTGAGGTTAAAAACCCAAACAAACACCACCACCCCCTACCCCTCCCCACCCCACCCCACCCCAATTAGGCTTTTGTTCCCTACTTTTCTCCAATATGCATTTTGAACTATTTACAGTCACTATATGCGGAACCTTTTTTTAAACTTACGTACCCCCCCCCCCCCGGGCCAATTAGGCACTTTTATTTTCCTTTCGTCAAAAATGCTTGTTTACAGTTTTGGTTAAAAACCCAGACAAGCACCCCCCTCCTCCCCCCCCCCCCCCCCCCCCCCCCCCAATTAGGCATTTTTTTTTTTTTTTATTTCCTCCAATATGCATTTTGAACTATTTACAGTCACTACATGCAGAACCTTTTTTTTTCCTTTTGTCAAAAATGCTTTTTTTGTTTTTTGTTAAAGTTTGTGGTTAAAAATCCAAAAATCCAGACAGGAATTATCCCCCCCCCCCCCCCCCCCCCAATTAGGCATTTTTTTTTCTTTCCTCGAATATGCATTTTGAACTATTTAGTCACTACATGCAGAACCTTTTTTTAAACTCAAATACCCCCACCCCCCCCCCCCCCCACCCACCCACCGGGGGGCCAATTAGGCACTTTTTTTTTCTTTCGTCAAAAATGCAGTTTTACAGTTTTGGTTAAAGTTTGTGGTTAAAAACACAGACAAACACCACCCCCACCCCCACCCCCATGGTGCCAGTCAGGTATTTTTTTTTTCTCTGCTCAAAATGCATTCTGAAGGATTTAGACTGACCACATGTGGAAAAAAAATGGACTCCCCTAACACCCCCCCCCCCCACCCCACCTCCTCCTCACCCAGGGCCATTCAGGCAATATTTTTTCTTTGGTACAAAATGCATTTTTAGCCTGACTATAGTCATGACTTTCGGCCGTCCATCTGTCTGCAAACCATTGGTTTCCAACTGATTACTCCAGTTTGGGTTATTTGTTTTCAACCAAAGTTGATATGTGTATTTTCCAGCTAGTAATACAGGCCAGGTTTCAATATAGGTTCCACAACTCCACCCCCCCCCCCCCCCCTCCCCTGTCTGGGTTTTTAACCAAAACTGTATCAAGCATATGTGTATTTTCCAGCTAGTAATACAGGCCAGGTTCCAATATAGGTTCCACAACCCCCCCCCCCCCTGCCCCCCCCCCCCCCCCCCCCCCCCCACACACACACACACAAACGTGTCACTTAGGCAATTATTCACAAAATGCATTTTAAAGGATAGGGAGTTATTACATGCAAAAAAGAAAATTGACTCATATAGCCCAACATTGCTTTTTGTACTGCATCTTTAATCCTTTACTAACACAAGTTGAAGCCAACAGTACAAATTATTTTTCTGAAACATCAGATTTTTGTGTCGCCTGCCCCACGAAGTGGGGAGCGACATATAGGGATTACTTTTGTCGTCTTGCGTCGTCTGCGTCGTCCGCGTCACACTTTCTCTTATCCGCCACTCCTCTTTAACCTATGAATGGATTTTGATGAAACTTTCAGTGATTCTTTATCACATAATGGCATTGTGCACCTCCTATTTTATTTTTTGATCCGCTGTATTTTTTCCAGAGTTATGCCCCTTTTCCATTTAGAATTCTGTCTGAAACGCTGTCTGAAACGCCTTGGAGTGTCTCTTATCCGTCACTCCTCTTTAACCTATGAATGGATTTTGATGAAACTTTCAGTGATTCTTTATCACATAATGGCATTGTGCACCTCCTATTTTATTTTTTAATCCGCTGAATTTTTTCCAGAGTTATGCCCCTTTTCCACTTAGAATTCTGTCTGAAACGCCCTGGAGTGTCTCTTATCCGCCACTCCTCTTTAACCAATGAATGGAATGAAACTTTCAGTGATTCTTTATCACATAATGGCATTGTGCACCTCCTATTTTATTTTTTGATCTGCTGTATTTTTTCCAGAGTTATGCCCCTTTTCTACTTAGAATTCTGTCTGAAACGCCTTGGAGTGTATATATCTCAGTCATTGTCAGGCGGATTTTAATGATATTTGGTATGCACATGAACCAGGATGGGGGAAAGGATATCCACATACAAACGTTATCATCCACACATTTTTTCAGAGTTATGTCCCTTTTTCGACTTGGAATTCCATATAACTTACATAGAAGAACTTGATTAACAAGGTTTGAGGTAAATATTTAAAGACACGCTATTAAAATATAGTGCAGGCGACACACGTCTTCCATGGAAGACACACATCTAAGTTTCATTTTTTATTTACTTCTAACCATGGCTTATTACTCCTTATTGGAACAAGCTCATCAAGTTTGTTCCATTAATAGGTCATGAGGTATGTTTTGAAGTAGAGAAATGAAGAAATAAAATTTGAATAGCAAATTTTGTATATCACAAGTGCAGATATGGCAGATTCGTTAGGTAAACTGTTAACAAAAAATGGCTTTGACTATTTTGCATCTAAGCATTGCCATTCCTGGGACAGTCGGGCTGCATGCGTGACATCACTCTAGTTTAAAAAAAAATTCAACAAAACCATATCATGTGACCCCTCGTTGGAACGAGCTTGACGAGCTCGTTCCAACGAGGGGTCACATGATATGGTTTTGTTGAAATTTTTTGAAAAATATTTTTTCTACTGCTGAATTTGCATATTACGCGGGCGGATGCGGCCGATTCGTTGGGTAAAGGGTTAAACAGCTTTCATCTTAACCAATTAGCAGGTTACGCTTCATAACACATTGGTAACCTGTAGGAAAATGTGTTGATATCTTTCCACCTTCTCTGTTTTCCTGCACCAGCCATGCTCTTGACTTCTTTGCAGAATTTCCGCAGAAATAAAGAACGTGCAATTTCGCTATGGCGTTGTAGTAGTTGGGGTTTATTATGGCGCAAATTCCATTAACCCTTTACCCAATGTAACGGTCAAAACCGGCCAGCGCTATTCTAAACAAAATCGAAAATTAATATTCATTATTTTTTCATTTTTTGTCTCAAAAGGTTATGACCCCTCTCTCTTTGGAACGAGCTCGTGGAGCACATTCCAATGAGGGGTCATAACCAGTGTTTTTCAGGAATTTTTACTGCGAGTGTCGTCTGCTTTTCATGTTAGGTAAAGGGTTAAGCTGTAAACAGTATGTCATTCTATTCATACGTGTGTACAATGCACAACATTTGAGTCAAGTTTGTCTCGCAAGATTGTCATGTCTGCATAGGCAAAAAGCATGGGTTTTGGAATTTAATTTATGTTGTATCATATTAGCGTAAACTCAAATTCTTTAGCGTATTTTACAAATGAAGTAAAACACACGTAACCTAAACGATCGTTCACGTGTTAGTTTTGGGCCTGGTTGTTTTGATATTTTTCTGAAATTTTATAAATATTGAACAACCATTACCAGATGTTAGGTATTTCGTTAGCCTGGGAGCACGGGGGCTCAGTTGTAGACTGTTGGACTTCTATGCTAGGGGTCCCGAGTTCGATCCCCTTTCGGGATGACCCGCGTTGTGTCCTTGGGCAAGGCACTTTATTCCGCTTGCCTAAATGGGGGCTGGATGACGCTGTGTACTAAGGCGTACTGCACGTCGATGGTCTTGAATCGCTGTAACCCAGCTTGAGCGGAGCTTGAACAGAGTTAGAATTTTGAGGAGCCGACAGTTGCTTGTCGATGCTCGGTGGTTCTCTCCGACTTCCTCCAACCGTAAAACTGTTACGATTAGCGTATGTGACCTTAAACACCAATAAAAATATTTTTGTTAGTCTGTGTTTCAATGTCTATTTTCTGCCAATTATCATATGGCCCTTTGACCTTGAATAATGGAATTATTGCATATTGACCGTGTATTCGCAACTAGTCACTCATTTGTTTTCATTGCTAATGCTATGGTATTTTATATGCTGAACTACAATAGCTGCGCTCTTCGTAAGGCCCCGTTTTTAGTTACAATTGGATGGACCTTTGCAAAGCATGGTTTTTCAATTGATGGCATTTCGAGTTACCCCCTTTAAATGGAATCGTGTTTTACCTGCGCCTTTCTTGTGGTACAATTTTCAATTCTCGGTAAATAACGCAAAATATTGCCACAAAAGTGACCCAACATGTCCATTCAGTTATATCGGATAGAAATACACACACCTGTCGAGGTTAAAGAGGCTGTTGTGATACAGCACTTCACGACAGACAGATTAACTCATATTAAGAATATAGTAAGATGGGATATCCTTTTGCAACCTGAATAATTGAAGAAATTATTATGCCCCCGAAAAAATTTTTTAGAGGGGTATATAGTGGAGGTCTCCGTCCGTCCGTCCGTCCGTCCGGACCCGTCCGTCCGTCCGTCCGTCCATACAAACATTTTGTATTATAACTCGAACATTAGTTGTCGGATTTTAATGTTCTTTGGTATGGTGATAGGGCAGCTTGGGAGAACGGATGCCCTTGTACCTAGGGTTTCGTCCGACAATTCTTACAGTAGTGATGTCCCTTATTTACTTTTTCCGTCCGTCCATACGAACATTTTGTATTATAACTCGAACATCAGTTGTCAGATTTTAATGTTCTAACATCAGTTGTCAGATTTTAATGTTCTTTGGTATGATGAAAGGGCAGCTTGGGGGGGCGGATGCTCTAGAACCTAGGGTTTCGTCCGACAAATCTTACAGGAGTTTTGTCCCTTTTACTTTGAAAATTGATGATTTTTTGGTTTCCTACCAATTAAAATTGTTTGGCTGAACCGATGAGTTTCAAATTTTATATGCTGATTACTCATGTCAAAGTACAGGTCGGTTCCAATTTCAGGTTTGACTTCGGCAATTTTTGATGCAGTTATGCCCCCTTTTTCACTTGGAAAAGATGCAAGACCAGTTCTCCTTTTTCACTGGTTTGAGAATTTTTAACAAAGGTATGTACTATTCCTATTTTTGCCTCTTTCAGTTATTATTCAGTATGGCACCATTCAAGTCATCTGCAATTATTTTTTATAACTTTTTCTCTATTACTGACTCCTTAGTGCTGTTCTGCAATGTAGCAGCAGTGAAGCTGTTGTCTGTTGTTACAAAACATATTGACAAAATATAAGTAATAATAATTTTATTGACACTTTGCCATTCTTTACTGTTGTTCTGCAATGTAGTGTTGTTCTGCAATGTAGCAGCTGTGAAGCTGTTGTCTGATTATCCACATGTGAGTACGACTTGGCTACCTTCGGGGGCATTAGCACACGCATTAGCGTTGCTCTTGTTGCATAGAAGCATTGTGTCTGAAATTAATTTCACAGTATGTTTTATTGCATTGCTCTGATTTTTATCTCACTTTCATTTAAAATGTTTTCGGGAGAATATTGCCGCAGTGCTGTTCGCCTGTCTGCTTGTCTGTAGAAAGAGTGGGCTTCTGCGTTTTATTTAAAATGTTATTTGTCCGTTCGGAAGTAACTTGGCACCTTGGTTTGGCATAATGAAGAAGAAATCCTGTCCGTTTTCAAGTAATTGTGCCGAAAGCCATTGTCACAATGACCTTGGGCTTGAAATTAGTTTTACTTCATAACTTTAGGTATCTTCAGCCAAGTTGGAGCACGCGTCATATAGATTCGTCATGAAGAAGGTAGAAACCAATTCGTTATGCCGAAGATCAAGCTCATGGTCACCTTGAGACTGATTTCTATATCATAACTGGAAATTGTATATCCATGTGTTTAAAATTACGTCTGACAAACGAGACCCGACAAGTGGCCTTTGTTCCCTATGTAGTCTGAGTGTTTTTGAGATATGGGGGTCAGGTTTGGCACCGGAGAGTAATTTTTGTAACTTTTAGACGTCACGTGGAATGGGTTTCGATGTTCCCCGGCCTTCTGCATAGACCTTCTGATCAGCATCGCAATTTTGGTCGAGTCTCGAAATATGCAGATCACATTACTCCGGGGGTACTTTCGCCCAAAAAGTAACAAGGGATCGGTCTCGATTGTCTCCGACATCATTTCTCACAACATCCGTTTCACAAATCCTCTATCACTTTCACACGAAGCGTATTAGTAGCATGATAAAAAAACAACTCAGAACTAGAGAAATGGCAGGCCTTGGATTCTCAAGGAGGGTTGGAGGGCTGCCCTCCTAGAGCCTTCGCAATATTTTAGGAGGGCTATTTTTAGCCCTCCTGCATCGAGCCAATTAAACACATCACAAATTGTTTTGCAGTGCTACTTGTATTTTATGTGTACAATTTCCATGGCTCACTTTATCCATTTGACAAAAAGGAATATATAATTTACTCAAAAATAAACTTCCACTGGGCTTCATTTTCAAACTCCCTGTCACACCCATGGTACTGGTGGCATGTGACTCTCTGGTAATGCCATCAGATGTAAAATAATATTTGAACATTGATCGTGAAAGTACAATTCTACATTAAGATGCTGTTCACATCTCCCCAGAAATACTGCTTGGGATAGATGTGGTCAATCTGGTTATTCTTGCGAAGACTTCCGTGTCCTTTACCTAACCTGAAAAGCAGACGACACTTGCAAAAGTAATTCTCGAATAACTAATTTTTTTCATTTTTTGTCTCAAAAACATAGGTTATGACCTCTCGTTGGAACGAGCTCGTTCCAACGAGGGGTCATAACCTATGTTTTTGAGACAAAAAATGAAAAAAATAATGAAAATTAATTGGCGATTTTTGAGAATAGCGCTGGCCGGTTTTGGCCGTTACGTTAGGTAAAGGGTTAAATATGTCGTCACCTGAGTTCCATTTTGTTCTATCTCCCTATTGCATGGGGATGGAACTCAAGTGACAATGTGTATCCTGGCGAGAGCATTTGCCCTCCTGGGAGGATTGGGGCGGGGGGGGGTGTAATTTTTAGCCCTCATGTATTTTTCATAATGCCAGGCCATAAAGGAAATTAACTGTGATCAACAAATTCGAATCTGCGTGGAAATGGTGATCATCGGAACTAAATTATACAGAAAGAGAATTTATTCAGACATTTATTTTGGGAGTAAAATATCTTTAAAAATCAGAAATGGGGTTTCGTAAACAACAGTTAAAATTTTTCAAAGAGAAATCAGATAAAATTGTTCAAGACACCAGAAATAACTTTCGTATGTGCACAACATTCAACGTGTTCTAAAAAGGAATTAGAAATGGATATCTTGGGCTCCACCATTTTTTGGAGTGAAGAAACACATGTATGAACTTCAGAAATGCATTAGGGTGTTATAAAATGCGACTTCCATCAATTCTGAAAATACATTCAATGATCCCTGGATGACATTGGTGACCTTCACCCATATTTTGAACCTCCATTGAGTTGCGACGCATTTGGTGATTGGCCCAGATTCATATGTCATACCATATTTGAGATATGAACGTCCGCTTCAAAATGTTTGACCCCGGCCCCGATTTTTGAGTGTAAAAAATGTATTATGAACTTTGGGAACGCAGTAGGGATCATAATATGATTTCCAGCAATTCTGAAAAATGCATTCAGTGACCCCTGTGTGACCTAAGTGACCCTGTCATACATTTTGTACCTCCATTGAGTTTCTATTCATTTGGTGTTGGTCCCTGGTCAGCAGATCATACCATGCTTGAAATATAAGCGTTACCCATTTTCTTGCCACCCCCCCTACCCCACCCCACCCCCACCCCCGTCCACTTTTTGGGGTGTAAAAATACATGTTTAAACCGGGTGGTCTTCATGTAAGAGTCATGCAATGCGATTTTCAGCAAATCTGAAAATGTCTCCTGGGTGATCTCAATGATTTTGATTCTCCATTGAGTTTTGACTCATTTGGTTTTAGTCCCAGCTCCATAGGTCATATCGTGCTTGAGATATGATCGTGTGACACACTTTCAAAATGTTTGACCCCCGCCCACTTTTTGAGTGCAAAAATACATGTATCAGCTTTAGGAATGCATTGGATGTGAATCATAAAATGCAATTTCTGGCAATTCTGAAAAATTCAATGACCCCTCGCTGACCTCTGTGACCGTGACCCATAGTTTGCTCCTCCATTGAGTTTCGACTCATTTCGTGTTGGTCCCAGGTCTATGGGTCATACCATGATTGAGATATGAGGGTGACCCACTTTCAAAACACCCTTAGGAACTCCCCAATACCCCAAAGAGTCTGACATAGATGGCCGAGTAATTAGTGGCTGCTTATCAGTATACTAAAAATCAATGATATAGGAAGATTCGTATTCGACTTAACGGGCGCACAGGCAATGCCGTGGAGAGTAAATTCGGGCTCCAGGCCCAGGGTTGCTTCTATGCCACGCCACTTACGAAAGTGTCGGGATACTGATGCAGACGCCGAAGACATGAGCGATGAAAGAGGGTGTGGGGTGGATGGGGAATAATTGTGGACTTTGGGGATGAAAAATTACGTTACGTTTTGACCGTCAAAATTACGGTTTTTAGCAGCATGTTTCAAATTTGCAAGTTGATCAGTGAGTATCCAGCAACCTAGAGTTATAGTCTTTGACTGCACAATTCTTGAAGTAATAACGTTTTTACGTCAAGTCAGAGATGGCGGAGCCAGGGGCTACAGAGAGAACGTGTCCACCCACATTTGTGTACACAAAGGCCCATGTTTCGCAGTTAAACAATTATTCAAAATGGGCACAAGCAAATGTGTCATTATACAGGCATTCCTGTAACATTATTTGCAAATCCAAATACTATTTAGCCAAAGAATCCCACTTTCGGTCGCTTCGCCCCGTTTCTCCTACTTCAGCTATCTTCCAACCCAAAGGCTAGCCTGTCTGAAGTAGAAGAACGGACAGGACAGTGACCGCGCAGTGGCATATTCATCTATACGAGAGACTATAGCGAGTCATGGTAAGTGTACCTATATACGATTGTAACCTTTCTCACACTGGATCGAACAATGGTAGCATTGTAAATTTGTGCCCCTTCACTTTTATCGAGCTTCCGCCGCACCTGCGTCAAGTTGATTTAAGAAAGTTATCGCTCCAAGAATCATGCAGCAGATTTAGCATCTCTAGGAGGCACACTTTACATGAGTGGCAACTAGTATTCCAGTTCGATAGGCAACTTATCTTGCTGGTACTAGCTCGGGCGGATGGGGCTCACTCAGGAGTCAGAACTTTGGAGGCCCAGACCTGACACAAGAAACCAGGACTTCACGGCCAAGCCCACCCCCCCCCCCCCCCCCCCGCTCAGTTTCGGACCCAGGGGGAACTACCCCAGCCCCACCCTCTTTGTGGCCCTGAGGACAGGGAAGTTGGCGGAAGACGGAAGGTCAAAACAAGAAGAAACAAGTGTTTGACCACCGAGGTGGTATTAGTCCCCTACGGCGCTTTTGTGACATAAGGTGTTTTTGTCATATAAGACATGTCCATAGTCAGCAGGATTATCAGACCTGGGGGGGGGGGGGTGCAGTTTTGGTAAAATAATTGGGGACGGTTCGGCTTGGGGACAATTCGGGTTTCATGACAACAGTCATCAGGAGTGTCAGACCTGGAGGTAGTTTGGGTAAAATACAGGTTATCAGACAGGATTTCAAATGTGAATGGAATCTAAAAACTGAGAATTGAGAGAAGTGTAGCTTGAACCATGTTGGAGGAATGGGTGGTAACATAAAAATAGAGAAAAAAAAAATTAAAAAAACACAGCAAAAATGGCCGCCATTTCGCCATCTTGGATTTTGGAAAAAAAATATTAAGCGTGCATCATCCCTTCAGAACCATTTATCCACTACCAAATATGAAAGGTGTAGCTTAAAGCATGTTGTAGGGAGAGGAGGTAATATAAAAACAGACAGACAGACAGACAGACAGACAGACAGATCTTAGATTTTGAAAAAAAATATTGAGCGTGCATAATCCCCTCACAACCCTTTATCCATGTACCATATATGAAAGGTGCAGCTTGAACCATGTTGGAGTGAGGGGTGGTAACATAAAATAGAGAAAAAAGCTTAAAAAACACAAAAATAGCTGCCATGGCGCCATCTTGAATTTTGAAAAAAAAATATTGAACGTGCATCATCCCATCACAACCCTCTCTATCCATGTGCCAAATGTGAAAAGTGTAGCTTGAACCAGGTTGGAGTGAGGGGTGGTAACATAAAATAGAGAAAAAAGCTTTAAAAAACACAACAAAAATGGCCGCCATGCCGCCATCTTGGATTTTGAAAAAAAAAATATTGAACGTGCATCATCCCCTCCCAACCCTCTATCCATGTGCCAAATATGCAGTGTAGCTTGAACCATGTTGGTGGGAGGGATGGTAACATGAAAATAGAGAAGAAAGCTTAAAAAAACAACAAAAATGGCCGCCATTCCGCCATTTTGGATTTTGAAACAAAGATTTTGAGCGTGCATCATCCCCTCAGAACCATTTATCCATCTATCTAATATGAAAGGTGTAGCTTGAAGCATGTTGGAGGGAGAGGTGGTAACATAACAGACAGACAGACAGACAGACAGACGGAAGGAGTGCAATCCTATAGTCCCCTTACGGTTCCCGTAGGGGACTAAAAAGTTATAATTATCGACACACAGGATTGAAAATCCCGGTCTAATTCCCAAGGACAGGTAACAGGATTGTCAAATGTTTATTTCCAAATTCCAGGTGTGGTATCACGTCCTCACATGATGCATCCGAAAATAAAGTCAATGGCTGGGTTTCTAGACAACTCGTACCCACGGCAACTGTACCAGTTAAGTCGTACCCAAAATTGGATGACTCGTACCCATTTTTGTCTGGACAACTCGTGCCCACGATTGGACAACTCGTACCCACAGCTGGACATCTCGTACCTGATATGATCAGGTGGTGGGGCGGATAGTAACACAAAAAACAAGAGGCCCCAAGGGGCCTGAGGGCGCTCACCTGACATGGTAGCCTAAATATCAACCCAGAGAATTGATCTCAACAAGTTGCATCTGCTCCTCCTAAGAAAAGCTTATACCAAATATTCAAAGATTCTGACCAGTGGATTTAAAAAAAAGAAGATTTTTAAAGAATTTTCCTCATATTGAACTAAGTTATAATTCGGGCTCCCACAGGGAGCCCATATATGAACCCAAAGACTTGGCTTTAACAAACTTGAATCTCACCCCCCCCCCCCCCCCCCCTAAGGATGCTGCACACCAAATATCAAAACATTCCAACTGCTGGATCTGAAGAAGATTTTTAAAGAAAATTCCTCATTTTGAACTAAGTTACATTTCGAGCTCCCACAGTGAGTCCAAATATGGACCTAGGGACATGGCTGAACAAACCTGAATCTCACCCCCTAAGGATGCTGCATACCAAATATCAAAACATTCCGACTGCTGGATCTGAAGAAGATTTTTAAAGAAAATTCCCTCATTTTGAACTAAGTTATCATTCGGGCTCCCACAGTGAGTCCAAATATGGACCTAGGGACATGGTTTGAACAAACTTGAATCCCCCCCCCCCCCCACACCCTAAGGATGCTGCATACCAAATATCAAAACATTCCGACTGCTGGATCTGAAGAAGATTTTTAAAGAAAATTCCCTCATTTTGAACTAAGTTATAATTTGGGCTACCACAGTGAGCCCAAATATGAACCCAGGGACTTGGCTTGAACAAACTTGAATCTCCCCCCCCCCCCCCCCCCCCCCCAAGCATGGTGCATACCCAGTATCAAAAGATTCTTCCTGCTGGGTCTTTTAGAAGAAGATTTTCAAAAAAATGTGCCTGAAATGCACTAAGTTCAAATTTGGGCCCCTATACTGAGCCCAAATATAAACCCAGGTGGCCGATTTGAACAAACATGAATCAGGACCACCCCACAATGTTGTATACCAAATATCAAAAGATTCGGCCTGCTAGATCTGGTTTAAGAAATTTGCCTGAAATGCACTAAGTTCGAATTCGGGCTTCTATAGTGAGCCCAAATATGAATCCAACGGGCCAGTTTGAACAAACTTGAATCAGACCCACCCCACAATGTTGCATACCAAATATGAAAAGATTCTGCCTGCTGGATCTGGAGAAGAAGATTTTTGAAGAAATTTGCCTGAAATGCACTTAGATCGAATTCGGGCTTCTATAGTGGGCCTAAATATGAATCCAGGGGGCGATTTGAACAAACTTGAATCAGATCCACCCCACAATATTCCATACCAAATATCAAAAGATTCTGCCTGCTGGATCTGGAGAAGAAGATTTTTGAAGAAATTTGCCCGAAAGCACTAAGTTCGAATTCGAGCTTCCATAGAGGGCCCAAATATGAATCTAGGGAGCCGATTTGAACAAACTTAAATCAGATTCACCCACAATGTTGCATACCAAATATCAAAAGATTCAGCCTGCTGAATCTGGAGAAGAAGATTTTTGAAGACATTTGCCTAAAATGCACTAAGTTCAAATTTGGGCTCTTATACTGAGCCCAAATATAAACCCAGGAGGCCGATTTGAACAAACTTGAATCAGATCCACCCCACAATGTTGCATACCAAATATCAAAAGATTCTGCCTGCTGAATCTGGAGAAGAAGATTTTTGAAGAAATTTGCCTGAAATGCACTAATACACTAAGTTCAAATTTGGGCTCCTATACTGAGCCCAAATATAAACCCAGGGGGCCTATTTGAACAAACTTGAATCAGATCCACCCCACAATGTTGCATACCAAATATGAAAAGATTCTGCCTGCTGGATATGGAGAAGATTTTTGAAGAAATTTGCCTGAAATGCACTAATTTCTAATTCGGGCTTCTTTTGTGGGCCCAAATATGAATTCAGGGGGCCGATTTGAACAAACTTGAATCAGGTCCACCCCAGAATGTTGCATACCAAATATCAAAAGATTCTGCCTGCTGGATCTGGAGAAGAAGATTTTTGAAGAAATTTGCCCGAAATGCACTAAGGTTCCGCTCCACAGTTTTCCAGGCATTTCCAAATGTGACATGCCATACACTCTCTTCAAATGCAAATATCCTGTAACTTAGTTATCAAACCCATTACATGTATTACATTTCCCAAATCCACAAAAAACATATAACACTATCTGGCTAAGTAGAAATAAACAATCTGAATGTGGGTGGAATTATTTATTGTCAAAGGCAAGGCTTCAACCTGAAAAATTGCCTGAAAAAATACCGAAACCAGTCATTTTCATTCACCTAGCAGCCTCAAAAGCAGAATTTTCCCACCAACCCCGCCTACCCACCCCTGGAGCAGAGCATCCCTTGTTTCTAAAATGCAAAAAAAATTTTTGATATGTTTCCGTCTCATTTTTTAGTTACCTGTCTGGTAACAAACCCGTGTAAAAATTACATTTAAAAAAATAGCCAATTTTTCGAAGCCACTGTTTCCCATAATTCATCTGGTAATTTACCCCTGTGTGTCAGACTCTAACTTTGGGACCAAAACTTCAAATTCTCTTGTCCAACAAAAAGCCTAATGTAATCACATATCTGATACTAAAAATATATCTCTATTTTACATGGCCTTAGTTTCAACATACGCCCTTTGTTTAGAATTTCACCCCTGTGCAATAGTGCGAAACTGTGGAGCGGAACCTTAAAGAGAAAACAAGAGTGATCTCCCCCTGGATTTCACTCAGGCAAAATAATCTGGAGTCTATCCTGAGTTGAATGAACAAAAACCACAAGTCTCTATTTTCAACCAGTAAAAAGATACAGCATGGCCTTTCTGATTGCCGAATAGCTTTTTCAGCCAGATTTTACCCGATTTTCACAACCACACCGCACCACCTCAACACCCCCCCCCCCCCCCCCCCCCATTTCTCTGAGCCACTTCAGATAGTATTTTTTGTTATTACCACCAGCCACATTGACTATCCAGGTCCTGCCAGTAGCACTGCTAAATACAATCAAAATGTAAAACAAGCACTAATAACCCTAGCCTTTTTTTTTTGGGGGGGGGGGGGGGTTTCCCTCTAGATATGAAAGCATGAACAGTTTGACGGACGGATGACACACAGACATGACACCAATAACCGAAATGAAAAAGTAGACACCATGACTGCAAATCTCTGGTCAACAGTAACAACCAGGCTATCCACAACTGCATAAATTTGTCATAAATACAAGGCTCGGTGTTTAGGAAAGGCAGTGCTCTACCTTGATGTTTTTGAAATCTTGACGAAAATTCAAAACAAGTGCGAAATTAGGCTACATGAATAAATTTCTCAAAATTTCCACTTATTTCCTTCCAGTTGTGCTGAGATATCACTTGATGAATGTTAACTACTACTAACAATAGCACACAAACCAGAAATAATGAAAAGTGTTTTGAAAAATGGTGTATTTATAACTCAAACACAAATAAGGAACTTCCTGATTCAAGAATTGACACCGTTGGCAGAATGCTCTTCAAGGTTCTGCTCCACGGTTTTCCAGGCATTTCCAAATGTGACATGCCATACACTCTCTTCAAATGCAAATATCCTGTAACTTAGTTATCAAACCCATTACATGTATTACATTTCCCAAATCCACAAAAAACATATAACACTATCTGACTAAGTAGAAATAAACAATCTGAATGTGGGTGGAATTATTTATTGTCAAAGGCAAGGCTTCAACCTGAAAAATTGCCTGAAAAAATACCGAAACCAGTCATTTTCAGTCACCTAGCAGCCTCAAAAGCAGAATTTTCCCACCAACCCCGCCTACCCACCCCTGGAGCAGAGCATCCCTTGTTTCTAAAATGCAAAAAAAACAAAAATTTATATGTTTCCGTCTCATTTTTTAGTTACCTGTCTGGTAACAAACCCGTGTAAAAATTACATTTAAAAAAATAGCCAATTTTTCGAAGCCACTGTTTCCCATAATTCATCTGGTAATTTACCCCTATGTGTCAGACTCCAACTTTGGGACCAAAACTTCAAATTCTCTTGTCCAACAAAAAGCCTAATGTAATCACATATCTGATACTAAAAATATATCTCTATTTTACATGGCCTTAGTTTCAACATACGCCCTTTGTTTAGAATTTCAGCCCTGTGCAATAGTGCGAAACTGTGGAGCGGAACCTAAGTTCGAATTCGAGCTTCCATAGTGAGTCCAAATATGAATCTATGGAGCCGAGTTGAACAAACTTAAATCAGATCCACCCCACAGTGTTGCATACCAAATATGAAAAGATTCTGCCTGCTGGATCTGGAGAAGAGGATTTTTTAAGACATTTGCCTGAAATGCACTAAGTTTGAAATAGGGCTCCTATACGGAGCCCAAATATGAGCCCAGGGGGGCCGATTTGAACAAACTTGAATCAGATCCACCCTACAATGTTGCATACCAAATATCAAAAGATTCTGCCTGCTGGATCTGGAGAAGAAGATTTTTTAATCTTTTTCCCATTGCCTACAGTGTTAAAAAGTGCTGACTCAGCACTTTTTCAAAGTCCTGAAAAAAGTACCTTGTGATCAAACCGAAGGGGATTTTTTTTTTAACCATTCTATTCTACTGGATAAAAGTAAGCGTTATACAAAATAAGAATTCTCTGTGCCGTGTAGTTTTGGAGATATGGCAGTTTTAAGGTTTTTCCTATTTTTAGCTCCCGGGATTCCCACGGGGCAATGAGAAATTTTGTTTACATCAATCAACTACTTATGACCCATTATCATCTCATATCAAATCTGGTTCAAATCGACTTCACGGTTCAGAAAATAGAAATTTTAGGCGTGGCCAAAATTTTTGCCCCTCCCATAACGAAGGCAAATAATGCCCGACAAACTTCTCTTGAACAAACTTGATTCTAAACCTCAAATGGTCTCTGTATACCACATATCAAGTCTCTGCTACTGGTGGTTCAGTAGAAGAAGATTTTCAAAAAATTTGGCCATTTTTTCCCCACACCTCTGCTCAATATGAGCCGAAACCTAATTTGGATAAAAATCAAAATGCCCCTATATAACCACTACGTACATGAAATTTAATTAAAATGTGGCCAGTGGTTTAGGGGAAAGAGGCTCAAACACCACCTTCACGCAGGACGACGGACGACGGACGGACGGACGAAGAGTGATAAGAAAAGCTCACCCTGACTTTCAGTCAGGTGAGCTAATAACAGACCAATGGACATGCTATCATTATTTTTTAAATCACTTTTGATTTGACTTTTGGAACATACACTTCTATAAGTTTATGCAATGAAAACTTTCTGTAGGAAATGTTGCACGTGTTTGGATAATGATTTGCTCTGTAAGTTCCTGTCAGCACATGTTGTATTTGTGTTTTGATAATGATTTGCTTTGTATGTCTACTTTGTTGTGATAGTGAAATGTTAATTGTTTGGTTTGCAAGTAGCCTTGAGTGAAGGAGAACAAATTTTCAACTTCATAAAAGGGTAAAGTAACGAAGCATTGCGAGAATGTCGTTTTTTTCAATTATAAATTTCTCTACTACTGTATTATTTCACAACGTTTCCTGACCACTGTGAGTATCATTAAATATCCGTATGCAATCTAACTGACAAGATCAATTAATAGTCCTTTTTGTTTTTTCGCTCTCTGTGCTCTAATGACTTGTTAATATTAGACACCCGTGCTCAATGGAAATAGTTCGACAGGATCAGTTATAGTGATTTTTGTTTGTTTGGTCGTCCCGATGCTCTGACTACAAATTAATAAATATCATATGGAATTGAACCATTGGTTTGCTATTTATCTGTCACTGCAGGGGCTGCGGAACAATTTTGGAAGTGTGTGGTGGGAGGGGGAGGCTGATTGTCGCGAGAGCCCGGGAAGACAAGAGGGTAAGGGGGTGTGCTCCCCTGAAAACAAACTCCCCAGAATGCTATTTCCTGCAGTCTGAGTACCGAAATTTATTCTGTTCTTCCACAAAAACAAAATTATATGACCAGAAATTATCTCTTACAAAACTTAAATGGAAGACATTGAAATATCCATATTTTCTCTTTTGAAAGCATTTTCCCCGAGAGACGATTGTACTCGTTAAGATACCGTTTGAAGCCGGTGTGATTAAGGGTTTCTCTCGCCTGAACTGGGGTCTCATTCCAAAGTTCGTTGTGGAAGGTGAAAAGGAAGATTGTTGACTGTGAGGTTGGCATCTGGTGTTACTGAGGTTAGAGTTATTTCGAAGGTTATAGCTTTGGGTTTCCGCGAGTGCTGGAGAGATCAATGATATGCAAGTGTTTGACCACCGAGGTGGTATTAGTCCCATACGGCGGTTTTGTGAAATAAGGTGTTTTTGTCACAGAAGACACTAGAGTATATAAGCATCTTGGATTTTGAAAAAAAAACATCGAGCGTGCATAATCCCCTCACAACCCTTTATCCATGTACCATATATGAAAGGCGTAGCTTGAATCATGTTGGAGGGAGGGTGGTAACATAAAATAGAGAAAAAAGCTTAAAAAACACAACAAAAATGGCCGCCATTCTGCCATCTTGGATTTTGACAAATAAATATTGACTGAGCATCATCCCCTCAGAACCATTTATCCCTGTACCAAATATGAAAGGTGTAGCTTGAAGCATGTTGGAGGGAGAGGTGGTAACATGAAAACAGACAGACAGACGGACGGCCAGACAGACAGATGTTAGATTTTGAAAAAAAATATTGATCGTGCATAATTCCCTCACAACCCCTTTATCCATGTACCATATATGAAAAGTGTAGCTTGAACCATGTTGGAGGGAGCAGTGGTAACATAAAATAGAGGAAAAAGCTTTAAAAAAAACACAACAGAAATGGTTGCCATGGCGCCATCTTGAATTTTGAAAAAAAAATATTGAACGTGCGACATCCCATTACAACCCTCTATCCATGTGCCAGATATAAAAAGTGTAGCTTCAACCATGTTGGAGTGAGGGGTGGTAACATAAAATAGAGAAAAAAGCTTAAAAAAACACAACAAAAATGGCCGCCATGCCGCTATCTTGGATTTTGAAGAAAAAATATTGAACGTGCATCATCCCCTCCCAACCCTCTATCCATGTGCCAAATATGCAGTGTAGCTTGAACCATGTTGGTGGGAGGGATGGTAACATGAAAATAGAGAAAAAAAGTTTTAAAAAAACACAACAAAAATGGCCGCCATTCCGCCATCTTGGATTTTGAAAAAAAAATTTGAGCGTGCATCATCCCCTCAGAACCATTTATCCATGTACCAAATATGACAGGTGCAGCTTAAAGCATGTTGGAGGGAGAGGTGGTAACATAAAAAAACAAACAGACGGACGGACGGACGGACGGAGTGCAATCCTATAGTCTCCTTACGGTTCCCGTAGGGGACTAATACGAAAAAAAATGAACCTTACAAAAACAACAGTCTGGGTTTTAAAGGGACGTTCTCATCCAGACATGACCTCGAACCTGCATCTGAAATTCCGTGATGATCAGACAAGAACAAGAGGTGTAGCCTGTGCCAAGGAAAATGTGAATAGACCGACAAACAAACTTTTGCATGCGTGATGGCAATAGCTTATCTTGACTTAAAAACGGAGCCGATACTGATATCATGGGCACACTGAAAACCCGAACCAAACCAATCATTTAATACCGAAACTGACGCAGGACCTCTTGAAGATGGCATCAGGACACATGCTCTGAGACTGCATATGCATGAAATAGGCTTTTAAAGGTTAAGGTGTGTTTAGAAGAAGTTACAAAATTACTGTAGATATGATTTGTGTATGTGAAAGAAAGCCACCTTTGAGCCCATTGGCAATGGCACTTGTGGTGCTGTGGTAGAATGATACAAGTGCAACTTATTCTGTATTTTCCTGATGTGAAATCCCCTTTGGTACTTTCAGCATATCACAGTGAAGGCAGATACTGAATACCGAACCAATACCAAGGTATACCCCCTTAAAAATACTGAAACAGATACTGATCTCGAAATTCCAATACCACTGGTTGGTCGGTCTGGGATCTGCTTATTCTTATTTGTCGTTGGGAAATGAACGGTAGTGTCTGTAAGCATAACTGGTCATTTGTTTTACTCCAAAGAAGAATATTTCGTTCGAGGGCTTGAGTTGGAGTGCATCCCAGAACTCCCTGTCAAGTTTTCAGCCCCCCCCCCCCCCCGCTCACCCCACATGCATAGTCGCTCCGTACCCTCTGTGATTTGAAAGCTCCATTTGAGAGTTTTTCACGAATTATTGTCCATGCATTGTATATTCAATGAAAAACACAGTACAAAAAAACTTGAGAAGTTTTACCTTTTGATGAAGAGCAGTAATAGAGATTGAAGGAAGGAGCTCAACCTCATAAGAATTCTGACCGAAATGAGAGTTATGTTGCATATTGTTGAAAACCGCCTACCAAGTCATTCTCTTTAACCCTTTACCCAACGAATCGCCCGCATCCCCCCGCGTAATATGCAAATTCAGAATTTGAAAAAAATATTATTTTTCAAAAAATGTCAACAACACCATATCATGTGACCCCTCGTTGGAACGAGCTCGTTCCAACGAGGGGTCACATGATATGGTTTTGTTGATTTTTTTTTTTTTTAATTTAAAATGAAAGAGTCAATGACTCTGTAGCTCAACTTGGATATGACAGGAATTAGTACTTGCTGTGACCAAGACAACTGATTAATGAATATGACAGGAATTAGTATTTGTTTTGGCCCAGTCAACAATAATAAAAGAATTACAAGGTGACTGTAATGGACTACAGATTAAGACCAATCATTGTAGATTATTATTTTTGTGTGGAAATTTTTAGTCCCAAACAAAATATTTTCAGACTAAAATTTTTTCTTCTTCTTCTTAAAATTGACCAAAATGCATCAAAACACAAAATACTAATTTCCGGATTTTGGTCCAAAATTTTCTAAGTCCCACCCGGACCCCAAATTTTCAGTGTAAAAAAAATTAATTTTTTTTTGTCTTAAAATTGACCAAAACGCATAAAAAACCAAAAAACTAATTTCCGGATTTTGGGCCAAAATTTTCTAAGTCCCACCCGGACCCCTAATTTGCATAATTTATTCACGAGAAAAACTCTGTATTATATGTAATGTATCCCATGGTACTAAACATTCATACAAAAATTTATTCAAATCAGATCTTTCATTTGGAAGTTCTGCGCAAAAATCTGATTGCACTTAATTTTGAACAAAATGGCTGCTAGCGGCCATCTTGAATTTCAGACTGGACCCCAAAACACTCCTTCTCGTCCCACAGTGATAACAAAGGTACCCAAGAAGTTTCGTGAAGATCGGTTCATAAATACGGCCTCTAGCCCGAGCCGTATTGGGATTTGCACTCACAGTGCTGAAAGTAACACTAAATAAATCAAAGTTAGGCTAATTTGCATAATTTACGCACAAGAAAAAAACCTGTGATATATGTAATGTATCCCATGGTACTAAACATTCATACAAAAAATTATTCAAATCAGAGCTTTCATATGGAAGTTCTGTACAAAAAACAGATTTCGGCATCGTCGGTACAAAATGGCTGCTGGCAGCCATCTGGAATTTGGGACTGCACCCAAAAACACTCGTTCTCGTCCCACGGTCATAACAAAGGTACCCAAGAATTTTCGTAAAGATTGGTTCATAAATACGGCCTCTAGCCCGAGCCATAGCAGCTTGGCACTTACAGCTCTGAAAGTAACACTAAATAAATCAAAGTTAGTCTAATTTGCATAATTTACGCACGAGAAAAAAACCCGTATTATATGTGATGTATCCCATTGTACTATACATTTATACAAAACTTTATTCAAATCAGAACTTTCATACAGAAGTACTGTACAAAAAACTGATTTTTGCATCATCGGTACAAAATGGCCACTGGCAGCCATCTTGAATTTCGGACCACACCCAAAAACACTCGTTCCTGTCCCAGGGTCATAACAAAGGTACCCAAGAAGTTTCGTAAAGACTGGTTCATAAATACGGCCTCTAGCCCGAGCCATAGCAGCTTGGCACTTACAGCTCTGAAAGTAACACTAAATAAATCAAAGTCAGTCTAATTTGCATAATTTACGCACGAGAAAAAAACCCGTATTATATGTGATGTATCCCATGGTACTAAACATTTATACAAAACTTTATTCAAATCAGAACTTTCATACAGAAGTTCTGTACAAAAAACTGATTTTTGCATCATCGGTACAAAATGGCCGCTGGCAGCCATCTTGAATTTCGGAGCACACCTAAAAACACTCGTTCCCATCCCAGGGTCATAACAAAGGTACACAAGAAGTTTCGTAAAGATCGGTTCATAAATACGACCTCTAGCCCGAGCCATAGCCAATTGTTGACGTACGGACAGACGGACAGACGGCCAGACGGACAGACCAGACGGACAGACGGACGACGGACGACGGGCCATGACAATAGCTCAAATTTGACTTCGTCAAAGTTGAGCTAAAAATGATATTTAAAATAATAAATTTTGATATCGTCTGCGTTGGGTAAAGGGTTAACATATTCGCTACTCTTGTGTTCCAAATAATGGTAGGGTGCTGAATAATAGAAGGGGGTGGGCATTTTTGACAAAATAGTACGGTGCCTAGTCATTCACGTTAACATTTTCGCTACTCTTGTGTTCCAAATAATGGTAGGATGCTCAGTGCTGAATAATAGTAGGGGTGGGCATTTTTTCCAAAATAAATAATAGTAGGGTGTAGAAAAATTACATTGTATTACAAGGGGTTATATTTATGAATATCCACCCATGAAAAAATACTGGCCCAAATAAGGCTCATAGGGGTGTAAAAATTCTGAAAAAAATAATGGTATGGGTATGATTATTTGGAACACGAGAGTTTGGCAGAAGGGATCTCTGCATTGTTATAAAAATACTAAGTCTCACCCATTTTGTTGTGTTTATTTTTCATTACTTGTCATGTTACCAACAAATAAAGACTGTTTGAGGTCCAATAACATCATATTAATTAGTTATTTTAACCCTTTTTGACTGTTGACATAACATACTGAAAAATCTTCATCTTGAACTGGCCTAAAATGTTAGGCATCCACAATGGTTTAGGATAAGTAGAGTAAGGTTAACCTTTTACCTGACACGAAAGGCAGACGACACTTGCAAATAAAATTCTTGAATAACTATTTTTTCTCCATTTTTTGCGTCAAAAACATAGCGTATGACCCCTCATTGGAACGAGCTATGTTTTTGAGGCAAAAAATGAAAAAAAATAATTAAAATTGAATGGTGATTTTTGTGAATAGCGCTGGCCGGTTTTGTGCGTTGCGTTGGGTAAAGGGTTAAGGGCCAGCAGTAGCCAGTTAATTCTTACCATTACTGTACGAACCTTAATGATTTCCCTCAAATTTTAAATTATTGTGTTTTCCAGCAACAGGTTGAGCTTTATAATACAAGAAGAACGCAGGAGGGGGGAAATAGCCCGGGTATGGGTAATCGAATTTGGTTGTCCTTTGGTATACTGATAAGCCCATATTCTTGTTTTCCAAATAACGATAGGGCGCAGAATAATAGCAGGGGGTGGACATATTTCCCAAAATAAATAATAGGGCGTAGAACATTGTATTACATGGTGTGATATTTATGAATATCCACCCATGAAATCAGCCATGCAAAGAATATATTAGCCCAGGATGTTCAGAAAACACTACATGGATGAATCCAGTTAAGAGGCATAACTTCTAAAAAATTCAATTTTTCTCATTGCTGCGGATGAAATAACTGCAGGATCACCGAGAGCGAGGACCTGCCCCGGGGCAACGTGTAGACCGGGCGTTACAGTCCCTGCGAGCGCTGAAGGCGCGAAACGATAAGTGTGTGGGGGGGGGGGGGGGGGGCATTTTTTTTTAATAAGTGCTAGAAGCATTCTCTTGCATTCTATTGGCATTGTCTACTCAATTATTTCCTTACAATTTGGGTAATTTATTACCTATATTATATATATATATATATATATTTGTGTGTATGGTGCATTTTGTTCTCCAAAGATAATCGTGTGCACCACGATGCAGGAAAGACCGGTGGAAAACCAACAAACTGGAACAAGTGGGTTTTTTTATATGAATGGAACCACAGGCGTTGGGCGATTGTATAATAAAAAATACGCCCAGCATTAAATATGAAAGACAATTATCAAATATTACCTACGCTTTATATATGGCCTAGAAAATATTTGATAATGGTTTAAAATATTTGACTTTGGGCGTATTTTTTTTATTATCCAAGCGTTCAACGCATGTATATAAACTGGGATGAGTTGACTGAATTGCCACAGCTAATTTAACCTCATTGACCTCAAAAATCAAGCATCACCGATTTTCTGGGTCTCTGGAATTATGAGTCCAGGCGCGAAGGCAGGATATCAAAATTAAGGGGCAAGGGTACTATCTAAGGGATGTGTGTGTGTGTGTGGGGGGGGGTCCAGAATATGATTCGCTGCATCATCCGAGCCTGGCAGCTGCAAAATGGAGGCGAGCTTAAGAGTGAGTTTCCCCCTTTCGTTGGATGGGGTCCGGGTGCCCTGCCTCGGGAACAATTTTGAAATTCGAGACAAAAAACGCAATATCCTTGACTTTGTGTCCGTTTGTGTCTGTAATTTATAAGTTGTGAAAGGCATCAATAATTAGGCCACAATGTGACCTAACAAGTTGTGAACGGCATCAATAATTAGGCCTAATTAGATGTGCCATAATTATTGATGCCTTTCACAACATCTAAATTATGGACACAAACGGATTAAGGAAGATATTAAAATTTCTTGCCTAATGTCCCCTAACGGGTTAACATGGGTGGGGGCATGTGCCCCCCCCCTCAGCCCTCCCCACCCCATGCCTTCGCCACTGATTATGACAGAGGTTGCACAACTTTGACACATTTCGGGTCCGCGACCTTAACTTGAAAGAGGAAAATATTCGAATTTAAGAGAAAGTTGCAAACGCTTATAATGACAACATTTCCTAGAAACAGATTTTATAAGCCAATTTTCATGAATTCAAATTACCTTCGTGAAAACAAAACATGACTTACCTGATTCCTTGTAATATCCAATTCTCTGAATTAAGCAATGAATCATTTCTTTTATTACTTCCTGTTGTCCATGAATGTTTGTTGTTTATTCTGTTTTTATTGTTTTTTTACTTGTCAAGAGCTTCCGATTCCAAAAGTATGCGTTCTTCTGTGCTGATCGTTGGTAACTTCCCATCTGGCATTTCTTGTGCAAGAGGTCAATTCAGACAGTTGTTCTCTCTTGGCGGATAGTTAATTGATCGTCGTCTGCTTTTTCGGCTGACGTGTCAAGAGAGCTGGAGAGAACAGCGTGTCATGTCAATTTCATTTTTTTTTCACGCAGGTGTTCTCGCCTTCTCGGTTAGCAAATGGGAATTGACCATTAACCCTTTCATTGAATTGGAAACAAAAATATTTTTAATATTTAGCAGTAAGGGCTAAAAAGTTAAACATCTGTTTCTCGGGCCCTCCTGGCTCCTGCATGACCATTTTGGCTGCATGTTCTCTTTTTATAAGCAATGCAAACTTTAAAAAATCAAAATTAAATGGTTTATTATGATATTTTACTCAAGATAATAAAACTGATAAATTTGTCCCTTGAATGCAACAGGGCTTTGTAATGCTTTAGCATTGCAAAGCCTTCTTGCGCTCAAGGGACGAAATACACCACCTCTGGGCACCACCCATGCTATTCTGTAGATTATGAGGCCTAAAACATAAAACTAACCAAGAATATGAACTTTTGATGGCAAAGAAATAATTACAAAAATAATTAAATAACTTAGAGATATTTATCTCCACCAGGCGGGGAGCGCGGTGGCTCAGTAGGTAGAGGTGCAGGCTGCAAGCCGAGAGGTCCTCGGTTCGAATCCCACCTGTGGCAACCGCGTTGTGTCCTTGGGCAAGACACTTCATCTCCATTGCCCGCGTGGGGGCACGGTGGCGTTGTGTACTAAGACGTACTGCACGTCGATGGTGCACTTGTCTTCAACGAATGCTAACCCTGCGCTTGCGTGGAGTTAGTATGCTGGGGAGCTGACAGTTGCTGGCCGTTGCTCGGTGGTTCTCTCCGGGTACTCCGGCTTCCTCCACCCGTAAAACTGTCGCGATCATGATTAGCCATTGTGCATAAATATGTTTCCTTAACCCTTTACCTAACGTAACGGCCAAAACCGGCCAGCGCTATTCTCAAAAATCGCCAATGAATTTTTATTATTTTTTCATTTTTTGTCTCAAAAACATAGGTTGTGACCCCTCGTTGGAACGAGCTCGTATGACCCCTCGTTGGAACGAGCTCGTCGAGCGAGCTCGTTCCAATGAGGGGTCATAACCTATGTTTTTGAGACAAAAAATGAAAAAAAATAGTTATTCAAGAATTCTTTTTGCAAGTGTCGTCTGCTTTTCATGTTTGGTAAAGGGTTAAACACCAATAAATAAATAAATAATCTCCACTAGGCATGTCACATCTTGCTTGGATGCGCTCATCCTTTTGCTGTAATGGGTTATAAGCTACGTTGTGGAAACAAATCAAGCAGAATTTTGTCGTGTTTGTTCATCGGGGTGGGGTGGGGGGGGGGGGTTGGCTGGGGGTCCAACTTCTGAACTCAATGAGTTCGTTCCGATGAGAGGTCATAAGCTATGCGTTCAAGAGAAAAATTAAAAAAAAAATAAAATATGATTGGCTATTTTTGTGGACAGCGCTGCAAAGCGCTAGCCGATTTTTGTTCGTTACAGTGGATAAAATGTTAAGTGGTGGAGGCAGAGTGATCTTAAAAGCGGAGCAGCTGGATCTGAGTTGTGATCTCTCTCTCTCTCTTTCTCTCTCTCTCTCTCTCAGAGACGGCGAAACCGGGGGGGGGGGGGGGGGGCACAGGGGACACGTGCCGCTCCACTTTTTTCCGCAGACATGTTGCGTGGTTACACAATGAGGTAAAATGGGAGCATGCAGACGTGATGCATTTCTGTAATATATTATTTGCAAATCCAAACAACATTTGGCCAATGAATCCCACCTTCGGTCGCTTCGGTCCTATTTTTAGCTTTCGGGTTGGAAGATGACTGAAGAAGAAGAAATGGACAGGACAGTGACCACATCGCGGCATGTTCATCTAAACGGGACACTATAGTATGTCACGGTACTTTTACCGATATACGAATGTAATTTTTTCTCCCACTTGGCCGAACCACGGTAGCCTTAAAGATTTGTGCCCCTCCACTTTTATTGAGCTTCCGTCGCCTCTGCCCTCTCTCTCTCTCTCTCTCTCTCTCTCTCTCTCTCTCTCTCTCTAACTGGACTCGACTCATTGCTGGCACATGAGGGCAATTCTTGGCCTACAGATCAACTATGGGGTCTAATCAAGCTCTCAGACCACTAGTTTAATTCCGTTCGGAATGCAACGGCGTGATGGGCTGTTTGGTTACCCACATTTCGTGGAAAATTTGCCTACCGTTGATGTGATGTTTGTCCCTTTACACACACAGAGACATACAGATATATTCTCTTGGGCTCCAATTATAGATATTCCATAATAATAAGTATTAATAAGTATTAAATTCGTCTTGACACACCAATATATTATTCAAATTATAGCGGAACTATCGATCAATAACAGAAATTCAAAACTTGTACATTGTTTGAGATTTGGTTCCCGGGCAACGGCGGTAATACTCGTTGTCCGTTATTTTCGATAGTATAAACGGAATTTGAGGACGCTCAAAACTGCTCAGCGAACCGACCCACTTGGACTTGGGCACCGCCCCACCAGAAAATCTCCTGATTACCTAGTCCCCCATTGCTCGATCTCTGCCACGTGAAAACTCTTGACCATTCACCTTTCGTAAGGGCAGTATCAGACCTGCCTGAAAATACTTCTCTGTTTTTACTTCACCAATCATGCTGTTTTACATCTTAACGGGGAGCGCGGTGGCTCAGTAGGTAGAGGTGCAGGCTGCAAGCCGAGAGGTCCTCGGTTCGACTCCCATCTGCGGCAACCGCGTTGTGTCCTTGGGAAAGACACTTCATCTCCATTGCCCGCGTGGGGGCACGATGACGCCGTGTAGTAAGGCGTACTGCACGTCGATGGCACGCATGTCTTCAACCAGTCTAACCCTGCCTGTTCTGCAGTGCGGAGTTACGATGTTGGGGAGCTGGCAGCTGCTCGTCGTTGCTCGGTGGTTCTCTCCGGGTACTCCGGCTTCCTCCACCCGTAAAACTGTCACGGTCATGATTAGCCATTGTGCATAAATATGTGACCTTAAACATCAATAAATAAATACATCTTAACGGGATTTCCACCTCAATAAATTTCAACAACTAACGTTGGTTATTGTTATTTATTCTGGAGGAAATTCTGTTAACCCTTTACCTAACATGAAAAGCAGACGAAAAGCAGACGACACTTGCAAAAAAAAAATTTGAATAACTATTATTTTCATTTTTTTGTCTCAAAAACATAGGTTATGACCCCCTCATTGGAACGAGCTCGACGAGCTCGTTCCAATGAGGGGTCATAACCTATGTTTTTGAGACAAATAATGAAAATTAATTGGCGATTTTTGAGAATAACGCTGGCCGGTTTTTGGCCGTTACGTTGGGTAAAGGGTTAAGATGGAAACAGCATGCCATTCTGTTCGTATGTACATGCATTACTCATATTTTGAGTCTGGATAGTTTCGAAAGATTGTCAAGGATTTCTGGTATTGTGAGATTAGCAATTTAATAAAGTTATGTTGTATTATTTTGTCGTAACCTGTAGTTCGTTCGCGTATATTGCAATTTACGTATAACCCACACGTAATCTAAACGATTGTTCATCGCTTATTTTCAGGCCTGCCGTTCAGAGTCTTTTCTCAAGAATTGCCATTCTTGCACGTGTTAAACCTTTCAACACCGAGTCCTGAATTAATCCTAATTCCATCTACCTATTCTTGTGTCCTCTCCTTGTCTCTTTGGCAATATTTTCTTTACGCCAAAAAGTATGCCTCCACACTTTTGCTGAAGCCTCGTATTAGGACGAGCTTGTATACCATTTAGTGTTCATAACTCATAAGGCATGTTTTTGAGGACGAAAATTTAAAATATGTAGTTCATTCGGGGGTGGGTGGGGGTGGGAGTCTGGAAAAAACTTGCTGACACAACAAGGCTTAAAACATTTTCTTACATATGACCACCAACAATCCCCACCACCACGTACAAAAAAAATATTTTTTCCCACTCAAAACTGGGACATCCACCCCCAACACATTTATGTTTGTCGGTGTTACCACCATTGTGGTGATGAAACATTATTCCGCTGTGTTTTTATTGTCATTCCCTGGGGGCCCGGTGGCTCAGTGGTAGACTGTTGGACTTGAATGCTAGAAGTCCCGTGTTCGATCCCCGTCCGGGACGACCCGCGTTGTGTTCTTGGGCAAGGCACTTTATCCCGGTTGCCTAAATGGGGGCACGATGACGTCGTGCACTAAGACGTTCTGCACGTCGATGGTGCACATGTCTTCAACCGCTGTAACTCTGCTTGAGCTGAGCTTGAACAGAGTTAGAATGTTTGCAGTTGCTCGTCGATGCTCGGTGGTTCTCTCCGTTTACTCCGGCTTCCTCCACCCGTAAAACTGTCACGGTCACGATTAGCAATTGCGCATACGTATCGGACGTTAAACACCAATAAATAAATAAATAAATTGTCATTCCTTACCTTGATTTGAATCCCAAATCCACTCTTCCAACTAATTATGTACACATCAACAGAAACATTTAGATTTCACCATAGAAAGTTGTATAATAGCGGGGGAGGAATTCGCTAGAATTGTGCACTTGGTGATACCTTCCTGAAATTTGGCATGATGTAAGGGTAGGCATCAGAGATTTCAAAATCGATCGGCTACAAGTTGGCACCATCCTCTAGCCACCACTAGCAGCGAAATCCAAAATGGCCGCCAAGCGGATCGAAAAAAAGCTATTTTCGCCGATCGCACAACTGAAGCTCCAAACCTAACACCATACATGTGCTGTAATTGATGTGAATGATGGAGTGAAGCCCTTGGAACAAGTTGGGGGGAAGATTAATGGATAATGGGATCAGAATTTCCGTCGATGTGTGCGTCTGTGTGTCTGACTGTCAGTATGATCGTCCGTCCGTAGATAAATTAGTGTTGAATGTTTCTCGGGAATGCAATGGTCAAATGAACATGGTATGAGAGATTCCTGTCAACACATGAACAAGGGTACTCGATAGTATGCAGCAGTGGGGATACTTGGACATTTGATAATCCAATTAAAGTGACAGTCTATTCTCAACTTCCGGCATTTTCGATAGATTTATTTTCTAAGAAAATAAAACTATCAAATTTCTAGAGGAGTTCTGGTTCAATCTCAACACCATAGCGACACGTCTGCCAGCAAGGGCAGTGCTGGAATGAACTCGGGATGCATTAGTTCCCGTTGTTAATTAGGCTTTTCCCTCTGGAAAAGACTATTGTTTTTCTACGGATTATTATTTTTTTTTTTTTTTTTTTTGGGGTTTTTTTTTTTTTTTTTTTTTTCCACACATTTTTGTCCGTACGATTCAGAAGCCATTTTCGAACCGATTTTCACACAATTTGGCACACGCATAGAGTGGCAAAAAATCTAAAAATGTACCGAAGCGGAATTTTCGATTTAACCCTTATTTCGCCAGAATTGGTAAAAAACTGCCAAAATTGGGGTTTATCGGCACTTTCTCGAAACACGTCTTTAGGATTTTTTTTAAACATCCATCATTACTAGACCTACCTATGACACAACCTTTGATACACACGACATATTTGGCGATGCATATGGTAACCCTCCACAGGCTGCCAAACATCGACATTTTGATGAAATGAGCCCTTTTCAGACCCCCACAACACCCAAACGATACCCGAGAGGTAAACATAACTTCCTTTATTGGAAGTGGAATTTACCGAAGATCATTTTTGTAAGTAATAAGGGTGTTCAGAAAACCAAGTGTTAACCCGTTTTGGGCTGGTTAAACAGCAATACCCCCAAAAAGCTCAAAACTTCGTGTTTTCCGTGGATTTCTCTAAACGAGTCTTGTAGATTTTCAAGAAAAATTGGTCACTCTCAGGTCTTGGTGTGACATTACAAGTTGCATGGATAAAATATTCCGGTCAGCATTAGTTAACCCTCCCCGAGCTGCTAAACGTAAAAATTGTGATAAAATGGGATGTTTTTAGACACCAACAGCACCCAAACGATATACCACAGAGAAAGGGGCCTTCATTTATCGGACGCAAAATTGATCGGAAAATATTTTTGAAAGTGGTAAGGGTATTCAAAATTTGACGTCTTAACCCATTTTGGGATGGTTAAAGAGACATACCCATTAAAATCTTAAAATACCCGTTTTCTGTGGATTTCTCTAACAACATCTTGTAGGTTTTCAAGAAAAATCGGCTATTTGCAGGTCTTGGTGTGACATTACAAGTCGCATGAACAAAATATTCCGGTCAGCATTAGTTAACCCTCCCCGGGCTGCTGAAGGTCAAAATTGCGATAAAATGGGCTGTTTTTGCACACCAACAGCACCCAAAGGGTACACCACAAAGAAAAGTGCCTTTTTTTTATCGCGCATACAATTTAAATGGAAACATTTTTGTAAGTAGTAAGGGTATTCAAAAGTCGACGTCTTAACCCATTTTGGGCAGGCTAAAGAGAGATATCCCTTGAAAGCTTTAAATTCCCATTTTCTGTGAATTTCCCTAACGGTAACTTGTAGGGTTTCAAGACAAATTGACTATTCGTAGGTCTTTATGTGACATTAAAAGTTGCATGGACAAAATACTCCGGTGAGCGTTTTTTAACCATCTACAAGCTGCCAAGCATCGTAATGTTGTTAACATGGGACTGTTTTCAGACACGCACATCACCTAATGTATACATGAGAGATAAACATAATCTCCTTTGTTTGAAGTGGAATTCACAGAGGACCATTTTTGTAAGTAATAAAGGTATTCAAAAAGCCAAGCGTTAACCCCTGTTGGGGACGTTAACAGGGATACCCATCAAAAGCTTAAAAAATCGTTTTCCCTGGATTTCTTTACAAACATTTTGGGGGGTTTTCAAGAGAAAATGGCCGTTGATAGGTCTTGGTGTCATATGACCAGTTGCATGAATCAATTATTCTGGTAGGCATTTGTTAACCCTTCATGGGCTGCTAAATGTAAAAAAAATTGAGGAAACAGTCTGTTTTTGGACACCAAGAACATCAAACGGAAATGCCACAGAGAAACGTAACTTCTTTTACCGGACGCAAAACTGATAGGGAAACATTGATATTGATATTAACCCATTCTACCATTAATGATGGGTTTTACCTAAACATTTTTTTTATCAAAACCAAACCGAATGATTTGAGACTACTTTACTCACCTTTCTCATAACATCAATGAAGGAACTTTAGTGAGACAGTTAAAAACAATTCATCAGACACAGTGGGGGTCAAGAAAAATCATGGAATCTAATTGGTGTTTAAGGTTTGTAAGTAGTAAGGGTATCTAAAAGAATGAAACTTAACCCATTTTGAACTGGATAAGGAGAGATGCCCCTTAAACGCTTAAAATTTACATTTTCCGTGGATTTCGCTAACTGCTTGTTGGGGATTTTCAAGAACAATTTGACATTGGCAGGTCTTACAAATTGCATAGATAGAATATTCCGCTAGTCGTTTGTTAATCCCTCTACAGGCTGCTAAACGTCAAAATTTTAATAAAATCGGCTGTTTTCGGGCAGCAAAATGGGTATGCAATAGATAAACATGACCTCTTTTATCAGACTTAGAATTCCTGAGGAATAATGTATGATAGTATTAAGGGTATTCAAGGGAGCGTGGTGGCTCAGTGGTAGACTGTTGTACTTCTATGCTAGAGGTCCCGAGTTCGATCCCCGTCCGGGACGACTCACGTTGTGTCCTTGGGCAAGGCACTTTGGCCCGGTTGCCGACATGGGGGCACGATGTCCCCGTGTACTAAGGCATACTGCACGTCGATGGTACACATGTCTTCAACCTCTGTAACCCTGCCTGAGCGGAGCCTGAACAGAGTGAGAATGTTGAGGAGTTTTCAGTTGCTCGTCGATGCTTGGTGGTTCTCTCCGGGTACTCCGGCTTCCTCCACCTCTAAAACTGTCACGGTCACGATTAGCCATTGTGCAGAAGTACGTGACCTTAAACACCAATAAATAAATAAATAAATAAATAAATAAATAAATAAATAAGGGTATTCAAAAAACCAAGCCTTAACCCTGTTTTGTCGGATTAAAGACAGACAGCCCATGCTGTGTACGCTGCCTACATTACTTGTAAAATCGACACCCCCCACTAAATCTTCTGCGAGGTGCGGTTTCGGACCCGACCACCTGACGGTTTTGACCACATCAAATAACACACCTTCGTTGTATTTAGCAGCAAGAAATTTCCCCAAGAAGCAAAGACAAAAATACGTCTGCGGAAAATGATGGCAAATATTTTATTTAGCCTGTATTTTGTCCGTATAGAAAATTTCTCACCCTCATATACCTAAAAATGATTCAATGATACAATTGGACATATTTCTCTCATAAAACGTGAAAAAACACTTGATTTATTGCATTTTAGGATTGCGCATGTATATTCTAGGAAGATTCTCTGTCTGTTATTAAACTACGGCGTGTCTTTGATCTCGTTTGGGACGATCAGTGATTAGCACCTTTTCGACAAGAGCCATCGAAATTGAAAATAAAAAAAATAATCAAATTTCACTAAAACCTTTTACAGAATCGTGTTTTTCAGAAAACGCTTTCGCGATTGCGTGTGTCGTTTTCAAAATTCGGATCAGTAAGCACGAAATTATAAATATGTTGTTGTCAATAACAAAATTGAAAGCATGTCGGTCAAACTTGCATGACGTCAGAACTCGAGTCGGGTAAAATACTGCGGTGTAGTGAAAGTACGAGAGTAAGAAACGCTGATATCGCAGTAGGCTTTATAATGCCCATGGAATGGTCCTAAAATCAAGTTTATATTTGCAGCTTTATTGCAAATAAGTTTCCCGTTGTTTCTTGTTGAAATGTTATTTCCATCAAGGCCAAGTACCAGTGGGATAGGACACCTGCCCCATGAACAACTGCCTGCTATTAAAATTAATTAGCGGGAACATCCCCCCCCCCCCCCATGCTGTTTATTTTACCTAGGACACCTGCCCCCTGCTGATTGTTTACGTAGGACACATGCCCCCCCCCCCCCCACACACACCTACTGTTAGATTAGATTAAACATATTTTATTTGCCATTTGACAATGCAAATCAGGATTGGAGGACAAGTGCTTACCACTTAGAAGCCCCTCCGTTCCTGTACGGTGACTATGACTAATAATTTACAATATGGCAGAACGTATTCCATAAATAACATAATCTAGCAAAATCTAAATATTATAAACATTATAGACAAACACAAATTAAATAGAATATAAAGAAAACATGAAATATAACATTAGATCCAGTGATGATGCCCGCCACCCACCCATTTGCATTCTGTAGTATCTTGGCCGTAATGGGAGTCTAAATTAACATCTTGATTACAGCCACTGAGCATAGGTTTTCACTTCTGGGGATGTTCACACAACTGTTTTTTTCACCAAGTACACCTGCCGTGCACCCGTTTGTTTGCTAACGGGCCCCTACTCATTGACCTTTCTATTTTTAGAAGCACCCGGGCCGACGGGGAGAGGGCGTTGTTGGGAGCATGGCTAGATTTTGCTATAAAATGGGGTTGAAGGAAGGTACTCTCAAATCTGGGGCGAAAGTGGCGAAAATGACAAAAGGCTACTTCAACGTATAGTAACGGTATAAACTACAGTCGATCTGGGCGATGTACAGACGAAAAATCATACCTTGGAGCCGGTTAGGCAATTTGGCACAAAAAACTCCGACTTCATGCTCAATCGCTGCTCTACAGTAGTTTACAACAGTCCTCAAGTCCATTCCAAACTGATAGAGTCGGGACGAATAGTACTCTCACTTTCCACGCGATGCGTGGTGTTCTTCACGTGGCCTCGACACTCGCAACAGATGCCAAAATGTCGGCCAGGGTGCGTAGAACAAGTTCTGAAAATTAGATGTCGCTGCCTTCAGCGATCTGGACACGCTTCATGTTTGTGAGAAGTGCAATTTTAATGTCTAATTGGCAAATTTTCGTTAATCGTTACCCGCCAAAAAACCTACTCACCGCCGATTTCTTTTCACTTCAACTTCTGAGGATTATCTAAGGTTTAAAGATAGTGTCAGGATACCCCTCCCCCGCCGCTCTTTTGGGGCTGGTTAGGCAATGTGGCACCGAAACCTGGGACGTTATGCTCAATCGCAGCTCTACAGTCGTCTACAACACTGCCGGTGTCCATTCGAAACTGATAGAGTCGGGACGAATAGTACTCTCACATTCCAAGCGATGCGTGATGTTTTCCACGCCGTCCGGACACTCCAAACAGATCCCAAAATGTCGGCCAGGGTTCGTAGAACAAGTTCTGAAAATTTCAAGTCGCTGCCTCCAGCGGTCTGAACACCGTTCGTGTATGTCTGAAGTGCTATTTTAATGTCCAATATGCAAATCTTCGTCAATCTTTTCCTGCCTGCCAGAAACCCAATCACCACCAATTTCTCTTGACTTTAAACTTCTAAGATTCTCGTAGGTTTAAAGGTTGTGTTGGGGTCCCTGGTGGCTGTCTTAAAGAAGCAACTTCCATTTACAGTCAACTCTCCACCAGTCACACACAATTGTAACATTTAAGTGGACTTACTCCAGCGAGGAGGCACTGAAGGATTCTGCGCCCATTCCCGACGTCTTTTTTCGAACTGGCTTGAAAAGGAAGGACCAAATTCAAACAATTACCTCCTCTCTCCAAAACACCATATCTCAACCAATTCTAGGCAGATTTCCATGAAATTTTCACTCCTTGTTCATGAATAGTTGTGGCATCACTTTCCATGAAGAGCGACATGAATGTCGCATTTCGTCACGTTGAATTGGAAAAGAGCATATGCGCAGGGATTTCTCTGAAAACATCTTGGAAGATTTTAAAGAAAAAATGGCCATTTGCAGTTCTTAGTGTGACATTACAAGTTGCATGGAAAAATATTCCTGTTAGTACTTGTTAACCCTCTACAAGCTGCCAGACATCAATATTTTGGATGCATTTGAGATAAAATGGACCATTTTCAAATAGACACAGCACTCAGTGGGTATGTGTGAAACAAACATAACTCCTTTTGTGGGTAATTAACTTGTCGGACGACGATATTGATATTAGCCCACTCCACCGTTAATGATGTTTTTTACCTAAACAATTTTCTTATCAACTGAGTCATTTGAGACGAACGAAATGGTTTGACGCGCCGAAGGCGCGCAGGGACGATTTGGAGGACAAGCCCCTTTCGACCCTCGTTAGCTGTTTGTTGTTGTTGTAGGACGTCAAGGCGCGGTGGAGGAGGAAAAGGAAGGAGGGAGGTGGCTTAACCCCATCTAGGCTTCTTCCGGCTCTTTTTCTTTGGAGTTGGTTGAGATTGTGATGTGGAAGTCGACGATGTTGAGTTTAGTGTTGAGTTTGGTGAATGGATTGCGTCTAATTTCTTTTTGAGATCTGCCTTGGATTGTTCCCTGAACTCGTGGGTTTCGGAGGCGATTCGGTTTCCCATCTCAACTGCTCGCCTTCCCATCTATATTATTCTCCTTAATTCTTCGGCGGTGACTGCAGACTTAGGTGGCGGTGTTGTTGAGATTGACACACCCGGGCTGTCCGGTAGAGAAGGAAGTGAGGAGTGAGTGGTGGAAGGTGGTGAAAAGGCAACCTCCGGTTCCTCCTCAGTCTCCACCAGACGTTCCTCATCCAACAGTACCGGCTCAGGAGCTGGCAGTTGGTTGGGTGTACTAGTGGGACTAGGACGGGAACTGGCAGCTGCCTCCAGGACCTCCATCCTCTCGCTCACCTCTTTCTTCCTATTCCGGAAGGCCTCCAGGCGCCTGGAATCCCGGCGCTTGGTGGACAGACTCTTCTTCTTCTTGCTCTTCTTCTTTTCAGGGCCAGGTCCACGCTTCTTCGGGTGAGGACCAGTGTGAGAGGGGTTCCTCTCACAAAAGGCGCTACCTCTCCCCGAAGAAGGTGTGGCGGTGTTGTGCTCTTCAATGACGAACCCCAAGTTCAGATGGACTCTCTTGCCTGTCTCCCGGACAGTCCAGGTGACAGGGCAAGAGATGCCCAGAGCTGCTATTGTTCTCTTCAGTCGCGCTGGTAATTCCAGTGTTTCCATAATTATGGTGTTAAATTAGGATCGAGCCAAGTCATTTGAGACTACTATATTCACATTTCTCATAACATCAATGAAGGAACTTCAGTGAGACAGTTAAAAACAATTCATCAGATACTGTGGGGTCATGAAGAATCATGGAATCTCATCGGGAAAAGCCATGATTCTCCAGAATCATAAAGTCTAGTTTTTTTTTGGTTTTTTTTGGTTTTTTTTTTTTTCCACACATTTTTGTCCGTACGATTCAGAAGCCATTTTCGAACCGATTTTCACACAATTTGGCACACGCATAGAGTGGCAAAAAATCTAAAAATGTACCGAAGCGGAATTTTCGATTTAACCCTTATTTCGCCAGAATTGGCAAAAAACTGCCAAAATTGGGGTTTATCGGCACTTTCTCGAAACACGTCTCTAGGATTTTTTTTAAACATCCGTCATTACTAGACCTACCTATGACACAACCTTTGATACACACGACATATTTGGCGATGCATATGGTAACCCTCCACAGGCTGCCAAACATCGAAATTTTGATGAAATGGGCCGGTTTCAGACCCCCACAACACCCAAACGATACCCGAGTGGTAAACATAACTTCCTTTATTGGAAGTGGAATTCACCGAAGATCATTTTTGTAAGTAATAAGGGTGTTCAGAAAACCAAGTGTTAACCCGTTTTGGGCTGGTTAAACAGCAATACCCCAAAAAAGCTCAAAACTTCATGTTTTCTGTGGATTTCTCTAAACGAGTCTTGTAGATTTTCAAGAAAAATTGGTCACTCTCAGGTCTTGGTGTGACATTACAAGTTGCATGGATAAAATATTCCGGTCAGCATTAGTTAACCCTCCCCGAGCTGCTAAACGTAAAAATTGTGATAAAATGGGCTGTTTTTAGACACCAACAGCACCCAAACGATATACCACAGAGAAAGGGGCCTTCATTTATCGGACGCAAAATTGATCGGAAAATATTTTTGAAAGTGGTAAGGGTATTCAAAATTTGACGTCTTAACCCATTTGGGGCTGGTTAAAGAGAGATACCCATTAAAATCTTAAAATCACCGTTTTCTGTGGATTTCTCTAACAACATCTTGTAGGTTTTCAAGAAAAATCGGCTATTTGCAGGTCTTGGTGTGACATTACAAGTCGCCTGAACAAAATATTCCGGTCAGCATTAGTTAACCCTCCCCGGGCTGCTGAAGGTCAAAATTGCGATAAAATGGGCTGTTTTTGCACACCAACAGCACCCAAAGGGTACACCACAAAGAAAAGTTCCTTCTTTTATCGCGCATACAATTTATATGGAAACATTTTTGTAAGTAGTAAGGGTATTCAAAAGTCGACGTCTTAACCCATTTTGGGCAGGCTAAAGAGAGATATCCCTTGAAAGCTTTAAATTCCCATTTTCTGTGAATTTCCCTAACAGTAACTTGTAGGGTTTCAAGACAAATTGACTATTCGTAGGTGTTTATGTGACATTAACCATCTACAAGCTGCCAAGCATCGTAATGTTGTTAACATGGGACTGTTTTCAGACACGCACAGCACCTAATGTATACATGAGAGATAAACATAATCTCCTTTGTTTGAAGTGGAATTCACAGAGGACCATTTTTGTAAGTAATAAAGGTATTCAAAAAGCCAAGCGTTAACCCCTGTTGGGGAGGTTAACAGGGATACCCATCAAAAGCTTAAAAATCGTTTTCCCTGGATTTCTTTACAAACATTTTGTGGGGTTTTCAAGAGAAAATGGCCGTTGATAGGTCTTGGTGTCATATGACCAGTTGCATGGATCAATTATTCTGGTAGGCATTTGTTAACCCTTCATGGGCTTTTACCGGACGCAAAACTGATAGGGAAACATTGATATTGATATTAACCCATTCTATCATTAATGATGGGTTTTACCTAAACATTTTTTTATCAAAACCAAACCGAATCATTTGAGACTACTATACTCACCTTTCTCATAACATCAATGAAGGAACTTTTGTGAGACAGTTAAAAACAATTCATCAGACACTGTGGGGGTCAAGAAAAATCATGGAATCTAATTGGTGTTTAAGGTTTGTAAGTAGTAAGGGTATTTAAAAGAATGAAACTTAACCCATTTTGAACTGGATAAGGAGAGATGCCCCTTAAACGCTTAAAATTTACATTTTCGTGGATTTCGCTAACTGCTTGTTGGGGATTTTCAAGAACAATTTGACATTGGCAGGTCTTACAAATTGCATAGATAGAATATTCCGCTAGTCGTTTGTTAATTCCTCTAGCGGCTGCTAAACGTCAAAATTTTAATAAAATCGGCTGTTTTCGGGCAGCAAAATGGGTATGCAATAGATAAACATGACCTCTTTTATCAGACTTAGAATTCCTGAGGGATAATGTATGATAGTATTAAGGGTATTCAAGGGAGCGCGGTGGCTCAGTGGTAGACTGTTGTACTTCTATGCTAGAGGTCCCGAGTTCGATCCCCGTCCGGGACGGCTCACGTTGTGTCCTTGGGCAAGGCATTTTGGCCCGGTTGCCGACATGGGGGCACGATGTCCCCGTGTACTAAGGCATACTGCACGTCGATGGTACACATGTCTTCAACCTCTGTAACCCTGCCTGAGCGGAGCCTGAACAGAGTGAGAATGTTGAGGAGCTGACAGTTGCTCGTCGATGCTTGGTGGTTCTCTCCGGGTACTCCGGCTTCCTCCACCTCTAAAACTATCATGGTCACGATTAGCCATTGTGCAGAAGTATGTGACCTTAAACACCAATAAATAAATAAATAAATAAATAAATAAATAAATAAATAAATAAATAAATAAGGGTATTCAAAAAACCAAGCCTTAACCCGGTTTTGTCTGATTAAAGACAGACAGCCCATGCCGTGTACGCTGCCTACATTACTTGTAAAATCGACACCCCCCAATAAATCTTCTGCGAGGTGCGGTTTCGGACCCGACCACCTGACGGTTCTGACCACATCAAATAACACACCTTCGTTGTATTTAGCAGCAAGAAATTTCCCCAAGAAGCAAAGACAAAAATACGTCTGCGGAAAATAATGGCAAATATTTTATTTAGCCTGTATTTTGTCCGTATAGAAAATTTCTCACCCACATATACCTAAAAATGATTCAATGATACAATTGGACATATTTCTCTCATAAAACGTGAAAAAACACTTGATTTATTGCATTTTAGGACTGCGCATGTATATTCTTAGAAGATTCTCTGTCTGTTATTAAACTACGGCGTGTCTTTGATCTCGTTAGGGACGATCAGTGATTAGCACCTTTTCAACAAGCGCCATGGAAATTGAAAATAAAAAAAATAATCAAATTTCACTAAAACCTTTTACAGAATCGTGTTTTTCCGAAAACGCTTTCGGGATTGCGTGTGTCGTTTTCAAAATTCGGATCAGTAAGCACGAAATTATAAATATGTTGTTGTCAATAACAAAATTGAAAGCATGTCGGTCAAACTTGCATGACGTCAGAACTCGACTCGGGTAAAATACTGACATGTGGTGAAAGGACTAGAGTAAGAAACGCTGATATCGCAGTAGGCTTTAAAATGTCCATGGAATGGTCCTAAAATCAAGTTTATATTTGCAGCTTTATTGCAAATAGGTTTCCCGTTGTTTCTTGTTGAAATGTTATTTCCGTCAAGGCCAAGTACCATAGAAAATTTGGAATACTGGGCAGTGGGATAGGACACCTGCCCCATGAACAACTGCCTGCTATTAAAATTAATTAGCGGGGACACCCCCCCCCCCCCACCCCATGCTGTTTATTTTACCTAGGACACCTGCCCCCCTGCTGTTTTTTTACCTAGGACACATGCCCCCACCCCCCCTTACTGTTAGAATAGATTAAACATATTTTATTTGCCATTTGACAATGCAAATCAGGATTGGAGGACAAGTGCTTACCACTTAGAAGCCCCTCCGTTCCTGTACGGTGACTAATAATTTGCAATATGGCAGAACGTATTCCATAAATAACAGAATCTAGCAAAATCTAAATATTGTAAACATTATAGACAAACACAAATTAAACTGAGAGAGCGAGATAGAGAGAGAGAGAGAGAGAGAGAGAGAGAGAGAGAGAGAGAGATTAAAAAAATAAATAGGATATAAAGAAAACATGAAATTCAACATTAGATCCAGTGATGATGCCCGCCACCCACCCATTTGCATTCTGTAGTATCTTGGCCGTAATGGGAGTCTAAATTAACATCTTGATTACAGCCACTGAGCATAGGTTTTCACTTCTGGGGATGTTCACACAACTGTTTTTTCACTAAGTACACCTGCCCTGCCCCCGTTTGTTTGCTAACGGGCCCCTACCCATTGACCTTTCTATTTTTAGAAGCACCAGGGCCGACGGGGAGAGGGCGTTGTTGGGAGCATGGCTAGATTTTGCTATAAAATGGGGTTGAAGGAAGGTACCCTCAAATCTGGGGCGAAAGTGGCGAAAATGACAAAAGGCTACTTCAACGTATGGTAACGGTATAAACTACAGTCGATCTGGGCGATGTACAGACGAAAAACCATACCTTGGAGACGGTTAGGCAATTTGGCACAAAAAAAACTCCGACTTCATGCTCAATCGCTGCTCTACAGTAGTCTACAACAGTCTTCAAGTCCATTCCAAACTGATAGAGTCGGGACGAATAGTACTCTCACTTTCCACGCGATGCGTGGTGTTCTTCACACGGCCTCGACACTCGCAACAGATGCCAAAATGTCGGCCAGGGTGCGTAGAACAAGTTCTGAAAATTAGATGTCGCTGCCTTCAGCGGTCTAGACACGCTTCATGTTTGTGAGAAGTGCAATTTTAATGTCTAATTGGCAACTTTTCGTTAATCGTTACCTGCCAAAAAACCTACTCACCGCCGATTTCTTTTCACTTCAACTTCTGACGATTATCTAAGGTTTAAAGATAGTGTCCGGATACCCCTCCCCCGCCGCTCTTTTGGAGCTGGTTAGGCAATGTGGCACCGAAACCTGGGACGTTATGCTCAATCGCAGCTCTACAGTCGTCTACAACACTGCCCGTGTCCATTCTAAACTGATAGAGTCGGGACGAATAGTACTCTCACATTCCAAGCGATGCGAGGTGTTTTCCACGCGGTACGGACACTCCAAACAGATCCCAAAATGTCGGGCAGGGTTCGTAGAACAAGTTCTGAAAATTTCAAGTCGCTGCCTCCAGCGGTCTGAACATCGTTCGTGTATGTCTGAAGTGCTATTTTAATGTCCAATATGCAAATCTTCGTCAATCTTTTCCTGCCTGCCAGAAACCCACTCACCGCCAATTTCTCTTGACTTTAAACTTCTGAGATTCTCGTAGGTTTAAAAGTTGTGTTGGGATCCCTGGTGGGTGTCTTAAAGAAGCAACTTCCATTTACAGTCAACTCTCCACCAGTCACACACAACTGTAACATTTAAGTGGACTTACTCCAGCGAGGAGGCACTGAAGGATTCTGTGCCCATTCCCGACGTCTTTTTTCGAACTGGCTTGAAAAGGAAGGACCAAATTCAAACAATTACCTCCTCTCTCCAAAACACCATATCTCAGCCAATTCTAGGCAGATTTCCATGAAATTTTCACACCTTGTTCATGAATAGTTGTGGCATCACCTTCCATGAAGAGCGACATGAATTTCGCATTTCGTCACGTCGAATTGGAAAAGAGCGTATGCGCAGGGATTTCTCTGAAAACATCTTGGAAGATTTTAAAGAAAAAATGGCCATTTGCAGTTCTTAGTGTGACATTACAAGTTGCATGGAAAAATATTCCTGTTAGTACTTGTTAACCCTCTACAAGCTGCCAGACATCAATATTTTGGATATATTTGAGATAAAATGGACCATTTTCAAATAGACACAGCACTCAGTCGGTATGTGTCAAACAAACATAACTCCTTTTGTGGGTCATTAACTTGTCGGACGACGATATTGATATTAACCCACTCCACCATTAATGATGGTTTTTGCCTAAACAATTTTCTTATCAACTGAGTCATTTGAGACGAACGAAATGGTTTGACGCGCCGAAGGCGCGCAGGGACGATTTGGAGGACAAGCCCCTTTCAACCCTCGTTAGCTGTTTGTTGTTGTTGTAGGATGTCAAGGCGCGGTGGAGGAGGAAAAGGAAGGAGGGAGGTGGCTTAACCCCGTCTAGGCTTCTTCCGGCTCTTTTTCTTTGGAGGTGGTTGAGATTGTAATGTGGAAGTCGACGATGTTGAGTTTAGTGTTGAGTTTGGTGAATGGATTGCGTCTAATTCCTTCTTGAGATCTGCCTTGGATTGTTCCCTGAACTCGTGGGTTTCGGAGGCGATTCGGTTTCCCATCTCAACTGCCCGCCTTCCCATCTCTATTATTCTCCTTAATTCTTCGGCGGTGACTGCAGACTTAGGTGGCTGTGTTGCTGAGATTGACACACCCGGGCTGTCCGGTAGAGAAGGAAGTGGGGAGTGAGGGGTGGGAGGTGGTGAAAAGGCAACCTCCGGTTCCTCCTCAGTCTCCACCAGACGTTCCTCATCCAACAGTACCGGCTCAGGAGCTGGCAGTTGGTTGGGTGTACTAGTGGGACTAGGAGGGGAACTGGCAGCTGCCTCCAGGACCTCCATCCTCTCGCTCACCTCTTTCTTCCTATTCCAGAAGGCCTCCAGGCGCCTGGAATCCCGGCGCTTGGTGGACGGACTCTTCTTCTTCTTGCTCTTCTTCTTTTCAGGGCCAGGTCCAGGCTTCTTCGGGTGAGGACCAGTGTGAGAGGGGTTCCTCTCACAAAAGGTGCTACCTCTCCCCGAAGAAGGTGTGGCGGTGTTGTGCTCTTCAATGACGAACTCCAAATTCAGATGGACTCTCTTGCCTGTCTCCCGGACAGTCCAGGTGACAGGGCAAGAGATGCCCAGAGCTGCTATTGTTCTCTTCAGTCGCGCTGGTAGTTCCAGTGTTTCCATAATTATGGTATTAATTAGGATCGAGCCAAGTCATTTGACACTACTATACTCACCTTTCTCATAACATCAATGAAGGAACTTCAGTGAGACAGTTAAAAACAATTCATCAGACACTGTGGGGTCATGAAGAATCATGGAATCTCATCGGGAAAAGCCATGATTCTCCAGAATCATAAAGTCTAGTTATACAATGTTATCTTGCCAGTATAGAACATTGGCAAAATGGGACTAGAAGGGGTGAGTGTATGTTTGCAGTCATTCGAGGTACAGGAATATTTTTTGACTACAAGTAGTATTCTTCATTTTCGGCCAGTTAAGATGTGGTGTGTTCCAAGTCAGGATTAATGTTGCCGACACTTAATGCCCATCCCTCATGGTATGCTACTTTACCAGGGATATAGAGATATAGCCACCACTGGGAGCCAAAACATGACCTTTGATGTCGATGAGTGGTCGAAATGTTTTAGCGAATAACTTATCGAAATATGATCCGGTATGGCAATTTGATACCTTACGTTAGATTTATTAGATCAACTCAGGTATGGATTCATTGAGACATGAGTGCGCTACAAGATGAAGGATTTCCAAGTTGATTTGCTATGGAGTAGGAACTGACTAGTCACATGTGGCCTATGGCCAGAGAAAGACAAGGATACCATAGATGAACACACGGGTGAACGAAGGTATCAACTGTTGTACAGAGGCAAAATAGTTGGGGATATTGTATCATGCTATGCATGAATTAACACCGTCTTGTGCAGTAAATAACAGACTATTTTCCGAAATCTAAAACTGTATTCCTATACCCCGGACAATGTAGCAAGCCACATGGGATGAACATTTGTTAGCAAAATCAACTCAACTAGAAACATGACATGTGTTAACTGGCCGAAAATGGAAAAAAAAATACCAGAATAGGAGATGACTGGTCCTAACATGACAGTATACTACTCAATATTGTTACAACAGCCACCTTCACACTTACACAAAGGTGTGCACCTTAATCCAGCTTTCAAGCATTTGCAATTGCCCTTGCAGGCCTTGGCACAACTACAGTGGAGCATCAGTGCACATGCAGCACTTGCGTCTCCTAGGTGAGTCCAAAATGGGACCAGAATATTGAGACGTGGATTCCACTCCCATCCGTACTGTGATGGGTCTGGCACACATAAGTGTTTCTGCAGAGCACGATGCCAAATGAAAGATGACACAAGAATTACCCTTTTTACATGTTGATACAGAGCTGCTTTGGTGGGCGGGATGTTTTCCATAGACTTAAGGCCATGTGTGAACATATGCCGTCTCGCATCATTGACACGTGTACTGACACAACTGTTACTGTACATCTGTATGGTGAGTTTTTCGATATGCTGCATATGAGGGGAATCCTCTGAAAAGACTTGCGGATTCTCAGTCAATTCTATCATCATTTCAGTTGATGCGGGAAAATTCATCCATGCATTCCATCCTGTCTTCTTCCCAATGCCGAGCATGCTGGATGTTACATCACAACCTGTGAAGGCGTGGAAGAAAGTCAGGGCCTTACAGTAATCAGGTCCAAGTTGTGAAGCTATCTCATGAATTGGCATATCTTTATATGCCTTTCCAATTCCAAACCCAATCCACAGCTCACTGAGTCCAAGGTCACGGAATGTTGCGAAATGGTGCAAAGACAGAATGACGACATCAGAATCAACCGTGCGAAGAAAAGCTATTTTGTGACCTTGTGAGACTGCATGGTTGAGATGAAGCATCATGCGCGTGTCTGCTTCCTCGTGGTTCGATGGAGATATGTCACATAAGCTAACATCCTTATTGCATAGTACATATTCTCCTGATGTCGTTAACAACTGGTACTCGGATGTTGATGTTAATTTCAGCAGTTCAGCAGACAGGAACTTGAAAAATTCGTCTTTATTCTCACTAACTTTCAAGAATGCCTGCCAATTCTTCCCTTTAGGTAAAGGGACGTTCTCGGACACCCGTATCAACCTAACTGCTGTCTCACCGAGGCGTTTTGCTCGCGTCTGATTCTTCAAACTGCCTTCGGGGTAACAGTCATAGATCGCATCAACCCTTGTGGTGTTCGTGTTAATCAGAGATTCGATGTATGGCAATAATTGCAATCGAGCATATTCTCCAAACAGATCCGCTTTCTGTGGTTTGATTACATGGACTACAGCAGGCATATCCAAGATGACAACTGAAGCTTGTCTAGCTGCTGAATTCTTCCCTTGTGCAGGAATAGCTGGTAAACAATTGAGAATTTGAGATTTTGTCCCACTCCGTAGCTTACCTCTATCGGATAATGCTGGCGGATCACGTGCATTCTCGTGCATGAAAAACTCATCCATGTTTGAATCAGGCCGGGCTTGCAGTGAAACGAACATCTGGGTAACTATTGCGGCAGTTGCTTTACTTGACATGAGTTTGTCTCGGCCTTTGTCCAGGTTGGCTGGGGGTGGGTTAAGGAAGGTATATATATTTGCCTTGGGAATAACATCATTCAGGGGTACGGTGCATTCCACAAGCCTTTCCTTCAAGAAAGTGGAATATAAATGCTTGCCCCTTTCGGGTAATGACCGTAAACTCTTACTAACTTCGGGGTCCATATATTCACCAGTATCTAATGTCACCAGCTGACCACTAGTTTCATCATAAGGGTTGATAATGAGTCCCTGATTCACCAGATCGAGGAGAGATTTCAATTGATTCAGAAATTTTTTCTGCTCTGATACCGAACTTTCCGGGTGTTCCGTGTTATCTGATGATGTTGTGTGGAAACTTGCATATTCATACTCATCTATAACACGCAGAACTTCTGACCTTGAAAGCTCAATAACGACTTTCTCTTCAGCCTGGCCATAGAGACCTTTTGGACCACTGTCTTCTTTGAGTAGTTGGATACTATGTTCTTGGCTCTGATCTAAACCCATCATACTGAACTTCCTCTCACTACGCTGGACCACAAAATGGCCTTCCATGAATTTGTTGTGGATTGAAGGATGCCGCCTGGGTAGCTGAGACATGTCTCTCAGAAATACGGGGACCCACCGACAATAATTTGTATGTCCTAGGGCAAAAAAGTAACTGCACAACTCATCGATAGAACACAGTGTACCAGGCCAGTTACCGATTCGTTGGTTCCGAACGAATTGACAGCTTGTCAAGAGAAAGTTCCGAACGATTTCACCCCAATAGCGCGCAGTTGGAGATTGTGAAAGAATCCTCTGTTCCCACATTTCAAATGACTCATGGGGCCCAGTCTGCTGACAGTAAATCTCATAAGCATTCTTTCTGAGGATCTCAAGCCAAGCTAGAGTGAGAAGATATGCCTGTCGCGTCCTCTTGACATGTTTCCCACCAAGTAGGGATGATGCTACACCGGGTGTGAATATCTTTGCGAGGTGAAACATTCGCTCCCAACCAGAACCACCCATAAGCTTACCACCAGCTTCTTGGGTGCACATTTCAAGATGTAGGAATCCAATCATACACACCATTCGATCCTCACCTATCTCCTCTGGGAACAGCCATTGACATTTTTTCTGCCTGGCATACAACGGACAGTCACCTTCAATGACAGGTATCTGGCCGGGGTTTACGAAAGCAGTAGCTTCCCTGACCACATACATAGCATGCTTCTGCATACTGAGTGAGTCCGCTTTCTGCTCACTGAAAACAGGGAATACCCCAATAACTGCACGAGGTTTGACATTGTCTTGATCTTCATGTTTTGAAAAGAAGCCTGAAAAGGTCACAGGGACTTCATCAAGCTGCCAGCTGCCATCAACCTTCCCTTTATTGCTGATCTGTGACACATGAGACAACCAGTCATTCTCTCCCACGTTCAAATCTGCATATTCATTGGGCCGTACATTACATTCATCTGGAGATTCAAGCCTGATGTCCCCACCAAAGTCTTCAACGAAAGGAACAAATGCATAGTCGTCTGGGAGTTCAATTTGTGTGTCTTCTGGAACATCTAAACTCAGTGGTGGGGGATCAGTACCCACATTGTCCCTGCTCAGTTGACCAATGAGTGTGATGGACGTACCATGCATATCAGATCTACCAGATACATCAATGTTATCAGTGGTTCCTATCGAGAAAACATTACGTTTGCAGTTAGCTGGGACTACAACACCTTCGTTCTTGAACCGCAGTGAAACAGCTCTCGCGAAACTCCTGCGAACATCCATTACGCGATCATAAGAGACAGAGAGTCCCATTTGATGAAAATCTCTGATAAGATTTTTCATACGATCATGGGCATGCAACTTCAAACCCACATAAAGAGGCATTGGAGTTTCTCTGTCACGTCTCTGGTGAACATTTTGTGCATGTTCGGAGCGTTTCGCTGAATTGCTGATCAACATCTGTGAAATAGTACAAGCCACTCGAGTCTTGGCATTAACAGTCTCATCATCGCCTAAGTTCTGTATACTACATGTGCCCTCAAGTAGAACTCTAAGAAGAGTCAGGAGTGAGTTGGGTACAGGCTCGCTCAAGCAATAAGATGAAAATGATCCCGTGAAAGGAGCTTGAGATATGAGTATGTGTTTACGCAGAAGAAGACCCACATCAACTATCTTTTTTGCCTCTTCCTCAGACACTATACGAGTTAAAGATTCGGACAACAAGGAGCCAACTCGAAACCTACTTGAAATAAACACATCTCTACCCTGTGTGAAGGCGTCCCAGCCATCGCCCAATTTCTGCAACAAATGTTCTTTGAATCGAGTGGAATGTATTTCTTCACTAAGCCAATCAGAACCGACTTGCTTCAACCTCCGACTGTACAGATTCTTGAGATCGACAAGCTTCATCGCGGAATCGTTGTGTTCAACAAATGTTATGAGCTCTGCCATAACGAGAGGGTCATAGGGCAGGCCTGACGCGGAATGTTCGGCGTTCTTCGACTTTTTAGATTTAGCCGCTCGTGCTTCATTGGCAAGCTTACAATAACAGGTTTTGTGATAGTAAAGATCACTAGCAGCGGAATCAAATGCTGCATTGACCCGAGAAAAAACAACCCAGTTCTCGGCTTCCTTTGCCATAATTTTGAGTTTATTGTTATCAGACATTGATCTGCAAATAGGCTCACTGCTGTCACCTTCGCGTTTGTGACAATAAACACACTGGGGCAGTTTCCTGTCACAGCCAGATTCAAAACTTGTCCGTGTTCTTTTAGGACTCAGCGTGGAGCAGGATGCCACTGCCTCATTTCGCTCTCGCTTGTGTAGCACGCGCTGTACGATGTGAGTCCGAATACTGTCACGGCATGTCTTATGATATATTGCCTTATTCGTCAACAGTGACATCGACATACACTCATCACTCTCTCTCATCAAACAATCAATGGTCAAATTATATGGAAGCTCAACGCCATTATCTAGGAAGCGCGTTATGTCTTCCTCAATAGCTTTATAGGCGTCATGAAAACGAGATTCTCTATACGGACGCATCAATTTCTTGGAACTGTCTTGCTGGCAAAAGCAACAACGTTCCCAGTCAGTACTAGTCCGTACACGAAGAGGATTCTCACTCATTCTGTGAATGATTTTTGTGAACAATCGCGTTCTCGAATTAATTTCGACAGACAAATCAGAATTGCTTGCGGAATTACGCCAAACAAGAGATTGTATGGCAAAGAGACTGCTTCATAAAGAGCGTTGTTTCTCCGGGATCAGCGTCATTCAGGTTTGCCTGAATGACGCTGATCCCGGAGAAACAACGCTCTTTTCAAGTTCCAAGAAATTGATGCGTCCGTATAGAGAATCTCGTTTTATTCTACATCATCTCCCACGTCTGTTTCCAACACGTGCGTGGATCAGAGTTCACTTTCGCGCCCTTACAATCGGATGTATAGTCGGTAGACCGTCGAAAAGGAGGTTCCCTTCAGCCGCTGGCGGCCATTTTGGATTGTGCCGCTACTGGTCGCCACCGGTCGGTGTCAACTTGTAGCCGATCGTTTTTGAGAACCTCATAGCCTACACTAACAGTGTGCCAAATTTCAAGAAGGTATCACCAAGTGCACAATTCACCTGTATGTGACGAATTCCTCCCCCGCTATAATGCTTTGTTATCAATATTGTCATGCTCTCATTTACTAATTTAGACAATTTTTAGTGTTTTTATCGTCTGTCCCAAAATGATAGGAAAGATGGGCAGTATACCGAAAAACCAAAGTTACCGATACAGATATCATGGGGATATCGAAAAACCGAACCAAACCAATCGTTGAATACCGAAGCCGTCTGAATTTTCAAATTTTCATACATTCACTATTTATAAGTAACTGTTGAGGCTTGATAACAGTTGAAAGGTTCATTTTCATGAAAGAAGTGACTGATTTTCTTTTCAGTTTTAACCCTCAAAGGACTTGGCAACTTTCCTGAATTCCCATTTGACTACAACCTGTGCAAGCCAAGGTGCTTAACAGTGATTTCTAGTCAAGTCTTGGCTGACTGCTAAGGCAGCCAAGATCTGACTAGAAATCACCGCCCATGTGTTTGTCTATTGTCAGCAGAGCCCCCTAAAGATGGCATAGTCCGAGCACATGCTCAGAGATCGCAAAAGTCTGAAATTGGCCGTTAAACATTAAAGTGAGTTTAGAACAAGCCATACAATTATTGTACATATGATTTGTGGTCGTAAAAGAATGCCACCGTTGCGCTCATTGACAGTGTCATTTACAAGGACGTGGCGAAAGGGTGTGTTTGTGTGTTGGCCAAAATTTCCTATAGTTGGAAATCCCATCTATCTGCATTTTAGAGCTTGGTGATGCTGATGTGCCCTTTACTTCTCAAAATTCCAACTCTGTTTCAAATCGGTAAAAATTCCAACTGTTACTATTTACAACTGCTGTGTTCGCAATATCGAGCTTCATTAGTATGCATGATGTCAATCGGTACGAGATTTATATAGTTCGTTTACTTATCGTAATAAAAAAAAATCCTCGTAATGCACTTCAAGAAAATGTAAAATCGTTATCCTGAGTTTATTCTATCATTCACAGTTACAAAATGATGAAACATCGAAAATTGATCGTTCCTGCATAAGATCTGATTTAATGTTGGGACAGTGTGAATTGTTCAAAGTTCTCAGCTTGAGCATTTGTTTAGCACATATTCAATTCCCGAAATAATACCAAATAATAATAACCTGATAATTCTATCATAAATGTGTTGGCATTTCAGTTACTATAATCAATTATATGCTCCCTTTCACGGCTTCATTTTTAAATTTTTTCTCGGGAGTGAATTTCCAACTAGGGGCAGGGATCGGGAGGGTGGAAACTCCCTCCCGGTCCCTCCCCTAGTGAATGTCCAACTGGGGGGAGGGGTCTAGAATAAATTTTATGCTCCCTTTCATGGCTTCATTTTCAAAATTTTTCTCGGTAGTGAGGAGAGGGAAACCCCCTCCCGGTCTCTCCCCTAATGAATTTCCAATTGGGGAAGGGACAGGAAGGGGAACCCTATCCCAGTCCCTCTCAAGTTGGAAATTCACTACCCTACACCCCCAATCGGAAACCTCTAGCCACGTCTCTGGTCATTTATAGCGTTGTGGTAGAATGATACAACAACTTATTCTGTTTCTCCTGATGTGAATTCCTCTTTGGTACTATCAGCAAATCTCAGTCAATTCAGATACCGAATACCGAACCGATACCGAGGTATACCCCCCTCCCCCACCCCTCCTCTCCTAAAAATACCGAAACCGATACTGAACTCAATATTCCAATACCACCCATCTCTAACTGATATACTAATAGATACCAGAAATGTAGCTGCTGTGTCAGTATTTTATTTTTTTTATTCCAAATTCCATAATGTAGCGTGGTGGTGTTTTTGATGTTGTGAAAAAGCAAAGCACGGCTGCGGCATGAGTAATTCATCTGTGGTGAACAGTGCTTGTTGTTTTCTCCTTCAAATTTAATGCTTGTCTTACACGGGTGCAAGGCCCTGTACCTTGTACACTGCGATGTTCTGGAGCAGACTTACTCGTTTCTCTGACATGATTTCGACAGTTTAAACCTGGAAAATTCACATTTTTCTTACTGTTGATGAAGTTATATCTAGTCAGTTTGCATTGATGGATTGTCGAGTAATTTTAGCTACTTAAGTAACATATTTTATTGATAATGTCGCACAAGGTAGATTTTCTGTTTCTTGGGCCATTATTTGTAAAAGTGCATGCGGGCGAGCGGTTTTTTATTTTATTTTTTATTTCTGCAATTATTTCTTTGCCATCAAAAGTTCATGTTCTTGGTTTATGGTTTATGGCTTATAATCTACAGAATAGCATTGGGGTGGTGTATTTCGTCCCTTGAGAGCAAGAAGACTTTGCATTGCAAAGCCTTCTTGCACTCGAGGGACAAATTTATCCATTTTATGACTTAGGTAAAATATCAGACATTAATTATTTAATTTTTTTTTTAAGTTTACATTGTTTATAAAAAGAGAGCATGCGGCAGCCAAAAGGACCATGCGGTAGGGCCTGTGAAACAAATTTTTTTTAGGCCTAACTAATTTTCAATAGACCCAAGCTCTCCCCACCCAACAAGGTGTAAACACCCCTATGACCTCAGGGATGAGAGGCCTCCCAGGCCAAAATTTACTGAGATCTGAAATTATTGGAGCCTTGTTATTAACTGATCCTACCTGAAAACCAGTTAGACTACCAAACAACAGGTTAGCCTTGTTTTTTGAAAGTGATTTGCCGAAAATGCACTATGATAAAATTTGCAACACCCAGGGAAAATGTGTTCCGACGAACCACCCACCCACTCCGGCCTTGTGCCTGGCATTGTTTTAGTTTAGTTTAAACATTATTATGTTCCCCGAAAAAAATTTGGGGGAGTAAAGAATCGCCGCCCAGTCCGTCTGTGTGTCCGAAACAAATGGTTTCGGGGCGATAACTTTAACAAAATGAAACAAAATTTTATACATGCGTTTATAACCACATAATACAGGTTGGGATTACTGGTTGGGCTTGGTTCAGTATTGGGTAGTTCGGTATTTTTTGGCAGAGTTATGGCCCTTTTCCGACTTAGAAGACATGTTGATATTGGTTTCCGGATGGTAACTTGAGTTATTGGTGTCCGATTTCAATCAAACTTGGAATATAGCTTACTCTAGACAATATACCAGACGGGTTTGATTTTGAGTGTGGTGTGGTGTGGTAATTTTTATCTGAATTATGGCCTCTTTTTGGACTTTTTAACCACTAAAATATAGTTTTCCATGAAGCGGGCGCATTAGTGTCCCATGGACACATTTGGTGGCCTGCTGTATTCGTTTAATGGAGATAAGATAAGATATTTATTAATTCAATATCAACAAAGATAAATGACTAGAAACTCATGCTTGGCAGTAGGTGACAGGAGTATAGTCACCCTTGACGTTCGGGGAGCATCTGATGGCTGTGCCAACTCATTGCCCTTGTTTTATTTCAAAGTTAAACTGATACATCATGGTGTAAAACCGTGGTAATTAACACGAATAACAATATAATCAATGAAATTGGATTCAGCACAAGCATGAATGCCTATTTAAGCTGTCTTCATAAGACAAATTGAACATAAGTGAATATACATGTACATGGCCGTGTAGGTCATATAATTTATCTAACAATCATATAGATTTTGGCCTGAAAACCACGAGGAACGGTACGTATCACATAGGGCTGCACGATATTCAAAACTGAATATTGTATCGGTATTCCAAAAAATACAGCGGTAAACCGGTATATCGAAAACTGTTCAGATACTTGAACACAAGTACCACAATCGAGACTCGAGACATCACAGTCGGATCGAATTAGCATGTCTTGATGATCCGGTTCGAAAAACCTTTACCCAATGCAGACGATATCAAAATTTATTATTTTCAAAATTAGTTGATCAGATTTTCCCCAAAGATTTCAACAGAACTATATCATGTGACCCCTCATTGGAACGAGCTCGTTCCAATGAGCGGTCACTTGATATAGTTTTGTTGAAATTTTTTAAAATTATGTTTTCAATTTCTGAATTTGTATATTACGAGGGCACAAGCAGACGATTCCTTGGATAAAGGGATTATATTATTCATTCGGGGCTGCAGTTAATAAATTCAAGACATCTTGAAAATTAAATTATGGGTAAATAAATAATGACAATAAACCGATATTTTTGTAATTACATCGGTATTCCATCGATATTGGTTTGAATACCGGTATATATCGATTTATCGATATACCGTGCAGTCCAAGTATCACATAATTTGTTCCTGTCCCGTATCACATAGACGACTCATTTTGATTCCGTATCATACAGACGACTTATTTCCGGAACGCGACGGGCTATCATAACAGGCGCATGAATACATTCTTTGTGCGATTCAGTGATCGATTCAGATGATCGCTTACAAAACAAAACAAAATCCCTTACAGTAAGAGACAGAGCTATTAATAGTCAATGCCCCCCCCCCCCCCCCCCCCACACACACACACACACAATAAATAGAAACTGCATAATTCAGTATTACACCACTACGTACATTCAAGTGTATCATCATAGGAAGTGACACCACTAAGAGTGAATAATTTGACCACACATCTTTGAAAATTGCGGTGACAGCGTTACTCATTGTTTGTTAGAGTGCACAGCACTGTAGTTACATAAAACATGTTTTTGGGGTTTTTTTTTTAAAAAAACTTTTAAAACTTTTTTCTCGCCCAACATTGGGTCCCAAAACTGTATTAATAATTTAAGATTTAATCTGTTCATATGACAGAATTGTTAGATAATTCTGTCACATAAACAGAATCGAGGTGGTGTCCAGAATGGGATCTCTTTGAGATTGTCAGGGCAAAGCCAGCCTAAATATAGGGGCAAGGGGCCTCATATTTAAAGATATTGTAAGTTCAAAATATATTCCGCATCAAGGCGAAAAACCCACGTGAATTTCACTTCTCTGTAAAGCTGGACATAGAAAAAACACACGTGGTGTATATCCAGCTTTAGCGCAGGGACCCAGGGGAGAAACGGTATGTTAGATAAGGTCTAATCATCTCGTTTAATTTATACAGTAGTCGGAGTCTTACGAGACGTAATCGGTTGATGTCAAGATGTCGTCACGGTAAATTGAGAAACGAGATTCTAAAAGATAGAAATGTCGTGTCATCATAAGTTATAACAATCATGGCAAGAACGAATCGGTTTTCTCGACAAGTGAAGTCACGCGTGAGATGACTTGTATTGATTCTGCCTCGATATACGTCATCTCCCACCGTTTTGACAGGTGGACAGATGAGCGTCGGTCCACCTGACAGTTTAGGGTAAAAAGTATATATACCTGGAAGAGCAGAGCATTAGACACACACTTGGGGTCACACACGCGTTGGTGAAGTCCAGGACAGGCGGACTCTGTTTCCTGGCATAAGGGTACCTTCGATCACAGGACCCTGAAACGGCTGGAATCGCCAGAGAGGGCATTCCATGATTGATTTAGCTTAACGTTGATAGGCGGCTACGGGGCCGAATTCGTGGGAAGGAACACCCCAGGTGGAACGTTAAAGTTTAGATTGTCGAGTAGCAGGTATCGTCCTGCAATAGTCAGAAGTGTAGGTTAATTGTATTGTGCGTATTAACCCTTTGAAGCGTCAGCCTGATTGCGTTCTGAGTAGTTTGTTTTGCTGTCGGAACATCGTAATACCGACTGAAGATCGGTGTGAGTGACAATTTCGCCCTAGCACAAAAGGGGCATTTGTGAATCGTGAATTCAACCAGGAACGGTGGATATTTCAATAGGACTTTCACGGAGGACTTTCAAAAGGCGCATAAGGTATGAGTAGACAATATCTGACCCAAATCAGAAGTACGGTGGTTTATAGATGACGAACATTGCTGGTCGGAACCCTCCGACAGCCAGAGGTACAGTTACGCGCAGACGTTGACATTTGAGCCTAAGCGGGTGAAGCTCTTATGGCGAGCTCACAGTAATAACATTTCAGATTTGTGAAGCTCTTATGGCGAGCTCACGGTAGTAACATTTCCAGTGTGTAGACTATAGTGCCAGTACAGGGCTATAGAATGACTATATGATTGTTTAGAATTATTTAACCGTAGTGACCCATTTTCTGTGAAAAGAATTGAATTGTTGATTGTTGAAATATTGAAACGGATTTATTTTTATGTGTAAATAAAAGAATCGTTGTTACTTTAAATCATTCTTTCCATTATACAGCCTGAAGTGATTAGGAATCACACCTAACGGAAATCGAACCTATTTCAGGACAATTTGGCAGAGAAGGAATCACGGCGTCGGTCTAACTCAGCTCTCTGCGCCGAGTTCGCGACACTTGGATTCCGACCCTCCACGTTGGTCTAATTTTTCCCGCAACTTCATCAGCGGGACTAAATAACCCCACGTCAGCCCAGGCCTTACGGGGCCTCAGGAGTCCCTGACATTGATTGGCGAGCGCTACCAGGATATTTCTAAAAGGTAAAAAATGGCTATATGGAAATTTTGTTTTATTTTAATGGCGGTTCTGTTTAGGTTTTGACGCGTTCGGTCAGTTGATGCCGTTCAAGGGTTTAATATCGCAATACAGTAGTCCCCAAAAGGATACTTAATAGCCACTATAACTGCGGTAGGTTTCAGAATATTTGGTGCGTTTAATTACGTTAAATTACAGAGGTAAATTAAGATTAATTGCCATATTTTTTTTTCTTTTCCTTCTTCGTTCTTTCTGACGAGTGTTGAAGATAGAAAGAAAAAATCAAAATGGATGTTGTTACACCCCTCGCCCAACTGGTATCATTAGGCAAGGAAATGGGCCTTGAGGGGGCAGAACTTCATAAGTTCGTTAAAGATGAGCAGAAACGTGAGGCCAAGGAGATTGCCTTACGTAATGACGCAAGAGAGAGAGAAGCCCAATTAGAACGAGAGCGCGAGAAAGACGCAAGAGAGGCGAGGGAGAGAGAAGCCCAATTAGAACGAGAGCGTGAGAAAGACGCAAGAGAGGCGAAAGAGAGAGAGATTCAATTAGCAAATGAGGCGAGAGAGAGGGAAGCCCAATTAGCAAGGGAGGCAAGGGAGGCAGAGCGAGAGCTCGAACAACAGAGGCACGAGAGAGAATTAGAGCTCCTCAGAGCAAGGGCCGATGTGGAGAATGAAAGTCGGCGCTCAGGGGATGGGAGTGCAGGGGTAGCAATTCATGCCCCACGCCCCCATCTCGCTCATTTCAATGAAAACACAGATGACTTGGACTCGTACTTGGAGAGGTTCGAGCGTTTTGCCTCCAGTCAAATGTGGCCAGAAGACACATGGGCTATGTGCTTGAGCCCTTTGTTGTCAGGTAAAGCCCTCGAGGCTTATACCAGTATGCCTCCTGCACTTCTTAATGACTACGGTGAGCTGAAGAATGCCATCCTTCGGAGATACCAGCTCACTGAAGAAGGATTCCGGACCAAGTTCCGAGAAATTAAGCAGGAGAAGGGAGAAACAGTACCTCAGTATTTTGCCCGAGCTAGGCGGTACTTTGACCGCTGGACTGATCTCGCAGAAGTGAATGAGTCGTATGGAGCCCTGCGAGATCTATTTCTCCGGGAGCAGTTTTTAACTACATGCTCCAAGGAGTTGGGCCTGTTCATCAAGGAAAGGGGGCCGGCCACCTATGATGAGATGGCAACTGTGGCAGAACGCTACATCGAGGCCCACGGTGGGAGTGTAAACGCACCCAAATCGGCTAGGGGTGGGGCAAACGGGTTGGCAATGGCACCCGTAAGGCAACACCACCCCGACCCTCCTGCGTCGCAGGCCAGCCGGAGGGGGAGCGCTCCCAAGGACACCACTTGTTTTATCTGCAACAAGCGGGGTCATATTGCCAGGGACTGCTGGCAGAAGCAGGTAAGGACCACTGGGAACATTAGACCACCTCAGCAGGGGGTCGGGAACGCAGCACCAAGGGGTTGGAAGCAAGGTGACCGCGTAGATCCAGGGCCCAGTAGACAGACGGCAGCGTTCTGTCAAACTATCGGTCCAGAACACAGTCCCCTCCGGGAATGTATACAAGAGGGAGAATTAAGGCTGGAAGGCGGGAAGGTTGTCCCGATAATAAGTGGCATGTGTGAGAGGCTCACAACTTCGCAGGAGAAGGTCGATATGCCAGTGTACCCAGGGTATGTGGGACAAAGGGAGATCCGTCTGCTCCGGGATTCTGGGTGCTCCTCTGCAGCGGTTAGAAGGCAACTGGTTGACGACAAGCAATTGTTGGGTCGTGACCATTTGTGTATTTTGATAGATGGGACCGTTAGAAGGTTTCCCATCGCGAGGATAACTGTGGATACCCCATTTTATTGTGGCGAAGTGGAAGCCATGTGCATTGAATCACCTGTGTATGACCTGGTCATAGGTAATATCCCAGGGGTGAGGGCAAACCCTGATGAGTTATGGTCCAGGGATAGGGGGCCAAGTGAAGGCCCAACGAGTAAGGAAGGGAAGGTTCCCAGGGGGAACCAATCCGATGGTCCGGGGGATGGCCCCTACACGACGAAATGTCGGGAAGTTTCAGGAGGGACGACTCCTGTCCAATTAGGGAGAAGGGGCCGCAGGCGGTCCAGGCGAAACGCCAAACAGCGAGGGAACCCAAGGGGATCATTGGGGAAAGACCCTCAAGCAAATTTATGTGGGGGAGTTGAGCGCCCCAAGAAGTCGGTGTCATCCGTGTGGAGAGGGGAGGCCAGACCCACGCAAATGGCTGGGCAAACTTCCCCAGAATTGAGAGGGCACGGGTCAACACAAGTTGAGTATGTTAAAGTGGATGGGACCGCTAAGGTGGGCGTCCAGGGGACCGAGAAAAGGGTCCACAAATCAAAGGAGAAGCATCCTAGGTGGCGGAGACTACGTAGAGAGTGCCGGGGGCGCACAGCGCCCAATGTGCGCAAGAAGTCGTCGCAATGGACCGGGGGGTCGACGGCACAAGGGCCAAGGACGGCCCGTGTCGTTCGAACGACGGTAATCGCCGGGACGAGTGAGCCTGGGGGATATAGCGCCAAGGGAAGCTCTTGGGAATGCGACAACGACATGGTATGGGGACCCTGGTGGAATACCCGTAGAAATGGCGGGGCGAGAAGTAGGGGTGTGTCAAGGGTTACCCAAGGGGATACTGGGAACCGGGCCCCTACCAATGGTCGGTGGTTATAAAGAAGCAATAGTTGGGGGGCTGTGGGCCTGGTGTCTAGGACGGGGGCTCCAGTCGCAAATATGTTTGTGGGTGAGGTGATGGGCTTCGTAAACTCGGTGTTAAGGCCCGGAGGAATTTTCTTATTTTAGTATTATTATTGCTCTGACTGCTGACTAGAGTTGGTTGTGAGTGCGAATGTGAGATACACTGCCCCGTCTGTCGCGTGTGCGTGGACGGGGAGCCTGTGTGTCGAGTTTTGTAAGTACGGGATGCACAAACCCGGTGTTAAGGCCCGGGGAAACCGCGCTTGTTTTTATTGACGAGAGTTTGTTGTGAGTGTGAGGCACACTAACCCCGTCTGTCGCAAAGGCGCGGTCGGGAAATCTGTGTGTTGAATGTGTGAGTGTGTGCGTCACAATTTTAATCCCCTGGTTGAGCTTTTCGAGGGTGAGGCTCAACATAATGCAGGGGTCGTTTGCCCCTTCACAAGACATAGGGGAACGGGAGGCGAAGTTACACTCCGTTGGAATTAACCCATTTGACGCAAAGGCGCGGACGGCGTTACTCGTCGGAGTGAGTGCCAAGTGAACTGTTTGCAAAATGGGCGAACGTGTATAAAAATGTGTATGTTTAGGTGTAAATATATAGTATTACAGTGATAGAGAGTGCTGCAAATCTAAGGATAAGGCTACTCCCCATATCATATGTAAAACCGCAAGACGGGAACATGTGGTAGCGAGTGTGTCGTGGGAATCGACATGGCCGACGCATGAGCCCGGTCATGACCCCCCACGACCACTAGGGTACAGTTTTGTAGTCTTGAACATGATGGTAGATTGTAAAAGGGTGTGAGAGGCGAGCGTGCGTGGCTTTGCCCCTTGCGTTTTAAGAGATACACAGGGTGTTTCTCTCGGGAAGGGAGTTGTCAGGGCAAAGCCAGCCTAAATATAGGGGCAAGGGGCCTCATATTTAAAGATATTGTAAGTTCAAAATATATTCCGCATCAAGGCGAAAAACCCACGTGAATTTCACTTCTCTGTAAAGCTGGACATAGAAAAAACACACGTGGTGTATATCCAGCTTTAGCGCAGGGACCCAGGGGAGAAACGGTATGTTAGATAAGGTCTAATCATCTCGTTTAATTTATACAGTAGTCGGAGTCTTACGAGACGTAATCGGTTGATGTCAAGATGTCGTCACGGTAAATTGAGAAACGAGATTCTAAAAGATAGAAATGTCGTGTCATCATAAGTTATAACAATCATGGCAAGAACGAATCGGTTTTCTCGACAAGTGAAGTCACGCGTGAGATGACTTGTATTGATTCTGCCTCGATATACGTCATCTCCCACCGTTTTGACAGGTGGACAGATGAGCGTCGGTCCACCTGACAGTTTAGGGTAAAAAGTATATATACCTGGAAGAGCAGAGCATTAGACACACACTTGGGGTCACACACGCGTTGGTGAAGTCCAGGACAGGCGGACTCTGTTTCCTGGCATAAGGGTACCTTCGATCACAGGACCCTGAAACGGCTGGAATCGCCAGAGAGGGCATTCCATGATTGATTTAGCTTAACGTTGATAGGCGGCTACGGGGCCGAATTCGTGGGAAGGAACACCCCAGGTGGAACGTTAAAGTTTAGATTGTCGAGTAGCAGGTATCGTCCTGCAATAGTCAGAAGTGTAGGTTAATTGTATTGTGCGTATTAACCCTTTGAAGCGTCAGCCTGATTGCGTTCTGAGTAGTTTGTTTTGCTGTCGGAACATCGTAATACCGACTGAAGATCGGTGTGAGTGACAATTTCGCCCTAGCACAAAAGGGGCATTTGTGAATCGTGAATTCAACCAGGAACGGTGGATATTTCAATAGGACTTTCACGGAGGACTTTCAAAAGGCGCATAAGGTATGAGTAGACAATATCTGACCCAAATCAGAAGTACGGTGGTTTATAGATGACGAACATTGCTGGTCGGAACCCTCCGACAGCCAGAGGTACAGTTACGCGCAGACGTTGACATTTGAGCCTAAGCGGGTGAAGCTCTTATGGCGAGCTCACAGTAATAACATTTCAGATTTGTGAAGCTCTTATGGCGAGCTCACGGTAGTAACATTTCCAGTGTGTAGACTATAGTGCCAGTACAGGGCTATAGAATGACTATATGATTGTTTAGAATTATTTAACCGTAGTGACCCATTTTCTGTGAAAAGAATTGAATTGTTGATTGTTGAAATATTGAAACGGATTTATTTTTATGTGTAAATAAAAGAATCGTTGTTACTTTAAATCATTCTTTCCATTATACAGCCTGAAGTGATTAGGAATCACACCTAACGGAAATCGAACCTATTTCAGGACAATTTGGCAGAGAAGGAATCACGGCGTCGGTCTAACTCAGCTCTCTGCGCCGAGTTCGCGACACTTGGATTCCGACCCTCCACGTTGGTCTAATTTTTCCCGCAACTTCATCAGCGGGACTAAATAACCCCACGTCAGCCCAGGCCTTACGGGGCCTCAGGAGTCCCTGACAGAGATCCTATTCTGGACACCACCTCGAATCTGATACAAATCACAGGACATGCACATTATCATGATGATCTGCATGTATCAAATTAGGCTGAGAGGCATAGTTAGATTTCTGGGAAGAGCTGATACTAAAGAAAAGATTAAGAATGAGTTATTGAAAAAGAGGTCACCACCAGTGAAGAGAAATTAGGGTAGAGAAGAGAAATGAAATACCTTACTTAGATAGATGATTCCACCGTACATTAGAGGAAGTCGACGCCCAGACATTTAATCCATCTTCTTCTAATCACCACAGGCGCATATGTACTCACCCACAATCATAGGTATATATGGTATTATTTTGAAGACCTATCACCCCACCCCTGGTTATTCAAAAGCGTTTATGCCGTTAGATAAAATCTGGCTCCCCCAGGAACCCAAACTGGTTCACCGGTTTGTCCTCGTAGGGGAGCAAAATTTGATCACATGGAAACTAACATACACATGTTTTGATTCTTCAATCTTTCACACTAGCTGGACTGTTAAGGCCTCTGGTAGAGATAGACGGTATACTGTAAATACCGTTCGGTATCGGTGTCGAGGAAATGCCGATTTACCGTACTGAAAGAATCTCAAACTACCGAAATTTCGATATTAAAAAATATTTCCAACATTAGTTAAAAAATAATAGAACATACAACAAAACTTTAAGTAAAATTTATGACAAGAAACCGTAGACTATGTATTTTTAATTGCAGTCACCACCAGTCGGTTTATGTAACAAAGAAGATGAGAAAAATACTCAAGGGATATTTTCTCTCAGCTTTTTTGTTACATCAAGGGACCAATGGCGTGTGTGTGTGTGTGGGAGGGGGGGGGGGGTGGCGTCGCGGTAACCGGTTCTCGTCAGATCACCGAAGTTAAGCAACGTCGAGCGCGGTTAGTAGTTGGATGGGTGACCATTTCAGCGACTGATTCATGCTCCCCCGTTGTGTCCTTGAGCAAGGCACTTAAGCCCCGATTCCCAACATGGGGATACGATGACGCTGTGTACTAATGCGTACTGCACGTCGATGGAGGGCATGTCTTCAACCAATCTAACCCTGCCTATGCCGCGGTGCAGAGTTAGTTCAGATTTACGGTGTTGGAGAGCTGACAGCTGCTGGTCGTTGCTCGGTGGTTCTCCCCGGGTACTCCAGCTTCCTCCACCCGAAAAACTGTCACCGACATGATATGACCCTGACTGTTAATGTGTCGTTAAACCCTAATAATAATAATAATAAATACAATGGCGAGTGCCTGTGCAGTTTCCAACATTTTGACACTTCGGCGGCTTTGGCTGCTGTAAAACTGTGAACTATAGCTGGGCAGTATATCAAAAATACCATTTAAAAGTTGTATCGACGTGGGTACACCGAATACCATACCGATACCGAGGTTAATCATTCTAAAAGTACCGATACCGAAACAAAACTTGAAATTTCTCTACCGCCCAACTGCAGTCTCTGGACATTGTATAAAGTAAAAAATTGTAAAATATGAAGCCGGACCAATTTGAAGTCTTAAAATGGCGACGAGGCAACCACAGAACACGTCTTTAGTTGTTCCATCACACTTGCATTAATCCTTTACCTAACGCACACGACATCATTTTTTTTTAATTTTGCTTTTTAAAAATTAAAAAAAAAATTTTTCAACAAAACCACATCATGTAACCTCATTCCAATGAGGTGTCACCTGATATGGTGTTGTGGGAATATTTTGACAATTTGTAAATTACTCTGTCATATACTGCAGATTCGTTAGGTAGAGGGTTCAGTTGCGCGACAACGGCGTTTTTCATATAAACAAGACAGGCAACTCTGTATGAAAATGTCTGGTTGCAGACCACATGCGGACTCATTTATTCTGGTTCTTCGATGGGTTTTGGTTCGTCTGGAAACCAATTTTGTCGCGGATTTCTCCGAGTTTGTGTAGCAGTCTGCTTGTCATGTTTGATGTAAAAGACAAACACAGAACGACACACTCGTGTGAATGGGTTAATCGATTTGGCTCGAGTGCCAGCGCGGAAGGATAAGACGAGAGGCCGCACTCACACGCGTGTGTCGTTCTGTGCTTATTACACGCCTTCATGTCCATAAAAAAAAACAATTATTAGAAGGACACTCAACAACACATTTGACAAACTATCAACAAATAGAACACATTTTATCGCCATCCCATTTGCGAGGGGAATCCGTGTTGCTTTTTCGTCTCCTTTGGCTCTGGCACATAGAACACATTGGAACTCAGGTGACGATTTTTAGCTATCGCTAGCGATTTAAATTGTAATTGCGTTGCACGATTTGTAGAAAATTCCAGTGAAATTTCGTTTCTGTTTAAAAGTAATCCGTCCACGATTTCCGTTCCGCACACAAGTGTGGAACAGATTTTCATTTCCCGAACAGTTTAGTATTGCTGTAGACGGGGATTATATAGAACAGGTGTGTAATAATATAATATATTGCATAATTTTCAAAATCTAACCAATCAGACATTTTTTTCTTATTTTTTCACAATCCTCTTTGTGTAAATAAATAAAAACATTTATTCAAGAAGTTAAATGCGTTTCCGGCGTCATTCGGCACATTATTGACTATAAACCACTCGACTGCTTCCTTTGACGGACCCCCGTGAATACAAGTAAATAGGAGGTACGTTTTAAATTACATAGCTTTCATGGTGTACACAATGCTAGTAGCCCAAGCGTGGCGACAGAGTAATAAACAGCTATGTAATTTCACAGTTTGCAATTTTGTATGGAAGAAACCCAAAGAAACTCAAGAAAAATACCATAAAAGTGCGGATGGGCACGCATCTAATGCCCCTTTGAACGCCTGTATGTCATTGATGAAAGGTCAAACAATGATTTGCGATTAACGGATATAGGCTATAAACGTGTACACTATCAACGAATTTTTTTAACGTGGTTACATTGAAAATGCTCTTATGCTGGAGACGCACGGGTTTTGAAGTGGCAGAACCGACCGAAACATTAAAATATTGACCCGAAGACAACATCAAATTCTCAACGTCAACGAATACACGGATTCGCCTGAACGAGATTATTAGCTGTTGTGTTGACGAGTACTCATTCCATCCTTTGTAATAAGACAGGTATATATTATATCAGTAATATTTTGCATTTTGTTGCCTAACGCTTTGCAAAGTGATGTCAAAATACCGAAATTTGAAGCATCATTTTTTTCCATAAATAATGCAACTTGGAATTTAATCCTAATAATAATACTTCGGCCTTCCGCTGAGTTGCCGCGATCCTCTAAAGGTGCCAATATCAGCCCCCTCCCCCCCCCCCCCACACACTCATCCATGGTACTCCCCTCACTCTCTCTCCTAACCTCTCAGTATTCAAATATATACTCTTTTATAATTTCCCCAACGACGGGCGCTTTCTAAATTGGCCCAACTACAATATTGACCCCTTTCCTCATGTCATCACTTATCCACTTATGTTTTTTATCCCATTCTTCAGTCAGTCAGTGGCGTAGATAAAGGGGGGGGGGGGGCGGATCCCCCCCCCCCCCACCAGAAGTTTTGTCGGAATTTTTTTGGGACCATTTTTAGGCGAATTTATGCCTAATAACATTAAAATGCTGGCTTTGGGGATAAAAACATGCCATTTTGGGTAAATTTTGGGTAAAAAAGACAAATTTTCAGTACATTTGCAGTAAACAACAGATTCTTTCTGTTTGTTTAGGTTTTTGTTGTTGTTATACTGTCGGAAAATTTTTGGTCTGTCGGAAAATTTTGGGCTTGCCCCTCCGACTGCGAAAAGCTATCTACGCCACTGCAGTCAGTTTCCCCAGGAGTCTTATTTTACTATGAAAATATTTGGGGGAATTCTAAAATATAGAGGATATCTACCCTGTTTTAGTGAATATCTGGAATTATCTCACGAGAGTGGACCTGGAAGAGTTATTTTTCACGAGCGCTTGAACAGCGTAGATTTTCTTTTTATTGTGTGCTTTGTGGCACTTTACCAGGCTTGGATTTCTGAAAAATCCAGTGTGGCAATAAATCGCTCACCTGGAACCTACTTAGGCGAGCAAATGCTCTCCTGAAATCTTTTTCACTTTTTTGCTTCACAAAGATCTTCTAAAGACTTAGTTAACCCCCTGCACACTGATGTCAAAATATCTAAATTTTAGACAGAAAAAAATTCCCATAATGCAACTAGAAATTTAACCAATTCAATCTCGTTTGACAGAGCTCATTGAGCTCTGTCGAACGAGATTGAATTGGGTAAATTTCTAGATGCATTATGGGAAAAAACAGCTTCCTGAAATTTTGGTATTTTGACATCAGAGTAAAGGGTGTTAATACCAGGTTGGGTAATTTCTCCTTCGAGTGCATTCAAGCCACTCAATTTTAAATGAATTAATAAAATGTTAATGAATGAACCTGTATTCATTTTTTACTATCCCCGTCACCCCAGTGTGGTCAGATCGATCAAGAAATTCAGGGGGACTGGTACTTGTATTGGCCGACACACACATGTACCCAACACATTCTGTACACACGTTCCATGGTCCGTCACCATCGAAAAAGCTGAAAGTAGGTGAGCAAAAAAACGCTTATGCCGGATTAAATTGCGTGAGCAGTTAAGGCAAGCTAACAATCGCTTGCGACAGAATGCCATGACTGCTTTACTGCGCAATATTCAGCCCAGTTCGACTGCAAACACATTCAAGACAATAACAAAAAGCTGCTGATCGTTCTTTCAAGGCGATGTTCAAGGCGACGTCATGTGTCGAAGCGTAACGTCATTTAGGAAGCTACTGGAAAAGTTCTACGTGTGGACCTGAAAATATTTTTCATTCTCGCAAGCGCTCGTGAAAAATAAAAAATTCAGGTCCACACTCATGAGATAATTCCAGATACTGACCAAAATAGAGTAGATTTTCTTTTTTATTATATGTTACAAGACATTTTATTGCACAACATTCAGCCAAATTCGACCCTAAATGCGTACGTTTCAAAACAATAACAAAGATCAGCTGATCGTTCCTTAAAGGCGACGTGATGTGGTGTAGCGTGACGTCATTTAGGAAGCTACTGAGGAATATTTCTGGATATCCTCCGAGTCGATGGATATCGAGAAATATCTTTTAGATAATTTGTGATAATTCACAGTCTAGCATATAATAAAATATGTCCCGAGGTCTCCGTTACTTCTAAGCTGCACATTTGTCACGCCTTTTCTCCAGCTTTCCCGATTTCCCCCTCAACTCCAGTGACTTTGATCTCACGTTGAACGACAGTGACGACCCTCCCCCCTCCCCAAAAAGAAGATTTATCCAGGTACGTCTCAAAAGCGGGTTCATCTTTCTTGCATAGCCTATCCAACGAGTTTTAAGCCAAAACTCCAGCCTGCTAATTGCTACCGCTATCTTCGCGCACCCTTCCTGTTATGAAGCTGCTCCCCTGCTTCAGTCCAAACTCTGGATCTTCATTCTCAACGGAATAAATCTCCATTAGCTTTCTAACCTGCCCTTTTTCTATACCCTGTCTGTATCGTGGAGCCCCATACATAGTAAAACGTCGAATTATACACTCTAAAATCAGTTGAGATAAAAATATGACCAAATCAACTGGGTTGAGTGAAAAGAACCAATTGGTTTCAGACTGAATCTGGTTTGGTTGAACCAGGGAAACTTTTCGACTGATAGTAAAACTGATAAATTTGAGCGGTGATCCAGTAATTATTTGTTGGAGAGTTTGTCCTAGATGTATTTTCGTATTTTCTTCCGAAATTCTTCGTAATTTCGGAAGAAAATACGAAAATACATCTAGGACAAACTCTCCAACAAACGCCCACGGCTCATTTATATGTCTATGGAAAGGGTATTATATTCTCTTCAACTAGTTGTGGGCTGGATTATTTTTACTGGTCGGAATTTTCATTCAAAATATGTTTTATTACAAATTACTGGAGAGTGCCCATAGGCACTCTCCAATAATTTGTGATAAAACAAATTTGTATAAACAAAATATTATTTGCATTCAACTGTATTTAACTGAGCAAGAAAAATGTTGGCATTTGCTCTTGTACCCTCATTTTTCTGAAAGCCCTGATAGTGGCTTCTAGCCCCCAACCAGTTAACCTGACAAAGGGTATTTGGTATTCTCAGCGGCTTATAAAGCACAAACACGGTGTTTTTTTTTACCTATTTTTCTGGGAGTTCTGTTACAAATAACCACCTGAATTGAATAGTACAGCTTCAAGTCTGATTTCGCGCCAAGAACAACTCCACATGTGATATCTCCAGTTCGAAGCAAATTTTACCCCAGGGCACTGGATTTTTCAAAATTTCACGGGGGTGGGGGACCCCTCTCTAGGGATTGGGACAGACTTGCTCGGCCCTTCGGACTTAGAGACTCTTCGGACCTAGAGGACATGCCTACGGCATGTCATGCCGTGCCCCCACCTCTGTATATTGCTCACCCCCGCCCCCTTATTTGAGAATCTTAGCTCCGTCACACCCACAGGTCTCGTTTTTTTACATTTTCCGTGGGCAGTCTTTTCTGTGTGTGTGTGTGTGTGTGGGGAGGGGGGGGGGGGGGGGTCCAGAATTTTTATTTCGGAAGCATATCACGAATATTATAAATGATCGAGATCTCGGGTTGTGGAAAGTAATGGGTGTGATTATTTTCACTCACGCTAGCGGGAACGGGGTATACTTAAAAAAATCTAGAGAGGCGATATGCAGGAGGGGGGGGGGGGGGGGGCGACCCTAGTTGATTATGAGCGTCTGCATGTAAGTATCAGAATCTACATATTTCTTAATGGAGAGCGTTTGTCAAGTTAATTAACGCTCTGGATTTTCACGCGGAGGTGGCGAGTTCGACCATTGTCAGATAAAAGACTTCGCAGTTTCCAAACATTTTATTGGGAGCATCAATCCCCCCCCCCCCCCCCCCACCAATCCCCCCCCCCCAAAAAAAAAAAAAACTCAAAAGATTAACAAAAACAATAACAAAACCCCCCAAAACAAAAAACAAAGCATTGGCCCAACGCACGTTTCATATAACATAGAGTTCAAAGATGGTCATCACTATATCATGCTCACCCCCCCCCCCCCACCCCACCCCACCAAAAGAAAAAACAAACTAGTTACGCACCAGCTACTATAGAATCATCACTACACGTCTGCCAATATATAAGATCTAAAACGATGTACCGCAGATCAAACTGAAATTAATAAATAAAAATTAGTTAATAAATAAAAAAGAAACAAAGGAAATAGTCATCCAAGGCTGATATAATGGCATGGCTAAGCGACCACTGCGTAGCGAGTAGGCCTATTTAACCCTCGACCCAACGCAGAATTGTGAGCCAGTCAGTCTTGGTATGTATACACTTCGAAATATCGGTGTATTGTTATTTTTCCGACTTACCTCATCTCTCGGAGATTTTCTGGAGAAAGCTTTTAACAAACACCCAGAATAACAGAGAAGCGTTAAAATGAAAGTGTTGAAGGACGGACAGACAGACGGATGCTCCAACATATCGGGTTTATGGGCTACCAAAAAAACATTTTGTATGTCCAAAATCTTATTTTACCCAGAACCCCACCCCCTCCACCCTAGAACTTATATTTAGCCCTAACCCCATCCTCCACCCCAAAACCACACCCTAACCCTACCCCACCCTGACCCTAAACCCTAAAAGCCCACCCCAGACCCTAACCCCCACCACCCCGGGACCTAACCCCCCAACCTTAAGCCCTACTCTGGGGCTACCCATAACCCCCACCCACCCCACCCCACCCCACCCCACCCCACCCCTGACCCAACCCCACCCTAGCCAAACCAATAGGATTAGGAGCTATTTTTCGGTTTAGGGGCTACTAAAACTACCCCCCCCCCGCCGACCCCCCCTACCCCCCCCCCCCCTGCCTAACCCTCCCCAAACTTAAGCCCTACTCTGGGGCTAACCCCACCCCACTCCTAACCCTAACACTACCTTAATTTGGAGGTAGCCCCTAATAATAATATCCCCTAAACCTCCAATGTTGGCCCGGACGGACGGACGGACAAGCGACCGACTGATGGAAAACAATGTAAGATCTCCGCTGACTGGGTCAGAACTGGGATAATTATATTTCATAAGGTTATCGAAAACATTGCGGAAATATAGAAATCGAATCCCTCTCTGTGAAGATATAGAAATTTTCACTTTCACGGTATCAATCAAAATGGCGGCTTTCAAAGCAACACTTCAAGGTGAATACGAGTCAATTTATCACTGAAAATTATCAATTTGTTCTAAGAACGTATAATGAAAAGAAAATCTTGTGCTTTTGGGTGGATACCGATCATTTCCGGCAATAATTCAACACGTATTCACCCGAAATTCATGCATGAAACTCGGCAGCTGAATCAGATCACAAGACGCTATCTGTTCCGAGTATCGATCAAATCATTTCGCGTATCAATGCGCATCAGCTGTTCACTTTCATCAATTCAAGGTTGAAACGAGTGGAATTGTCGATAGGAATTATCAGATTATTATAAAAAAGCGCATAATAACAACAAAATCTAGTGCAAGCGCGCAAAAAATGAACATTTGTCTTGGTCACTCATGAGATAATTTTCGGTATCAACTCAAAAACACAAGATATCCTCCATGTACCGCTGTTTCTAGATATTTACTGGGTCATATAACAAAAAATCTATCGAACTTCATTTGTAGCGAAATTAAAACGGAGGAGGTGCGAAAGGTGATCTCAAACTTAAGGGATGGAAAAGCGGGAGGGGAGGATGAAATTCCTAACGAGTTTATCAAAAAAAGGGGGAAAGGAACTCGTGGAAAGCCTTACGGCCTTATTCAATTTAGCCATAGAAAATCAAGAGGTCCCACAGGAGTGGAGAGAAAGCAAAGTGACATTTATTCACAAAAAGGGGGAAAAGCCGTTTTGGATAACCATCGAGGGATCTCTGTCAGTAGCAATATTGGAAAGGTTTTCTGTAAAGTCCTGTATGGGAGACTGGAGGAGGTGATTGAAGAGAAGGTTTTTGGGGGAGAAATCCAGAATGGCTTCAGAAAGGGAAGGAGAGTCACTGACCATCTTTTCACGCTATCCCAAATGATAGAATCCGCGAAAGCAAAAAAGAAAAAGATGTCGATGGCCTTTTTGGATGTTAAAAAGGCATACGATAGAGTATGGGGTGAGGGTATGTGGCGCAAGTTGGAGGCTCTGTGCTTGAGAGGCGAGTTTGTTGGAATTATGAAAGCATTATATAAAGACGTACAGAGTGAACTTAGCCTGGGAAACATTACAACAAAACGTGTGCCTATGGAGATAGGCCTAAAACAGGGGTGTATCTTTTCGCCAATTATGTTTGCATTGTACATCAAAGGTTTAGGAGATGAACTCCTGCATAGCGACAAGGGGGTAGCAGTTGGGGACTTGAAGATCGCAGGGCTATTTTTTCAGACGATGTGGTGCTAGTGTTAGAAAGCGAAGACGGGCTAGCGAAAAAGCTGGCAATTGTTGGGAAATATGGGAGCAAATGGAGACTCGAACTTAATGAAAGCAAGAGCAAAGTTATACCCGTGGGCCGCAAGTGGACCCCACTCGAAGGTGGAGAGTGAGGGAGTTCTGCATTACGGTTGGTAGCAGCAAACTTCTTAGTGTAGGAGAGACAGGTGACAACGATTATTTGGGGGTAAATCTAAACATCACAGGAAGAGGCATCTACCGAAACCACACATAAATTAATTCTGAAGGGGAAGCGAATCCTTAACCAAATGAAACTTATAGGGAGAAACAGTTTCAATAAAGTTTTCGTGGGAAAACCATTTGGGAAATGGTGGGTCTGCCAAGTATAACATACGGTACGGAAGTGGTACCCCTAAACCAGACGGCCGTAAAAAGCTTGGAAATCCTGCAGAACGATACAGGCCGATGGATAACGGGGTCGAGTAATGCCGCAGCGCTAGAAACAATCAGGGATGAGCTTGGGTGGATGAGGGTCAAGGGCAGGATAGACCTATTAAAACTCGGTTATCTTAATTATGTGGTAAATCTCCTCGACAGCCGATGGTGTAAAGTAATGTTCCTGAGAATTTTCAACTCAAAATATCAAGACGGGGTGGATGGTCGAAGTGAAGGAGCTAGTGGAGAACTACTCATTGGAGATCTCGGACCTAGACGTTGGGGCAAACCAGGGTAAAAAAATCGTCAGAGAAAGGGTCATGGAGAATGGTAACCGTAATTGGCGAGAGGGGGTCAAATCAAAGAGGTCTTTCGGTGGCCTGCGTGATAAAGGGAAGACTGTTCTTGAATGAAGAGTACCTTGATGGCACCTTTGGGGGGTCACTGTTGTTCAAGCTGAGGTCGCGGTCCCTGGAGCTGAGGGGAAAAAATGGGAAAAACAGTGAAAAGGAATGCCAGATGTGTAATTTGGGCGTGGTGGAGACCCTGGAACACTTTCTTCTAGAATGCCCAAAATACCAGTCAAACAGAATAAGATTCACTGGGCGTATAATGGGGAAGTGGGATGGGAGAATGAAGGACATGGGGTTAGTGAGAAACTCAAAGGAGAGGGTTAATATGCTAATCTGAGAGATTGGGAAGAATGGGGCAAGGGGTGTCATCAAGCAATTCGTCTCCGAGTGATGGGAGGAGAGAAGAAGCGTGGGGATAGGAAGGCAGTTGGGAGTACAGGGGTAGTCAAGACTTTCTCATCCGAGAACCGCGACAAATCAGCGGCCGGCAAAGTGTTATTATTGTTTTTAACAATTTAATACTGAGCGTAAAAGAACACTCATTCATTCATTTATTGGTGTTTGAGGTCATATACTTATGCACAATGGCTAATCATGATCATGATAGTTTTACGGGTGGAGGAAGCCGGAGTTCCCGGAGAGAACCACCGAACAACGACGAGCAGCCGCCAGCTACCCAACATCGTAATTCCCCACTGCTGCACAGGCAGGGTTAGATTTGTTGAAGATATGCGCACCATCGACGTGCAGTACGCCTTAGTACACGGCGTCATCGTGCCCCCACAGGAATTCATGTACTTATTTGGACCTGACATTAAAATATGGTAACAGCTGGGGTAATATGTTTTTTGTTGGCAATATTAAACTTTCAAAAGAGAGACTCGATTTCGCCGAATGTGATCCAGTTTTGCCATGTTCCATACCTCGAATCACACGGTTGGTAAACAACCTAAGTAGGGTTAATTTTGTTACTCTCTCGGTTGTAGGAAGTGGCTTATAATAGTCTACATACACAGCAACAAACTCCACGGGAACCTGTCTAAACGATGATAAGTGCTCCACAGAAACCTGTCTATATGATGACAAGTGCGTCCATGTTTTGAAAAGTAATTTCTTGTGATCCTTATTAGCAAAAATGAATCATTAGCATTTCAAAAGATATGGCAATCTTCCAACTGACAAGTTGCCACATGTTTGAAAATGCTAATGGTTCATTTCACCCCATTAACCCCTAGCGCGCTGGTAGTGCAAATGAATTTTCTCCCATCACTTTGTTTTCATCTTCTTCAACTATGAATTTAACCAATTATATCTTGTTTGACAGAGCTCTCTGTACTCAATTTGCTTCTATTTTGGTTCTTCAATTTACCAATTTTCACTCATTTTCCTTCGTTTGGGAGGTCAAATGTTATATATAGCCCCCTGTCGGAGAGGTCAGCCCCCCTGTCGAGAAATCCCTGGCGCCACCCCTGCCGGTGATCATCAGAAATCTCGACATTATGACGACAAACGAAGTGCATCTATTCCTACATTTACAGCGTATTACAAGAGTCATAGGACGGCACATCGTCTTTAACAAGGCCTATCACGACGGAAATGAGCTGGCAAAGGCGAAAGAATCCTGATTTTATCAACGACAATAATGCTATAATATTATACATAATTAAGTCGGAGGCTTATTACATTTTAATTGAAATGAAAATGCGGCACACAATTATGTGTCATCACATCTTTTATCAAAAAAATCTTATTTAGCCCAAGAACATTAGGTTTCACTAGGGAAAAAAATCGGAGAAAGCTGATTTTTTCAGGGAATGTCGAGTACATGTCACTGAACGATTAGACAAAAGTCCCCTAAAATCCCAGTTGAGCTTTTTTTTCTACAGCCTTTTTCGAAAACGCGTTTGAAAAAAATCAAAAAAAATCGCACGAACTTTGTAACCTCGAATTGATCCAACTGTATTTTTTGTTTACGCGTATTTCGAGCTACATAATGTCTAATATACATTTACCTAGAGGAAAATGTGCATTCTGTGACAATTTCTGCGAAAAATTATTGAAAATTCACAAAAAAGTATCGGATTTACGCAAAAAATGACGATTTTCCTAACGGATTTGCCCAAAGGGTCGTAGTACAGAACGGGATGTTAGTTGGACAGACGATAAAAAATCCACCACCATTTGAAGACTTTTATCATTGCTTACAAAATAGACATTATGGAAGACCCCCTCTGCTTCTGGCCGAGTTCCCTTTTTGGCATAAAATTCGTCAGCATGAGAACTCAACTATTTTCGGGCTTGGGACCGAACAGACACGTCTGTGTCTGGCAGCATTAGATCAATAAATAATATTTACAGAATGTACAAAAATCAATAAATAATATTTACAGAATGTACAAATCAATCAACATGGATTAAGTTACATTGACTATTATCAACGCTATATACAGAAATGACATGACCTATATACATATTATTCATCGAACTCAGAAATTTCCGACAGGACAGTGTTTCTGTGGTTGTTACAAGAATCCGAACTGCAATTACACAAACCTGAGCAAGAGAGTCCTGCCTTCTTACACCCACACCTTTTTGTACAAGCACTCTTGCAACCACAACTGATCAGATTCAGTAGGTTATCGGGGGCACATGGCTTTGTGGCTGCAGTCGGTACAAGAAGTCCATTGTCTAGCGACCACCCCCAATCCGTCGGAGGAAGTGAGGCTAGGTCGATGGGTTTATTCAGTTTAGATTTTGCTACATAACGCTTGTAAGTGACATATCTATATTGGTCGAGAGAGGAAACCGTTTTACTCCCGTATAAGATCAGGAGAAGTTGTTTCCCGGCAGCGGCTACTGCACCTGGTGTACTGTCATCCGCCAAAATTGTGTTGACATACTGTTGTGAGTCGCTAGTAACATCGGAGACAATTGTACTGAATACTTTCTTCTTACCAACTCGAAAGAGTGCAGAAGTAGTGTCACAACCACTTATAGAATGTTCTACAAGGAGGTTGCTTCTATGGTCACCCATTTTGGTTGCTATTTCACTAACTGAAACTAGTAAGTTTGGGGTAATGGAATACATCATGTGAATATTACATCCCGGTTGAACTCGAGAGGTAAGAATGACTAACAAGTCTGTGTCTGTTCCCACAACGACAACATTGTTGTCATCTTGAGCGATGTCAAGTGCAGTTTCGGCTATCAGTACATCAGCATCAGCCTCGGCCTGCTTGGACTGAATATTGATAGCAGATAGCTCCTGCATTAGAAGATCGATCAGTTGGGTTTTGTTCTTGGCATTTGCAAGGAAATCGGATTGGGGTGTGGTGGCTGGTAACTCGGGTGAGATATTGATATCAATGGAATACCTGTCTTTAGATCTACGGGCTTGTTCCATGCCCTTTGTCGACATTGTACAAGCATAACCATCAAAAACAACCACGACGTTCGCCCCAAAATGTCTCACTAGATAATTGGAATATGATGTACATATGTCCTTATATGACGACTGTTTAGGCCATACAACTGCCCTCAATAAAAATCCACCATCTACAACAAACAGAGAATGTTCTGGGATTTTAGTTTGCTCGGAACCGTATGTTTTGAGGATCTTACCGAGCGTGCTTTTCTGTGTCTTCCTCATTCCAGCAGAATCAAACAATGCTGGTGGTTTCGGGGCGAGTTCATATTTGAGATACTCTTCCATCTCTGCTTGTGACTGAATAACACATGTGATGCGGTTGAACAGAATTGTGGGGTCAATCACTACCTTACTTCCACGGACTTTGATGCTATTTGCCATCGATGCGAAAGACTTCACAGTGTCAACACGTCGTAGTTTGATGCTGGTGAACGTTTTGCTTACAACATTCGATACGCAACATTCACCAATTTTGCGAACTTGGTCACAGTTCACAGTTTCGTCGGCCACAAGCCCTGTCGCTATAGAGACTAATTGTAGTGGATCTCTATTCTGAAAGGGGGAATGCACTCTGAGCCAGTTCAATAATTTGGTGATATCATTGGCATCAGTCAATTGTGAACTTTGACGGAGATCCCGATGTTGTTCGCCATGACCAGTGTGAGCATGAACAAAATTTTCGAGAGCATTACATATCGGAAGGCAAAGAGGTAGTCCATGTACCCATTTCGCAACAGTGCTATCGGTTATTCCCCTGCCATGTGTGAGACCACCAGGGAGCTTGAACATTCTCATTAAACACTGCTCTATGGTCTGATCAGAATATATCCCGTCCCAGAATTTATCTGAGCGCCTTATGGTAAAGTAACCTTTCTCAGTGAACAACTTCAAATCATCCTGTTGCATTATTTCTGTTAGCTCATTCATCTGCTGCAAATAGAGATGAGAACTTTTTGCGTATGCAAAATGACCACCTGCGTGAAATACTGGAATCATATTGCGAACACAATATGTGTGGAGTTCCCAGTCGCCTGTGCGCTCTGCTCTCAAGAACAACTGGAGAAGACCTATTTGCTCGTAGTATTGTACCCAAAGCTTTCCTGTGCGTCCTACGGACGCATTCTGGAGCAGTTCGTGTAATTTTGACAGTAGATGGTTGACACTTTCTTGATTGACAGCGTCAGCTGTTGTACAGTCACCTCTGGCAAGTCCACAGAATATTTCATTGACTTCTGTGCAGTCTATGTTATTTAGTGTTCGGCTTTCTTCAAACACAAGTTTTGTAATGGCAATTTGTGTTAGCAAATGGGCACGAACTGCTCTTGAATATGCATGACCACTGATCAAATGATGGATTGACCCACCAGCATAAACAGTCCCCCAAAGTTCATCCAAGCCGCTACCAGCCATGATCGAACCAATTGCCCCTAAATATGACATAATCATATGGAAGCCGCCGAGTCTAACGAAAACTTTTGTCAACTTATCTGGCGAAGACGTGCACACATTACATGCCAATGCATCTTGAGTGTAGGCGAACACCACATTATGTGATTTAATCGAACATGGAAATTGAAACAATGATGCTATAATACGGTATTTGAATGAGAAAAGTCGATGCCGTTTGAATTTGAGTTTAGGGGGTATGGTTAATATTTCACACGTTTCACCAGTTCATTATGGAATAAATGACTATTGTTATATATCATTATAAAGCCACTGCTTTTCTGCAATTTTTGATATATAATTTAACTCCCAAAGTTGTCGCAGATTTGATTTAATGGACGTTGTGTACCGTTGTGTGTATGAAAACAATAAAAAAATTTTCGTAATTTTGTACATTTTCGTGAATATTTCACCATTGAGTGTGAGGATTGGTACAAAGTTGGCATTTTCTGTTGGGGATATGTATTCTCAATATAATTCAGCACGATATTTATGATTCTCACCCTACTAAGGCGAATAAGAATGAGAAATATGGAGCTGGGTCGAATTTTTTTTTAAATTTTTTTTTTTCATCAAAAAAACGCTATAACTAAAAAAGCTCAACTCGGATTCGCGGGGACTTTTCACACTTTATCCGCAATGTGTGTCCCGGAAACATATAAAAAAATCAGCTTTCTCCGATTTTTTTCCTTACTTTCTCATTTTTATGTCTAATGTGCCTGGACTATATTACTGAGAGGCCCTCCACTTCGCCTCGGGCCTCTTATGAGACCTTGGACCGTTAATCGTTTCTGCAGTGCCGCTGATGAATCTTCATGTTCATCTTACTCGGTGAGAATTCAATGGAGTCGTAACGACCAGGGGGAATTGTTTAACACTCTCCATTCTTATAGTGGGCTCCAGTTAATTTCTTGTATCAAAAATAAGTGTGGCTGTGTGGTAGTTTTTTCTGCTTTAGTTAATAAAGTACAGAGTTCTTAAAAATAATGTTATTTATACATCATTTTGCTATTGAACCAGGCGTTTTATATTCATATTACTCCTTAACCCTTTACCTAACATGAAAAGCAGACGGCACTTGCAAAAAAAAATTATAATTTTTTTTTCATTTTTTTTGTCTTAAAAACATAGTCTATGACCCCTCGTTCGATCGAGCTCGACGAACTCGTTCCAAAGAGGGGTCAAAACCTATGTTTCTGAGGCAACAATAAATTTCCAGGAAGCCCCAAAATGGCATTTCAGAGAGTCAATATTACAAAAATGTACGTCATGGGGACCTGAACAGCAACTGTCTTCGAAAGTTTGCAATGTCTCCGAATTTGAACAACCCAGGGACCTTGTGAATTGTGTATTATGTACCTACCGTTTCGACTTCGGTCATCAAATCTTGCTCGTGGCGTATTTTATTATATAACTATCATTGGTACGGACTCGACTTCGGTCATCAAATCTCTCCCGAGGTGTATTTTATTATATACCTCTCATTGGTACGGAGTCGACATCGGTCATCTAATCTCTCCCGTGGTGTATTTTATTGTATACCTGTCATTGGTACGGAGTCGACATCGGTCATCTAATCTCTCCCGTGGTGTATTTTATTGTATACCTGTCATTGGTACGGAGTCGACATCGGTCATCTAATCTCTCCCGTGGTGTATTTTATTGTATACCTGTCATTGGTACGGAGTTGACATCGATCATCTAATCTCTCCCGTGGTGTATTTTATTGTATACCTGTCATTGGTACGGAGTTGACATCGGCCATCTAATCTCTCCCGTTGTGTATTTTATTGTATACCTGTCATTGGTACGGAGTTGACATCGGTCATCTAATCTCTCCCGTGGTGTATTTTATTGTATACCTGTCATTGGTACGGAGTTGACATCGGTCATCTAATCTCTCCCGTGGTGTATTTTATTGTATACCTGTCATTGGTACGGAGTTGACATCGGTCATCTAATCTCTCCCGTGGTGTATTTTATTGTATACCTGTCATTGGTACGGAGTCGACATCGGTCATCTAATCTCTCCCGTGGTGTATTTTATTGTATACCTGTCATTGGTACGGAGTTGACATCGGTCATCTAATCTCTCCCGTGGTGTATTTTATTGTATACCTGTCATTGATACGGAGTTGACATCGGTCATCTAATCTCTCCCGTGGTGTATTTTATTGTATACCTGTCATTGGTAAGGAGTTGACATCGGTCATCTAATCTCTCCCGTGGTGTATTTTATTGTATACCTGTCATTGGTACGGAGTTGACATCGGTCATCTAATCTCTCCCGTGGTGTATTTTATTGTATACCTGTCATTGGTACGGAGTTGACATCGGTCATCTAATCTCTCCCGTGGTGTATTTTATTAGATACCTGTCATTGGTACGGAGTTGACATCGGTCATCTAATCTCTCCCGTGGTGTATTTTATTAGATACCATTTCTTGGAACGGACTCGACTTTGGTCATCTCTCCCTTGGTGTATTTTATTATGCCTCTAATTGGTACGAACTTGACTTCGGTCATCAATACCCCCCCCCCCCCCCCCCCCTCCACGTAGTATCTGATGGTGTGTAATACTACTAACACTGTCAAAACGCACGCAGTGTGATACTGTAAAATCGAGACTGGCTGTAAATCCCCCCTCCTTCCTCCACCCCATACTAAATCCACCCTCGAAATCCACAAAGCATCAGTTAATATATATGTTCTTTGATATTGATATTTTCTTTTACATCTTCGGCATTGTAAAAATATAGAATATACCCAAAGTAGCTTTGTGTACTGAATGTTCACCGTGAGTGGCGAAGTGGTGTTAACAGCTAGCCTTTGGCGCACGGTTAGCACCACTTCATCACGAGTGGTGAACATTTGGTTAACCAAGCTACTTTGGGTATATTTTATTTAAACCATGATCGTCAGATTAAATGTTAAATAAATCAATTTTCACACGTGCGAATCTGTTTCTGTTTAAATGAGCACCGATGGGCGGTACTTCCTCTGGCAATTTTATCGCCGAAACGAAATAGAAAACGAAACGGGGCAAATTACGGGGCCTTTTCACTTTAATAACAATAAAACACCAGTTCAAGTTATGGATGCTTTATTAACATGAGCAACGTATGATTGCTAATTTTTAGTATCTGATGAGGTAAACTTATTTTCTTATTTAAAAATGTAATAGATAATTACCGGTTTTCATTTCACGAGGTGACGTGTGGTAAATTTAGACAAGTTTGCAATCTAGGCGAGGTCACCAAAGGTCAACGTAGGTGTAGTTCCACTGTAGGTGTGAATTTTTTAACTATTGAAATCTCATTGCTGGTGTGTTCGCCAAGGTTGGTGTGTAAAGCTAAAATGTATGTCATATGCTTTTTATGTGTAGTAGAATAGGTAATCATGGTATAAATGCAATTTATGCATCAGTTCTTATTAGGGCTGTCACGATTAATCGATTGTTGATCGGTCACGGCGAAATCGATTAGTATTTTTCGTTGTCGAATAATCGGTAAATTGTATCCCGTTTTAGATGTTTAATAATTAAAAGAAAATTTGATGAAAAAATTATTGTTACTAAAGGTATTGAGTTAAGAACATCGATGTTAAACCCAAAGAAGCCGTTGGAAGCATTTGTCCTCCAGGTACATTCATCAAAGCTTTGATTTTCTGAATCTTTGAACCGTCAGTGTAATAATCAAGACTGGTCGGCAGTTGCGAAGTTCGCAACTGCCGACCGGTCTTGATTATTACACTGACGGTTCAAATGTTCAGAACATCAAAGCTTTGAATGTACCTAAAATTTGATCGTCTTCGTTGTTTACTTGAGGTAGGTCAGCTGACTTGAACTTATTTTTATCGACTTCAAAGAGAGGGAGAGGGGTGGGGGGTCATCTAGGTACGATTAATCGACTATTATCGATTATTTGCGACGATTAATCGATTCCTAAATTGGAAAATCGTGACAACCCTAGTTCTTATTTCAACTATTGTTGTAAAACCTACATTTGATTTGGGCTAGAACGCCGAGATGACGAGGTAGATCGAGTTTACCCATTCAGGAATGGAGATAAAGAACAAATGCAACGAAAAGTTTATTTCCTGCTTTCGTCCAAAATGGATTCCCCCTTTTCAGTTCTCCCAGGGGACATGCTATTTAATTGTTACCGGACAGCAGGTTTATAACAGAATAATAATCATTAGTATAATAAAGTGTTCTGTGCTCTGTATCGCATGATCGCATCTCTTAATTCCCTTTGGGGACCTTCGCCAAGTTGTATCGCACTCGTCGAACTGTTCGATACTGCTTTTTTGGTCTCACAGAACTAAATATTTTCCCATAGGCGACCATTATAACACTTATGTGGAAAAAATATGATCGCATCACTTTAAATTAAATATTTAAATACCTACATAAAGTACAGACCTTCACACAACCTTCTCTGGCCAGAAAAAATGGGGTCATGCAACAAATAAGAGAGAAAATGCACCAGGAAGTGAAGTACCATCCTTGAACTCAGTTTTTCTGGGAATTCCCAACAAAAATACATAAATAGTTAACTGAATTTTATAGACCCAGACAAAACTTAGAAAATCTCTTTTTTCTTGGGAAATATTCAGTACTGTTGTGAAAACCTAATAAAATGCTTTAACAGTTTTCTCAAGCAATAAGTTTTTTTCTAGGAGTCTTATTTTAGACTATGATGCAATATCCGAGTGCAACATTTCAAGGCAGATCACTCTAAACTAAATATTTAGTTCCGCGATACCTGTTGAAGATTCTCAACTCGATGCGATACAACAAAAACCGTACTGATAATCTCTACATATCTGCTGAAATAATACCTGCATCAGTCCTTGCTACTCTCAGGCGTGAATATAAAGCACAGCTATGATTGGTTTGGAAAATATGTACACGAATTGCTAACAAGTGTGTACACAAAAAGACATGATTGGAATAAAGTTGGTTGGAGGTCACAGAAAGTACATAGAAAGTACGTTCTTCTCCTTCCCTGACTTATCTGGTCATGAAAATCGACTTTCGGAAAGTAATTTCTCATGACTTTATTGGACGGGCGAGGAAGGTCCAATTAAGAAGCATGTAATTGTTGACAAAACACCCACGATATCAGTAGAAAATGAAGCGAAGTTTGTTACTTTTTAAAAAACGAAAACAACAGCAGGCACTTGTAGCTGTCTGTTGTTTTCGTTTATTGTCTACTTTTCGTTTATTAAATGTCCACGTTGGCTCTTCATTTAGCGAATGTGTTCATGCAGTAATTTGCAAGCTTTTATTCTTCTACAGTAACAAAATTTTGTTGGGCAAGGTGTTGAAAGGGTCATTAGAACCCCTAGTAAATTGTAATAAAATGTTATAAGAGTACTTAAATGTACTCAGCGGACAAGTTATAATGTATAGCGTGGATAGATATTAAAGTATTGTTGCATTAATACACCTAGCAGGTTTGGTAAGAATCACTGAGAATCAAACCTTGTTGTTATTATCCCTGTCGATCCCAGTACCCGCCATTTTAAGTCAGACACCAGATGTGCTTGCACGTGTGCACACCAATGACTACAATACTGTCAAAGTATTGTTAAACCTTTACCCAACGTAACGGCCAAAACCGGCCAGCGCTATTCTCAAAAATCGCCAATTAATTTTCATTATTTTTTCATTTTTTGTCTCAAAAACATAGGTTATGACCACTCGTTGGAACGAGCTCGTCGAGCTCGTTCCAGCGAGGGTTCATAACCTATGTTTTTGAGACAAAAAATGAAAAAAAATTAGTTATTCAAGAATTTTTTTTTGCAAGTGTCCTCTGCTTTTCATGTTAGGTAAACTGTAAAGGGTTAAACAGTTGACAAGAAATGAGTAGAAGACCTCTATAACGTCAATTACACCCAGCTAAATGAAAACAGTACAAAGAGTTTGATGATTTTCGGACGTTTCGGTATTGTTCTCTCTTTAGGTATGTTAAGTGGTTAAGTTTGATGAGATGTTGTCCCCCATCGATGAAAAGGAATTTTAACTTGGCACTTAACTGGCAAACTGTTCAATTGTTCGATCATGACCGACCTGATTTGTAGGAATGGAGCAGTGGGGCGATACTTGATCATTTTTTAACTATAACTGGCTAACTATCACGTACACATCCAACAGAACATCCCCCAGGTCGTCGACTACTGAAGCTTTGAGATTCTTGTTGGAGTTTGGGAACTGATTGGTAGAGGAACTCTTTTGGCTTCAATGGCAAGGGGTGCCTCATGTTCGCTCGAAATAGTGTGATGCTTGTTCATCAAGAAGTACGCGATCCTGCTCAGGGCCATTCACGTTCCATTGGGTATAAAAGTGCCAGCAGAAACCTAGGTCAGACACATTTAGGTCAGCGCTCACTGCCAACAGACGTGTGCTTATCAGTATCTTGTTGGTAAATTTGTGACTGGGCTCATTGTGGCTGCCTTCGGAAATAACTACTGTCACTTTAGTTAAACTAATTTAGTTGATTTTCCAGTATTAAAAATATTGATGAATATTGTTGAAGCTTGCTTGTGTGGACATTCAACACAGTAAATATACGTAGAAAGTATTTGCTTGCTGAATCGCCAATTAGCTGAAACTTCTAATAATTGCCAGACAGTCGAACCAACCAACGGTACACGGATAACTTGGGCCATCTCATAAGAACCTTTTAAAATAATTTGTGGCTGTTAGAAATCCTTGAAGTCCTAACCTTAATCTTCCAAATCCACTAGACGATCACCGGGGCGATACCCCGCTATGCCACAATACACGCTAAAAATTAAAGTGTTAAAAACTACACTTGAAGTGCTGTATTTAAGACTTACTAAGTGCTGAACTAGCACTTTGTTCAAGTGTAGATATCCCAGAACTTGACAGGTGTTACAGTAATACCACTTGACAAGTGTAATGTCGCGACACGTAAAAGGAAACAACGCAGAGGACGCGGATCAGGCTCGAACTCTCGAGCCTGATCCGCGTCATCTGCGTTGTGTCCTTTCAATTATGTACTCACCAAGCGCAAATCAAATTATGGACGATTCTGGAAGAACCACCAATGCTAGACACATGGGAAGTGGCATCCATTCAAGTTTGAGATGTCTGATGATTTTTGTAATGTCTAAGTGCTTAAAGCATTGCACTTTGAGTGTTAAAATCAAACCCTAAAAGTTAGAATGGGTTTAACACCTTGAAAGTGTCAGTTTTAACACTTTAGTTTTTAGTGTGTAGTGTCTGCATTAAATATCACGATGCACACACTGATGATATAAAGAAGAAAAAGGCTTTAAGGGCATCAAAAGATGGTGAAAACGCAGTTTGGGTATTTTAAATGGGTCTAAAGAGGGAATTTCTATAGTATTTCTATACTAGGCCAGGGGGAGGCCACCAAAAATTTGCAAGACGTGACGTGGGGTGGGTGGGTCTCTTGAGTGCGCCAAAAATGTGCATTTCCAACTTGTGCAATTTTTTGAATTTTTTAAAAATATATCAATATATCAGCTAATATATACCATCATTTGTGTTTCAAACCTTAAAGATGGTGTTGTACATCACACTCTTAACATAAATACAACATCAGGAGGCTTTATATGTGAGAATATTGGGCTTAAACTTGGAAAATGTCATACGTTAGTAGGGGGTGGGTGTCTTGTTCGAAATGTAGAAAATGTGCAGACAATATTTTGGGAACAATTCAAATGAAAATTTGTTCCCGTATATGTACACCTGCTCTGGCCAAGCCTGATAATGAACAGCTTGTCATTTGTAGATTGGGGCCCACAGCAGCCCACAGAGGTTTAAATTGATGGTACCAGTTTAACCCTTTACCTAACATGAAAAGCAGACGACACTTGCCAAAAAATGATTGAATAACTAATTTTTTTCATTTTTTTGTCTCAAAAACATAGGTTATGACCCATCATTGGACGAGCTCATAACCTATGTTTTTGAGACAAAAAATGAAAAAATAATAAAAATTAATTGGCGATTTTGAGAATAGAGCTGTCCGGTTTTGGCCGTTACGTTGGGTAAAGGGTTAAGAACCCCCTAAAGACAGCTGTGCCTACTAAGTTTATAAGCTTATTTTGGATTTTAATGGGAGAGTGGGGGGTGGGTGTCTGAGAACGGTAGTCGAAAATTTGCACGTGGTGGGTGGGTGGGTGTAAAAAGGAGGCGAATAAAAAATAGGACGTCACGTCTTGCAAATTTTTAGTGCCCCCCCCCCCCCCCCCCCCCCTTGACTAGGCCACAGCAAATGCTGAAGATTGTGAAATGATGCCCACATGGTGATACGACCTCGCAAACATTTCAAAATTTCAATTTTTATATGTAATTCACATACCCTTAGTGTTAAATTTACTGACAACTTTAGAAAATGAAGGGGAGCTAACTTTCCAATGACGAAAGTTGTCAAACACGAAGAGTGTGAGAACCCTGGATCGGATTCCTATCCACTTGCGTGATTGTATGAAGACCGTTGTGGCTTGTTATGCTCCTTCTGAAGAGGATATCTAATAAAGAGTTGCATCCTAACGTACGTACGTTCGCAGATTTGCCCGAGGTTTCATCGTAACGCTATATGTTGTGTTCAACCTAATGCCAAACATAGCCGCCGACCGATTACCGGCTATTTGAGCTGACGCTCGGCCGATTCCGATTGTAATACGATGCACTACTAGACGAATCGAGGCTTGAAAGAACTACATTAAATTGAACATACTTCACAGTGTTAAACGTCGTTGACACAGGTCGCAGTAAAATGACCAGACGCGCACACTTGGGCGGTATACCTGGCTCTCAGAGTCACGTATATCGCCCAAGTGCGCGTGAAAGGTCATTTTACTGCGACCTGAGTCAATGGCGTGCAACCTTCACTTTTTCCTGTATGAACTGGCGATTGTCGCAAGTACGCTCAATTGTAAGCTTTACATGTCGTTTAACTTGTATATCCCGCAAAGTGGCGTTTAGAGAAATTAAGAATACAGATTGTGCTTGTTTCTCAACTGTATTGAATGGTATCATTGACATCATTTTGCATTAACTGGTAGAGTGTTGAATTATTTTTGGCAATCAAAATTTGTTCACATGTCTTTGCCTTGTTACAATTTATGGGAGAGTGCCAGTGGGCACTCTCCCATAAATTGTAACAAGGCAAATCCTAAGTGACTAAATAATATCACTTCAAAGATAATATGAAGCATATCCATTGAATTTGAAGCCTTTAAGTGGCAGTACCTTCACTTGAGAATGAAGCCCAGATATTGGCGTCCTGCACTCTACCAGTTAACAATTGAATAGTTTCAGAACATAATAAAATATGGTTAACGAATCATCACAAAAACTGCTTGGCAACAATCGCTTGAACCGATGTTCCGGGAGCCGTTGCTGTTGTCATCCGATTGCCCACGATCAGCCGATTGTGACTGCCGGTTCCGATCATCGGTTGAACACATTCGTAACGCTATCCAACGAAATTATTTACCATACTCATACTCCGCCAACGTTTTTGGGGCAAATAACTTTGATCAGTTTTTGTCTTGTTATGGAATATTATAATCCCTGATGGGTACGGATGTGGAATGGGAAAATCTCGCTTGCCGAGTGTCTGGACCAAATATCTTGTTCCGAGGGTGAGATTTTCTCACCCCACACCCGTACCCATCAGGGATTATTTTTCTTCCCCCATCATACTGCGGTAACGTTAGCCAGAGGTAATCGGCGGTCACGTGCTGATATAATCAACTCATTTGGTATTCGTTGTTTTGAAAAACTAATGACACCATCGGAAAGAGCATGCAAAAGTTACGAATATACCAAAGGTATATACCACAAAATCAATTAGAAACGGTGGCATCTTGGGGTTTAAAGAGTTTTAGAGCATCAAACTTTGATCACGCGGCATTCTGATGACGTCAATATGAATTAGTTGGTAGCAAAAAACTGATACGATATGCATAACGTCATAATAACGTTATAAATGTATAACGTCACGTGGGTGGGGTGGGATACATCTGTCAAACCCTGCTATCTCACCCTGGGCGGACGTATTTTACACATGCAGTGGGGGAGAACACATATTACAAAACAGAATAAATTCCCTCACTTAAATTATTACAGAGTTACGGTGGCGCACAAACATAGTTCACGGCTGGAGCCAACCTTATTGGGTCCGCCTTTCCCTCATGCATAGCATGGTAGTTTTTGTCGCCTGGATTCATACAGACTTCCAACCTTCATGACTTTATTCGCATATTTTGCAGCCCCAAAAGATGCCACTAGGGGCTGTTACCCACATTGGCCCGCCTCTGTAGTGATATTATTCCTTCCACGTACGGGTATTCAATGTATTTCCTTCCAACATGTTTAGTACTCCAGCGGTATCTGCTGGATTGAAATGAATTGCCACACCATTAACATGAGCGGTCATATGTTATGGAAGGATGGTCGTCAAGACTTGAATTAAATCCTTTCGGAGTCGCTTTCCCTTGACTGATCTGTTTCGTTTGCGTTAGACGAATTTACTCGACCGACGTTTCGTTCGCCTGCATTTTTAACCCTTTACCCAACGTAACGGCCAAAACCGGCCAGCGCTATTCTAAAAAAATCGCCAATTAATTTTCATGCTTTTTTCATTTTTTGTCTCCAAAACATAGGTTATGACCCCTCATTGGAACGAGCTGGTCGAGCTCGTTCCAATTAGGGGTCATAACCTATGTTTTGGAGACAAAAAATGAAAAAAATTAGTTATTCAAGAATATTTTTTGCAAGTGTCGTCTGCTTTTCATGGTAGGTAAAGGGTTAAACATAAGATAAATAACACAACGATTCTCAAATTTCCTTTGGTGTTCTTCTGTTTGCTCTTCCAGAACCAAGATTTACTTCATAATGAGCATAAAACTGAGTGTATTTTTACTTTGGTGGCGACGTTGAGTATTGTGAAATACTGCTGGAGAGGCCTTTCCGACAGTGCATTGCATCACACAACATCAACTCAATGAAAGACATTCATGAAAATTTACTGCAGTGTTATTGATTTCATTTATTTCACATCATTTGCCCAAACACTACGTGGTAAGCGTATCGGTAGTTATGATTTGCCCTTTTCTTGTTAAAAAATCAGAAGAACAAAACTAAGGCTACACATTTTCACACAGCCTTAACCCGCTGCACTCTGATGTAAAAGTGGCAAAGTTTTTGGCAAGAAATATTTCCCATAATACAGTTTGATATTTAGCCAAATATACCTTGTTTGACAGAGCTCAATGAGCTCTGTCAAACAAGATATAATTGGTTAAATCCATATCTATTTATTTATTTATTGATGTTTAAGGTCACATATTTATGCACAATGGCTAATCATGACCGTGACAGTTTTACAGGTGAAGGAAGCCGGAGTACCCGGAGAGAACCACCGAGCAACGACGAGCAGCAGCCAGCTCCCCAACATCGTAACTCCGCACTGCAGCACAGGCAGGGTTAGATTGGTTGAAGACATGCGTACCATCGACGTGCAGTACACGGCGTCATCGTACCCCCACGCGGGCAATGGAGATGAAGTGTCTTGCCCAAGGACACAACGCGGTTGGGATTCGAACCGAGGACCTCTCGGCTTGCAGCCTCCACCTCTACCAACTGAGCCACCGCGCTCCCAAATCCATAGTTAAACAAGAGAGAAAAGGCTAGGATCGACGAAAATTCTGTTGCACTACCCGACTGATAGGGTTTAATTTATAACTTGTATAAGACTGATGCTGTTTGTGGCTTTTGCAGAAGACCAATCACTGAGTTGTTGCTCCATTTTGTTCACTCTTTCACATATAAGAAGTTGTGACCTCTATTTGGCTCCTGTTGTTGTTCGATGGTCTGACGTCGAACTGACGAAATGAATTGTTTTTATCATATTGTTTCTTGTTTTCAGATTGAACGATGGTTTCTCATAAGCAGATTGGATTCCTGTTCTATTTTATCTACCTTACCTATATATCATCATCTGAACACGAAAGATGTCCCAATGAGCCTAGATGTAATTGTACGGCGATACCAAATGGTTACAAGGTTGATTGTACCGGACAAAATATGTCTACAGTACCCAGTAACCTGCCTGCTAATACGGTCGAGTTAATTCTAACAGATAATCCAATAGGTAGTCTGAGCAATGGCAGTTTTATACACGTTCCATTTTTACGGAAGTTATTGATTGATAACACATCACTTGAACACATCGATTTGGAAGCATTTATCGGACTTGGAAGTCTGAAGGTTCTCAGTTTACGTGACAACAAACAACTCAATATATATCACAATGGCTTTCAAGCCGGAATATTCAAACCCATTCGTAATATAACGCATCTTATAATTAACAATAACACACAAACTGATGATGTTGGACTAAAATATCCGACTCGAGTGATTCAAGAGTTGACGACATTAAAAGAGCTGGTTATCGATGGGGTAAGTGAAACGCCCTTTGGGAAAGAAATGTTAAACTTATCCCACTTGAATACTCTAAAGATGAATGGTTTAGTTGGAAGCTGTAAGCTGAAACACATCGGTGATGATTTCTTTATCAATATTCCTCACCTCAAAATAATCCATCTAGTAGATTGTGAGACAGAATATATTCACAAGGATGCATTCAAACCACTTTATCAAATACAGCAGCTTGATTTATCTTTTAACACATATCTAGGCTTTGATGGTTTCCAAGAAGCATCTAAAGGTTTAACAAACTCCACAGTACTTGAGCTGATTTTAAATAAACTTTATCCAACATTTGGTTTGGGGATTCAGTTACAAATTTCCCATTTACAATGGCTGAGTAATACAAGACTTCGCAAGTTACAACTAAATAGCAACAGACTCGAGGAGTTAGAGATGGGCACATTTTACGCATTTCCACGCAGTGTCACTAGTCTATCAATGGCGGACAATAAACTGACATACGGTCTGTATATGTGGCAATTTTCTGCCTTAACTAAACTTAAATATATTGATGTGAGTAGAATGTTCACTTCTCACAAGATAAAAACTGTGTTTGATGACGTAGATTCACGTTGTTTTACAACCTGCAACAAAACTCATTCCCAAACTAATCCACTTTCCGGTGCATATAAAAGGGTCGAAAAGCTTCCAATTTGGCCAGTTCCACGGTTCGCAACGTTTATTAATATTTCTTACAGTAGTTTGAAGTATGAAATTCCGGAGATTCAGGGGGATAAAAACAGTTTGGAAAGGTTAGATTTAAGTGGCAATGTATTATATTCTTGGAAAGGCCCCGTGACTGGATTAGACCGGCTTCAGTGGCTGAATTTATCCGCCAATCTTTGTTCCTATGTATCTCCATATTTCTTTGATTCATTACCGAAGTTAAAACATCTATTTTTAGATAACAATTTGTTGAGTTATTCATTAGAGGATGACATCAATGGAGATATCTTCAAGAACTTAACAACACTACTTACTTTAACACTCAGTTCTAACCGCATACACCATCTCAATAGCAACTCATTCCACAATCTACACAGCTTACGATGGCTGGACCTAAGCGGTAACAGACTGAGGAACCTCAACGTTTCGTTGAGCAGTATGCCACTCTTGTCTCACCTAGATCTTAGTTATAATTTTTTATTAGAACTGTCAGCTAATATCCGTTCTCAACTTGACCAGTTTGGCTCCAAAATTGGAATCGTGTTGGAAGGTAATCCACTGGAGTGTTCTTGTACCACATTTGACTTTATAAACTGGATTTCCTCAACGAAAATCAATATTTTATCGAAAGAGAGGCTACATTGCTCGATTGATAACAAGGAAAAGAGTTTTGAAAATATTCAGCAAATAATAGAATTTTTGGAGAGAGAGTGTCGGGATTACACACCCTTTATTTTAGTTGCTGCTGGCGGGTTGTTATTGTCTGTTATTGCGATATGTATGATGGCATTATATCGCTATCGATGGAAGTTACGTTATTTTTACTACGTTTCAAGAGCAAAATTTCAGGAAAGTGGAAATACAAACAGTCGGAACTTTCTCTACGACTGTTTCATCTCTTACGCCGATGAAGATAGAATGTTCGTAAAAAATGACATCATTGATGAATTGGAGAAAGATGGCGGTCTAAAACTCTGCATTCATGGTCGAGATTTTATCCCCGGGAAGTCAATTCAGCAGAACATAGCTAATGCTGTATACAATAGTAGAAAGTGCATTTTCCTGCTTTCAAAACACTTCTTTGAAAGTTATTGGTGCAAGTTTGAGTACAACATGGCACGAGTGGAAGAAATGCACACCGGTCGGGATATATTAGTTCTTGTTAACTTTCGATACGTTCCAACAAACAGAATTCCGGCGGAAATTTGGGAACAAATGGAAGTGGCAACCTATATTACTTACCATAGACCTCCACATGAAACGTCAGAAAAAACGTTTTGGACGAATATCAAAAGAGCATTAGCTAACTAGGATGTATTTCGTGCATTAACATTTGTTCCGTTCTGATTTTGATTGTCGGAGAAACGGAGCTGTATTATGGCTATGGGAACATATTAGCAATGTTTTGGAGGTAAAATGCGGAATAATTTTATCACAAATGTCAGCACTTGGAAAATTGGAGAAACGATTGTGCAGCAGTCGAGGAAATATTAAAAAGAGACGTTCTTGCTTATTTCCAGTGCGTTCACATGCAGAACATAATGCAGATGTTATTCTGCAGTGGACGGCTTTATTCGTCAAGGACCGGCACAACATTTGCGTTACCAGTTTCGTACAGAGAGTAAATACCACGGTGTATGTACCGTATACGCTCACACGCAGATGAAAACAGTATTTGTAAGCGCGAGAAACGAAGAGCGGGGTACGTTGTTTAATTAATTTTGACCTTGACCCCATATTGTTAATCTCCATTGAATTTCGACTCATATGGTGTTGGTCTCAGGTCCATAGATCATACCGTGCATGAGTTATGCGCGTGATCAGTTGTTTTTTTTTAAAATTTGGCCCTGTCCACTTTATGAATGTAGAAATACATGTATGAACTTGGAGAATGCACTAGGGATGTCATAAAATGAGATTTCCTGGTATTCAGTGAACCCTGGGTGATCTCGATCCATATTTGGAACCTCCATTGAGTATCGACTCATTTGGTGTTGACCCTATGTCTGTATGTCCCACTATGCGTGAGGTGAGAGCGAGACTTACGTTTTAACTGGTAGAGTGCTGAATTACTTTTGACCATCAAAATTTGTTCACATATCTTTGCCTTGTTACATTAATGAGAGAGTGCCAATAGGCACTCTCTCATAAATTGTAACAAGACAAATCCCAACAGACTAAATACTTTCACTTCAAAGGTGATATGTTGAACATCCATTGAATATGAAGCCCTTAAGTTGTGGTAACGACACTCAGCATAAAGCCCAAATATGGGCTTACAGCACTCTACCAGTTAAATGTTTGACCTTGTCGCTTTTTTAGTGTAAAAGCATATGTAAGAGCCTCGAAAGTGCAGTGGGTAGGGTCATAAAATGCGATTTCTTGCAATTCTGAAAAATGAATCCAATGACCCCTGGGTGAGCTCAATGACCTTGACTCATATTTACGAGCTTCCATTGAGTTTCAACTCATTTGGCATTGATCCAGGGCCATAGATCATACCGAGCTTGAGATATGAGTGTGACCCACTATCAAATTGTTTGTCCCCGCTCCATCTTTCTGAGTGTAAAAATGCATGTATGAATGTGTTGGGGGAGGCAGAGTGGGGATGGGTGGGGTGATGCCTCTTAGAATGCGATTTCTAACAATTCTGAAAATTGCACTCACTGACCCATGGATTACCTCAGTGGCCGTGTCTCATATTTAAAACCTCTATTGAATTTCAAATCATATGGTTTTGGTTCAGGTTCATAGGTCATACCATGTTTGATATATGAGCGCGACACACTTTGAAATTTTGTTTTCTCGACCTACTTTTTGGAGTGATGAAATACAACCGCTCACGTTTTTGAGTGCAGGAAAAATGTATGAACATCGGGAATGCACTGGATGGGGGGTCAAAAATACACAGAATGATACGCGCGTGTGTCACTCTGTGTTTATTACACGCCTTAACGTCTATAAAAGTAATTATTAGAAAGACACTCAGTAATTCATTTGACAACTCGTCGCCTGAGTTCCAATGTGTTTTATGTGCCAGTAAGCACATAGAACACACAGGTACTCGGGGGCGAACTATCAACAAAAATAACACATTGTATCGCCAACCAAAGTTGCGCCGCACGATTTGTCGAAAATTCCAGTGAAATTTCGCTTCTTTTTAAAAATAGTCCGTGAGCGATTTCTGTTCCGCACATGCGGATTTTCATTTTCCGCATGGTCTAGTGTTATTATAGATGAGGACTTCATAGAACAGGCGTGTTATAAAATGCGTTTTCCACCAATTCTGAAAAATGAAATCAATGACCCCTGGGTTACCTTGACATATTTTTTACGAATTTCGAATCACTTGATGATGGCCTCAGGCTCAGGACTATGGGTCATACCATACTTGAGATATAAGCGTGTCACACTTTCAAATTTGTTTTTTGCTCCTCCCATTTTTTGGAGGGAGGAAATACACCGGCTCACTTTTTTTAGTGTAGAAATTCAGGGATGCTTTTGAGGGGTGCATAAAATGCGATTTTCAGCATTTCTTTAAAAAATGTTCTTGATGACCCCTGGTGACCTCAGTGACCTTCATCCATTGAACTTCCACTGAGTTTCGACTCGTTTAGTGAAGATCCAAGATCCATAGGTCATGCCTTGCTTGAAATATGGGCGTGTCCTACTTTCAAACTACCCTGACACCCCCAATGCCCCATGAGCAAACAAAGGTGGCCGAAAAGGCCAACTGTGAGTGTCTGTTAGTATGGAAGAAAAACAGCGAGATATGAAGATTCGTATTCGAGTTACCTTGCTGACAAAGAAGTGGGGAGAAGATAGAAGACCCGGAGAGAAGAAGAAAAAGAAACCGTGCAAAAACAATAGTTTGTGTTTTTAGCACAGATAAATTTTGAAAAGAAAATTTTATTACTTTCCCAAGTGTGATTTACTGGGATTTCCGGGTTTGATTAAAAACGATATCTTCACAAGTGAATTATGCAATCAACAAGTGTGTCATGTATCCGTGAGCGCAAACGAAGACACTTTGCCGTGGTTGTAATGGAGACTTCTTTGTTTTTTGTTTTTTTTTAAACCCTTTACCTAACATGAAAAGCAGACGACACTTGCAAAAAAAAAAAAAAATTCTTGAATAACTATTATTTTATTTTTTGTCTCAAAAACATAGGTTATGACCCCTCATTGGACCGAGCTCGAAGAGCTCGTTCCAATGAGGGATCATAACCTATGTTTTAGAGACAAAAAATGAAAAAATAATGAAAATTAATTGGCGATTTTTGAGAATAGCGCTGGCGGGTTTTTGCCGTTTCGTTAGGTAAAGGGTTAAATAATATAATTATCGTTAATAATGAAAAGTAATAAACAGAGTAATCGCTTGACTGGACTGGTTACGTAAAATAATTAATTCGAGGCGAGGGACTATATTGTAAAACACTCGTGCGCTTTCGCGCCGTCGTGTTTGTACAACGCCCCTCACCTCTCGTGAATTATTTCACGTAACCAGTCCAGTCAAGTGATTACCCTCTATATAATCTAGCTCTAGCATCCGACTAAGCGCCAACCATCACCAAAGGCTCTATCCAACTATCCTCAAATAATGGTTCTAATGTTTTTGTTTGTTTGATTGTTTGTTGGGGACTAATGACACTGATGCCAGGGTCATATCGTACCGAATAGTGTTACGGGTGAAGCGGGGCATATATTACATCTAAATTTGGAAGATTCCACATATGAATTCCCGCGAAATGGTTGCGAGAATCCACACCTGATATGAGTTTCCCAAAATCCCATGAGGCCGCCATGACTGAACCCCTAGTGTATACTGATGAGGCATGTTAACACTTTACCCAACACAGCTTTTCTTATTTTTAAAACATCAACAGAATTTTTTTTAAGAATAAATAGTATTTTCCAATGGAACCTTACAAATATGAATGTCATTGGAATCGGCCCATGAGCCGGTTCCAATGGCAACCATATTTGTACAATTTTACTGACAAAGTGGCAGGATATTTCAGGTCATGTTAGCGGTGTATTGGTTAATTTGCAAGCGATGTGTTAGGTAAAGGGTTAATTGGCGCAATTCTTTTCACGCAACTCCTAAAAGGTACAGCGAGAATCTACATTGATTCTCCCTGGTTTTATTACATGGATCTTTTCTTGGATTCTCTTCGAAATGTAAGCCACGCTGAAGGAGGGTGGAGTATCCGGAGAGAACCATCTAGTAGCGGCGAGCAACTGTCGGACTCGCCCACTTACTAACCCGTTCCCAGTAGAGTTAGCAGAAGTTGGAGGAACGTGCAGCACCATCACACAGTACGCTTTAGTACACTTCCCCATCATGCTCCCACGTGGGGAATCGGTGTTGAGGGTCTTGCCCAATTTAACCCTTTACCTAACATGAAAAGCAGACGACACTTGCAAAAAAATTCTTGAATAACTAATTTTTTTCATTTTTTGTCTCAAAAACATAGGTTATGACCCCTCGTTGGAACGAGCTCGTTCCAACGAGGGGTCATAACCTATGTTTTTGAGACAAAAAATGAAAAAATAATGAAAATTAATTGGCGATTTTTGAGAATAGCGCTGGCCGGTTTTGGCCGTTACGTTGGGTAAAGGGTTAATGACATAGCGCAGATAGCGTGGACCAGAATTAAAGTATAAAACACTTGCAAACAGGAACTAAGTTATGAATAATCAAAAGTTTTCATTTGTTGCATCAAAACTAGGCTTTAACCCTTTACCCAACGCAGACGATATCATAATTTAGTATTTCAAATATAATTTTTTTTATAATTTTTCAAAAAAATTCAACAAAACAATATCATGTGATCCCTCATTGGAACGGCCTCGTTCCAAAGAGGGGTCACATGATATGGTTTTACTTAATTTTTTCAGCTGCTGAATTTGCATATTACGCCGGCGGATGTTACCGATTCCTTGGGTAAAGTATTAATATTGGTCCCGATTCGCGATAATCGGTTTTGATTTTCTCGAACTCCTACTGCGTGAAATAATTTTCAGTTGTCAAATATTCCGACCCACACGTGCGTTTGAATGGGTTAAGAATTATCGTACGAGGTGGCTTTGGCCCAGGATATCACGAGAGCCGAGAACGTATGTGCGGTTCTGTGTTTATCACGCACCTCCCACGTAATAACCAATCTACGCGAAAATTGAACTAAAAGCATGCACACTTCAATTGGATAATTGCTGCTTTTTCTTCTTTGCCAACGAGACATAACTGTTAGTTGGCCGGGTACCAACCCTAATTTGCTATTTATTCAGTCACGATCACGATGATCGAACGTCAAATATTGACAAAACTGAGGGGAATAACAGAGCAAAAAGGTTATAATAGCTAATAAGTCATATAATGTTATATTTGTCTTGTAAATTTTTTACTCTAATCTGATTGTTTAAATATGCTTAAACTGGAATTGGCTTTAATTGGTGCAGTGTATTTTTAATTTTAGAAACAGAACGAGGGATTAATAAACTCCCCCATTATTCCAGAATGCTAAATATTTCTTGTACATACTATTTCTTATTACTCTTTTTTATGCAACATTGTACCAAGAATTTTTAACCCTTTACCTAGCATGAAAAGCAGACGACACTTGCAAAAAAATTCTTGAATAACTATTTTTTTTTCATTTTATGTCTCAAAAACATAGGTTATGCCCCCTCATTGGAACGAGCTCGACGAGCTCGTTCCAACGAGGGGTCATAACCTATGTTTTTGAGACAAAAAATGAAAAAATAATGAAAATCATTTGGCGATTTTTGAGAATAGCGCTGGCCGGTTTTGGTGGTTACGTTTGGTAAAGGGTTAATTGGCTGCAACGGTGTTATTACCTTCACTGTACTATTATATTCTTCAAGTTCAACTATATGACATGTTCCACATGATATACCTACCGTAGTGAGCTCTCTACTCTGCTTCTACGATGGTGGTGTTTGTGGGCGATTTGGTTATAATGGCGGGTAGAGTCACGTCGGATGAGATCCAGGCCAATCCTGAATACGATTTTAGTAATCTACTAAATGATAAAACAAGTGCCTTGCCCAATGACACAACGCGAGAGTCCAAATTGATCGCTCAGACGGTCACACTGTAAAAAATTACCGTAATTCGACGGTTAACTGCTGTCAGATGACTGTCAAATACAACGGTCTCGAGGCCGTGCATTAATCTTAACGGTGTTGCCGTAGAATTTGATCCAAAGAACGTATTTCTCCCGTCACGCTGTCCAATTACGTCGCACGGCGGTAGAAAATGGTGAATTGTGGGATCTGCCTTGCCATATGCTATTCTGGAAGTCGCCATTTCCAAGAAGGACGCCCGATGCCTTTGAAGACGAACAACAACGTATTACTATCAATCTGTAAGTTTGTGGCCAATTGAATCATGTTCATTGCAGTCTTGGACATGAAAATCAAATAACGTCATTTTTGTATGCGTATAATTGTTTCGGTAATCATGCAGAATGGCAGACTGTTCGTACTGCGTCACCGATATTCGATGCATCTTATGGCTTGTGGCCACGGATCTCCGCTAAGGCCGGCATACCCACATGCTTTTATTGGTTCAAGGTAAAATGCGGTTAATGATGGCTGGAATTAAATTATGGTTTTCAATTGATTAAGGGCCATATGGCTGGAACTCTGCCTCTGGTCATTTTGACCGTAATTATTTTGATGGTAATTTTTACGGGAAAATAAGGAAAATGCTGGTTGAAATTTTTGACGGTCATATGACCGGCGACCGGCAGCTAGTTTCCAGACATATGACCGTACAACTAACGGCAAAGAGTGAAAAATAAATTACGGGAATATACGGCAAATGACTGTTAATTTTTTTTTTTACGGTTTGCCGTAATGCTTACGGTCATATGCCAGCTGCCGGTCGTATGACCATAAAAAATTACGGTAATTTTTTTACAGTGCACCCATCCAACGATTAGCCGGGCTTGACGTTGCTTAACTTCGGTGATCGGACGAAAACCGGTTACCGCAACACCACCGCGCCCCCCTTCTCCGCATGTCACATTAACTGTCAAAGACTCAATGTGCACTGCGAGCCTCTACACCACTTGCTTTCAGACCTAAATGACGTAGAGAACATGTTGGATGTCATCGGTCTTACAGACGTCTTTCAAATCCACTTCAACACGTATTATATTCTTGAAAGTTGCCATCCATTCAGGGGGGAGGGGGGGGGGGGCACCAAAAATTGCAAGACGTGACGTGGGGTGGGTGAGTCTCTTGAGTGCACCAAAAATGTGCATTTCCAACTTGTGCAATTTTTTTGAATTTTTTAAAAATACAGTAGAATCCTCTTAATTGAATATCCATTTTGCCAGTGAAAATTATTCAATTAACAGGAGTATAGAATTAACAGGGATTTGGTCAGTTTCATGTGTTCTGGAGGTAAATTGAGCATTTATTCTATTATATCTTGTTTGACAGAGCTCATAGAGCTTTGTCAAACAAGATATAATAAAATAAATGCCTGTATTGGATGTAGTGAGGCCAAAAAGGTTGATAAATAAGGGGAATTTAGTGCATGTCACAGTAATTTTTTCGACATATTGCAAAAATTTATATGCAATTAACAGGAGTTTACTCTACAACCCATATGCAATTAACAGATCAAATTTGTACTGAAGATATGGTAAATGGTTTTGTGTTTGAAAATTATATTCAATTAACAGGGATATACAATTAAGAGATATCCAATTAAGTGGGCTCGACTGTATATCAATATATCAGCTAATATATACCATCATTTGTGTTTCAAACCTTAAAGATGATGTTGTACATCACACTCTTAACATAAATACAACATCAGGAGGCTTTATATGTGAGAATATTGAGCTTAATCTGGGAAAATGTCACACGTTAGTAGGAAAGTAGCAAACACCTGAGAATACTGACAGAACAATTCAAATGAAAATTTGTTCCCGTATATGTACACCTGCTCTGGCCAAGCAAGCCTGATAATGAACAGCTTGTCATTTGTAGATTGGGACCCACAGCAGCCCACAGTGGTTTAAATTGGTGGTACCAGTTTAAGAACATTATGAAACCACCCTAAAGACAGCTGTGCTTACTAAGTTTATAAGTTTATTTTGGATTTTAATGGGAGAGTGGGGGGTGGGTGTCTGAGAACGGTAGTAGAAAATTTGCAGGTAGGGGTGGGTGGGTGTAAAAAGGAGCTGAATAAAAAATAGAACGTCACGTCTTGCAAATTTTTAGTGCCCCCCCCCCCCCCCCCCCGATCCATTATTGAAAAACACGCGATCTTGTGACGACGATGGACGCGATATTATCTTCAGTGTTCGTCAAGATCTCCACATCTTCATACCACACGTCTTTGAGTCTGTATTTGTTGAATTAAATTTTAAACATTCTTCGAGGACAGTTGGCGTAATTACAGACCAAATACTGCACCGAAAGCAGATGTAGATCTATTTCTATCAAAAATTAATTGCATAACTGATATAATCAATAAGGAAAAGAAAACGGTCGTAATTATGGGCTATCTCAACATCGACCTTTTAAAAGTAGGATCACATTCCAAAACATACCTTTTTATTGACCTGATGTTTCGTGAAGGGTTTGCACCTGTCATCACCAAACCAACCAGAGTATCGGATGGATCCGCTAGCCCCATTAATCATATATTTTCCAACATTGTAAGCCTAAATCTGGAATAATTCTTACCGACTTGTCTGACCACATTGGGATTTTTTTTATATTGAATTATCAAATCAACCGCCCGAAAATTCGAAACCGGTGCTTACAAGAAAAATAAATTCTACAAGTATTGAACACTTCAAGTCGCAACTGTTATGGAATCCGACAGTCCAAATTTTGCCTACGAAAATTTTCTCGATATCAACTTTAATGCTTTTGAAACAGTCTTCTCCTTGAAGAGCATCAAGTCAAATTATAAATTTATAAAACGATAGCCATGGATGACAAAAGGACTTTTAATCTCAGCCAACAATACGAATAAAATCTTCGGCAAGAAGCTAAGATCTCCAACAGAAATCATTGTTAGGAATTACGAAAATTACTGCCGACTATTTAATAGAATCAAAAAGAGCAAAGCTATGTATTATGAAAACATCCTCCCAGAAAACAAGAATGACATGCGAAAAACATGGAAAGTACTGAATAACGAGCTCAGTAGGAATAAAGCTAAGAGCACTATACCCCAGTTCTTCAGGCTTGGTGACAAAGAGGTACATGCGCCCAATGACATTGTGCAAGAATTCAATAATTTCTTCGCAAATATCTGTAATCAAACATCAAAACTTCTACCCAAACCTCAGAAATCATTTGACAAGTTCCTGAATGCTAGCTTACAGGGAAACTTGTTCATCACACCTACGTCCCCTTTGAAATAACAGATATTGTAAATTCAATGAAATCCAAATTAAGCCGAGACTGTGAAAACGTTAATCTAACATCCTTAAGCATTCAATAAATTTAATTGCAATGCCATTCGCACATATGAATAGCTCATTCAATGAGGGAACAGCCGTCTTCAAATCAGGTGATGAAAAGATTTTTACGAATTACAGACAAATAAGTATTCTATCTGTTTTTTCTAAAATTCTAGAGAAACTTATGCTTGTAAGACTCATAAAGTCTCTAAATAAATTTGTTGTCTTTTTCACATCAATACGGATTCAGGAAAGATAATAGTACATTACATCCTGCTGTGCAATTGTTAAAATACATAGCCACAGAAAACAATAAACATACTAAAGACACCACCCTAGCGTTATTCCTGGACGTATCAAAAGGCTTTGATGCCATAAGCCACGCGATACTCCTTCAAAAACTAGAGTATTATGGTATAAGAGGTAACGCTCAGAACTGGTTCAAAAGCTACCTTCAAAACAGATCTCAGTATGTTAACCCTTTACCTAACGTAACGGCAAAAACCGGCCAGCGCTATTCTCAAAAATCGCCAATTAATTTTCATTATTTTTTTCATTTTTTGTCTCAAAAACATAGGTTATGACCCCTCGTTGGAACGAGCTCGACGAATTATTTTTGCAAGTGTCGTCTGCTTTTCAGGTTGGGTAAGGGGTTAAGTTTGGCGAGGGTAAATCCAATTGATCTTAAATTACATTTGGAGTACCACAAGTATCGATATTGGGCCCCATATATTCCTTCTTTACATAAATGATACACAAGATTCTACAACCTCTTATCGTATGCAGATGACACCACAGGGTACAAATCCGGGTCTCAGAATTCAATCAGAAATTACAAATGATATTTGATTGATGCGCTGCCCACTACCTAGTCCTGACCCCCAAGAAAACAAAATATATACTTATCAATCCAACTCGCAAAGAACCCAACTACACCCATGAGGACATACGTATAAATAATCAGATTATTGACAAGGTCGGTAATAGACAAAATGAGAAATCTGTAAAATTCCTTGGCATAAATGTTGATGAAAATCTATCTTATAATTAATGCACATGTATCACAAATTTGATCGAAAGTTGCTTTTGCCAATTTCAGTCTCAATAGAGTTAAGAAAATTCTCCCGCATAGATTCATGAAAAGCCTATATTTCACTTTGATACAGAGTCACTTCATCTGCGGATTTCCAATATGGGGAGCCTCAAAAGCATGCAATGGACGTTTTAAACTTCTGAAAGGGTCAATTCGAATCATTAATAATAAGAATTATAATACTCATACCGACCCACTTTTTATCAAAGATGGTATTCTGAAGATAAAAGATCTTTATAACTTGCACGCTCACTTATTCCTGTTTGATTGGCATAATGTGAATCTTCCGGCATCCTTTGCGAATTTCTTTTCGACTGTAAATAATCAAACTAAAAAAATAACACGCCAAGTCTTCTTAGATATAGAACTAGGAAAAAAACCTTGGAAAATCTACCCGTTTTGCATTCCATAAACTATGGAATGAACTAGAAGAGTCCAAGAAAAGGTTAATTTCAAAGCTCCTTTCAGCGTACTGCAATGATACACATTGCTCAAATCCATAATGTCCGGATTGTGCTGTTTATTATTCTTCCATTCCAAGTCATCCCCAGACCTGTAACCCCCTCCTCTTCAAGCCACACAGTCCCGTAAAAGCTAACGCCAACACGATGTTGCAAAAGATTGACAAGGTTTGCTGGCGAGTCTCGCATATTTAGATTACTAATTTTCGATGTAACTTTGTCTGGTAATCTCATCCTGGTTGATCACGGGGTTCTTACAGACCTCTTCTGATCCTTGCATTTAATAGATTGCCGTACACGACCAGTCTACTTCTTGTTCTGGCACACTACTTCTTGTTCTGGCACATTACGGGGCCGAGCCAGAAGGTTCCATCCAAATAGGTTTCTTCCACCACACACACCATTTGCAAATGCAATAGTCGATCTATTTTAAAAAACAATAATGGCACTTCATGATGTTGCATTACAATTTTATTTTATATTTTTCCCTTTTCAATCTAGATATTCCTTCCTTTTTTTCTGTACTTTCTTCTTCTACATACCTGTTCCTATCTATCCACCTCTTACCCTCTTCCACACTGCAAAAAAATATAGGTTCTCTTTAGAACCAAAACTGGTCCTAATCTTGTCCCTGAGATGGAACCAGTTCTGTTTAAACAGTAATTATTTCAAATCAAATAAATTTATCAAGATTAGCAGTCAATTTTAACAGAATATTACATGAACTGAAGTAGATTCAGCAGTAAACTTGGAGCTTATTCAACGCAGTCGCCAAACATTTTGAAACAAAGGATATACGAACAGTTGGCATATCGAACCAGTTTTGGTTCTGAAAAGAACCAAAACTGGTTCGATTTGCTAACTGTTCATATCTCCTTTGCTTAATAATGATTTGAGACAACCTCGTATAAGCTCAAAACTTACGGCTGAAAGCCCCTCAATTTATGTTAATCTTTGTAAGTTTATTTGATTTGAAATAAATACTGTTTAAACAGAACTGGTTCCATCTCAGGGACAAGATTAGGACCAGTTTTGGTTCTAAAGAGAACCTATATTTTTTGCAGTGCACCTCTACTTAGGGGAATGCGGGGAATGGCTCACCATGCTAGTATACATAAATAAACTTGTTGGTCTCAAACTTATTGGTTTGAAATAGGGCTGTCACGATTAATCGATTGTTGATCGGTCACGGCGAAATCGATTAGTATTTTTCGTTGTCGAATAATCGGTAAATTGTATCCCGTTTTAGATGTTTAATAATTAAAAGAAAATTTGATGAAAAAAACATTGTTACTAAAGGTACTGAGTTAAGAACATCGATGTTAAACCCAAAGAAGCCGTTGGAAGCATTTGTCTTCCAGGTACATTCATCAAAGCTTTGATGTTCTGAATCTTTGAACCGTCAGTGTAATAATCAAGACCGGTCGGCAGTTGCGAAGTTCGCAACTGCCGACCGGTCTTGATTATTACACTGACGTACCTAATGTACATAAAAGTTGATCGTCTTCGTTGTTTACTTGAGGTAGGTCAGCTGACTTGAACTTCATTTTTATCGACTTCAAAGAGAGGGAGAGGGGGTGGGGGGTCATCTAGGTACGATTAATCGATTATTATCGATTATTTGCGACGATTAATCGATTCCTCAATTGGAAAATCGTGACAGCCCTAGTTTGAAATCTGTATTGTGATTTATACATTTTATGTAAATGGTGTTTTATTTTCTGTATACAGGTGAATAAAACAGTGCCCAAAATAACTTTTTTCTTTGCGTAGCAAAATGCTACGAATTCCAAAAAATGAATAGCATTTTGTAAAAATATGGCTATTTTTGTATACCAGAGTTATGTTATGCTATTTAGTTTTCAATTCTTCTAAGTAGATAGAATAGTTTCCACCCATTTCTGGGCATTTCCAAATGATCTGCAACACATGAAACATTTACTATGTTTTTTAACTGAACTGCCTTTAAGGGTTGCAGGGACTTGGATATTTTCAAATAGTGTTTTGGTTGTTCAATAGAGTTCCCAAAATGGAAGTTGGGATTTTTAATTTGATGGGCTTGAAGTTATTTTTAATGGACACGTGAGGCAAAATGTTGTAAAAACAGGAAGAATTTAAACCAACAGAATTCATCTTACATATGAAGTTGATAACGATACTTGATGGAGAGTTAATCTGAGTTATGCCTGGAATGTTCCACACCCAGAAGCAAAGCATCAGTGAACTAGTTTTCAAATTTGCTTGCAAATTTTCTTATACATTTTGCGATACAAGATAATCAACTGCAGCCTAATAGGCTGCAGTTGTTTATCTTATATCTTAAAATGCTATACATAATTGAACATTGTGTGGCTTTTTGCAAGTTTTGCATTGCCAAAAGCGACGCGACACCGCTTATTTTGAGCCCTGGAATAAAAATATATGACTATCACTATCCCGGGCAAACAAATCTAAATGAGAAACTAGGAATTTCCAAGCGCTCTCGACTCTGGTGCATTCGACCAATGATTGACGTGATTTATTTAGGCGGCTTTCTTCTCTGTTTACGTTGGAAAAGAAATCGAACGTGTTTTGTATTAGGTCCGCACGATATTCAAAACTGAATATCTGTATCGGTATTCAAAAAAATACCGCGGTATACCGGTATATCGAAACTTGTTCAGATATATGAACACAAGTACCACAATCGAGACTCGAGGCATCACAGTCGGAACGAATTAGCATGCCTTGATGATGCGGTTCGGAAAACCTTTACCTGACGCAGACGATATCAAAATTCATTATTTTCAAAATTAGTTTATCAGATTTTCCCCAAAGCTTTCAACAAAACTATGTGATGTGACCCCTCATTGGAACGAGCTCAACGAGCTCGTTCCAATGAGGGGTCACATGATATTGTTTTGTTGAAATTTTTGAAAATTATTTTTTCAACTGCTGAGTTTTTATATTACGAGGGCACAAGCAGGAGTACCCGCAGAGAACCACCTTGGATAAAGGGATAATATTATTCATTCGGGACTACAGTTAAAAAACTCCAGACATCTTGAAAATTAAATTGTGGGTAAATAAATAATGACGATAAACCAACATATTTGTAATTACACCGGTATTCAATCGATATTGGTTTGAATACTGGGATATATCGGTTTATCGATATACCGTGCAGCCCTATTCTGTATTGCCACATGTGCGATACAACTTTATTTTCATCATACAAGCAGAACAGTGTTTTACGTTAATAGATGCGTGATAAATGATTTGTGACTATTGTTATTCCCTTGTCAGTAAAGCCGGTAAATATTCTAAGCTAACAAGGTACGGCATATTTATTTATATGCTAGCCTGTGAATTATCACCAATAATCTAAAAGATATTACTCGTTATCCATCGACCAGGTGGATATCGAGAAATATCTCTCAGTAGCTTCCTGAATCACGTCTCACTTCGGCGTATGCCGTCGCTTTAAAGGAAGGATCAGCTTTGTTACTGTTTTAAAACGTACGTGTTTGCAGTCAAATTGAGTTAAATATTGCGCAGTAAAATGCCACGCAGCATATAATAAAAAGAAAATCTCCGCTATTTTAGAAAATGCCGTGTACTAAGACGTACAGCACGTCGATGGTACGCATGTCTTCAATCAATCTAACTGCTGTGCGGAGTTACCATGTTGGGGAGCTGGCAGCTGCTCGTCGTTACTCGGTGATTCTCTCCGGGTATTCCGGCTTCCTCCACCCGTAAAACTGTCACGGTCATGATTAGCCATTGTGCATAAGCATATGACCTTAAACACCAATAAATAAATAAATAAATAAATAAATTTTAGAGAATTTTGGGAATTCGTGTGAACCGGAAAATATTTTTCTTGAAATAATGTTTTTGAAAATGTAAAGAAATGATTTTTTTGCCACTGCAGTTCAATCAGTCATAGTAAATCAATGATTCAAAGTGAGAGCATGGCTTACCCTTTACAGTTAATGCTTTACCCAACGAATCGCCCGAATCCGCCCACGTAATTTGCAAAATCAGCAGTTGAAAAAATATTATTTTTCAAATAATTTCAACAAAACCATATCATGTGACTCTATAAGTTAATTTTTCTTCAAACATCAGAGCGGTGACAGAATTTTCGAATTTTTTAAAAAAGCAAGGAACAAGATCGGTGAGTTTTCTTATGTTATATGCATAACACGATCCAACATACAGGCTTTTGGTGGTCTTACTGGTTCTAGTCATAGTACCTTGTCAGTGATTTCTAGTGAAGTCATGGGTGTCAGTATGGGCGGGCAGGCCAACACTAGGCACCACTTGCGGCAACCGCGTTCTGTCCTTGGGCAAGACACTTCACTACACTTCATTGCCCATGCGGGGGCACGGTGACGTTGTGCACTAAGGCGTACTGCACGTCGATGGTGCACCTGTCTTCAACCAATGCTAACCCTGCTTGTGTGGAGTTGGTATGTTGGGGAGCTGACAGTTGCTCGGTGGCTCTCTCCGGGTACTCCGGCTTCCTCCACCCGTAAAACTGTCACGGTCATGGTTAGCCATTGTGCAGAAATATGTGAGCTTAAACACCAATAAATAAATAAATAAATAAATAAATAAATAAATAAATAAATAAATAAATAGGCACCACTGCTAAATCAAGGTGCTGTTACCTTATTATGAAGGCGCAAAGGATAAGAAATGCGGGACCAAAAGCATAAAGGATACTTTCTGGATCTATGACAAGAATCAAATGAATATATTTTACGGTTGATTCTCATTGTATAATTCTTGCGACCGTCGAATCTGATCTGACCTAAGTCCTCGGATTAATGTTTCGTTAATAACTACCATACATACATCTGCATAGCTGCAGATGACTTAACAGAGTTTTAACGGTTAACTAATTTTCACAACCGACTAACCGCGAGCTATAACCGGATAATATCGGTTATCCGTAGCCATTATTTCACACAATCAAAACTATAGGAATTGGAAAGCAGTTTTCTCAGAAATATTCCGTAGTGTGTATACAAACGAATATTGTCGAATACTCGACAACGTTCGTTTGTATACACACGGAATGGTTTCTGCGATTACTCATTACTCACGGAAACTGCCGATCATTAACGAAGTCTTGAACACCAAAGTCGATTATTTCTCAATATATACAACGCGGCTTCGGTGTGTAATCTATCATAAAGAAGAAGCGGCAGATTTGCTACCTTTTAACCGGGGAATTGTCTTTTTGATAAAACTGTAAATATATTTCTTCATATATCTCACTTTTATCAAATACCCCCTACTTTTTTTATTAGTATAGGTTATTTATCCGTGGAGCAGTCAAAAGGTAGTATTGTGGTTTGTACATCCACTCAACACTGGAAGGGGCGGCCATTTGGGTGATTTGGGTGATTCGATATTCTAATGAACTCACTCTTTGAAATGGTTAAGGTGCTACATGAGTAATATAATTTTGTTTATCTTGAAATTCCCACCTCTGATATTCCGTTAAATTCAAAATAAATATGCACAAATTATACATCAAAATGAAAGTTGAGATGAATAGAACACGAAACACATATGTAATCAACTCACAGAATTGACAGCAGACACCACTGGCTCCTGGACGTCTGCTACCGTATTCGATCCAGAACTGATAATAAAATAATATTTCACGACAACAACTTCTGACTAAATGTGCTTTATATATCCAAGAACAAAGCAAGGCCATCAAAATCCCTCAAAACACAGCGACAGAGCCTGTTGCGTGGCGATAAATTCCCAAGCTGGCGGTTTTTTGAAAAATCAAATAATGAGAAAGATTGCCTTAATACAGCATACTATTATTATATAGAGACTGCACAGTTGCCATATTCAGTGCCAGGAGTTATGACACCTCTTAACATTTCTGAGAATTACGATTTTGTTTTTCTTTGGAAATTCGAGGTATCGAGTGATTTGCGCATGCCTGTCCGACATGGAATCCATATTCAATAAAAAAAGCAGACAGTGTTGTCCTTTTCCCAAATGCACACCTATCACTGCACTTTAAAGTGTTTTGAATGCCTAGCTTTGTTCTTTGATATGTCATATTTGGCCAGAAATTGTTCTCGTGAAATATTTTTTTATCAGTTCTGGTACGAATACAGTAGGAGACTTCCAGGAACCAGTGGTGTCTGTAATAAATTGAATCAAACATGATCTTATTATGCGTGGACAACTTATATTTTGCTTGAGGTTGTCAAGTAGTATTGTGCAAACACAGAAACAGTACATGGATAGTGGATGGATTTGGTAACGCCCACCGAGTGTAGATTCCACCCAGATAATAGCCCAAGTTCAGTGAAACTGCGCCAAAAAACATTTAAAAAATTGCAAGGCGGCTTCCGTATGTAATCAGAAGCTGTGTGATTACAGTGGTTTGTTCAGTATTTAAAACTAGTGGCAATGATCTCGCAGTGAGACAGACACCACACTAGGGGATTAGTGACATTATGAAACTACCAATTATTGTATAAACCTGATGTGTTTTCATCAGCCAAATATATTGATGTGTTAACTTGAAATAATCGTTGTAGCAGAATCACTTGGCACTGTCAATAGCCTAACTCCTCGCCCATTTAACACAGAAAATGAGGGTTTAAAAAAAAAACTTTCTCTCTCTCTCTCTCTCTCTCTCTCTCTCTCTCTCTCTCTGTGGAACTTGAAAATATTCAACAGCGGGGAGGAGGTGGCACTGAAACTCACAAGTTTTTGGGGCAGGAAGACAAAGAGGCACTGGGCTGGAGCATCTATGCGTCGCGTGGTGGGATGTAGGCTGCGAGTCACAAGATGATTTTTAAATGTTTGATTTTTTTTTTTTGGGGGGGGGGGTGGTGCTGAGGAAGGTTAACCCCCTCGTGCGATTTCTACGCGACCGGTTGTGGGGTGCATTTTACATACAGCGTATATTTACATTTATTTGTAAAAGTTAAGGCACAGCTGGCAATCTTTCAAATACCGCCAGCGCTTCTACTAATCTCTTAAACTTGAACATAATTGCTGAGTGGAAAACTCCCTTCCGCGGTGGTTCAGAGGTAATCTACTTCTACGGGTTCTCCCGTAATTGTGTGATCTCCAACAGGTGAATTTCAGTAACACGCTTCCGTCGCATCGGCACGAGCCAATGACATGAATATTCTTCACATTAGCACGATTGGCTGGACCGTCCTTAATAGGGACAAGAAGAGTTTTGTGCAGAGCACAAGCGCGCGGACAAAGGAACATGAAAAAAATACAATTCGTGAAAACATTCAATAAGATTTCACATTAGAGTTACAGGTTTAAAAATAATTTACATTAAAATAAACATTGTTTTATGCTATATTAAAAAATGAAATCCATAACATTTCATGAATTGTTTTAATTTAAATTGCATTATCTTATACGTGATTTTTTTTATTAGCCTTTAATGTTACCAGCATCTGTGCTATACCATGAGAGAACATGAGCATAGATTAAAATTTCGCCAATTGTTTATGTCGCCCATTTACTAAACGTTCGCCCCCATCTGTGTTGATCATATTTTACCATTGTATGAGAACAAATATAATCAAATATATAACCCTACTTGCCTAATATGACAGTCTTGGGGGAAAAATAACAATATATATTAAATTTACTCACATCACCTTTAGGTTCTGGTAAACTAGCAAGATTTAAAAAAATTAACAGCACGTGTGTTCAAGTAGTCTTGACCCAAAGGTTAATGTATTGGAATTATATAGTTCATTATTAAACAAAATTAGAAATTCATGTTTGTGACAAAAATATCTTTTATTAAGAACATAAGTATAAAAATAAAATTGCATAATATACAATAATAAAATTGTCGATGACAGTCTAGCTCAACTTCAATATGACAGGAATTTAATATTGCTGTGACCAAGTCAACAATAATTAATATGACATTAATTATTATTTGCTGTGACCCAGTCAACAAAAATAAAAGAATTACAAGTTGACAACAATAGACTAAAGATTATGACCAATCATTTAAGTCAGCTTTCGAAAAAATTAGATGGGAAATTGTCTTCAACCCTTGTCAGAGACAAAGAAGTCACAAAATATCATAGTGGTGATAATGGGAACAATATTTTATTGCAGGCAGACCAAAAACCCTGCTATATATCGATTCATATATATGACCTCTAGCCCGATCTTTATTGACATGTGCACTTACTTTGTGAAAGTGGCACTGAATAAATCAAAGTTAATCTAATTTGCATAATTTATTCACGAGAAAAACACCTGTATTATATGTGATGCATGCCAAGTTACGAAACATTCATATACAAAAATTTATTCAGATCACTACTTTCATATAGAAGTTCTGTACAAAAAACTGATTGCACCTAATTTCGTTAAAAATGTTGCCGTAGACCATCTTAGATTTCGTACCTGAACCCAAAACACTTGTTCTTGTCCTACAATGATAACAAAGGCCCCCAGAAGTTTCGTAAAGATGGGTTCATAAGTAAGGCCTCTAGCCCGAGCCTTATTGACATGTGCACTTACTGTGTGCAAGTTGCTCTGAATAAATCAAAGTTTCATCTAATTTGCATAATTTATGCATGAGAAAAACCCATATGTGATGTGTTCCATGATACTAAACATTCACACAAAAATTTATTCAAATCACAACTTCCATGGCCTCTAGCCCGAGCCTTATTGACACGTGCACTTACTGTGTACAAGTTGCTCTGAATAAATCAAAGTTTCATCTAATTTGCATAATATATGCATGAGAAAAAACCCATATGTGATGTGTTCCATGATACTAAACATTCACACAAAAATTTATTCAAATCACAACTTCCATGGTCTCTAGCCCGAGCCTTACTGGCATTTGCACTTACATTGCTGAAATTAATACTGAATAAATCAAATTTAGTCTAATTTGCATAATGTATGCACGAGAAAAAAAATATTATATGTGATCTATCCCATGTACTAAACATTCATAGAAAAATTATGCAAATCAGAGCTTTCATATGGAAGTTCTGCGCAAAAATCTGATTGCACATAATTTTGTACAAAATGGCTGGCAGCGGCGATCTTGGATTTTAGAACGGACCCCAAAACACTCGTTCTCGTCCCACGGTGATAACAAAGATATCCAAAAAGTTTCTTAAAGATCGGTTCATAAATATGGCCTCCAGCCTGAGCGTATTCGCATTTGCAGTTACAATGCTAAAAGTAACACTAAATAGATCAAAGTTAGTCTAATATGCATAATTTATGCAAGAGAAAAAGACCCATATTATATGCTATATATCCCATGTTACTAAACATTCCTACAAACATTATTCAAATCAGAGCTTTCATATGGAAGTTCTGTGCAAAAATCTGATTGCACACAATTTTGTACAAAACGGCGGTCAGCGGCTATATTGAATTTCAGACCATACCCCAAAACACTTGTTCTCGTCCCACGTTGATAAAAAAAGTTATCCCAGAACTTTCGTAAAGATTGGTTCAAAAATAGAACTTGGCCGAGATTTTCTTTTGCCTAAACCTAAGCGTTTCAATACAATAAATGCCCTTTTAACAGAAAGTTTAAGACGAAATAGTTCAACCATAATTTTGATTTCCAGGCTGTTTTCATTAAAAATATATTTGGGATTTCTCAAAACAAAATACTGATTAGGAGCGAGCTTTATAGCCAAAGAGTCGACATTGATAGGAATTACAGAAATAACCTACAACGAAAATTCGACCCAGACAAATCAGCCCATTTGTGTGGAAGACTCACACCGTCAAACATTTTACGGAGAGATAAATGTTTGACAAGAGTAGATTGATGTGAATTATAGAAACAAATCATTTTGAAGATTTCGACCCCAAACACTTCGATTCTGTGCGAAGACAAACAGAATCGTCCCGCAATAATAGTTGATTCAGGAAGAAACGCACTCAGACGAACTGGTTTGGAGTGAATGTTTGGAGAAAATCGAGCCAACCACCGCCGAGAAGCATTTTGAGAAAATTAATCACCAGACATCGGTGAGTCTGTTTATAAAATGTAAACAAGCAAAATAGGTCACCCATGATTTTAATTTCCAAACTGCTTCCATGAGAAATAAATGTAGGGTTTCTCGGGTTTCTCAAAAGAAAATATCTAGTTTGAAGCAAATATTATCGCTGAAGACAGTGTCGGCATCGATAGGAATTACAGATAACAACCTCTAAAGATAATTGGAACCAGGTAAATCGGCCCATTTTTGCGAACGAATCAAACCAGTTTTGAGGACAACCCGAATAAACTTTAAAGGCTTGTGGGAAGAAATCATGAGACATATCGAGCCGCTCTTCATGTCTTGAAAACCAAAAAAGTGTATGCAAGGTACAACCACGGAGAGGGAGGATAGAAATAATTCTATCCCGCCCGAGCTTAAGCTTAATTCCTTTACAAATTTTCACTCTCGGGGCGGGGGACACATGTTCCATACCCTATCCCGCCCTATCCTGTCCTCGGCCTCCGTCCTTCAACAGCGGTATCTAGATTTTGCTCCCCTACAACATATTGGAATCCCCCACCCCACCCATGATTTGGCATTATGGCTCAACAAATGGTACATGCTAATTCTGAATGCGTCTCAATCTGCATGAAGTGTGTGTGGTTATGGAGGGGGTGGGCTCATAATTATTTTACAGTGATGATTCTGGCGCAACGTGTACATTATATCCAATATTCTCGGGTAAAATAATTTTCCTGAGCATGCTTACTCCTGTTCCAAAATTTAACCCAAGTTAGTTGCCGTTAGAAGTGAAAGTTTCAGTTCGATACATTTGCATAATGTAGGAGTGCATCCCAACATTGCTCTTGTTGAAGGGTGAAAACGGCGTTGCACATAAAATATCGAACAGTGATGATTTGGGTCCAAATATGAGTAACATGTACACTATATCGCATGTTCCTAAGTTGAAAGGTTAAATTTATCTACGCATGCTTATTCAGGTCAAAAAAATTACCCCCCCCCCCCCCCCCCCACACACACACACTTATAAAAAGTACAATGGTATGGTAAATCCCAAAATAATTGGTAATACCAGAAAAAAAAATATATAAACCTCAGTGTGATATTTCAGCTAAAATTCAAATGTTGGTGCGAAACTTCAGCTAGTCTTCTAAAAGTGCATACGTACGTTCGGGCTCCTCTTGTTAAAGGGTTAATGGGTGATGGGTTATCGTAGCAGGTAATATTCACTCCGCCCAGATTACTCCTTATGAAAAAAGATGTACACACAGATGTCAGTTCAATATTTTCTGAAAAACGTTCGAACTCCTTTTGTTAAAGGGTTAATGAGAGAAGGGTTATCGTAGCAGGTAATATTCACTCCGCCCACATTACTCCTTATCAAAAAGATTTACCCACAGATGTCAGTTATCAGCTCAATATTTCTGAAAATGTAGGAACCAATTCCACATCGCTGTTGTGGACGAAAGGTTAATGCGACGCATAACTCGACGGAAACCTTTCATTGAACCTGAGATATCGTGCATATGTTGACAAAATTGTCCAAATACAACAGAGGGCAGACACCTCACAGAACGCGCAAACCAGAATCTTAAGCCAACTGTTGAACGCACCAAGTTACACCATGACGTATTTTCTCCGGTATCTCTTCTGAAGTCGATAAGAGTACTGCTGAGTTTATCAAAGGAACATGTCCCATCCACCAACCTATTTAAAAACTATTCTTATGTCAATTAAGCCAGCAGTGAATTGTCTGTGAATCTCTTTAATAATACTGACCATCAAAAAGTGAGATGTGCAAACATTCGCTAAACTAATTAAACATATCCATTGCATTTTAAACGCTATACACACATAAAACGTATGTAGAAACGAAACTCACACAGCTTATTATTTGAAGCGAGTAACTTTGACCTACATAATGAATATATTTATAAAATAACGTATCTAAACGAGAAGGTGAATCCTATTATTTGAGAGTACGGCGGCCTTAAAAAGAGAAACGTGTCCCAACCTATTTTTAAAACCCATTATGTAAAATCATTTTCGGACTTTGAAACTGAAAGACTCAGAGTGTTATGACGACATCGTTTATAATATATTTAAGTACGCCATAAATGCAGAATTTATTGCACGCTTTTATGGTTGTGTGATATTGTAACAAATTGTATATAAAATAACAGGCTAAAATTAATTAAACCAACGAGAGTTAATATCGAATGTCACAACAATAGGATTCCGTTTTTTTTTATATTTGGAGTCAATTCAAGATATCAAGAGAATTGATTTTTTCTCGTAATTGTGTCAAACAGTGCACCAAATAGCGCGCACATGCCCGCAAAAAGAATCGTCCTCCAATTAAAAACATATGATGGACCTTGTTACGAATGTTATACGTTGATCTTGTAGGCTGTGTTTTGATTTAGTTTCAACAATATTTTATTCAATAAGTGTTAATTGTTACACAATAGAGACATCAGAGTATTATGAACTGAAAAATAAATAAACAGTAAGACAATATAACACAATAAACAGTTAGATGATACAAGGTAAATGAGGGATTTGACAAAAAGCGTGTAGCTTATGCTGGTTATCTCCCTGTTTTGATTTTGAATAAAGTTTAAAACTGCCGTATGTAACAATGCTATAGTGAATAAATGGGATTGTTATAATCCCTGATGGGTACGGGTGTGGGATGGGAAAATCTCACCCGAGGGCAAGATATATCTTGTCCCGAGGGTGAGATTTTCCCATTCCACACCCGTACCCATCTGGGATTATTTTTCTCCCCCCACTCATTTGGTATTCGTTGTTTTGAAAACCTAATGACACCATCGGAAAGAGCATGCAAAAGTTATGTATATACCAAAGGTATATACCACGAAATCAATTAGGAACGGTGGCATCAAACTTTGATCACACGGCATTCTGATGACGTCAAAACGAATTAGTTGGTAGCAAAAACTGATACGATATGCATAACGTCATAATAACGTTATAAATGTGTAACGTGACGTGGGTGGGGTGGGATACATCTGTCTCTCCCTGCTATCTCACCCTGGACAGACGTATGTTACACATGCAGTGGGGGAGCAAATTAAAACTCATTCTACCGTGTTTACTGTTGTTTTAGCACGTTATTCAATTCTCGTGAATGAAAGCGAACAGGGTATCAAAATACCACAAACTGAGATCCATACAGTAAGGGAGTTCTAAAATCTTGGCTACGGAATTTAAGCATTTATTCGTTGAATCTTCAAACGATAGTCGTTGGGTGGGGATGAGAGTGTCATAGACCGAGACACACACCTTTATTTAATGGTAAATGACACTTGACAAAACACAGTGCGAAAAAGGCAGGGAACTTGCACACTTTGAGATCATAATATAGCAGTTCAAAACAATATGTACTAACACATTAGCACATCTAGATACGATCAACATAGAGTTTCTTATATGTAAGGTATCCCAGATTATACAAGGTCAGGGTATTGTATAGACTGACACAGGCGTTGACGAATTGAGTGATCTGATTGGGCCTAGATTTGGCCAAATGCAGGTGTCGAGGCAGAATCGGGTGTAGCCTCTAAGCTTGTAGTAGTGCTGCAAGCCAATAGTAATTGTACGAGGTAGTAATGGTAATATACTGCAGGGGTGATAGAAGAATATAGTACTGGGTAAATATAATAGTACTGGATCACACGACAGGTGGTGGTGACCATTGACAAGTAGTGGTCTTGAAGCATGGAAAGGTGTGAGGTGGTCTAGAAAGCCGACCCAAACAAGTACATGTACTAAAAACTATCATCAGATATATATTCTGCAAAAGGTATCCCAAAAGGGTATCCTCAAATAGTATCCTCAAAAGGTATCCTCAAATAGTACAATATCATGTATCCTCAAATAAGGAGGGCAGTATATGGAGTCACTCGTTCGAGCAATTGATCTACAGCTTACTTGCTAGACGAGATTCGAGTCGCTCGAGCAAGCTAATGTGACTATGAAGCCTGTCGTATCTTTTCAGTAGTAATGACTGTAAATATGGTAGAAAGTTATAGTGTTGGGTTAATAAAGTCGATCATAGTACAGATTACTTTGGGTAATTCATCAGTAGAAGTCTTAGAGCTGTAAGGGTGTAGAATCCCAGCTTTACCCCCAACCGCACAATACCTCTTGGCAGGCCTGAAAATAAGCAGTCTGACATTTGCAGAATGAGGCCCAGAGGGTGAATTTGATGATGCTATCCCATACAGTAGGCCAATTTATCCCCTGGGTACCTCTTTCTCTTTGGATTTGAGACTCTGATTCAGATTGAGGTTCCTGCTGTGCAGGGTAGCATCACTAAATTCACCCTCTGGGGACCTCATTTTGCAGATGAGAGTCTGCTTATTTTCTGGCTTGCCTCTTGGCCTAGCATTACAAAGTACTTATACCAACTGTTGGCCAGCACCACGACAGCTATGTTGGATATTGGTTCTATGGGCTAACAATAGACCTATGGGGTATAGTGAGTTTCTCTACCAGTCAACTAAGCATAGCACTATGTGACTTAGCATTACGTAGTACCCGTATCTACTTAGGGCAGTTTCACCAGAAGGTGGATCAATAGTACTATGGGCTACCACTGAACCGGCGGTACTACAAACCTTACATCCTATACTAAAACACTATACAACCATGCATTATCCCCCCCCCCCCCTTCCACAGTACTGCTTGGCCTAGCATCAGGTACTACCTACACCTATCATAGGATAATATAAAGCCTTAGATGGATAGTGATATGCAAGGGCTAACAGTAGACCAATGGGGATACAGACCGTACATCATACACTACCACACTAGGCAACACTGCATTACCCCACCCACGTCACAATACCGCTCGGCCTTGCATAACGTACCACCTATACCATCTGTATGACAGCACACTACCCTAGATAGATAGTGGAACGAAGGGCTAACATTGAACCAGCAGCAATGCAAACCGCACAACCTATACTACCACACTGGACAACCATGCATTATCTCACCACAATATGCTCAGACTAGCATTACGTACTACCTATACCAGTTATAGAAATATATGAAGCATTAGGTCGATTAGTAATAGCAAGGATTAACAGGGGACTTTGTCGGAACAGCTAGTGTTAATTTCCCATAGGACCTGGAGCTTTTACCGGTGCAACTCTTTCCTGTGCAAAACTTCGGCCCCATCCATCTTGATCCGGCAAGTGGCCTAGGGGCGGGCAAGGCAAGGCAGGCAAGGCAAGGCAAGGCAAGGCAAGCATATGAACGGACGAATATAGAATCCACGGAGTACTATTTTCATTAAAGTCGAAACACTTTTGAAAATCCTGGCGACGCCCATGAGAGAGAGAGAGAAAGAAAGAGAAAGATGGTGCAGACTGAGTGTGTGTGTGTGTGCGTGTGTCTGTGTTAAACGGTCGAGGAGTTAGGCTATTGGTATTGCCACGTGATTCTGCTAGAACGATTATTTCAAGTTAACACATCAAAATATTAGGCAAAAAGAAAACATAAGGTCGATAAAATAATTGGTAGCTGTTTGATTATGTCAATAATCCCCAAGTGTCATGTCTGTATCATTGCGAGATCATTGCCACTGGTTTTAATAACTGAACAAACCACTGCAATCATACAGCTTCTGATTACATAAGGGAGCAGTCTTGCTAATTTTTAAATGTTTTTTGCTCAGTTTCACTGAACTTAGGCTATTATGTGGGTGAAATTTATACTTGGTGGATGTTACCAAATCCGTCCACTATCCATGTACTGTTTCTGTGTTTGCACCAGGCAACTTGACAACCTCCAGAAAAACTTTAGTTGTCCGTGCATTCAGTACGTGGAGAGTGGATTGTAACTGAATCACCTGCGGAGTGGAGTGAGTTATCACCCCAGCTATAACTTTCAAATTTTGCACATATCGACAAAAAATACAAGCAATGTTTCAGCCAATGGACCTCAGGGTCAACCCGCAGGTCCATTGGCTGAAACTTTGCTTGTGCTGCTTATGCTTTGCAACAAATTTGCAATTATTGTTTGGGTGGAATCTCCACTCTGCGAGAGATTTATTGATAATACACTCCCCACGTAATATATAAGATCATGTTTGATTCAATTTATTTTCATGGGCCGATATGCACAGGAGCGAAATTTAGAGAAAGAAATACAAACTTTGCCATCGTGTAAAATACACACGCTTCCTGACGTATTGTTTCAAACGTTTTTGTGGAATAAATAGTTGAAACACACTTTCTTTTTCTGTCATTTGAGTAGGCTTTCCATAACCATTTCAAAGGGTGAGTTCATCAGAATATCGAATCAGCCAAATGACCGCCCTTCTCCAGTGTTGAGCACAACCAACCAAACCACAATATTGTCTTTTGACTACTCCAGGAGATAAATAGCCTATTTTTGTATGGTCACGTTTAAACAGCCGTACTACATCACTGGCGGAGTAGTCTCTTTTTTATATATGTATATATTTTATTATATTTCCATAAACTACGTTTGTTTACTTCTCGATCAGCACCAATAATTTTTACTGAACATTGACGGAACCGTATGGGGGGTGGGGGTGGGGGTGGGGGGGGGGGGGGGTCATCGGATCGTATACTCCCCCTCCCCACTCTTTTGCAAATGATGGGTTTTCTTTTTAATCAATATTTCATTATCTTAACCCCACAACCAGTGGAAAACTGCAATCGCTTGCCGTGTAGATAAATTTCTGCAATGGAGCCTACGTGTAGGCTTACTGAAAAAAATTATTTTTGAAAATATATAGCTTATGGGCCGTATTTGAAACTGTAGCTTATTACAGTGAGGAGTCACAACCCTTATTATTTGTTTAGAAAAGACGTGGAAACATAATTAAATTTGACAGGCGATGTGTGTGTGTGTGTGGGGGGGGTGGGGGGGGGCTGAAGGTTTTTCTGTTCATCTTTGGTTACTTTTATGACAGAAAAAGGCCAAATGGTGCGAATGAATTTTATTAGATGCTAATTGCCCACAGGCTATATCTTTCTCAAAATCTAGCACGTCCTCATGTTTCCTTTCAACTGAAACTCCAGCTAAGCGAACATATTGGAGTTTTTTGGAAGGGGTGATGGTGCGCTGGGGATGGGGTCAAACGTTTCTCTTAATTGCACATCAATCACAAATGGCATAAACAGATCATGCAGTTTTCTATAAATGAAAGGATAGATTACGATCAGAGGATTAACTCACGTCGATGATTTGGAACATAGGACTAGACGGACCTGCAAGTCAAACCTCTGCGTGTCTGTCGCGGTATTTTTATTTTCGATTTAAAGTGAAATTATACGAGAATACTGGCTGAACATTCTCATTCTCACAAGTTTGAGGTGAATTAATAACGCTTTTAAAAGAGAGTTTTAAAAGTCTTAGACCATTTCTATTAACCCTTTACCTAACCTGAAAAGCAGACGACACTTGCAAAAATAATTCTTGAATAACTAATTTTTTTCATTCTTTGTCTCAAAAACATAGGTTATGACCCCTCGTTGGAACGAGCTCGACGAGCTCGTTCCAACGAGGGGTCATAACCTATGTTTTTGAGACAAAAAATGAAAAAAATAATGAAAATTAATTGGCGATTTTTGAAAATAACGCTGGCCGGTTTTTGCCGTTACGTTAGGTAAAGGGTTAAATGTTGAGATCTGGAGCGGTAGCGTGTCGCGACAGCGAATCTGTGGTCGAACTTTGAAACTGACTACCGTGTCGGCACATAAAACAATTGAAAAAAGGATTTCTCAAGCTTCAACATGAAATTATATAGATACAGGAAGGCCTATCGTGTATTTGCGTTTCCCATTCCGTTTACAAACTTTCGGCAACCGCGTTTATCGTGTTTAGTTCGATCCAGAAACATACCTGGCGTTTGTTATATCGTTTATCACTGCTCATAAAACTAAGAGATAATTACGGTTTTGCTAAAATTACTTCCAACTTGCAGTGCACGGGTACATGATGATACTTTTGACATGGTATTGTATTATGTAGAGAGTAATCGCTTGACTGGACTGGTTACGTGAAATAATTCATGAGAGGCGAGGGACGTTGTACAGACACGAGTGCGCGAATGCGCACGAGTGCTTTACAGTATAGTCCCTCGCCTCGAATGAATTATTTCACGTAACCAGTCCAGTCAAGCGATTATTCTGTTTATTACTTTTCATTATTAACGATAATTATATTGTTTAACCCTTTACCTAACGTAACGACCAGCGCTATTCTCAAAAATCGCCAATTAATTTTCATTATTTTTTCATTTTTTTGTCTCTAAAACATAGGTTATGACCCCTCATTGGCACGAGATCGTCGAGCTCGTTCCAATGAGAGGTCATAACCTATGGTTTTGAGACAAAAATGAAAATAATAGTTATTCATTTTTTTTTATAAGTGTCGTCTGCTTTTCATGTTAGGAAAATGGTAAAAACAAACACAAAAACCCAATGAAGTCCCCATTACACCCACGGCAAAGCGTCTTCGTTTGCGCGCAAGAATACATGACACAATTGTTGATAGCATAATTCACTTGTGAAGTTATCGTTTATAATCAAACCTGGAAATCCCAGTAAATCACTCTTTGGAAAGTAATAATTGAGGATAACCTATGAGGATACCATTTGAGGATATCTTTTATAGGATTTCTTTTGCAGGATATCTGGGATAGTTGTGACTCCTAGCACCCGTTTGGACCAGCCTTCTTAGCCACTCAGAGACATTCGTAGCTTCAAGGCCACTACTTGTCCATAGTCACCACCATCTGTCCTTTGATTCAACACTATTGTAGTCACCCAATACTATCGTCTTCTATCACACTCATATTTGTGGACAATTACTGCCTCGTACTATTACTATCGGCTACTACTATTCTGTCCTGTGTTTCCATTACTAATTTATGGTACTACTACAGCTCATGGTGCCTATCCTTAGACTGCTGCCGCTACGGGTCGCAGTTCATACCATTATCATTCTACTACTGCTTTCTCGAACAACCTTTTCATACCTTTTCCAATTTCTCATAGTAAGCGATTGAGCAATTAATGAAAAATCATTGCTAAGGGCTATTAGAAGACCTATGCTATACACAAAGATTCTCCTCTACTACTCTTCCAGACAACCGAGCATAACAATACGTAACTTAACAGTACGTACTATCCATACCTACTAAGGACTGTATAACGCTTTGGTGGATCTATAGTACTATCTACCACCGCTGAACCAGCGGGAGTACATACCTTACATCTTATACTACCACACTAGACAACATTGCATTACACCCTTCCCCACAACACTGCTTGACCAAGTATTATGTACTACCTATACCAGTTATATGATAATATAAAGCCTTATGTGGATAGTGGTATAAAGTGATAACAGTAGACCAACAAGGGTACATAGTGTACAACATATACTTCCACAAGACAAGCCTGCATTATCCCCACCCACACGTCAAGATACTGCTTGCCATTGCTTAGCGTACTACCTATAGGATCTGTGGGCCAGCACACCGCCCTAGATGGAGAGTGGTACCGAGGGCTAACATTGAACCAGCAGGGGTACAAACCACACATCCTATACTACCATACTAGACAACCATGCATTACCACCACCACCCCCGCCACACACACCAATATAGACTAGAATTACGTACTACCTATAGCAGTTACAGAAAAATATGAAGGATTAGGCCGATTAGTAGTACCAAGTACTGAAAGCGGACCTACATGGGTATATAATGTCCATAGTATACTACCGTTCTAAACTACCAAGGACTACCTCGCAATACCACATTAGGCGACCATGCATTACCCCCATCCGCCCCATAATACTGCCTGGACTAGCACTGCGTGCTACCTATACCAGTCATAGGATAGTACAATAGTACAAGGCATTCGGTCGATTAGCAGTACCAAGGGCTAACAGGGGATCTGTAGGAGTATACACCCTTACTATCATACCAGGCCAGCTCGCGAAGCTCAACACCCCAGGCTCGAAAAACGTTATGTCAAATTGTACAGTGCACAACACTAGCAATCAACGTTTCTATGACGTCGCGCGCGCCCATCATGACGTCACGACATCAATAGCAACGTCAACCGTTTCGCGGAGAAACTTTCAAGAAAATTCACTTTCCCCCATCGATATTCCATCACATACTCATACTATACCCATAGCCCTGTGTGTACATATATCACTATACATTTCTTAGCATACTAAATATACAGCACGAACACCACTAGCGGATCAAGATACATGGGGGTGGACGATTGTCGGAATCACGTTAGACATCCTAAATGTTAGCTAAAAAGTAACCTAAATCGAATTCTCCATCATTTGTAACTGTTTCTCTATCCGTGCAGTTCTACCGCTATAATTTACAGCAGGGGAATTAACTCTATACCTAAAACAATTAACATAAAATGACTGTAGCTCACTCCAGCTGATGGCGATTTATCAGGCAGTTGACATCTCGTGATGCCCCACGACGAACCGATAACTTTCAGTTGAAGAGAACCAGTCTATGCTTGGCTACGAGAGGGGGGATTCGGATATGGGGAAACACTCTTTATAGCTGGACCTGATGTGGTTGTATCCACGGTTCAATATAGGGGTGAAATAATAATAATGAAGACTGGTTATCAACAGTTATTTACATATGAACAATATTTTATACCATGATTACCTATTCTATTATATATGAAAAGCCTATGACATAAAGTTTAGCTTTACACACCAACTGTGGTGAACATAACAGAAATGCGATTTAAGTAGTAAAAATTTACACCTACAGTGAAACCACATCCAAGTTGACTTTTGGTGACGTCGACCTTAAAGCGAACTTGTTTAAATTTATCGCACGTCTCCTTGAGAAGAGTGAAATGAAAGTGGCAATTATTTATTACGTTTTTAAATGAGTTTACCCCACAAGACACCAACAATTGACTCTCATGCATTATCTCATGTTAATAAAGGATCCACAACTATATATAAATAGTATGTTATGATGTCATTAAAATGAAAAGGGACCCGTAATTTGCGCGTTTCGTTTTCTATTTCGTTTCTGCGATAAAATTGCCAGCGGAAGTCCCGCCCAACGGAGCTCATGTAAACAATGTACGTATGTACGCTTGCTGCTCAGTAAAATTGAAAAAAAAAAATAATAGCGACTCTTAATAATCTCTAAATAAAATATTCGCAAAGTAGCTTGGAGTACCAAATGTTCACCACTCGTGGTGAAGTGGTGTTAACCGCGCGCCAAAGGCTCGCGGTTAACAGCACTTCACCATTCGTGGTGAACATTTGGTACTCCAAGCTACTATGGGCATATTCTATATTTTTTCCAATTAATCAGTCTTCATCGACCACTAAATCGATGATATTGAACATCACATTGTAAAATAGCAAAATTACGTTTGCTCTCAGATTGCATTCATCGGGAAAATGGCGCAGCTTCGAAGTGTACTAAGATAATTAGCCTTTCATCCGTTCAGTCGTCATTCATTCCTTCAGCCATTCGTAAGTTATTATTTATCAGAGCTGTAGGTTTTTAAATTTCTTGTTCCGTTTCGGTTTTGGTTTTTCAGGTGGTGTAAAAACTCGGTTCGGTTCGGTTTTCGGTTTGTTCATGAGGCCAAATAAAATTCAATAAAACTCATTCTGATGTCCGGGATCATAACTGAATGGCAGTGAAATTGAATGAAACTCAATGAATGCCCGAAATAAGCTATAATACATGAAGAATCAGGAAGGCCAATATAATAATTACCTAAATATAGAGAACGTTTATTGCGCTTGGCCATTTGTCGAGGTCTGACACCTACCTACACGCAACTTGAGGAAAGCTGCAAACACAACTGAACTGAAATGTCGTAAATTCACAGAATATAGCCTTCCCAGAGTAGTGAGAGACATTGGCAGTGTCTGGGTACTCTCACTACTCTAGGATGGCTACATTCTGTGAATTTCTGCAGCAAGAGAGTATTCTAATAAAAATCGAAAAAACTTAGATTACGGGATGTCGACGGTTTCTGTTTCGGTTTTTTAAAAAAACAAAAAACCTCGGTTCGGTTTCGGTTAACCTACAGCTCTTATTTATCCATTCAATTACTCATTCGTCCGTTTACGCATTCGTGTAATTATTTACTCGTCTATATATTTATTCAATTATTCACATATTCGTTCAATTATTCATTCATTTAAGTACTCTTTTTCTCCAACCATTTTTTATTATCCCTCAACACTCATTATCACGTGCAGATTAACCTAGGATTTGTCCTCCCGGATCGTTTATTTATGCGCGCCCACTTAGGCATTAATGATAACAGCCTTTTTAATCTATACTTGATATATTTTTATCCCATAAATGGACGTTTATTCGAACAATAAAAGTCTTGGATAAATTTTTGCTTTATTCACCTAGTAGCAACTGCTAGTAGGGTGATACATTTTCCACGTAGGTTTAACACTGAGAGAATTTATTCCTATAGTAGAGATGGACTTGTTGACCTCTGACGTCTACCGCATTCGTGCTGTCATGACCTGTTTTACGTTTCTGGGAGACATAATGAACCGACGTTCATCAAAAGTTGACCGTCGCTGAAATGTTTAGTTTTAACATATATGGCACATTTCATCTCTGTCTGACAATAAAACGAACAACAATTAACAAAGAAAACCCAAAGTAAATCAATCGAAACCAAGCGTTCAAAAGCACACAAGTTCGATTGTGAAAGACGGGGGCATGATGAACGATGTTTCATTTTCCAAATTAGGAAAGTGTAAATAAACAAATGCACGTGTCGTCTGCTTTGTTTACAAAACTCAAGTTGAATCGACGACGAAAAAACAACAATAAACAACGAAAATAAGAAAGATAAACATTGTTCATTTAAAAAAGTATTTTTACAAATTTAGCTCAAGTTTGTTGGGGAATTATTTTTAGACAGAAATGTATCACTGCGCCTTGTTTATTTTTGTCAGTTTTGCTTGTCGATCGAATTGGACCAATGTGTTCCTCACTTCTTGCAGTGTTCTGTAGCGAGTAACAGCACGATTTTGCCGCAATTGCCTTGTAAATGGTTTTTGGAATAAACAAAATAAACGTATCGTGTTTTCAAGTAAAAAATGTATTCTACTCGTAGGGTTAAGAATGAAACCGACTCGCCACTGGCGAGTCGGTTTCATCCGTAATCCTACACGTAGGATATTTTTTTAGCTGCGATTAGCAGCTCTATAAGTGGCAATGTCGGTCTGTCTGTCTGTCTGTCTGTCGGTCGGTCGGTCGGTCGGGGTCGGTCGGTCGGTCGGTCGGTCTGTGACCAACGAGTTTCAAAACTCAATAACTTTTGAAATACTTGATGGAATCACTTTATATTAGGCATGTAAGTGTATCTTATTGATGTCTAGCCACTGTTCAATGCATGTGTTGTTCCAAATATTTTTCTTGGAGTTATGGCCCTTGATGAACTTAGAATGTCGGTCGGTCTGTCTGTGACCAACGAGTTTCAAAACTCAATAACTTTTGAAATACTTGATGGAATGACTTTATATTTGGCATGTATGTGTATCTTATTGATGTCTAGCCACTGTTCAATGCATGTGTTCTTCCAAATATTTTTCTTGGAGTTATGGCCCTTGATGAACTTAGAATTTTGTGAAATTGCACCACCCGTCGCAGCTACGGCGTCGATGTCGCGATTTTTCACTTGAAAACACTATACGTTTATTCTATATATACCTTAACAATTAACTCCTTCACCGAGTCGGATATCTAGTATGAATTACACTACATATTGATATTTTCCCATCTTCAATCCATATGATCCAAGATCTCACGTCCCATGGCGAAACGAAATCACGTCCCATGGCGAAACGAAAAACTATCTCATATTTCTACCACACTATCACATCGCTCTTGCCTTCTTGAAATTTTCTTCCTTATCCTAATCATCCTAAATGTTTCAGACTACCACTTATATATCTTCAACTGTTTACAATGATTACCTTGACAGTGACAGAGACCGAGTTCCAACTTAACTCAAGACAACGTAGTAGAATTAGTTATCGGCGCCTTATACAAACAACTCCATTCTATACACCTGGAACTTAATTAAGCAGGCCTGGACCTTTGAAAAACGCAGAGCTACTAATGCTCCATTAAAACTGGCAGGAGAGCTATTCTTTACTTAAGTCTGTTATTAATGAGGGAATTGAAGGTTTAAACTAAGGAGAGCTATTACAGCTCTTAAAGAGTGCAATTGTGGCTCTCCTTAAATTGATTTTGCAGGAGCCATGGAGGGCGGGAGCTATATATATTTATTGGCGTTTTAAGGTCATATACTTATGCACAATGGCTAATCATGACCGTGACAGTTTTACGGGTGGGGGAAGCCGGAGTACCCGAAGGGAACCACCGAGCAACGACGAGCAGCTGCCAGCTCCCCAACATCGTAACTCCCCACTGTAGCACAGGCAGGGTTAGATTGGTTGAAGACATGCGCACCATCGACGTGCAGTATGCCTTAGTACACGGCGTCATCGTGCCACAATGTGGACAGTTGGGGTTAAGTGGGCGGGAGCTATTGCTCTCCTCAAAAGACCAGGCCTGATTAAGCACCCCCTGTTTTTTCGCAGTGGTATTAATAGAAACTGTCATTACTTTCATGCTATCTTTGAGATGGACGAAAGTGATTGTTTGCAGAAAGAATGATCTATTGGCAATTGATAGACAGCACAATGATGAAAATATACAGTATTTTAATGGCGCTAATTTCACATATCTGTCACTTATGTTTTTGATGGAAAAATGTTCCCTCGACATGTATGATGCTTGAACAGTCTATGATGAAACAATGGCGGTAATTACTGACAAAAAATGTAACTTGTGATCTCCTGAACACAATAACAGTGTCTGGCGTCAGTAGCGAGTGTATCCACCACGTGCCCGGATGATAGCCTGAACACTCCTCCGAATGCTACCAGTGGGCCTTCTGATACCTCCTCTAGGCAACTGTTGCCACTCCTCATGCAATGCAGTTTCCAAATCGGCCAACGTTATTGCAGGTGGATCCCTTACTTGCACACAATGTCCAAGAAAGTCCAAGGTGTGTTCTAAGAGATTCAAATCGGGGCTCATTGCAGGCCATGATAGTGTTGTTCTGAAGGAAAACTCTCAAACCATGGGAACGATGTGGCCTTTCATTGTCGTCCTTGAATACAGGGCGTGTAGCCAACGAGTGGTTGTCAAAATGAGGCACGGCAATCGGATTGAGAATGTCTGGATTTACTGATCACCATTGAGATTCCCACTTTCAGTCACCATATCAAGTATACAATCACGAGAGAGGCATCCCCAGATCATTATTGATCCTCCACCATAAGGAACAGTAGGTCTGATGTTCCTGGGCACATAAGCCTCCACACTCTCATGCGACCATCTATGACGTGAAGCGGGAACCTATCCTCGTCTGACCAATGGACTCTCCTCCATGTCCTGAGATTCGTCGTGCCATACACCACTCCAATCGTCGTCTTTGATGCTGATCGGACAGAACTGGACGCTTGATGAGTATAATGATGACCCTTCTGGACCTCATACCCTGCGCTTTGAGATGGTTTCGGGCAGTTCTGTTGCAAAAAAGCCTGTTTGGGAGCAAAATGCGATTCAAAACCCCACTTGAAGCAAAGGGTTCACGCCTTACGAGGCGATCCAGACTCCAATCTTCCCGAGGAAAGGTCTTGGTCGGTCCTTAACATCGTTGGGTTGTTTATTCTTTTCAGACACGTCTGCTGATGACAGAATGACAATAGCCAAGTTGCCTTCCAATGGCTTTGAATGACATGCCTGTTGCATGCATGCCAACGATTTGCTGTGCCTCTGACAGTCTCCTCCTTGCCATGTCAACCTTTACTGATAAAAGAATTGACCAATTTTCTTGTTTCATACCCATATATTGCATGTGGGTGATACTGTTTTTGTCACATTTGTGGGTAGCATGCTTCGCGTGGCCGAGGGGATGTGTTTGGGATACTCTGTCAACCAGAAACATCATGTTTCACGAAATGAAATGTACTGCAAGACATAGCAATCATTAAAACATAATAATAATCAGAAACAGCAACTTCACTATCATGAAACATTTCAGGGGGTGCTTAATTAAGTTCCAGGTGTATAAGTATGCTTGTCAATTTGAAACGCTTCTTACCAATTAACCATTTGATACTTTTGTATGTCTTTTGGCGTAAGAAATCAAACAGCGCTTTGATACTTTGTGGTCATTTGTTTTGTTATTATTTTTCGATTTTTTAAAGTTTTAACCTCAATTCCTATTTTCTCCCGAATAGTGCTCAGTGACAACCGTTGAGCCAAAAGTTATCGCAGCTTAAAATACTAATATGATCCTGCTGTCAAGACGTCTTAACTGGTTGAGTGCTAGACGCCACTACCAGGGCTTTCAAAAATGAGGATTCCAGAGCAAAAGCCAACACTTTCCTTGCTTATATTTCATATTCAGTCAGACACAAATAATATTCAGAGGCTCGTCGGTTTCATTCTTAATCCTCCTCGTAGAATATTTCTTTTACTTGAAAGCAATGTACGTTTATTCTATACTAGCGGGTGACACCCGGCGTTGCACGGGAGAAGATGGTTATAAAAATCAAGGAGGTCACCAATTCCAAGATCAAGGTCACCCCACGCGGGCACCCCGATAAAGTCAAAATGATCGATGGGTCAATATACCCGCACATATGAAATTTTAGACAGGATCGGCCCAGTCGTTTTCGAAATAAAAGGTCAAGGTCACCAATTTCAAGGTCAAGGTCACCTCACGCGGGCACCCCGATAAAGTCAAAATGATCGATGGGTCAATATACCCGCACATATGAAATTTTAGCCCGATCGGCCCAGCCGTTTTCGAAATAAAAGGTCAAGGTTATCAATTTCAAGGTCAAGGTCACGCCACACGGCACGGCACCCAACACATGTTACTCGCAGTGACGAAAAGCCCCCATGTAGAAAATATGAAATCGATCGGTCAAGAAACGGAGGAGTTCACCCGGAACAAAGATAGAGAGATAGAGATGTAGATACAGATATTCGCATTTATGTATTAGATATATAGACCCCTGTTACATATATGTAACGAAACAGTCAAGCATAAAAGATTAAAAGATGTCACAATGAACAATTCTCACAAAGTGCTCACAACTACTTTAGACTGAGCTATCAACAGCCAGTTGACTCATATTCATTAAGACCATTTGGCCAAACACAATTAAGTTTATCAATCCAGATAGACTCTGCAATGTGAAGCTTCTTTTTATCTTGAAGTGGGATTCTTTGTAACAAGTAACATTTAAATTGATCTTCAGGTTGGCTGAAATGGGGTGCTAGTCAGTGGCGTGGCCATGGGGGTGGGGGACGCGTCCCACCCACTTTCCCTCAGAGTTGGTCCTCGAAATATGTCCAAAAATGGCATAAAAATCGTAGGGGGGAAGGGGAGGGGGTAGGTCCATGGGGTTATGTTGTAGATTTGTAGACTGCTTATCCTAATATCTGTGTCAGTGAAAAGGTAGACAGTCATCAGTACATGAAAAACCTCAAAACATCAGCTCAGATGCACGGAGATGGGGGGTTTTCAGCCCTGGAATTAAATTTTTTTCAACCACTGGCCGAATCATGGTTGGTCCACGGTACCGACTTCCCTTGGCCGCCCCATATCGGACACATTTATTTCCCTCTTTCTCAAATTTTAGGGACGCAAAATTCTGAAATGTGAAGGCATGCAAAGCTTTTCCCACACACACCACCATCACCCCCACCCCCACCCACCCACCCCATCGCTAGTTTCAAATTCAAGGGGATTTCACTCCATATTAAAACGGCTCTAAGCCAGGTGGTGCGAGTATGTGCCCCCCCCCCCCTCTCCCTCCACTTGCTTTAGGCTGACTACGCCGCTGGGTGCTACATGGGGGTACTTTCAATTTGAAACGGTGACGCGACTCTTAATTATAATAAACCTTATTTGCTAGCTTAACGTGAGAATCCCTTCAAACAATCTTCAGCACTTATGACGTTAATTATCAGAACGAATTTCCATTTGAGCTGAACACTTTATATTTTTACTTGCTGCCGAGTGCATTTCTAAATATTTGGGACATTATGAAATGCACTCCGGTCGTACATCAGTTTAATTAAATCAAACCAGTTTGAGTCGATCTGAATATATTCGCATTTCTAGAAAAAATAACTATTTCACAATTATATTTTTGAGTTACTATGTCATAATGATGACAAAAAAAAATAATAATTTACAGGTGGCACTAACCGGCTTCCGCATGTCAGCAACCTTCTGAAGTGCGACTGTTATTGATCGCAAGTTACTTTACAAGACACACCCAGTCTGAAATACGAGTTCGACGATTACACATCTGTAATGAAACTAAAGAACACTGAAGGTATGTTAACTGAATTATTACATGTATTCAGGGTGACTGTGGTTTCTAAAATTCTTTATCATTTATCAATCGTTTATCGTGGAAATATTTTTATAGTTACTGTATTATTTCAAACACTCAATCCTACTTCATTAACCCTTTACCTAACATGAAAAGCAGACGACACTTGCAAACAAAATTCTTGAATAACTATTTGTTTTTTCATTTTTTGTCTCAAAAACATAGGTTATGACCCCTCTTTGGAACGAGCTCGACGAGCTCGTTCCAAAGAGGGGCCATAACCTATGTTTTTGAGACAAAAAATGAAAAAAATAATGAAAATTAATTGGCGATTTTTGTTGATTGCACTGGCCGGTTACTGCATTATTTCAAACACTCAATCTTACTTTATGAAATTACAAAATTGAACGCCATACCTAGCTGGAATTCCAGCGGAGAATATAACAATAACATGACTTTGGAGGGCATTGTGGTTTACTAACGGCCCAACAAGTGTGAATAACAGCCCGACAGCTTATAAAAGACCCGAGACGAAGTCGAGGGCCGTTAATAAGCTGAATGGCTGTTATTCACACCTGTTGGGCCATTAATAAACCACAAGGCCCGACAAAGTCATGTTATTACTATTATTACCACTGCGATTCTGATAAAGTTTTGATCCTGTACCTTACTTGGAAGCTACAAACAGCCAATTAGTCTTCATTCAATTCGCTTGATTGAGGCATGTTTAACCCTTTACCTATCATGAAAAGCAGACGTCACTTGCAAAAAAAATTCTTGAATAACTAAATTTTTTCATTTTTTGTCTCAAAAACATAGGTTATGACCCTTCGTTGGAACGAGCTCGACGAGCTCGTTCCAACGAGGGGTCATAACCTATGTTTTTGAGACAAAAAATGAAAATATTTTGAAAATTAATTGGCGATTTTTGAGAATAGCGCTGGCCGGTTTTTTCCGTTACGTTGGGTAAAGGGTTAACCCTTTACCTAACATGAAAAGCAGATGACAGTTGCAAAAAAAAATCTTGAATAACTAATTTCTTTAATTTTTTGCCTCAAAAACATAGGTTATGGCTCCTCATTGGAACGAGCTCCAAGACAAAAAATGAAAAAAATAATGAAAATTAATTGAAGATTTTTGTGAATAGCTCTTGCCGTTTTTTGCCGTTTCGTTGGGTAAAGGGTTAACGTTTTCAATTTTGACAGATGATATTATCGTCTGTTCTCAAACAAGCTGGCGTGACATGATTATCACGTGATCCAAACCCGATATTTAGGTACCTACCGCTTTTAAGTCAGGAATAAAGGCTTAAAATGTATGCAGACTTACTTACTATATACAGCTGCTTGTTCTTATGGGACTAACTTTACTGGACATTTTAAATATTTAAATAATTTAAATAAAAATCATATTGTTTACCCCATTGAAACCATTTCTGGAAACCTTTTCCATTTTCGAGTGTACGACAGCGAGGAACAAAAGTCACTTGACGTGTCGGGCTGTTAATAAGATGTTTAACTCAATAACGGCCCGACACATCACATGACTTTTTAAGTTGAGCGTTACGTTCTTGTAATGCCCTGTTAAACTTTGTTAATGTACTAGGGAACGCCCTACAACATGGCAATAATAGCTAATTTTATGATTTTGATATTTGTGTGCTATTCTCCGCTGGAAGCTTAAACGAGCTTCTCCTTGCAGTCGTTCGTAACAGATTTTCGGTACGATCGGTTTGGACGTGTTAAAAGCACTAAATACCTGCCCTGACAATATAATTGCGATTCCAATTTGAAGCTGGCTATCCCTTTTACAATTCTGGATAAAATTACTGCTGACCACGGTGCATTTCTTGCCTAAAACGAAATTATTATCAACGAACCCCCTGCTTTTTCTCACAAAGCTAAACATACAAACTGGGGAATATCCGACAGTTGTGACGTTTCTGTTTTGCACGCGTTGAAAATAATCAAAATATGGAACTCGACAATTTGAAACGGACTGGCATTTCCAAATTATCACACACAACAAAAAGGGACTATTTTCGAGCCTTGTATTCCTAAATATTTGAAGACATTCGGGAGTAACTTTTATACAAAAAATATTACTCTACTCTTCTTTATCATTTAGGCCCTACATATACACTAAAATGTGTCATTACAATAAAGTTAAGAACGTAAAATATCGGATAAGCAAGCTCTTAGTGTGACACAGTCAGGGACGGGGAAAGAAAATCCGGGCCCTGGGTTTATTCTGTTACGCCTACTTACAGGACCCTTTCGAAAGAGTGTGTGTGTGTGTGTGTGGGGGGGGGGGGGGGGTCACGGGGTGTTTTTCTACAAGGGTAGAAGGCACGAACAATGATGAGGATTGGGAGGTCCCTCCAAGAAAAGTTGAAATCTGCTATTAAATAGAGCCTTTTCTTGCGGCTTTTAGAATGAAAATTCACGTCATCATTTGGCCGTCAAATGACGTTTTTAGCAGCATGTTTCAAATTTACAAATTCATCAGTGGTCATCTAGTGGCATAGCGTTTTAGCTTCTGGCTGCACAATTCTTCTGGTGATAACTTTATGACGTCAAGTTGACGTAATAAGGTTATCACCCAAGAATCGTGTAGCCCAAAGCCACCGCCGTTGGTCAAATGTAGAGAACCATTTGATGCCATTTGATGCTCCTTCTTAACATTTTAGTACTATACAACGTGGAACTTTGGGGTACCCGAACCTAACCCAGGAGTCATAAACTCAGGCCCCCAAAAGTCTATGAGCCCCCAAAAGTTCCGGGCCCAAGGGTTACTACCCCAGACACACTCTCAAATCGGCCCTGGACACAGTCGAAACTATACTTATATGAAGACATGAATATTAGGCCAAGAGGGAGTCAAATTGACCCATTATCAGGAAAGATTTTTTTTTCTTTTCTGCCGATTTTTCGAAAAAAATTCCTGGGAACCCCATCTCTAATGAGCACCATCCCTTATAAAAAGTACCATGGTAAACCATGGTAAATCCCAAAATACCCTGGTAATACCATGGTATACCATGGTATTACCAGGGTATTTTGGGATTTACCATGGTTTACCATTGTACTTTTTTATAAGGGATTGACAGCATTTCAAGTGAAAGAGGAATAGCTTGTGGGGCCCGAAAGATATGATTGATAACCCTAGACAATACTGCGTGGTTGAGAACGAAATCAATCATTTCTAATTTCCAAAAGCATTTATTCCACAAAAAGCCACAAAGGCACCACCCCCCCCCCCACCCCCCTCTCCCCACTTCAACACCATTTCAACTTTTGATTAGTGGGCAGTTAATAAATAAAAATTGAAAATAATTTATTGTTGCCGACAAATGAGTAAAATGAGCACGAGACAATAAAGTATGATAACCCTCCTTCCTCCCCAGGAATCTGACAAGCTTGCAAAATACAGAATCTACAGATTATGTACAGTACGCGGCGGTTGAATTGCCACTAAATCGCAGTGGGGTACATTTTCGCCAATACAATAAAATCGCAATGTTTTCCCCAAAAATCACACGGGACACTTGCAGACTAACAACTAAGGACCACCGAGTGCAACCCGGTGATCCATGAGTTTAAAATGTACTTGTGCTTCTTGTGTTTTGTTTCCATAAGCACGTAAATAACCATCGGTGGGAAATCTAAACTACCGCAACTTAGTGGTAATCCACCCTCCCTGAGTCCCTCCTGTGGGATAGATTTGTTTGTAAAAAAATACCTATTATCGTCCCCCATATATAATTCCAGAGTCCAGACTCTTCAAACTGGATAAACGAACCGAATGTTGGATCACGCCATTCAGAAGCTTAGTATTGAAATGATTAAAACAAGAACTTCTTCCCAAACAATTCGTCCGATTTTGACTGCGCACGCGCAACTTTCGGGGAAAAACGGAGTGTTGAAGTCCATTTTTGACCTTTTTGAATATCTGTCGAAATTTTTGCGTGTTATTTTAGTAATCTGCAATGGAGACTGAAGACTATAATCTAAAAAAAATAAGTATACACTAATGGTTTTTTGCTTCCTTTTATCCTTAAAGAAGAGATTTTTGGAGATTTCTCTTCGTGAACACCACTGTATTGCTCTGTAGAAAGCGAAAAAAGCTTAAAATGAATGTTTTTTTTTTTTTTTTTAAAAATGACCACTATTTGTAGTCCATCGAATGTTGGATACCCTATCGAATTTATCTCGTGAAAATTTCCCGAAATTTGTTTCTAAGTCAGGTAAATTAGTTTTTTTTTTATATTCTAATTTAAAATCTCCGAGTATATCGAGTGAGGAAAGAAAACGTACATCTGGCAGCACATTAATAGCTGTCGGCATTTCGTCCCCTGAGTTCCAATGTGTTCTATGTGCCAGTAGGCACATAGAACACATTGGAACTCAGGGGACGATTTGTTCATTGTACCACTACTGGCAGTTATCTTTTCTCAGTTAGTTAATTCTCGGGGGTTAATTTATGAATATGTATATGAAAAGAGGATTATTGAATTAATGCAGCCAACTCTAAGTGCAAAACTCTTCCGTAATGTCACTATTGAAGAGACAAATATCCTTTCATTCCGTTTCTGAAAAAGGTTTTGTGAATGAATGAATATTTATTTAGCAGTATAAAAACAATATACAATATACATAAATATCAAAAAGAGACAGTTAAGCATGTATACCACAGGGAGATGACATAGCCAGATTGGCTGTCTACCTGTCATCTCCCAGAAAATATAGCGCGGACGTTGGAATCGAGCTGCTTAATATTTACACTTGAAGCTGGTGGCTGGTGGGGTAAGCAGAACTATGGTAATAGACGAGAATTGAAATATCCAGACCCATTTGCCTACAGTACAGGTGGAAGCGTCTCGCTAGATGACCAAAAACTTCACTTCCGTTGACAACTCCAAATCCTGGCGTAGTCCGCTGAGAGCTCCCGAAGGCAGCTTTCATCTGACTGGTGCGAGGTGTTGGGCTCTCAAGAAGGGAAGGGTAAATACTCAGTCTACCTAACCTTTGTTAATGTTTTTAAAGTTTTATTTTAATATCAGAGAAGTTAATAAATAGAGGATATTCACGAAAATTTGATGAATACCGAAAATATCTCGTGAGTGGCTACAAAGAAATATGAGGATCTTCACGAGCGACGCAGTCGCTCGTGAAGATCCTCATATTTCTTGTAGCCACGAACGAGATATTTTCGGTATTCATCAAATTTCCGTGAATTTTCTTTTTATTTAATGCTCTACGACTACAAACTCTCCAATTTGTGGCCTTTATTTGCCATTAAGGCGCAAAATTTATGTGCCGAACCGGCGTCCATACAAAAATTACAACAACCAAACTCCAACCATTGGAATGTGTGAATATCCGCACAAAAAGTAGTCCCGTCTTATTTCTCCCCTAACTTTACGATTTACCAAGGCTGGCGAATTGAAATAATCGCAATGTGTTTCGAAGAAATAGAACAATAACAAAAAACACCACTTTCTTATTTTCAATAACAAGACACGTCATTTTATTTTTTTTGAACTCAATGCACTGAAGACGTGTGAAGTTGAACTGAAGAAATTTGAAAGTGATTTCGGCTTTTCGCAGGAAGGTGAATGAGAAAGTCAAACTTTGAAACCGCTGATTTAATGAATTGATTTAGTCACTGTCACTATCAATTATTCGAATTCGTTTGTATTTGGGACTCTGGAATTCATTACTGATGTGCTGACTCGTTTAAAGTACATGTGATTCGTCATCCGAACCTACGATGAAATATCGATTTCTAAATATCATTTTGATATTTCGTTTTGCCGACCGACAGGGGAATATGACTTAATTTTTCAGCGTGAATTGATGCCTGAGCATTAAATAAATAATGTATAATTACTATCCAAATACATTATATACTTGTCCTACCTGATATAAAAAAAAAATCATACATCCATTATGTTTTGAATTTTTGTCCCCAAAAACATAGCGCGCAAAACAAGCAGACAGATTGAGTCGAAGAGGCGTCTGTTAGAAGCGCGGGGATGGATTAATCACAATTTGATGTGGGTGCCCCCCCCCCCCCTCCCCCCACACACACACACCTACGATCTTTTCCAAAGATTAGCAAAAATGTCCCTAAATCGGTATCCTGAAAGCCAGTCAGTTTGATTCTATTTGCTCAGCTTCAAAATTAATTTTGGTCAAAATTACTATGGGAATTTACCCAGTTGAAGCTTTCCTTTCTTTAAGATTCCCCCTGGGGAGGCCACAGGGACCCAACAAAAAGAGAGGGGGTAGTAACGAACGCGACGTGTTAGTTCCAGTGATGGGGTCATGACCTAAGTTTTGAAAGCAAAAAAAGTGAATGGCGATTCTTGTGTAGAGCGTTATCCGGTTTTGGCTGTTATACTTTAACCCTTTACCCAACGTAACGGCCAAAACCGGCCAGCGCTATTCTCAAAAATCGCCAATTAATTTTCAAAATATTTTCATTTTTTGTCTCAAAAACATAGGTTATGACCCCTCGTTGGAACGAGCTCGTCGAGCTCGTTCCAACGAGGGGTCATAACCTATGTTTTTGAGACAAAAAATGAAAAAATTTAGTTATTCAAGAATTTTTTTTGCAAGTGTCGTCTGCTTTTCATGTTAGGTAAAGGGTTAAGCTTTTGCAAAAATGAAATCTATTAGTCATATGAGATACTTGATGTAAGGACTGTGACTATTATATTCAATGAACAAGCTAAAGCAATCAAGCGATATCCAATTAAGTGAGAATTGTACTTCTATTCTCCCGAAAGTTCATGCTATATATAGTTCAATCAGTGAAAAGATAATTACAATCTTCGACAAGTGGGGACGCGGTGGCTCAGTAGTTAGAGGTGCAGGCTGCAAGCCGAGATGTCCTCGGTTGGAATCCCACATGCGGCAACCGCATTGTGTCCTTGGACAAGACACTTCACTCACTTTGCCCACGTGGGGGCACGGTGGCGTTGTGTACTAAGGCGTACTGCACATCGATGGTGCACTTGCGTTCAACCAATGCTAACCCTGCTTGTGTGGAGTTAGTATGTTGAGGAGCTGACTGTTGATGAAAATTTGTTCCCGTATATGTACACCTGCTCTGGCCAAGCCTGATAATGAACAGCTTGTCATTTATAGATTGGGACCAACAGCAGCCCACAGAGGTTTAAATTGGTGGTACCAGTTTAAGAACATTATGAAACCCCCCTAAAGACAGCTGTGCCTACTAAGTTTATAAGTTTATTTTGGATTTTAATGGGAGAGTGGGGGCGGGTGTCTGAGAACGGTAGTAGAAAATTTGCACTTAGGGGTGGGTGGGTGTAAAAAGGAGCTGAATGAAAAATAGAACATCACATCTTGCAAATTTCTAGTGCCACCCCCCCCCCCCCCCCCGTCCCTCCCCGTTCCGAGCGATCTTTCTTTTTTTCTCAAATTCATCTCGCCACATCCTTCCCGTTCCACTCTGCGATTTATAGTCCGGAAAGTGCGCTAACAGTCCTGGTGCTGATGCCAACGAAAATTGTGATAATCTTCGCCCCCAGTGCTCTAGGAATGTTTGTCTAATAGTCATTGCGAGTGTCTTTTATCCTCGTGATAATCAGTTGGGCTTGAAACACACAGGTTCAGATTTTGTAACAAAACCATTCAGAGAGAACGAATGATGTGTGCTAGCCTATTCTCAGCTGTGCAAATTTTTGTTAACACCTCCCTATATTCTCGTTGAGTGAGCCTTCATCTTTAAGCGATTGAATGTGAAGAAGGAGAGGGGGTGGGGTGGGGGGGGGGGGGGTAAACAGATGTCAAAGGGTTTAACCACCGACGCTGTTTCGTTTCGCTCTGCAGTCCAATACCGATTTTTCAGGCAATCACAGAATTCCTTGATGACGGAATTGATCGACACTACTCCGGTGCCGACTAGATTAAGAAAAAAATAAATTTCCTTATGTTTTGAATGTTTTACATTTCAACGACATAAACGGTTTCTTTAATATTGTGTAAACTACACATTAAGTGTTGTATATTTGTCAAATACTACGTATATATGTCACAAATAAGAATAATGTGGTCATGTTTCCCAATTCGTGCAACTAATTGCAAAAATCGCTTCGTTCGTTGAGCTTTGTTTGCAGCAATAAATATCCGATTTTAAATATCAACTGCAAACAAATCACAAAAGTTGAGCTACTCCATACCTTGTTGAGCCCTTACAGAGAAACTAACTGCGGTCCTGTACGACACTCCAAAACAACTTGTTAGACAATTCTAACGACACGGGGTGGGAGGGGGGGGGGGATAATCTGAGAAATGTGCTTGATGACCGAAAAATCATATTTGCGGCCACAAGTAAACATTGATTGAGGTCCCCTAGCAATATTTTAAAACAGACAGCTGGATTTTATTTTAGTAAACAAAATTTACTCATTTAAATTCCCTAAAAAGAGCACTCGTGGGCTTGAAATTTCAAAACATTTGCTGGGGTAGGTCTCACCAACGAGAGGAGACGCCGCTCTCGTGCTTTCTATTGTTTTTTCCTGTGGCTGTCCCCGGTGGCCTTCGGTCATGAAGGGTCCATAAAAAATCATGACTACATCATTCTCACCTACGCATTCCCGTACTTCCCAGCTAACTATTCAGGCAAGGAACGTGTACGAACACTACAGTCCCCAAAACTAGCCACGACAATCGGCAATATCGTGGTAAAAGGGTAAAAGCTTGTTGTCTTCCACGGCTTTTACCATGATATACTGTAGCGTATTTTAGGCAGTGGCGTAGTATGGGTGCTGGGGGAACTTGGTGTCCTAACATTTTTCCTGATCCCCAGATCCTCCCCCCCCCCCCCCCCCGCAGACAAAAACATTGCCCAATACACGTTTCATGCGACTTAGAGCCCAAAATGGTGTCCAATATAGGGGGCAACACCCGTTACAAATGCCTCAGATTTGCTCTTAGAGCACTGAATTTTGCAAAATTTTCTTTGGGAGCCTGGACCTAACTAGGACCCTCCGATCGCTTATACACACTGCACACACGTCCTTGAGGAGGTCTTAGTTAAGACGTTATAGAATCCTGACTACGCGCCTGTTTCTAGGGTCGGATTTAGGAACATGAAGGTTATTTCGCAATACTGTTCTGTCTACCACTGCACGACGAGACAATTGATTTGGAGATTGGTTGACACCTCCCACGTTCACATCTATCTCACAATTTACGCCTCTGTTAATATGTAACGACGACATTCAGAGAGTACAGATATTTTTGTGACGGGACACCGTACAGTGGAGGCCGATGAGGCGAGGGGCGACCACTCCGAGCGTCACCTCTGAAGTGGCAAGATATGCCAATAAAACAAGGAAATCCCGATGTCTATATATATCAGGGGCGGCGGAACGATTTTCAAAGTGAGGGGGCTGGATCGATGGATGGTTGTCGGTATGACGGACCGACCATGGTTCTGCCCGTGGTACGAAAATGTTAAATTCCAGAGTCCCAAAACCTCCATTTCCATGCATCTAAGCGGATAATTTGAGATTTTTCAGGAGAATGTATTTGAAAGATTTCACACTCCGAGAGCCGTTAAAAAAGGTCGGTAAAGCTTACAGGTGAGGTCTATTTATCAGCTTTGGTCGTAACGATCAAAGCTGATAAATAGACCTCACTTGTATACTTTACCAGACGTTAACAGCAATTATACTGTCTGTGGATTATATTGTTTGGAGTGGATTTGGTACTTGAATATATGTCTGTAAGATTACGATTTATTAAAGGTAACTGATTTTTTAACAGACTGAAAACATTAAGCGTTTGCTGCCATTTACTGCAAAAATGATCCGAAATCCATCGAAACTGAACCAGTACGAGAGAAACATAGCTGGCGAAAATATGGCGGGGCGGGGGGGGGGGGGGGTGGTGGGGGCTCTGGATATGCCCCTTGTTTCGCCATTCACCAGTCATTGGTTGTGTTAAAATATATGCATGCAAAAAAAACATGGCCCGGTAAAAAAGTGGTGGGACTGAACACCCCCCACCCCCCCCCCCCTGATTCCGCGGCCCCTGTGTATGATGTCTCCCCAAAATACCTCGCGATACATAGGGATGGTTCGACCAGGTGTGAGGAAATTTTGATTTTCAGGCAAGAAACTCACCAAATCCTTGACTCTGTACCTTTTGGAAGGCTTGTATCTAACACCAAAGTTTTAGGGCTCTCGCACTCGGAGTAGGGCCCCGCAAATACTGCAGATAATGGACATATTTTGTGCGTTACTAGAGGGAATGGATGGCGTATCATAAAAATACAATGCACTGATATACTTTAAAACTTACCTGGACTCCCAAGAATCCCCAAATATTTCATAAAATTTGTTTTTTGTAACACTTTTTGTGGCTTTCTTGTCTACCTGCAACATATATGCATGCACCTAGCCGATATAATACGATGTGCAAAATATACAGAACGGCACATACGTTAGAATGGGTTAAGAATTATCACAGTTGATTGCTTTTGGCCCAGGATATCATGAGAACCTTCTGCTCGCATGATATCCTGGGCCAAAGTAACCTCATGTGATAATTCTTAACCCTTTCAAACGTATGTGCGGTTCTGTATTTATCACACACCTCCCATGTAACAACCAGACTCAATCCTACGCGGAACTGCACTTCTCTTCTCCCGAAAGTTCATATATTTTGTTCAATTAGTGAAAAGATAATTACAATCGTAGACAAGTCGGTGCCTCCAGCGTTCGTTCACATCAGAATTTCGAGTTAACTCCCTTGCCCATTCCTGTAGAATTTTTGGTAGTGACACGAAAATTGAACAAAAATCACCCTTCAACTGGATAATTGGCCGGGTACCAACCCCAATTTGATTTTCAATTTTTACGGCATTCAATTGGTCGAAACCAATAGATACCGATCAGCATCACAGTCACGACGATCGAACTTCAAATATTGACTAAACTGCAGGGAATAACACAACAAAACGTTGTAAAATAGCTAATACGTTTAGCACACTCCATCATTATATGACCAGTTGTGGAAAGTATTTGTCAAGGAACATGCAGTCAGAATGTTCTTTTTATTTTGTAGATTTTTTAGTCGAATCTGATTGTTTAAATATTCCGGGTAAACAAATCCAAATGAGGAACTTGGAATTTCCAAGCAATCTCTACTCCAGTGCAGCCGACCGAAGTAGTATAACTCGCACGTTTCGGGGATCATTGGCAGTATCTCATTGCAGGATCTCATGTGACCTCATAGCCACGTGACCTAGTGGCGCCATGTTGTGTTGTCATGGTAACCCGCGTGAGCGGCCATGTTGTGACGTCATCTCCATAGTGATACGTGGTGTGAGTGCGCATGCGCAGCGCGTGTTGTTAGGGTGATACGTGTTTCCGTCGTCCATTTTGTATACTGGAGGCCGCCATCTTGGTTTCTATGGTAGCACGTGATTGCTATGTTACCCAATTTTTCTGCAATAAGACGGGGTATGTTCGGTGGGTATGTTCGATTGTAGAAGAGTAAATCTAATTACCACAAACAACCCGACACTCCTTCCAAATCACCAAAATCCACCCCAGCTGTTACTATTTCGAATTCTTTCAGAATTCTCTGCTTCTATGTCTATATGCGATAGTTATCGTCTATCTGGCCATGTTTCTTTATTCTAGAGTATACTCCAGTAGCATAGAAGAGCCTATCAGTTGGAACAGCTTTGCTTATTGTTACTATATTTAGCTATTTTTGTTCTAATCTTGTTAGTTCTGACCCTATTCCGTGTACTCTTGTTGTTTCATTTTTCTAGATCATTTATAACCAATCAGATTGCTTGATTTCCCATAGTCTGTATGTAGGGTTATCTCCCTTGTGTATAACAAAAGCAGTCCCAAAGCCAATAAGCCATCGAGCAGTTACTGATAAGTCATTGCTCGAACGACTCTAAGCCCATCGAGCAAATGACCTATCGAGCAATTGTTCGATCTAGTGACTCCTCGAGCGACTCTTCGACTCATTTCAGTATTTAAGGATACCCATGACCCGGTATTGTATTATTTGAGGATACCTATCCCAAATATCCCTTATAAGCTAAAGAGCCAAGAGAGTAATTGCTCCATGAGCAATTGCTCGAACGACTCGAAGCTCATCGAGCAAATGAGCCTTAGAGCAATTGCTCTATCGAGTGACTCGACATACTACTCGAACGACTCGAAGTCCATCGAGCAAATGAGCTTTAGAGCAACTGCTCGTTCGAGTGACTCCTCGAACGACTCTACGACTCATGTCGGAAAAAAAGGGATTCTAGGGCCTAAAGGGATTCCGTAAGTAGGGCTTTTTCCCAAATAAGCCAAAGAGCCAAGAGAGTAATTGCTCCATGAGCAATTGCTCGAACGACTCGAAGCTCATCGAGCAAATGAGCCTTAGAGCAATTGCTCGATCGAGTGACTCCTCGAACGACTCTTAGACTCATTTCAGTATTGGGGGATACTTGTTGGACTTTACATCCGGGTACTTCTGTTGGGGTAGTAGATAAAAAAAACAAACAACAATATATATAACATTTCATTTTTATTCAAGTATACAATTCAATGTCTCAAGGCATTTCTCTTTGTAGTTCTTCTTGCATGGGCTAACCATTTCATCTTCTTGTGGGTTGGAGCTTCTTCCCATCGCATGGCTAGGTTCTTGATAAAACACATTCTTTCATTTGATAACTTGGCTTTGTTGGTTGCTTTAATTTCCTGTCTAGCATCTTTGGGTTCCTCTTTCTCTAGCTGTTTCATAGTAGTAACTTCAGTCTTCTTAGTAGTAACTTCATTTGTGGTTTGAGTGGAAACATCCTTCTTAGCTTCAGTAGTAACTTCATTCGTAGTGGTAACTTCATTCTTTATGGGAGCTGGCATCTTTTTCTTGACTTCAGTAGAAACTTCGTTCTTAGTGGTAACTTCATTCTTTATGGGAGCTGGCATCTTTTTCTTGACTTCAGTAGAAACTTCGTTCTTAGTGGAAACTTCTTTCTTTATGGAGAAACTTCGTTCTTAGTGGAAACTTCTTTCTTTGTGGGAGCTGACATCTTTTTTTTTTGTCTTCAGTAGAAACTTCGCTCTTAATGGAAACATCTTTCTTTGTTTCTGTAGAAACTTTGTTCGCAGTAGTAACTTCATTCTTGTTTGTATTGTGAGTCAGTTCTGTCTTTATTCTTTTGTTTACTGATCGGCCAGTATCCACACATCTTTGTTTCTTTCCACCAGCATCCATGTCAAGATTTTTTCTCTTGGCTGCATTTACCACACGATTCACTTGGGTCAGTTCCTGGGGAGTCAGCTTTAATCCAGCATCATTCTTGAAGATCTGTATATGTAAGTCATCTTTGAATCTGAGCACCGTTGTTGACACAGACATCTTTACTCTTCAAGACGTTCAAAACGGAAATGAATTTATTTTTATACCAACACTCCTTTTATACTTTTCTATTCGTCTTCTTCTTCTTCTTCTTCTTCTTCTACTCGGAATGAGTAGTTTGTCATAAGGTTGTAGAACAGAAATCTTCGCTTTTCCAAGGCATATTTCTGGGATTCTTCAAAGTCAAAATCCTCTTCTTCACAAGGGTATGAATGTATTTCCCACTAATGGCTTCTCTAACACATTCTTTTGAAGTGCTCTATATGCTGTTTCAACTGCATCTTCACTATCCATTCCATCTTCGATATATTTGTTCATGAGGTTGTCAAAATCGTTTTGGTATTTGTCAAAGGCACTTTGAACGATACCTCCCATCATAGAAACGTCTTCTTCGTCTTCTTCTTCTTCATATTCCATATCTTCTGATAGTTCCGACGAATCATTAGAGTCCGAATCACTTGACCAATTTTTGGGTGCACAGCTGGATTGCATTGTGTCCGCTCTCTTCGAAGGTCAGATTACAAATAACAAATTTCTTATGAGCACGACCCTTTTATAGGATATCGGACAGAGCATTGATGACGGGTTTGATCAACTTTCCTAAAAATCCTCCTTTCTGTATGATCCGTCTTCTTTTCCGATAAGATAGTTCTGTCTTTGGTGAGGCAATTCTCCTTATTTCGTACTTGTGTGGAATCAGCTTAGCTCTCTCAGATTTGGTTATAGGTACTGCGCCCGTCAAGATGTTTGGAGCACAATCACATATACATTGTATCAAATTATCACTAGCCATCTTCAGCAAAGTCTTGGCTTCATATCGATCCGCATCAGATAAGATTCGCAGTGTATCTAGATTTCTTTCTAATCTTGTAGTGTTGCTCGATTTTTCCGTTTGTCGGTTTGAGCAAACTTCTTCTTTGTGCCTCTTCATGTTAAATTTTCGAGAAAATGTTTTTCCACAGTAGTCGCAGTTATGTATCGCCATGTCTTCACTCTTTCGTGGTCATAGAACAAATGAGTTTATTTTCACACCAACACCCCTTTTATACTTTTTCAGAGCTAGGACTGGGTTGATAAGCGCCAAGAGAAAGCAACTCTTTCGTAGTATACATCTTTTTATATCTGGAGAAATTCCATCATCTGCTAGCAGGTTCAATACATGTTCGTATTTTCGCAGGTCATCAAATTCAGCTAAATTCAGTGATATCTTATCTTCGAGGATGTTGGTAGCACATTTACATAAACAGGTAATCAAATCTTCATCAGCAGCGCGTAGAACGGCATCGATTTCCACCTTGTCAGCACCCCGTAAAAATTCTAAAAGTGCTTTATTCTGGTCAGTCAGTCCAGTATCTCTCTCCTCTTCTGTTCTTCTTGGACAGTAATGTTCTTAATGCCTCTTACGTGTGAAGCTCCTGGAGAATTCTTTATCACAATATCTGCAGTGGAGCCGATGATGGTTCTTCTCGTGTCTTCGAGCATTATCCGCTCTTGAAAATAACTTGGAACAGTATCTGCAACGAATTGATAACATGTCTTCACTCGACGACGGTCAGGACACAAATGAATTTATTTTCGTACCAACACCCTTTTTATACCTTTCCCAACAGAAGTACCTGGATGTAAAGTCCAACAAGTATCCCCCAATACTGAAATGAGTCTAAGAGTCGTTCGAGGAGTCACTCGATCGAGCAATTGCTCTAAGGCTCATTTGCACGATGAGCTTCGAGTCGTTCGAGCAATTGCTCATGGAGCAGTTACTCTCTTGGCTCTTTGGCTTATTTGGGAAAAGCCCTACTTACGGAATCCCTTTAGGCCCCAGAATCCCTTTTTTCTGACATGAGTCGTAGAGTCGTTCGAGGAGTCACTCGAATGAGCAGTTGCTCTAAAGCTCATTTGCTCGATGGACTTCGAGTCGTTCGAGCAGTATGTCGAGTCACTCGATCGAGCAATTGCTCTAAGGCTCATTTGCTCGATGAGCTTCGAGTCGTTCGAGCAATTGCTCATGGAGCAATTACTCTCTTGGCTCTTTAGCTTATAAGCGATATTTGGGATAGGTATCCTCAAATAATACAATACCGGGTCATGGGTATCCTTAAATACTGAAATGAGTCGAAGAGTCGTTCGAGGAGTCACTCGATCGAGCAATTGCTCGATAGCTCATTTGCTCGATGGGCTTAGAGTCGTTCGAGCTATGACTTATCAGTAACTGCTCGATAGCTTATTGGCTTTGGGACTGCTTTGTTATACACAAGGGAGATAACCCTACATACAGACTATGGGAAATCAAGCAATCTGATTGGTTATAAATGATCTAGATAAATGAAACAACAAGAGTAAACGGAATAGGGTCAGAACTAACAAGAATAGCTAAATATAGTAACAATAAGCAAAGCTGTTCCAACTGATAGGCTCTTCTATGCTACTGGAATATACTCTAGAATAATGGAACATGGCCAGATAGACGATAACTATTGCATATATTGATAGAAGCAGAGAATTCTGAAATAATTCGAAATAGTAAAAGTTGGGGTGGATTTTGGTGATTTGGAAGGATTGTCGGGTTGTTTGTGGTAATTAGATTTACTCTTCTACAATCGAACATACCCTCCGAACATACCCCGTCTTATTGCAGAAAAATTGGGTAACATAGCAATCACGTGCTACCATAGAAACCAAGATGGCGGCCTCCAGTATACAAAATGGACGACGGAAACACGTATCACCCTAATAACACGCGCTGCGCATGTGCACTCACACCACGTATCACTATGGAGATGACGTCACAAGATGGCCGCTCAGATTCAGATTCAGATTCTTTATTTACGGTATACATATAAAAACGTTTTACAGATAAATGTTTTACAGATAATGTATTCAGCATACCGTGGGAAGTGACGTAGCCAGATTGGCTGTCTACTTGACACTCCCTAGAAAAATAAAAATCGCAACAGACTGTGATGAAGTGATCGGACTTGAAGTAATTAGTCTAATTCCTAATGAGGGATGGGTGTTCATATTCTTTTGCCAATAATTTGTTCTCGTATAAAAAATAAGTTAGGGTGAAATAATTATAGATTCCAGCGGACGACTGGTACCTCAATATTGCTAATATCCCGAAACAACCTGCTTAATATATTGTTAACACAGTTCAGGGTAGCAAACAGCAACAACAGATCCCGTCATAAACTATCGTATAAATCTTGGAATAATACAAGTCTGTTAATAGGAGGTCCACATCGGCTGACACACGGTGGGGCGCAAATAGCGGTGAATCAGCCCGTTTCAGTTTAAACTGGAACGGCTCCCCCAGCGGTACCTCACGGTGTGACAGTCGGCATGACACGTAAATTATTGATGCATATTCACGGAACAAATCGAAGGATTTGTAGGTTGTACAGGACGAGGATACCAGAATGGGACACAGAGCATAACTTGTGTGTATAAGTTCTTTTTGGTAAGTTCTTCTCGGTAATTTAATGAAAATACTGATTTTTATTATGTACATTCTGGGCAATAAGGGTTATTACACCGGAAATAATTGGAGTAGGAAGAAATAAAATCGGAGGTTAATTTGCGTCTAAAGGCGGTTCTATTGTTAATATTTCGAACAGTGACGTCTAGAGCATTCCATAATTTCGGGAACGTGTATAATGGAAGTTTATCTAAGGTACGGTTTCGTGTTTTTTCTATGTTCAGAAGTCCAGACTGTCTGGTTGTTCTACCTGACGAATTGTCGTTTACGTTGAACATATCATTAAAGGAAGAAGGTAATTGGCCTTTGTGCCAGTCAAACATGAACAGCAATGCATGTAGTTTAAACAAATCGTCAACTTTGAGGATTTCATCCTTCTTGAACAGAGGGTCAGTATGAGAGTTGCATTTTTTGTTATTGATAATTCGTAATGAACGCTTCTGCATAATAGCTAATTTATTAATTGCTTTCGAGCTCCCCCATGTTACGATTCCATATATTAAATGGCCGTGAACCAGGGCGAAATACAATGTCTTCAGGACTCGATGGGGGAGGATATTTTTTACTTTGTTGAGACTATAGTTTGCTCGCGCTATTTTCGAACTTATTCGGGATATGTGGGGCTTTGTAGGATAAATGTTCATCGAGGCTTATTCCCAAAAACATTATGGATTTTTCTGGTTCGTTGTCTCCGACCTTTTTAATAACTTGGTTATTTATTTTTACCTCATGACGGGAATCAGTATTCCTTCCTTTTGCTGGATTAAGTATAATGTATGAGGTTTTTTTAGCATTCAGCATCAACTCGTTCACCGAGCACCATTCGAATAATTTTTGAAGTTCTTCGTGGTGTTATTGAACTACTGTTGAGACCAGAGCAGTGTACTGTAGTGTCATCAGCGAACGACAAGAGATTAAGCGAAGTTGAGTTACTTATATCATTTATATACAGAAGAAATAATACGGGGCCCCAAGATCGAGCCCTGTGGGACACCACAGCTTTGCCTGGCAAAGTCAGATTTTTGTTCGTCATGTAGAACATATTGGAATCTATCGGACAAGTAGCTTCTAAACCAGTTGTTGACTAGTCCTCTGATGCCGTAGTATTCGAGTTTGCCCAATAGTATTTCATGGTTTATCGTGTCGAATGCTTTAGACAGGTCCAAGAATAGTGCCAGTGTACTATTCTTTTCCCGTTTATTGTTTTCCATAGCGGTGCTTTTGAGGAGTTGGAGGATTGGGTGAATCGTGCTATGACGTTTTCGAAAACCGTATTGATAAGGATATAAGATATTAAACCTCTCGAGATAACTTCTAAGTCTTATGTCCATGAGCTTTTCCATTACTTTGAAAAAGCTGGAAGGATACTAATGGGTCTGTAGTTTGTAAAGCTGTGCTCGTCGCCTGATTTGAATATGGGTACCACCTTTGCGATTTTCATTCTATCTGGTACTTTGCCCTCGGTAAAGGAATTATTGATTATGTGGGTAATGGGGACCAATATCTCATTTATCGTTTGTTTAAGAAGACTGGTTGTGATACTATCGCAATCTTTGGACGATTTTACTTTCATTCTGTTTACAATTTGACTAACTTCTACAGGATTTGTGGGTAGAAGATAAAAGTTGTTAGAAACACTACCATGCATGCAGTTTAAATACGATTTATCTGGTTTCTGGATCTGGTCGGATATGGTTCTACCAACGTTGACGAAAAAATTATTGAATTCTCTTGCAATGTCCTGGGCTTCGATTATTTCTGTACCCCCCTGGACAAAGAAAGTGGGCAGTCTGCTTTCACGTTTCCTTTATTGATGGCTTCGTTTAAGATCTGCCATGTTCTTCGCATATTGTTCCTATTTTCATTCAAGATATCCCTATAATAAATTGATTTACATTGTTTCTTAACTTTATTAAAAATTTTACAGTAGTTTTTGTAATTTCGTAAATTATGTTCATTAGGGTTTTTAAGTTTTCTTTTATAGAGTTTTTCTTTATTAACTGAGGATATGACAAGTCCCTTTGTCATCCAAGGTTGTTTTTTAATAAATTTATTGTTCTGGCGGACACGCTTCAAAGGGAATGCCTTATCGTAAGCTTCCATATAGATGTTTAAAAATGTTTCATATGATTCATTGGGACAGTTTGAAAGCAAGACAGGGTAAAAATTACTTTCTGAGAGTAATTCTTTAAATTCAGATATTTTTTCCGCGTTTATGATTCGTTTTATAGTAAACCGTGGTGTATCATTTACCTTGGTAGATTCTTCAATGTAAAAAACACCAAAGTGATCTGATACGTCTGTTATAATTATACCCGGTATTGTTGTTTGTGAAACATTGTTTGAAAATATGCGGTCTATCAGACTAGCTGAATGATTAATTACTCTCGTTGGTTTGGTTATATGAGGCAAGAATCCTTGGCTGAACATGAGATCGACAAATTCTTCTGTCTTGGAATGTATATTTGCTTTTAAAAGGTCCAGGTTGAGATCCCCCATGATATAAACTTTCTTGTTTTCGGCATTCAGAACATCCATTATTTCACCTAATTTTAATATGAGGAGGTTTATATCGGCTTTCGGTGGAGTGTTTGGTCTACATATGACGCCAATTATTTTAGAGTTGTGTTTATCTTTAACTTCTATGAAGAGAGATTCGAAAACGTGGGGAATGAAAATTGTAATATCACTTCGAACTTTATAGGATATCCCCTCTTTTATATATAGCCCAACTCCCCCTCGGCCATCATCATTTTCGGGTCTCATACATTTGATAATTGGCGCATAACCCTCCAGAGTAAACGAGTTTTGTGGGGGAATTTGAAATATTTCTGTGAGTCCAGTTATGTAAAAAAAAATATTATTTGTTTGTAAATTATAGAGCAGGTTCTGGAAGGAATCCCAGTGAGCCTTTAAGCTTTGACAGTTAAGATGGAACTGTTTATTTTACTAGTCATAGACTGAAAATCTTTAGGTGTAAAGTATTTACACTCATTTGAGTGGAGTTTAAACGGAGATTCGTCATTTTCTGGGGAGGAACATACTTTCTCATTATAGAGCTGTATAAAGTCATACTCTGGTTCCATTTGCACCTCGTCTAGTGCAACATTACCCGCCATAGGTCATTATCGTACCACCCGCTCTTCCGCAGGAAAAGTATAAGGATATTTCCCTAAATAATAAGTGGTAAATGAACTGTTCATGAGGGACTATCGATACTTCAGTATCATTTTTAGTCACAGTCTGTTGCAATATGAATCCATGATTTGAGGTCAGATTGGGAACACAATAACTCTGTACATATATCAAAACTGGTAAAAATATACATATACATATACATATTGAGTGCGACATCACTTTACTTACAGTTGTTGTCACGCGATAATTCGGGTGGGTATATGTTTTAAATTAGGTTGTTCAAAAAACTTATGGGATTTGGATTTGATGGACATTCACATGGAAGGATATCGCAATAATATTAATTTATTACAACAAATGATGATAATATCCATTCTGATAACGGAACACTGGACTCAACTTTCAGTATTTTAGATATGATTATCTTATACTGTCTTGTTTGCTGCAAAGTATTGCTGTTGAGTTACACACACTCAAGTAATTTTTTTTTATAAGCTTTGTTTCCCTGCATTTAGATCTACAATGCAATAAATCACTGGTGAAAATAAACACTGCATTAAGGCTAGCTGACCCTTTGGTGTTGCTGAATTATACACGCTAAAGTGATTTATACACATAATTTAATTCCATGCTGCAAAGTATTGCCATGCAAGAAATCACTGGTGAAAAATATCAATTTTCAAATATATATATCAATATCAATCACGCGGGTTACCATGACAACACAACATGGCGCCACTAGGTCACGTGGCGATGACGTCACATGAGATCCTGCAATGAGATCCTGCCAATGATCCCTGAAACGTGCGAGCTATACTACTGACCAATGATGAGATTGGTGACGCGTTTTATTTTTGAGGGGTTGCTTCTCTGTTTACCTGGGAAACGAAATCGAACGTGTTTTCAACTGTTTTGTATCACCACATGTGCGATATCTTAATTTTTATCGTACAGGCAAAACAGTGAAAATCCCGTGTTTTACATTAATAGGCGTGGGATAAATATATTTTCCTCACGTAAATTGTGTATGTTGTTGCAATACCCGTTTAAACGTCATTTGTACTATGCATAGGCCTCGAAATAAACCATTCATTCATTCATTCATTGCATTACAATACAACCAAGTCAGCAGAGCATCGCTTATATCTCTGCACACTGATGGCAAAATATCGAAATGTCAAGCCGTAAATCTTCTCGTAATAACGCACCGACCATTTCAATCTTTTTTGACAGAATTGAACAGCTGAGCTGAATGAGATATATGCTTGTAAAAAGCAGAGGTGTAAGTCGTCAACCCCTCAATAACTGAACGTATTTTGTGTGTATCATAGGCACACCTCAGGCATCCTTATCCCGAGAACACGAAGAGGCTTTAACTTGATGGAATTTAATACAAGAGTTCGATGTTTGCTTATGTGAAATGGTTCCTGTCTGCCGTTTACTCCCTTCCTTCCCATTCAGTTTCTCCTGTAACCCCATGCGGACCTCATACTATTTGGCTAATATTTGGAACATTGTAAGGATAAATGTCCCATAGTCTCAGATAACCCCCAATCCACATATTTCGCACTCCATGTCCCCGTATTTCATAATTTTACCCCTCAGCGTCAGTGACATTGAACTCAGTGTGGACAGTAATGACCAGTTCCTCATAAATTTATATGCCATCTGCCTTCTCATTGAAAGTGGGCTTCTCTTTATTTCGTCACTCATTCCGTTTTACCTGACCTCTACTCTCCAGTATCAATTAAAATACACAACGACTCACTCCTTGATAAATTTCGTAACTAGTTCGTAACCATCTGGGGCGCCGGAAGCAACCTAGGGCAAGGGGATGGGGTATCAAAAAGGGCACTCGACCCTGGGTATGAGTTAACTTGTTAAGCTTTTACTCAACGTAACGGCCAAAACCGGCCAGCGCTATTGTCAAAAATCGCCAATTAATTTTCATTATTTTTTGTTTCAAAAACAGGTTATGAACCCTCGTTGGAATGTGCGCGTCGAGCTCGTTCCAACGAGGGGTCGTCACCTATGTTTTTTGAGACAAAAAATGAAAAAAAAAATAGTTATTCAAGACTTTTTTTGCAAGTGTCGTCTGCTTTTCGTGTTAGGTAAAGGGGTAAGACTGGGAGTTTAGAACCTATCAAAAATTGTAACGTAACACTCAACAGTATTGATTTTATTTATTATACTACCCAAAGTTTGCTTAGCACCAAATATTTGACATATCATTGTGAAATTTGCTTGTGACATATTAGCGATGTTTTTGGTGGATATGCTTGAGGAATGTATTGAGATGGTCCCCAGTGTTTACATTAGCTCTCTTGACAGGCAGACTTTTCGTGACAGTCATGGAAAGCATGTACCCCTTGGTTTTCATGATGTTTGCGTATATTGTCTACATGTACGTGACATGTGTAGGGTATTCATTCTTCATTTCAACACAAACCCTTGTGATTTAATGATTGAACATAGCAAATGCAAATGTAAGAAGACATTTGTCTGAACCAGAATTGTGGCGGGCTGTAGGGATGGTGGAGTAATGGGCTACTCATCGTCAGGTTGGTGAAGCCCTTTGTGTGCATCATACGGTGATCACCAGAGCCTGGGCAAGATTTCAGCAGTATGGCACGCCAGTAAGACGGCATGGTGGTGGCAGAGACAGGGCAACATCTGCAGCTGAAGACCGGTTTTTGATCATTAAGGCCCGTAGGAACCGCATTGCCACAGCAACCCAGCTTCGCAGTGACCTCCAGAATGCACCTGGGGTAAATGTGTCGACGCAGACTATCCGCGCAAGGTTGCACGAAGGTGGTCTCCGATCGAGAAGACTATGTATTCGCATTCCGCTGTCCCAGAACCACCGCCAGGCACGATATGAATGGTCCATGGATCACGTTGGATGGACCAGAGAAGATTGGTGACCTGTCCTTTTTACAGATGAGTCAAGGTACTGCATAGACCACACAGATAGGCGTTCCCGGGTATGGAGAAGACCAGGAGAGCGATTCCATGCAGCCAACATTGTTGAGCATGACCGCTATGGTGGAGGGTCAATCATGGTCTGGGGCGGCATCAGCACAGGGATGGACATACAGAGCTCTGTGTCCTTGAACGTGGTACATTGACTACCCAGCGGTATATTGATGAGATTCTGGATGCCCACGTCAGATTGTATGCAGGTGCAGTGAGTGATAGATTCATTTTGATGGACGATAATGCCAGTCCACATGTTGCCCATGTTGTCGGGGAGTATCGACAGAGGGAGGGGATTGAGCGTATGGACTGGTCAGCAAGATCCCCTGACCTCAATCCAATCGAACATGTCTGGAATGAGTTGCAGCTTGCAATATCAGCCCGTCCAGTCCAGCCAAGCAATGTCAAGGAGCTTGGTGCCATGCTGGTCCAAGAATGGAACAACATCCCCACAAAGGACCACAGAAACCTGATCCCCTGACCTCAATACAATCGAAGATGTCTGGAATGAGTTGCAGCTTGCACTTTCTGTCCGTCCAGACCAACCAAGAAGTGTCCTGGAGCTTGGTGCCAAGAATGGAACATCATCGCACAAAGGACCATCTGGAACCTGATTGGGAGCATAAGAAGGCGTTGTCAAGCTGTAATTGACAGTAATGGGTCTCGTACTCGATCTTGAACCCATACCAGTTCGCTCCGTCCACTTTTTGGCAAATTGAAAAAATTTCCTCCTTTACCAATAATATCCATTTTCCATGGTTATCGTATTCAAAGGCCAAAACATAATGTCAAACACAAATAAAATCTCAATTTCTATACTTAAATCATTAAAGGTATAATTAAATAAAAAATATATACACTTTTCATCACAATATTTCAACTAAAACGTAAAACAGGTAGTTGGATATGCTTGGTGCTTAGCAAACTTTGAGTAGTATATACATATATATCGACACTTGAGAGGAACAACCCTTATAAAAAAGTACCATGGTAAACATGGTAAATCCCAAAATACCCTGGTAATACCATGGTATTACCATGGTATTACCAGGGTATTTTGGGATTTACCATGGTTTACCATGGTACTTTTTTTTATAAGGGAAGGTGCCTTGCTCCACTCAAGGGACGATATATAGACAGAACCGCACAAGCGTTTGAATGGGTTAATGTTTATCGCACGAGTTTGGTTGGGCGCAAGAATACCATGAGAGGCGAACGAGTTTGGTTGGGCGCAAGAATAACACGAGAGGCGAAGCCTCGAGTGGTAATCTGCACCAAACCAAACGCGTGCGATAAGCATTAACCAATTCAAACGCTTGTGCGGTACTGTATTTATTACACACCTTCGCAGATTTCTAAAACAGGCTTTTTACGGCAATACTAAGTAAGAAGTAACCTATCTCTCTGAGACGTAAAGGAAATAAAATAAGTCAAAAATCCAAATTTATCTTAACAAGCAGGAGACCAGTCTTATTGTTATTTCGTACGCTGACTGAACTTTCATTCATAGTTTCAACTTGAAAATTGTAATGCGTCACCACTTCGATCGATGAAACACTGTTCATCTGAAATACAGTTTACCGTCTTTTTATGCCTCAATTTTACAGCGCGAATTCTGATTGGTTGATGGTGTTCTCCACCAAAATGTTACCATAGTTTCATAACAAACAACAGGTGTCAATTTGGAAAATATCAGTGAGAAATTGAGTCTTGAACATTCCCACTAATGAGTGAACATGCGCGTATTTACAAATTTTCCAACTGTGGTAATTGTTACGAGGTTATTTCCCATTCAACCTAGAAGATTAAATATACTTGAGATTCAAAAAATCACATGTTTATCTGACTTCCATTCCAAGTTCCATTCGGCTTTTGTTACTCGACTGATTGACAGGTTAAGGTTTTAGTTAAGATTACAGTAGACTGTGTAGTCACTGTCAATTCATACCACGTAAGTGAAATTTATATCCTTATTCAAGTTGTCCAAGTGAAATGATCGTATTGTTCACAGCGCCTGCTCAAAATTTATTAAAGTTCGTGTCATAGCCTTTAACAGGGGTACAGCATCCATACGAATTCCAATTTCCAGTGAATATCGACAGGCGATTTGTTTTATTTCGATTTTGGTGACCTAGAAACTTGCTCGCGCAACGTCATCCATTCGAAATGACGTCACTCATAGACGCTTTCATATGTGCGTTGAAAATATTAAATTGGTTTACTCCCAAATAATGAATACGGACTCTTCAAATTGCTGCCATTGGACTGGCATGGAAGATACCACCAAGATTCCAAGGCTTAAAAAAGTATTTTTAGTTATTAAGGAACACCTGTTATTCGTCCACGATGTGTGCTACTCAAAGTTTTATCTCTCTACCTATAGAAGGCACAGACACAAAACAAAATCCTGCATATTAGTGAACAACTAAATTTTTCTTTTTTTCCAACATTTTTGAGGCATATTAGTAGGCACTGTAGCACGTACTTTCTTGATAAATGTTCCGTAAAGTCTTTGGAAAGTGTAAATATACGAAGTGGGGGCTATATTGTCGGCGCTCCGTCCGCTCGTCCGTCCGCACATTCTTGTGCATGCAACTTCTACATTTTTTATCCGATTTTGACTAAACATCTCAAACATTATGACAAACAAGTGGACATGCGCATACTCTTGTTTCATCTACGACAATTTTAACCAAGTTTTCTCCCATAAACTTAGATTTATTATGGATTTTCAAATGAAATTCTTGTGTGCGCAACTCTTACTATATTACTGAACCGATTTCGATGAAACTTCCTAAACATTGCTACTAATGAGTGAACATGCGCATATTTCCAAATTTCCCGTCTGTGATGATTTTTACTAGGTTATCTCCCCTTCCACTAAGAAGATTTAATGTAAATTTGGATATGAGATTTTTGTGTGTGTTGCTCTTTCTTCATTGATGACCCTCTTTTGATCAAACGTCTCGAATGACTAACAAGTGGGCATGCGCATATTCGAAAATTTTCCCATGAACTTAGATTTATTATGGATTTTCAAATGAGATTTTTGTGGTCGCAACACCTCCCACTTTACTGATCCGATTTCGATGAAACGTCTTGAACATTCCCACTAATGAGTGAACATGCGCATATGTTTACAAATTTTCCAACTGTGGTGATTGTTACGAGGTTATGTCCCATTCAACCTAGAAGATTAAATATATATGAGATTTTTGTAGAACATCTCCTTCATTACCCCTTTACCTAACATGAAAAGCAGACGACACTTGCAAAAAAAAATTCTTGAATAACTATTATTTTCATTTTTTTGTCTCTGAAACATAGGTTATGACCCCTCATTGGAACGAGCTCGGCGAGCTCGTTCCAACGAGGGGTCATAACCTATGTTTTAGAGACAAGAAATGAAAAATTATTTGGCAATTTTTGAGAATAGCGCTGGCCGTTTTTGGCCATTAATGTTATTAAATGGTTAATGAACCAATTTGGATCAAACTTCTCAAATATTGTGACTAACAAGTGGGCATACGCATATTCCGCATATGATTTTTATCTGGGACAATTTTAACCAGGTTATCTCAACTTATCTACCATGAACTTAGATTTATTATTGGTTTTTCAAGCTCAGTACCAGATGTGCAATCTATTAAGTGGGAGTATGAATCACCTTCTGTGATAGTTCTAGTTAGGTAATTGTTTATCTAGCTAAGATCATTTTGATCAAACGGGTCCTTAAGTTGTCGTATTTACAGTATAGGTTCAGGCCGCCATACCCCCCCCCCCCCCCCCCCCCGGAACTCGAGGCGGTTACTGATGTCCCCATATTACAGAAATGCTACCAAATTGAAGGGCATAACAGTCAGTTTGAGGAGGTGTTTTTCTGGGGGGTTTTTTCTTTCTTTCTTTTTTCTACGCATTAGCGGTCTATATCCTGTGACTTTACAGTTGTTTTCAGTTCCAGACAAGTATTGGCCGCCTATACTGGCAGCCAAGACTTGCCTATAAATACAAATGTTACGGGTTTCATAGCGTAACTTCGAGTTTCCCCATATAGGGGTACCTGTCCTTTTTCAGATTTCAGGATAATCAGATTTGAAATTAGACCCTTAATGATTAACATATTCCGAGGCACCAATAAAGTTTCGTGAAGCCACAAAAATGCATTTCAGAGAGCCGATATTACAAAAATGCTCTTCTTGTGTAGGAATGTGGGCTTCTGTGTTCGAAGGTCTGCGATGTCCCCGAATTTGAGCAACCCGATGACCGGGTAGATTATGTATACCTACCATTGATACGGTCTCGACTTCGGTCATAAAATCTCTCCTGAGGAGTATTTTATTATACACCTATCTTTGGTACGAACTCGACTTCGTTCATCAAATTTCTCCCGAGGCGTATTTTATTATATATCTGTTATTGGTACGGACTCGAGTTCGGTCATCAAATCTCTCCCAAAGCGTATTTTATTATATACCCATCATTGGTACGGACACGACTCCGGTCATCAAATCTCTCCCGTGGTGTATTTTGTTATATTCCTATCATTGGTACGGACTCGACTTCGGTCATCAAATCTCTCCTGGGGTGTATTTTGTTATATTCCTATCATTGGTACGGACTCGACTTCGGTCATCAAATCTGTCCTGGGGTGTATTTTTATATATTTTATTATACAGTACATGGAGAGTGGATTATAACTAAATCACCCGCAGAGTGGAGTTGTCACCCAAGCTATAACTTTCATTTTGTGTACATATCGACAAAAAACACAAGCAATGTTTCAGCCAATGGACCTCCGGGTTTAACCCGGAGGTCCATTGGCTGAAACTTTGCTTGTACTGGTTATGCTTTGCAACAAATTTGCAATTATTGCTTGGGTGGAATCTCCACCCTGCGGGTGATTTAGTTATAATCCACTCTCCACGTACTGTATACCTATCATTGGTATGGACTCGACTTCGGTTATCAAATCTCTCCCAAGGTTTCTTTTATCATATACCTGTCATTGGTACGGACTTAGGTCATCAAATCATCGCCCTATGCCCTGATGGTGTATAATACTGCCGGCACTGGCAAAACGTATGCAGTATGATACTGTAAAATCGAAAACGAGACAGGATGAAAATTACCTCCCTTCTTCGACCTCGCACAAAATGCTCTCTAAAGCCACACACCATCAATTAATATATGTATTCTTTAATATTTATATTTTTTTTACATCTTCGGCATTGTAAAAATGCACAACAAAAGATGTGGAACCCACATTTGATTTGTGCCAGATACTCCGAGATGGCGAGGTATATGGAGTTTACCAAACGAGGAATGGAGATAAAGAACAACTGCAACAAAAGGTTTGTTGCCTGCTGTTGTCCAAAATGGATTTTTTTTTCCACATCTCCCAGGGGACAAGCTGTTTAACCTTTTAGCCAACGTAACGGCCAAAACCGGCTAGCGCCATTCACAAAAATCACCAATTAATTTTTCGACATTTTTTTCATTTTTTGTCTCTAAAACATAGGTTATGACCCTCTTTGGAACGAGCTCGTCGAGTTTGTTCCAAAGAGGGATCATAACCTATGTTTTTTAGAGTAAAAATTAAAAAAATTAGTTATTCAAAAATGTTGTTTGCAAGTGTCGCCTGCTTTTCGTGTTTGGTAAAGGGTTAAATGTTATTGAGAACGGCGGGTTTATAATAAAATAATAATAAGAACAGTAAAGTATTCTATGCGCTGTCGCATCTCGTTGAGAACCTTCAACAAATAGTATCGCACTCGTTGGCTCCTTGTGCGATACCAGAGACGCACTGGCCATATGGTTAACCGGAAAAATTCCCGGTGGGCCCTCTATTGGGGTCACCACGCACGTGGCTCCAAAATTGATGCAGACTAACACGTGTAGGTGCATGGAGTTTTATGAAAATGACCAACAGGCGAAATGGATCAAGAAGGTACTTTAACTCCCAAGTCCAGCACAACCCTTACATAGAAAATTCTCTATAACCGATGAGATGATTTTCACAGGAATGTCGAGAGTCTTGGGCCGTTAACAGTGTGGCAATACATTACTTAGGGAGATGACAGGAATACAGCCAATCTGGCTATGTCATCTCCCAGTAGTATACAGCATGTTATATGTTAATTGAACTATGTGTTTTGTAATCATTGTACTTCTTCTATACTACTGAATATCTATCTAAATATCTTGCACAGATCTCGGGTAAACCGAAATGGAGACATTTCGATATACCAACAGTCTAGTCTGCATTTGATCGCCCAGATGCAAGGAAACAACCTTCTGTCAATTTGAAAAATCCAAATTTTCTCCCATTGTGTCGAACTATGTTTGGCCCGCAGGGATGTGGCGACATGGGGTGTGTGGTTTTTTCAAATGACACAATCATGTTTTAGAGGAATTTTGAATGTTGGTTTCTGATCTCCCGCCGAGATTCGAACCCTCGGCAACATCGCCTAGCAATCAGGAGTCCAGCGTCTGAAGCACTAGACCATTGCACACCGTCTAAAAACGATGGCTGGAATCTAGCGTTTTTGATGAAGTCCTCATGATTACTTGGTTCATCTTCCTTTCGGCAGCAGCATGAAAGTGTGGAACGCGCTGGCTACAGTATGACGAAAGTGCTGTGGATGGCCTCAGACGAAGACTGGCACGGGCTTGTGTGTGTTTTTTCAAATGACACAACCATGTTTTAGAGGAATTTTGAATGTTGGTTTCTGATCCCCCGCCGGGATTCGAAGCCTCGGCAACACCGCCTGGCAATCAGGAGTCCAGCGTCTAAACCACTAGACCATTGCACACCGTCTAAAAACGATGGCTGGAATCTAGCGTTTTAGATGAAGTCCTCATGATTACTTGGTTCATCTTCCTTTCGGCAGCAGCATGAAAGTGTGGAACGCGCTGGCTACAGTTTTCTCCCATTATGTCGAACTATGTTTGGCCCGCAGGGATGTGGTGACAGGGTGTGTGTGGGGGGGGGGGGGGGGAAGAACCCCCCCCCCTTCCCAGCTAGGAGTATTTTTTTCAATAGTTGGAAATTCCGAGGTCAAAAATCAAATAGTGGAAATTCAATAAATTAACATTGTTCATGAAAAATATTAAAATTCCAACTAATGATGAGAAATTTTGATCTTTTATTTCCAAATTTTAGTTTCAAATTTCCTACTCTAAAATTGATATGGCCTCAAAATTTCGACTCTGATATCAATCCGGTAAATTTTCTAACCCAGACACATTATAAATGATGCTTTTTCCATTTCAGGACTAGTGAAAATTTTCAGAAGGGTTCATAACCCTTTACCCAACGCAGACGATTTCAAAATTCATTATTTTAAATATCATTTTTTTAAATTAAAAAAAAAAATTCAACAAAACCATATCATGTGACCCCTCTTTGGAACGAGCTCGACGAGCTCGTTCCAAAGAGGGGTCACATGATATGGTTTTGTTGAAAGTTTTCGAAAAATAATATTTTTTCAGCAGCTTTATTTGCATATTACGTGCGCGGATGCTGGCGATTCATGGTTAAAGGGTTAAAAGATATCACCCAGCGCTACAGTGCGACCACCTATCGAAACCACTCACAATTGGAATTTACACCGATGGCATACCCCAGCAGAAACCCTCTAGCCACATCCCTGTTGGCCCGATGGATCCACCCCCCCCTCCCCAGGATACAACCATTTTATCCTAATGAGCGACAAAGATAATATAAATATACCTCGAAATGTCCTCTATGTGGACTGTAGATGCAGGGAAGCAGCATTCTTTCTATTCGAAAAATCAAAATGTTTACTGTGGCATACTTGTATTTCCCGATAACCTCTTGGACTAGTCCACCCTTGTCCAGTATTTATTTATTTATTCATTGGTGTTTAAGGTCACATACTTATGCACAATGGCTAATCGTGACCTTGACAGTTTTACGGGTGGAGGAAGCCGGAGTACCCGGAGAGAACCACCGAGCAACGACGAGCAGCTGTCAGCTCCCCAACATCGTAACTCTGAACTCTGCACCGCAGCACAGGCAGGGTTAGATTGGTTGAAGACAGGCGCACCATCGACGTGCAGTACGCCTCAGTACACAGCGTCATCGTGCCCCCATGTAGGCAATCGGGGTGAAGTGTCTTGCCCAAGGACACAACGCGGTTGCCGCAGGTGGGATTCGAACCGAGGACCTCTCGGCTTGCAGCCTGCACCTCTACCAACTGAGCCACCTCGCCCCCACCCTTGTCCAGTACTGCTTGGTTGAAGGTAACTTGATGCAAAATAGCACATCGGAAAAACTTTACTGTACTAATGATCTCTGTTTATCTTCTGAAATAATACCCGCATCAGGCAATGAGATTCCCAAGCGTCAATATGAAGCACAGCTATGATTGGTTTGGAAAATATATACACCAATTGTTAACAAGTGTGTAGACAAAAAAGATATGATTGAAGTAACTATAAAGTTGGGTGAAAGCCCCAGAAAGTACATGGGAAGTCCTTTCTTCTCCGTGCCTTATCTCGTCATGGAAATCGATTTTCGATAAAGTTATCTCCCGTGACATTATTGGACAGGGAGGAAGGTCCAATTAAGAATCATGTTATTGTTGAGAAAATACTAATGAGATCAGCAGAAAATAAAGTAAAGTTTCCTTTTGGTACTTTTTCTAAACGAAAATAACAGACAGCTCTTGGAGGTATCTGTTATTTCGTTTATTAACCCTTTACCCAACGTAACGGCCAAAACCGGCCAGCGCTATTCTCAAAAATCGCCAATTAATTTTCAAAATATTTTCATTTTTTGTCTCAAAAACATAGGTTATGACCCCTCGTTGGAACGAGCTCGTCGAGCTCGTTCCAACGAGGCGTCATAACCTATGTTTTTTGAGACAAAAAATGAAAAAAATTAGTTATTCAAGAATTTTTTTGCAAGTGTCGTCTGCTTTTCATGTTAGGTAAAGGGTTAAAAGTAACAAAAGGAATCACAGTTTTTATGGCAAGCTAATTAGATGCAACTATGCAACTGTCCACTTTGGCTCTTTGTTTTGCGAATGTGTTTTTACAGTAATTTGCGATTTTTTATTCTCCCCAGGAAAAAAACATTAGCAAATCCTATCTCCTATATTTTTATATTAACCCTTTACCCAACGAATCGCCCGCATCCGCCCGCGTAATATGCAAATTCAGCAGCTGAAAAAATATTATTTTTCGAAAAATTTCAACAAAACCATATCATGTGACCCCTCTTTGGAACGAGCTCGTCGAGCTCGTTCCAAAGAGGGGTCACATGATATGGTTTTGTTGAAATTTTTTGAAAAAAATTAAAAAATGATATTTAAAATAATAAATTTTGAAATCGTCGGCGTTGGGTAAAGGGTTAACCCTTTACGCAACGTAACGGCCAGAAAGAGTCAGCGCTATTCTCAAAAATCGCCAATCAATTTTCATTATATTTTTCTATTTTTTGTCTCAAAAACATAGGTTATGACCCCTCTTTGGAACGAGCTCGTTGAGAACGTTCCAATGGGGGTGGGGGAGGTCATAACCTATGTTTTGGAGACAAAAAATGAAAAAAATATTTATTCAAGAATTTTTTTTACAAGTGTCGTCTGCTTTTCATGTTAGGTAGAGGGTTAATGGACAGGATAGTGCATGTATTATATGTCACGATGCGCACACTGTTGATATAAAGATAAGAAAAAAGGTTTCTTATTTTTATCCTTCACCCAACGTAACGGCCAAAACCGGCCAGCGCCATTTACAAAAATCACCATACAATTTTCATTATTTTTTTTCATTTTTGTTTCCAAAACACAGCTTATGGCCCCTCATTGGAACGAGCTCGTTTTGCTCGTTCCAATAAGGGGCCATAACCTGGGTTTTGAAGACAAAGAAAGGAAATTTTGAGTTATTCAAAAATTTTGTTTGCAAGTGCCGTCTGCATTTCGTGTTAGGTGAAGGGTTAAATGGGTCTAAACAGCGAATAACAGTCCAACATTCAAACTGATTGGGAAAAAATTGTAAAACGCCAGCTTCTGCCTTTTTATACTACTGTACAGAGAAATTCCTGAAGTTTGCGAAATGACGCGCACATGATGATACAACTTCGCAAACATTTCGAAATTTCAATTTTTATATGAAATTTCTATACCCTTTGTGTCAAATTTACTGACAACTTTTAAAAATGAAGGGAAGCCAACTTTCCAGTAATCCTTTTTCAATGACGAAAATTGTCAGCCACGAAGAATGTTCGAACGCTGGTTCGGATTCCTCTCCACTTGCGTGATTGGATCAAGATCTTTGTTATGCTCCCCCGGGAGGGGATATATAATAAAGTGCTGCATACTAAAGTACGTACGTTCGTAGGTTGGCCCGAGCGAACATTTGTAACGCTATACACTGCAAAAAATATAAGTTCTCTTTAGGATCAAAACTGGTTCTAATCTTGACCATGAGATGGAACCAGTTCTGTTTAAACAGTATTTATTTCAAATCAAATAAATTTATAAAGATTTTTGAATATATTCAGCAAATAATAGAATTTTTGGAGAGAGAGTGTCGGGATTACACACCCTTTATTTTAGTTGCTGCTGGCGGATTGTTATTGTCTGTTATTGCGATATGTATGATGGCATTATATCGCTATCGATGGAAGTTACGTTATTTTTACTACGTTTCAAGAGCAAAATTTCAGGAAAGTGGAAATACAAACAGTCGGAACTTTCTCTACGATTGTTTCATCTCTTACGCCAACGAAGACAGAATGTTCGTAAAAAATGACATCATTGATGAATTGGAGAAAGATGCCGGTCTAAAACTCTGCATCCATGGTCGAGATTTTATCCCCGGTAATGCAATTCAGCAGAACATAGCTAATGCTGTATACAATAGTAAAAAATGCATTTTCCTGCTTTCAAAACACTTCTTTGAAAGTTATTGGTGCCAATTTGAGTACAACATGGCACGAGTGGAAGAAATGCACACCGGTCGGGATATATTAGTTCTTGTTAACTTTCGGTACGTTCCAACAAACAGAATTCCGGCGGAAATTTGGGAACAAATGGAAGTGGCAACCTATATTACTTACCATCGACCTCCCGATGAAACATCAGAAAAAAATATTAAAAGAGCATTAGCTAACTAAGATGTAATTCGCACATTCACTTTTGTTCATTTCTGATTTAGATGGTTGGAGAAACTGTGCTGTGTTATGTACATGGGGAAACATTAGCTCTGTTTTGGGGGTAAAATGCTGATTATTATGATCCTCCGATGTGTCTGGAGGTGGGATGGGGAAATCTCACCCGAGGGGCAAGATATTTGAACCAGACCCGAGGCCTGCCGAGGGTCCGGTTCAAATATCTTGCCCCGAGGGTGAGATTTCCCCATTCCCACCTTCAGACACACCGAGGGTGACCCCCTCCCCCACCATACAGCGATTACGTTAGCCAGAGGTAATCAGGAGTCACGTGCTGATTCAATCAACTCATTTTGTATTCGTTGTTTTGAGAAACTGATGGCACCAACTGAAAGAGCATGCACAAGTTATACCAAAGGTAGATACCACGAAATCGATTAGGAACGGTGGCAGATTGAGGGTTGAAGAGTTTTAGAGCATCGAACTTTGATCACACTCCATTCCGATGACGTCAATATGAATTAGTTGGTTGCAAGAAACTGATACGATATGCATAACGTCATAAGAACGTTATATATTGAATAAAGGCATAGTGTTTTCAAGTAAAAAATTTATTCTGCGAGTAGGATTAAGAATGAAACCGACGAGCCTCTGGCGAGTCGGTTTAATTCTTATCCTACGAGTAGAATAAATTTTTTACTTGAAAACACTATACCTTTATTTTGTTTATCCCATAAATCGTTTACAAAGCAGTGACGACAAAATAGTGCTGTTATTCGCTACAAAACATAACTCGAAGTGAGGAGAACATTGGTCCATTTCGATCGACAAGACGACATTGCAAAAAATAAACAAGGCGCAGTGATACATTTCTGTCTAAAAATAATTCCCCAAGAAACGTCAGCTAAACTTGCAAAAATCCTTTATTAAATGAACAATCTATATTATTTTGTACTGGCATTTTGTAATACTTTATAACCTTTTGAAGAAAACAACAATTGAAGTGTTAATTATGCTACATTGCAATGCGTAAATGTAGCCTTGAGTGGGTGAGAGCAAATGGGCCACTTTCAGTTTCAAGGCAAGTCACGAATGTCAGTTCACTTTTGTATGGTTATGTTCAAAGTATTGATGTTTATGCTATTTCCATGAAATAAACTATTGAATGATGTGCTTGGATTCGATAGGTCAGTTTGCTGAAAATGTAAATCGTTAATGTTAACACTTGTGCCAATAGTAGTTGCGGTTACCCGAGATTCGTGTGTGGAAGCCATGGGCTCAGCAGCTTGTGATACAGCTGTGTTCAAATTATTTTGACAATGTGTGGATTTAGAATCAGTTGTACATGTATTAGCATTGTGCAGAGTGTACTTGGTGTTACGCGTTGCTGTGCTGGAGGAGAGGTAAGGTTACTCATTATTAAAGGACATCGTTCACGTTCTTCCTCTCCTGAAACAGAATAATTGTTGATCGATGCAAGGTTTTTATGGCCAGTAACATTAGCAATATCAATAGGGGCAACATTACTTTCCCTCAGTTTTTGAACAAGGTGTTTTCTGGCACTTGTGTTGGTTAAACGTTTGTTCTTATCTAAATTTGCCTTCTTTGCCATCGACCGCATTATGTGTAAAAGTTTATTCCGCCCACTCGCTGTTTCTTGAACCACACATCACTATCATTTTCAGTTGCTGTGGTCCTAGTTGCCACATAGAAAGGGTCACTGGGCAGACAGAAAGATTTGGGCCTCTTTTCCTTATACACCTCATAAATATATACTGGGTTCTCTTCATTGTCAATTCCAGTGCTGTACATCCAGGGAGGTATTTCACGGATATTTCGAACATCACTACCAGTCCTTGTTTTAGTTTGACGTTCGTTGAGTTCAAGGAATTTTTTTTTATTATCAGCTGTTGTTTTTAAAGAAATGTCACCCCACTGCAAATCGTAATGTTCAGGCACGCCACGCAGTCCAAAATGTACAGTGTTATTGCACCACAGAGTGTTCAAAATTGCTTCGGGAGTTTCTAAGCCGAGAAGTCTCTTTTCGTACCAAATTTTGAGCTCACTATCAGCTATTGCTTCAGCTTTAAATGGTTTATTTCCCTTCCCACACTTCTTAAGTTGTTTCCGCTTTGCATCAAGTGTACGTCGAGCAGTATCGAAACAATAGTGATTTCTGTTCATCACTGAAGTGCCATACTTGTGTCGCCTTAAGTACCGATCAATGCTTGAAATTAGTCCTCTAAGGAAGCTTGGCTCAAACTCCCCACCATCTTTTTTTCTTACACTGAGAATGAAGTTAGCAATTAAAGGGTCCAGTTGGGTTGGTGGAATTTGATGTATTTCATGCTTTTCCCCATTTATCTGAAGAAATTGCTTGAATAATTTTATATCATTCATTGATTTTCTCACTGTATTTTTATTGTCTTGGTTTGATATAAAATCATTTACAGTTTCATTGTTAAATTTTAAGAATCTGGATATTTCATCACTTGTATCAGTCTCAACTACATGTACAGTGTCATTTGTCTCTTCAGACTAGTGAGGTGTTAATGTGGGGGCCTTTTCAGTTTTTGCATTAACAATAACAGGCTGCATCATTAAATTATTTTCAACTTCAGTTGTTTCAGTATTCTGCTCTGTATTTTCATTTTCTACCTCGCATTCAAAGTCAGCCAAAATGTCATCTGGGTTGATGGACAACAAAAGAAGGTCAATAGGGTAGCCACTGCCACTTTTGTTATTGATATTGTCATGACTGGTACCGGTACTGGTGGTACTGGTAGGCTTGCTAACATTGTCTAAATTATTGCCATATCCAGTACTGCAATCCAATTCGTTTTGTGTTATAACTTCGGAATTAGAGTCCATTTCCTTCTCAAACAAGTCACTGGTCACTGTGAAATCTCCATACATTTTTATCTTTCTTATTTTTCTTGTTTATTTTTGTTTTTTCGTGGTCGATTCAACTTCACTTTTATAAACAGAGCAGACGACATGTGCATTTGTTTATTTACATTTTCCTAATTCGGCAGTTCCTAATTTGGGGATATGTCAAAAGAAACATCAATCATCATACAGTGCTCAAAATAACTTTTTTACTTTGCGTTGCAAAATGCTACACATTTCCAAAAATGAATAGCATTTTGTAAAAATTACATAGCTGTTTTTGTATACCAGTTATGTTATGCTGTTTTGTATTGAATTCTTCTAAGTAGATAGAATAGTTTCCATCCATTTTTGGACATTTCCAAATGATCTGCAACACATGAAACATTAACTATGTTTTTTTTTTTAACTGAACTGCCTTTAAGGGTTGCATGGACTTGGATATTTTGAAATGGCGTTTTGGTTGTTTAATAGAGTTCTCAAAAAGGAAGTTGGGATTTTTAATTTGATGGGCTTGAAGTTATTTTTAATGGACATTTAATGCAAAATGTTGTAAAAACAGGAAGAATTTAAACCAATAGACTTCATCTTACATATGAAGTTGTTAAATGATGCTTGATGGAGAGTTAATCTGAGTTATGCCTGGACTGTTCCACAATCAGAAGTAAAGCATCAGTGAAGTAGCTTTCAAATTTGTTTGCAAATTTTCATTTACATTTTGCGATACAAGATAATCAACTGCAGCCTAATAGGCTGCAGTTGATTATCTTGTATCGCAAAATGCTATTCATAATTGAATATTGTGTAGCATTTTGCAAGTTTTGTATAGCAAAAAGCGACGCGACACTGCTTATTTTGAGCCTTGATCATATTGTATGCTTTTCAACTCAGGGTTTCGATTGATATAATTTGTGTTTTCTTTGATGATTGTTGTTCGTTTTATTGTTAGGCTGTGTTGAAATGTGTCATATATTCTAAAACTAAACATTTAAGCTACGGTCAGCGTTTGAAAAACATCGGTTCATTACGAATTTACGTGCGCTTCCCTTATTTGGAAATCGTACCGCCCCACACATTACTTCATTCAGTACTGGCATTAAATCGAGTTTTATTTTTAAATCTTTTGTTAATTAAGTATGAGTGTTCTTTATTGTTTGCTCGCAATGGACGTCTTACATGCGGCATATATTCTTATGTCGGTACAACTCATTTTATTACGTTTAATTGATGATAATTAAACTTTTTTTCGGTTCATGCGTTTTCAGATAAAACGATTGGCTCACACGATTCTGTTTTTTCTTTTCATAACTCAGTGAACCGAAAAAAAACACAATTAGGTCCGCCCCAGCCACGCCCCTAAAATACCAGTCTTCGGAGTTGCAACATGGTGTCAAATCAATAGAAGTTAGAGCACTGGCACGTTCTAAATCTGAAAAATAAAAATAAATTTATATTACTAATTTATCACCATGAAATTATTTATAAAATATTTAAATGACCGTGGTGGGTCAATTTTTCTTTTTCTTCACAACTGTATTTATTTGACATTTCAATTTTTACGCACACTGGGTGATCGTCTGCGTTCATCGTTTTACCCAAATCGATTGTAAACAATGGCTGGTCACGACGAATACGGAAATTTTGACATTGCTAATTTGAATGAAATTTTTGGAAATCAAAATGATTTTATATCTAACTCCACTTTTGCAAACTGTGTTTTTCAGTTCTCGGGAAACGGTCAAAACCAAAATACAATGTAATACTGATGGCCTACTTCCACCTACCACGGAACGTAACTTTTACTTGAAGTGAACAGTTGAATGAAATTTGAGGGAGGCGTGCCTTATGACGTTTTGTTTGCATTACGTAATTCATTGGTCAATAAAAAATTTAATGACATAAGTGCATTTGACTTGGAAAGTGTGTCAATTGCTACCTGCATTTCAATAATATTCGCCCTCTTTTATGCCAGGAAAATAATATGTCTACCAGTTTTAGTTTTTAAATCTTTGTTCGCTGAAGTAGAGGACGACTAACACTATTTGTTTATTTGGGTCGCGAACGTTTAATTATAGGGAATGATCGTTTCTTTTTGTCTATTTCTTGAGTTATGAACCCCCAAAAACAAAGTGCAAACATCGCGTAAATGGGCTACGCAGTTTGGACTTTGCTTTTTGGGGTTCAAAAAGAAACGATCATTCCTTAAATAATCGCTTCGTTTCCGCAGATTTCGGATACGCGTAATTCAGGTCAAGATATCCCGACCTTTCAAATGGAACGCCAGAGGTCAACATAGTATAGTCCGTTTCCATCGCCCTACTAGGCTGATACATTTTTCGTGTGTTAAACCTATAGGAAAATTTATCACCCTACTAGGTAATTAAAGCAAAAATTTATCAAAGGCCTTTATTGTTCGAATAAACGGCCATTTATGGGATAAAAATGTATAACGTCACGTAGGTGGGGTGGGATACATCTGTCTCTCCCTGCTGTCTCACCCGGGACACACGTATGTTACACATGCAGTGGGAGGAGAAACATCTGTCTCTCCCTGCTATCTCTCCCGGGACACACGTATGTTACACATGCAGTGTGTGTGTGTGTGGGGGGGGGGGGGGGTGGGGGGGGGGTGGAGAATAATTTTATCACAAAATGTCAGCATTTGAAAAATTTGAAAAAGATCCTGCAGCAGTCGAGGAAATATAAAAAAGAGACGTTCTCGCTTATTTCCAGTGCGGTCAGTGCAGAACATAATGCAAATGTTCTTCTGCAACAGAAGGCTTAATTCGCCAAGCACTGGTGGTGCAACATTTGCAGTACCGGTTTGGTACTAACAGTAAATATCGCGTTGGTTGTACCAGTGTCGTGCATGCGCACCCAGTGTTTGAAACGATAACCGACTACGCTGTTTAATTGGTTTTGTACTTGACCCATATTTTTTACCTCCATTGAATTTCGAATCATATGATGTTGGTCTCGGGTATATACAGTACGTGGAGAGTGGATTGTAACTAAATCACCCGTGGAGTGGAATTATCACCCAAGGCATCACTTTCAAATTCTGTACATATGGACAAAAACACAAGCAATGTTTCAGCCAATGAACCTCCGGGTTTAACCCGAAGGTCCATTGGTTGAAACGTTGCCTGTGCGTGTTATGCTTTGCAACAAATTTGCAATTATTGTCTGAGTGGAATTTCCACTCTGTGGGTAAATTAGTGATAATACACTCTACACGTACTGTGTGTCATACCATGCTTGAATTATGAATTGTCCCCGCCCACTTTATGAATGTAAAAATACATGTATGAACTTCGCGCATGCATCAAGAGTGTTATAAAATTCGATTTCCAGCCATTCTGAAAAATGTACTCAGTGAACCCTAGGTGATTTATATCCATATTTTGAATCTCATTGAGTATCGACTCCTTTGGTGTTGTTCCTCTGTCCATATGTCCCACTAGGGCTGCACGGTATATCGATAAACCGACATATCCTGGTATTCAAACCAATATCGATTGAATACCGGTGTAATCACAAAAATATCGGTTTATCATTGTTTATTTACTCACAATTTAATTTTCAAGATGTCTTGAGTTTTTTTAACTGTAGCCCCGAATGAATAATATTATCCCTTTATCCAAGGAATCGTCTGCTTGTGCCCTCGTAATATAAAAATTCAGCAGTTGAAAAAATAATTTTCAAAAATTTCTACAAAACTATATCATGTGACCCCTCATTGGAACGAGCTCGTTGAGCTCGTTCCAATGAGGGGTCTCATCATATAGTTTTGTTGAAATCTATGGGGAGAAGCTGATAAACTAATTTTGAAAATAATAAATGCTGATATCGTCTGCGTCAGGAAAAGGTTTTTCGAACTGCATCATCAAGGCATGCTAATTCATTCCGACTGTGATGCCTCAAATCTTGATTGTGAGATTTGAGCGTGACCCACTTTCATTTTTTTTTACTCTGACCACAGTTTTGGAGTGATCAAATACACCCACTCACTTTTTGGAGTGAACTTCTGAAATTGGGGCGGGGGGGGGGGGGGGTCATAAAATGCAATTTTCAGCAATTATGGAGAATGCGCTCATTCACCCCTGGGTGACCTCGACACATTTTTTTACGAATTCTGACTCATTTGGTGAAAATCTCAGGACTATAGGTCATACCATACAGGCTTGTCATTTTGAAAATTGCAGGAGGGCCATTATGGTTCGCCTCAAATCACCACAGGAGGGCCATTTTGGGTTCACCTAAAATGACCCCAGGTGGGTCATTTATGATTTGCGGGGGCCATTTTGTTTCAGCATGCTGGGTAGACAACTAATATCATTTTAAGGTACAGTTGTGGAGAGAGGATTGTAACTAAATCACCCATAGAGTGAAGTTATCACCCAAACTATAACTTTCAAATTTTATACATATGGACAAAAAAAAGAAGGATTGTTTCAGCCAATGGACCTCCGGCTTTAACCCGGAGGTCGATTGGTTGAAACTTTGCCTGTGCTTGTTATGCTTTGCAATAAATTTGCAATTATTATTTGGGTGGAATCTCCACTCTGCGGGTGATTAAGTGATAATATACTCTCCAATTACCGTACATGGTTCGTGTAATTATGATGTACGTCAGCAAGTAATGTATATTTCAAGTTACTTACTGTCAAAGGGTGACTGCGGTGACGACACACTACAAACTTCACAAACTGCGCTTTTGTTACATGTACCTCCTTCAGCCCGCGAAAACTGCCGTTTGAGGCGACCTATTTTGAGGTTCCTTCGACTGAATTAATGGGCCGCAGAAATCGGGGTTAGGCGGACGTTTACCCTCCACGGAATTTTGAACTCAGGCGGGCAACTGCGGCCTGGGGCGATCGCCCGCATCAAAATGACAAGCCTGTACCATACCTGAGATATGAACGTAACCCACTTTCAAAATATTTTACCCGGCTCATTTTTTGGAGGATGAAATGCAGCCGCTCACTGTTTTTGAGTGTAGAAATACATTTAGGGGTGCTTTAGCAAGTCATAAAATGGGATTTTCAGCAATTCTGAAAAATGCTATTAATGACCCATAGTGACATCCCTGACCTTAATCTTTGAACCTCTATTGAGTTTCGACTCGTTCTGTGATGGTCCAAGGTCCATTGGTCATGCTTGAGATATGGGCGTGTCCCAATTTCAGACTGCCACAAGTGACCACGCCAGTGCCCAGTGAGCCTTAAAAACGTAGGTGGCCGGGTACTGTGACTGTCTGTCAGTTTTCCAAAAAGCATCGAGATATGAAGATTCGTATTCCGAGTTATCCAACAGACAAGGAAGTGACGAGAAGACAGAGGAAGAAGACGAAAAAGAAACCGTGCAAAAACATAGTTTTGTGTTTCACTAATTACGGAAAAAGATTTAATACATCACACGTTTAAAAAAACTTATTTTTAAAACGAACAAACCGGTTTCCATGATTGCAGATACTCGATACAAGCTGCAAGTAGTGTAAAAATAAAATGTTATTATTTCCCACCTTGTCAGACGGCGCAAAATGTCTTACAAGTATTTTTCGATATGATTTGTCACGATTGAGAGAATGTTCTGACGTGACAATCGTTACTTATTTCCAGTTCCTTGTTCAACATTTGTTTTCAACTGATTTTATCGGCTGATAATGAATGTCGAATAAGGAACGGCTTTCACATCCCAGAGAATTTCCCCATGCAGAAATAACGTAACGTTTCAGCCGCACGTGATAACTGGCTTATCCCTGGAGTTGAAGAATTTCAAGGAAATAAGTATGCCATAGGTCTACATTTATGAAACTCCAAAAATGTAATTACACATGCGCTAGTCCTGGGCGTTGTCTCGAAAATAAAAACCGCGATAGTGTGAGTCTTAAATCGCGGTTCACTACGTTATCGGTGCTAACTGGGGAGACGACCTGTCAACATGGACACATCGCGTTGGTAGGCTGATCAAGTATTGCTGTTCATACAAAAAAACACACTTGATACACGTAAAAAGAGCCATCAGGGCCTAGAGGGGTTGGGGGGGGGGGGGGGGGTCATTCCACTTCCACAGGCTTCCAGTAGTGCACAAGCATAGACTGCCGTCTGGGGCCAAACGTACGTTCCACCCTATCCCCATTTACCATGAATGTATTTTGTGGGAGCTGGTTTGATAAAGCCATCTGATTTCATGGCTTTTTTGCGACTCCAACTGATGCTGCGTTTCCCATTTACCCACCTCTGTATTTTATCGCATAACGTTGAATACGCACAACGATCGTGGCAGAGACAGACAGAACGCGATGTGTGTTTGAATCGGTGGGTGTTTTACATAACGAGTTGGAATGGCGTAGTCATATTTCGCGAGAGCCTGCAAAACATCCACCGATCCAAACACACATCGCGTTATGTGTTTATTACACAAACCATGCATTAAAATTCATTTAAATAAACAAATTTTAAGTCCGATGTTTAACCCAAAGGTGAAGAGTTTGTTTTGCGTAGTGGGCCGAATCTTACAGTTATATTGATGGTGCACTTATTTTCAACCGATGTTGATCCTCCTTATACCGGGTTAATGAGTCGAGGAGTTCAGCAACAGAACTAAGCAGGGGCGGTGGAACCGGGGGAGGGGGCTGGGTGGGGGTGCCTCAGTCCCCCATTTTTTTGCTGGGCCATGTTTTGTTTTTGTCTGCATATATTGTAACACAACCAATGGCTAGTGAAACAATGGGCGGATCCAAAACCTCCTCCCATATTTTCGCCAGCTATGTTTCTCTCGTACTGGTGTTCGGTTAGCGTGTTTGATGTTTGTCACAAATTGTGACTAGCATACAGCTGGTTAATAGATTGTAAATGCATTAAAATTCCAACTGTGGCACAGATTGTCTGTCTTTGGGCTGGGGGAGACGTCAACTCTGAGCAGATGCTTCTAGTCAAGTGCTATCTGCCTGAACAGGCAGATGACACTTGACAAGAATCACCTGTTTTACTCTAAGTCTTCGTGATATGTGATGTTCAATAAATTAATTCTTATTTTCCCAGCTTATAAGAGTTATGAAACAAACCATTTTGACATTTTCACACAATCATGACAAAGGTAAAGAAATACTTTTAAATGAATTAAAAAAGAAATTTTGTTATATAATTTTTCAATGTCTCAGTCCCCACCACACATGAGATGAAGGCTGCTTGTCAATCAGAGAGTGAAAAGCATTGGCGTAGGTGTGAAAATCTCGACAATTTTTGAACGGCTCTCAAAGTGTGAAATCTTTCAAATACAACTGAAAAGTCTCAAAATATCCGCTCAGATGCATGGAAATGGGAGTTTTGGGACCCTGAAATTTAAAATTTCCATGGTCGCCCCGTCGTACCGACGACCGTCTATCGACCGATCCAGCCCCCCCCCCCCCTCCCGCTTTGAAAATTGTTCCACCGCCCCTGTTAAGCGGGAGGGGGTGGGGGGTCGCAACAAAAGAAGGAATCACACATAATTATGTATATTTTTGTCCATGTTGACGTTCATTTTTTGTGTTACCTCCCCTAGTCAATTGCCACTTACGAGACGCCATTGCTGATTTACGAGGCTGCCTCGAAAAACGAATACACGTTTATGTCACCCCTACTTTTATCATAACGAGATAGCCACCACTTTTGTAACAAAAATCGCTAGGTTTCGCCACTTTTGTAATAAAATCGCCAGGTTTTGTCATAAATTGAGATTACCAATTTTGTAAAAAAGTCTACAGGTTTTGTTATGTAAAACTCCTCACATTTGTCCTGAAATCAACAGGTTTTGCAAGACATTACTTTTCTCCACTCGCATCAAGAAACTTACCCACATTATACCATCGTGTTGTTGTCGTGAGCAGTACGTAATTCTAGGTCATATGATATTGTTGGGTCTGTGAGGATGTCAGGTATGGTAGTATAGTGTCGATGGTATGTACCCATGTTGGTTTCATGTTAACTCTTGGTGCTACCTAATTACACTTGCGGCCCAGGAAACTAAGACGATTGGAATCACTGCACAAACAAAGATGATAAATGAGGCAGAATTTGGGGTTCACGGTGTCAACGCATTGTAGGCCTTAATTATTTGTCTCCTTTTTGCAGTATTTCATTAACCCCAAAATGCCACTCCTGTCATATCTATTCTCCATTTCCCAAATTGCAATTGCTGCCTGTTTTTTTTTTCCTTCAGAGAAGTCAAGGGTTTAGTTATGAGAACGAACCTTTTTTGAAATTTGAAGATAAACGAGTTCAAGATATGCAAAAAACGAAAGAAGGAGCGTTGAATGTGACAGTCGGTCATGTATTGGTGGACCCCAGGCCCCACCCTATTGGAGGAAGATGACCCCTTGCCAGCCCAGGTCTACTGGATATCCCTGCGGCATATCGATCGAGGGCCACCATATTGCAATTACCCACCCTGCTTTGGGCTTCCAGCCCAGTAACTGATTTAGGCTGTGTCTCTGTGATATAGTTTTGGTGCGCTGCCTCGTTACCTAGTAGGTGAGAGACGTACAACCAAGACCAGCTCCCATTCGTGATGGCCCTCAAAACCGGCTTATCTCTCCATCAGTTTAAATTTCAGAACAGAAGTATAGATGCAGACGTGGCAGCATTGCCATGAGTGGCATTTTTTCACCGAGGTTTAAGATAAGATAAGATAAATTTAATAGCAATAAAACATCCATATGGACAGATTGCATAACAACGATGAACATACACATATGGAAAAGAACATACATCTTTATTTATTTATTCATTTATTGGTGTTTAAGGTCACATACATGGCTAATCGTGACCGTGACAGTTTTACGGGTGGAGGAAGCCGGAGTACCCGAGCAACGACCCGCAGCTGTCAGCTCTTCAACATCGCAACTCTGCACCGCGGCACAGGCAGGATTAGATTGGTTGAAGACATGCGCACCATCGGCGTGCAGTGCGCCTCAGTACACAACGTCATTGTGCCCCCATGTAGGCAAATGGGGCTACGTGCTTTGCCCAAGGACAACGCGGGAGCGCGAATCAGTCGCTGAAATGGTCACCCATCCAACTACTAACCACGCTCGACGTTGCTTAACTTCAGTGATCTGACGAGAACCAAGAACATACATATATATGAATTATAATTCAAATACGTGACAGGTAAATCTCAATGTGCTAACGATTATACAGTAAAGAGTTTTATGACGTTTTTCAAGTCCTGTCGGACATACCTACCCTACAACTTTGAGTAATCCTTGTGCCTATTTCGATTTTGAAGCCTTTACCCAACGTAACGGCCAAAACCGGCCAGCGCTATTCTCGAAAATCGCCAATCAATTTTCATCGTATATTTTCATTTTTTGTCTCAAAAATATAGGTTATGACCCTCTTTGGAACGATCTCGTCGAGCTCGTTCCAATGAGGGGTCATAACCTATGTTTTTGATACAAAAAATGAAAAAAAAACAGTCATTCAAGAATATTTTTTGCAAGTGTCGTCTGCTTTTCATGTTAGGTAAAGGGTTAAACAAATGCAGATACCCATGTACATGCATATGCTATCAGGTGCAACTTTCAAGTTTCAGCCCAGGGGTATATTTATATTTTGGTTTCATCTGAAAAGTGGTTCTCGTCAGATCGACGAAGTTAAGCAACGTCGAGCCCGGTTAGGTCTCGGGTGGGTAACAGTCTGAGCGATCGTTTCGAACTCCCGCGCTGATATGATATGATATGATATTTTATTCAACAGTACACATTATACAATTCAATGGTGAAGGTGTTACACAAAATATTACTACAGTTTTAATGTATACTGTTAGGAAATGGCATAGCCAGATTGGCTGTCTACCTGCCATTTCCTCAAGGAAAAAAAAGAAAATCGTACGGCTCTATATGGTTTCAAACAGACTGTGACAGATGTTTCAGTAAGTGATTATATTAGTAACTGTTATGGGTTAGAATGGTAATTTTTGTACCTCACTCACCCAGCGTGCTAGAAGGAATTACTAACGCTATTAAAACTCTTACTTTTAAAATGGTGTTATTTTTTAATTTCACTCCTTCAAAGCACTGCCAATGACGCCCCGTCGAAGCGAGCTTATGGCTCTCGCGTCGATGAGGGGTCACAAGCTATGCCGCAAAAGCAAATAATTAACTTGTTTAGTTATAATTGTTCATAGCCTACGCTGGGCAATGGGTTAATTTGAAAAAGTTTGTTGGTGAAATGTTTCGTAACAACTTCGGTGCTGACAGCTGTTTTATTGAAATGAGTCAGTTGCTCCGTCCGTGCATTACATATTCTAGACGCGCGAACAAAGCAATGGGCCCCTCCAAAATGGATGAGAAAATCAGACATAATTACTGTATAGCGGGTATTTATGCATATATATACTTACTCTGATTTGTGTTATTCGGGCGCAAAAACAAAAATTAGAACTTAGATAGATTCGCAGTCGGGACATTATGGATTGCTGCACTCGATATTTCGTTCAGCCATATATGTCCTTATATGTTTGAGTGTCAAGGTCTTCTTAAAAACTTTTCCATTTTCTATATTACGAATATCCCGGTCCAGTCGATTCCAAATTTGGGGGAACGAATATGTAGGCAAGTAGTCTAAGGACTTAGTACGCGATTTGTTTAGGGTCAAGAGACCTGTTTGTCTTGTTGTGCTACCGGTCGGGTTATTGACACAACTAAAGAAATTATTAAAAGAATTGGGTAGATGATTATTGTACTAGACAAATATGAATAATGAGGCGTTCAGTGTGTAAAGATCGGTTACCTTCAGTATTTCATCGTGGAAAAAGAGAGGGTCTGTGTGGGCGAAGCGTCTTTTATTATTCAGTATTCGTACCGAGCGCTTTTGCATTTTTTGAAGATGGTTAATTCCTCTCGAGTTGCCCCAAATATGTATACCGTACAGGAGATGACTGTGTGTAAGTGAATAGTACAGTGTTTTCATTGCATTGTGTGGGAGAATATGTCTAACTTTGTTCAATGCAAAGTTGGCCCTTGTCACTTTGGAGCATACTTGACTAATATGTGCTTTATAAGATAGCTTTTCGTCCATGGTTATCCCCAAAAATTTAACACTTTGTGTTGCCTCATTGTTACCAATTCTTTCTATGTTTTCGTTGTTGATCATTATGTCTTTGTTGCTATGAATGGCTGACCTTGCAGAAGGATTAAAGATCACATATTTTGTTGGTTTTTAGCATTTATCGCTAGTTTGTTAGCTGAGCACAATTCAAATATTTTCGATAGTTTTTGATTAAAATTTTCGATTTGCAAATCTATGTCGGAACCTGATGAATGGATAGTAGTGTCGTCTGCAAATGAGAGAAGATTACACGAAGTGGCCAGGTGGATATCATTTATATATAGTAGAAATAATAACGAGCCAAGTACTGAGCCTTGCGGAACTCCACATCTCACTTCTTGCATGTCCGAGTTGTAACCCCAAAATACAACGTATTGGGTCCTTTCCGATAAATAACTACGAAACCAAAGGTTACATATACCTCTAATACCACACCTTTCCAATTTATTCAGCAAGATGTCGTGGTTTATTGTGTCAAAGGCTTTCGAGAAATCCAGGAATAATGCAAGAGTAGATTCTCGTGTTGGTTTGTTATTTTGGTACCTTCGCTATCTCTTTCAATAAATGTAGTACTGGATGAATGGTTGAATGTTTTTTCCGAAATCCATATTGATGGGGATAAAAAATGTCGAATTTATCTAGGAATTTAGTTAGCCTATAGGACATGGCTTTTTCTAGGACTTTGGAGAAAATTGATAAGATGCTAATAGGTCTGTAATTATGACTCCCCTTCCCAGAAGAATGTGACCTTGACCTTCGACCTGAAGGTCAGATTTATGTGTTTTTTAAGGGAAACATCACACAAACTTTGTCCGAGCCATAACTTTTTTTTGTCTTTTGACCTACACCTTAGATACTTGGCATGTGGATGTATCACCATGAAGCGGTGTGCAGTGTATCATAGTGACCTTCATGTGACCTTGACCTTTGACCTGAATGTCAGATTTATGCGCTTTTTTGAGGGAAACTGTCTGGACCAGAACTTTTTTGTATTTCGAGTCAGGCTTTAGACATTTGGCATGTGGATGTGTCACCGTGAGCCGGTGTGTAACGTACCATTGCGACCTTCATGTGACCTTGACCTTTGATCTGAAGGTCAGATTTGTGCTTTTTTCAAGGAAACTTTGTCTGGACCAAAACTTGTTTGTCTTTTGAGCCAGATCACCATGAGCCGGTGTGCAGTGTACCATAGTGACCTTCATGTGACCTTGACCTTTGACCTGAAGGTCAGATTTATGTGTTTTTTTTAAGGGAAACATCACACAAAATTTGTCCGGGCCATAACTTTTTTGTCTTTTGACCTACACCTTAGATACTTGGCATGTGGATGTATCACCATGAACCAGTGTGCAGTGTACCACAGTGACCTTCATGTGACCTTGACCTTTGACCTGAAGGTCAGATTTATGCGCTTTTTTGAGGGAAACTGTCTGGACCAGAACTTTTTTGTGTTTCGAGTCAGGCTTTAGATATTTGGCATGTGGATGTATCACAACGAGCCGGTGTGTAGCGTACCATTGTGACCTTCATGTGACCTTGATCTTTGATCTGAAGGTCAGATTTATGCTTTTTGCAAGGAAACTTTGTCTTCTCCAAAACTTGTTTGTCTTTTGAGCCAGGCCTTAGATATTTGGCACGTGGATGTATCACCATGAGCCGGTGTGTCGCATACCATTGTGACCTTAATGTGACCTTGACATCAATGTCAAATTTGTGTACTTCAAATAGGGAGTGATTGTCCAGACAGCATTTATTTTGTTTTTTGACCTAGGACTTGGTTATTTGACATGTGGATGTGTCACCATGAGACCGCATGTCGTCTACCTCGACGACCTTCATGTGACCTCGACCTCTGACCTTAAGGTCAAATTTATGTACTTCAAATAGGGAATAATTATCCAGACCAGAACTTATTTGTTTTTTGACCTAGGACTTAGATGATTGACATGTGGATGTATCACAATGAAACCACATGTCATCATGACCTTCATGTGACATTGACCTCAAGGTCAAATTTATGTACTTTAAATAGGGAGTAATTGTCCAGACCAGAATTTTTTTTTGACATGTGGATGTGTCACCGTGAAACCGCATGCCCGCTACCTTGATGAACTGCATGTGACCTTGACCTCTGACCTCAAGGTCAAATTTATGTACTTCCAATGGTGAATGATTGTCCAGATCAGAACTTTTTTGTTTTTTGACCTAGGACTTAGATGATTGACATGTGGATGTATCACAATTAGACCACATGTCATCATGACCTTCATGCGACCTTGACCTCAAGATCAAATTTATATACTTTAAATAGGGAGTAATTGTCCAGACCAGAATTTGGTTTTTTTTTTACATGTGGATGTTGAGCTAGATCATAGATATTTATAACCCCGCTCCCCAAAGGGAAAGTTGGGACATACTTGTTTACCTCTGTCTGTGTGTGTGTCTGACAGTCTGTCCATAACAACATTTTGCACATTTTTCTCAGCAACTTTTTATCCCACCAATTTGATATTTTAATAAAAGCTTCATATATGTCATATTGTGGGATGCGTGTTCGTCTGTCTATAAGAAAATTTGTCATCGCACTTAAAGTGACTGCATTTATTTTACCCTTGCCCAGGTATTTTGAAAAGTCGAATGTGCAACTAATGAACTTTGGCTATCTGCTTAAAGTTCCATGTATGTGGTTCATGGTATTTACTTGTACCCCCTTTTTTCTAAATATCATAAAGTAAAAATACGTGCAGCCCGAGAGCGCACATTTCCATGTCAACGCTGCGGTAGACAGTTGTCTGGACCAGAACATTTTACTCAAGTAAAAAAAAAGAACATAACTTATTTCTCTTTAGAGCTAGACCTTACATATCTGGTATGATTGTCAATATTTTTATGTATATATCATTTGTAGTGCATAAAATAGAAAGGAAGGGGAGACATATGTTTTAGTGTGCTAAAACACTTTCTAGTTTGAGAGATTGTGTTTATCTCCTGTTTTGAAAATTGGGATAACTCTAGCAAGGTTCATTCGGTCTGGAACAATGCCCTGATTAAATGATTTGTTTATAATATCTGATAAGGGGGACGCTATAATATTGATAGAACGCTTTAGAAGATTTGTAGAAATATTATCCGGATCTCTTGTTGTTTTTGATTTAAAAGACTTTACTATATCAATAATTTCGCTGTGTCCTTTGGCAAGGCACTTAATCCTCATTGTCCACATGGGCGCACAACGACGCCGTATACTAAGGCGTACTGCACGTCGCTGGTGTTCATGTCTTCAACCAATCTAACCCTGCCTGTGCTGCAGTGCGGAGTTACGATGTTGGGGAGCTGGCAGCTGCTCGACGTTGCTCTGTGGTTTTCTCCGGGTATTCCGGCTTCCTCCACCCGTAAAACTGCTACGGTCATGATTAGCCATTGTGCATAAGTATGTGACCTTAAGCACTAATAAATAAATTAATTAATCATCTAAAAAGTAACATTTTGTAAATCTAAAGTCGAATCACTGAAATAACCTATGTACTGTTTACTAAATTAAATGTTCATGCAGTTTGCCTTTAAATAAACAAGCCTTTGCTAAATTGGTAAGAAAAATGTTGTTCAGAGTTAAATCAGTTAAGAAATGAATTAGATGACATAAGGGCTGCACGATATTTCAAACTGAATACCGGTATCGGTATTCTAAAAAAATACAGCGATATACCTGTGACAGGAATGATAGTCCGTAGGAAAATTAGTCCCTCTGGACTATTATTGATGACGTCACTTCCGAGGTCCGGCACCGAGGTCCGGCCAATGGGGCCCCAAAACCACATTACATACTACTTGCATTTTAATGCTAAGCTTCTTGCTCTATCCCGTTGGCGGATTATTTTTCTAAGATTATTGTCAAACCAAGGTTTATCATTTTTTCTTATTGTTACTTTATGTCTGGGTATGCAGGATAGCGCTAGTTCCGAAAGTTTACATCGAAATTTCATAACTGATTCATTGCTTGGTTCACAGATAAGAGTTTCCCAATCCGTGTCGTGTATCAGGTTGTTTAATCTACCAAAACTGGCTTTATTGTAGTTCCAAACATTTCTTATACTACAGTGTGTTTGGGGTCGGGTTTGGCTTAAGATTATAAATGTCGCTTTGTGATCGGAAATTTCAAAATCTATGGTACCGGAGAATATTTCGACAATGGTGTCACTTATAATAATTGGATCAAGGAGTGTTCGGCTTCTTGTTGTGACTCGGGTCGTTTTTTTATGACATTTCTCATGTTTAAACTTATTATCATATTATATAGAGGGTCACTGCACTTTAGTAGGTCACTGTTAACATCGCCTACAATCACTACCGAAGAATTCAAAGCTAAGGCTTGTTCTGTTTTCTCATGGAGATTTTCCCAATAGTTTGCGGAACAAAAGTTCTCTGACCTATACGTTACACACAGGATAAAACGCGATTTTGTTCCAACTTCGAACCATGAAATGTCGTCATCAAACCGAAATCTAGGTAAGGATTTGAAAAACAGGTTGCGGAAAAGCAAACTGCAATACCCCCATCAAACTGATTTCTGTCGTGTCTAACTGGTGGCTGAAAACCTGAGATGAGAATATCGTCATCGCTGACTGACGTGTCAATGTGGGTTTCCGTAAAATAGAGAATATCATACTCATCTAACATGTCGTTTAATGCGTCAGTTTTATTTCGACTACTTTGTATATTATAATGGAGTACAGACAATGCGTGAGGAGGGAGTTCATCATCGGTTGTGTAGGGACACGGGTTTTCTTCTGCATCCCCAGACAGGAGGATGGTATTGAGTTATATCAATCGCCATGGCAAATCACCGAAAGATATAACATGAGGAATGGGCATGTGTTGTTTTCTTCTTCACAAGTAGCTTCAGTTTCCACACAAAGGTCTATACACGCTCTATACACGCTAAAAACTAAAGTGTTAAAAACTACACTTGAAGTGCTGTATTTAACACTTACCAAGTGCTGAACAAGCACTTTGTTCAAGTGTAGATATCCCAGAACTTGACAGGTGTTACAATAATACCACTTGACAAGTGCAATGTCGCGATACTTAAAAAGAAACAACGCAGATGACGCGGATCAGGCTCGAACTCTCGAGCCTGATCCGCGTCATCTGCGTTGTGTCCTTTTAATTATGTACCCACCAAGCGGAAATCAAAGTATGGACGATTCTGGAAGCACCACCAATGCTAGACACATGGGAAGTGCCATCCATTCAAGTTTCAGATGTCTGACGATTGTAATGTCTAAGTCCTTAATGTAAAAACAGGGAATCCATATTTTACGGAATCGGCTAGGAATCTCACTTACGGAATACTTTATATGTATACAGAGGAAATCTGATGGAAAAATTTGAAGGCTTGAGCGAAGGTATAGCTAGGAAGTAGTGATAGAAGTCAATATTAATGGATGGTAGTTTAGTCAATAGTACTGATAGAAGGCCGCAATGGAACAAGACTGTTGTAGAAGCTAATGATAGGACAGATAGACCATAGACCTGTAGTGGCCTTGGAGCTTTGGCGACAAGATGGAAACGGAATCCCATTTGTGGAATCCCTTTTTTGGAATCCCATTTGTGGAATCCCTTTATCGAAAACGCCTGTGGCTATGGACTCCCTTTTTTCTGAAATGAGTCTAAGAGTCGTTCGAGGAGTCACTCGATCGAGCAATTGCTCGTTGGTTAATTTGCTCGATGGGATTCGAGTCATTCGAGCAATAGTTGCGAGTCACTCGACATAAGACGGAATCCCACTTTTGGAATCCCATTTGTGGAATCCCTTTTTCGAAAACGCCTGTGGCTATGGAATCCTTTTTTCCGAAATGAGTCGTCGAGTCGTTCGAGGAGACACTCGATCGAGCAATTGCTCGTTGGCTCATTTGCTCGATGGGATTCGAGTCATTCGAGCATTAGTTGCGAGTCACTCGACATAAGACGGAATCCCACTTTTGGAATCCCTTTTTAGAATCCCATTTGTGGAATCCCTTTTTCGAAAACGCCTGTGGCTAAGGAATCCCTTTTTCCGAAATGAGTCGTCGAGTCGTTCGAGGAGTCACTCGAACGAGCAATTGCTCGTTGGCTCATTTGCTCGATGGGATTCGAGTCAGTCGAGTAATAGTTGCGAGTCACTCGACATAAGACGGAATCCCACTTATGGAATCTTTTTTTTGGAATTCCATTTGTGGAATCCCTTTTTTGAAAACGCCTATGGCTATGGAATCCCTTTTTTTCTGAAATGAGTCTAAGAGTCGTTCGAGGAGTCACTCGAACGAGCAAATGCTCGTTGGCTCATTTGCTCGATGGGATTCGAGTCGTTCGAGCAATATGCCGAGTCACTCGATCGAGCAATTACTCTAAAGCTCATTTGCTCGATGGGATTCGACTCATTCGAGCAATGGTTTATCAGTAACTGCTCGATTGCTTATTGGGTTTGGGAATGCTTTTGATATACACAAGGGAGATAACTGCATTATGGGAAATCAAGCACTGGTAATTATAAGACTTGGACGAGAGAACCAGAGATAGTTTGGACTGGATAGACTGTTAGTGATAGAGAAACATATGCAATAGGCATTAAAATGGGATTCTGGGAAAATCAGGCCCTGTACTCCTATTCAATAGAACATACCCCCTGTACTCCTTGGTACTATAGCATAACGTGTTATTTTTATATGCCCAAAATGGGCTTTACATGTCCGTTTGGATGGTTTGGTGGAGATTTTGGTGGTTTGTAAGGGTGGTCGGGTCTATTTGGGTAATTAAATGAGAATTCTGGGAGAGTTGTAAGTAAGAAAAATACTCTAGTTCAATCAAACACACCCCAGGGGACCCCTTGGTACTATAGCACTACGCGCTAAGCTGATAAAATGGGAAATCTGTATCAAATAAAGACAATTATGGTGGTTTGGGGTGGATTTTGATGATTTGGAGGGATTGTCGGGTTGTTTGTGGTAATTAGATTTACTCTTCTACAATCGAACATACCCTCAAAACATACCCCTGTCCTGTTGTAGGTCTTAGGTAACATAGCAATCACGTGCTACCATAGAAACAAGATGGCGGCCTCCAGTATACAAAATGGACGACGGAAACACGTATCACCCAAACAACACGCGCTGCGCATGCACACTCACACCGCGTATCACTATGGAGATGACGTCACAAGATGGCCGCTCACGCGGATTACCATGACAACACAACATTGCGCCACTACGTCACATGACGTGGCGTCACTTCCGAGGTCCGGCACCGAGGTCCGGCCAATGGAGCCCCAAAACCACATTACATACTACTAATGTAAGACCACTTCGCTTTGGGAAAAGTACAAGCCTCTTACAAATAAGGTTAACAATATGAAAAAAAAAAATAGCGAAAAAAAATTTTCTTGATAAAGTAGATGAGTCCCTATCTGTCAACACCACTTCCAACCAGTTCTGGCACGAAGTAAAGAAATTGCGTAATAATTTCATAGACAACTCGGGTATCCCCTCACTACAATATACTCGTAAAGTGGGACTGAAAGTTGTCGATGACGACAAGGAGAAAGCGGAGCTCCTCAACAACATATTCTGAAAGAACAGCAAATTGGACAGTCATAGTAAAAATCTACCCCCTTCGCGACTAGATGTGATAATATATTAACGGATATTGAATTCACGGAAATAGATATAGTGAATATCATAAAGACACTACCTGTCCAAAAAGCCAGTGGACATGACGTCATAAGCCATAGACTCTTGAGAGAAACCCAAAATACAATCTGTTTTTACTGTTTAGAAAATCCTTGTCATGTGGCACTTATCCATGTGACTGGAAATTAGCAGATGTAACTCCAATATTTAAGAAAGGTAATCGACTCGATGCCAACAATTACAGACCAATATCTGAGGTGTGAGGTTTATTGCATCAATAATTGTGTTTGTTGTCTACGGCAGCGTTCTGACGCCAGTTGATGTATTTTTTTTACCTGTGCTAAGTTGTTAAAACAAGTTAACTAACTTGTTATAACAACTTAGTAACTTGTTATAACAACTTAGCTAACTTGTTATAACAACATAGCTTAACTTGTTATAACAACTTAGCTTAACTTGTTATAACAACTTAGCTAACTTGTTATAACAACTTAGCTATCTTGTTATAACAACTTAGTAACTTGTTATAACAACTTAGCTAACTTGTTATAACAACTTAGCTAAGTTGTTATAACAACATAGCTAACTTGTTATAACAACTTAGCTTAACTTGTTATAACAACTTAGCTAACTTGTTATAACAACTTAGCTAACTTGTTATAACAACTTAGTAACTTGTTATAACAACTTAGCTAACTTGTTATAACAACTTAGCTATCTTGTTATAACAACTTAGCTATCTTTTTAATCATTGCCCCCAGGTCAGTTTGTCCCTTCCTTGGGGCTGAGAGTAATTGGTCAAAATGCGTTTAACCCTTTACCTAAAATAACGGCCAAAAACGGCCAGCACCGTACACAAAAAATCGCTATTCCGTATTTTTTATATTTACATTTTATGCTTCCAAAACATAGGTTATGACCCCCTCATTCGAACGAGCGCGTTGCGCTCATTCCAATGAGGGGTAACACCCTGTGTTTTGGATGCAAAAAATGAAAATTTTTAGTTACACGAGAATTTTTTTGACGAGTATCGTCTGCTACTAGCGTTAGATAATGGGTTAATGGGGGTGGGGGGGGGCTCAGTTGGTAGAGGTGCAGGCTGCAAGCCGAGAGGTCCTCGGTTCGAATCCCACCTGTGGCAAGCGCGTTGTGTCCTTGGGCAAGACACTTCACCCCCATTGCTCGCGTGGGGGCACGGTGGCGTGTACTAAGGCGTAGTGCACGTCGATGGTGCACCTGTCTTCAGCCAATGCTAACCCTGCTTGTGTGGAGTTGGTATGTTGGGGAGTTGACAGTTGCTCGCCGTTGCTCGGTGGTTCTCTCCGAATACTCTGGCTTCCTCCACCCTTAAAACTGTCACGGTCATGGTTAGCCATTGTGAAGAAATATGTGACCTTAAGCACCAATAAATAAATTACCGGATATTTTGGTGTTGATGGGTGGCCTCAACCGCCCCAATCGGACCACATTTAGGGGCCCTACTAAGGCCCCAAAAAGGGCAAGTTACAAAATATCACTAAAGCAGGTTAAAATCGCGGGATGTTTTGGTGTTGATGGGTGGACCCCGAGGAATAAAGAAGATTGACACCTCAACCGCCCCAATCGGACCACATTTAGGGCCCTAGTAAGGCCCCAAAAAGGGCCAGTTACAAAATATCACCAAAGCAGGTTAAAATCACGGGATATTTTGGTGTTGCTGGGTGGCCCCTGAAGAATAAAGAAGATTGACACCTCAACCGCCCCAATCGGACCACATTTAGGGCCCTACTAAGGCCCCAAAAAGGGCCAGTTACAAAATATCACCAAAGCAGGTTAAAATCACGGGATATTTTGGTGTTGCTGGGTGGCCCCCGAGGAATAAAGAAGATTGACACCTCAAACGCTCCAATCGGACCACATTTAGGGGCCCTACTAAGGTCCCAAAAGGGCCAGTTACAAAATATCACCAAAGCAGGTTAAAATTACGGGATATTTTGATGTTGATGGGTGGCCCCCGAGGAATAAAGAAGATTGACACATCAACCGCCCCAAACGGACCACATTTAGGGGCACTACTAAGGCCCCAAAAAGGGCCAGTTACAAAATATCACCAAAGCAAGTTAAAATAACGGGATATTTTGGTGTTGATGGGTGGCCCCCGAGCAATAAAGAAGATTGACACCTCAACCTCCCCAATCGGACCATAATTATGGGACCTACTAAGGCCTCAAAAGGGCCAGTTACAAAATATCACCAAAGCAGGTTACAATCATGTGATATTTTGGTGTTGATGGGTGACCCCCGAGGAATAAAGAAGATTGACACCTCAACCACCCCAATCGAACAAAATTTAGGGGCTCTACTAAGGCCCCAAAAAGGGTCAGTTACAAAATATCACCAAAGCAGGTTAAAATCACGGGATATTTTGGTGTTGATGGGTGGCCCCCGAGGAATAAAGAAGATTGACACCTCAGCCGCCCCAATCGGACCACATTTAGGGGCCCTACTAAGGCCCCCAAAAGGGCCAGTTACAAAAAAACACCAAAGCAAGTAAAAATCACGGGATATTTTGGTGTTGGTGGGTGGCCGCCGAGGAATAAAGAAGATTGACACCTCAACCACCCCAATCGAACTACATTTAGGGGCCTTACTAAGGCCCCAAAAAGGGCCAGTTACAAAATATCTCCAAAGCAGGTTAAAATCACAGGATATTTTGGTGTTGATGGGTGGCCCCGAGGAATAAAGAAGATTGACACCTCAACCGTCCCAATCGGACCACATTTAGGGCCCTCCTTAGGCTCACAAAAGGGCCAGTTACAAAATATTACCTAAGGTGACAAACATCGCCAGATATTTTGATGTTGGTGTGCGACACGAGAAGAATAAAGAAGATTCCATGGAACGTCATCCCTAAATATGAGAATATGAGGAATGACGAATTGTGGCTCACTAAGAATTTTCTCGTGGTCCTTATGCCCCAGAGGATATGTAGAATGGCAAGTTGTCCCTCATTGCAGTCGGCTTTTCATATCATGAAAAGGGCATCCTGAAGGCCAGTCAAGTAACAGAAAGAGATTCCACAAGTGTATCTCTATGTAACATGGCCGTAAATATCCCAAACCGGGGTCCAACTTCCACTTCACAATTTACTCACCTTATCCTTACTTCCTTTCCTTCCTATCTCTAAGTCTTGGCATGCCCAAGGCCCTGTCTTATGTTTGCTGCCTTCTCCAAGCATAGCAATACCATCCATTTCCCTCCCACTTTCCTATTCTTTCTAAAATCTGACATACCAACGGGCCTATTGGTATCTGTTTGCTACGTCTTGCATGCCAGCACTACCCACCCCCCCCCCCCCAACTTCCCTATTCTTCCTAAGCCCTGACATGCCCGAGGGCCTACCGGATGTCTGATTGCTACGCCATTCGTGCTAACACTACCCATTCCCTCCCACTTCCCCTTTCTGTTGTCTACTTACTATGCACTGTACCACCACCCATTCCCTTCTACTTGCTTATTCTTCATGTAGCCATAACTTGCCTAAGGACCTGACTGATGCACGTCTGCTATGCCATGCGTACTAACTCCTGCATTTGAATACCTGGGTCAGAGAGTAGTCAGAACACGCCACAAAATTTAATTATAGTAACAAAACACCGATCTTACTCCAAGTATGGGGCTCTTTTGTTCTACCGGAGTACATACCTCATCAATCGAAAATACCCCTTATGGGTCATATAACACTTCGCGCGACTCTGTTTCGGTAACATGAAGTCGATGTCGGTGATTTGGGGTAACTGTCGAGCTTATTTTGGTAATTCGCAAGACTCCCGTTGAATCGAACACACCCTTAGAACAGGCCCCGTCTGTTTAGAGGCCATTGGGTCAAATGGCAACAACAGGCTAACATAGAAACCAAGATAGTAGTCTCCAATGTGCATGCTCACTAAAACCACGTATCACTATCGGGATGAGGTCACAACATGCCCGCTCTCCTCCGCTTCTATGACAACCCACGTGACACCCACAATACCCCGCGGTATGCTGTCACTTCTGCGGTATGCTACCCCCCCCCCGAAGTCCCCCAGATGGGGCTCATTTGGCACATTTCATACTACTTAGAATAAATATAACGTGCGGCGAAATGATAATACGCGCACACGAAATAATAATCCGTGCACACGAAATAATAATCCTTGTGCCCGGATTATTATTTTGTATGCACCGATTATCAATTCGCCTCCGCGGATTATTAACTCGTGTGCTCTGATTATTATTTTGTGCGCACGGATTAAAACATAAGGTAGCAGGACCCCCACCCCCGCTGTCCCAAAAGACGGACCTGCTATATATACTTACATGCATGGGAATCCTGTTCAGTGGCGGAACAAGAATCCTTTATAGGGGGAGAATTCCAATGGAGGGGGAGCGATATGACGCGTGTATATTTCAAAGACCGCAGACAGGAAGGGAAGGGTGTAGTCAGGTGAATCACCCTCTCCCATTTGTGTGACCTGGCGGTGGTATTTGCGGGGGGGGGGGGGGGGATGGGTGGTGGAGACTGCAAGTAGTGGACATGTTCCGTATGAAGGGGTATCCTGAGTGGAGAAGCCGACATGCCGTCCCCGGGAGTGGAGGGCGGGGAGTCGCCCCCCAGACAAAACAAAATCACTGTGCATTTGAATCAAGTTTTCTGGTGGCTTTTAGGGTAGATCGCCACATTTTTGGATGACCCAAATTTTAGAGACAAGGTTTATAAACGTACATGGCTCATAAGTAACTGCATCCGAACTTGCAAAATTCCAGTGGATTTATGTTTATCAGCTGAGTTTGTATGTAAATAAAGAAAAGAGAGTCACTGTGTGCGTAAGAGAGGGTGGCTGGATGTGACAGTTTTGGAGAGGGGCAAATGAGAGAGAGAGAGAGAGAGAGAGAGAGAGAGAGGGGGGGGGGGGGGGTGGCTGCAAAGACTGTGGTCGGGGGCAAATGCCCCTTCATGACCTCCTGCAGCACCGCCACCGGATTCGGGACCTCTCCCCGAATTATAATTTTTTTGGAGCTCTATAAGCGACTCTGAAGCCTCCTTAGAGGAGGTAAGGCCATTGGTAGGGGCCGGTTATCCTTCCTCGGTAAATTTTTCAGTTTTAACTGTGAAGCTTTGAGAGCGATTCTGGAGCCTAATGGAGGATGGCGAGATTATCGGTAACTTGACGGTAAGGGCCTGAGACTCTCTGAAATAGTCTCAAATTTCAAAGCTATATCAACAGTTTTGAAGTCTCCAAATGGAAAGTGTGGGGGGGGGGGGTCGAAATCATATGTGGCAGTTTGTATTTATTGCGCATTTTCGCATGCCCCCGCCACTGATCCCAACCTTCCCATGGCCTGCCAAAAATATATATAATATCGCCAAGATTAGACATGTAGCGGACAAGCATAGGCATATGTTGCCATCCCAGTCAACCTTAGGTGACGTCCCATCCCAAATTCCCCCGGCATTGCGAAGTACTTTTCGATGGCTGCTTTATAGGCCCTTTTAGACATCTGAATTTTATATCTTTGCTGACATTTTTCTGCGCCCCCACGTCTCAACAAGAGATCCCCCCTCTCCCACCACGCATGCATACACCTACTTACTGCCACAGGCCCAGAGTGCAGCGATGTGAGGTCTTACGCAGACTTCACTTCGTCCTAACTCGCCTATCGCACGTTAAAAAAGGGGAAGCATGCCTAACAAGGACGGACCTCGGGTCATTAGGTTACCCCTCCTGACCTTCCTTTTTTGAAGATATGAGGAGGCGGTAGCGACCGAGGGCCGAAGGGTCCTAGATAACTTAGGTTCAAACAAGAACAAGTAGACCTAAGAATTGCTATTTCAGCGTTAAGATGGTGGGATGCCAGTATACCAAGGTCACAGGATGGATGCCATTTTGACTTAATAACCTATACCATAGTTTTTATATCTTTCATTTCATGCGCACGGATTATTATTCATGTGCATGGATCAAAGGAGTGGTGCTCGTTTCTTTCGAGCAAGATCTGGTGAACTCCGCGGTGGACCCCGGAAATGACGTCATAGTCACGTGACTGGGTGCCGCCATTTTGTGTTGTCATGGTAACGTGCTTGGTCGGCCATGTTGTGATGTCATCCTCATGGTGAAACGTTGTATCACTGCGCATGCGCAGCCCGTGTTGTTATGGTAATACGCGTTTCCGTCATCCATTTTGTATACAGGACGCCGCCATCTTGGTTTGTATAGTAGCACGCGGCTGCTAGGTAACCCAAAGGCATCTAATAAGACGGGAGTATGTTTGGAGGGTATGTTCGATGCGATAGAAGTAAAACGAGTTACCCAGATGATCCCGTGAACGACTTATTTTCACCGGAAATCACCAAAATGGGCCAGAATTATTTTAGAATATTGACCCTAATAGCACCATGTAGTGTTATAAGATCCATAAAAGGTGTGTTCCTTATCTAGCTCGAATTCCATAAGAATCCTCGTTCAGCAGTACATATTTTATACCTTATCTGTTCTACCTGACTTCTATCTACTCTAGTATACTGATTATCCCGACTGTCCCTGTCGATTCTTATGCTTGTTCTACCCATGATATGATGGCATTGTCCATGTATTCCTGGCTCTCTCTTACCTTAGTAGATTATTTGGCTTGTTCTACCCGTGATATGACTATTATCTACACTATTTGTTGGGCTTACCAGTAGACCCAGACATAGCTACAGGTGACACTTACCCGACGGGCCATCGGTGCCCCGTTTTCATCGTATGAGGTCATGGGGGCTATGAGGGCCATAAGGAAATGTCATTACTCTCATCCTCATCTCGGTATTTTGTCACCACGGTCCACAGAATCCCAATTTTGGAATCCCTTTCTAGTATCTGGATGGCCTTCAGAATCCCCTTTTCACCGTATGAGGACTATGAGGGCCATAAGGAAATGCCATTGCTCTCATCCTCATCTCCACATTTGTCCCCACAGTCCACAGAATCCCAATTTTGGAATCCCTTTCTAGTATCTGGATGGCCTTCAAAATCCCCTTTTCACCGAATGAGGCCATAAGGGCTATGAGTGCCACAAGGAAATGCCATTGCTCTCATCCTCGTCTCGGTATTTGGTTGGAACGGTCCACAGAATTCCAATTTTGGAATCCCTTTCTTGCATCTAGATGGCTTCCAGAATCAGAATCCCCTTTCATCGTATGAGGCCATGAGGGTTATGAGTGCAATAAGGAAATGCCATTACTCTCATCCTCATCGCGGTATTTGGGTACCCTTTTTCATCGTAGGAGGTCATGAGGGCTATGAAGACGTCATAGCCATCATGGCCCTATGGCCTCATCTCGGTATTTGGGGACCCCCACACCATGGGCAATCCATTACTGGTACCCCATTATGGAATAGGACTAGCCTTTGGCGTCCTCATAGCCCTCATGGCCTTACACGAAGAAAACGGGGCGCAGATGGCCCGTCGGGAAAGTATCAATTGCAGCTATGTCTAGGTCTACTGGTAAGCCAGATAATGGTAGACTAGTGCAGATAATAGTCATAGCACGGGTAGAACAAGCCAAATAATCTACTAAGGTAAGGGAGAGCCAGGAATGCACGGACAATGCCATATCATATCATGGGTAGAAAAGGCATAAGAATCTACAAGGACAATCAGGGATAATTAGTATACTAGAGTAGATAGACGTCAAGTAGAACAGATATGTTATAAAATATGTAGTTGTAAACGAGGATTCTGATGGAATTCGAGCTAGATAAGGAGCACATCTCTTATAGATCTTATACCACTACGTGGTACTATTAGGGTCAATATTCTAAGAGAATTCGGGTCCGTTTCGGTTATTTCGGGTGAACAGCAGTCGGTCTCGGATTCATTTGAGTAATTCGTTGTACTCCCATTGAATCGAACGTACCCTCCAAACATACCCTCATCTTATTAGATGCCTTTGGGACACCTAGCGACCACGTGCTACCATAGAAACAAGATGGCGGTTCCCTATATACAAAATGACGACGGAAACGCGTATTACCATAACAACACGCGCTGCACATGTGCAGTGACACCACGCGTCACCATGAGAATGAAATCACAACATAGCCGCTCACGCGGGTAACCAAAACGTCACTTCCGGGGTACACCGCGCGGTCCACCAGATCTTGCTCGAAAGGTACGTGACATACTACTGACCAATAATCCATTTGCACAGCTTATTAATTTGTGTGCACGGAATATTATTTCGTGTGCACAGATTACAATTCACGTGAATGATTTTATTAATTCGTTCGCATTGATTATTATTTTGTTGGCATGGATTATCATTTCGTGTGCGTGGATTATTAATTTACGCACACGGATTATTAATTCAAACGCACGGATTATTAATTCGTTTGCCTTGATTATTACTTCATGCACGGATTATTAAACTGCGCGCATGAATTATTAGTTTGCGTGCTTGGATTATTCATTTGTTCTCTCTGATTAATATTTCGTGTGCACAGATTATTAATTCGTGCGTATGGATTTTAAAAAAACATATGTCACCTCACCGGCTCCGTACATATGCTCTCCGGACCATTGTCAATTATTTTTATTTTTAATTTTATCGATTAATTATACTCGAGATTTCTTGGGTAAGACAATTAATTCCAAATGCCCATGTACAGGCATGGTGGTTTTGTGTGCTAAAGTGTACTACGGGTCTGTTTTTGCACCTGTATTCAACCGTAGCTAACCCTGTTTCTGTCGCGTTAGTAGGCTGGAGTGTTTGGTATTGGTTCGCCGCTGCTCGGTGGTTCTCTCCAGCTTCCGTGGCGCATAATCCACCGTAATACTACCCGATATGACATGGCTTGGTCCATTAAAGTGTCATAAAAGCCCAGTAAAACATGAAAACAATGAATGATAAACTAACAATCAAAAAGTTTGCATATTTAGTTTATAAGCACATAAACAAAGAACAAATATTGGATAAATGAGTACTGTAAAAATTATGTGCAAATGGAAGCAGAGAATCCAAAGTAAAACAATTTGAAGCAGAAGAATACATTAAAATACAGTGCATGTATGATCAATTATCTAAGAGCAATTACAGCTCTTGGATAACCGTGTGTATTTGTGCTTCCAAAGCTGAATGGAATAGTTCAAAATATTAGGCATAGCGACCAGTGTTCATGCAATATTCACGTGTAAATGCCATTGCCCATGTATCGATGTGCAACCCATCATCTAATTCTCTAAAGTGGCCGAAACAAATAGCCGCGACCGGGTAATTCAGTAAAAACATGCAGGTAATAAGAGCACACGCTTTTGTTTTCAGTTTGGCGTATGAATCACATCCAGGTGCAACTGAAGAATAAATTTTATCCCAACTCGGATATATTTTTTGCCGGTAAAAAGTCCGGTATCCGGTAATGTTTCCGGTGAGTGCATAAAACTGCGTTTTAAAGTACTAAAAGTAGCCCCGAACGTGTGAAAAGTGGCAATTTAATAAAACTTACGCACTGAAATGTGTATAAATGAAGGTGAAGCAATGTTTATTTTATTGAAGGCTATCTTCAAGCGAAATTTACGGCAGCGTAGAGCCGTCACACCGTAGTATATTTCCATGGATTCCTAATCTGTTTTTAAAGATTACTAATCTGTTTAAATAAATTACTAATCTGTTTTTACAGATTACTAATCTGTTTAAACAGACTACTAATCCATTTTTACAGATTAACTAATCTGTTTTTACAGATTACTAATCTGTTTAAACATATTATTAATCTTTTTTTACAGATTAACTAATCTGTATTTACAGATTAGTAATCTGTTTAAATCTGTTTTTACAGATTAACTAGTCTGTAAAAACAGATTACTAATCTGTTTAAACAGATTACCAATCTGTTTTACAGATTAACTAAGTAATCTGTAAATACAGATTAGTTAATCTGTTTAAACAGATTACTAATCTGTAAACACAGATTAATTAATCTGTTTAAACATATTACTAATCTGTAAATACAGATTAGTTCATCTGTTTTTACAGATTAGTAATCTGTTTAAACAAATTAGTAATCTGTAAATACAGATTATTATTCTGTTTAAATAGATTAGTAATCTGTAAATACAGATTATTTATTCTGTTTAAACAGATTATTCAATCTGTTTAAAGAGATTACTAATCTATAAATACAGATTAGTTAATCTGTAAAAACAGATTAGTAATCTGTAAAAACAGATTAGGAATCCCTGGAAACATACTACGGTGTGGCAATCAACACACTATTTATGTCACAAAAACGATTTAGCCGAGGTGCACGGCGGGTGAATTTTGCCATACTTGTCAAATGGAGGTGTAGCTAATTCGTGTGCGTGAAATATGGATCTGTTTGTTAACAATGAAGGGATTTAGCAGAACGTTTTGAGGAAAGAAAACATTTATAATTTCAAGAAATAAAAATAAAGTTGTGTAAAAGCCCTTTTTAAAAAAGGGGGTTCATAATTTATTTTCAGTTACCGTTTCGTCAAACACATGCCGAGGTGATAATAAATATTAAAACCAACATTCGATTTATTAATCATTATATAGTATTAAGGTGCGAGAATGGGAAAATCATCGGCAATATTATTGGAAAAGAGTACTATTTATATTAGTGGATACCAGTACTAGTACCAGATTTCTGCATGCCCTACCCCTTGATACCCACCCAAAGCCTCGGAACAATTAAGACTGGGGCCCCGGGCGCTCACTTCATCAATCTCTATGTGTGGGCTCCCTGTGGTGGACCGGGCCTGCCCCCCCCCCCCCAAAAAAAATCCAAACTGTTATTTAGAGTGTTTAACCCTTATCTTCGCTCCGGATGCACCAAAATGGATCCCAGAGCTTTTGAATTTAAAACAAAAAATCCAGGAAAGGGTCTCCTGACTCACAGCCGAGGGAAGAAAGCTCTACTAGTTGTTAATTCCAGTCGCCCACTTAACATATTGTATATGACACACAATAATGTGTATAATGGACGATTGGAATGAATAACTAATGAATTGTTTAGGATTTAAAACTTCGACCCCTCCCCCTTCCCCTCAAAGAGGTGCCATCCAGGTACTCCTCAAATTTTGGTTTCTCTTTATCCTGTATGCCACACAAAAACCAGAATCATTTACCACAATTTCGGTTACAATCAGGCTTGTCAAAGTTCCGCCGGTACTTGGTTTATCGGAACCCAGACGGTACTGGGCCGTACCGCGGTACCGTTACCGGTGTCGGTACCTTTAACAACACATAAAAAGGCCATTAAATGACAATGAAACAATGTATGCTATGGAATATATTCCTAACAAATAAATCGGTTATGTGAACCGAGTTCTTAAGATTCGAATATTCGTGGGAAATCGCGTCACTTCGAGTATAAACTTATGGGTGGACGGAACTTCGAACTTTAAACCTGCTCTCTGCGTCGACTCGGCACCTTCAGTGACGATCTTAGGTAGATGCCTTCGACGTTCTAAATATCAGATTTTATAATTAGACACACGCGCATTGGAAACTTGAAAAAGACAGCTATCCAGTACGTAGAGAACACTGAACATGGTCTCTCGATGTGCTACAAAACATGGGGTCCAGGAGGGACCATGTTTGAGTGTTGCTCTGAAATTTTATATCCAGTCCGAGGTGTGACTGACTCGAGTACCGAGTATCGCCGGTATTTGGCTTCAGAACCGGTACCGCAAAAACGGTCCCGTTTCTGTGGTACCGGTGTCGTTACTTGTATCGGTTGACAAGCCTGGTTACAATTATTGTGATTTTTTTACGCTCTCTTTTCCCGGAATTGATAACCCCGGCCCGTCCTGGCGCGCGATGTCTTTTAAATAGTTTTTCGTAACACCCGCACTTGCCCACTGAACCCTTCCATTGAACGGCTCGCTATTAAGTCCCTCACCTGCCTACTCAATCCTGTTGGGTTATTGGAATTCCAAATAGTGAATGATCTGTTCAGAAATGGCCCACCTCTATTTATCAGTTCAGAGATAGCTCATTTCGGAGTCCCTGAAATTATGTGCGTGTTAGATAATAGAAAAGAAATAAAATAAGTCGGATTGCTATTGAGCAAAACAAACGCAACCGTCACTTTTTATTATTTGGATGTATTTCGGCATGCGTTTGAAGAAAGGACAAAACTCTTTTCTCGATAATATTTCCGGTAATTTCCCCATTCTGAGGTCTAGATATATAATCCATTTTCCTATTTTCGAAATTGGGGATGTGGAAGAGGGCACGATCGATATGCCGCTGACAGATTTCGAACATGGGATTGGCATCTTCGGTCCTACTGTTCTTAGTCTAGAGACCCTTCCACGGATATTTTTTTTTAAATTCTGAAGCTCCTCGGGTATCGATTCATGTGCCTGAGGGAAGGTGAGGGTTAAAATAAAAGCAATAAGTGACAGTTTGGATTTTTGATTTAGGGGCCGTTAGCTCCCCCCCCCCCCTCCAAGCCTTCACTGGGAGCTCATAAATAGGGATTGATGGCGTGAGCTCACAAGGTCCCATTCTTAATGGCTTCTACAGCTTTGGGTGAGAATCATGGCGTAGAGCATACATGAATCTAGAACTGGTACTAGTATCCAATGGCATGGATAGAACTCTTTTCCGGAAATAATGTGGGTAATTTGATAATTTTTTAACGTCTAGCTACTATATTTCAACATTACTTTGCGTGTTGCTTTCAATATTTATAATCACCTCGGCGTGTGTATGACGAAACGCTAACTGAAAATAAATTTAAAAAATAGCTTTACACAGCTTTACTCCTTTAAATTACAAATGGTTTCTTTCCAAACAAATTCTGTTAAATCCCTTCATAGTGAACAAACATATCCATATGTTACATACACTGATTAGTCACATCTCTGTTTAGCAAGTATGATAAAATTCACCTCATCACACCAAAATATCCCGTGATTTTAACCTGCTTTGGTGATATTTTGTAACTGGCCCTTTTGGGGCCTTAATAGGCCCCTAAATGTGGTCCGATTGGGGCGGTTGAGGTGTCAATCTTCTTTATTTCTCGGGGCCACCCAGCAACACCAAAATATCCCGTGATTTTAACCTGCTTTGGTGATATTTTGTAACTGGCCCTTTTGGGGCCTTAGTAGGGCCCCTAAATGTGGTCCGATTGGGGCGGTTGAGGTGTCAGTCTTCTTTATTCCTCGGGGGCCACCCATCAACACCAAAATATCCCGTGATTTTAACTTGCTTTGGTGATATTTTGTAACTAGTCTTTTTTGGGGCCTTAGTAGGGCCCCTAAATTTTGTCCGATTGGGGCGTTTGAGGTGTCAATCTTCTTTATTCCTCGGGGACCACCCATCAACACCAAAATATCCCGTGATTTTAACTTGGGTTGGTAATATATTGTAACTGGCCCTTTTTGGGGCCTTAATAGGGCCCCTAAATGTGGTTCCATTGGGGCGGTTGAAGTGTCAATCTTCTTTATTCCCCGGGCTGCACGCATTAACACCAAAATATCCCGTGATTTTAACCTGCTTTGGTGATATTTTGTAACTGGCCCTTTTTGGGGCCTTAGTAGGGCCCCTAAATGTGGTCCGATTGGGGCGGTTGAGGTGTCAATCTTCTTTATTCCTCGGGGGCTACCCACCAACACCAAAATATCCCGTGATTTTAACCTGCTTTGGTGATATTTTGTAACTGGCCCTTTTTGAGGCCTCAGTAGGGCCCCTAAATGTGGTCGGATTGGGGTGGTTGAGGTGTCAGTCTTCTTTATTCCTTGGGGGCCACCCACCAACACCAAAATATCCCGTAATTTTAACTTGCTTTGGTGATATTTTGTAACTGGCCCGTTTTGGGGCCTTAGTAGGGCCCCTAAATGTGGTCCGATTGGGGCGGTTGAGGTGTCAATCTTCTTTATTCCTCGGGGGGCCACCCACCAACACCAAAATATCCCGTGATTTTAACCTGCTTTGGTGATATTTTGTAACTGGCCCTTTTTGAGGCCTTAGTAGGCTCCTAAATGTGGTCCGATTAGGGCGGTTGAGGTGTCAATCTTCTTTATTTCTCGGGGGCCACCCAGAAACACCAAAATATCCCGTGATTTTAACCTGCTTTGGTGATATTTTGTAACTGGCCCTTTTGAGGCCTTAGTAGGGCCCCTAAATGTTGTCCGATTGGGGCGGTTGAGGTGTCAATATTCTTTATTCCTTGGGGGCCACCCATCAACACCAAAATATCCCGTGATTTTAACCTGCTTTGGTGATATTTTGTAACTGGCCTTTTTTGAGGCCTTAGTAGGGCCCCAAAATGTGGTCCGATTGGGGTGGTTGAGGTGTCAGTCTTGTTTATTCCTCGGGGGCCACCCATCAACACCAAAATATCCCGTGATTTTAACTTGCTTTGGTGATATTTTGTAACTGGCCCATTTTGGTGCCTTAGTAGGGCCCCTAAATATGGTCCGATTGGTGCGGATGAGGTGTCAATCTTCTTTATTCCTCGGGGCCACCCATCAACACCAAAATATCCCGTGATTTTAACCTGCTTTGGTGATATTTTGTAACTGGCCCTTTTTGGGGCCTTTGTAGGGCCCCTAAATGTGGTCCGATTGGGGCGGTTGAGGTGTCAATCTTCTTTATTCCTCTGGGGCCACCCATCAGCATCAAAATATCCCGTGATTTTAACCTGCTTTGGTGATATTTTGTAACTGGCACTTTTTGGGACCTTAGTAGGGCCCCTATATGTGGTCCGATTGGGGCGGTTGATGTGTCAATCTTCTTTGTTCCTCGGGGGCCACCCAGCAACACCAAAATATCCCGTGATTTTAACCTGCTTTGGTGATATTTTTAAACTGGCCCTTTTTAGGGCCTTAGTAGGGCCCCTAAATGTTGTGCGATTGGGGCGGTTGAGGTGTCAACCTTCTTTATTCCTCGGGCGCCACCCATCAACACCACAATATCCCGTGATTTTAACCTGCTTTGGTGATATTTTGTACTGGTCTTTTTGAGGCCTTAGTAGGGCCCCTAAATGTGGTCCGATTGGGGTGGTTGAGGTGTCAGTCTTCTTTATTCCTCGGGGACCACCCATCAACCCCAAAATATCCCGTGATTTTAACTTGCTTTGGTGATATTTTGTAACTGGCCCTTTTTGGGGCCTTAGTAGGGCCCCTAAATGTGGTCCGATTGGGCCGGTTGAGGTGTCAATCTTCTTTATTCCTCGGGGCCACCCATCAACACCAAAATATCCCGTGATTTTAACCTGCTTTGGTGATATTTCGTAACTGGCCCTTTTTGGTGCCTTAGTAGGGCCCGTAAATGTGGTCCGATTGGGGCGGTTGAGGCCACCCATCAACACCAAAATATCCGGTAATTTATTTATTGGTGTTTAAGGTCACATATTTCTGCACAATGGCTAACCATGACCGTGACAGTTTTACGGGTGGAGGAAGCCGGAGTATTCGGAGAGAACCACCAAGCAACGGCGAGCAACTGTCAACTCCCCAACATACCAACTCCACACAAGCAGGGTTAGCATTGGTTGAAGACAGGTGCACCATCGACGTGCACTCCGCCTTAGTACACGTCACCGTGCCCCCACGCGAGCAATGGGGGTGAAGTGTCCTGCCCATGGACACAACGCGGTTGCCGCAGTTGGGATTCGAACCGAGGACCTCTCGGCTTGCAGCCTACACCTCTACCAACTGAGCCCCCCCCCCCCCACCCCCATTAACCCATTATCTAACGCTAGTAGCAGACGATACTCGTCAAAAAAATTCTCGTGTAACTAAAAATTTTCATTTTTTGCGTCCAAAACACAGGGTGTTACCCCTCATTGGAATGAGCGCAACGCGATCGTTCGACTGAGGGGGTCATAACCTATGTTTTGGAAGCATAAAATGTAAATATAAAAAAGACGGAATAGCGATTTTTGTGTACAGTGCTGGCCGTTTTTGGCCGTTACTTTATGTAAAGGGTTAAACGCATTTTGACCAATTACTCTCAGCCCCAAGGAAGGGACAAACTGACCTAGGGGTCAATGATTAAAAAGATAGCTAAGTTGTTATAACAAGATAGCTAAGTTGTTATAACAAGTTAGCTAATTTGTTATAACAAGTTACTAAGTTGTTATAACAAGTTAGCTAAGTTGTTATAACAAGTTAGCTAAGTTGTTATAACAAGTTAAGCTAAGTTGTTATAACAAGTTAGCTATGTTGTTATAACAACTTAGCTAAGTTGTTATAACAAGTTAGCTAAGTTGTTATAACAAGTTACTAAGTTGTTATAACAAGATAGCTAAGTTGTTATAACAAGTTAGCTAAGTTGTTGTAACAAGTTAAGCTAAGTTGTTATAACAAGTTAAGCTATGTTGTTATAACAAGTTAGCTAAGTTGTTATAACAAGTTACTAAGTTGTTATAACAAGTTAGTTAACTTGTTATAACAACTTAGCACAGGTAAAAAAAAATACATCAACTGGCGTCAGAACGCTGCCGTAGTTGTCTGGCGTTACGTTTCCAAACAATAAAACACCGTCGTGACTGAAGCAACACCGTAGTTTATCTCATATCGATCGTGTTTGTTTGTTTTTTTCTGTCAGTCTGCTTGTGATCAACGCGTTTTCTAAACTCGATAACTCTTAAAATACTTGCTGGAATGACATCGTATTTGGAATACAAGTGTATCTTACCGTTGTCCAGCCTCAAGTAACACAATGTTATTTGCCATAGTCTTATCAGAGTTATGGCCTATTATAGACTTGATATTTTGCGCAAATGTGTTTGTTTTTAGGCAGGGCTCAAAATAAGCAGTGTCGCGTTGCTTTTTTTTTTTGCTATACAAAACTTGCAAAAAGCTACACAATATTCAATTATGTATAGCATTTTGCGATACAAGATAATCAACTGCAGCCTATTAGGCTGCAGTTGATTATCTTGTATCGCAAAATGTAAATGAAAATTTGCAAACAAATTTGAAAACTAGTTCACTGATGCTTTACTTCTGATTGTGGAACATTCCAGGCAGAACTCAGATTAACTCTCCATCAAGCATCATTTAACAGCTTCATGCGTAAGATGAAGTCTATTGGTTTAAATTCTTCCTGTTTTTACAACATTTTCCATAAAATGTCCATTAAAAATAACTTCAAGCCCATCAAATTAAAAATCCCAACTTCCTTTTTGAGAACTCTATTAAACAACCAAGACGCCATTTCAAAATATCCAACTCCATGCAACCCCTAAAGGCAGTTCAGTTAAAAAAAAAACATAGTTAATGTTTCATGTGTTGCAGATCATTTGGAAATGTCCAGAAATGGATGGAAACTATTCTATCTACTTAGAAAAATTCAATACAAAACAGCATAACATAACTCTGGTATACAAAAACAGCTATGTAATTTTTACAAAATGCTATTCATTTTTTGGAAATGTGTAGCATTTTGCAACGCAAAGTGAAAAAGTTATTTTGAGCACTGTTTTTAGGCGAAATGGCGTCATATTTGGTGTGCAAGTGTATTGCTCATCGGTAATTATGCCGGTGTTGCTCTGCTTATATAATCTCAGAGTTATCGCTGACTCACAGTCCTGTTGGTTGTTATGTTCTCCTGAAATGTGGTAGTAGTAATACTCAGATCTCTGTCTCGGTATTTATCTCTTGCTCGAAAGTCAGTCATGTTCCACTCTTCTGAAATGTTGACGTACACTGCAAAAAATATAGGTTCTCTTTAGAACCAAAACTGGTTCTAATCTTGTCCCTGAGATGGAACCAGTTCTGTTTAAACAGTATTTATTTCAAATCAAATAAATTTACCAAGATTAGCATTCAATTTTAACAGAACATTACATGAACTGAAGTAGATTCAGCACTAAACTTGGAGCTTATTCAACGCAGTCGCCAAACAGTTTGAAACAAAGGAGATATGAACAGTTGGCATATTGAACCAGTTTTGGTTCTGAATAGAACCAAAACTGGTTCGACATACCAACTGTTCATATCCATGGCGGATACAGAGGGGGGGGCGGTGGGGCGGCCCCCCCCCCCCCCCCCCCTTTAGCTCGTGTTTGTCTCGCATGTAGGGCGTAGCCAGGATTTTCATTTGGGGACAATACATGAATTGAAGTAAAAACATACAACGACATTTATTTCCTCCATCACCATTCGCTATGGAAAACAAATATACCGTTGAAATTATGCAAAATATATCTACTGGTCGCCTTCATTTATAGCGTCACCGACACAGCATGATTTTGAGGTGTTACATGCCCCTAGCCTCAGGTACCCCATGGCTCCCTTATAAAAAAGTACCATGGTAAACCATGGTAAATCCCAAAATACCCTGGTAATGCCATGGTATTACCAGGGTATTTTGGGATTTACCATGGTTTACCATGGTACTTTTTTATAAGGGCTATGCCAATTATGGGTCAGGATCTTAATTGGCATAGTCATGGGGTACCTAAGCCTAGAGGGCTGACTGCTGAAAACTTTCAAACGCTGGCAGATCGCAATGATCTCCTGGTGTGAAGTCGGTTTTGACTGTAAACAGTGTGTCCAAAATACAATATTATGGTAAACGGATCTGAAGTGCATATTTCAAATTTTCTAATTCTGTGTTGAACGTATGACAGAGTTTGAAATTCTGAAACATGCTGTTTAAAAAGTGTTAATTAGCCGTCTAAAAATTCAAGAGGATTTCCACCCCAGAAGCCACCAGAATGCCCCATTTGGTCGCTCATTTCCAAAACATTTCTGGCGGAGAACCCCCCATATCCCCCTACAAAAGCTCGTGCCTTCGGTACTCGCCGCAGATGCCTTCGGCATCTGCACGATTCGCCCCCCCCCCCCCTTGAGAATTCCTGTATCCGCCACTGGTTCATATCTCCCTTGCTTAATAATGATTTGAGACAACCTCGTATAAGCTCTAAACTTACGGCTGAAACCCCCTCAATTTATGTTTAATTCTGTTAATATTTAATGTTAATCTTTTTAAATTTATTTGATTTGAAATAAATACTGTTTAAACAGAACTGGTTCCATCTCAGGGACAAGATTAGAACCAGTTTTGGTTCTAAAGAGAACCTATATTTTTTGCAGTGTAATCTGATCTCTATCGCAGTACTTTCACGAATCTTTTACCGAAAGTTTGTCATGTTTCACTCTCCTAACATGGGGAAGTAATAGTAGTTACAACTCTGTTTCAGTACATTCACGTATTTCTTGCCGTACTTTCACTCTGACGGGTGTTGAAGTCGCGGCAATTTTACATATTCCTATTAGAAATATGCATGACAAAAAAGGTTTTCTCAATAGTTTTCTCTGTCGCAGTATATTCGGTAATCTCCTACCTGAAAGTTTGTCATTGTTTCACTTTCCTAAAATGTCACAGTATATTCGCAAGTCTCTTATATGAATGTTTTTCATATTCCACGTTCTTGAAATGTCGTGGTGATAGCAGTCAGATCCATCTATCACAATATGTTCACGAATCACTTGCTCAAACGTTTGGCATGCTTCACTCTTCCGAAATGTTGTAGTAATAGCAGTCAGATCTCTCTTTATCTTAGTTCGTTGCTAGAAAGTTTTGTCATATTCCATTCCCCTGAAATGTCGGGGTGATAGTTGGGTCTCTATATCACAATGTGTTTACGAATCACTTGCTCAAACGTTTGGCATGTTTCACTCTCCCAAAATATCGTAGTAATAGTAGTCAGACCTGTCTCTATCTCAGTGCGTTCACGAATCACTTGCTCGAAACTGTTGTCACATTCAATTCCCCTGAAATGACATGGTGATAGCAGTTGGATTTCTCTATCACCGTATCTTCACGAATCACTTGCTAGAAAATATTGTCATATTTTATTCTTCCGTAATATCGAGGTGATAGCAGAAGGATCTCTCTATCTTAGTACGTTCACGAATCACTTGCCGAATGTTTGTCAAATCTCACTCCACTGACATGTGGAAGTAGTCAGATCTCCAATGTATAACAATACCTTCACGAATCTCTCTTGTCAATATTATTCCTCTTCAATGAACTCGTAAACGTAATATTACATTCAAAAAAAGTTGACGAGTTCTGCGAGTGCGAATAGTGTCGAGCTTCTGGTCAACGAATAAAATAATTGTGCGCGATTGTTTTTTTTTTTTTTGTGGGATGTGCAGCTCCCTCAAAATGTATTCGTGAAGACGTCGCATTAGTGTTTTTTGGTTTCCTTCCCGAGAGGTTTCATCAGACAGTCTAATGTATCATGATACTTTCACTCATCTCATTTTGATTCTCTTTCTTTGAGCGTGGTATCAAGTATTTAATTGTTGCAATATTTTGAGAGTAACATTGAGTGCCTATAGTTACTTTGTAATAAAGAATCAACCAATGATCAGAAAGCTGAGAACTTCCCCTGTGGGAACCCGGGAACTGAAGCAGTGCGTGTTTACTGTAGTAAACAAGCGTTGCTTTACTGGTAAAACAGCACCCAGTGAGCAATGTCTGGGGTAAAATACTGCCGCGCAGTATGTCTATAAACGATTGGCTTAAATTAATTAATTGCCGACCATTAAAGCAATCTAGCACGCAATCCAGTCCGGTCTACTAGTCACTTAACCCTTTACCCAACGTAACGGCCAAAACCGGCCAGCGCTATTCTCAAAAATCGCCAATTAATTTTCACTATTTTTTTCATTTTTTGTCTCAAAAACATAGGTTATGACCCCTCGTTGGAACGAGCTCGTCGAGCTCGTTCCAACGAGGGGTCATAACCTATGTTTTTTAGACAAAAAATGAAAAAAAATTAGTTATTCAAGAATTTTATTTGCAAGTGTCGTCTGCTTTTCACGTTAGCAAAGGGTTAATTTCCAGTTTTACCATGTGATCTTAGTCATCTAAAACGGCGTACTCTGAGGTGGTTCGATCACTTATGTCGCCAGCGTATTGGCCTATGACAGCCCGCAGGGATGAGTGCGGTGAGCTCGACCGTCGGGTGGCCATAGGTGTGTACCTTGTGATACAAATCTGTCACAAAGTGGTTACTAATCTGCCATGAATGATTGATTTTGGTTAATTAGACCTGATTTTTAATATAAAATAGTAACGAACGAATGCTGTCCTGTGATGTTATATGGAGTTGGTTTGTCGGTAAGTAGCTATCATACCCTTAATGAAAAAGGAAATCTATGTCCTTACATCCATTAAATACTGTTGTGAATTAATTGTCATCTCCCATAGTTTACGTTTTTCGTTTTCAGTTTACGTTTTTTTATCAGCTATAGATATATCAATGGCCGGTAACCATTTCTAAGAAGCGATCCGTTGAATTGCACACTGTGGTCAATAAACATCTTCCTTTCCACTAATCTTAAAAGTCTTTAAGTATAAAACGCCCTGTTAACCCTTTACCTAACGTAACGGCAAAAAACGGCCAGCGCTATTCCCAAAACTCGCCAATTAATTTTCATTCTTTTTTCATTTTTTGTCTCTAAAACATAGGTTATGACCCCTCATTGGAACGAGCTCGTCGAGCTCGTTCCAATGAGGGGTCATAACCTATGTTTTTGAGACAAAAAAATGAAAAAAAATAGCTATTCAAGAATGTTTTTTGCAAGTGTCGTCTGCTTTTCATGTTAGGTAAAGGGTTAAGGTAGAAATATCAAAGACAAAGTTAATTCTTACCTATCGTAGTTTTGGGCCTGAAACCTACATACTGTTCGTCTATGCTCAAGTACTGTATGCACCCCTGGAACATAGATTGTATTAGCATCTGGGCGATAATAAGACCATATTTCCCAGGCAAGGATGATTCCTTGCAATGACTGGGGCTCTGCGCCCAACTTTTGTGACAAGTGGTTCTCTCTTTGAGACTCTCCAGATATGCCGTCTCCACGACGCAATTCTTTCCAGCACGTACTGGTACTTATTTACTACTGTCCTAATCCCATAGATTGTGCAGAGGTTGGACGCATGTCATCTTCGAAGCCCTCAATGAAATGTCTGTCCGATTTGTGTGCGCAATGTCTATGTACCGACAAAATCAAACTCATAAACACAAACTCCGAATGATAATACACTGTTCTCAAGTACAAACTGTCCATGCATGTCTTGTTATGTCCTCATAGTTTACAGTATCAGCTACTGGTTATAGACTTACCACGCTTGAACGATTTTGGCAAATAAAACTTGCTTCTTGATATAAAATAAGGAACTAATTCTGTGAAACAATGTTATATGGCGTTGTTATGTCGGCAGGCAACTGTGACACCTCTGTTATTCTTCCTTGCCATCCTTTAAAGACACTTTCTCACTCGTCTATGAACAGCAAAGATGAATATCTATCAGGGGTGATTACACTTGCTCCACCTTAGCCTCCAGCACTCGACTTGACCTAGTGACGTATAACTGAAGTTGACTATTCACCAACTTCCAAAAGCCCTCTTCCTGCCAATTTCCCAATTTTCGAACTTTCGTGGCGGGTAGGCTATCGCACTGATTATGAGTGCTGTGATCTTGGTGTCAAATCTACTCGACCTATCTTTCCCTATTTAATTGCATCCAGTCGTATCTTTCATATAAGATGCCACAGCTAAACTCATTTCCAGTTCCTCGTGAGTATCATTAAAGCTAAATTGCGTTTGTCTACCACGATAGGCGGGTCTCTTCGATTTATTGACCCGAACCTTAACTGACAACAATACCTTATCAGATTTGTTTACAGCTGTGTTTATTAACTCGCTCGCCCATACCTCCATTCGTTCATCTGTTCGCTCATTCGTGGAACTTACATTCATCTGTTCATTCAGTTGACCTCTATACTAGACAGATATCTCATCACCTTTACTAAACTATTCTTCTCCAAAGTCTTATATTGGATGATTAATAACATGAAATTTGTATATATGTTCCTGTTTATGTTTTTGTATTTATTTTGGTCTATACATTTAACCATACCTACACTACTCTTGACTCTGTGCGAATCATATAGAATTGTATTTTCGTCTGTGTACACTGATCTGCAAATGCATTTTCCTACGGATGTGCATCTTCGACTTGGTGAGCTCCCTTGTTGTAATGTCGTCAGATAATATTTCGTTGGACAAGATCCAGAATAATCTGAACTATGATTTGAAATCAATTTTAAATGATAGTACGCTTGAGACACCAGCTAACAATGATTTGCCCTCAGGTATTCTCACAAACAATTGTAAAATTATCTACCCGACGAAATGCCCCCTAATTTAATCTCCAGCAAGAATAGTTCTCGATTCTTTCCCTAAACTGCCAAAGTCTCTTGAGACTTTGGAATTTTAGGGAAAGAATTGCTGTCCAAAACAAAAGGTTCTCAAAACCATTTTGATGTTATAGACCTGACAGAAATTTTCCAAATTCCCCCCAAATGTTCCTACACACTACATGGCTACCATTCCCTTACTAGGATCACAAGGCCTGATGGCGACGATGGACGTGGGGGTATTGGCATGTACATCACCTCCAAGGCATTCGACACAATAAACCACAACATATTGATAACGAAAATGGAAAAGTATGGATTCAGAGGCATCAGTAACATTTGGTTTAAAAGCTATCTTTCGAATAGATCGCAATATGTTCAATATGGCGAACAAAAGTCTGAACTCACCGAATTAACATGTGGGGTCCCACAGGGCTCTGTTCTTGGTCCAGCCTTATTCCTATTATACATAAATGACATCAGTCGTTATACAACTCTTAATCCCCTGTCATTTGCCGATGACACAACTGCTGATGACTCAGTCCCTAATACCAATCCCATAAATACTCATTTTAACCATGATCTCAATAATCTATATGAGTGGTGCTCGGCAAATCAACTCGCCCTGAACGCCAACAAAACAAAATACATTATTATTGATCCAAACCATAAAGCTAATAATTGCATTCACCCTGACATTTTCATGAATAGTAAAAAATTTAAAAGGGTGGGTTCAAATGAAGAAGATAAATCTCTCTGTTTTAGGTATTCACATTGATTAACACTTATCTTATCAAACTCATATATCAAAAATTTGTTCTAAGATTGGATGGGCAAATTATACTTTGAACAGAGCAAAAACTACTACCACAACATGTCATGAAGATGCTCTAGTAATCTTTGGTCCACTGTCACTTGGTATACGGCATTCAAATATGGGGAAACTCAAGAGGAATTAATAAATTACTAAAAATGCAGAAACGTTCACTTCGAATATTAAACAACAAAAAGTATAATTCCCAAACAGACCCATTATTCATAAAAGATAAAATATTGAAGGGTGTCGACTTGTACAAACTACATGCCTGTCTATTTATGTTTGATTGGAAAAGTGGAAAACTTCCAGAATCTTTCGAACATTATTTTACTTCCCCAGTCTCTCAATCACACATGAGTACAAGGCAATCAGGACTGGTACGTATCAACAAAACCCAAACAAATGTTTTAGATATGCTGCTGTCATATGCCTTTCCGAAAATCTGGAACGAACTGCACCCTGAAGTGCGAAACATAGTAAAGAGAAAAACAATTAAAGAGAAGTTAAAAACAAAACTTCTGTCCTCATATCAAGAAAGCTATCAGTGTGACAACCCATACTGCCCTGACCGTTACACTCCACAGTAGGGGTTGCCACACCGATAACTGAAATAACTTAAGTGTCCCAAACTGTCGACACATCGACGACTTATTGTATATAATATTGTGCCCATTATGTTTTTCTTGACTGGTGAACAGTACTTGAACCGTGCAATATTTGTTTTCCAAATTTAACCTCCGCCCAGTTTGGTAACCATAATAATATCAGATTACCGTGGAGGAGTCGGGATATCCACTATCATATTCACCATTAGCCACCTTTTTTTAAACCTGGAAACTCGTCCATCTAAAGAAATAGATTAATGGGGTACGTAGCCTAGTCAAAGTTGAAGTTCTACTAGCTACTCACAAGTATCCATACTAGTAGATCTTTCTATCAAAGCCTAATACGCAGAGCACGTAGTCAGTGTTGGAGTTAAATGTATTACGGGAGTGACAGGTAGACAGCCAATCTGGCTATGTCATCTCCCTACGGTATAGACTGAATATCATTTTCTAATTATCTATATGTATTTTATAGTTAAATGTGCAATTGCTCGTAAACTATACCGTTAAATAAAATATCTGTCTATCTATCAAGCTACGCTGCAACATGCCACGCAGTTGAAAATCTCCTATCTCTCATTTGATAGATCTTCTTCGAATCTGTCGAATCTGTCGAATCCACCACATCCCTCGAACAGGCACAATATATAAAGCTGTATTCGTCTGTCACAGACTGACTGGAATAAAGCAAGTTATCATGCGGTTGCAAATGTTTCTCATCTGAATGACCTCCACCAAACCAATTGCATCCAACGAAAGGACACTGGAAAACACCGACGGAAAATTACATGTTTTTTTTTTGCAATTTCTGTCAATTTGGACTGTTCACGTACGAGTCATCACCGCCAAATCAATGAAATCCTTCGATGAAATACTTTAAAAAAAAGCTAAAAAATGTACGCGTTTTCAGACATTGTCACATGTTGAAGAGTGTGTCGTTCCCATCGCCTAAGGTTTTGACGACCTTACCCCACCACACCCACTCGTGGAGGGTCGAATACTTCATATTTCGAAATATTCAACTCAGCACCTTTAAAATGATATATGACATGACTACCTTTCTAAAACTTAAATGTTTATTTCCCTCAGCCCCACCCGTCGAGGAGGGTCGAATATCTCGTATTCGACATATTGAAGTCGAGACCTTTAAAATGAGGTATCACAAGACAAACTTTCTAAAACTTGAGTTTTGAAACCCGCCCCGCGGCCCCACCCCATCGGGGAGGGTTGAATACTTCGTAGTCGAAATATTCAAGTCGAGACCTCTAAAATGATGCCTCTAAAATGATGCATCACACGACTACCTTTCTAAGACTTGAATTCTGAGACTGCACCGTCGGGCCCCATCCCTTCGGGGAGTGTCGAAAACTTCATATTCGATATATTCAAGTCGAGACCTTTAAAGTGGTATCACATGACTACCGTTCGGAAACGGGTTTTGAGGCCCCACCGCCCCGGGCCACCTACTCGGAGAGGGTCGGATACTTTATATTCGAAATATTCAAGTGGAGACATTTAAAATGTTGTATCATACGACTGCCTTTCTGAAACTTTGGATTTGGAGCCGCACCCGCGGCCCCAACCCTTCATAGAGGGTCAGATACTTCATTTTCGAAATATTCAAGTCCAGACCTTTAAAATGATGTATCAAATGACTACCTTTCTAAAACTTGAGTCTTGAGGCCCACCCCTCAGCCACTCCCTGTCGGGTAGACACAAATACCAAATATTCGGACTGCACACGTCGAGACCTTTAAAATGATGTATCAAATGACAACCTTCCTAAAAATTGATTTTTTTTATGCCCCTCAGCCCACCCTCTCAGGGGGGTACAAATACCAAATATTCCGTCAACACGCGTCGAGACCTTTAAAATGATGTATCACACGGCAACCTTTCTAAAACATGAGTTTTTGATGCCCCTCATACACACCCCGAAAAGAGTCGATCACCTCATGTAACCTTTTCACGCTGAAGCTCGTACACAGTTCCTACACAGATAGCCTTGTCATCTGTTTCCATCTTGTCTTCAACTTTCTGTCCTATAACTTGCCTCATTCGTAGTCATCCAATACTATAATCTTCTACCACCCTCGCAGCTTTGTACCATTAGTGCCTTATACTATTGCTATTATATTAGACTTGTAGCACTACTGCCGTCTTGCTAACTTTCTCCGATTGATCGAACGACTAGAATCCTATCGAGCAAATGAGCCACAGAGTAATTGGTCGAACGAGTGACTCCACATACGACTCTTATCCTCATCTCAGACAAAAGTGGAGCCGTAGGCCAGACGTTTTCAAAAAGGGATTCCGTAGGGATTCCATAAAAGGGATTCTGTAAGTGGGATTCCATAAGTGGGATTCCAAGGCCATTTATAGCTCCTATACAGGTGGTCTTACCATCGGTTTCAGCTTTCTGTCCTACAACTAGCTTCTACTGTAGCCCGTATCCTATAATCTTCTTCTTCCCTTGTACCATTTCTACTGTCTACTGTAGGCTTGCTAACTGTCACATATCACGACCTCTACCCTTCGTCAAGTCTTAGAATGTTAAAGAACCACCCATACCCCGCTAAGAGATTCGAAACCAAGAATAATACTATCTATACCATCTGTGGGATAGCACACCAGCCCAGGTGGGTTGTGGTTCCAAGGGTTAAGATGGGACCTAAAATGGGTATATACCGTTCATACTATTCTACTGCACTACACAGCAAGGCATTAGCCCAGCCCACAATAGCGCTTGGCCTTGCATTACGTTCCCACTCAAACCAGTCATAGGATAATATGAAACATTAGGTGTATTACTAGAACCAAGGGCAAAGATTGAACCAGCAGGGGTACAAACAACAGATCTTATACTACCTCACTAGAAAACCATGGATTACCCTTACCCAACAATACTGCTTGGCCTAGCATTAGGTAATACATATACCATCTGTGGGTCAGCACACCGTCCTAAGTGAATAATGGTACTACTACCGTTCTAAACTACCAGACCTTACCCCTACCCACAATACCGCTTGTCCTTGCAATACGTTCTATCTATAACAGTCATAGGACAATTTGAAGCATTGGGTGGATTAATAGTGCGGCGGGCTAACATGGGACCAGTAGGAGTGTGAAGCGTATAGCCCATACTTCCACACTAGGCGATCATGCATCCCCCCCCCCCCCCCCACACACACACACCCTACAATACCACCTGGCCCAGCAGTACATACTACCTATATCAGGCATAAGATAGTACAAACCAATCAGCAGTTCGATACAATTTTTAAGATGGGATCTACAATGTTATATAACGCCCATACTGTACTGCAAATTCAAACCGCCAAGGTCTATCTCGCAATACCGCACTAGACGATGTCCATGCATTATCCCACCCAACAATACTGGTTAACCTAGCATTACGTACTACTTATACCAATCATAGGATAATATGAAGGTCAATTAATAGTACCAATGCCAAGGGCTAATAGTATAGCAACAGGGGTACATACCACCATACTATACTACGATATCAGTCCAGTACGAGAACCCCGACACACCCCGACCCGAATGACGTCATACCGGATTGTAAAGTGGATAACAACACCTCACCTTCACCATTAATTTCCATCACACACACACACACAATATGCCCATAGCCTTGTGTGTACGTATATCACTATACATATCAAAGGATACTATATATTCAGTACGTACGCCACTTTCAGGATCTAGTCAGATTGCTACCCAAAACGTCCGGTTCCTATGTGAATTTAACACTAGCAGCTTCCTCAAAAGTCTGGCGCACGATTGGGTCCATGCTATACTACTAACCAATAATCACATGGCTATTTAATCTGTAAAACAGTCATCTAATAATCTGTAAATACAGATTACTAATCAGTAAAAACTGTTTATTATCTGTAAAAATAGTCTCGTAATAATCTGTAAAAACAGTCTTCTAATAATCTGTAAATACAATTTACTAATCTGTAAAAACAGTTTATTAATATGTAAAAATAGTCTTGTAATAATCTGTAAAAACAGTCTTCTAATAATCTGTAAAAACAGTCTCTTACTAATCTGTAAATACAGTTTATTAATTTGTAAAAACAGTCTTCTAAAATAATCTGTAAAAACAGTCTCCCAATAATCTGTAAATACAGTTTACTAATCTGTAAAAATAGTTTATTAATCTGTAAAAAGCAGATCACTAATCTGTAAAAACAGATTATTATACGCTGCCATAACTATCTTCCACCACTCAACAATTTATTTAACTGGTCCATGACTAGTTTATTTTTTGTGACTTGAATATGTTCATCAAGATGTGCTTTATGACAAGTTATTGGAGAGTGCCTGCAGGCACTCTCCAATAATTTGTAATAAAAGAAATTTATATAAAGAGAATATTTTTTGTGTTTGACCGAATATGGAACATGAGCAGGGAAAATGTTGGCCTTTGCACGGGTACCGTGGTTCGATACAACCTTCCAATTACTAACAATCTACCTGCGCCAACCGCGTTGTATCCTTGGGCAAAACACTTCACCCCCATTGTCCACGTGAGGCACGGTGGCGTTGTGTACTAAGGCGTACTGCACGTCGATGGAACACCTGTCTTCAACCAATGCTAACCCTGCTTGTGTGGGGTTAGTATGTTGGGGATCTATGTTTGTCACGTCAGTACATTCTCTCACAACAATCGTGACAGATGAAAACGAAAAATACTTATTAGACATTTTGCATCCTCTGACAAGGTAGGATATAATAACATTTTATTTTTACACTACTTGTAGCTTGTATCGAGCATCTGCAATCAACCGGTTTGCTCGTTTTAAAAATAAGTTTTTTCAAACATGTGATGTATTAAATTTTTTTCCATAATTAGTCCGTGCGAAACACAAAACTTGTTTTTGCACGGTTTCGTTTTCGTCTTCTTCCCCTGTATTCTCCCCACTTCCTTGTCCGTACGATAACTCGAATACGAATCTTCATATCTCGATGCTTTTTGGCATACTGACAGGCACAGACAGTCAAATTACTCGGCCACCTACGTTTTTCAGTCTCATGGAGTACTGAGGTATTTATTTATTGATCTTTAAGGTCACATATTTATGCACAATGGCTAATCATGACCGTGACAGTTTTACGGATGGAGGAAGCCGGAGTACCCGGAGAGAACCACCGAGCAACGACGAGCAGCTGCCAGCTCCCCAACATCGTAACTCCGCACTGCAGCACAGGCAGGGTCAGATTGGTTGAAGACATGCATACCCTCGACGTGCAGTACGCCTTAGTACACGGCGTCATCGTGCCCCCACGTGGGCAATGGAGATGAAGTGTCTTGCCCAAGGACACAACGCGGTTGCCGCAGGTGGGATTCGAACCGAGGACCTCTCGGATTGCAGCCAGCACCTCTACCTACTGAACCACCGCGCCCCCAGTACTGGGGGTGTCACTAGTGGTAGTTTGAAATTGAGACACGCTCATATCCCAAGCAAGGCATGACCCATGGACCATGGACCATCACAAAACGAGCCGAAGCTCAATGGAGGTTCAATGGGTCAAGGTTACTGAAGTCAACAGGGGGTCATTAAAAGTATTTTATTTTTCAGAATTCCTAAAAACTGCATTTTCAAATTTCATATATGTACTTCTGCACTCCAAAAAAGTGAGCGGGTGTATTTCATCGTCCAAAAAATGTGCCGGGCAAATCATTTTGAAAGTAGGTCACGCTTATATCTCGAGTGGGGTATGACCTATGGTCCCGGGGCCATCACCAAATAAGTCAAAATTCGTAAAAATATGTCATGGTCACCTAGGGACCATTCAATGCATTTTCAGAATTGCTGAAAAATCGAATTTTATGACTCCATAATTCATTCCCGAAGTTCATACATTTTTTTTCTCCAAACCACGGAGTAAAAAAAAATTGAAAGTGGATCACACTCATTTCTCTAGCATGGTATGAAATAAGGATCTTGTACCAACACCAAGTGTGTTGAAATTAAATGGAGGTTCTAAATATGGGACAAGGTCACTGAGGTTAACCGCGGGACATAAAGTACATTTTTCAGAATAGCTGGAAATCACATTCTATAAGCCCCACTCCCCCAACACGTTCTCGACGTCCATACATGTATTTTACGCTAAAAAAGGTGGAGTGGGGCCAAACATTTTGAAAGTGGATCACATTCATATTTCAAGCTTAGTATGAACTGTGGACCCTGGACCAATATCAATAAGATGACACTCAGTGGAGACTCCAAAATATGAGCCAACGTCACTGAGGTCATCTAGGGGTCACTGAATGAATTTTTTTAAATTGGAAAGATCGCATTTTATGACCCTCCCCTCCAATACACTTTAGAAACTCATACATGTATTTTTACACTCCAAAAAGCTGGAGGGATAAGCATTTAAAACGTAATCCTCGCTCTAATCTCAAGCATGGTGGCACATATTGGCCTTGCACCTACACCAAATGAGTCGATATTCAATGGATCTTGATCACCCAGAGTTCACTTATTTTATTTTTCAGCAGGGATCAAAATACTTTTTTCTATTTGCACAGCGAAATGTTATACATTTTCAAAAAAATGTATAGCATTTTTTGAAAATTGTGTAGCATTTTTATGTTTCAAATTCAATATACAATAATGAGTGCTTTTGTTCCGTACAAAGTATTTGACACTTAGTTACATATATATTAGTCGTAGGCCTACTTGAAGAAAAAAATACAAAAAACATTATACAATCGGGTACTGCTTCTATTAACTTGAAGTTGCAGCATTACCTGGGTCTGAAGATTTCTGTAGTGCTGCCTACTCTTTCACTATTGTAGCTTTCAAAGTTTCAAGTGATTTGACCCATGCATTATCGGTACATACATGTACGGCACAGACATACTGATTTGGTACTCTGCCATCGTGTGAGTGGGCTTCTATTCCCAATTAACTTTTTTATTCGCGCGGACACCCAAGGACTTGGAGGCAAATCCACAGTTCATGGACCAGCAGGTATTCTACTTGGTGGTCCATGTACTGCCGATTTGCCATTTAGTCATCATCTTTCTACCAGAAAAGCAATTACAAATTAGGACTAATGCCCATTGTCTACCATGATATAGAACTTGGGAATGTGCATCGCATTTCGCAATGCATATTTAATGACTGCATAACTTTTCCTGAATTTTGCATAGTGAAATGCGATGCGATACCGCTTATTGTGGTCCCTGTTTTTCAGTATTGCTGGAAATCGCTTTTTATGACATCCCGGGTGAATTACACGCTAAAAACTAAAGTGTTAAAAACTACACTTGAAGTGCTGTATTTAACACTTACTAAGTGCTGAACTTGTATTTTGTTCAAGTGTAGATATCCCAGAACTTGACAGGTGTTACAATAATACCACTTGACAAGTGTAATGTCGCGACACTTAAAAGGAAACAACGCAGATGACGCGGATCAGGCTCGAACTCTCGAGCCTGATCCGCGTCATCTGCGTTGTGTCCTTTTAATTATGTACCCACCAAGCGCAAATCAAATTATGGACGATTCTGGAAGAACCACCAATGCTAGACACATGGGAAGTGCCATCCATTCAAGTTTCAGATGTCTGACGATTGTAATGTCTAAGTGCTTAACGCATTGCACTTTGAGTGTTAAAATCAAACCCTAAGAGTTAGAATGGGTTTAACACCCTGAAAGTGTCAGTTTTAACACTTTAGTTTTTAGTGTGTACCGACGTTGACACATATATTGTTACATCCATAAAGTTTACAAAGTTTGTACATGCTTTTTGAAAATGGGCCATGCTTATAACTCAGGCCTATATACCTGGGGCCAACACTATATGAGTCGAAACTCACGGGAGGTAAAAAAGGTGGGTCCAATTGATCAACGTACTCCCTTATTCGTTTCAAATACCGTTTTCGTCTGTGGGAAAACGTACACGGTACTGGTACTCGCCAAGCCAAAAATTCCTATAGTTGGACATCGGAGGGCAAGTCATGAGTAGTTGGAAATTCCATCTGTCTGGATTTTAGAGCTTCTTTGGTGATGCTGATGTCTTCTTTACTTCCCAAAATTCCAACTCGGTTTCTAATCGGCAAAAATTCTAACTGTTACTATTTACAACTGCAGTGTAAGCAATATCGAGCTTTATAGGTATGCATGATGTCAGTCGGTACGAGATTTCTTTGGTACGTTTACTTAAAGTAATAAAAAAAATCCTCGAAATGCACTTCAAGAAAATCACATCATGTAAAATCGTTATCCTGAGTTAATTCCATCATTCACAGTTACAAAATGATGAAACATCGAACACTGACCATTCCTGCATAAGATCTCATTTAATGTTAGGAGAGTGTTTATTGCTCAAATTCCTCAGCTTGAGCATTTGTTTAGCACTTATTCGATTCCCATAATAATGCCAAATAATAATAACCTGATAATTCTATCATACATGTGTTGGCATTTCAGTTACTAGAATCAATTTTATGCTCCCTTTCATGGGTTCATTTTCAAAATCTTTCTCGGTAGTGAATTTCCAACTGGGAAAGGGTCCGGAAGGGGGGGGGGGGGGTCCCCCGGTCCCTCCGCTAGTTGAAAATTCACGACCCTATACCCCACCCCCAATCGGAAACCTCTAGCCACGATCCTGCCGGTACCGCAAATGTTGTATCACCGATACGTGACGAATTAAGCCTTCCTAGGTGTTCAGAATAACATCTGCATTATGTTCTGTACTGGCCGCACTGGGAATAAGAGAGAACATCTCTTGTTAATACTTTCTCGACTGATGCATGATTTTTAAAATTTTAAAAGTGTTGACATTTGTGATAAAATTATTCCGCATTTTACCTCCAAAACATAGCTAATGGGCATAAATAACAATGCGCAATTTTTCCGACCATATGAATTAACTAAACAAAAGTGAATGCGCAATTACATCCTAGTTTGCTAAGGCTCTTTTGATATTCGTCCAAAACATTTTTTCTGACGTTTCATCGGGAGGTCGATGGTAAGAAATATAGGTTGCCACTTTCATTTGTTCCCAAATTTCCGCCGGAATTCTGTTTGTTGGAACGTACCGAAAGTTAACAAGAACTAATATATCCCGGCCGGTGTGCATTTCTTCCACTCGTGCCATGTTGTACTCAAATTGACACCAATAACTTTCAAAGAAGTATTTTGAAAGCAGGAAAATGCACTTTCTACTATTGTATACAGCATTAGCTATGTTCTGCTGAATTGCATTACCGGGGATAAAATCTCGACTATGGATACAGAGTTTTAGACCGGCATCTGTCTCCAATTCATCAATGATGTCATTTTTTACGAACATCCTATCTTCGTCGGCGTAAGAGATGAAGCAGTCGTAGAGAAACTTGCGATTATTTGCATTTCCACTTTCCTGAAATTTTGCTCTTGACACGTAGTAAAAATAACGTAACTTCCATCGATAGCGATATAATGTCATCATACATATCGCAATAATAGACAATAACAACCCGCCAGCAGCAACTAAAATAAAGGGTGTGTAATCCCGACACTCTCTCTCCAAAAATTCTATTATTTGCTGAATATTTTTAAAACTCTTTTCCTTGTTATCAATCGAGCAATGTAGTCTCTCTTTCGATAAAATATTGATTTTCGTTGAGGAAATCCAGTTTATAAAGTCAAATGTGGTACAAGAACACTCCAGTGGATTACCTTCCAACACGATTCCAGTTTTCGAGCCAAACTGGTCAAGTTGAGAACGGATATTAGATGACAATTCTAATAAAAAATTATAACTAAGATCTAGGTGAGACAAGAGTGGCATACTGCTCAACGAAACGTTGAGGTACCTCAGTCTGTTACCGCTTAGGTCCAGCCATCGTAAGCTGTGTAGATTGTGGAATGAGTTGCTATTGAGATGGTGTATGCGGTTAGAACTGAGTGTTAAAGTAAGTAGTGTTGTTAAGTTCTTGAAGATATCTCCATTGATGTCATCCTCTAATGAATAACTCAACAAATTGTTATCTAAAAATAGATGTTTTAACTTCGGTAATGAATCAAAGAAATATGGAGACACATAGGAACAAAGATTGGCGGATAAATTCAGCCACTGAAGCCGGTCTAATCCAGTCACGTGGCCTTTCCAAGAATGTAGGGTATTACCACTTAAATCTAGCTTTTCCAAACAGTTATTTCCCGCATGAATCTCAGCAATTTCATACTTCAAACTGCTGTAAGAAGCATTTATGAACGTTGCGTTGAGTGGAAGTGGCCAATTAGGAAAACCCGCAGTTTTATATCCAACGGTAAGTGAATTACTTTGTGACTGAGTTTTGTTGCAGGTTGTAAAACAACGCGAGTCTAAGTCTCCAAACACGGTTTTTATAGTGTGAGAAGTGAACATTCTACTCAAATCAACATATTTAAGTTTAGACAAGACATCAGATTCCCACATATATAAACCGTATGTCAGTTTATTGTCAGCCATTGATAGATTAGTGAGGCTTCGTGGAAAGTTGTGCAATGCACCAAGCTCTAACTGCTCGAGTCTATTGCTGTTTAGCTGTAACTTGCGAAGTTTCGTATTTTTCAGCCATTGGAAATGGGAACTTTTTATTTCAATTCCCAAACCAAATGTTGGATAAAGTTTATTTAAAATCAGCTCAAGTATTGTCGAGTTTGTTAAACCTTCAGATGCTTCTTGAAAGCCGTCGAAGCCTAGATATGTGTTACAAGATAAATCAAGCTGCCTTATTTGATAAAGTGGTCTGAATGCATCCTTATGAATATATTCTGTCTCACAATCTACTAGATGGATTATTTTGAGGTGAGGAATATTGATAAAGAAATCATCACCGATGTGTTTCAGCTTACAGCTTCCAACTAAACCATTCATCTTTAGAGTATTCAAGTGGGATAAGTTTAACATTTCTTTCCCAAAGGGCGTTTCACTTACCCCATCGATAACCAGCTCTTTTAATGTCGTCAACTCTTGAATCACATGAGTCGGATATTTTAGTCCAACATCATAAGTTTGTACGTTGTTGTTAATTTTAAGATACGTTAGATTACGAATAGGCTTGAATATTCCGGCTTGTAAGCCATTGTGATATATATTGAGTTGTTTGTTGTCACGTAAACTGAGAACCTTGAGACTTCCAAGTCCGATAAATGCTTCCAAATCGATGTGTTCAAGTGATGTGTGATCAATCAACAACTTCCGTAAAAATGGAACGTGTATAAAACTGCCATTGCTCAGACGTCTTATTGGATTATCTGTTATAATTAACTCGACCGTATTAGCAGGCAGGTTACTGGGTACTGTAGACATATTTTGTCCGGTGCAATCAACCTTGTAACCATTTGGTGTCGCCGTGCAATAACATCTAGACTTATTGGGACATCTTTCGCGTTTAGCTGATGATATATGGGTAAGGTAGATAAAATAGAACAGGAGTCCAATATGCTTATGTGAAACCATCGTGCAGTCTGAAAAACAAGAAACAAAATGATAACAATTCATTTGTCAGTTCGAAGTCAGGCCACCGAACAGAAATAAAAAAACAAATAGAGGTCACAACTACTAAAATGTGAAAGAGAGAACAAAATGGAACAACAGCTCAATGAATGTTCTTCTGCAAAACAGTGTGCAAAATTTGACGAGAACGTTCGGTTCGTTCGCGTGGTGGCTATCAAATTTAAATATACGAGAACTGATGACCGGTTAGCCAAAAGTTGCATCTTGAATAGTAAAGCCTGAGTGACTTAACTGGTAGAGTGCTAAATTTTTCTCAGCCTCAAGATTTGTCCACACATTTATGTCTTGTTACAATTAATGGGAGAGTGCCTGCCTATAGACACTCTCCCATAAATTGTAACAATGCAAATCAATGGAGACGAAGTAATTTTACTTCCAAGATAATTTGAAGGACATCCACATAATATAAAGCCTTTAACTTCGAGTACCTGCAGTTCAGAATAAAGCCCAAATATGGGCCTGTTGCACTCTACCAGTTAACCAGCCTTTCTTGTGTCTTGATAGATGTTTAGACTTTTGCCCTTAGAGGTTTTTTATATTTCAGTTCCACGCAATATACGAATACTTGTTTATGATAAAAAGGCAGTTTCCCAAGAATTTTTATAAAGCCGAGCGTTCGGTTAGCCATCTCCAACCACGTGAACGGTCAGATACATTTTTTAAATTTTGCACACTGCAAAAGCTACACACAACATCATGCTTATGCAAGTTATAAATTAAGGCCGTGTGAAAATATGTTGTCTTTATAGATTTATTCTTTCTTTTTTAACAAGAAAAGGGCAAAACATTACTATTGATTCGCTTACCTCGTAGTGTTAGAGAAAAGGATGAGACAAGAAACCAATAACTCAGCAGAAAATTTTCTTAAAATTCTTTCCTTGAGTCGATGTACTGTAATTTAATGCATTACCGAAAAGGTCTATGGAGGTCCTTTCCAACAGTGTTTCACAATACCCACTTCGTCGCCAAAGTCAACGAATAGTCAGTCCAATGGTCGAAGTAAACCGTGGTTCTGGGAGGGCAAACAATAGAACACCAAGGAACATCTGAGAATCGTTGCGTTATTTGTCGTCTAATGTTCACAAATATAGGTGAACGAAAAATCGGTCACGTAACTTCATTTAACGCGAACGAAACGAGTGAGTCAGAGGAACTCGACTCTAAAAGGATTCAAGTCTAGGCGTCCATCCGTCCATAAGATGTGACCGCCCAAGTTACTGGTGTGGCAATTCATTTTAGTCCCGCAGATACTGTTGGAGTACTAAAGAAGTTGGAGGTAAATACTTTGAATATCCCATAAGTGCAAGGAACGATATCACTACAGAAGCAGACCAACGGGTAGACAGCTTTACGTCCCGTAAGTGCACGGAACGATATCACTCCAGAAACAGACCAATGGGGAGACAGCTTTACGTCTCGTAAGTGCAAGGAACGATATCACGACAGAAGCAAACCAATTGGCAGACAGCTTTACGTGACATCTTTGGGGCGGCAAAATATACCAGTAAAGTCATGAAATCTAGAAGTCTGTATGAAACCACGGGCCAAAAGCCAAAAACTACCTTGCAATGCATGGGGGAGAGGGGGGGGGGCTATAACATTGGCCCCACCCGAGAAATTGTGTATGAGCGCCGCTCTAACTCTGTAATTGTTTAAGCGAGGGAATTTATTTTCCCTACCTCTGTCACCACTGCCGGTTCGAGCCCTACCTGTCTGTTAATACGTCTCTGTCTATCTGATTAGCTGTACGTCTCTGTCCCTCCCGATACCTATCCGTCCGTCCGTCCGTCCGTCCGTCCGTCCGTCCGTCAATCCGTCCGTCCGTATAATACGGGAGGGTTTTTTTTGTCCTGACAGGCATTATGTGCTTTCCGAAATATTATGAGCTTATTTGATACCGTCTGTCTGTCTGTCTGTCTGTCTGTCTGTCTGTCTGTCTGTCTGTCTGTCTGTCTGTCTGTCTGTCTGTCTGTCTGTCTGTCTGTCTGTCTGTCTGTCTGTCTGTCTGTCTGTCTGTCTGTCTGTCTGTCTGTCAGCAATTAGTCTGAGAGACATCGGGAGGGACAGAGACAGATACGTGGAGTTAATGAGATCAACAGAGACTTAAAAACAAGTAGAAGGGGATCGAATCGGCCATGGTGACAGAGACAGGGTTAAGTAGTATGTTATCGCATGACAAGAAAGAAATTGACTAAAAATTATTTGCCTCAAAAACGTTGGCGAAGTAAGAGCATGCTAAATAATTTCGTTGGATGACGTGTAGCGTTACGAATGTACACTCGGGCCAACCTACGAACACAGCTGTTTATTATATATCCCCTCGCGGAAGAGAATAATGACAAACCATAAAGATCTTGATCCAAACACGCAAGTGGATAGGAATTCGATCCAGGGTTCGTACCCTCTTCGTGACTAACAATTTTCGTCATAGAGCTCCTCTCAATTTTTCTAAAGTTGTCAGTAAATTTAACACAAATGGTATGGGAATTTAATATAAAAATTGAAACTTCAAATTGTTTTCAAAGTTTTATCATGATGTGTGTATCACTTCACAAGCTTCAGACATTTTCCTGTAGAGTAATATAAAAATACAAAAGTTGGCTTTTCAAAATAATTTTTACCAATCAGTTTGAACGACTGTTATTCGTTGCTTAGACCTATTTAACCCTTTACCTAACATGAAAAGCAGACGACACTTGCAAACAAAATTCTTGAATAACTATTTTTTTCATTTTTTGTCTCAAAAACACAGGTTATGACCCCTAGTTGAAACGAGCTCGACGAGCTCGTTCCAAAGAGGGATCATAACCTATGTTTTTTAAGACAAATATAAAAAAAATAATGAAAATTAATTGGCGATTTTTGTGAATAGCGCTGGTCGGTTTTGCCCGTTACGTTGGGTAAAGGGTTTAAAATGTGAAAATGGCGCTTTTACCATCTTTTTAACGCGCTGAAACCATTTTCTCATCTTTATATCAACAGTGTGCGCACCGAGACATATAATACAGACAATATCCAGTTCATCAATATAAAAATATAGGAGGTAAGATTTGCTAATTTCTTTTCCCGAGAAGAATACAAACCTGCAAATTACTGTAAAAACACTTTCACCTAACATGAAAAGCAGACGACACATGCAAAAAAAATTCTTGAATAACTAATTTTTTTCATTTTTTGTCTCAAAAACATAGGTTATGACCCCTCATTGGAACGAGCTCGACGAGCTCGTTCCAATGAGGGGTCATAACCTATGTTTTTGAGACAAAAAATGAAAAAAATAATGAAAATTAATTGGCGATTTTTGAGAATAGCGCTGGCCGGTTTTGGCCGTTACGTTAGGTAAAGGGTTAAACAAAGAGCCAAGATGGACTGCTACTTAGTTGCTTCTAATTATCTTGCCATAAAATGCCAAGATTCCTTTTGATACTTTTAAAACACGAAAACAACAGACAGTTCCAAGAAGCTTGGATTTCCATTCTTCGTTGAACATGAGGTTCATTGGTGTGAATCCAGTGGGTGGTTGCGGCGTTGTTCTGTATTGTCGTAAAAAGCTGTTTAACTCTTGTTTCCAGAAAATTGATACACCACGAGGCGCAGCGGAAACTTTTTTTTTATCGCTCCTGCAATAAACCGCAATATCACGAAAATGAAGTAAATCTACACCTCCAACTTTGCCATAGGGATACATGAAGGTACGTCAAGGAATATTAGCTTCTTTGCGGCTCTCTTCTTTTTATAGGAAAAGTGCGTTTTTGAGACGTTTTCTTGCAATGGATTTCGAAAACATGTATCCGTTTGCTGACAGTTTTAGTTAATTGGCAGTCATTGGAGAACAACTCGCCATTATGCATCAGTGCGTGTATTTATGCATAAATACAGTCTCAATCAATTTTCACACTCATCTACTCTTTACGACTTGTTTAACCGTGGACTATTCAAAGCAATTCACTTAACTCTATTACCTATCATGAAAAGCAGACGACACTTGCACAAGGAATTCTTGAATAACCAATTTGTTTAATTTTTGTCTCAAAAACATAGATTATGGCCCCTCATTGGAACGAGCTCGACGAGCTCGTTCCAATGAGGGGTCATAACCTATGTTTTTGAGACAAAAAATGAAAAAAATAATGAAAATTAATTAGCGATTTTTGAGAATAGCGCTGGCCGGTTTTCGCCGTTACGTTGAGTAAAGGGTTAACTACTGATGGGTAAGAAAAGAAAGAACGATGATCATCGGAACGACCCAGTTCAAACAAGTCATCCGCTGGGGCTGAAAGTAAAACCTCGGTTAATCCGACAACGCAGAAACAACCGCCAATGAGTGACTACTCAAGTAAAGGCAGTGCCAGCGAGGCGTCTGTTGATATTACCCCTTTAAATGAAAACGATAAACTGAATTAATGCAAGCCGAATTGACACATTGGGATCCGAAACGGCAGAAAATTTCAAACTATTCTCAGAAAACCATGTTGAGAAAAATGATCTTTTAAAACTAAAGGACTGTATTATAGAGTCACTTAACCCAAAAATAGAAGTGTTGGAGTGAAGAGTTTTCGAATTGGGGAACGAACAGGATAATACTCGGAAAATAAACAAAACATTGAGGGACGAGAAGAGTGAGATACAGACACAATTAAACGCTCAAAATCTAGAAATAAATGATCTGGAACAGTACATTAGGAAAGGCCATGTTCCCATTTACGGAATAAAGGGTCCTCCCCGTGAGTCGATTCATGAGTGTATTCAGTCTTCATTGAACACTTTAAACTCCAAACTGGAGATTAATTTAACAATGTCGGCTGCCCGAATGATTTTCATGACTGGTTTATTCAATGACTCCGTCCGGGAATTGGCCTTAGATCATCGTGGTTTAATACGACGATGAGAAAATCCTGAATTGTGTGCAAACTGTTTGAAAGCATATGAATGAAATGGACTTCCGTTGTCGGTTTTAGTCACTCTTGGACATCCAAACAAACAAGAATTTTGTCCAAAACAGGTACTGTTTGATTTATTGAAACTGATTTCACGATATCTTCTATCGGATATCTGGAGTATTCAGTAATAATAACAAAAAAGTATTCTCCAGTATGGTAGGGAGGGAACCACAAAAATCTGCACTTAAGTATTGCCAGGGGCCTGATGGTAATTCTGACATGTTAAAAGGCCCTGGCTTTTCATTAGCTGGAGTCACACACTGACAAGCAACACAGTCCTTGGTGACTTTTTCAACTGTCTTGTTAATGTCAGGAAATCACACCTTTGAGCGGAAAAATGATTTTGTCCATCTCATCCCCTGATGACCTTCATAGGCTATTTGCGTTGCTCTTTGACGCATCTTTTTGGGCAAAACAATTCTGTGTTGTCTCGTAGCAAAATGTTATCACTCTGTGCTGTGAGTTCTTCACGAAGGATTGACAGAGAGTTTATTTCATTCATATTGAGTTCACTGTTATCTAAAGGTTTCAATTCACGCAAACGGCCAATTCGAACCAGTTCAATAGTTCAATGTCTTGTCGCGACTTGTCGCCAGTTTAACTTCACCAGAGTCATTGCATTTAATATGGCTTCTTGGGTTATAAAATTGACGTAATGTTCTGCAAGAGTTTCTTCTGTTCTAAAATGGATGGCAAAGAAATTGTCTCAATTTCTGAGGTCAATGCACCTACCTTGTCTCGTTTTCGATTCTGCGTTCGTTTTGCCAGCGTCAGCAGTGTTACACATCATTTGATACTACGGGGGTGAATTGATAACCGAAAATCATAAAATACGCCTCAGGAGAGATTTGATGACTGAATACGAATCCTTATCAATGATACGTACAGTACGTGTAGAGTGTTTTATTGCCAATCACCAATCACCCATCACTCGCGGAGTGGATATTCCACCCAAGCAATAATTGCAAATTTATTGCGAAGCATAACAAGCACAAGCAAAGTTCCAGCCAATGGACCTCCGGGTTAAACCCGGAGGTCCATTGGCTGAAACATTGCTTGCGGTTTTGTCCATATGTACAGAATTTGAAAGTGATCCGTTGAGTGATAACTCCATTCCGCCCGTGATTTTGTTACAATCCTCTCTCTACAAACTGTACATAATACACAATCTACCAGGCCTATGTCAAATTCGGGGACAATGCGACTTGCAAGAAGTACATTTTTGTAATATTGACTCTCTGAAAGGCCATTTTGTGGCTTCCCGGAACTTTTTTAGTGCCTTGGAATATATTAATCATTTCCCCGTGGGAACCCCGGGAAGTAAGCAGCACTTGTTTACTGTGGTAAACCAGTTCCGCTTTACTAGTAAAATAGGACCCAGTCACCAATGCTTGGGGTGAAAGTCCTCTAAAATGGGCAACATGTTGATCAACGAATGACTAACCTTGACTTCATCTCCATGTTGTGTCACGATTAGCCATGGTGCATAAATGTGTGACGTTAACCACCACCAACAAACAAACAATATTAATCATTAAGGGCCCGATTTCAAACTTGAAATCGTGAATGTTGCAACAGGACAGGTGCCACAATGTGAAATCTCCTGGAAACTCGAAGTTACACTATCAGTCCCTTGACATTTGTTTCTATACGCAAGTCTTGGCTGCCTGTATAAGCAGCTGAGACTTGTCCGGAACTGGAAACATCTGCCTTGCCACAGGATATTGACCGCCATTGTGTTGGATAAAGAAAGAAAGAAAGAAAACGAACCCCAGAAAAACACCCCGCCAGACTTATTGTTATCCCTTCTAATGTGGTAACATTTCTGAAATTCGAAGACATCGGTTACCGCCGTGAGTTTGGTGGAATATAGAGGCCAGAACTTAACCCCCAGCGCACTGATGACAAAATATCCAGATATCAAGTATCCATTTTTCCCATAATGCAACTGGGAATTTAACCAATTCAATATTGTTTGACAGAGCTCAATGAGCTCTGTCAAACAAGATTGAATTGGTTAAATTTCTAGTTGCATTATGGGAAAAATTTGTACCCTGAACTTCAGATATTTCGACATCAGTGTGCAGGGGGTTAAACTATAAATACGACAATTTAAGGAACCATTTGATCAAAAGGAGCTTAGCTAACTAAACAATTACCAAATTAGAACTATCACAGAAGGTAATTAATACCCCAACTTCCGACTTACTAGAATCCATCTGTGAATGTTGAGCTTGAAAATCCAATATTAAATCCAGCCAAGTTCATGGCAGATAACCTGATTAAAAATGTCGCAGATCAAAACTATACGGAATATACGAATGCCCATTTGTTAGTCATAATGTTTGAGAAGTTCGAACAAAATTTCTTCCTTAATGAAGGGGGTGTTCCTCACATAAATCTCATGTACAAACCAATATTAAATCTTCTAGGTTCAACGAAAGATAACATCGTAAATATCATTACAGATGGACAATTTGGAAATATATGCATGTTCGCTCATTAGTGGCCATGTTTAAGAAGTTTCTTCAAGATCAGTTCATTAATGTAGGAGGAGTTGCGCACAAAATAATCACATTTGAAAATTCATAATAAATCTAAATTCATGGGTAATAATCTGGTTAAAATTGTCGCAGATCAAAAACTTTAGAATATGCGTATGTCCTCTTGTTAGTCATAAGGTTAGAGATGTTTGATCAAAAGTGGTTCATTACTGAAGGAAGAGCTGCACACACAAAAATCTCATATACAAATGTATATTAAATCTTCTAAGTGAAGGGGAGATAGCCTGGTAAAAATCATCACAGATGGGAAATTTGGAAATATGCGCATGTTCACTCATCAGTAGCCATGCTTAGGAAGTTTCATCGAAATCGGTTCAATAATGTAGGAGGAGTTGCGTACACAAGAATTGCATTTGAAAATCCATAATAAATCTAAGTTCATGGCAGATAACCTGGCTAAAATTGTCACAGATGAAAAATTTTAGAGCATGCGCATGTCCACTTATCAGTCAGAATGTTTGAGACGTTCGATCAAAATCGGTTAAAAATTGTTGGCGTAGTTGCATGCACAAGAATGTATTGACGGACGGATCGTCGACAATATAGCGGGATTACACTTTCCAAGGACTTTACGGGCCTAAAGTACGCGCTATAATACTTAGTAATATGCCTCACAAATGTTAGAAAAAAAGGAAAATTTCTAGTTATTCACTAATATTTAGATTTTTTTTGTGCCTGTGCATTCTCTAGGTAGAGAGATAAACCTTTAACTAATACACATCGTGAACGAATAATAAATATCTAAAAATACCTTTTTAACCCTTTGAACTTTGTTGGTATCTTCTATGTCTGTCCAATGGCAGCAATTAGAAGAGTCCGTATTCATTATTTGGGAGTGAACCAATTAATATTTTCAACATGCAGCCTTAGGGCTGCACGTTGAAAATATTGATTGGTTAAACACACACATGCATTTTCTGGGCCGGAAAAGCGCCCCCCCCCCCCTCTCTGGTTCAAAAGGTTAAAGTATATAGCTGACTGATTCCAAACAGGGTCGTGTTCAATAAACTCATTCCATGAGGTGTCAAAATATCTTGTCTCGAAGGTAAAGAAGGGAAGCAAACTTTTACAGAACAGCGCTTGGCAGATTTGGTCGATTTGTAAGGTCTCAGTATTGGAAGCAATTGTGTACTGAAAAGGGGTGGGGTGGGGGTGGGGGCTTGTGTTGATAAGTGTCGATGGCAGAGATTTGAGAAAACTACGTTATCTTTATTTGAACAATCGGATGTTTCATAATACTGAGACTATTATGTTCAAATAAGATGGACAAGAGATGGGGCTTGGTAATGGAGAACTGACCTTGAAAGTGATTACCGAGAGCGCCGGAAACTGAGGGTGGTGGGGCCGGCGCACGCCTTATCCTGCGACTAGGAGGGCCAGTGAGGACAGTGTGTGCCATTCGCCAGAAGTGAACCAGTGGAAAAAGACTTTACTTTCCGTGAACTGCAACTTAGGAACTCGAGTATTCGTTTCATATACCAATGCCAATGGGGTGGGGATGGGATGGGTGTATCAGGTATAACGACGGAGGCTGGTCGATAATCACCATACAAAGAAAGTATATAATCGATGGGTGATTTCTGAAGCATTGCATCGTCTATTGACTATTGAGTGGAACAAGGCACGTTGTTCCTCTCCAGAGGCGATATATACTTAAAATCAGTTCTATTGAGTGTCGCATTACAATTTATGATACATTCTAAACTCCCGGTCTTAACTCATACCCAGGGTCGAGTGCCCCTTTTGATACCCATTCCCTCTTGCCCTGGGTTGCTTCCGGTACACCTGATTGTTACGAACTAATTTACGAAATTTATCAAGGAGTAAGTCATTGTGTATTATTGTGTATTTTAATCGATACTACACTGCAAAAAAATAAGGTTCTCTTTAGAACCAGAACTGGTTCTAATCTTGTCCCTGAGATGGAACCAGTTCTGTTTAAACAGTATTTATTTCAAATCAAATAAATTTACCAAGATTAGCATTAAATATTAACAGAATTAATTAATTGAGGGGGTTTCAGTCGTAAGTTTAGAGCTTATACGAGGTTGTCTCAAATCATTATTAAGCAAAGGAGATATGAACAGTTGGCATATCGAACCAGTTTTGGTTCTATACAGAACCAAAACTGGTTCGATATGCCAACTGTTGATATCTCCTTTGTTTCAAAATGTTTGGCAACTGCGTTGAATAAGTTCCAAGTTTACTGCTGAATCTACTTCATTTCATGTAATATTCTGTTAAAATTGAATGCTAATATTGGTAAATATATTTGATTTGAAATAAATACTGTTTAAACAGAACTGGTTCCATCTCAGGGACAAGATTAGAACCAGTTTTGGTTCTAAAGAGAACCTATATTTTTGCAGTGGAGAAAGCAGAGGTTATAGGTAAAATGGATCTCGAATGAGTTACAAAATAGAGAGAAGCCAATTTCCGGTGAGAAAATAGATGGTATATTTGTGAGGGTTTGTGAGGGGTAAAAATATGGGGACATGAAGTGGAGTTGGAGCACAGCGAATGCATTTTTCTGAAATATTTTGGGATCCTTGGGAGTCCAGGTTAGTTTTAAAGGATATCGGAGAATTGTTTTTTATCATATAACTCGTCCGTTTTGTTCACTTTAAAACATTTGATATTTTGTTTTCATATTAATCAGTGATAAAAAATAAAGCCTTCCGTCAATTTCATTGGTCAATTTCAAAACTAGACAATTTGATTGGCTAAACAAAATACAACTTGGCCACATTTTCATAATTTGCATAATTAGAGTTGGGAGCTTTCATTGGTTAATTTCAAAATTGGACAATTTGATTGGCTAAACAAAATACAACTGGGTTACATTTGCATAATTTCAGTAGGGAGAATTTACGTTATCTGTCCTATTTAGGGTGGGTTATATTGTATTAATCTTTTACCTACAAGAAAAACGCCATTCATTTTTTTTTTTTATTATTTCACTTTTTGCTTCCAAAACATAGGTTATGACCCCTCATTGGAACGAGCTCGACGAGCTCGTTCCAATGAGGGGTCATAACCTATGTTTTGGAAGCCAAAAATGAAAATTTTTAGTTATTCGAGGATGTTTTTTCCAAGTGCCGTCTGCAACTCAAGTTAGGTGATGGGTTAAAAAGTCATACTAAGTGGCTAATTTGTGCGTGTGTGTGTCATATGATAAATAGAATATGAAATGAGTGTTTTTCTCATATAATATTTATGAAACTCGTCCGAATTTTCCGTTTGGGCTCGCCAGAGGCTCGCCAAAACGGAAAATTCTTAGACTCGTTTCATAAATATTATATGAGAAAAACACTCATTCCATATCCTCTATTTATGATACACCACCCACTCCCTCTAATAACACACAAAATGTGCCTAGTATCTGCAGTATTTGCGGGGCTCTACTCCGAGCGCGAGGGCCCTAAAATTTGGGGGTTAGATACAAGCCTTCCAAAAGGTTCAGAGTCAAGGACTTGGTGAATTTCATGCCTGAAAATCAAAATTTCCACAAACCTGACCGAACCATCCCCATGGATCGCATTGACGCAAGGTATTTTGGGGAGACATCATATATATAGACATCTGGATATCATGACATTATTGGCATATCTTGCCTCTTCAGACATGACGCTCGGAGCGGTCGCCCCTCGCCCCATTGGCCTCCACTGCACTGTGTGCCGTCACCAAAACATCTGTACTCTGTGAATGTCGTCGTTACTTGTTAACAGTGACATAAATTGTGAGGTAGATGTGAACGTGGGAGCTGTCACCCAATCCCCAAATCATTTGTCTCGCCATGCAGTGATCGACAGAAACCTATTACGAAATAGCCGTCATGTACAAAAATCCCTGGGGACGGGAAGAATTTTAGGACACCAAGTTCCCCCAGCACCCCTGCTACGACACTGCCTAAAATACGCCACGGAATCTCATGGAAGACAACAAAGCTTTTACGACGATATTGTCGATTGTCGTGGCGAGTTTTGGGGACTGTAGTGTTCGTACACGTTCCTTGCCTGAATAGCTAGCTGGGAAGTACAGTGTCATGATTTTTAGGATGAGGTAGTCATGATTTTTTTATGGACCGAAGGCTATCCGCGACTGCCACAGGCAAAATCAGTGGAAAGCACGAGAGGGGTGTCTCCTCTAGTTGGTGGACGCTGGGGGGGGGGGGGGGACCTCCCCTGGCAAATGTTTTGTAATTTCAAACCCACTTGAGTGAATCTGTGGCCCCGATGCTCTTTTTAGGGAACTTAAATGAATAAATTTTGTTTATTGAAATAAAATCCAGCTGTTTGTTTTAAAATATTGCTAGGAGACCTTAACCCATGTTTATCTATGGCTGGACTATGCCAAAAATCATATTACTCTCTTTGGGTCTTGGATAAATGTTCACCGTGAGTTGACCATTTTGAAATGGTGGGGGGTGGGGGGGCACATTTCTCATATTTCCACCCCCCCCCCTCCGTCATTAAAACTATCTGACAAGTTGTTTTGGTTTTGTAGTGCAGTATAGGACCGCACTGTAGTTTCTCTGTGAAGACGCAATAACGTATGGAGTTGAATTTTGTAATTTAATGGAACTATTAAAATATTTCCATGATAAACGATTGATAAATGATAAAGAATTTTAGAAGCCATGGTCACCCTGAATACATGTAATAACTCAGTTAACATACCTTCAGTGTTCTTTAGTTACACCAGAGATGTGTAATCTTCGAACTCGTTTTTCAGACTGGGTGTGTCTTGTAAAGTAACTTGCGTTTAATAACATTCGTACTTGAAACGGTTGCTGGAAGCCGGTTAGTGCCACCTGTAAATCAATTTTCTATGTCGTAATTACGACATACTTGGTCAATCCATTCATCTAAATCCCGCCCACTATCACTGCACATGATACGAAGGTCGGAATTTGACAGTTTGTCTTTCAACACAATGGGCGATTGCGCGAACATCTCCGAATGAGGGCTAATGTCAACTACTTCATATCCTATCCTCATAACCATGAGACCACGATCTATGAGGAAATCACTGAACTATGGCAACCACTGTTCGATTTTTAAAGAATGCTACAGCGCCTATGGCTATTAAAACTGCTTGCCCAAGCCTTCAACAAGAGCACCATTGCAATAATAGCCAGAGTGGATATAGTATTCTTCTTTGATAGTCAAGTGGTTATCATAGTAGAGGGTATCCTCATAGACCTCGTGGTCTCGTACGACAAAACGGTAGAAACCGTTGGCCATTATCCCTTGATAAGATCCCATAATTCTGTCTGAAATCAGTTGGTTCAAATCACCCCAAATCAAATGGGTAGAGTGAATATGAACCCATTTGGGTTCATATTCACTCAACCCAATTGATTTTGGGCTAATTTTTAACCCAACTGATTTTAGAGTTCAGTGGATCCTTATATCATATGTATCCACAAATACCCGGATCACGTTATGAGGGATTTGAAGTCAATCGTCGTTGAGCATTTCACCATAAACATCGTGACTTAACTCAGCAGACATGTAGAAGCCACAGGTCAGTAATAGAACGCGCTCGTTAAGGTAAGTATCTTCCAATAGCAAATCACTAATGTGGTAAGAATGCTCAAAAACATGGATGACGATATGATGACCTGTGGTCAGACGTCACTGGTGGCTTTCTTGTGACCCCATTGCTTCAATCTATGTACCGTGTGCAGCGAAAGTGGGCAGGGCGGGGTTTAGACGAAAGGATCGACCAGAGCTTAGAAGGTTCAAAGGATCACCCCCACTGTACTATAATACTAGAAAGTCAAGCACATGACTATAAATAATACCACACACCCTAGAATTGCAGACTACTAATAACAACTATTGGATAACAGCACACATTCGATGGGTTGAGAGAACCAAGGATTAACAATAGTGTTAAAGTAGTACAGACTATCTATTCTATACTACAATACTAAAGTACGAAGCATGACGTACAATACCACGTGACCTAGTATTACTACCTATCATTGGTTCTATAGTAGTGCATGTGTATTGCGATCAAAGAATAGTAAAGCTGAGGAAAGTAGTACTAATGTTTAAAAGTACATCAGCATGGGTACATCCGATAATGCTACAATACTACCATATAGGGCAACCAACTGAACCAAGCATTAAAGATGGACGTTATAGCCGAAAAACGGTTCCGCTCTACAGTTTCGCACTATTGCACAGGGGTAAAATTCTAAAAATAGGGCATATGGTGAAACTAATGCCATGTAAATTGGAGATTAAATTGGGCTATTTGTTGGACAAGATAATTTGAAGTTTTGGTCCCAAAGTTGGAGTCTGATGCATTGGGGTAAATTGCCAGATGAATTATGGGAAACGAAAAATTGGCTATTTTTTTAAATGTCATTTTTACACGGGTTTGTTACCAGGTATGTAACTGAAAAATGACATGGAATCAGAGAATTTTTTTCAAAATTTAAAAACAGGTGGTTATATTCCCCAGGGTAAGTTGAGTGCGGATAGTGGAAAAATTCTGCTTTTGCGTCTGCTGCGTGGCTGAAAATGACTGGTATTGGCATATTTTATGATATTTTGCAGGTTGAAGTCTTGCCTTCGACAATAAATTATTTCACTCACATTCAGATTGTTTATTTCTACTTAGTCAGATAGTGTTATATTTTTTCAGTGGATTTGGGAAATGTAATACATGTTATGGGTAAGGTAACTAAGTTACAGAATATATGCATTTGAAGTGAATGCATGGCCTGTAGTCAATGTAGCTGGTGGTAATAATAAAATGCTATCGCCAGTGGCTCAGAGCAATGTGGGGCTTCGGAAAGTGCGGTGTGATTGTGAAAATCAAGCAAAAAGTGCTCACAAAAGCTATTCGGCAGTCACATAGACCATGCTGTCTTGGAAATAGAGACTTGTGGTTTGTGTTCATTCAACTCAGGATAGACTCCAGATTCTTTTGCCTGTGGGAAACCCAAGGGGAGATCACTCTTGTTTTCTCTTAAGGTTCCGCTCTACAGTTTCGCACTATTCCACAGGGGTAAAATTCTGAAAATTGGCATATTGTGAAATTAATGCCATGTAAATTGGAGATATATTTTTTTAGTATCAGATATATGATTACATTAGGCTATCTATTGAACAAGAGAATTTGAAATTTCGCTCCCAAAGTTGGAGTCTGATGCAATGGGGTAAATTACCAGATGAGTTATGGGAAACGGTGGCTTCGAAAAATTTGCTTGGTTTCAATGAAGTGTCATAAACTATCCTTTTGACGCAAAAATAAAAAAAATAATAGTTATTGAAGAATATTGTTTGCAAGTGTCGTCTGGTTTTCGTGTTAGGTAAAATGTTAAGAGTACTGTCAGTATCATCGACGATAGGTCTACCCGTGCAAGCGATTTGAATGGAACTTGGAAAATACAGAATGCGTCGAATTTAGGGAATGAATATTTTGACAGATTTATGTATATATTTCATGTTTTGATGCTTATATATTGCTTTATAGCTTGAAAAAAAAAATCGCTCACAAAACCATTGAAATGAGTGTGTGCTTTAATTATTCCTTCATCCAATGAACAACCCAAGGAAACAGGCAGTCAAGTGTTTCGAAAGCTCATAACACTATCATTATGAACTTTAAGCTAATGAATATTAATAAGCTGTTCTGCCCACTGTGAAACTGTTGTCCTCTATGGGTATCTGGGTGGAGTGGGGAAACCTTTTTAAATACATTGATATAGTGTCGCATGCAAATCACGTACCCCAGAAAAGACGCCATCCGTCACGTGACTCAGTAACGACTTTCAGCTCGTTCCAATGAGCGATCACAATCTACTTGTTGGAGGCAAAAATAGGAATCTTTTGTTATTCAAGAAATGTTTTGGCAAGTGTCACCTGCTATTCAAGATGCGTAAAGGGCTGATATTGGCATGAATTTTTACAACCTTCTAGGCTCATAAAACTATTTTTTCTTTTGAACCCAGCTAGACGCATTGTAGTTGTATCAACATTGTGGAAACGTTACGTTTTTGTGATTGTAACGTTCACAGTTCCATTGAGCTCTGTAGCACATGAGCCTGGTCGACTGACTAATATTCCAGCTACATCAGCAAGGCATGCCTTCAATGAAGGCATGCATTGGTGATGTCGTGGGAATATAAAACTCAACACTTCTTTGGAATTCCGTGCCAACAAGTTCCAAATTCTTACTATGTCCCTGGCGTTAACTTCTAAAACAAATAAAAGATTCGTAACCGGATGCTTAAGAGATATGCCAGTGAGTTTTCTTGCTATCTCCATGTGATTATATATATTTTTCATAATTACCACTCACTTATTCCCAATTCTACAGCTTGCAATAACTAGAAAACTTTTAAAAACAGTTATCAAGAAATCATATTCCACCACAACTTGGTCCACTGGCCTGGAAGTGATTTCCAATTTGATCAGGGTCCTATTACGATTTTGTAGACCCCTAGGCTACAGATACTGTGAGGCAAAATTCCACAAAATGTATAGGATAACGTAAATTCAAATTACATCACAGAACAATGCTAATTTACCCTCTATCAGCAGTTTTTTCTTTGGTGCAAGCACAACCACAAAGCAATGACGAAAGAAGAAAGAAAGTTTTCGATAGAATGAGCGATTTCTTGTACAGGCCCCAAGCGAGTATGAGATCGTCTCATTGTAATCAGGATTGCCAGTACCAACGAGTTGGAATAATGGCAAGAAAAAAATTTCAGTATATTATACGGTATATTAATTTAGCCCTTTTTTAAAGAGACAATTCAGCATACTTATACTTTCATTCTGCATTTACAAATGAAGTAACTTTCCACAGTAAATTAATTTCACTTAATCTCTGGAGACCCTCAGCTGGTGGAGCCCCTGGGCTGCAGCCCATAAAACCTATGTCTTAATCCGGCACTGAATTTTACTGACTGCATAAACAGTTAAGACTTGACTAGAACCTAGAGAGCACGTTTGTTACAACGATGTTGAAACAGTGCGTTTTGTGACTATAACGTTTTAACCCTTTAATTTACCTGAAAAGCAGACGACACTTGCAAAAATAATTCTTGAATAACTATTTTTTTTTCATTTTTTGTCTCAAAAACATGGGTTATGATCCCTCCTTGGAACGAGCTGGACGAGCTCGTTCCAACGAGGGGTCATAACCTATGTTTTTGAGACAAAAAAATGAAAAAAATAATGAAAATTAATTGGCGATTGTTGAGAATAGCGCTGGCCGGTTTTGGCCGTTACGTTAGGTAAAGGGTTAACTATACTCGACAATAAATACCTGGCCAACAGCCTCTTACTTTTACGTCGTAAAAACGTTGTAGCAACACAGCAGGTAAGCAGCTAAGTAACACGCCGTTAAAACGTTGTAGCATGGGCAACCGCGACTTCTCTAGAATCAACTGCCAAGGCACTCAGAGAGCGTAACCTGCAAGTTTCTCCAGAGATCACCAGGGCTGGGGAGAGGGTGGGAGCCGGTGTAGTAACCTCGGGCCCGGGACCCTAGGGGTCCGGTTTTGACCCAGGAGCCCAGGATTCTTGGGTTAGGCCTCCCCAGTCCAAACGTGGCCTGAAAGACTGTGTTTTAATTTTTTGGTTTAGTACGTCCTTTCGAAGGACGTACCAAAATAAAAAATTAAAATACGGGCTCTCAGGCCATGTTAGGACTAGACCCCATGGCTCTGATCCTGTGACAGCAGACGAGAAGGGAGTTGTATCGTGAATGCAGCTCTGGACTTGACTAATGGTTGTAATTTTGGACTGCATGATTTGTAAAACAATAACTTTATGAAATTCACTTCACGTAATAAAGTTATCTCTTCAAGAATTGTGCAGTAAAAAGCTATAACTCAAGGTCACTGGATACTCACTGATGAACTTGCAAATTTGAAACATGCTGCTAAAAATCGTCACTTAGACGGCCCAAAAATGACGCGATCTCACATCCAAAAAACCGCCAGAAGTCTCCATTTAATGCCTGATTTCAAAATTTTCTTTGTTCGTGACTTCGGCACTTGCGACAGTTGCCTTCGGCATCTGTATCAGTATACGGACACCTTTGAAAGGGCACGCCATAGAGTTAACCATGGGCCCGAATTTCCTCTCCCCAGCCCTACCAGAGACACCCGTTTTATGTAGAAATGGTCAACTTGAACCGAAATCAAGCCCTTCAGGATTAACAACTTTTTACTTGAAATCGTGGAAACGTTGTGAAAACGTTGCGACAACATAACTATCTTGGACCATTTAACCCTTTACATAACGTAACTGTCAAAACCGGCCAGCGCTATTCTCAAAAATCGCCAATTAATTTTCATTATTTTTTTCATTTTTTGTCTCAAAAACATAGGTTATGACCCCTCGTTGGAACGAGCTCGTCGAGCTCGTTCCAACGAGGGGTCATAACCCATGTTTTTGAGACAAAAAATGAAAAAAATTAGTTATTCGAGAATTATTTTTGCAAGTGTCGTCTGCTTTTCAGGTTAGGTAAAGGGTTAACAATTTCTTATTTATTGTTGTAGAGTTGTTGTGGAAACTTTGTGGTTCGATACAACCTTCCCATAACTAAGTAATAACGTTGATGTTTGGTTGTGTGCTAGCTGGGTAAAATATATACTAATATCCAGTTAGAGGAGCTGTTACCAAGTTACATTGACAGATGTTGTTCTGTCATAGAACATCGTATAATTTAGAACTTAGTACATAACGTTGTAGTTACGTCTTAAAAACGTTATGGTAACACAGGTGTTTAGCATCCTAGTGACGCCGGAAATAACAACCACTTTACAACATTTAACAACCAATTACATGACGTTATAGCTACCCTGTGACGACTTTGCAGTTTCTTCTAGACATGTCTTGGCTGTCAACACAGGCAGCCAAGACCTGTCTAGAAACAACTGCCAAGACACTCAGAATGTAACTTGTAAGTTTCCCCAGGGACCAGTGTGTTTGGAAACATGCTTCATTGTAGTAAAATGTAGTAAAATGTAAAATTTTCAACTTGAGTCAGAATAAGGCCATTTTACGTGACGTTGTGGTATGTACCCTGCAAGTTTCTTCAGAGACAGCATGTTTGGAGACCAGCTTTATTGCAGTAAGATGTTTAATATATGTCGGAAAAAGGCCCTCAAGAGTTAACATAATTTTACGTGATGTTGTGGAATGTGACTTGCAAATTTTCTCCACACTGCAAAAAATATAGGTTCTCTTTAGAACCAAAACTCGTTCTAATCTTGTCACTGGGATGGAACCAGTTCTGTTTAGACAGTATTTATTTCAAATCAAATAAATTTACCAAGATTAGCGTTCAATTTTAACAGAATATTACATGAACTGAAGTAGATTCAGCAGTAAACTTGGAGCTTATTCAACTCAGTGGTCAAACATTTTGAAACAAAGGAGATATGAACAAGTTTTACCTTCCCATAACTAAGTAATAACGTTGATGTTTGGTTGAGTGCTAGCTGGGTAAAATATATACTAATATCCAGTTAGAGGAGCTGTTACCAAGTTACATTGACAGATGTTGTTCTGTCATAGAACATCGTATAATTTAGAACTTAGTACATAACGTTGTAGTTACGTCTTAAAAACGTTATGGTAACACAGGTGTTTAGCATCCTAGTGACGCAGGAAACACAACCATTTTACAACATTTAACAACCAATTACATGACGTTATAGCCACCCTGTGACGACTTTGCAGTTTCATCTAGACATATCTTGGCTGTCAACACAGGCAGTCAAGACTTGTCTAGAAACAACTGCCAAGACACTCAAAATGTAACTTGTAAGTTTCCCCAGGGACCAGTGAGTTTGGAAACATGCTTCATTGTAGTAAAATGTAAAATTTTCAACTTGAGTCAGAATAAGGCCATTGTACGTGACGTTGTGGTATGTACCCTGCAGGTTTCTTCAGAGACAGCATGTTTGGAGACCAGCTTTAATATTAAGATGTTTAATATTTGTCGGAAAAAGGCCCTCGAGAGTTAACATGATTTTACGTGACGTTGTGGAATGTGACTTGCAAGTTTTCTCCACACTGCAAAAAATATAGGTTCTCTTTAGAACCAAAACTGGTTCTAATCTTGTCCCTGAAATGGAACCAGTTCTGTTTAAACAGTATTTATTTCAAATCAAATAAATTTATAAAGATTAAGATTAAATATTAACAGAATTAAACATAAATAGAGGGGGTTTCAGCCGTAAGTTTAGAGCTCATACGAGGTTGTCTCAAATCATTATTAAGCAAAGGAGATATGGACAGTTGGCATATCGAACCAGTTTTGGTTCTATACAGAACCAAAACTGGTTCGATATGCCAACTGTTCATATCTCTTTTGTTTCAAAATGTTTGGCGACTGAGTTGAATAAGCTCCATGTTTACTGCTGAATCTAATTCAGTTCATGTAATATTCTGTTAAAATTGAACGCTAATCTTGGTAAATTTATTTGATTTGAAATAAATACTGTTTAAACAGAACTGGTTCCATCCCAGGGACAAGATTAGAACCAGTTTTTGTTCTAAAGAGAACCTATATTTTTTGCAGTGCAGAGACAGCATGTTTGGGGACCTGATTTGTTGCAGTAGAATTTTCAACCTGAGCCGGAATATGTAAAGTTAACATCTTTTTACGTGACCTTGTAGAAAACTTTTGAAAACGTTGCAGCAACGTTACTCTCTTCCACCATTCAACAACTTAATTAACTGGTTGATGGCTAGTTTATTTTTCGTGATTTGAAAATGTTCGACAAGATTTGTTTCATTACAAATTATTGGAGAGTAGCAGGCAATCTTCAATAGATTGTAATAGAGGAAATTTATATAAAGAGACTATTGTTTTTGTGTTTGACCGAATATGGAACATGAGCAAGGAAAATGTTGGCTTTTGCACGGGTACCTTCATTTTTTTTGAAAGCCCTGATAGTGGCTTCTAGCACTCCACCAGTTAATGTTGTAGAATTATTGTGGAAACGCTGTGGTTTGATACAACTTTCCAATTACTAACAAGTCACCTGCGGCAACCGCGTTGTATCCTTGGGCAAGACACTTCACCCCCATATGAGGGATAATAAATGAGGACTCATTGAGGGCTTTTTACATAGCCCTCATGGCCTCATACGACAAAAAGGGGATTCCATAGCCATAGGTGTTTTGCAAAAAATGGGATTCCATGGGATATGGCCATTGGATATAGTCTTTTGTTATACACAAGGGAGATAACCCTGCATACAGATTATGGGAAATCAAGTAATCTGATTGGTTAGTTATAATCTAGATAAATGAAACAACAAGAGTGCTTAGAATAAGGTCAGAACTAACAAGAATAGACCAGAAATTGCTAAATATAGTAATAATAAGGTAAACTGTTCCAGTTGATAGGCTCTTCTACGCTACTGGAGTATACTCTAGAATAAAGGAACATGGCCAGATAAACGATAACTTTTGCATATATAGATAGAAGCAGAGAATTCTGGAAGAATTCGAAATAATACAAGTTGTCGGGTTGTTTGTGGTAATTATCCAGGGAAGTCGTTCCAGAAAATACTCTTCTACAAAGGAAAGTCCCCTCCGAACATACCCCGTCTTATTGCAGAAAAATTGGGTAACATAGCAACCACGTGCTACCATAAAAATCAAGATGGCGGCCTCCAGTATACAAAATGGACGACGGAAACACGTGTCACCCTAACAACACGCGCTGCGCATGTGCACTCACACCACGTATCACTATGGAGATGACGTCACAAGATGGCTGCTCACGCGGGTTACCATGACAACACAACATGGTGCCACTACGTCACGTGACATGACGACACTTCCGGGGTCCCCACCGGGGTCCCCCAACCTTTACCTGTAGGGGAACATGACATACTACTGCTATGTACTGATGCGTACTGCACGTCGATGGTGCGCATGTCTTCAACCAATCTAAACATGCCTTGCCGCGGTGCAGAGTTCACAGTTACAATGTTGGAGAGCTGACAGCTGCTCGTCGTTGCTCGGTGGTTCTCTCCAGGTACTCCGACTTCCCCCACCCGTAAAACTGTCACCGACATGATATGACCATGGCTGTTAAAATGTCGGTAAACTCTAATAAATAAATAAATAAATAAATAAATAAATAAATAAATAAATAAATAAATAAATAAATAGGTGAGAGAAGAATGGGATCTTCGCAAGTGTAAAATTTAAAGAGATTTAAGTCCCCTTTTGCGGGCTCATTATCAGCATTATTTAATGTTTTGAGTGTTTCGCATTATTTTCTGAATTCATCTTGTTGATTGTTTGTGCTAAACAAAGAAATTATCTTGTAATTTTCTTGTTGTTAGATATGTGCTCGTTCCAACGAGGGACATAAGCTATGTTTTGGAAGAAAAAAAATGAAGGACTAAATGATTTTCTACCCGAGTTTGTTTCTAAATAGTTGGGAATAAAACCTTCACTAAAAATTATATGTTATCGATAAATTTATCTGTTTGCTTATACGCCAATATCTTGAGTATCTGAGGAAATTTTAAAGTGTTTGTTGTTTGCTTTTAGTATCTTTTTGATAAATGGTATCCGGTTAAGTTTATTCAAAAATAGTTCAAGGTCGTATTTGAGCGAGGCTTTGTGTCTGGAGATAACACGATCTCTTATTGAGAATTTATGTTGTTTAACTCTTTACCCAACGTAACGTCCAAAACCGACCAGCGCTATTCTCAAAAATCGCCAAATAATTTTCATTATTTTTTCATTTCTTTGTCTCAAAAACATAGGTTATGACCCTTCTTTTGAACGAGCTCGTCGAGCTCGTTCCAATGAGGGGTCACAACTTATGTTTTTGAGACAAAAAATTAAAAAAATAGCTATTCAAAAATTTTTTGTCAAGTGTCGTCTGCTTTTCATGTTAGGTAAAGGGTTAACTCTTTTTTGGTCTCTGATGGTATATACTATGACCGGCTGGTAGAATCTACATTCGTTACATGGTGTTGGTGGTGGTGGGGGGGGGGGGGGAGGTGGGACGGGGGCAATCAATATTTTCAACACATTTACCGAGCATCTATGTACTTTATTAATTCAGGCCGTATCACGATCATGTGCCGAAAAAGCAGCCCTTCAGTTTCAAAGTATGAAATATTTGAAGAAAATGGTTCTAAATATTGACAAATAATATCGCATTTTGCAGACTACATCCTGCTTGATGTGGAAACCGTCTCACGTTTTCTTCATTATGTCTCATGTTATTCATTTCTACAGTTTAAAATTCCCTGGGAGCCATTTAAAATTATGCCAGAAAAGAACTAATTTCAAAATTACTAAAGTTATTTTAAACCTTTACCTAACATGAAAAGCAGACGACACTTACAAAAAAAAATCTTGAATAACTATTTTTTTTCATTTTATGTCTCAAAAACGTAGGCTCGTTTTTAAATGAGTTTACCCCATAAAACACCAAACATTTACAAACATGCATTGTCTCATGTTAATAAAGCATCCATAACTCGAAATAGTATGTTATTAAGTTATTAAAATGAAAAAGGCCCTGTTTCGTTTTCTATTTCGTTTCGCTGATAAAATTGACAGAGGAAATACCGCTCACCGATGCTTATGTAAACAAAAACAAATTCGCACCTTTGTACGGCTACTGCTAAGTAAAATCGAGAAAAAATAATCGTGACTCTTAATGACGATCGTGATATGAATACAATATACCCAAAGTAGCTTGGTGTACCAAATGTTCACCACTCGTGGCGAAGTGGTGTAAACCGCGCTCCGAAGGCTCGCGGTTAACACCACTGCACCACTCGTGATGAACATTTGGTACACCAAGCTACTATGGGTATATTCTATATGTCCACTTGAGCTCTTTCAATACGAACACGATATACATTACTGCATTTATGCGGCAGACTATAACTAAGGCCGGTGTGACAGGAATGATAGTCCGTAGGAAAATTAGTCCCTCTGGACTATTATTCCGCGGAATTATAGTCCTAGGTCTAACATTTCTAGGAATAGTAGTCCGCCGGACTACTATTCCTAGAAATGTTAGACCTAGGACTATAATTCCGCGGAATAATAGTCCAGAGGGACTAACGTTCCTACGGACTGTCATTCCTGTCACACCGGCAAAGTAGGCCTAAAGATGGCGGAAGGGGCCTTGATGTTTTCTCTTCGCATATATTTCATTTACCCGAGACGACATTGTTTTCTGAGAACAGTGGTGAAAACAAAACTTCTTAATTTAGAGAATCCAAATATGGAAAATCCAGCTTGCAGCAGTCATTGCCGCAATATTTACTTGAACTCTGGTTTATCAGTCGCACCGCTTCCTGTTTCCTGTGCAGCTGTTTTCTCTATTGTCTTGTGTTTTGTATGCATATTCATTTATCAGGCTGATTTCCTGCTGAACAGTTGGCAATAGTAAGGTGAGTTGTTGTAATAGAGTAAGGTTTTCGTATAGACGAAGGTTTCAGTAGTCCAGGGATGGTGCGATAGCTCAGTACTTAAGGCAATGGACTTCAAACTGAAAAGTCCACGGTTCGATCCCCACATGAGGCAACTGCGTTATGTCTTTGGGAAAAGCATTGAATCCTGATTGCCTATGTGGAAGCGCGGTGGTACCAGGGGCTGCCTGGGCCAAAAAGATTATCAGGAAATGCAAAAGGGGTGGGGAGGAAATTATGATTTTTCGAACTGAAAAAACGCTGCTTCCTTGCATCTGAGTAGTACTGGAATGGTTAACAGGATAATCGGTTTGAAACCGGTTACCTACCTAATCGATTTGGAAAAAAAAGTCAACCGGTTAACCGAAATATCGATAGTGATCGTCATTCCACGTTTAAAACGCTTCTCCTTTGTGACAGATTACACATCGAAGCCGCGTTGAATATTTTGAGGAAACATCGACTTTGGCGTTCAAGACTTCGTGAATGATCAGCACTTTCCAAGAGTAATGAACTAGTAATCGCAGAAACTATTCCGTAGTGTGTATACAAACAACGTTCGTTTGTGTACACATTACGGAATAGTTTGAGAATACCGCTTTTCATTTCCTATAGTTTTGATATCAGATTCTGGGAAATAATGGCTACGGATAACCGGATATTATCCGGTTATAGCTCGCGGTTAGTCGGTTGTGAAAAAGGTGAAAAAGAGCCAACTGTTTCAGTCCTACGTCTGAGCGGTTAATGGCAGTCCACACACAATACATTTCGATGACATTTTTGTATCATCTTCATCATTCATTAGGCAAAAAATGATTGCGTCAAGGGAGGTCCCGGACCCATCGGGCCGACCATGGTTTGGACCAAATGGGAGAAAATTGAGACTTTTCAAACTGAAAGAACCGCATTTCCTTGCATCGAACGATCAAAGGTAGACGAACTTGCTGGCATATCGACATGTCCTCTTTGCAGCCCACAAAGAGAACACATCCATATACCGCCAGTCTATGCAATCAGATTCATTTCGCTTCTTGGCCATTTTCACGAAATTTCATGCAGCAACAGCTGTTTGGCTGTATCAGTTTTGGAGGCCCTAGGATGCCCACAATAGGAGTCCGCCGCGAATTCTCCTCGTGCATCATAACGCCACACCGCCTCTGAGTGGCGCTGTGTACCAATGCGTACTGCACGTGAATGGTGCATTTGCATCGAACCAATGCTAATTTTGAGTTACGATACGTTGTAATCAAATAAGAAATTGGAAAGCCCATAATTCACGATTTCTACATGTATTTATCCACCAACAAATTTACTGAGTCTTTTTTAACGATATTCCTCCCCCACCTTGACACATATTCCCACTACATCATCAAATCATGCCTTGGAAGAAGGCATGCCTTTATGGTGTAGTTGGAATATTTCTTCAGTCGGGATTTCAGTTATGGCAGTTGAAACAAATTGGGTTTATACCCCGGAATCGGTCAGTTATGGCAGTTGAAACAAATTGGGTTTTATACCCCCCAATCGGCCCTATTTACCATCCCACTCGGGGGGGGGGGGGGGGAGAGGGGGGTCGATGGGTGACATAGAGAAATATTTACCCAGAAATTATTCATATAATGGAAGACAGGAGATAAATGTTGAAGAAGCGTGTCCAGGAAAGCTGCGAAAAATTACATTTCTTACTTCAATATTTTAGCTCGAAACCATGGAATAGATTGTCAAAATCAGTCTTCTGTAAATTAAAAGTAATTTGGAAGCTCATGAGTCCAGATCGCTACATCCATTTATCAGTAAATAAATTTTCACCAGCTCGAGTTTTGAACAATAATCACAGATGATCAATTTTCCAACGGCATTATCAAGACATTCGTTAGATGGAGGCATGCCTTGGTGAAGTAGCGGGAATATTTTATCAGTGGACGCATCAGCCACTCCCTCCACCCGAAGTTGAGATAAATCAGGTTTGCACCTCTCAGGTCGGTCACCTTTGCGTGCTCTTGAAGGAAAGTGCACCACAAATGTACCGCAAATGTGATGTACGTCCCAGCGCACCGGGATCAAATGCCTTGTCCAAGAACACATCTCTGATGAAGTGGATCAGGAAATCAATCTATTATTTTTCGATCTGAAGCCCAGTGGATGGGGGGGGGGGGGGGGGTTATAATAGAGGGGGGTTATAACTCTCCAATGATCCCCTGCACTCCCAACCCTCGTTGTTCACTCATGCACACCTTTCAATTTTAAGCAAGAGAGAGGGGCGTGCCGACGGGGTTGGGTAGGAGGTGTCTACCCGAATGCCAGTCAAAATTGCCATAATTAGACATTTTAACCCTTTACCCAACGCAGACGATATCAAAATTTATTATTTTAGATATCATTTTTTTTTTAATTTTCAAAACATTTCAACAAAACCATATCATGTGACCCCTCGTTGGAACGAGCTAGACGAGCTCGTTCCAACGAGGGGTCACATGATATGGTTTTGTTGAAATTTGTTTGAAAAATAATATTTTTTCAACTGCTGAATTTGCATTTCTCAAGCCACGAACAGTTGGTTATTATTGTGGCAGTAGAGTTTGTGGAATTTTATCCCTGGCTATGTCCATTTCTAACACACAATTTGTGATTTTTGAACCACATTGCATGGTATTTTTTAACTGGGGTCACTATTTTGTCCCTTAGGTGCAACTAGGCGCCATCTGCAATGCTTCAGCATTGCAGATGGCGTTTTGATGCACAGAAGAGACAAATACCCATTTTAGATACCCTTGGTAATATATTTCGAACACATGGAGAGGGTGCATTCGAATTTCATAGGCAGTTGGAACTTCGAGGGTGAGCACACCTCGCGACCCACAACCCTCTCCAGTCACGTCCATTACAAGAGGTCTGAAGCGCCAGTATAGACTCCTATTAACTGAATACCAATGTTGCATGTAGAAACAAGGGGAGGTCATATTTCACATTATTGCACTCAGAACATTTTTAAATATTGATTGCTTTTCCTGATACCATTTCCCTTTAGTGACGAATTCATTATACAGGTCTTTTGCAGTGTAAAAGTACAGTCACGTGTACCCTTTCAGAATTGCTTGTACCTGCGGCTTAGGTCGGATAAGATTCTGGTAGTATACCAGGGCCGTGTACTCTGTTAACTGGTAGAGTGCTAAATTATTTTTGGCCATCACAACTTCAACACAGGTCTTTGCCTTGTTACAATTTATGGGAGAGTGCCTATGGGCACTCTCCCATAAATTGTAACAAGGCAAACCCTCACAGACTAAATAATATCACTTCAAAGATAATACAAAGCACATTCACTGAATGTGAGCCTTCAAGCTGTGGTACCGGCACTTCAGAATAAAGCCCAAATATGGGCTTCCAGCACTCTAACAGTTAAAGGACGTGCATAACTAATAATAACAGATACAAATACTGACAGCATGCTGTTCGCCACGGCGTTACAAAATGGACACTGTACAATACTCGGAAATGAGTGTATTGAATTCAGTTAAAATCAGTTTGTGAATAGTTGAATGCTCAGAATTTTCTGTACATCAATTCATGAAGGTTATAACAAATGCTTTCCAATGGTAAGGATTTTAGGAGTGAATATGATATTTAGTACTTCTACTTTCATTTGAAGTTTGATAGGCCTACTTTTCTTCCTTTACAACTCTATGTGAAAAGTTAAAAGACGACTGGTTGGGGCGGATTCAAAAATAAATTATTATATTTACTGCCGTGGTATAAAAAAAGCCTAACATCGTTTTAGAAAAAGCGAAGATTGAACTTTGTAAATCATAAGGTAAATTCAAATTAAGCGTTTATCTTTCTACATAGGCAGCGCGGTGGCTCAGTGGTAGACTGTTGAACTTCTATGCTAGAGATCCCGAGTTCGATCCCCGTCCGGGACGACCCGTGTTGTGTCCTTGGACAAGGCACTTTATACTGGACGCCTACATGTTGGCTCACCGAAGTTTAGCAACGCCGAGCCCGGTTGATTCTCGGCTGGGTGACCGACTGCGCGATCGATTCGGACTCCCGCGTTGTGTCCTTGGGCAAGGCACATAACCCCTATTGTCCACATGGGGGCACGATGACGCCGTGTTCTAAGGCGCACTGCACGTCGATAGTATGCATGTCTTCAACCAATCTAACCCTGCCTGTTCTGCAGTGCGAAGTTACGATGTTGGGGAGCTGGCAGCTGCTCGTCGTTGCTCGGTGGTTCTCTCCGGGTACTCCGGCTTCCTCCACCCGTAAAACTGTCACGATCATGATTAGCCATTCGTGCATAAGTATGTGACCTTAAACACCAATAAATAAACTAGAGAAATGTTATTTGTTGGACAAATTACGAGCTTTCCCAACTTTCCAATGTGAAAATGCAGACTACATATAGCAAAGCAAAGTGTTTGAAATTTTCCATTTCCAAAATGATAGACAAAAAGCATCCAAAGTTGGCTACTTTTCGCATTCTATAACGGTACTCTTATTCTCACCCTCATTGTACATGGGGGTTAAAACTTGAGATTAAAAAGTAAACAGTAACTTTCTTCCGCAATCATTTTTACATCTATCCATACCAAAATAATTGCTACAACAAGCTTGCAATTAGAGGAAATGAGTACAGATGTTTGCAAAATTCACTGAAAATCAATTTTTGTCAGACAATACTATTCTTTACGTAGCCAAAGCATATATTGGATTAAGCCCCAAAGCATAACTTACAACAGCGGATTTGTTCATTAAGTATCTCTTCCTATAGCAAAACAAAGTATTTAAAATTAACACTTTCCAAAATAACAGGAAAATGTAACCGAAGTTAGCTAATTTTAGCATTACGAATGGAACTCTTACCCTCATTGTGCTTGAGGGTTAAAGATGAGATTAAAAACTAAACAGTAACTTTCTTCTGCAAGCATTGTTGCATCTATGCATACAAAAATAATTGTTACAACAACATTCCAATTAGAGAAATTAGCGCTTGAAGTAAGTCAATCACGAAGATAAATTGCTATATTCATATCATTTGTGGCCCATAGGGGTTAATTTTAAAATATTTGTGTGTTGATTTTTGGTGTATCATATTATGCTCTAAGTGTGTGAACATCAATCAAAGACTGAGTGTCTGCTAAGAGAATGGTGGAATCTTGAATCTTGGTATTTGAATGAACACGTACAAGTTGAGGGTACTCTAAGTCAAGCCCGACAACTGGGTGAGGGTTAAAACTTGGAATAAAACATATAACAGCAAAATTATTCTTAGATGAATGTCCTATCTTCTCATGGGAAACGTTATGAGAAAATATGGCTCCAGTGCTGAGAAATTGCATGTAAATTTTGGCGAAAATAACAATTATTCCGACAGTACCCTAAAAGGACATCTCAAATCTGCCAAGGGTTAAACTTTTAATAATAACATATAGAACAAAATTTGTCATACTTGGTCTGTGGCATGCAGCTATAGAAAACATTCAGAACTCAATCAATTTGAAATGGAGTGTCACCTAAACTTACAAATTCTGAAAAAAATTGGATTTTTTCTGGACGGTACCTACTTTTATGCAATCAGAATAGGATAGGGTTAAACAATGTTGGCTAATTTTGGCATTTTCACAGGGTACTCTTATTCTCGCCCTCATTGTGTTTGATGGTTAAATCTGAGATTAAAAAGTAAACAGTAACTTTCTTCCACAATCATTGTTGCATCTATCCATACCAAAATAATTCTTACAACAACCTTGTAATTAGAGAATTTTGCCCTTGAAGTTGGTCAATTTTGAAGAAAATATCTATATTCATGTCATTTTTGGCCAATGGAGGTTAATGTTGAAAAATTTTAGTGGTGTTCGATTCATTATATTATGCTCTAAGTGTGTGCTCTAAATGTGTGTAAAATTTGAACTAAATAACTGTAAACAATTTTGAGACTTTCGAAAAATGTTAAAATTTTGAAAGTTTTGGCAGAATATTTTGAAAATACGCGTTTTCACAGACATGACGATACCACATTTCACTAGATTTTATGACATTACATAAGTGTGCCAAATTTGGTCAAAATCGTACAGCTTGTTTTCGAGCAGTTCAACAGACAAAATTCAGGGAGGAAAAAAAAAATTAAAAAAAAAAAAATAGAGAAGAAAAATTTTGAAAAAGAAGAATAACAATAGTCTTTCCCAAACTGGGTTTGGGAAAGCCTAATAACCTACATGTTGGCACGATGACGCCGTGTACTAAGGCGTACTGCACGTCGATGGTGCGTATGTCTTCAGTTGCTATAACCCTGCTTGAGCGGAGCTTGAACAGAGTTAGAATGTTGAGGAGCTGACATTTGCTCGTCGATGCTCGGTGGCTCTCTCCGGGTACCCCGGCTTCCCCCAACCGTAAAACTGCCACGGTCACGATTAGCCATTGTGTATAAGTATATATATAACCTTAAGCACCAATAAATAAACAAATATAAATAATCTTTCTACATCCATTTCACATTGAAAAATGTTTTCCGCTCTGGTTAACAAATAGTTAGGTTTACGTTACGTTTACAAAGAGATACTATTTCGGCATTTGAAGTGGGTATTTCGATACACAACTATGTCTTGTTCTATTGTGTATTGTTAAACAGTGTATAGATATTCAGGTCACTAGCAGTGCGCCTTTTTTGTAAACTGACATTTTGTTTCACTTGTTTGTTCCAATTAAAATACTAAGCATTGAGACATGTCTGATTTTTACGAGGTTAATTCGTTTGAATTGCTATTTTATAAACTGTCCCACTCTCTCAATGGGATTCGTCCTCACCACCTCGACATCCACCCACCCACATACACACACAGCCCTGTGCTATTGGCGTGCATCGTTACGGAAGAGGGCGAAGGGCACGGAGGGGTTGGTTTATCGAGTTCTGGAGTACTCTTTGTTCATAATCACTGTAAAGGAAAATACAGATCGATTGGTCTGATCACTTTCCACGGGTGGGCAATATTTCCAGGAACTCAACAATATAAGACTCCAAGCACAAGGTATAATCGTCCAAATTTTAATTAATGAAGCACCGGGTACAATTTTTATTACCAGGTAAACGCATGCGTGGAGATCACTGCCCACGACCAATCCACGGCGACTGTACTGTACACGTAACATGTGAACTGCCTGTGTAGAGCACGACGGCGCTGTGTTTTCGGAGGCATTCGGACACGCCAACGATACACTTGTCGATGCTAACACCTTCCTTGCCGGGTCTATACGTTGGAAAGCCCGACAGCTATACTCGCTGTTAATCGGCGGTTCACTCCTGGTACTGTGGTTTTCTCAAACTGTCCGACGTGGCATGATCCTAGCTATTAAAGGTGTCGTTAAACCTCACTAAACAAACGAACAAACAATACAGATTACAATTGATCTGTGTTGTTATATTCCTTCGAGTTGACGAGATGAGATCAGCCACGGTCACGATTAGCCATTGTGCATAAGTATGTGACCTTAAACACCAATAAATAAATAAATATAGATGAGATCAGCCAGATTAAAGGAGACGCCGCGAGCGTCTCGTTTGATCTGACCAATCTCATCCCGTCAGCTCGACGGAATACAACACAAATCAATTGACAGTGGTAGTAATGTGTTTATTATTTTAAACTGATCACAACGCCTGCAAAATCAAATACAACTAGAGAACTGTAATTTGTTGGACAAATTACGGGCTTTCCCAACTTTCCAATGTGAAAATGCAGACTACATATAGCAAAGCAAAGTGCTTGAAATTATCCATTTCCAAAATGATGGACAAAAAGCATCCAAAGTTGGCTATTTTTGGCATTCTATAACGGGACTCTTGTTCTCACCCTCACTGTGCTTGGGTATCAAATCTTGAGATTAAAAAGTAAACAGTAACTTTCTTCTGCAATCATTGTTACATCTATCCATACCAAAATAATTGCTAAAACAACCTTGCAATTGATGGAAATGAGTACAGATGTTTGCAAAATTCACTGAAAATCAATTTTTGTCAACCAATACTATTCTTTACGTGGCCAAAGCATGTGTTGGGTTAAGCCCCAAAGCATAACTTACAGCAGCGGATTTGTTCATTAAGCAAAACAAAGTATCTAAAATTAACCTTTTCCAAAATGACAGGAAAATGTAACCGAAGTTAGCTAATTTTATCATTTACGAATGGAAATCTTACCCTCATTGTGCCTGAGGGTTAAAGATGAGATTAAAAACTAAACAGTAACGTTCTTCTGCAAGCATTGTTGCATCAATGCATACAAAAATAATTGTTACAACAACAGTGCAATTAGAGAAATTAGCGCTTGAAGTTAGTCAATCTCGAAGATAAAATGCTATATTCCTATCATTTGTGTCCTCAAGGGTTAATTTTCAAATATTTGTGCGGTGATTTTAGTGTATCATATTATGCTCTAAATGTGTGAACATCAACCAGAGACTGAGTGTCAGATAAGAGACGTGGCGGAATCTTGAATCTTGATTTTTCAATAAACAGGTACAAGTTGAGGGTACTCCAAGTCAAGGCGCGACAGCTGGTTGAGTGTTAAAACTTGGAATAAAACATATAACAGCAAACTTGTTCTTGGATGAATGTCCTATCTTCTCACTGGAATTTTTTTGAGAAAATATGGCTCCAGTGCTGAGAAATTGCATGTAAATTTTGGCAAAAATAACAATTATGCCGACAGTACCATAAAAGCAATTCTCAAATCTGCCAAGGGTTAAACTTTTAATAATAACATATAGAACAAAATTTGTCATACTGTGACTGCTGCATGCAGCTATGGAAAACATTGAGAGCTCAATCAATTAGAATGGAGTATATCGTCACCTAAACTTACCAAATTTTCCAAAAATTGGATTTTTTTTGACGGTACCTACTTTAATGCAACCAGAATGAGATAGGGTTAAACTTTACAACCAAACTTACAACAGCAAATATGCTTGGTAGTCAATTGTGAATACGTACATGAAAAGTGTTTGAAATTAACCCTTTCCAAATTGAGTGAAAAAACAAAGTTGGCTAATTTTGGCATTTTCAACCGGTACTCTTATTCCCGCCCCCATTGTGCTTGAAGGTTAAATCTGAGATTAAAAAGTAAACAGTAACTTTCTTGCGCAATCATTGTTGCATCTATCCATACCAAAATAATTTATACAACATCCTTGTAATACGAGAAAGTTGCTCTTGAATTTGGTCAATTTTGAAGAAAAAATCTATATTCCTGTCATTTTTGGCCAATGAGGGTTAAAGTTGAAAGATTTGAGTGGTATTCGTGGTGTATTATTTTATGCTCTAAATGTGTGGAGAATTTGAGCTAAATAACTGTAAACAATTTTGAGACATTTGAAAAATGGTGAAATTTTGACGGTTTTGGCAGAATATTTTGAAAATTCGCGTTTTCACAGACATGACGATACCGCATTTCACTAGATTTTATGACATTACATAAGTTTGCCATCAGTGTGGTTAAAATCGTACAGCTTGTTTTTGAGCAGTTAAATGGACAAAATTCGAGAAGGAAAAAAAAAAAAAAAATAGAGAAGAAAAATTTTGAAAAAGAAGAATAACAAGAGTCTTTCCCAAACTGGGTTTGGGAAAGCCTAACAAGAAATATATTAGCCAAATAACCATTAACAATTTATGGAATTGGAGAATCCCAAACGCGTAGTAATATCGAACGTTCTGTCGAACATGAAACTTGAAAGTCAAAACAATGGGTCAAGACTTGAATTTCAATGGGAATCGCTGGCAAGCTTAAATTCACCTAGTATATTAAATTCAACGAGAAATAATTCTTCTAGGTCAAAGTTAGATAAATCTTTCATATTTGTTTATTAAATAGATATATTATTCTTTTATTCCAATGGTTTTTACAAGGCGCGGTCTATATTTGTCACTTGGCAACGGACAGACGCATTATCATCAAAAAAAATCGAGTACGTTCGATTCGCTATAATATTGTAACCGATTCTCATTTCTCTTCAATCGCATATCGTGAAACGCGCAAACTGTGCAATTGTTTATATTTTGTTCAAAGAGAAGCGGTGTTTTCTCATTCGGAATTAATAAATGAGGAAATGTCTTTCGGGATTGTCTATACCTTGGTCGTTCCTTAACATCGTTGGTTTGTTATCCCCGCATTTTTATAGTCGTGATCTCCGTCCGTCCTTCCGGACATACGTCCGTCCGTCTGTCCGTCCGTCCGTCCGTACGTCACACCCTGAAAGGCTCCTAGGATATTCAATTCGAAACGTTTAAACTATGCTAAGGTGTTCAGGTAACATCTCTAGATGTGCATAAAGGTTTCGGAATTTTGATTTGGCACCAGGTGGCTCCAGTGGAACCACTTTTATCGTTAGAAAATCAGTTTTCATCGAAAGGCTCCTAGGGTATTTAATTTGAAACGTTTAAACTATGCTAATGTGTTCAGGTAACATCTCTAGATTTGCATGAAGGTTTCGGAATTTTGATTTGGCCCCAGGTGGTTCCAGTGGAACCACTTTTATCGTTAGAAAATCAGTTTTGATCGAAAGGCTCCTAAGGTATTTAATTCGAAATGTTAATACTATGCTAAGGTGTTCAGGTAACATCTTCAGATGTGCATAAAAGTTTCGGAATTTTCATTTGGCCCCAAGTGGTTCCGGTGGAACCACTTTTATCATTGGAAAATCAGTTTTCATCGAAAGACTCCTAGGGTATTTAATTCAAAATGTTTAAACTATGCTAATGTGTTCAGGTAGCATCTCTAGATGTACATGAAGGTTTCGGAATTTTGATTTGGCCCCATGTGGTTCCAGTGGAACCACTTTTATCGTTAGAAAATCAGTTTTCATCGAAAGGCTCCTAGGGTATTTAAGTCGAAACGTTAAAACTATGCTAATGTGTTCAAGTAACATCTCCAGATGTGCATGAAGGTTTCGGAATTTTGATTTGGCCCCAGATGGTTCTAGTGGAACCACTTTTATCATTAGAAAATCAGTTCTTATCGAAAGGCTCCTAGGGTATTTAATTCAAAACGTTAAAACTATGCTAAGGTGCTCAGGTAACATGTCTAGATGTGCATAAAGGTTTCGGAAGTTTGATTTGGCCCCAGGTAGGTTCCAGTGGAACCACTTTTATCATTAGAAAATCAGTTTTCATCGAATGGTTCCTAGGGTATTTAATTCGAAACGTTCAAGCTGTGCTAATGGGCTCAAGTAACATCTCCAGATGTGCATGAAGGTTTTGGAATTTTGATTTGGCTCCAGGTGGTTCCAGTGGAACCACTTTTATCGTTAGAAAGTCAGTTTTCATCGAAAGGCTCCTTTGGTATTTAATTCGAAACGTTTAAACTATGCTAATGTGTTTCAGCAGAAATGCGGGGATACACCATTGTGTGCTTTGCAACCAATTAACTCGATCCAGTTGATTTTTTCAGACAAGTTTGCTGATGACAGAATGAATGTAGCCACGTTGCCTTCCAATAGCTTTGAATGACATGCCCGTTGCATGCATGCCAACGATTTGCCATATTAGTGCCTCTGACGGTTTCCACCTTGTCAACATTTACTAATAAAAGAAGTGACATAGTTTCTTGTTTTATACCCAGATATTGCATGTGGACGAGAGTGTGTTTAGTGACATTAATGGGTAGCATGCTTCGCGTGGACGAGGGGATGTGAAGATGATGAAATGTACTGCAAGATAGCGATCATTAAAACATAATAATCAGTAACAGCAACTTCGCTGTCATGAAACATTTCAGGGGGTGCTTAATTAAGTTCCAGGTGGATATAACAAATTTACCCGTTGGACGGAAGCAATGTTGGTTCACTATGGAGCCAAAATGTTGTTTGTTTCTCAATGCAGATGTGTGTGAGTCCGCAACATTGCTTTGTGCCTTGTATTCCTACCATGCCAATAAGGCACGTGGGCCAGCACGCACTGATATTAATCAGTGCTTTGGCGCCCTTATAAGATCGCGCTGTTCGGGATGCTTCCGACGCCCCATGCTCACCTAGGCCCAAATACTATGGGGGGGGGGGGGGGGGGGGCACGAAGACGGTCAATTGAGGTGCGGGGGTGGGGGGTGGTGGTAAATTTGATTAATCCTGAGTGTGATGGCTCAAGAAGCGACTGACTCATATTACAAGTACATCAACAAGGCATGCCTTCACATAAGGTATGCCTTGAAGATGTCGTTGGAATATAAAAGTCAACACTTCTTTGGAATTTATTAGTGAATTTCAGTCAGTGTTTCTTTGGCCGTGCACCCAAGTTCAACATGCTTACTATGTCCGTGGCAATAACTTCTAAAAAAATGAAAGATTAATAACCGGATGCTTCAGATACATATATATATATTTCTATATATATATATCGCCTATGTCTCTCTATATATACATATACATGTATGTCAGAAATTTTTCTTGCCATCTACAGGGTCCGTTTATGGAACCTTTCCAATATGATTATGTCTATTTTACGCTCCTGCAAAAATTCGAAATTCGATGCGAAAGTCAATATTCGATTCAATTCGATTCGAAATCAGAAATTCGAATATTTTCGAATATACTTCGGCCATAACCGTGAATGTTTACAGATTGTAATTGATCACATTATTTTATATTGAGTATTGTACCTAGTAGAAACATATCTGACTTGTAGCGGTAACAGTGTTTGTAGCGATGTAGCTACAACTGTACAACAGTTGTAGCTACATCGCTACAGACACTGTTATCTCTACAACTGTTCATTTCAACTTATTGACCTGTCCCCATTTATAAAAATTTCAAGTTTCGATCTTTGAAAAGTTATTCAGCTGTTCAACTTCAATAACTGATTTGTTCCACAACATGATCACATTATTTTTCCATTGAGTATTGATCTGTTCTATCACAGTTACTGGATACATCGTCAAAAGGAACGGTTTTCTAAAAGAATTCCCCTGAATATTATATAAACAGAAGTAGAGCAAGCTTTAATTTAGGAGCGGACCGACTCCATTCGGCGTTGCATTGTTGTTTCGTTTTACTCATTCCGCGTTTTTATTTAAAACAAATGTCTTCACTACCGAATGGATTCGATCCGATTTGAAACGACCTTTTTCAAAGAAAACATGTGAGAAAATGTTTTTTGCTGCTGTTTTGAAGCTACAAAGTCAACAATTCGAATAGTTTCAGTCAACAGCTAGTATATTGGTTTATATCTCAATTTACAGCTTTGGAAGTGGCGAGGCGAAAACGAACTCTCCATAACTGTGTGTCTTTTAATAATCGGGGGTATTATTTAGAACAAAAATTTCTTTTGACGATGTATTCATTGACTGTGATTCGATTCGAAATTCGATTCGTTTTCACCAATTCGATTCGCTCAAAATCGGCAATTCGCAGGCCTATTGTCCACAATTACGACTCACAATTCAATTCATATTACACCACAACTTGTTGGTCCAAGTTTTCATATTTTCCAAACAGTTCCCACAATCACACTGACAGAAGAGGAGTTGGGTTAAACATTTCAAGATAAGTTATTACAGGAAAAATGTTCATCAGTTAATGACCTAAACGTCTGTGCAACAAATTTCGGTGTACGTCGTTTCCAACGCCGGAAAACTGCACACACATTTTGTGAATTTTGTACAAAACAAGACACCACTTGTATTCAGTTTACAAAAAAACAGGGTGTGGATTAGGTCTGATATTTAAACGTATCAATCAGGTTTGACGAGTAGTTAGTTCTGCATATGGCAAAACAAAAGGTTTTAAGTTAACCCTCGGACAACTGATCGAAAACAATTTCCAAAGTTTGCAAATTTTCATATTTTTCAAACAGTGCCCTTACTCTAGATATCACTGTGTTAAAAGGTTAAATACGACAAACAAACGTGAACCAAAAAGTTGCCCTCCAATTAATAAGTCATCTTCCTGTACTAAAATCTTTGGCATATATCACTTCTAGTATCGAGAAATAGCCTCTGAAAGTTGTGCTATTTTGTTGAAAATCACAAGCTTCGGCTCTTTGAGTTTGATAGGGGTTAAAGTTGAAAAAACGTTTTAACCCTTTACCTAACCTGAAAAGCAAACGACACTTGCAAAAATAATTCTTGAATAACTAATTTTTTTCTTCATTTTTTGTCTCAAAAACATAGGTTATGACCCCTCGTTGGAACGAGCTCGACGAGCTCGTTCCAATGAGGGGTCATAACCTATGTTTTTTAGACAAAAAATGAAAAAAATAATGAAAATTAATTGGCGATTTTTGCGAATAGCGCTGGCCGGTTTTGGCCGTTACGTTGGGTAAAGGGTTAAACAGCTTTCATCTTAACCAGTTAGCAGGTTACGCTACATAACACGTTGACAACCTGTAGGAAAATATGTTGATGTCTTTCCACCTTCTCTGTTTTCCAGCACCAGCCATGCTCTTGACTTCTTTGCAGAATTTCCGGAGAAATAAATGGCAACAAAGAAAGCGCGATTTCGCTATGGCGTTGTAGTAGTTGTGGTTTATTATGGCGCAAATTCCATTAACCCTTTACCCAAAGAAACGACCAAAAACCGGCCAGCGCTATTCTAAACAAAATCGCCAATTAATTTTCATTATTTTTCATTTTTTTGTCTCAAAAGCATAGGTTATGACCCCTCTCTCTTTGGAACGAGCTCGGTTTTGGCTGTTACGTTAGGTAAAGGTTTAATTGATTTCATTACAACATGTTAGACTCTAAATATATAGAACATTTTATCTTCACAGAACTGATAGTGTTAGAGAATTTTTCGAAAAAGGTTTTTTTTGCTATATTTTGGTCCACCTGAAGGGGTTAAACGTTTTTCCTAAACTGGCGGTATGTGGAGGCACACTGCCATATGTGAACGTATAAGTGTGTAAAATTTTAGGAGTCTCATACAGCCAGTTTTCGAGATCTAGATGCCACAAAATTTAGGTGAAAAAAAAACAAAATAAGAAAGAAAACCACTAAACCTTCTTTGAGCAATAACAATAAGTCTCACCACTGTGTTGGTGAGCCTTAACAATGGTATAACTAGAGAAAATGGATTCAGCAAAAAAGCATATAGCTTTCATAAGCTGTCTCCATACAACATATCAAACACACGAGTATATATTCATGGCGAGTACGGCGTATAATGTTCCAGTTTTAACATAGGTTTAAACAAGATGTGAGGGAAATAAATCTAATTTATTATGCATCACGTTTGTAACATCAGTCGTGATTGGCTAATTTGAAACCTTCTAAAATTCATAGTACTGGAGTTTTGGGGCAAAACAGGGGTACTATCGGAACGTTTTTCCCTGGAGACAGGAGAACGAAGAAAATGTAAGCTCCACTTCCATTGATCAGCGTCAATTGGAATTTCTCAACACCAAACGCTGGCCCCGTGTCAGTTTAACTTTTTTCGTCACCGGTAGACACAAACTTACCAACAAATATATCATCTTCCGTGGGTGTGTTTTCAGTTTTAACTGCAAACAATGAATTCAAAAGAATCAGAAATATTAAAAACTCACGCGTTGTTCACCACTTCAGTGAATCCTGAATATGAGTTATGACTTCAATCAATTATATTTTCACAAGTTAAGTACTGCTCGACCTCACTGAGCCTCCGCCTCAAGTTCAAAATAAACTGTTTCACTTCGCTTAATTCTATCAACTGTCGTCGTCCGAGAAACATGAATTTATATTCCATTAATTTATACCACTTATCACACAACCATTAACAATGAATTATAACATAAACAGCATGATGCAGTTGTAAACACTGGCATTTGGTTATATAGAAACTCCCAAAGCGACGGCACTTGTGACAAGTCATTTTCGAAGAGACGGCATTCGTTCGAAATGACGTCATGTTTTTGGATTCGACTACATTGTTATTACAAGATTGATGGCTAGTGGCAGTTAACGCTTAACAATGAAAGTTATTTTTTGTTCGGCATAATAAAATAATTAGAGCGTTTCTTTTCATGTTCTATCGATCGATAGTACCTGAGTTTGTGTGATTTCTGAAATAAAACCTGAAGCAGCGAAGCTGCTTCAGGTTTTATTTCAGAAATCACACAAACTCAGGTACTATCGACCGATAGAACATGAAAAGGAACGTTCTAATATTATAAGATAGCTGTAAACGAAATGGGAAAATGTTTTATTTCAGAAATCACACAAACTCAGGTACTATCGACCGAAAGAACATGAAAAGGAACGTTCTAATATTATAATATAGCTGTAAACGAAATGGGAAAAGGAAAAGAAAAAGGAGAAAGAAAATAACGAGATGAAAGACTAAGGGAAGTAATAATAGGAGTCCCCAGGTTAGATTAACCCCCTGCACACTGATGTCGAAATCTCTAAATTTCAGTCTGCTAATTTTTCCCATGATGCAATTAGGAGTTTAACCACTTCGATCTTGTTTGACAGAGCTCATGGAGCTCTGTCAAACAAGATTGAATTGGTTAATTTCCTAGTTGCATTATGGGAAATAACTGCATGTTGAAATTTTAATATTTTGTCACCAGAGTGCAGAGGGTTAAACAGGAGGTTTACCATGATTATGGAGGCATCCACATCCCAGCCATCTATTTCAGTTCTCTTTCTGCTATTGCACTCCATCATGCGCACAGGTCTATGTGCATAAACATGCACATCAACATGCGCGCACGAGGGAGCACACTTACGTGCACAGCACAAAAATAGCCAGCACCCCAAGCATTTTTTACCCGTCCAAAAATACCTAAAAGGTTGGACTACTTTACCAGTACGTAGGGGTGTTACTACCTCAGCAAGCTAGCACTGCTTTTCTCGCCTTGTGTTCAACTCGAGGTTAGATTTATGTCAGCCTATTGGCGCTTCTAAATATATCTATGTTTCGTCCTTTCACTTCATCAAACGTCATGGCGTTTACTTTGCACGAAAACCAATAACACAACAAGGGTTTAATCCCGGGAACGGAAATTTTCTGGTTCTCATTTTTGAATTTCAGTCGCGATACCAGGAATTTTCAGATTCTCGTTTCTGAATATTAGTTCCGATACCCGGGAAATTCTTAGGACAGAACCGGGTTGCTTTCGGCAACCTTTGATTCCCGATTCTAGTCTATGAATTTTCCGGGCATTAGCACTGATTTTTGGAACTGGTAATAGGGAAATTCCCGATCGCAAGATTAAACCATAGTATTGGAAGAAATTGATATTCGCCGTAATCCCATAAACTATAATACGCAATCTTTGATACCATGGTCTATGAATTTCTCGGGTATGGTGATTGACACAGGAAGTCGCAGGGCAGTGAAATTCCCGTTCCTGGTGTACAAACTTAAAATCAACTTCACAATCTTATAACTTGGATTTTTGTCCATAATAGCCAATATATGTTGTAAATAGTCATTTTTTATTGCCATGAAAAGTGTGCACATCATCAATCAATTCATGTTTTTGTGAACGTCAAAGTACCTTCTTAACCCTTTACCCAACTTAACGGCAAAAACCGGCCAGTGCTATTCTCAAAAATTGCTAATTAATTTTCATTATTTTTTTCATTTTTTGTCTCAAAAACATAGGTTATGAACCCTCTTTGGAACGAGCTCGTCGAGCACGTCCCAACAAGGGGTCGTTGCCTATGTTTTTGAAACAAAAAAATGAGTTATTCAAGAATTTCTTTTGCAATTGTCGTCTGCTTTTCATGTTAGGTGAAGGGTTAAAAAGCGATCGGATATTACGAGGAGTTGGGAAGCTGAAAACTGTCGAGAAAAATTTGTGTTTTTGAGAATTGTTTTGTTACAGCAAATTAGGTGGCAGCGATGAAAATATTTTCTATTTGTGACCAATGAGCGCTCCAGCAATCTATTTGTATGGAGATCCGTGAGTTTGCCCGACACAAGACATATAATTATGTTATTTAAAAATGGTATTTTCTTTTACTATAGGTACAACCGGCGAATCACAGTGAAAATAACTTCAGCAAATACGAAATAACTAAAATGTTATGAAAATATGTGTGTTTGATATTTCATGGTGAAAAGTTGTTGTCATTGTTATTTGTGGTAACGAATTAATATCCACTAACGTCTCAGTGTAACTTTCAATGAAAAGCCGAAGGAACTATTTTATTTCGCGGACGACTATTTTTGAGCCGAAAGTGACTCGTTGTCTATCAGCTGGTCGATTTTAAACTGAAATGTTCTCGAGTTCGAAGCAAGTACTTTGCATTAGTTCGGATGAAAACGTAGACGATTTTTTTTTCAGAATAGGCAATGCATATAGTAAAAAGAAAATTTATTTCACCCTCTAGTCACTAATGTTATAATTAAGGTATCCCCGCAAAAAACATAGCTATCATCTATGTGTTATCTCCTAATATCCCCTTAACTCCCGTCATCTATAATAGAACTTCCGTGCAGCCACAAGAAAGCCCCGGTGAGAGAATGTCTTTTGTTGTACGCCTGTTCTATGAAATCCCCCATCTGCAGCTAGGGCTGCACGATATTCAAAACTGAATACCGGTATCGGTATTCAAAAAAATACCGCGATATACCGGTATATCGAAAACTGTTCAGATATATGAACACAAGTCCCACAATCGAGATTCGAGGCATCACAGTCGGAAGGAATTGGCATGTCTTGATGATGCGGTTCGAAAAACCTTTACCCAACGCAGACGATATCAAAATTTATTATTTTCAAAATTAATTTATCAAAATAATTTTCAAAAATTTCAACAAAACTATATCATGTGATCCCTTATTGGAACGAGCTCAACGAGCTCGTTCTAATGAGGGTTCACATGATATAGTTTTGTTGAAATTTTTGAAAATTATTTTTTCAAGTGCTGAAATTGAAAATTGCGAGGGCACAGGCAGACGATTCCTTGGATACAGGGATAATATTATTCATTTGGGGCTACAGTTAAAAAACTCGACACATCTTGAAAATTAAATTGTGGGTAAATAAATAATGACGATAAACCGATATTTTTGTAATTACACCGGTATTCAATCGATATTGGTTTGAATACCGGTATATATCGGTTTATCGATATACCGTGCAGCCCTATCTACAGCAACACTATACCATGTGAATAATGAAAATCTGTTCCCCATACGTGCGAGCAACAGAAATCGTTGATAGACTATTTTGAAATAGAAGCGACATTTCACTGTCTTTTTCTACAAATCGTGCACCGCAATTACAACTTGAATCGCTAGAGATAGTTAAAAATAGTAACACGGGATCCCTTGGCAAATTTGTTTAACGATAAAATGCGTTCTCTTTGTTGATAGTTCGTCCACAGTGATCCAATGTAGTCTATATGCCTACTGGCACATATAAAACATTAGAATTCAGGGGACGAGTTGTCAAATGAACTGGTGAGTGTCCTTCCAATAATTCCTTTTATAGACGTGAAGGCGTGTAATAAACTTAGAACGACACACGCGTGTGAATGGGTTAATCGATATGGCACGAGTCCCAGCGCGGAAGGATAAAACGAGAAGCCGCATTTATCCTTCCGCACTGGCAGTCGTGCCATATCGATTAACCCAAATCACACGTCTGTGTCGTTCTGTGTATGTATTGCCTCAGAATACTATGGTTTTCCAAGCTAGTAGTTTGTACACCAGGGAATTAGTGGCAATACATGGTGTAACATGCTACTTTTGATTGAGGTGCATGCAAAGACACCCCCCCCCCCCCCCCCCCCCCTTCAAGCTAGTGATTTAATGCACCCCAGACTCTAATGTCACCAGGCAAATTTTGTTCGGAATTCGACGCTGTGAAGAGGTATTTGTTTCCCCAATTTTTTGTGGAGTTTGCACGCAGACCACCTTTGATGTTAGGCAATGTTTCCCTCACTAACAGAGATATAACGATATTCTTTTCTGCTCCAGTTGTAGATATTCCAATTAATAAACATTACATTCACATTGAAAACGTCAAGATAATAACATAATTTGTGGAACGACTTAGCGTAATCATACGATTTCAGTTTTAGCGAGTTTTCTGGAATAGTTCAACTGGTTGGAGATACGAATCGCATGTTTACTTTTCCGACCAACTAAAATATTCCAGACCATTTTATCTTAGCGTGGTCGATAGACTATTTATCCCTTTACCTAACATGAAAAGCAGACGACACTTGCAAAAAAAAAATTCTTGAATAACTGACTTTTTGCCTCAGAAACATAGGTTTTGACCCCCTCATTGGGACGAGCTCGACGAGCTCGTTCCAATGAGGGGTCATAACCTATGTTTTAGAGACAAAAATGAAAAAAATAATGTAAATTATTTGGCGATTTTTGTTAATAGCGCTGGCCGGTTTTGACCGTTACGTTGGGTAAAGGGTTAAGGGCTGGGCTAGGCTAGGTCCAAGGCTATAACAGCGTCGAATTCCTTACAAAATTAGACTGGCGGCTTGTGAGCTTGTCTGCACCTCTCGGCGATATGCGACAGACTCTATTCTTAACCCTTTACTCAACGTGACGGCAAAACCGACCAGCGCTGTTCACACAAATCACCATTCAATTTTCAATTTTTGTCTTAGAAGCATAGCTAATGACCTCCTATTGGAATGAACTCGTTAAGCTATGTATTTGACGCAAAAATATGAAAAAGTTAGTTATTCAAGAATTTTATTTGCAAGCGTCTGCCTTTCATGTTAGTTAAAGGGCTAAGCACAATTCCTGAATACGCTCTGACGGATACAGCGGATCGTGATTAAAACAAAGTTTTCCTTTTTACTTGTGTACAGGCAACAGAATGCTTTCCTGCAAGAATATTGGCCTCCTATTCTTATTCTCTACCTGCAGTGTAACATCGTTCTTACCAACTGAAGAAAGATGTCCACAACAACTTCATTGTTTTTGTTCAGTGATATCAACGGGTTTGAAAGTTGATTGTAGCGGAAGAGGTTTCATTACAGTACCAAGCCAACTGCCGCATAATACAACAGAATTAATTCTGAATGATAACGCTTTACGTCGACTTCCAAATAACAGCTTCACGCATGTAACACTTTTACTCAACTTATTTATTGAAAATGCCTCACTTGAAGACATAAATGTAGGAGCATTTAGAGGCCTAGATGTTTTAGAACTCCTCAGTTTACGCAACAACAAAAGACTTGGAATATATAACAATAGCTTACAGCCGGAAATATTTCAGTATGTTATTAACCTAAAACACCTTCTCATCAACCAAAACCAAGCATTATCTGGAAACGAAAATCAGTATCCAACTGGAATTTTTTCCCACTTAACCCGATTGGAAGAATTGGTTATCGATGGTGTGAACGAAAAACCGCTTGGGTCAGAAATGCTGAAGTTGCGAAATCTGAGTATTCTGAGATTTAATGGAATGCAAGGAACATGCAATTTAAAACACATACGAGGTGATTTCTTTAAAAATATTCCATCTCTCAAATATATTCAATTAATTGACTGCAACACTGAGTACATTCACAAGAATGCATTTAGTCCACTTTATCAAATCGTCAGTCTCGACGTGTCGTTCAACCAAAAACTGGGACTTGATGGTTTTGAAGAAGGATCCAAAGGTCTGGCAAATTCTACAATTTCAGAGCTGTTCTTAAATAAGTTGTATCCAACCTTTGGTGTTGATATCGAACTGACAGTGTCCAGTCTCCAATGGTTGACTAACACGAGGCTCAGGAGACTAGAAATAAATAGCAACAGACTTGAGAATTTTCAGGTGGGCGTTCTGAATATCGCAATGCCAAAAACTCTTACAAGTTTATCAGTGGCTGACAATAGACTGTCATACGGCTACTATTTTTGGCAGTTTAATGGTTTGACAAATCTTCAGTACATGGATGTGAGTAGAATGTTTACTTCTCATGACATCAAAAATGCAATAACAGATGTCGATACGCGCTGTTTCACGACGTGCAAGAAAACACGCTTAGGAAGCAATTTGTTAATTCGACCGTATGAACACAATTCTCTACAGAAGTTACCATCTTGGCTCGCTCCCCGGAACCTCTCGCACGTAAATGCATCACATATGGCTCTCAAGTATACTATCCCAGAGCTCAGCTTTGGTAAGAATGTAGTAGAAAGGATAGATTTACATGATAATACCTTGTACTCCTGGCAAGGTCCTGTATATGGATTCAATAAGCTTAAGTGGTTGGACCTCTCAAATAATTTCTGTACAAATGTATCCAAATATTTCTTTGACTTCGTTCCTTCTTTAGAAGTTCTTTTAATTCACAACAATTTGCTTAGTTATTCGTTAGAAGGTGACATTGAAGGAAATATTTTCAGAAACGTACGAAACTTGCGCAACTTGACATTAAGTTACAACCGTATTCATCACATTCCGGAAAATATTTTCCGCAACTTACGAAATTTATCTTGGTTAGATCTGAGTAATAACAGATTACGTGTATTCAATATTTCTCTGAGGAGTATGCCACTTTTATCTCACCTAGATCTAAGGAATAATTTTATTACGAATTTACCAGAAGTTGTTCGCATTGACCTCGATGATTTTGATAATAAGTTAGAAATATTGTTGGAAGGAAATCCCCTAGACTGTTCATGTATGACCTTACCTTTTGTAAGGTGGTTATCAAACACGAAGGTGCTAATTGTTTCCATGAATAAATTACTGTGTTCATTTGGAGAGGAGGATCGTAATCTACAGGATATCCAGGAAATAATTAATTTACTTGACAGATCGTGTCGTGATTACACTCCATTTATATTAACTGCTGCTGGAGGTTTACTATTGTCTTCTATTGCGATATGTACAATGGCAATATATCGTTATCGATGGAAACTACGATATTTTTATTACGTGTCAAGAGCCAAATATCAAGGAGTAAGAGAATCAGGTGATCATGATTTCATTTATGACGCTTTTATCTCCTACGCTGATGAGGACAGAAAGTTTGTCACAAATGATCTCATAAATAAACTAGAGAAAGAAGCAGGTCTGAAACTGTGCATCCACCATAGAGATTTCGTCCCTGGAAGATGGATTCCAGATAATATCGCTGGAGCCGTACACAACAGTCGAAAGTGTATATTCTTGCTCTCCAAAGATTTCTTCGAAAGTCACTGGTGTAAGTTCGAGTATAATATGGCTAGAGTAGAAGAAATGCATTCTGGACGAGATATTCTAATCCTCGTAAGCTTAGGATACGTTCCCACTAGAGTGATTCCAGCCGAGATTTGGGAACAAATGGAGGTCGCGACATATATCACGTACCACCCACCACCCAGGAACGGAACCTTCTGGACGAACCTTAAAACTGCCTTAGCCAATTAGCTCGCTCTCTCAGATCTTTATGGTAGTAATACTATCATCATAGAAGACCGAAGTATATGTGCGTAACTTTATAGTGATGGCATTTCTGATACACTTTGGACTCTGTACTGCCTCCATGGGCTCCTAGAAACTAATAGTAAATCAATATTTCACGGGTGGGGTCCAAGGGCAGCTCAACTTGTATAGTGCTGAATTATTTTTCGTTGTCAAAATTTGGTCACATGTCTTAGCTTTGTTATAATTTATGGGAAAATGCCTATCGGTAACATTTTAAATACGGTTGCAGGCCTGGCATTCTTAAAAGTGCAGGAGGGCTAAAACTCGATTCTCCTCACACGTCCTAGGGGAGCGGTTAGCTCTCCTCGAGCTTACAAAAACTAAAAGTGGCAAAATAAAGTTGTATTATTAAAGAATTATGCCTAGTGGGCATTGTACATTTTATTTTGTGCTGCTAACCAGGTAGTCTCGGTGAGACGGCTACACTGTCCCTCCCATACCTCCGGGCCTTGGTAAGGCCCGGAGGTGTGGGAGAGGCAGCGTGGCCATATTACAGAGGCCACTAACATAGCAGATATCTGAAAACCTGTGGGTTTTAGGAATAGGCTGTTGTTGTAATCATTATTTTCCAAGGCCAGCAGGGCTATTTTTCGGCCTCCTCAGTTTTTTTTAAGGCGAGCAGTCGGGGAGCGAATAAATCGCTCTCCTGAAAATGCCAGGCCTGCGGTTGTACAGGAAGAAAAGCTCGCTGTTTCCAATATTTATGGTAGTAACAATATCATCAAAAAGGACCGAAGTATGTGTGCGTAACTTTATGGTGATGGCATTTCTGAGACACTAGCCTTGTTATAATTTATGGAAGAATGCCTATCAGTAACATTTTAACTACAGTTGTACAAGAAGAAAAGTGCTAAACTTGAAATGAGAATGGAACTATACAAACATCACACCCGCAATTTAAATCATACATCACCGGAAAGAGTTTGTTACGGATTTCATGAAATAATCATTGTGTTTTTTTACTCTTACCTTTTTTCTATATTTTGTCCTGGGCCAGAGTACATTTTGAGCCTCGCAGATCTCTTCTTTTCGCACGTGCATACCACCCTTATAAAAAAGTACTATGGTAAACCATGGTCAATCCCAAAATACCCTGGTAATACCAGGGTATTTGGGGATTGACCATGGTTTACCATGGTACTTTTTTATAAGGGCAATGGAAATATATGTAGTTGTCCATGCATGGTAAAGATATCCAGAAGTGGAACCAAGACATGTTTAACCAGTATTTCCCAGTTGCATCCCAATGTATTTTCATGATATGACTTTTGTCAGATTGTGGACATTTCTAGCTAACACTGATCACCATTTATACCATGATTACCTATTCTACTATATATGAAAAGCCTATGACATAAATGTTTGTTTTATACGCCAACCGTGGTGAACGATCATGGTATAAATAAAATATACCCATAGTAGCTTGGTGTACCAAATGTTCACCAGTCGTGGTGAGGTGGTGTTAACCGCGCGCCAAAGGCTCGCGGTTAACACCACTTCACCACTCGTGGTGAACATTTGATACGCCAAGCCATTATGGGTATATTCTATATGTATTCAATCAAAACACCAATCAATCGACGAATCAGTTAACTAATAGAGCTGAAACTGTTAACCAATTAACAAATCATCATCAACTTGATCGATCAAAATCAATTGATCGATTATCTGTTACTTTTGGAGTACTGTATTTTATTACACACCCATTTAAAATTGAGGTTTGTTCACGACATTCTTGGATGAGTGATAAAAATAAACTTTTATCGCACACGTGTGGGATACAGATTTTTGCACTTTTTATGTAAGAATGGAACCAGTCACATTTCTGGGGATACATGGGACCGTTTCGATAAAATGGGTCATTTACGTTGATGTTCTACAGTGGATATTAGCGGTCTATAGTATCATGAGTTTCTATTGTTTCCGTAGAAGAAACTCATGTCCTATACACTGACCGACCATCAAAAGAAACTTTCTAATTTATTTTCTTAATGTGAACAATACAGACTTGATTAAATAACCCGATGGGTTAAATTATGACATGACAATGACTGACATACAGTTCAAACTAAAGAACAATGTAAACAAACTATGAAATCTATGAATGACGTCATTTCGAATGAATGACGTTGCGCGAGCAAGTTTCTAGGTCACCAAAATCGAAATACAAAACAAATCTGTCGATATTCTCTGGAATTTGTATGGATTCTGTAGCCTACCCTTGTTAAAGGCTATATATAACACGAAATTTAATAAATTTTGAGCGGGCACTGTGAACAATACGATCATTTCTCTTTGACAATAAGGATATAAGTTTCATTTACGTGGGATGAATTGACAATGACTACTGAAAATTGTGTAATCTTGACGAAATCTTAACCTGTCAATCAGTCGAGTAACAACACTCAACAGCCGCATGGAACTTGAAAGTCTACGGAAACGTATTAGTGCCACATTCAATTTACTTATTAATTCGTAATAACGAAATAGTAATTCGTAATAACGAAATACTATTTCGTAATAACGAAATTATAATTCGCAATAATTTCCTATTAACGAAATAAATATCTGTAGCCGTTTGTGTTATGCAGGTTCAGCTCAGAAAGCCTCGCCACTTTTTGATTGCTAAAGCTACTTGCTCAGCTTTGTAACAAAGTTACGTTTGCCCCAAAAATATGAATTTTAATCATTAAAATTAATGACTTCACTTTATTGTGCAATAGATTAAGTCATATTCTCTTGAAACACTCGCAAATCAATTGACGTTACAATCTTTCCAGTTTTTGCGATATGTGTATGGAAGAATATTCTCAGTAACTCCTTTCTCGTGCGCCTGCGTTATCGGCCGTTCTTTATTTATATCATTATTTATTTATTTATTGGGGTTTTAACGACACCTTCGGCAGCCAGGGTCACCTCGCTTCGGACAGTTTTACAGGTGGAGGAAGCCGGAGTACACGGAGGAGAGAATCACCGAGCAACGGCGACCAACTGCCAGACTCCCCAAAGTACTAACTCCACACGAGCGGGGTTAGCATTCGTTGGCAAGCTTCATTGACGTACCCGTAGAGTCAAACATTCAATCTATTGTCTTTAAATAAGGGATACTGCCCTATAAGACCAAACTTGGAACTACAGTCCGAAATATAATTTTTTTGGCGTGGTACGTCTCACAGGATGTGCTACACCAAAACATTTTATTACGGACTTTGGATGCTAGTTTGACTACAGTCGTATGAGAGTGATAACGCGTATGACGACTTTGGATGCACAGGCCTAATAGTTTTTAAAAAAAAAATATTTCCCGAGAGAGCATGCCCCCATGCTGTTGGCTGTTGGTAGTGCGGGGGGGGGGGGGGGGGGGGGGGTCTCCGCCAATTAACATTTATGTCGGAAATTTTCACATTCTGTCGGCAAATAATTGCTGAATTTGTATGAATCGAAAGCAAACAGCCTCAGAATTTGAGATGTCAGCAAAATATTGTTAAAGTTATTGACTAAAATCAGCAGCTGGACAATTACAACCGAGGCACCCGGAGGCTCTAGAATTGTTCTCAGAGCCCCAAATTTAAAACAATTTCTCCACCACCAACGGGAGGGTGACACCACCTGCCATACACTCCCCCACCTCTGGGTTGGACATCTCTAGTATACCTTCGGCTCACAAATGTTTGCCCGCCCCCACCCACTCCCCTATGTTGGATTTTTAAATACGGCTGGCTTCGGGCCTGCGGTATAAGGCCGCCAGCCCCCGCTCTCCCACCTCGGGCCCACGTGTGTGGCGACCACTTTTGTTACAATAAACCACTTTTGTTACAGCGCACCACTTTTGTTTTAACACTTGCCCACTTTTGTTGCAGCTCAGCACTTTTGTTACAAAATCAACCACTTTTGTTACAAAATGAGCTCATCACTTTTATTACAACTATCGCCCATTTTTGAAACAAAAAAACCTCGCTCACCACTTTTGTTACAACAATTGCCCATTTTTGTTACAATTTTTGTCAGTGTGAAAAATGTAGTTACCTGCAAGTACTTGGATGTGACGTTCAGTCATGATTATGAAAACCTAAACCTGTTACGTATGCCCGGTACCAACATCATATACCAATGTGTGCAGGAATTGTAAAGTTGACTATTTTCTAAAAATTCTACTAACTTTTAAGGGAATGGGACTGCCGTTTCTTTCGCGAGCTATTGGACACAGTCTTCTTGGATTAGGCGTCTTTTAACTTTGTTCAGCAATCTCTTGAATGTCTCGCCGGTTACTCCACCAGTAAAACTGTCTGACACGAGATGGTTGTCTAAAGTGTCATTAAACCCCAATAAATAAATAAATAAATAAATAAATAAATAAATAAATAAATAACAGTGTAATGAAGTAAAAGTTTAAAAAAATCTATATAGAAATCTTATAACATACAGAGTAATCGTTTGACTGGACTAGTTACGTGAAATAATTCATGAGAGGTGGGGAACGTTGTACAAACACGAGTGCGCGAATGCGCTCGAGTGTTTTACAATATAGCTCCTCGCCTCGCATGAATTATTTCACGTAACCAGTCTAGTCAAGCGATTACTCTGTTTATTAATTGTCATTATTAACGATAATTATATTATTTAACCCTTTACCTAACGTAACGGCCAGCGCTATTCTCAAAAATCGCCAATTAATTTTCATTATTTTTTTCATTTTTTGTTTCTAAAACATAGGTTATGACCCTCATTGGAAGAAACTCGTCGAGCTCGTTCCAATGAGGGGTCATAACCTATGTTTTTGAGACAAAAGTAGTATTAATATGGCTTTCATCCCCGGTTTGGGGACCCCGGTGGGGGACCCGGAAGTGACGTCAGTCACGTGACCCAGTGGCGCCATGTTGTGTTTTCATGGTAACCCGCGTGAGCGGCCATGCTGTGACGTCATCTCCATAGTGATGTGTGGTGTTAGTGCGCATGCGCAGCGCGTGTTGTTAGGTGATACGTGTTTCCATCGTCCATTTTGTATACTGGAGGCCGCCATCTTGGTTGCTATGTTACCCAAAGATCTACAACAAGACAGGGGTATGTTCGATTGAATCGGAGTAAATCTAATTACCACAAACAACCCGACAATCCCTTCAAATCACCAAAATTGACTTTATTTGATATGGATTCTTCAAGAATCCTATTTAGGACCTCCAAACTGTAGATTTTAATAGTAGCACGCAGTGCTATAGTACCGAGGGGGTACTAGGGGTAAGTTCGATTGAATTAGAGTAATGTTCTGGTTCCGATTTTTCCCAGAATCCCTTTTTGGATCCCTATCCCATGACATTTTTCCCCAATAAAGGCACGTTCCTTTGGTCATTATCCAGAATCCTCTGCTTCTACTTGGAACTATATTTTTATAAATTCCTACGCTCTATTTTTAGTAACATCTTTAACTGACTCCCTAACTAATTATTAGTGTCTATATTTAGCAATTTCTTTAAATGACCCCCTAACTACATGATTTTAAATAATAAATTTAATGAGGATCAAGATATTTCTACACTAACCAATCAGAGCGAAGTTAATCCACCAATCAGATTAGTATATTCTTATTGTGTTTGTTTCCTATAGGATTATAGGTTGAGGTTGGAAAATTTAGAAAATTAGTATAGAAGTGAATGGGAAACAAACACAAACTCCAACCAAGAATCAAAAAGTCGATCAAAATTTGTTGAACTGGGGTGATGTTTTCAAACACGTCCGTCAAAGATTATAAGATTAGGCAAAGCATGGACTTGCATCATTCACGATCGAACCATTGTGGGGTGCCTTCTGGAGAATTCCTTTTTTGTCATATGTGCTTATGTGACAAGGCACAATGTGTCTCCCAAACCAGGGATGAAAACCACATTACATACTACTGACAAAAAATGAAAATAATAGCTATTCAAGAATTTTTTTTCACGTGTCCTCTGCTTTTTATGTTAGGTAAACGGTTAAAAAAGCAAAAAAAAAAAACAAAAAGTCCCCATTACACCCACGTCAAAGCGTCTTGTGCATACGGATACATGACACAATTGTTGATTGCATAATTCACTTGTGAAGTTATCGTTTATAATCAAACCCGGAAATCCCAGTAAATCACACTTTGGAAAGTAGTAAATAACAATAATACTATGAATGTCATTGGAATGAGATCACTGAGCCTGTTCCAATTAGGCTCAAACTTGTATATTTATTTTGATAACTTGTAACGTTTGTTTTTACGGTATTGGTATTATTGTGGGTAATTATTGTAGTGTAAATAAGTAAGCAAGTAAGTAAGTAAGTACGTAAGCAAGCAAGCAAGCAAGTAAGTAAGTAAGTAAGTAAGTAAGTAAGTAAGTAAGTAAGTAATAAGTAAGTAAGTAAGTAAGTAAGTAAGTAAGTAAGTAAGTAAGTAAGTAAGTAAGTAAGTAAGTAAGTAACTTTATTCGCAGAATACATGCATGAAAACAGGTTATATATATATGTGGTACACAATTTGCATGTAAACAGCGGGTAATGACATATCCATTGTGGCTGTCTTCCTGTCATCCCATAGAATAGAAAATTATAAAGACAGCAGAGTTCACATTATTATTTTTAAATTGGGTAATTCAATAGTTTGAAGTTTATTTGAACAAAATGTTTGTTAAGAGCCATACCGTATAGATAAAGGAAGGGACAATTGATTAGGCATGATTATCCATGATATAATTCATCTCTTTAGAGGATTATATACCCTAGCAGAGAAAACGAGGAACCACTGCCGCATATGACTCCGAGAGTCATCCCACCCCCATGTGGCAAGCATGACACTCGCATAAACATAAGCATAACAAAAGGTGGCCGCTCAGTTGAATGCCTCACCCAATCACCCTTGTCAACACGACGGAATCCAGCTTCCCTGCAAAGGAGACGATGACAGCTATATATATTCGTTAACGTCACTATGAGCATTCTGAACAAAAGGGATTGTTACACTTTACGTTAGAATTATAGGAATCTAGAAGTCCGTTGGTTATTGTGGTTTTGAACTGTGGGCTAGTGTAATTTTGAACGGCTCGTGCGATCTCGTTCCACCGTCTCGGAAAAATGTGCAAGGGAAGATCAGAGGAAAATTTAGTTCTTGGTTTCAGAGTCTGTATTCTACCGGACTGTCGTATGTCCATGCCCTGTAGATTGAAGTTTATCTTGAAACTGTTTAAGAAGGACATTGGTAGTTTATCATTAGACTAATCATGCATGAATAAAAGCACGTGGAGGTGGTAGAGGTCAGCAAATTTCAATTTACCCTGCTCTTTGAAAATGGGATCTGTGTGAGAGTTATACCTTTTCCTACTTATTACGCGTATGGCCTTTTTCTGAAGAGTGACGATTCTCCGGGTGGCGGGTACGTGTCCCCAGATGTGTATCCCATACAGCAGGTGGCTGTGGACTAGTGAGAAATACAATGTTTTCAATGCCTTCTGTGGAAGAATATTTTTAGCTTTATTTATAGCATAAATGGCTTTCGCGATTTTGGACACACTGAAGAGATGTGATGTTTAAAATTAAGATTTTCGTCCATGAAAATTCCCACGAATTTAACGGCAGGATGATTTTGTTGCTTGCCTGTATGCTCAGTTGCCACATCATTCAACGAAATGTGTCTCTCCCCAAAAACGTAGGAGTCATTGTTTGGGTGCAATATAATAGATTTGGATTTACTGGGATTTAGGACAAGTTTGTCTGCGGAGCACCAAACGTTGATATTTACCAATTCATTGTTAACCTTTTCGTTGAGGGTGTCAAGATCATTACTCGAAGTATGGGCAGTTGTGTCGTCCGCGAATGATAGAACCTTACGATTGGTTGAATTTGTGATGGCGTTTATATATATCAGGAACAGGATATGGCCAAGAATTGAACCCTGTGGGACTCCGGTGGTGATTTCCATTAAATCTGATTCGGAGTTCGTAAACTGGACGTATTGATTTCTCCTCGATAAATAACTTCTGAACCAACAATTTGCCAGACCCCTAATTCCATAGTGTTACAGCTTACGTATTAGGATGGGGTGATCAATGGTGTCAACAGCTTTGGAAAAATCTAAAAACAGTGATAAGGTACAGTCTTTTGTAGGCTTGTCGTTCATTTCCGCAACACAATTCATAAGTTGCAAAACAGGGTGTAATATTGAATGTCCTTTTCGCAACCCGAATTGATATGAGTATATAATGTTATGAATTTCGAGGTAACTAGACAGCCGTGCATACATTATTTTTCTAATACCTTCGAAAAGGCTGGCAAAATACTGATGGGTCTGTAGTTAGTAAATTTATTGGTGCCCCCAGATTTGAAAATGGGTATAACCTTTGCTATTTTCATTCCTTGTGGTACCACCTCTGTTGAAAAAGAAAGGTTAATTATATGCGCTAATGAATCTGCTACGTCATTTATAATATTTTTCAGAAATTTAGTCGAAACATTCAAGTGATCTTTACTTGAATTCGTGGCTAGTTTATTAACACACATGATTATTTCTTGAGTATTAGTGGGTGACATGAAAAAGGAATCTGCAGTACCACTATTGTCGAGATATTCTGTGAAATGATTGGCAGTTAGAGGGACTTGGTTATTCAGGTTCTCCCGGTGTTAGTGAAGAAAGTGTTGAATTTATCAGCAATTTCCTTAGGGTTATTAATCTCAATGCCACCGTCTAAAAATTCCGATGGCATTGACTGGGTTCGTTTTGATTTGTAAATGGCCTTACGTAATATGCCCCAAGTCTTCTTAATGTTGTGTTTGTTTTCTTGTATACTTTTATTATAGTAATCTACTTTGCATGTACGCTTTAGTCGATTGAAAATGTTACAGTATGTTTTATATCTTACAATATTCGCGTTGGATGGTGATTTAAGTTTCTTAACATATAGTTTTCGCTTGTTTTGTGAGAACCGCAGAAGACCCAGTGTCATCCATGGTTCATGCTTAGCATATTTGTGAGACGATTGTGTGGTTTTCAAGAGGAATGCTTGCTCAAATGCAGTTTGGAAACCACTGAGAAAAGAATTATAAGCATCGTCCGGACATTCACTGTTCATTACATTAGTAAAGTCCGTAGCAGCTAGGAGCCTTTTAAAATAGTCGATATTATCCTGTTTAAAAGATCGATATTGGGACGTCTGTGTGCTGTGCTGGTTTCTAAATGAATAATCAATGTAGAAAGTCGGAAAGTGATCGCTGACATCAGCAATGAAGATTCCCGAAGTGTGCTTGCTAGGGTTATTAGAAAAAATGTTATCTACTATGGTTGCTGTGTATTCAGTAACTCTGGTGGGTCGAGTAATGGCCGGCATAAAGCACGCACTAAACATAGAATCGACGAAACCGCTAGTTTTAGAGTGGCTTCCAAACTTCAGCAAATCTATGTACTGTTGTATAGGCAGTGATAAACAAAGGTAACATTGTCCCACCCCCGTTCTTAGACCTTAGCTATGATGACTGGACTTCACCCAGAACAAGTGCACCATAGCAAGCAGGTCAGTCGGAACCAAATATATCCGCATAACCTAAGAATGGGTACTGCGAAAATGTTATATCCCACCTTATCCTGTGTAACCTGTATTCTGTATATATAATTTTGGACGTCATCAATTACTACTTTATGTGGTTCTCAATTGGTGATGCCTTTATGTCTGTGAAACTCATTGGCTCCGTCACTGGCACCCCCGGCCCAGGGGCTGAGGAGCCCTGTCAACTGAATAACCATTTTGCCAATATAAATTATCAATTATTTATAAATTATGATAATATTACATTGAATTGTAATTTGTGCAGCTGAAGTTTCGAATAAACTTTAGAGCAGAAATGGCCAAAGGCCCCCCCCCCCCCCCCCCGACCGACCAACCACACGGACAAATCCAGGTAAACTGACCAGTCACCAGCCCTTAAAGGTAGTTAAAAAAATTGCCGTACCATTGAGGATCTAAAGCAATAACCCTCTATCCAACCCAAAGGACAAAACCGGCCGGCCCTTCCATTCGCACCTTATGTCTTCAATTTAAGTCTCAAAAACACAGCCCACGATCCCCCATCGGAGCGAGCTCGTTGCGATCCATCCAATGAGGGACCATAAGTCATGCCCCCGAGACAAAAAAACCGAAAACCCTCAGCAATTCAAGGATCCATCTAGCAAGCACCGCCTGCCACCCGCACTGGGCAAAGGTTAATTTAAAAATGACCAGCTCCAGCCACCGGTACGGTATAACGACCACGCACGCGAACAAGTATGACATCACGCAACCCGCACGCCTCACTCTGTCTCACACAACCGATGCGAGCCAGTGTGACAAAGCCCGCTCGCCATGGAGCAAGTATCCCCCCAGGGGTGGCGCCAGGGATTTCTCGACAGGGGGGCTGACCTCTCCGACAGGGGAGCTATAATATTTGACCTCCCAAACGAAGGAACATGAGTGAAAATTGGTAAATTAGAGAACCAAAATAGAAGCAAATTGAGTATGTTTGTTGATTATTTAACGTAAACATATTATCATTAGGTCGGGAAATATTTCATCTATAAAGCCAGTTTGATGAACGACTGCCTAACTGCATAATCGTGTTGAAATATTTCGCTGCAAATAGAACACCGCACATTATAGCGGGACGCCATTGTTGTTTAGATTTCGATAGATTCCAAACTTTTACCATGACGATAACCGATGATTAGGTATGGAAGTAATGGAACGCCGTTGGATAACAACAGTCATAATGCCTTACAAAGAAGAACCATATACTTCGTTCTTGATCGACACAAGACGAGATATCTACATTCGATTGTCGGAAATTTCTCGTGAAGTCGGGTTTACGAGACACTCCGACGGACTGACTAAAAATCTCCGACTGGGGGGCTGGACCTCTCCGACCGGGGGTGGGGGTGAGGGGTGAGGGGGTGGGTGGGCTATAGCCCCCCCCCCCCCGGCGCCATGAGAGTGTTCAATTAACAGGGATTTGGTTGATTTTCGAGATGAGCTGAGCATTTATTCTATTATATCCTGTCCTCACAGAGCTCTCCCAAACAAGATATAACCTATCAAATGCATGTACATGTATAGGATGTACTAAGACCAACTGAATTGTCATTTTGCCAGTACAAATTATTCAATTATCAGGTAATTATTTTCCTGTTTTCTTTGATGAACAAGAGCATTTATTCTATCATATCTTGTCCAACAGAGCTCCCAGTGCTAAGTCAAACAAGACATAACAAATCAAGAGCATGGATTGGATGTATTGAGGCCAAATAGGTCTAAAAGATTTCTTATATATTACAAGATTTTTATTCAATTTGAAGGAGTTTACTTTGTAACCTATATTCAATGAACAGTTCCAATTTGTACAAAAGTATAATAAATGGTTTTGTGTTTAGAAATTATATTCATTTGGTCTACAAGTCATGCAGACAATTTGGAGATAAAGTAACCCGAAAGTATGTCATGCACAAATAATCCTATTATTAAATATTGCTTTTTATACTGTGTAACCAATTTTCTCTCAAAAGAACATATATGTTGACTGAGGCTGGCCGGAGGCTATTCGATCAATACTGAACCAGCTCAGAATATACTTTCCAAGTTTCACTACATGAGACAATAACTGAAAACATAACAAAATCCTATTTATGTTTTTTTTCAAATAGTAATACCTTAGTGGGACTCAAGTTTTTGTGTTTAGAAATTATATTCATTTAACAGGGTCATTCAATGAAAAGGTATCCAGCAAAGCTGAACTCAAATAGTAATACCTTAGTGTAAGAAGGACTCACAGATCCGTTCCAAGTACCCCCAGACTAGTAACCCAGGGGTACCTGGGACAGGGCCAATAAGTCCATATAATAATGAAATTCATCAATTGTTGCTAAGCATACCACTCAGATAGATATTACGCAGGCCAGCCAAAATTGAAAATAGCATAACCTGAAAACAGGTCCTACAAATTGTGCAGACAAATTGAAGATAACGTGACCGGAAAGTATGTCATACTTAAATAATATTATTACATAAAGCTTTTCATCTTGTTAACAATAGATGACGCATTGTTTTATTTTCTCAGATAAAACAATACGTCATCTATTGTTAAATTGTTCAGCTCACAACTCAGATGGAGTTTCCCTACTGACTGTTAGGCTCACTAGTCCCACCCTTCGTACCCATGGGCTAGACAGAATAAATAATAATACATACATCGTAACGCTCAGCCCATTTCTTTGTCATTAACAGGTAATTAACTCCTTACCCAGCGTGGACAGCAGACGATACACGCAAAAAAATTCTGAAATTTTTCACAACTCCGTCTCAAAACCACAGCTCAAGGCTCCCCCATCGGAACGAGCTCGACGAGGTCGTTCCAATGAGGAGCCACAAGCTTTGTCTATGTGTCAATAACGAAAACATAATAAGATTTGAATTCTGTATTTTTAATAAAATTTCAATTCTGGTACTTGTGAATAACGCTTGGTGGTTTTGGTCACTGCGTGGGCCACAGTGCCTATTAAGATGACTGAACTATATACAGAAGGACCGCAGCATATTAAGCCGGCCTGTCAAAAATCCTTTGAGAATATTATGGCGTAACCCATTGTGTCCTGTTTTCTGTGATAATGAAAATGTACAACTCCAGAGGTTATACCTTTATTACCTTAACCCTTTACCCAACGAATCGGCCGCATCCGCCCGCGTAATATGCAAATGCAGCAGTTGAAAAAATATTATTTTTCAAAAAATTTCGACAAAACCATATCATGTGACCCCTCGTTGGAACGAGCTCGACGAGCTCGTTCCAACGAGGGGTCACATGATATGGTTTTGTTGAAATTTTTTGAAAAATTTCAAAAAATGATTTTTAAAATAATAAATTTTGATATCGTCCGCGTTAGGTAAAGGGATAATGTTCCATTTGATTGTGGATCCATTTAATTGTAATTGTAAAATCTTACCCACCACTGGTCCAATCCTCCAGAATTGACATGGAAATGAAAAGAAAGGCTCGGGAATAGGCTGTAGTACAATCTCTGCATGCATACGAGCTAAATGATTACTCTCACGATTTAGGGAGGCCTTTATCAAGTTGGGAATAAAATCTGGATTCTGATAAACTATACAGTTGTGTTGAAAAAGTAGATTTGGATTCAGATTAGCTGAACATATATGTAGACTGAGACCAGACGGAAGCTATTCGACCAATACTGAACCAGCTCAGAATATACTTTCCAAGTTCCACTATTAGACTCTTCAATTTCAGTACAACTTTAACACCTACTACTCTGATAAACAGGAACATTAACCTCACACAGAACAAGTGCAACTTATTACACGGTCTGGTCCAAAAATAAAAACAGCATAACCTGAAAACAGGTCCTTCAACAGGTGAAGGCAAAGGAGATAATGTAGCCCGAAAGTATGTCATGCACACACACTAAAAACTAAAGTGTTAAAACTGACATTTTCAAGGTGTTAAACCCATTCTAACCCTTAGGGTTTGATTTTAACACTCAAAGTGCAATACTTTAAGCACTTAGACATTACAATCGTCAGACATCTGAAACTTGAATGGATAGCATTGGTGGTTCTTCCAGAATTGTCCATAATTTGATTTGCGCTTGGTGGGCACATAATTAAAAGGGCACAACGCAGATGACGCGGATCTGGCTCGAGCCTGATCCGCGTCATCTGCGTTGTTTCCTTTTAAGTGTCGCGACATTACACTTGCCAAGTGGTGTTATTGTAACACCTGTTAAGTTCCGGGATATCTACACTTGAACAAAGAGCTAGTACAGCACTTAGTAAGTGTTAAATACAGCACTTCAAGTGTAGTTTTTAACACTTTGGTTTTTAGCGTGCAAATAATCCTATTATTACATAATGCTTTTCATCCTTTGAAACCAATTTTCTATCATAAAACTACCGCCATCTTTTGTTAAATTGTTAAGCGAACTACTCAGAAGGAATTACCCTAGTGACTATAGGGCTCCCTGGTCCCATCTCTCATACCCCTTGGCTAAACAAAATAATCAAAAGTACATATGTCGTTCCCCTCCGCTCAAATTCATTCCCGTCTCAAAATCACAGCTCATGGCCCCACCATCGGAACGAGTTCAAAGAGCCCGTTCAAATGAGGGGTCACAAGCTATGTCAATGAGACAATAACTGAGAACATAACAAAGTCCGAATTCCGTTTTTTAATAAAATTTGCATTCTGGGTTTGTGAATAGCTTGAAGGTTTTGGTCATTACGTTGGGCATAGGGCCAAGTATGATGACTGAACTGCATACAGAAGAACCGCAGCATATTAAGCCGGCATGCCAAAGTTCCTTTTAAAATGTTGTAGCATAGCCCATTATATCCTATTTTCTGTGGTAATGAAAATTTACCCATTATATCCTATTTTCTGTGGAACTGAAAATGTACAAATCAAAGGCTTATACCTTAGTGACTGTATGACTCATCGTTCCCATCCCAAGTACCCCTGGGCCAAGAGCCCTTTACCCAGCGTGGGCAGCAGGCGACACACGCAAAAAAATTCACGAACAACTAAAAAAGTTTCACAATCCTGTCTCAAAGCCACAGCTCATGGCTCCCCCATCGGAACGAGCTCGACGAGTTCGTTCCAATGAGGGGCCACAAGCTATGTCTATGAGACAATAACTAAAAACAATAACTGTAGGGCTCCCTGGTCCTATCTTTCGTATCCCTTGACTAGACAAAGTAAACAAAAGTACATATATAATTCCCCTCCGCCCAATTCTTTGTCATTACCTAGTAAGTGATCCCTTACCCAGCGCGGACGACAGGCGACACACGCAAACAAATCATGAACAACTAAAACATTTTCAGAATCCTGTCTCAAAACGACAGCTCATGGCTCCCCATTGCAACGAGCTCGTCGAGCTCATTCCAATGAGGGGCCACAAGCTATGTCTATGAGACAATAACCGAGAACGTGACAAAAAGTGAATTCTATTTGTTTAAATAAAATTTGAATTCTGGTTTCTGTAAATAGCGCTGAATAATTTTGGCCATTACCTTGGGCATAGGACCAACAATGATAACTGAACAACATACAGAAAACCAGCAGCATCTTAAGCCGGCATGCCAAAGTTACTGTAAGAATGTATAGCATAACCCATTATATCCCATTTTCTGTGGTAATGAAAATGTACCCATTATATCCCATTTTCTGTGGTAATGATAATGTAATGAACAACTAAAAAGGTTTCACAATCCCGTCTCAAAATCACAACTCATGGCTCTCCCAACGGAACGAGCTCGACGAGTTCGTTCCAATGAGGGGCCACAAGATATGTTTATGAGACAATAACTAAAAACAATAACTGTAGGGCTTCCTGGTCCTATCTTTCGTATCCCTTGGCTAGACAAAGAAAACCAAAGTACATATATCATTCCCGTCCGCCCAATTGTTTTTCGTTACCTAGTAAGTGACCCCTTACCCAGCGCGGACGACAGGCGACACACGCAAAAAATTAATGAACAACTAAAAAAATTTCACAATCCTGTTTCTAAACCACAGCTCATGGCTCCCCTTCGCAACGAGCTCGTCGAGCTCATTCCAATGAGGGGCCACAAGCTATGCCTATGAGACAATAACTGAGAACATGACAAAATGTGATTTCTGTTTGTTTAAATAAAATTTGAATTCTGGTTTCTGTGAATAGCGCTGGGTATTTTTGGCCATTACCTTGGGCATAGGGCCAACAATGATGACTGAACAATATACAGAAGAACCGCAGCATCTTAAGCAGGCATGCCAAAGTTACTGTAAGAATGTACATTAACTATGGAACATTAACATTGCCAATGAGCCACACAGGCACCATCGATACCTTAGATACATATAGCATTGATATGTTAATGTTCCATTTGATTATAGATCCAGTCTGATTGTAATTGTAAAATGTTTCCCACCACTGGTCTATCCTCCAGAATTGTTATGAAAATGAAACGTACGGCTCATGAATGGGTTGTTGTACAACCTCTGTATGCATACGACCTAAGAGACAAAGTGAACACAAGTACATATATCATTTCCCTCCGCCCAATACTTTGTTATTACCTAGTAGGCGACCCCTTACCCAGCGTGGACAACAGGCGACACACGCAAAACAAATCCACGAACAACTAAACAATTTTCACAATCCTGTCTCAAAACCACAGCACATGGCTCCCCCATCGCAACAAGCTCGACGAGCTCATTCCAATGAGAGGGCACACGCTATGTCTGTGAGACAATAACTGAGAACAATAACTGACAAAATGTGAATTCTGTTTGTTTAAATAAAATTTGAATTCTGGTTTCTGTGAATAGCGCTGGGTGGTTTTGGTCATTACCTTGGGCATAGGGCCAACAGTGATGACTGAACAATATACAGGAGAACCGCAACATCCTAAGTCGGCATGCCAAAGTTCCTGTAAATATATATAGCATAACCCATTATATCCCATTTTCTGTGGTAATGAAACTGTACCCATTATATCCTGTTTTCTGTGGTAATGAAAATATAAAACTCAAAAGGTTATACCTTAGTGTCTGTATGACTCATTGATCCCATCCCAGGTGCCCATGGGCCAAGAGCCCAGGGGCACCTGGGACAGGCTAATGAGTCACACAGGTACCATCGATACCTTAGATACATATATCATTGATATGTTAATGTTCCATTTGATTGTGGATCCAGTTTAATTATAAATGTAAAATGTTTCCCACCACTGGTCTAATCCTCCAGAATTGTTATGAAAATGAAAAGTAAGGCTCATGAATGGGTTGTTGTAAACCTCTGTATGCATAAGACCTAAGAGGTTGCTCCCATAGTTTTGGGAGGCCTTTATCATATCAAGTTGGTGATAAGATTTAGATTCTGAAGAACTGCAGAGTTGTGCAGACTGAAATTAGATTTGGATTCAGATGAACAGTACATCTAATTAGACTGAGTAGACTGTGACTAGACTAAATCTGTTCGACCAATACTGGACCTACTCAGAATATACTTTCCAAGTTCCACTACTAGACTCTTTTATTTCCAATACAACATTAACACCTACTACTCTGATACGGGTTTTATACCCTTTCTCACTCCTCAGTTTATAGGCTTGGGTGGCCAGTTTTCCTCTTTCCTTCTTCAAGGAGGCTGGTAAATCTGTTCTGATACTTTTCTTGCTTCCGAAGAGTTTGGGTACCATCGATAAAATAAGTTGTTTGTCCCTATCTGTACCAAGTTTGGCAGTTAGTGGTTTGGATGGAGCTGGTTGCACATTATTGGGATTAGACGAAGGAATTCTGTGAGAGTTAAGAATTCTTTGTACATAGATAAAACTACCTGTATGTTTCAATGAGTCGTTTTGTATTCAATGAGTCAGATGTGCGTAGGAAGAAAATGTCGAGACCGAAGGTCGAGACGTTTTCTTTCTACGCACATCTGACGAATTGAATACAAAACGACTCATTGAAACATACATGTGGTTTTGTATTTATTACATGACCCAAGCACCTACTGACCTAATTTTCTTTTCTATCAACGGTGGTAAACACCATGCACTTTATGCAGTCGCATTGCATAAAAAAGTCCCGGTTGGAACAGGTTGGTATGCAATACGGAATTCCGTATTGCACAGCCGTATTACACGCCGTATTGCATTAGAGAGACTGCATGGGCATGTAATAAAATCCCAGAAGCCACAGCATTCTCAAGTTGGAGGTCCTGTGTGAATAAGCTAGAGAGGGTTACATAAGGATCTTCACCTGCAGACAATGGAATTCCATAAAATAAAAGATTATTCTTTCGATCATGGATTTCTGACAATTCGTCGTGTGAGAACCATACGGTTCTATCTTCCAGTGGTCCAAGTGAGGGAGCTAGTAGAAAACTACTCACTGGAGATCTCGGACCTTGACGTTGGGGCAAACCGGGGCAAAAAGATTGTCAGAGAAAGGGTCATGGAGGATTGTAACCGTAATTGGCGAGAGGGGGTCAAATCAAAGAGATCTTTATGTGGCCTGCGTGATAAAGAGAAGCCTGGTTTTGAAGAGTATCTTGATGGCACCTTTGGGGGTCATTGTTGTTCAAGCTGAGGTCGCGGTCCCTGGAGCTGAGGGGAAAAATTGGGAAAAACAGTGAAAAGGAGTGCCAGATGTGTAACGTGGGCGTGGTGGAGACCCTGGAACACTTTCTTATAGAGTGCCCAAAATACCGGTCTAAAAGAACAAGATTCACGGGGAGTATAATGGAGAAGTGGGATGGGAGAATGAAGGACTTGTGGTTAGGGGGCGACTCAAAGGAGAGGGTTAATATACTAATCGGAGAGATTGGGAAGAATGGGGCAAGGGATGTCATCAAGCAGTTCGTCTCCGAGTGTTGGGAGGAGAGAAGAAGCGCGGGAATAGGGAGGCAGTTGGTACAACATGGGTAACCAAGGCCTTCTCATACGAGAACCGCGACAAATCAGCGGCCGGCCGAAGTGTTATTATTATATTATATTATCTTACACGACGAATTGTCTCTCTTCAGTTTTGCTTATTTTCGCCTGTAAACTATTGTCAAATCAGGCAATGTAGTCGAATCAATTTCCTCGATTCGTTGTGCAGTATACTCGACATCTTTGACCAATTCAGTGTGACTTTTCTTCATCTCACCAATAGTGTGGTTGATTATGGTGATTTGATCACCGATCACTTTTATTTCACTTTTCAGTTCGGTTTTAATGAAATCCAAAGACGAGGTGAATTTTTTCTCCAACCCCTGCAGTATAGATTTAAGTTCTTTGTTAGATGCATTGTGGTCCTTTGACGATTTTAGGGCCTCACGGTATATCGATAAACCGATATATACCGGATTCAAATCAATATCGGTGTAATTACAAAAATATCGGTTTATCGTCATTATTTATTTACCCACAATTTAATTTTCACGATGTCTTGAGTTTTTTTTTTTGCAGCCCCGAATGAATAATATTTTCCCTTTATCCAAGGAATCGTCTGCTTGTGCCCTCGTAATGTACAAATTCAGCAGCTGACAAAATAAATTTCAACAAAACTCTATCATGTGACCCCTCATTGGAACAAGCTGGTTCCAACGAGGGGTCACATGATATAGTTTTGTTGAAATCTTTGTGGAAAATCTGATAAACTAATTTTGAAAATGATAAATTTTGATATCGTCTGCGTTGGGTAAAGGTTTTTCGAACCGCATCATCAAGGCACGCTAAAATCAATTTATAAAGATTAACATTAAATATTAACAGAATTAAACATAATTTGAGGGGGTTTCAATCGTAAGTTTAGAGCTTATACGAGGTTGTCTCAAATCATTATTAAACAAAGGAGATATGAACAGTTGGCATATCGAACCAGTTTTGGTTCTGAAGAGAACCAAAACTGGTTCGATATGCCAACAGTTCATATCTCTTTTGTTTCAAAATGTTTGGCGACTGCGATGAATAATCTCCAAGTTTACTGCTGAATCTACTTCAGTTCATGTAATATTCTGTTAAAACTGAATGCTAATCTTGGTAAATTTATTTGATTTGAAATAAATACTGTTTAAACAGAATTGGTTCCATCTCAGGGACAAGATTAGAACCAGTTTTGGTTCTAAAGAGAACCTATATTTTTTGCAGTGTCCGTCGGAATCGAGTGAGAAAACGTATAGTGGTGGTGTGTGGTCAGCGCGGGAGTGGGGTGTGTGAGTGTGAGGCACACCGATTATACTCCAGTACAATTTAACGATTTCCTTTAACCCTCCTCCTCATCCATAACAGTTTTCTGTTTTAAAAAAAATCCTATATTGGAGTAAGTCTCACTTTCCATCAAATATAACTACAAAACTAGAGAATTGGTATCGGGTGGACAAATTACGAACTTTCCCGACTTTTTAATGTGAAAAGGCAGACAGCATATAGCAAAGCAATGTGTTTGAAATTAACCCGTTCCAAAATGATAGAAAGCACCCAAAGTTGGCCAATGTTGTCATTTTCAAATGATTTGCTTTTCTAAGCAATCAGTGTCCTGGAGCGTTAAATGTGAGACTAAAACATGAACAGAAATGTTCCTCTGCATGTGCAAAACATTTATTGGCAAACAGTTAGTTACTTCAATAGTCATTTCATAATAAAGTTGTGTGGGCTTGGAATTAACCCTTTACCCAACGCAGACGATATCAAAATGTATTATTTTAAATATCATTTTTTAATTTTTTTCAAAAAATGTCAACAAAACCATATCATGTGACCCCTCTTTGGAACGAGCTCGACGAGCTCGTTCCAAAGAGGGGTCACATGATATGGTTTTGTTGAAATTTTTCGAAAAATAATATTTTTTCAGCTGCTGAATTTGCATATTACGCGGGCGGATGCGGGCGATTCGTTGGGTAAAGGGTTAATGAGAGAATGAAAGTGTCAATGACACTGTAGCTCAACTTGTGTAAGACATGTACATGTATAGTATATGACACAGCAATGACACAGATCTAGGTAATGACCTGATAACAAAGGTACATGTAAAGTATTGTAACGGTGTGTACATGAATACTGACCATAGTCTGTAACAAATGGACAGGTAAAGTATTGTAAAGGTGGGTGAGAGTTAGATGCTAAACTAGAAAAGAAATCTCCATGGGGTTAATGTTACAATGGGGATACGTGTATGGTGCATTATAAGCCAACTATTAGCAACTGCTTTGGCCTGTTTGGTTCAAACCCTTCTACGGCTGATTCCTACTAATTAATAAATATTTGTCCAGTCCTTCTTAAAATATAGGTATTTGATTTTTTTTTATTTTTGGCTCATAGGGTTCCCACGGGTGAGTAGGATTTATTTTTCTCATTGGGAACAGAAAACTGGATTGTGCGAATAATATTTACCCTCCCACAACAACAGCAAATATTAACATAGCCGAGCCCAAAAGCACTCGTTACCGTCCCATGATGATAACAAACGTAGTCCTAGAAGTTCTGTACAAAAAACTGATTGACCTATTTTTGTTTAAAGTGGCCGCCGGCAGCCATCTTGAATTTCAGACCGCCAACAAAACACTCGTTCTCGTCCTAAGGTGATAACGAAGATACCCAAGAATTTTTCTTGAAGATTGGTTCATAAATAAAGCCTCTAGCCTGAGCCGTATTGACATGTGCACTTACTGTGTATAAGTTCCACTGAATAAATTAAAATTCATCTAATTTGCATAATTTCTGCACGAGAAAACCTGTATTATATGTAATGTATTCCATGTTACTAAACATTCATACAACAATTTATTCAAATCAGAACTTTCTTAAAGAAGTTCTGTACAGAAAACACTGTTTGCACTAATTACTGTACAAAATAGCTTCCGGCGGCCATCTTGAATTTCGGACTGCGCCCCAAAACACTTGTTCTCGCCGCACGGTGGCAAGAAAGGTAACCAAGAAGTTTCGTACAGATCGGTTCATAAATACGGCCTCTAGGCTAGGCCGAATTGAATTGTTGACGCCGGACAGACGTTTAGACGGACAACGGACCATGGCATAACCCCAAATTTGACTATGTCAAAGTTAGGCCAAAAATTTGATTATGTCAAAGGTGAGCTAAAAATGAGTATACATGTAGAATTCAATAAAATTAAGGAAAATGAAAGATTTTATCTGGATAATGCAGTCAAAACATGTGTTGGATTATGTGTGACACCAAAACTTATCACAGAAAATTTGTTTCCCTATAACACACAATACACACGTGCAAAAGAAAATGGACTATTCCAATCCCACTCAGAGAAACTGGGTACAGAAAAGTACAAAATTAATCAGAAAATAAATTTTGTCTGACGGTAGTCACGGTACTCATCTTTGTACAGCAACAACTGGTATTGGATAAAGCAGGACATAAAAACATATAACACAAAATTTGTTCACCATTGATTTTTGATGCAGTTATGGAATGCACAATGAGCTATTTCTTTCGTGTTTCTGGACAAATGAGTACAGAAATTTGAAACATTCACTGAAAATCCCTTTTGTTTGGACAGAAGTATTCTTTTAGTAGCCAAAACATATGCTGGGTTAAACCCCAGATCATAACTTACAGCAGAACATTTATTCATTAAGTATCTCTGCCTATAGCAGAACAAAGCGTTTGAAATTAACCCTTTCCAAAATGATAGAAAAAAGCAATCGAAGTTAGCTAATTTTGGAATTTTCAAACGGCACACTTATGCTCTCCCGCATTGTGCTTGAGGGTTAAAGATGAATTTGGAATTAAACAGTAACTGTCTTCTGCAATCACTGTTGCATCCACACATACGAAAATAAATTTGCCCTTGAAATTAGTCAATCTTGAAGATAAAATGCTATATTCATATCATTTTTGGACAACAGGGGTTAATTTTGAAATATTTGTGAGGTGATTTTAGTGCATCATATTATGCTCTAAATGTGTGGACAGCGTCCACAGAGTGGGTGTCTGATAAACGACACGGATGACTCTTGAATCTTGGTATTTGAATGAACATGTTCAAGTTGAGGGTACTCCAATTCAAGGCCAACATGTGGGTGAGGATTAAAACTTTAAATAGACCATATAATAGCAAAATTGTTCTTGGATGAATGCCCTATCTCTTCATGGGAAACCTTTAGAGAAAATATGGCTTTAGTGCTGAGAAATCCCATGCAAAAGTTGGCGAAATAATTATTCAGACAGTCCCCTTATGGGAAGTCTCCAATCTGCCAGGGTTAGACAATTTAATAATAACATATAAAACAAAATATGTCATACTTTGTCTGCTGCATGCAGCCATAAAAAACATTCAGAGGTCAATTAATTGGAAATGGAGTAAACTGCCACTTAAACTTATCATATTCTGAAAAAGAGAGCTTGTTTGGATAGTACCTACTTTTATGCAACCAGAATGGACATAGAGGTAAACTTTACAACCAAACTTACAACAACAAATATGCTCGGTAGTCAATTGTGAACACGGACATGCAAAGTGTTTGAAATGGAACCTTTCCAAAATGATAGAAAAAAGTAGCCCAAGTTAGCTAATTTTGGCATTTTTAAACCACCCTCTTATTCTCGCCCTCAATGTGCTTGGGGGTTAAATCTGAGATCAGAAAGTAAACAGTAACTTTCTTCTGCAATCATTGTTGCATCCACCCATGCCAAAATAATTGTTACAACAGCCTTGCAAATAGAGAAATTTGCCTGTGAAGTTGGTCAATTTTGAAGACAAAACTGCTATATTCATTTCATTTTTGGCCCACAGGGGTTAATTTTGAAATGTTTGTGTGGTGATTTTTGTGTATCATATTATGTTCTAAGTGTTTTTTGGAAAACTAGAGTTAGATAACTGTAAACATTTCAGAGACGTTTGAAAAATTGTGAAATTTTGATGGTTTTGGCGGAAAATTTTGAAAATAAGCGTTTTCATGAATATGACGATACCCCATTTTTTCTAGATACTGTGACAATAAAAAGGTTTACCAAATCTGAAAGAAATCATACAGCTTGTTTTAGAGTTATGTAGAAAAATGGTGAAAGTTTTGAAGGTTTTGGCAGAATATTTTGAATTTGAACATACGTGTTTTCACAGATATGGCGATACCTCATTTCACTAGATTTTATTGCATTACATAAGTATGCCAAATTTGGTTCAAATCGTACAGGTTGTTTTTGAGCAGTGCAACAGACAAAACTGAGGGTGGAAAAAAGTTTGAAAAACATGTAACGGCAAAATTGTTCTTGGATGGATGCCTTATATTCTCAAGTGAAACGGTTTGAGAAAATATGGCTCCAGTGCTGAGAAGTCGCATGTAAAAGTTGGCGAAAATAACAATTATTTCGAAAGTACCCTCATGGGAAGTCTCAAATCTGTCAAGGGTTAAACTTGTAATAATAACATATAAAACAAAATTTGTCATACTTTGACTGCTGCATGCAGCTGTAGAAACATTCAGCGCTCAATCAATTAAAATTGGAATAAATCGTCACCTAAACTTACCAAATTCTGAAAAAATAAGAGTTTTTTGGACAGTACCTACTTTTATGCAACCAGAATGGGACAGGGTTAAACTTTACAACCAAACTTACAACAGCAAATATGCTGGGTAGTTAATTGTGAAAAAGTGGAATTAACCTTTTTCCAAAATGATAGAAAAATAGCAACCAAAGATGGCTATTTTGGCATTTTCAAACAGTACACTTATTCTCACCCTCATTGTGCTTGAGGGTTAAATCTGAGACTAAAAACTAAACAGTAACTTTCTTCTGCGATCATTGTTGCATCTATACATACCAAAATAATTCTTACAACAACCTTGCAATTAGAAAAACTTGCCCTTGAAGTTGGTCAATTTTGAAGAACAAATGCTATATTAATGTCATTTTTGGCCAGAGAGGGTTAATGTTAAAGATTTGAGTGGTGATTTTGGCGTATCATATCATGCTCTAAATGTGTGGAAAATTTTAGCTAAATAACTGTAAACAATTTTGACAATTTCGTAAATTGGTGAATTTTGAAGGTTTTGGCAGAATATTTTGAAAAAATTTTCACAGACATGACGACATTTCACTAGATTTTATGATATTACATAAGTATGCCAAATTTGGTTAAAGCGTACAGATTGTTTTTGAGCAGTGCAGCAGACAAAATTGATGGCGGAAAAAATAGAGTTAGCTTAACGTTCGCCTGAAGCTAGTTTGATGTTCAAAATCCATTGCATTTTAATTCAACTGTTTTTCTTTTTAGTACAATACTGTTCACGCACAAAACAAGCTAAAAGCTTACCGGCTGTGAATGCCAGACTGGAAAGCTTCCTGTCTGACATTCACTATCGACGGGTTTTAGGCTGTCTTGTGCGTATACACGGTAAAGCAAGGTTCCACTAACAATTTGGAACCTTGCTTTTGAATGTCAATTGTCAAAGTTGTTACAACCTAAGTAGCATGCAGTGTGGTTTTCACCAACCATTTGAGGGGACTTCGGATTCGGTGGGGAACCTAGGGAGTGACGTCATGTCACATGACCCAGTTACGTCATGTTTGGTTGCCATGATAGCCCGCGTGAGTGGCCATTTGACGTGGTCCCCATAGTGATATGTGGTGTTAGTGCACATGCGCAGCACGTGTTGTAAGGATGATATATGTTTCCCTCGTCCATTTTGTATACTAGAGGCCGCCGTCTTGGTTTCTATGGTAGCACGTGGTTGCTATGCTACCCAAAGACCTACAATAAGACAGGGGTATGCTCGGTGGATATATTCGATTGAATAGGAGTAAATCTAATTACCATAAACAACCAGACAATCCCTCCAAATCACCAAAATCTACTTGATTTACTACGAGTTCCAACAGAATCCTTTTTTGGACCGTCATGCCATGGCTTATACTAGTAGCACGCAGTGCTATAAGGCGCATTCCTTTATACAGAAGTATATCTAATTACAAAAATAGACCCGACAATGGTTTTATTTGGCTCGGATTTCAAACTCTCTGTCTACCTATGTATCTACAAGCTATGTTATGACTGCCCTCATCTCCTTATAAAATATTCCAACGCCCCTACACGTGTTTATGTTCTATTATACACATTACATGTAGCACATGGACACATGTTGGATGTGCTGACATACGCTTATGTGAAAACGCACGATGTGACACATTGTGCAGGCGCACATAGGCACATGTGACAAAAAAAGGGATTCTGTAAGCACGGTCGTTTCCCAAGAAGTGATTCTATAGGGATTCCAGAAAACGGAATTCCGTAAGCGGGATACCTAGAATCCCATTTCACGGAATCGGATAAGAATCTCATTTACGGAATCCCTTTTTTAGAATACAATTTTGGGGTAACATATGTGGCTATGGAATCTTTTTTATGAAATGAGTCGAAGAGTCGTATATGGGGTCACTCGTTTGAGCAATTGCCCGATGGATCATTTTTTCGATGGCGATGGGATTCGAGTCGTTCGAGCAATCGGTGATAGTTAACAGGCCTGTAGTAACGATACAAGTCAGTGGTAATCTTACAAGGGTGGAAAAGGGCTATAGTATTAGGTGAATACGTTCGATCATAGGACAGACATCAGGGGACATGCAGGAAGCCGATGTAAGACTACCTCTATATATGCTGTATACGAATTGTATAGAAGCTTGGAATTCCACTTAAGGAATCCTACTTTGGAATACCTTTTGTGGAATCTGTTTTGGGAAACGTCGGTGGTTAGAAAATTCCTTTTTTCCCAAATGAGTCGATAAGCAGTATTTCGAGTCACTCGTTCGAGCAAATGCTCCATAGTTCATTTGCTTGATGGGGTACGAGACTTTTCAGTAATTGCTCAATAGCTTATTAGGGGGAATCATTAATCATGTTTCTAGATATCCCGCTTACGGAATCCCTTTTCTGGAATCCCTTTTCTGGATTCCCTATAGAATCCATTGTTGGGAAACGACTGTGCTTACAGAATCCCCTTGGGAGGCATGTGCCTATGTTCTACTGCGCAGTGTGCCATATTGTGCATTTTCATATAAGCACATGTCGGCACACCCAGCATTGTGATGCATATAATGTGAACAATATAACATAAACACGGCGTCTAGGGGCGTTGGAATATTTTATAAGGAGATGGGGGAAGTCATAACACAGCTTGTAGATACATAGGTAGAAACCGAGAATTCACTTGAAATCAGAGCCAACAATTGTCGGGTCCACTTGGGTAATTAGATATACTTTTATATAAAGGAACGCTGTTTATAGCACTACGTGCTACTATTATAACCCATGGTATGGCTGTCCAAAATTAGGATTCTGGGATAATGCCTAGTAAATAAAGTCGTTTTTGGTGATTTGGATGGATTGTCGAGTTGTTTGTGGTAATTAGATTCACACCAGTTCAATTGAACATACCTCCGAACAAACCCCTGTTTTATTATGGGCCTTCGAGTAACATATGAACCACGTGCTACCATACAAACCAAGATGGACGACGGAAATATGTCTCACCCTAACAACACGTGCGGCGCATGTACACTAACACCACATATCACAATGGGGATGACATCACAAAATGGCCGCTCACATAGGATACCATGACAACCGAACATGATGTAACTGCGTCATGTGACATGACGTCACTTCCGAGGTCCCTCAAATGGCGGTGAAAACCACATTACATACTCCTAACCTAATATCAACGTGTCAGTCATGTGATATATATATAGAATAAACGTATAGTGTTTTCAAGCAAAAAATTTATTCTACGAGTAGGATTAAGAATAAATCCGACGAGCCTCCAGCTAACCATTAATTAAAATTTTGATTCGTCTACTTTAGAAAGAATTAATAAGTTTGTTCGTAATTTGGTGCCGGAATGTGTGAGCATCTGTCAAAAACATGAGGCATGGAAAAAAAAAGTGTGCAAGACCATACGGTAGTTGTGAAAATTCGAAATTTAAACTGAAATTTCATGTGGCAACATATATGTTTTTTCATTTTAATTTTTTCAAGAGATGATATACTTTGTGGATGTGTAGGTATTTTTTTCAAAACAACTTGGTGTGTTGTACAAAGAGTGAAAGGTTAGCACTGTGGTCAATGGGATTTATTTACATCTACGCCATTGTTACACCGGTATTACTGAAAATAAACCTCAATAACGTTTTGACATGAAATCGGATATGGACATACAGAATGGCATTAAAATGGATGGCAAATATTGTCTCAGTGTCTGAGATTACTACATCCCTCCTCATTTTAGTTTGACTGTCTTCAAGTAAATCAGATAGCCTGTAGAGCAATGGTAAATGAAGACTGTTCACATCTAGTGTATTGTACAGAGGGAAAACAAATATACTTGTCCCGAAATCCCGATAATTTCTGCACCCAACATCCAGGGTATATGGGAGCGTGCAATATCCGAGGTATATACATCGGGGGTATATGGTTTAAATGAAAGCTTTTCGTTCTCGGTCACCTCGATATAAAAATCGAACAAAAAAAACCCTGAAAATAGTCACAAATATGATCAGATTTTCGACTATTCGATGATAATTTACTGTTATAAATTAAATAGTCGAGTAATTAAATGAAGCAACTTGAGAAAATTAGAATAAGAGCAAATAATTTTGTCAACAAAATACTGTTTAATTTTTCTTTAACGACTCACGGGATGTAACTGTATCTGTTGCTTTCTGCGTTTGTAAAAACAAAGCAATTATTCACGAATATGGTCCAACGGACTGCGAAGCGTGAGAAACGCGTCCACAAATTTGTTTCCACTATGTTTGTATTGTGTTTCAAACGGGACAAAAACGTTATTGCCACCGACATGTATGGTATATCCCCGCGCTCGGTGTTTAAAAACCGACATCCAGGTATTAAACGTCCATGTACCATACATGTTGGCGGAGATAACTTATAATGCACCTCATTTGTATACCGATCAAAAATAAGTGAAATTCAATTAAGCAAGTGCTGGTCTTTCCATAACACTCTTTTGACTCATCCTGGATTAAAAGAGAAATGCATCTTCGAACGTCGAGTGTCGATTTTATGAGAACGCTAGCGACGTTCCGGATCCTAGAGAACTGAAATCGGAAGATAAGAATCTCATGATTTTCGACGATCTGCTTTTGGAGAGACAGAACCGATGCGAATCGTATTACGTTAGGGGTCGACACAGCAACGTGGACTGTTTCTACCTGTCACAGAATTATTTTTTCGATTGCCCAGACAGACGATAAGGGAGAACGCTAATTTTCTATGTATCTTTCGCCAAGATCTCAAGAATCTCAATCACATCTACGGCGATCACGTCGCAAACGACATGAGCGCTGCGGAATTCAGGAGATTCTGCAAGAGGGTTTGGGATGGTGGACTTCACAATTTTGTCGTGATCGATTTGACAAGCGAATTTAATCACGGAAAATATCGGTGCGGATTCGACAAGTTTTATGTTTCCGATGATAATAATAAGACAGAGCGTGAAAATAAAAAAAAGTAGAAAAATAATAAATCTTCAAATAATTAGTTTTGAATAAAAAAATAAAATAAAATATAATGTTCGAACATGGAGAATTGTTAGAACGGATAGCCGAGAATACGGCTGTGAAACAATCCATTCAAATCGTGGTGAGTGGCGATTCGACTCGATTCACTACAAAATTCGAACCTTCCATCGAATTGAATAGAGAGAAAAGATACGAGAGGCATTGGTGAATCTGGAGACTTATTATTCCTTTCCCAACGTCACCGAAAAGAATAACTCGTTCAAGTATTCCGACGGAACGGATTGGTTGGAGATTCGAATTCCCAAAGGGAGTTACGACACAGACGATTTGAACAATTACATTCAGACGCGAATGAAGACGGATGGAAAGGGAAGCAACAAGATCAGACTCGCTCCCAATCCTAATACCTTACAGACGATGTTGGATTTGGAAGATAATTTTCGAGTGGATTTCAACACGGACGATTCTATAGGCAAGATGTTGGGATTCGATCGAAAGATGTATCGAGGCCACGCAGTACCTGAAAATACGGTCGACATTCTCGCAGTCAATAGCATTCTGGTGAACATGGACATGATTGCTGGAAGCTACGTGAATGGTAGTGCTCAGACGATGATCTATTCCTTCTTTCCAAATGTGTCGCCGGGTTATACGATCATGGAGCGACCTCGAAATTTAGTTTATCTACCAGTGATTTTAGACACGTTGTATAGTCTCAAAACCACGTTGACGGATCAAAATGGTGAACTGTTAGATCTTCGCGGAGAGAGAGTGACGATACAATTTCACATGAGAGAAATATAAAAGCAAAAAAAAAAAATATTATATATATATAGATAACAAAAATAAAATAAACGCAATATTAATTTTACAAAATTATTTTAATATAATTATTAAACAAGAAACAATTGAAGTAAATATATTTAAAAAAAAAAAAGAATTATGACAGAATACGTGGTTAAAAACGGGAACATATCCGCAGGACAGCGGAAGAAACTTAAGAGAGAGTTAACAACTCGAGGCGAGGCGGTGAGATTCAAATTCACTCACGAAGATCTGACGAGAGGCAGTCAGGATTCGATCACCTGGACAAGAAGTCAAATCAAAAGAATGGAGAAAGCGATTCGCGATGGAAGAGGGTTGACGGTGAGAATGAGTCCCGCTCAATTGAGATACAATTTGAGAATGAAAGGTGGTTTCCTACCGCTATTGGCAGGAATAGCCGCAAAAGCATTACCCTTCACCGCAAAGGTGCTACCCTTTCTCGGAAAGAGTCTCGGCGTGGGAGCTCTCACGGGACTCGCTAGTTCGGCAGTTGAGAAATTAATGGGTGGCGGTGGACTGTTTTTGAAGAAGGGAGGAGCCGTGTGTCGCGTCCATGTAGATGACAGCGGTAAAGGATTGTATCTAGAACCCGTTAGAGGTGGCAACTCTCTGAGAGGAAACGGTCTCTATCTGAAGAGTGGACGGAACGTCGAGCGACTCGGCAAGGGTTTGTTGCTCGGTGAGAATTCGCCCTTTAAGAACATACCGATTTTGAATATGTTATTATAATATAAAAATTATATAAAATATAAAATCATAGAAAGTATAAAATAATATATTTAAAATGGATAAAAAGGTGGAGAAACAAATTTATCACCTGGATGAAAAGGTGGAGAAACAATTTGACGATAATGACGAACATCGCAAGCCAGAGAGCGAAAAAATAAAAAAATGGTTAGACGCTAATGATGGATATCTAAGGAAAGAACTAATGAAAGAGATAGATAAAGTTCGGGATAGACGGTTGAGAATGAGACGATGCTTTCCACGGTCACCACTACCTTCTGAAGAGAATGGTAATGATGCAAGTGTTACAAAGAGATGATAGTGAAGAAGAAGGAAAACAAAACAAACAAAAAAAAAAGTAATGAGATCTAAAGATGATCTTATTACTTTTTTTTTTCATTTTTCTTCGCTAAAAATCAATCACTCTGTTGTTTATATTTCCAAGTCCGTTATTAGCATGTTGACACTCGTGTCTTCTCCTTTTTTGAAAACGTGTTGAATGTTTATCTTTACTCTTTTGAGTTTTTTTACATCGGTCAACTCGCTCTCACCACCCAATTTCTTCACGAGATCGAATGAGATGTTTGGAAATATGTAATTTCCATAGGGCAACGACAAATCGTCCTTGTCGAATTCTCTATCTTCAGTGATGACGATGTTCTGCAGATCACTTTGGTACTCGTAAATCAAATCGAGCACGGCTTCGTCCAATTTCAAAGGCATCTTATATTTGTCGTATTTGTGCTCTAAGCCCTTCGTCTCGACCTTGTTCAATTCGATGGGATCGTGTCGTTGTTATCTATAGATTTTATGACCGAATTTCTTATACGTTTCGACTCGTTTCAATTTCAATTCGCATCTTTTAGGTGTTGTTGTCTTCATGATCGCTTATTTAGTATTTAAATAATAATTTGTTTAAAAAGTTTGTTTTTTTTTTGCTCTTTATATATATAAAAAAAGTTGTTTTTTTAATTTTTAATTTTCTTTAATGTAAACATTTTTTTAGTAAAAGTTTTTTTTTCTCTTTATATATATATAAAAAGTTAAATTTTAATTTCAATCTCTCTATTGTTTATAATTCCAAGTCCGTTATTAGCAAGTTGACATTCGTCATTTTTCCACATACAAAAATGGTGTGAATGTTTATCTTTACTCTTTTGGGTTTTTTTTCATAGGCGAATGCACTCTCACCACCCGATTTCTTCACGAGTTCAGATTATTGGATATATGTAATCTCCATAGGACAACAATAGATCACCCCTGTCGAATTCTCTGTCTTTGGTGACGATGATATTAATCAGCAGTTCGCTTTGGTACTCGTAAAACAAATCAAGCGTGGCTTCATCCACTTTCAAACACATTCGATATTTGTGGTAGTAGCGCTCTAAGTCTACCATCTCAACCTCATTCAATTCGATGGGATCGTGTGGTTGTAATGTATAGATATTAAAACTGGATTTCTCATACCTTTTGTCTCGTTTCAATTTCAATTCGCATCTTTTAGGTGTTGTTGTCATGATCGATTATTTGGTTTTTATGAATTCTTGCAAATAATGTATATTTTAAATTTTGTATTTAAATAATAATTTGTTAAAAAAAAGTTTCTCTTTATTTCTCTTTATATATAAATAAAAGTTAAAAAAAAAAAAAAAATTCTTACAAACTCAATTTTGAGGTAAAAAACAATGATCAAGTCCAAACATCCGAATTATAGTCTAGAACGTGCAAGACTTCAAACGTTTAAAAATTGGCCTTCGCATCTTGCTCAAAAACCCGAAGATTTAGCCGCCGTGGGTTTCATTTACGTGGGTAGAGGCGACAAAGTCAAATGTTTTTGTTGTGACATACATTTGATGGATTGGGAACCTCACGACGTACCTTTACTAGAACACATAAGTAATATTGAAAAAGACGAATGCAATTATTTGAACAAGATCCTAACGTTGGGATTGATCAAAATCAAAGACGAAGAGAGGGATAGAGATAAAAACCAAAAATTATTGATGGATATGTTAAAACTCGGATACACCGAAGAACAATTGTACGATGCGTTAAACATCGCGAACAAGACTCTGTCTCAATTCATAACTTTAGAACATCTCATCAAATTCATGGTGGAAGCGGACGAGTTATCGTCACTCATCGAAAACAAACCAAGTAAAACGTCCACCACCAAGTGTCTGGTCTGCAAAGGTGTCGCAAACGTCTTGTTTCTACCGTGCACACACCTGCGTTACTGTAGAGAATGTCATTCCGAAGACGAGAAATCGTGTTCAGTTTGCGAGCGAGAAATAAAAGCGGTCTTAAATTGTTTTTGAATAAAAACACATTAAAGAAAAAAAAAATTGAATTTAAAATTTAACTTCTTTTTTTTTTTTCTATTATGTATATATAAAAAGAGTAAGAAAGCAAAACTTTTTTAACAAATTATTTAATACAAAATTCAAAAAAAAAAAAAAATATTCTTACAAATGAAGCAAACAGATAAAACAATGGTAAATTTAAATGAGAAAACCATACCTCAGTTAAACGAGATTTGTAAACTATTACAAATTTCAGATTTCAGAAATCATAGAACTAAATCAAAAAAAATTGAAGTCATACAAGAATATTTGCGAAACGCTAGAAAGGCAAACGAAATGTCGATAGCAACAACGTCAAAAGATGCATCGGTTGTGAAAAATAAGAAGACGACTAAACAAAAAGCCATTGAAGAACATCAAGTTTCCAAAGAAAAGAAAAGAAAAGAAAAACTAAAATGAAAACGAGTGATGCACTTCAGATTCAAGACAAACGAGATATATCGAGTGAAATTCAATGAGCAATCGACGAAGAGAAAGGAGAAGAATATGTAACACGACTCGTTGCGGAACTATTCCAATCGAAACCCGTAGAACGGGAGAGTGCGATCAAAGGCATTTTTAAAACTTTCGACGTGATTCCCTCGTTGAAGAAAGTCGATCCGAAATTGTTCATGGAATGGGTGAAGAAAGAAGTAGTGGATTTGTTTCGCGAATACATGAACGTGGGATTAAAAATTAAGATGATACTCCATTGCATAATGAATAAAATCGACGTGAAGTCCGGCGAGAGCATCGTGAAAAATGCATATTTCAGATCTAACGTAGAACCCGTATTTCGATGTTCAGATCTATCGGACGTTTTCGAAAAGATGAAAGACAAGATGTTGATGTCTCTTGCGAATTATCAACATGAAGGTAGTAATTGGACGTTCGGTGAGGTGTTGAAACTCGAAATTCACATGAATAAAAATGAACCGTTGAAAGGATCTTCCTACTTGGAATTACCGTATTTCTTGACTAAGAAACATGCCGTGGTCAACGTGAGAAATAAAGATGATCAGTGTTTTAAATGGGCAGTCACCTCCGCTTTATACACTGTCAAAATAAACTCTGATAGAGTTTCTCGTTACGAGGAAACTTCTAAAAATCTCGATTGGACCTGAGTGACTTTTCCAACAGAGTTAAAACACATCGGACATTTCGAGGCTCAAAATCCCACCGTAGCGGTGAACGTCCTTGGATACGACGACGAAAAACGAACGATCTATCCTCTCAGACAGACTTCGTATCTCAGAAGAGAAAAGACGATTATTTCATTATTGATTTCAAATGGTGACAATCGTCATTATTGTTGGGTTAAACATCCGACCCGATTACTGTCGAAACAAAATAATAATCATAATGGAAAGATATCTTTATGTTACAATTGCATGAACATATTTAAGACCGAAAAATCATTAGCGAAACATCAGGAATATTGCAACGAAAATCAAGGTGTCACCGTCAAAATGCCCAAACCCAACACCATCGTGAAGTTTGAAAATCACAATAGAAGGTTAAAAGTACCATTCGTCGTGTACGCCGATTTCGAATGTTTCACCGCGAAAATGAGTTCCTGTCAACCCAACGCTCTTCAAAGTTACGTCGAAAGATATCAAAAACACATACCTTTGGGCTATTGCATTTACGTGAAATGCGCTTTTGACTCGCAACACGACATGGGTCCCTTCACCTACACGAAACAGTGCGAAGACGACGACGTGGCTCAAAGGTTCGTGGAAGAGTTAGAATTGAAACTTCAAATGTTATACGACAAATTCAAAACTCCGGCGAAAATGATCATCACATGAGAGCAGCAGGACAAAAATAACAGAGCCACCGAATGTCACATATGCAGACAATCGTTCGACGAGAATTTGGAGGAAAATAAGAAGGTCAGAGACCACGATCATTACACGGGTCTGTATCGCGGTCCGGCTCACAGCAAGTGTAATTTAAAATATCGAGACGCCACTTTCTATCCGGTGATGTTTCACAATCTCTCGGGTTACGACAGTCATCTGTTCGTGAAAAATCTCGGCACCTCACACGAAGAATTAAATTGCATCGCGAACAGCGAAGAAAGATACATTTCCTTCACGAAATGGAAGCTCATGGAGAAGAAAAGAGTAATCGATGGAAATACGTTGAAAGAAAAAACGAAATCCATTTGTAGATGCATACGTTTTATTGACAGTTTTAAATTCATGTCGACCGCTCTGGAAAAATTAGTCGATAACATGAGCAAGGATAAATTTAAAATCACGAGCGAATATTTCAGAGAACGAGTAGATGTCATGTTGAGGAAAGGAGTCTATCCTTACGATTACATGAACGATCTAAAGAGATTCGAAGACACCGCACTACCTTCGAAAAATGATTTTTATTCGAAATTATACGAATCCGACATTTCCGACGAGAATTACGAACACGCCAAAAACGTGTGGAAATCATTCGATATGAAAACCATGAGAGATTATCACGATCTCTATCTGAAGACCGACATTCTGCTCTTGGCAGACGTGTTCGAAAATTTTCGAGACGTCTGTCGTCGAAATTACGATCTGGATCCCGCTTGGTATTTCACCGCACCCGGACTGGCGTGGGACGCTCTGTTGAAGACCACTGAAGTCCAATTGGAATTATTATCCGATGTGGACATGTTGCTCATGTTTGAAAGGGCTGCGAGAGGTGGCGTCTCGATGATCTCCCACAGATATTCTGAGGCTAACAATCCCTACATGAAAGAAGGTTTCAATTCGAAACGGTCGACTAAATACATACAGTATTGGGATGCCAATAATCTGTACAGTTGGGCTATGAGTCATCCTTTACCGATTAGAAATTTCGAATGGGTGAAGGAACCGGAAGAGATGCAAAAATGGAGAGACTATCCTTGCATTTTAGAAGTATCCGGAAGAATTACACGGTCCACAAAACGATTATCCACTGGCTCCTGAACGAATGGAACCGAACGAAGGAGACGAGGAAAAACTCATTCCCAATTTATTTAACAAACGTAACTACATCGTCTACAGCGAGAATTTGAAACAGTACGTCGATTACAGGATGAAATTAGTTGACATACATCACATCATTCGATTCGATGAAGAGCCTTGGATGAAAAAATACATCGATCTCAACACGAATCTCAGAACTCGAGCCGTGAACAATTTCGAAAAAGATTTCTTCAAACTCATGAACAACTGCGTGTACGGCAAATCGATGGAAAACATCAGGAAGAGAACCGATGTTCGACTCATCACGTCTGAGAAAAGAGCTAAAAAATTAGTGGCGAAACCCAATTACAAACACCAAACCATATTCGACGAAAATCTAGTGGCCGTTCACATGCAAAAGACACATCTGAAGTTCGACAAACCGTATTATCTCAGACCGATCATCTTAGATATCAGCAGGCGATTGATGTACGAGTTTCACTACGATTACGTCAAACGAAAATTTGGTGACAAAGCCAAACTACTGTTCACCGACACAGACAGTTTAGTTTACGAGATAGAGATGAAAGACGTCTACTGAGATATATCTCCGGATGTGGCCAATTGGTTAGACACGAGCAATTATTCCGTTGATCACCCATCCAACATCCAATCGAACGACAACAAGATGGTGTTGGGTAAATTTAAGGACGAGAGCGGCGGTAAACAGATCGTCGAATTCGTGGGCTTGAGACCCAAACTGTATGCTTATCGTCTAGAAGATGATGAAGAGATCAAGAAGTGCAAAGGAATTAAAGTGTGCGTGGTGAAGAAAAAACATCTCTTTCCAAGAGTATAAAGATTGTCTGTTAGGAAGTGGTCCGGTGTATAAGACTATGAAATCGATTTGAAGTGAAAATCACGACTTGTATACCGAAATAGTCAACAAGATTTCGCTGACAGCCGACGACGACAAGAGATTTGTGTTAGATGATAAAATAAGCACTTTGGCACTCGGAAATTGGACTTTGGATCTAATTTTAGACGATATGAATTGAGATGGTTGGATTCTAGATGCGATTGTGGATAATAAGATTCCAGATTCGATTGTGGATGATAGGATTCCAGAAAATCAAGAAGAATTAGATAAACGCAAAATTATAGAAATGGATAGTGACATCGAGAAAGTTAGTTTAAAAAGAAAAAGAAAAAAATAGAAAAAAAATAACGTCATTTTTAGTAAATTATAATAAAATAAATAAAAAAATATATACTTATTTATGAATAAGAAAATAAAGATATCCGTAGAAGGTGTCGTCTTACCCAACGAACCACTATCCAACATCGATCTGTTGAATGCGGCAAAAGATTTGAAAATCGAAGATTTTCTAGGAGTGTTTTCCAGAGATGCCTTGCCGAAGAGAAGACCTTGACAATCGGAATGCGGAATTTTAAATCTAGACGATTCATCGGGTGAAGGCACTCACTGCGTGGCATGGATGAAGAATGGGAAGAAGAAAAATTATTATTTCGACAGCTACGGAATCTCACCGCCAAAAGAAATAAAGAACTATTTCAACAAATCGATGGTTTGTTACAACAGGGAACAAGTGCAATCACTAGATCAAGTGTTTTGCGATCACCTGTGTCTCTACGTTCTCAAGAGATGGTCTGAAGGAGATCGATTTCAAGACATTCTCAATGATTTACATTAGAGAGAGATTTTTTTTTTTTTTTTTATAGTATATATAAAGATAAAAAATTATTTTAAAAAAAATTTTAATCGAATAAAAACGAAAAATAAAATAACATAGTTCATTTTTAATAAACTGCGTTTTGAATATATTTTTTCTAAAAACAAAAAAAAAAATCCCACAACAACATGCCAGTCGATAAATTTGATAGAAGTGACGCCGAAAAAGTCAACCCGAGAAAGAAGAGGAAGACGTTCGAAGTCGATGATGGTTATGACGTTGCCAACTTGGACGAACGTTACGTTCGGAGATATGAACCTCGAGAAGAACCTTTGAACATGAATGATAAGAAGCTCTACAATCTTCCCAAGCTGATAGATCTCGTAGATGCTGCGACTAAAAAATGTGTCGACAGGGGGAACACCGATTTCGAACGAATCCTGCTGGATAATTACGTGGATAAAACCATGACCGACGATCTCGATCTGAAATCCAAACAGTTGGTGAACGTCGTGAATCCCATAGATCCCACCGATGCTGTGACCAAGAAATACGCGGATGACTCTCACGCGAGATTCAGCGAACACCTGAAAAATAGATACGTTCTGAAAACGATGCACTCGGAATTGAACACCAATTCTAACAAGATAACGAACGTGGCCACTCCCACGAATCCCAAGGACGTGGTGACCAAACACTACGTAGATCTGGAACAGAGAAAGTCTGACAGACGAGAAATGAAATCGGATCTGAATGCGGGATTCCACAAGACATTGAATCTGTCAAAGATCGATGACACGGATGCGGACTCAACAGCGGTCAACAAGGGCTACGTAGATTCTGCCATGATACAATCGCAAGAATACCTAGAATCGCAAGTGGACGATCTCTACGACCTGAACAAAGAATCTGGCGGAACCATGGAGGGTGGCATCAACATGAATGGTCACAATTTATTCGGTCTCAATCACGATCCCGAATTTGATTCCAGCACAGTAAGCAGGAAGTACGTGGACGACAACTCGGTCTGGAGAAAGGGCAACATCATGGAAGGTAAACTAGACATGGGTGGACACGCACTCACGAATCTACCGGATCCCGTGAACATGACGGATGCCTGCACCCTGATTTCGGTGGTGGAGAAAGTCAAATATGCTAGACAATTGATCACCGTGTGGGCCGAAGAGGCCGGCGCCTTAGATGAGGGAAAAGCTGAGTGGTCTTTCGGAAATGGAGGTAGCGGATCGAAACATGGTCAGGTTGGATATCCCATGCTGTTGGGAGGTGAAATCCTTTGAATGAGTCTGGCTTCCCCGGATTTGAATAACAGAGCGGTCGTCAATCTCATGGTGAATGGTGTGGAGAGCGATAAGAGATACAGCATCGAAAAGACTGAGAATCAACACGCTAATGTTAGCACGTTCGGCACGCCTCTCAAAGTGAACGCCAGAGACAGGATTAATTTCGTCATGAAAACCAATAATCCCGAAGCCACCACTTCCGTGGTGAGTCTACTGATCGAACTAGATCCTTTGAACAAACAGTGAACGCGTGGAAAATAATGAATTAAAAAAAAAAAAATAATGTGTGATTATTAAAAACAAAAAAAACAAAAAAAAAAAAGTAATGAGATATAGAGAGATGTTCAATCTCTCTAGATCACATTACTTTATTTATTTTTTTTTTGTTTTTTTGTTTTTAATAATAACTCATTACTTTTTATTTTTTTTTTGTTTTTTATTTTTTTTTTCACACACTCGTCTCTCATCGACATCTTATTTCCATCCGATTCGAATTGTAATTCTCTGTCCGACAGGACCAGGGCGAAGGCTTCGGTTTTTCTCGGCACGTTCCTATCGAATTGCATCTTGATCTGAATGTCTAACACGCTACTCTTGAGTCGTTCACTCTGTTTACTGACGTCGAATACGAACATGGGATACATCGACTTGTATTCGCCGGGAGATATGTTGGGGTTGCTCATCAATTCGTCTAGACCGTGATACTTCTTTCTAAAATCAGCGGCGTCGCCGTACAGTCTGCAGAAATCGTTCTTGTCGAACGACGCATTGTAATCGATTGCTGGATATCTCGTGGCGTTCAGAAACACTTGCATGTTTCTCAAACTGCAGTGATCGAACAGCGATGCATTCTTTTCCTGAGACCCGTCCCTATCGGTCTGAAATGCAACCACGATGAAATGCGGTCTCTCGGAAGCGGATTTCACCATCAATCTCCAATCGAAGTGATTCGTGGAGGGAGGAATGCTAGCCATGTCGCACTGTCTCATTCTAAATCCCACGGGTAATTTACTCTTGGATTCTATGATCTTGTAGAGACGTGCTTTCTCCACGATCGAAGGCTCCACGTGCAGAACGAACCACGATATCTTGTGTAGAGTTATCTTACCCGCACCGGTCGTAGTGAGTCTCACTATTACGTCGTCGTTTCCTTTTCGAATCAACGTCAGATTGTGTTTGAATCCGTACATGATCTTGTTGTAATCGTCTGCAAATCCGAAGATGTGTTTCAAAGGTATCCTGAACGAAAACGTTCCTTTAGGTCTGGACGTCTTGGCGACGTAGTCGAATATCGCGGCGGCGCCTGCGCTAGCAGGGCCTGTAGTGTCTTTCACCCACAACTGATTAAGTCCTCTGGATTTCGACATATCATCAGGATACGTCAAGAGTCTGAACATCATGGTGGCCTGACCAGGATGAAACACAGATTCTATCTCTTGTCCGGTTAGCATGTATTTTATGTTACTGAATAGATGCATGATGCCATTATTGGCTAGAGTAACCGTGTCGTCGGCGGCGTAGTCGCTCCCATCTTCCTTGGTGAGACGTCCCTGCACCACTATGTAACTCTCGCTAGGATGTACGAATAGATCTTGAGTTTCGATGTTGATTCTTATCTCTCCCGCATTGTTCAAACTCGTCCCGGTTACCGGTTCGTATTCATGAACCTCATATTCTTGAATACTTTCATCTTTCACTATGCTTTGTGCTATATCTAGTATATTTGTCATTTTAAAGGATTTTTAGGGGTTTTTTTTGTTTATTAATTCACTTGCTTTCTTTATCTAAAAAAATAGTTTTTAATTATTTTTTATTATTATTTTTTTTTCTCTCTTATATATATATGTGTGTAAACAAGAAAATGTCAAAGAGAGTAAATAAAAAAAAAATGTTGTGTTCTTCATCAAAACTTCGTCTTCTGTAATTGTTGTTCGTAAAACTTTCCAATGATCTCTTCTCCATCCAAAGCTTCAATTTCGTAAGTCACCAGATCGGTGTGAAATATTTTGACGATCACGAAAATTTCCGAGGTCCATCGAGGAGTATAATCCTTTTTGAAGTGCTTCTTATAAGTGTAGATTCTCACTCGATCGCCGACCGCAAATTTCGGCGTTCTAGACTTCTTCCTGATCTTAGATCTCTCGGGATATAGATTCCCATAGACCCGTTTTTCGTTTCGAGGATGCTAGCTTCCGCGGGAGTCATCTTGATCGATCTGTGTCGCGTGTTGTTGTAATCTTTGACCAGACCGTTCAGAGCGTATATGTATTTCTTGGTCGAATTCGCCGTGAAGTATCTGTACATCTTTTCCTTCATCGTTCGATTCCAACGTTCCACCACGCTGGCTTTCTCTTCGTGTTCGATCGAGTAGAGGTCTACCAATCGACGAACGTCCTTGTTGTAGAATTCCTTTCCCTTATCCACCCACAATTTACTCGGTTTTCGAGAAGACGAGTCGAACACGTTCTTCAGAGCCTCGGCGACGCAAGGTCCCGATTTATCCTTCAAAGCTCTGATCCAACTGTATTTGGAAAACACGTCGATGACCGTCAATAGATATTTGACGCCCTCGTTCCACCTCGAAAACGATCTAATGTCGACCAAGTCGGCAGACCAAATGTCATCCAGACCCTTCACGAACACCCTTCTCTTTCGAAATTTACGGACTATGGGTTTGTGTAACTCCTCGGCCAATTCGCTCGTCAATAATCGTTTCTTCTTCTTTTCAGATGCGCTTTTTTTTTGAATGCCCCATCCGAATCGACGTTTCACACTGATCAGATTGCCGACCAGCGAACGTTCCATCTTCTCTCTCCTGGTCGGATTCGATATGCCTCTCAATCTCCCCAACATGTTTTTGTCGCAGACGTCGTTGCGAGTCTTGGTGTCGGGATGTCTGGCGTAGCACAGATCGTGATCGTACGCGGCCGCGTCCACCCTATTCACGGGTTTGCACCAAGATTTGGGAGTCAGATCAGCGTTGAGTCTCTTGTTCAATTTCGTTCCGGGTCCCGTGAAACTGTGACCGGGCAGATGCATTTCGAAAGGTAGATTGTTGATCATTTTATTCACGATGCCTTTATCTTTGCTCGCGTTCTTTTGTTTGACGAATCACGTCTTGACAGAACCACACACGTCGCAAATTCCGCAAAGCATCCGTCTGTCGTTTTTAGTTCGCACTTCTCTAGAATTACTCGTCTCGGTAACTCTCTTACACTTTACGCAATACATATTTTTTAAGAGTTATTTAAATTAATTTCGTTTTTTATTAGTCGAGTTGTGACGAAGTCAAACTCGACTTATAGTTTGGTGAATTGCGGGCGGGCGGGCGGGCGGGCTTTCGGGCGTAAACAATTGGTTTCCGGATGATAACTTGATAGTGGTTCAACTCACATTCATTAAACTTCATACGTAGGTTGGTCTTGGTGGGAGGAAGAACCCTATTGATTTTGGACATGCTACGTCGAAGGTCAAGGTCACAGTGACCTTGAACGTAGTAAATCTTAAACAATTGGTTTCCGGATGATAACTTATATTATTATTTATTTATTTATTGGTGTTTAAAGTCACATACTTATGCACAATGGCTAATCGTGACCATGACAGTTTTACGGGTGGAGGAAGCCGGAGTACCCAGAGAGAACCACCGAGCAACGACGAGCAGCTGTCAGCTCTCCAACATCGTAACTCTGAACTCTGCACCGCAGCACAGGCAGGGTTAGATTGGTTGAAGACATGCGCACCATCGACGTGCAGTACGCCTCAGTACACAGCGTCATCGTGCCCCCATGAAGGCAATTGGGGTGAAGTGTCTTGCCCAAGGACACAACGTGGTTGCCGCAGGTGGGATTCGAACCGAGGACCTCTCGGCTTGCAGGCTGCACCTCTACCAACTGAGCCACCGCGCCCCCGGATGATAACTTGATAATGGTTCAACTCACATTCATGAAACTTCATAGGTAGATTGGCCTTGGTGAGGGAAAGAACCCTATTGATTTTGGACTCGCTACGTCAAAGGTCAAGGTCAACGGTACCTTGAACATAGTAAATCGCAACAATTCCTTTCCGGATGATAACTTGATAGTAGTTCAACCTACATTCATGAAACTTCATAGGTGGGTTGGCCTTGGTGCGAGGAAGAACTGTATTGATCTTGGACTCACCAGATCAAAGGTCAAGGTCACAGTGACCTTTAACATAGTATATCCCAACAATTGGTTTCCGGATGATAACTTGATAGTGGTTCAACCTAGAGTCATGAAACTTCATAGGTGTGTTGGCCTTGGTGCGAGGAAGAACTCTATTGATCTTGGACTCACCAGGTCAAAGGTCAAGGTCACAGTGACCTTAAACATAGTATATCGCAACAATTGGTTTCCGGATGATAACTTGATAGTGGTTCAACCTAGAGTCATGAAACTTTACAGGCGTGTTGGCCTTGTTTTTTCAAATGAAGAGCCTGGGTTAAATTTCTTTTGGACTCTTTAGGTCAAAGGCCAAGGTCACAGTGACCTTGAACATAATAATCGTAAACAATTGGTTTCCAGATGATAATTTGACAATGGTTCCACCTACGTTCATGACTTTTCAAAGGTAGGTTGGCATTGGTGCAAGAAAGAGCCTTATTTATTTCGGAATCACTAGGTCAAAGGTCAAGGTCTCAGTGACACCTCACACAGTAAATTGTAAACAGTTGGTTTCCGGACGATAAGTTGATAATGATTAAACCCACTTTTGTGCTGTCACAGCTCGACATTGGATCGGTGATCCTATCGGCATTTTTTTATATATAAATTTAATATTTTTTTTTTTTAAAATTCTGTTCTTATTTTATATATATATATATTTTTTTTCAATCGCTGCTCTTGAGTTCTATCATCTTACTGAATTCCTCCCTGGCCTCTTTCCTCCCCTTTTCCACGAGAGAATCCTTCATCTCTTCTTTGATGATCTGACGAGTCTTGATTCTCACGGCTTCTTTCATGGCATCGTATTTCGTTTTCTCGCTCAATATCGCGAAGTATTCTCCGTCCGATATCCTACCGTCTTCCAACGCCATAGAGATCATTTCGGATATCGTGTCGATCTTGGAGTCGGCCAAGACGCGAATCTTGTCGTGTTTCCTCGCCTTCAGATATAATTTCCTACTCAAAAAGTTTCCGAGCGTGCTAAACAATCCGGCGGCGAGAGCCACTCCTTCTACGGTCAACACGATCGGAATGCCGACCGCGGTCGACAACAATCTGATGCCGGCCGCGTGTAAACCCATGGAAATCGTGATGAGTGTCGTGTCGATCGCGTTGACGAATTTCACGAAAGGCGAATACTTCTTCTTGAGGGAACGACGAGAATCTCTCTCTCGAGTCAGATACAATTGGATTCTACTGATTTGATCAATGCGATACCTCTCTCCTCTTTCTCTTTCTTCTAGCGACGGCGCCGTCGGCAAAACGCCGTTCGGCTTCTCGTCCTCGTCGTCCACTAACGTCGGATACAATTTATTTCTGGTTCTCATTTTGTGTTTTTTCTTTCTTTCTAATATTAGATAAAAAAATTTATGTGTGTATTTATTTTTTTTTTTTTTTCTACTCTCTCTTATTTTTATATCAACGAAAAAAAACTTAGACGTATGCTTCGTTCAGCAATAATTTCTTGATGCATCCCTTGTCTTCTAAAGTCAAACTTCTACGCGCCAATTTCAGTTCTTCCGAATCTGTGGGCCTGTCTCGATTCTCACAGAAGACTAATCTCTTCCAAAACGTGATCACATCGTTGAATTTAACGCGTTCGAACGCCGGTACGAAATACATGACGACCATGTCTTCCCTTTCCATCGTCAGACACGAATGATTCTCGTGATCGAAGTCTAGATGATCCCGACACCCGACGCCTCGTTCTAACAAGATGGGACGTAGTTGTTCGTTCACACAGATTGCGTATGCTCTCATCAGCATGTTTAAAAGAAACCTCGCTCTAATAGTCTGAGAATCGCTCATGATTTACGTATTTTTTTTTATATCTATTCGATTTGATATATTTAATTTTCTAAATAACTATTTATTTATATATTTTTTTTCTCCCCTATATATATATATCAATCAAAAACGTGACAGCGGGCTCGCGAATTTCCAACCACACCGACGACGACACTCTTCGTTCAGATCGAGTTTACGAGAATCGAGCGATCCGATCGCTCGATTAGCTGAGTTTGGGAATTTTCTCATAGTGGGGAATTCCCCTAATGACGTCATAAATGGGAAAAACCCACCGCCTCAAAAACAAGGGAGAGTTCTGGACCATCTGTCTCAAAACAATTGCGGGTTCTGGATCGCTGATCTAGAGTCCCCAAGACCGTTTTTTGATGATGACCCAGAATTTTTTGCTTTTGCTCGCGTTCGCCAACGATGGATCGATGGTCTGATCTGCGATGGGAACGTCGACGAAAAATTACGTACAAGATACAAGCGAAGATGTACGATTTCACCCCTTTTTTAAAAACGCGCGTTCACCACGAGTATTTGAACGTTAAAAGTGCGATCTAGGAGTCACAACTGTACATGGGGGGGATTCAAGATCATGTACAGTTTTGTGAACAAGCGTGTGATTTAACACTGAATTCCACGTTGGTGAACGCTTCGTGAACGTATGTTGTACACGTACATGTACAAGTAATAGTAAACTCTCCTTTTATACCTACTGATATATTTAGAGGTTGCTTTATATTATATACTAAGTTATTGTAAGTTTTTCGCTGTTATGCATGAATGTCGCAAATAAAATTATGAGTTATGAGTTATGGGTTGATCGATATGGCACGAGTTCCATCGCGGAAGGATAAAACGAGAAGCCGCATTTTATCCTTCCGCGCTGGCACTCGAGTCATATCGATTAACCCAACCGCACGTGTGCGTCGTTCTGTGTATGTATTACCTCAGAATACCATGGTATATCAAGCTAGTAGTTTGTATACCAGGGAATTAGTGACAATACACGGTGTACCATGCTACTTTTCAATGCGATGCATGTAGAGACCCCCAGCTAGTGATTATAATGTACTCCAAGCTCTAATGTCACCATTCTAATTTTGTTCGGAATTCGAAGCTGTTAAGAGGTATTTGTTTCCAGAATTCTTCGTGGAGTTTGCACGCAGACCATCTTTGAAGTAAGGCAGTGTTTCCCTCACTAACAGAGATATAACGATAATATTTTGTGCTCCAGTTGTAGATAGTCTAATTAATAAGCATTAAATTCATATTGAAAACGTCTAATTAATAACATTAAATTGTGGAACGACTTAGCGTAATCATACAACTTCAGCTTTGGTGAGTTTTCTGGAATATTTCAGCTGGCTGGAGATACGAATCGCATGTTCACTTTTCCGACCAACTGAAATATTCCAGACCATTTTATCTAAGTGTGACGATAGCCTATTTATCCCTTTACCTAACACGAAAAGCAGACGACACTTGCAAAGAAAATTCTTGAAAAACTATTTTTTTCATTTTTTGTCTCAAAAATATAGGTTTTGACCCTTCATCGGAACGAACTCGTTCCATTGAGGGGATAGCCTATGTTTTGAGACAAAAAATGAAAAAAATAATGAAAATTAATTGACGATTTTTGTTAATAACGCTGGCCGGTTTCGACCGTTGCGCTGGGTAAAGGGTTAAGGGCTAGACTGGATCCAAGGCTATAACAGCGTCAAATTCCTTACAAAATTAGACTGGCGGCTTGCGAGCTTGTCTGTTCCTCGCGGCGATATACGACAGACTCTCCTCTCAACCCTTTACCCAACGTGGCTGTAAAACAGTTCACAAAAATCACCATTCAATTTTCATTTTTTTGGTCTCAAAACATAGCTAATGACCTCTTATTGGAACGGGCTCGTTAAGCTCGTTCGAATGAGGGGTCATAAGCTATGTATTTGACGCCAAAATATGAAAAAGTTACTTATTCAAGAATTTAATTGCAAGCGTCGTCTGCCTTTCGTGTTAGGCAAAGGGTTAAAGACAATTTTCGAATACGGCTCGTGAATAAAACAAGTTTTCTTTTTTACTTGTGTACAGGCAACAGAATGCTTTCCTGCAAGACAATTGGTCTCCTATTTTTATTCTCTACCTGCAGCGTAACAGCGTTCTCACTAGCTGAAGAAAGATGTCCACAACAACCTCGTTGTTTTTGTTCAGTGATATCAACGGGTTTGAAAGTTGATTGTAGCGAAAGAGGTTTCACTACAGTACCAAGCCAACTACCGCATAATACAACAGAATTAATTCTGAATAATAACTCTTTACGTCGACTTCCAAATAACAGCTTCACGCATGTATCACTTTTACTCAACTTATTTATTGAAAATGCCTCACTTGAAGACATAAATGTAGGAGCATTTAGAGGCCTAGATGTTTTAGAACTCCTTAGTTTACGCAACAACAAAAGACTTGGAATATATAACAATAGCTTACAGCCGGAAATATTTCAGTATGTTATTAACCTAAAACACCTTATCATCAACCAAAACCAAGCATTATCTGGACGCGGAAATCAGTATCCAACTGGAATTTTTTCCCACTTGAAACGATTGGAAGAATTGGTTATCGATGGTGTGAACGAAAAACCGCTTGGGTCAGAAATGCTGAAATTGCGTAATCTGAGTATTCTGAGATTTAATGGAATGCAAGGAACATGCAATTTAAAACACATACGAGGTGATTTCTTTAAACATATTCCATCTCTCAAGTATATTCAGTTAATTGACTGCAACATTGAGTACATTCACAAGAATGCATTTAGTCCACTTTATCAAATCGTCAGTCTCGACGTGTCGTTCAACCAAAAACTGGGACTTGATGGTTTTGAAGAAGGATCCAAAGGTCTGGCAAATTCTACAATTTCAGAGCTGATCTTAAATAAGCTGTATCCAACCTTTGGAGTTAGTATCGAACTGACAGTGTCCAATCTCCAATGGTTGACTAACACGAGGCTCAGGAGACTAGAAATAAATAGCAACAGACTTGAGACTATAGAGGCGGGCGTACTGAATGTCGCAATGCCAAAATCTCTTGCACATTTATCACTGGCTGACAATAGATTGGCATACGGCTACTATTTTTGGCAGTTTAATGCTTTGACAAATCTTCAGTACATAGATGTGAGTAAAATGTTTACTTCTCATGACATCAAAAATGTGATAACAGATGTCGATACGCGCTGTTTCACGACGTGCAGGAAAACACGCTTAGAAAGCAATTTGTTAATTCGACCGTATGAGCACAATTCTCTACAGAAATACCCACCTTGGCTCGCTCCCCGACTCCTCTCGCGTGTAGATGCATCACAAATGGCTCTCAAGTATAAAATCCCAAACCTTAGTTTTAGTGAGAATGTTATTGAAAGGATAGATTTACATGATAATACCTTGTACTCCTGGCAAGGTCCTATAAAGGGACTCAATAAGCTTAAGTGGTTGGACCTCTCAAATAATTTCTGTACAGATGTATCCGAACATTTTTTTGATCATGTTCCTTCTTTAGAAGTTCTTTTAATTCACAACAATTTGCTTAGTTATTCCATAGAAATTGATATTGAAGGAAATATTTTCAAAAACCTACGAAACTTACGCAATTTGACATTAAGTTACAACCGTATTCATCACATTCCGGAAAATATTTTCCGCAACTTACGAAATTTAACTTGGTTAGATCTGAGTAATAACAGATTACGTGTATTCAACATTTCTCTGAGGAGTATGCCACTTTTATCTCACCTAGATCTAAGGAATAATTTTATTACGAATTTACCAGAAGTTGTTCGCATTGACCTCGATCATTTTGATAAGTTAGAAATTTTGTTGGAAGGAAATCTCCTTGATTGTTCGTGTAAAACTTTACCATTTATAAGATGGTTATCATCCACAAAAGTACGAATTGTTTCCATGAATAAATTACTGTGTTCACTTGGAGAGGAGGATCGTAATCTACAAGATATCCAGGAAATAATTAATTTACTTGACAGATCGTGTCGTGATTACACGCCATTTATATTAACTGCTGCTGGAGGTTTACTATTGTCTTCTATTGCGATATGTACAATGGCAATATATCGTTATCGATGGAAACTACGATATTTTTATTACGTGTCAAGAGCCAAATATCAAGGAGTAACACAACCAGGTGATCATGAGTTCATTTATGACGCTTTTATCTCCTACGCTGATGAGGACAGAACGTTTGTCATAAACGATCTCATAAATAAACTAGAGAAAGAAGCAGGTCTGAAACTATGCATCCACCATAGAGATTTCATCCCTGGAAGATGGATTCCAGATAATATCGCTGGAGCCATACACAACAGTCGAAAGTGTATATTCTTGCTCACTGAACATTTCTTCGACAGTTACTGGTGTATGTTCGAGTATAATATGGCTAGAGTAGAAGAAATGCATTCTGGAAGAGATATTCTAATCCTAGTAAACTTAAGATACGTTCCCACTAGAGTGATTCCAGCGGAGATTTGGGAACAAATGGAGGTCGCGACATATATCACGTACCGCCCACCCCCCAGGAACGAAACCTTCTGGGCGAATATTAAAACCGCCTTAGCCCATTAGCTCGCTGTTTCCGATCTTTATGTTAGTGGTACTATCATCATAAAAGAGCGAAGTATATGTGCGTAACATTATAGTGATGGCATTTCTGATACACTTTGGACTCTGTACCCCCTGCAAGGGCTCCTAGAAACTAACAGGTAATCATGATTTCACCGGTGGGATCCAAGGGCAGCTCAACTTGTATAGTGCTGAATTGTTTTTCGTTGTCAAAATTTGTTCACATTTCTTAGCCTTGTTATAATTTATGGGAAAATGTCTATCGGTAACATTTTAAATAAGGTTGTACAGGAAGGAAAGTGCTAAACTTGAAATGAGAATAGAAGTACAAAAACATCACACCCGCAATTTAAGTCATGCATCACCGGAAAGAGTTTGTTACTGACTTCATGAAATAATCCTTGTGTTTTTTTACTCTTACCGTTTTTTTTATATATTTTATCCTTATAGGGCCAGAGTACATTTTGAGCTTCGCACATCTCTTCTCTTCGCACGTGCGTACCCATGGAGATATATACAGTTGCTCATGCTTTGTAAAGTTATTCAGAAGTGGAACCAAGACATGTTTAACCAGTATTTCCCAGTTGCATCCCAATGTATTTTCATGGTATGACTTTTGTCAGATTGTGGACATTTCTAGCTGACACTGATCACCATTTATACCATGATTACCTATTCTACTATATATGAAAAGCCTATGACATAAATGTTTGTTTTATACGCCAACCGTGGTGAACACGTCACGGGATTTCAATAGTTAAAATTTACACCTATATTGGAACTGCATCCAAGTTGACCTTTGGTGACGTCGACCTGAATGCAACTTGTCTAAATTTATTGCACGTCATCTCAGGAAGTGTGAAATGAAAATGACAATTATTTATTACGTTTTTAAATGAGTTTACCGCATAATACACCAAAACTTAACAAGCATGCATTGTCTCGTGTTAATAAATCATCCATAACTCTAAATGGTATGTTATTACGCTGTTAAAATGAAAAAGGCCCCGTTTCATTTTCCATTTCGTTTCGGCGATAAAATTGACAGCGGAAGTATACCGCCCATCGATGCTTGTGGTATTATTTATTTATTAGGGTTTAACGACACATTAACAGCCAGGGTCACATCATGTTGGTGACAGTTTTACATGTGGATGAAGCCGGAGTACCTGGAGAGAACCACCGAGCAACGACGAGCAGCTGTCAGCCCGATGCTCGTGTAAACAAAAACAGATTCGCACGTATGTAAGTCTGGTGCTCAGTAAAATTTAGAAAAAATAATAGCGACCCTTAATAATCTGACGATCATGGTATAAATAAAATATACCCATAGTAGCTTGGTGTACCAAATGTTCACCAGTCGTGGTGAGGTGGTGTTAACCGCGCGCCAAAGGCTCGCGGTTAACACCACTTCACCACTCGTGGTGAACATTTGATACGCCAAGCCATTATGGGTATATTCTATATGTATTCAATCAAAACACCAATCAATCGACGAATCAGTTAACTAATAGAGCTGAAACTGTTAACCAATTAACAAATCATCATCAACTTGATCGATTAAAATCAATTGATCGATTATCTGTTACTTTTGGAGTACTGTATTTTATTACACACCCATTTAAAATTGAGGTCTGTTCACGACATTCTTGGATGAGTGATAAAAATAAACTTTTATTGCACACGTGTGGGATACAGATTTTTGCACTTTTTTATGAAAGAATGGAACCAGTCACATTTCTGGGGATACATGGGCCCGTTCCGATACAATGGGTCATTTATTTTGATGTTGTATGGATATTAGCGGTCTATAGTATTTCTCTTGGACAATAATGATGTAAGTTTCATTTACGTGAGATAAATTGACAATGACTACTGAAAATTGTGTAATTTTGACGAAATCTTAACCTGTCAATCAGTCGAGTAACAACACCCAACAGCCGCATGGAACTTGAAAGTCTAAGGAAACGTATTTGTGCCACATCCAATTTAGTTTTTAATTCATAATAACGAAATAATAATTCGTCATAACGAAATAATAATTCGCAATAATTTCGTATTAACGAAATAAATATCTGTAGCCGTTTGTGTCATGCAGTTTCAGCGTAGAAAGTCTCGCTATTTTTTGATTGCAAATGCTGCTTGCTCAGCTTTGTAACAAAGTTGCGTATGCCAAAAAATATGAATTTTAATCATTAAAATTAATGACTTCACTTTATTGTGCAATAGATTAAGTCATATTCTCTTGAAACACTCGCAAATCAATTGACGTTACAATCTTTCCAGTTTTCGCGATATGTGTATGGAAGAAGATTCTCAGTTGCTCCTTTCTCATGCGCCTCCGTTATCAGCCGTTATTTATTTATTTATTAATTATTTATTTATTGAGGTTTTAACGACACCTTCGGCAGCCAGGGTCACCTCGTTTTGGACAGTTGTACGGGTGGAGGAAGCCGGAGTACCCGGAGGAGAGAACCACCGAGCAACGGCGACCAACTGCCAGACTCCCCAAAGTACTAACTCCACACGAGCGGGGTTAGCATTCGTTGGCAAGCTTCATTGACGTACCCGTAGTGTCAAACATTCAATCTACTGTCTATAACCCTTTACCCAACGTAACAGCCAAAACCGGCCAGCGCTATTCTCAAAAATCGCCTATTAATTTTAATTATTTTTTCATTTTTTGTCTCAAAAACATAGGTTATGACCCCTCATTGGAACGACCTCGTCGAGCTCATTCCAATGAGGGGCCATAACCTATGTTTTTGAGACAAAAAATGAAAAAAATAGTTATTCAAGAATTTTTTTGCAAGTGTCGTCTGCTTTTCATGTTAGGTAAAGGGTTAAATAAGGGACACCGTCCTATAAGACCAAACCTGGAACCATAGTCCGTAATATATTTTTTTTGGCGTGGTACGTCTCACAAGATGTGCCACACCAAAAGATTTTATTACGGACTTTGGGTGCTAGTTTGACTACAGTCTTATGAGAGTGATAACGCGTATGACGACTTTGGATACACAGGCCTAACAGTTAAAAAAAAGTTCCCGAGAGAGCATGCCCCATGCTGTTGGATATGCGGGGGAGGGAGGGGGGGGGGGGGGGGGGCGTGCGCCTCCAATTAACATTTATGTCGGAAATTTTCATATTCTGTCTGAAAATAATTGCTGAATTTGTTTGAATCGAAAGGAAACAGCTTCAGATTTTGAGATGTCAACATAATGTTGTTAACGTTATTGACTAAAATCAACAGCTGGACATCTACAACTGAGGCATCCGGAGGCTCTGAAATTGTTCCCAGAACCTCAAATTTAAAACAATTTCTCCACCACCAATGGGTGGGTGACACCACCTGCCATACACTCCCCCATCTCTGTGTTGACACCTCGGGTATACCTTCAGAACACAAAAGTCCGCCCGCCCCAACCCACTCCCCTATGTTGGGTTTTTAAATACGGCTGGCCCGCTCACCCACCTTGGGCCCACGTGTGTGGCAAACCACTTTTGTTTCAACAAACCACTTTTGTTACAGCGCACCACTTTTGTTACAACACTCGCCTACTTTTGTTGCAGCCCACCACTTTTGTTACAAAATCAGGCACTTTTGTTACAAAATGAGCTCATCACATTTGTTACAACAATCGCCTATTTTTGTAACAAAAAAAACCTCGCTCACCACTTTTGTTACTACAATTGCCCATTTTTGTTACAATTTTGTCAGTGTGAAAAATATAGTTACCTGCAAGAACTTGGGTGTGACGTTCAGTCATGATTATCAAAACCTAAACCTGTTGCGTATGCCTGGTACCAACATCATATACCAAATTGTGCAGGAATTCTAAAGTTGACTATTTTCGGAAAATTCTAACTTTTAAGGGAATGATGTTTCTTTCACGAGCTGTTGGACACAGTCTTCCTGGATAAGGCGTCTTGTTACTTTATACAGTAATCTCTTGAATGTCTCGCCATTTCTATTTTTTGTCGATAGAATAGTGTTAGTTGAGTAAAACCTTTGTCCGCACTGTTTAACCCGTCACCGCAGTATTTTAGGAGCCCGCGGTGGCCGATTGGACAGCGCGTCGGCCTTGTGGTCGAGAGGTCAAGAATTCGAATCTCGCTAGAGTCACTCGCGTTGTGTCCTTGAGCAAGACACTTAACCTCACTTGCTCGAGCTGGATCACGGTGGCACCGTGTGCTGAGGCGTATAGCACGTCGATGGTACACACGCATTCAACCACTGCTAATCCTGATTCTGCCGAGTTAGTAAATTGGAGAGTATGGCAGTTACTTGCTGCTCATCGGTGGTTCTACACGGTAACTCCGACTTCCTCCTCCAGTAAAACTGTGTGGCACGAGACGACCCTGGTTGTCTAAAGTATCATTAAACCCAACAAATAAATAAATAAATAACAGTATTTTAGAAATAAAGTAAAAGTTTGAAAAATCTATATAGAAATCTTATAATATAACAGTAATATACTACTCAAAGTTTGCTAAGCACCACATATTTGACACATCATTGTGAAATTTTCTTGTGGCACATTTGCAATATGTTTGGTGGATATGATTCAGGAATGTATTGAGATGGTCCCCAGTGTTCACATTAGCTCTCTTGACAGGTAGACTTTTCGTTACAGTCATGGAAAGCATGTTCCCCTTGATTTCAGTAATGCTTTCGTATACTGTCTACATGTACATGCCATGTGTAGGGTATCCAGCCTTCATTTCAACACAAACCCTTGTGATTTAATGATTGAATATGGCAAATGCAAATGTAAGAAGACATTTGTCTGAAGCAGAAATGTGGCGGGCTGTAGGGATGCTGGAGCAATGGGCTACCTATCGTCAGGTTGGTGAAGCACTTGGTGTGTACCATACCAGTGATCACCAGAGCCTGGGCAAGGTGTCAGCAGTATGGCACAACATTAAGACGGCATGGTGGTAGCAGAGACAAGGCAACATCTGCAGCTGAAGACCGGTTTTTGATCATTTAGGCCCATGGGAACACAGCAACCGAGCTTCGCAGTGACATTCAGAATGCATCTGGGGTAAATGTTTCGACGCAGACTATCCGTGCAAGGTTGCACGAAGGTGGTCTCCGATCGAGAAGACCATGTATTCGCATTCCGCTGTCGCAGAACCACCGCCAGGCACGACATGAATGGGCCACGGACTGCGTTGGATAGACCAGAGAAGATTGGCGACCTGTCCGTTTTACAGATGGGCCAAGGTACTGCCTGGACAACACAGATAGGCCTTCTAGGGTATGGAGAAGACCAGAAGAGCGATTCCATGCAGCCAACATTGTTGAGCATGACCGCTATGGTGGAGGGTTAAAAATGGTCTGTGGTGGCATCAGCTGGGATGGGCGTACAGAGCTCTGTGTCCTTGACCGTGGTGCATTGACTTCACAGCGGTATATTGATGAGATCCTGGATGTCCACGTCAAATTGTATGCAGGTGCAGTGAGTGGGATAGATTCTTTCTGATGGACGATAATGCCCGTCCTCATGTTGCCCATGCTGTTCGTGAGTACCGACAGAGGAATGGGATTGAGCGTATGGACTGGCCAGCAAGATCTCCTGACCTCAATCCAATCGAACATGTCTGGAATGAGTTGCAGCTTGCAATTCAGTCCGTCCAGTCCAAGAAGTGTTCAGGAGCTTGTTGTCACGCTGGTCCAAATAATGGAGCAACATCCCACAAAGGATCATTTGGAACCTGATTGGGAGCATGAGAAGGCGTTGTCAAGCTGTAATTAACTATTATGGGTCTCATACTCGATATTGAACCCATCTCAGTTCGCTCCGTCAACAGTTTGGCAAATTTGAAAAAATTCCTCTTTCACCAATAATATCCATTTTCCATGGTTATCGTATTTAAAAGCTTAAAAATAATGTCAAACCCAAACAGAATCTTAATTTCTGTGCTTAAATGATTAAAGATATAATTAAATATAAAATATATACACTTTTCATAACAATATTTCAGCTAAAACGTAAAACAGGTAGTTGGATATACTTCGTGCTTAGCAAACTTTGAGTAGTACACTATGAATGTCATTAGAATGAGATCACTGAGACTGTTCCAATGAGGCTCAAACTTTGTTATTTTGACAAATTGTAACGTTTGTTTTTACGGTATTGGTGTTATTGCGGGTAATTATTTGACTTTTCTGGCCTGCATGATAGATACACTTTTACGGATAAAGATCTTATAGGCCGAAATCGAGTGAGAAAACGTATAGTGGAAGTGTGTAGTCAGCGCGGGAGTGGGGTGGGTGAGTGAGTGGGAGGGAGGGAGGGAGGGAGGGACACCGATTATACTCCAGTATAATTTAACGATTTCCTTTAACACTCCCCCTCATCCATAATGGTTTTCTGTTTAAAAAAAATCCTATATTGGAGTAAGTCTCACTTTCCATCAAATATAACTACAAAATTATGGAAGTCATTGAAACCATTTCGTGGAGCAGGTTCCAATGATAATGATATTTGTGTGGTTTCGTATAAAAAGTTTAAATCTACGTCAGGTTGTGCTGGAGTTATTAACTACCTGGAGTTAGCTTAACGTTCGCCTCAAGCTAGTTTGATGTTCAAAATTCATTACATTTTAATTCAACTGTTTTTCTTTTTAGTACAATACTGTTCACGCACAAAACAAGCAAAAAGCCTCTCGGCTGTGAATGCCAGACTGGGAAGTTTCCTGCCTCACATTCACTGTCGGCAGGTTTTAGGCTGTCTTGTGCGTATACTCGGTAAAGCAAGGTTGGAACCTTGATTTTGAATGTCGATTGTGTAAGTAGTTACAATCTAAGTAGTATGTAATGTGGTTTTCACCTCCATTTGGATAGGGGGTGGGGGGGATTTGGTGGGAGACCTAGGAAGTGACGTCATGTCAGATGACCCAGTTATGTCATGTTTGGTTGTCATGATAGCCCACGTGACTGACCATGTGACGTGACCCCCATAGTGGTGTGTGGTGTTAGTGCACATGCGCAGCGCGTGTTGTTAGGATGATACGTGTTTCCGTCGTCCATTTTGTGTACTGGAGGCCGGCATCTTGGCTTCTATGGTAGCACGTGGTTGCTATGTTACTCAAAGACCTACAATAAGACAGGGGTATGTTCGGAGGATATGTTCGCTTGAATAGGAGTAAATCTAATTTCCACAAACAACCCGACAATCCTTCCAAGTCACCAAAAACTACTTTATTTACTACGGATTCCCACAAAATCCTTTTCTGGACTGTCATACCCTGGCTTATAGTAGTAGCACGCAGTTCTATAAGGCGCATTCCTTTATACAAAAGTATATCTAATTACCCAAATAGACCCGACAATTTTTTTATTTGGCTCGGATTTCAACCAAACTCTCGGGTTATCCACAAGTTATGTCATGACTTCCCCCATCTCCTTATAAAATATTCCAACGCCCCTACACGCGTTTATGTTCTATTGTACACATCAAATGTAGCACACAGGCACATGATTAATGTCCCGACATACGCTTATGTGAAAACGCACAATGTGACAGTTTGTGCAGTAGCACATAGGCACATGCGACAAAAAAGGATTCCGTAAGCACAGTCGTTTCCCATGAAGGGATTCCAGAAAAGGGATTCCGTAAGCGGGATACCTAGAATCCCATTTCACGGAATTGGATAAGAATCTCATTTACGGAATCCCTTTTTTAGAATCCCTTTTTGGGAAACATCTGTGGCTATGAAATCCTTTTTTATGAAATGAGTCGACGAGTTTATGTGGAGTCACTCGTTTGAGCAAATGCTCGATGGCTCATTTGCTCGATGGGATTCGAGTCGTTCGAGTAATCGGGGATAGTTAACAAGCCTATAGTAATGATACAAGTCAGTGGTAATCATCTTACAAGGGTAGAAAAAAGGCTATAGTTTTAGGTGAATACATTCGATTATAGGACAAGCAGCAGGGGACATGCTGGAAGCTAATGTGAGACTACCTGTATATGAGCTGTATACAAAGTGTATAGAAGCTTGGAATCCCTCTTAAGGAATCACGCTTTGGAATCATCTTTGTGGAATCCATTTTGGGAAACGTCAGTGGTTAGAGAATTCCATTTTTTCCGAAATTAGTCGATAAGCAGTATTTCGAGTCACTTGTTCGAGCAAATGCTCTATAGCTCATTTGCTTGATGGGGTTCGAGATTTTTCAGTAACTGCTCAATAGCTTATTAGGGGAAATCATTAATCATGTTTCTGGGTATCCCGCTTACGGAATCCCTTTTCTGGAATCCCTTTTCTGGAATCCCTGTAGAATCCCTTTTCGGAAAACGACTGTCTTACAGAATCCCCTTTTGGGGGTATGTGCCTACTTGCTGCTGCACAATGTGCCATACTGTGCATTTTCACATAAGCACATGTCGGCACGTCCAATATGTGCATATGTGCTGCATATAATGTGAACAATAGAACATAAACACGACGTCTAGGGGCGATGGAATATTTTATAAGGAGATTGGGAAAATCATAACATAGCTTGTAGATACATAGGTAGAAACCGAGAGTTTGGTTGAAATCCGAGCCAAATAAAACAATTGTCGAGTCTATTTCGGTAATTGGATATACTTTTGTATACAGGAACGCGGCTTATAGCACTACGTGCTACTATTATAAGCAAGGGCATGGTGGTCCAAAAAAGGATTCTGGGGGAATCCGTTGTAAATAAAGTCGTTTTTGGTGATTTGGATAGATTGTCGGGTTGTTTGTGGTAATTAGATTTACTCAAATTCAATTGAACATACCCTCCGAATAAACCCCTATTTCAATATAGTCCTTTGAGTAACATAACAACCACGTGCTACCATAGAAACCAAGATGGCGGCCTCCGATGAACAAAACGGACGACGGAAACACGTATCACCCTAACAACCCGCGCTGTACATGCGCTCTAATACGCAGGATACCATGACAATCGAACATGATGTAACTAGGTCTCGTGACATGACGTCACCTCCGGGGTCCCCCAAATGGCGGTGAAAACCACATTACATACTACTAACCTAATATCAACATGTCAATGTGATATAAACCGTTCAACCCTTATTTTTTTAATTTCGATGACAACAGTTACCTTATATTTACGCATACATGAATATGACATAGCAACGTTTGCATACTAGCGCTGGCTGCCTATATAGACAGCCAACACTGGCATGCGAACATTTCCAGTATAAATTCAGCATTTCAGTATAAATCCAGATTGAGGTTCATAGAGGGTAAATTTAGTGATGCTACTCTGCTGTGCAGGGTAGCATCACTAAATTTATCCTCTGGTGACCTCATTTTACAGATGACAGTCTGCTTATTTTCTGGCTTGAATGCAACACAGTAGAGGTGGTTTGGAACTACGCGGGGCACATTAAACATTGCGTTCGTGACTTGTTTTTCAACCACCTGTGTTATTTGAACAATTGATCTATTCTGTATTGTAATACCTATGAAGATCTGTCATAACTGAACACAAAAACACATGCGGGCTGTTAAATTCAGTAATGAAAGCTCTCTCCTAGGAATATATGATTCTTCTCTACATCCTCAGTGAGGCCTCACCTCACCCCCCCCCCCCCCCTTATCCCCATCTCGGTTCGAGTGATCATTAGTGATCACCTATGATGATTACTAGTTATCATCTCCCCGTATAAGGATAAGAGGGGTGTGAGGTGAGGCCCGGGTTACAGGTGGATAAGGATGGGGCTTCTGGAAGGAGAGAGAGGGCGACTGTGCCGCTCTTAGCCAGGGTGCCTGGTCATTTGAAAGGGTCCCCAAAGGCAGGTCCAGTGGATGATTGGGGAAGCTAGGGATGGGATCACTGGGAACAGTCGCCGGGTCACAGATAGATGGGATGGTGGGTCGCTTGGGGAGGTCTTCTGGTCGAAGTTTCTCCGCTGGGTTTGGGCCACCGGGGAACTGTGTCGATCGTGGTCGGGAATGCGGGAGTGGGATCCCTGGGCAGGTCTTCCTTGGAAGGGGTGGTGAGGTGTTGGTGTCAAATGTTGAAGGCAAGGGCTTCTGGAAGAAGGGCGACTGTGTCGTCCTCGTTCGTCGCATTGGGTCATCTCACTAGTGATCGCCTGTGGTGTTCACTAGTGATCATTCTCCCCATATGAGGATAAGAGGGGTGTGAAGCGAAGCCTCAGTGAGGCCTCACACCACACCCCTCTTATCCCCTCTTTCGGTTTGGTTGGACGAAGGAATACCACGAGAGGCTTCGCCTCTCGTGGTGTCTTTGCGCCCAACCAACTCGAGCGATAAACATTAATCCATTCAAACGCTTATGCAGTTCTGTCTATACATGGAATAAAAAAAGAACAAACCTGCTCCAAAAACAGGCTAACATTGTCTCACTGACACACATCAATTATATGAGACAGAGTAAAGCATGCAAGGTACGCTATGACACACTTGTTAGCTTGCATGATCAGTATACTGTATCAGTAGCTGGAAATGGTCATGATTAACCCTTTATCCAATGCGAGTAGTAGACGATATTTGCAAAATAAATTTTAAATTACTAAAAAATTTCCTATTTTTCCTCAAAAACATAGCTTATGACCCCTCATTGGAACGAGCTCAACGAGCTCGTTCCTATGAGGGGTCATAAGCTATGTTTTTGAGACAAAAATAGAAAACAAAATATAATTTGAATGGAGATATTTGTATATAGGCCTGGCTGGTTATGTTGGGTAAAAGGTTAATGCTGTAAATCATCAACGGTGCGGTAATCATTCAGCTACCTATTAGGGCAAGTGATTAATCGGTTAACCCATTTTTTGGTGTTTTTTTTCATTTTTTTATTCAGATACAGCTGTGAAAAATATATGCAATTCATGGAGGATATCTACGCTGTTTTAGTGAATATCGGGAATTATCTCATTCGTGTGCACCTGAAAGTTTTATTTTTCACGAGCGCTAAAACAGAGTATATTTTCTTTTTTTATATGCTACGTGACATTTTACTGCGCAATATTCAGCCCAATTCGACTACAAACAGTTTCAAGACAATAACAAAAATCTGCTGGACGTTCCTTCAAGTCGACGTTCAAGGCGACGTCATGCGCCAAAGCGTAGCGTCATTTAGCAAGCGCTCGTGAAAAATAAAACTTTCAGGTACAAACTCATGAGATAATTCCCGATACTGACTAAAATAGAGTAGATTTTTTTTTTATTATATGCCACGAGACATTTTATTGCGCAATTTTCAGCCCAATTCGATCCCGTTTCAAAACAATAACAAAGATCAGCTGATCGTTCCTCCAAGATGATTTCATGCGCCGAAGCGTGACGTCATTTAGGAAGCTACCGAGGAATATTTCTCGATATCTATCGAGTCGATAGATATCGAGAAATATCTTTTAGATAATCTGCGATAATTCACAGACTGGCATATAATAAAAAATGGACATTATTAGAGATAGGTTTCCTATGTAAAATTATACACGTATGACTTCATACAATCGTGGTTTTGTAGCTAATAAAACAGGAAGAACAGTAGAATCCTCTTAATTGAATATCCATTTTGCCAGTGAAAATTATTCAATTAACAGGAGTATACAATTGTGTTCTGGAGGTAAACTGAGTATTTATTCTATTATATCTTGTTTGACAGAGCTCATAGAGCTCTGTCAAACAAGATATAATAGAATAAATGTCTGTATTGTATCTAGTGAGGCCAAAAAGGTTGATAAATAAGGGGAATTCGGTGCGGGTCACACTAATCGACATATTACAAAAATGTATATACAAGTAACAGGAGTTTACTCTACAACCCATAATCAATGAACAGATCAAATTTATACTGAAGGTATGGTAAATGGTTTTGTGTTTGAAAATTATATTCAATTAACAGGGATATATAATTAAGAGATATCCAATTAAGTGGGCTCCACTGTATGAGTAAAAATTCTAAAAGTACGCGGCAAATACTACCAAGATATTGGGACAAATCAGTGTTACAGACACGCCTAAACATAAACAATCTGTCATTTGTAAAATGATGTACCCTCTAAGATGTAAGCACATGGCGAATTTGCTGATGCTGTCCCACACAGTAGGTCAATTGATCCTCTGGGTACCTCTTTCTGTTTAGGCCCAAGACCTTGATTCAGACTGAGGTTCGCAGAGGGTATATTTAGTGATGCTACCCTGTTGTGTGGGGTGCGATCAGCAAATTCACTCCGGGGACCTCATTCTGCAGATGACAGTCTGCTTATTTTCAGGCTTGGTTGCAGAAGCAGGTGCGCCACGCCTCGTAAAGTAAGGTTCTCACCCTTGACGCCAGTGGCCTTTTCATCAATTAGTTTACACAAGCGCTCCAGGCGCCACCCACCCACGGAAAAAAATACGTACGTCGAAATCAATCGTTCTTCGACCTCCTCCATGTCATCCATCCCCGACGGCGAGAACGCTTGAGATAGTCACATAAGAATTGAAAACGAGTTGGGCCAAACTGTCAACTATTATATGATTGTTGACAATCCGACTTACCTCGCCTTCAGTTCCAGTGCCATTTTAGATGAGTATATACCAATGGACATTAATTCTATATTTTTGTACGCTTTCAGTTGTTCAATGAAGCTTGTGAAAGCTGGAGGTCACTTTCGCACTTTTCAGGAATAAATTAATTCTCCCTCATTCATCACGGCACAGGCCTTAAGAGGAGAGCGTATGAGCTAAGCGACATCCCTTTTTGTGTGCGTAAGCGACAACACGCGTTGAGCGAATTTTATGTGTAGTATTTTTGCGCAAGATATTGGAGGAAATTACCAACATGTCCAAAAGTGTTGACAACGTTGTGTATGGACATTCTTTGGGGAATTCTTCGAACCTCGTTTTGAATAATATTTTTGAAAATTTTTCGCCGTTTGAGTTGGATAAGGATGTATCCGCAAAATCCAAGAAATCGTCCGCGTCTTTGAGGAATGGCGATCCGAATGGGAAATAGCCTTCTGCTGTGACCGGTGCTAATCCGAAGGGGAAAGGCAAGAAACCCAGCACGAAGTCTAATAATAAGCAGGTTTCGGAAAAGCCAGATGTTTTAGATTCGGCGAGTGTGACACGACAAGTATTGGACATTTTGACGAAATCTGTTTCTTCTCTGCAACAGACTGGGGCTGTTATTCTACCTTTCATTGATGGGCAATCACCTCAAGACGATCCCGGGGACGTCGTTGAAAATGTCGATGACGAGATTTATGATGATGCGACAACCTCATCGAATTTTTCAGTGCTAGCAAAACTCAGAAAGGCAGTTAGTTAATCTGTCCGAAACTGATGGACCGGAAATAAATTCAAATTTGGCTAATGTGGTCACAGAGTTACTGACCAATGCTATGGTGAAGGAAACTCGACATTCTATTTCACAACAAATTCTTACATCAGCAAACTGTTCTCGGCTGGAGGTGGTTCGGGGTAATGAGGAAATTTTTAATGTGGTCTCTAGAGATGCAACCACTAAAGACGTCATGTTTCAACGAGTTCAAAAGTCGTTATTAAAGGGACTTACATGAATCGTGATTCTCCTACACTCTTTCGTTGAAAGCTCAACAGACGGGGGGGGGGGGGGGAGTGCCGTTACCCCCCCCCCCCCAGGAGGACACACTCGAAAAACTTTCTGATGCCGTGAGTCTAATTTGAATGAGCTGGATCTGCGCCACTGCTTTGCTTTCAAGCCAGAACTAAAAAATGAGTTTGAATCGTTATGCAACGACTCGGCGCCAGTTGGAAACTTTCTTTTTAATGAGGACTTTGTGAGTTAAGGACTTAACTGAGGCCACCCGTATGATTGGAAAAGCTGTGCAGCCAAAGAAAATTTCTACCAAAGACCGATTTGAACCTTATAATGAACCCGGGCCAAGCAGAGAGGGACAGTCAAGGCCTTTTTTTAGCATACCGATCTCCCCTGACGGGAATGTATCAAACAACACATTCGGGAAATTCAGGACCTCGCTCCAACAGGATGCGGTCCAAATTCAAAGGGAAACGATAAAATGTGTAAGTAATAGTTGTATTGAGGGCAATATTTCTAATTTTATCAAACAATCATATAGATTTTGGCCTGAAAACCACGATAAACGGTACGTATCACATAATGTGTTCCGATTCCGTATCATATAGACGACTCATTCTGATTCCGTATCATATAGACGACTCGTTTCCGGTAGCGCTACGGGCTATCATAACAGTCACATAGATACATTTTAGGAGCGTTTCAGTGGTCGACTGAACATTATGTCCCAAAAATGTTTGAAAATAATTTAACCCTTTCGCTATCATGAAAAGCAGACGACACTTGCAAAAAAATTCTTGAATAACTAATTTTTTTTCATTTTTTGTCTCAAAAACATAGGCTATGACCCCTCGTTGGAACGAGCTCGACGAGCTCGTTCCAACGAGGGGTCATAACCTATGTTTTTGAGACAAAAAATAAAAAAATAATGAAATTGAATTGGCGATTTTTTTTTAGAATAGCATTGGCCGGTTTTGGCCTTTACATTGGGTAAAGGGTTAAGATTTAATCTTTTTATGTGTCAGAATTGTTAGATAAATGAATTATCATGATAATGTGCATGTCCTGTGATTTGTATCAGATTCTCGGTGGTGTTCAAAAATGGGATCACAACTCGCCGGCAAAGCCGGCTCGTTGAGATCCCATTCTGGACACCACCTCGAATCTGATACAAATCACAGGACATGCACATTATCATGATAATCTGTATGAAAACAACATTGGCAAACATTGACTTCCGATCGATTTATTTTGAATTTGTTTGAAGGTTGTGAGATTGGTTTTATCAGTGAGCCTTTCCAATTTTTGGAACCTAAACAAATACAGTTTTCGGCCGACGAACAATTAGCTGTAAAAGATCACATTGAATCCTTCTTGGCAAAAGGTATAATCGTTGAGTGCTCTCGGAAAAAGGGAAATTTTATTTCCAATATTTTTCTCCGTCCAAAACGGAATGGAAAATTTCGAGTGATTTTAAATTTGAAGAAACGTAACAAATTTGTCAGATATGAACATTTTAAGATGTAAACTCTTGATTTTTGTTTGCAAATGCTGTAACGTAACTGGCTTATTGCTAGTTTGGATCTCTCTGATGCATATTATTCAGTTCGAATATCAGAGGAATACCAGAAATATTTGAAGTTCAAGTACAATGACAAATACTACAAACTTTATGTGCTGCCGATGTGCTTGGCCTCGGCCCCTTGGCTCTTCACAATATTACTGAAACCTGTTGTTGCCTACCTCAGAAATCAGGACCTTCTATCCAGTGATTATCTGGATGATGTTTTTTTGACAGATTCACCTGAAGATTCATGCTTGCAGATCATTAATTATACCAGCCAGTTATTTACTTCATTGGGTTTTGCAATTTCGCTGGAAAAATCAATCACAAAACTGGCAACCACTCTTGAACATTTGGGTTTTATAGAATTCATGTGATATGACCGTTACCATTACAGACGAGAAATTCCAAAGTCTCCAGGTGCTTTGTCTGGAGGTACTTGCAAGTCCAATTATTTCAATTCGAGTAGTTGTACGTTCGATTGGTGTGATGGCATCCCTCTGCCCTGGGATTCAGTACGGATCTTTACATTATCGACAGGTCGAGATAGAGAAAACTTTGGCCTTAGCAGTCCCTAAAGGGAATTTTGATAAAACCACCCAAGCAAAGGTCGAGATTTTTTGGTGGCAAAAGAATGCCAAGTTCAAAAGAATTTTATTACTCACCCAAACCCCACTAGCATTCTTCAGACAGATGCAGCAAAATCTGGCTGAGGAGGGTTAGTGGTCGGCGGCATTACCACCGGGGAGAGATGGACACCATTTGAGTCCCCCAAGCACAGGCCTGGCATTCTTAAAACTGCAGGAGGGCTAAAAATCGCTCTCCACGCGTGGCCTAGGGGAGCGATTAGCTCTCCCCAAGCCAACAAAAGCTAAAAGTGGCAAAATTAAGTTGTACTATTAATGACAGTGTGAATTCTGCCAAGTGGGCTTTGTAAATTTTCTTTGGTGCTGCTGACAAGGTAGTCTCTGTTAGACGGCTACACTGCCCCTCCCACATCTCCGGGCCTTACCATGGCCCGGAGGTGTGGGAGTGACAGTGCGGCCATCTTTCAGAGATCACTGACATAGCAGAGATTTGAAAACCTGTGGGTTTTAGGAATAGGCTGTTGTGGTAATCATTATTTTCTATGGCTAGGAGGGCTATTTTTCGCTCTCCTCAATTTTTTAAGGCGAGCAGTAGGCGAGCGAATAAATCGCTCTCCTGAAAATGCCAGGTCTGCAAGCATATCAACTGGCTCGAACTGAGGGCTTGTGTTTTGGTTCTTCATTCATTATTTTCTTCACTTCGTAATATTCATATCCAGGTTCAGATGGATAATACCACAGCTGTTACCTATATTAATAACATGGGGCTGGGGGAGGGGTGGGGGTGGGGGACTTACTCGGTGGCTTGCAATGATCTTACCAAAGAAATATGGGAGTGGTGTATCAAAAAGAACCTTTGGCTCTCTGCGTCGCATATCCCGAGACGCGAAAAAGAAGTAGCTGATAGAATAATAAGTCGAGAACATAATGATCGAACACAGTGACAGCTACTGCCGGAACTGTTCCCACAGATTGTTAAACAACCAGATATAGATTTATTTGCATATCGTCTAAATTATCATTTTAAACCGTATGCATCATGGCAGCCTGATCCAGGGGCTCTGGGAGTGGATGCTTTCACGTTCTCAAGTGAAAATCAGTACATGTATGCTTTTCCTCTCTTCAGTATAGGGCCCAAACTTGGTTTCCAGTTTTGAGTTCAATGTTAATAGATTATCCAGTCCTACTGCAGGGGAAACAACTACTACAACTTACATCCAACAGGGAACTAATTCACCCACTGTCTCCACATCTTCAACTGATCGTATGTCTGTTGTTAGAGAACAGCTCACTCGTCGAGGAATTCCATTGCAAACTCAGGTCATTATCTTGGCCTCGTGGCGTACCTCTACACAGGAGCAATATAGAGCCTATTTGGCGAAATGGCTCAACTTTGCAGGGCGACAGACTGTGAATCCCTTTCGAGCTCCTGCTGAAAAAATTCTGGATTTTTTGACTGAATTGTTTGAGAATGGACTTCACTATAGTACGATGAATACTGCACAGTCAGCCCTTCTGCGGCAGTAGAACAGGAATGTACTCAAGAGACACTTGGGACTCATCCTCTTATTAAAAGATTCATGCGAGGTGTTTTCGTTAAACGTTCCACATTTCCTTGGTAAAGGAAATTTGGGATGTTGATGTCCTTTTGCGTTATTTGAAAAGATTTTCACCTGCCAAATGTTTAAGTCTCAAGCAGTTAATTTTCAAGGTGGTTGCCTTATGTATGTTTGTTTCGGGGCGAAGATGCCAATCTATTCATTTAAATAACATAAAGAGTATGATGCCTAAAAGTGATGCGTTTCTGTTTTATATATGGATTCATTGTTAAAACAGTCTAAACCTGGTAAAACTCAACCAGTTCTTTAGTTCCAAGCATTTCCAGCTGATAGGAGGTTATGTGTGTTTACTTATTTATACCATGATTACCTATTCTACTATATATGAAAAGCCTATGACATAAATTTTAGCTTTACACACCAACCGTGGTGAACACGACAGCAATGGGATTTCAATGTTAAAAGTTTACACCTACAGTAGAAGTATATCCCCGTAGACCATTGGTGACGTCGACCTGAATGCAAACTTGTCTAAATTTATCGCACGTCGCCTCGCGAAGAATGAAATGGAAGCGGCAATTATTTATTACGTTTTGAAATGGGTTTACCTCATAAGATGCCAAAAATTAACAAACACATTGTCTCATGTTAATAGAAAAACTCGAAATAGTATGTTATTATGTTATTAAAACGAAAAAGGCTCAGTTTCTTTTTTCATTTCGTTTCGACAATAAAATTGACGGCGGAAGTATCGCCCACCGAAGCTTGTGTAAACAAAAACAGATTCCCTCGTATGTACGTCTGGTGCTCAGTGAAATCGAGAAAAAATAATAGCAACTCTTAATAATCTGACGATCATGGTATAAATAACATACACCCAAAGTAGCTTGGTGTTCCAAATCGTCGGCTGAGTGCTAGAATGTTCTATGTCCCATAGGGGACATAGAACATTCTAGCACTCAGGCGACGAAACGTTCACCACTCGTGGTGATGTGGTGTTAACCGCGCGCCAAAGGCTCGCGATTAACACCACTCCACGACTCCTAGTGAACATTTGGTACACCAAGCTACTATGGGTATATTCTATATATATGAAATGCCTAAACTTAGTGCCAGATAGGGTGCCTTACGTATAAGAAACTATATGTTGATCGTATCGAGATGAGCTTAAGTGTTAGCATACATTGTGTCCCAATGTGTACATAATGCATGCAGCACATGGGCACAGCTTGAATGAGCTAATATGTGCTTGTGTGCTAATGCACAATGTGACACATTGCGCACTGACACACAACGGGTGTTTGAGGATACTTGCGACATAGAAATGTATAATTCGAGGATACCTTTTGAGCATACCTTTTGCATGATACCTATCTGAGGATATCCTTTTGAGGATAGTTATGGCTCCTAGTATTTGTTTGCTCTGACCTTCTAGGTCACCCTAATACCTTTCTAGGTCTTAAACCATCACTGCTAACTTGCCAGTAGTCACCACAAGCTGTCATGTGATCCAACTCTATTGTAGTCACACAATATTATGGACTTCTACCACCCTAACAACTTTGTATCATTATTACTGACTTGTAATACTACTTTATACGTCCAAGCTATGCCTGACCCTTTCTCGACTCTGCTCTCGGACAGGTCTTTAACCCTTTACCCAACGTAACGGCCAAAACCGGCCAGCGCTATTCTCAAAAATCGCCAATTAATTTTCAAAATATTTTCATTTTTTGTCTCAAAAACATAGGTTATGACCCCTCGTTGGAACGAGCTCGTCGAGCTCGTTCCAACGAGGGGTCATAACCTATGTTTTTGAGACAAAAAATGAAAAAAATTAGTTATTCAAGAATTTTTTTTGCAAGTGTCGTCTGCTTTTCATGTTAGGTAAAGGGTTAACGGGCGCAACCAGATTGCTCCATTCATCTGAGCCCACGTACTGGTCTTTTCATTCCCTTGACCAAGTGCAACCTAGGGTACCTTACATATAAGAAATAGTATGTTGCCGGTCCCTAGATGTGCTCGTCTGCTAGAGCACAATGTGTGCACATCAGATACTGCACATGGACACACGCTGGATGTACTGATATGTGCTAATGCACTATGTGCGCACACCACATGCACAGAGGACAAAAATGGGCTTCCGCAACCACAGATCTATCCTAAAAAGGATTCCGTAAGTGGAATTCCATCTTAAGGAGTCGGTAAACACGAGCATATGATAATTGGAGTCTGCTGGGTCTTGTGACGAGTCGGGCCGCGAGCGCTAATAAAACGAATTCCCAGTTAGCCCTCGCGGCCTTACAATTCGCGTGACGTTTTGGGCGTTACGTAGTTTTAGTATGTTAGTCAACGCCAGTTAACCCTCTGCCCTCTGATGTTATACAGGGACGTGGCTAGAGGTTTCCGACTGGAGGGGGGGGGGGGGTAGAGTAGTGAATTTCCAACTAGGGGGAACGACCGGGGGGAATGGAGAAAGATTTTGAAAATGAAGCCATGAAAGGGGGCATAAAATTGATTCTAGTAACTGAAATGCCAGCACATTTATGATAGAATTATCAGGTTATTATTTGGTATTCTTCTGGGAAATGAATATGTGCTAAAAAAATGCTGAAGCTAAGAATATTGAGCAATTCACACTGCCCTAACATTAAATCAGATGTTATGCAGGAATGATCAGTTTTCGATGTTTCATCATTTTGGGACTGTTGATGATGGAATTAACTCGGGACAGTGAACGTACTGTAGGAATCTCATACCGATTGACATCGGGCATACTTATGAAGCTCCATATTGCATACACTGTAGTTTTAAATAGTAACAGTTAAAATTTTTGCCGATTTGAAACCGAGGAGAAAGTTTGGGAAGTAAAGGAGACATCAGCATCGCCAAAGAAGGTTTAAAATCCAGAAAGTTGGAATTTCCAACTACTTATGACTTGCCCTCCGAATTTCCAACTAGAAAAAACTTTAGCCAGGATAGGGGGAGTGACACCCCCACTCCACCCCTGTCACCACGTCACTGATGTTATATTCCACGCCAGTTCAATTGCATCAGTTGGAAATCTGTATTCGTTTGTTGGAGGAAAACAAAATATATTCCAACGGGCAGCCTTGTGGCTGCACGTTTAACGTCCTGAATGGTCAACTACACAATTTTTTGGAGCAACTATCTACATCATGAAGTCGGATCGCATCAAGATCCTCGACCGAAAAAGGCCTTTCAGGTCTAAATGGTTAATATACTGGAGAATGGATAACGGCCTATTAACCCTTTAATAAACTATTAGTTATTCAGGAATTTTGTTTGCAAGTGTCGTCTGCTTTTCATGTTACATGAAAAGCAGACGATACTTGCAAACAAAATTCCTGAATAACTCATTTTTTTCATTTTTTGTCTAAAAAACATAGGTTATGACCCCTCTTTGGAACGAGCTCGTTCCAAAGAAGGGTTATAACCTATGTTTTTGAGACAAAAAAAATGAAAAAAATAATGAAAATTAATTGGCGATTTTTGTGAATAGCGCCGGCCGGTTTTGGCCGTTACGTTGGGTAAAGGGTAAAGTGATAACAGCTAGCAATATCGTGAAAGAGCGGCATGTTCTAACACCATTCTACCTCAGTAAATTGTGTTGTCCACTTGCGCCCTTCTTAGAAGAACGCAAACAACCATATATGACTGCAGTTATGCGTCAGAGTAAACCTAAACCTGGAAGAGTAAACAAAATTTCTTGAATTCAGTGAATCCAAATGAGGAAAATTCTGCTTGCGACAATCACTGCGACAAAATTCACTTGACCTATATCAGTTGCATCGCCTCCTGTTTACTGTCAAGCAGTTGTATGCAGTGTCTGGTGTTATACACGCAGTCATTTTTCATGCCGATTTTCTGCTGAACAGTTGACGATAATAAGGTGAGTGGTAATAGAGTATACTTTTCGTATGGACGAAGGTTTCCGAAGCACAGAGGTGGCGCCATGGGTCAGTGATTACGGTAATGGAAGTCAAACCCGGTTCGATTCTCAGAGGTCACTTTGTCGTGTCCTTGGGAAAAAACCCACTTAATCCCGATTGTCTATGTGGGAGCAAGGTGGCCCTGTGTACTAAGGCGTTATTTGTCTATTTAAATTGTTAGGATTAAACGACACTTTAACAGCCAAGGTCATATCGTATCGGTGTAAGTTTTACGGGTGTTGGAAGCTGAAGTACCCAGAGAGAACCACCGAGCAACGACGAACAGCTGCCAGCTCCCAAACATCGTAACTCTGCACTACAGCACGGGCAGGGTTAGATTGGTTGAAGACATGCGCATCATCAACGTGCAGTACGCCTTGGTACACGGCGTCATCGAGCCTCCGTGTTGACAATCGGTGTTAACTGCCTTGCCCAAGGACACAACGCGGGAGTCCGAATCGGTCGCTCAGACGGTCACCCATCCAAGGATTAACCAGGCTCGACGTTTCTTAACTTCGGCGAAATGGCGAGAACCGGGTACGAAGGCGAACTGCACGTCGATGGTGCACTTGGCTTGAACCAATGCTAACCCTGCTTGTGTGGAGGAGTCTGAATGTTACTCGCCGCTGCTCGGTGGCTCTCTCTGGGTACCTCGACTTATTTATTAATTTATTATTTATTTATCTGTTGGGGTTTAACGACATTTTCGACAGTCATTGTCAACATTGCAGCACTCCTGTTCTCCTACATAATGCCAGGCCTGCATATGTTATAAAACATGTTCTCTTCGTTCTTCCTGTGTGGCGGAGTTGTTTGTGAATGAACACAGAGAGTCGTAGGTTTGAGGTCGCCGTGCGTCCGAATTTCCATTTTGAGTGTCGTAACCTAGTTATGGTAACGAGGAGTATCGTTGAAGCTTAATGTTTCTTGAGGACTCGTGATTATTGACATTTATATGTTTGGGTTTTAATCAATAAAATTTCAGAAACAGGAAGTAATATTTGTAAACAACTAAACTAAAGTCTGGATTCATTCACCCACACCATCGAGATTAACCTGTATTGTTTTCTAAGTTTTTTTTTTTTTAAATTCAAAGATCTAGAATTTTTGTTGCTCTCGTGATTCGTGACGATCGACGACTGTTTGTATGCATATCACCTTGCGGATCGGCTTCCGTTTTACGTTCTTCAACATTATCTGTCTCCTTGTCGGTGCTGATATACTTATAACCATTGGCATGCGCAGATATAGAGCTTTCTAAATCGGGTACAACAGGAAATGTTTCAATATTAATATCACGATCAACAATATGCTCTGTAAGAGATGGAATTGGATGTGCAATATCCCTGGGTTGAACAGCGTCAACATGCGAAGGTGCGGAAGGTGCAATATATTTAGTTGAGACTGTTTTTTCTTGCCCATTCGGTAATCTAAAATATGCATATTGATTGGCTTCCACTAATTCGACTTCGTCAACATATGGGCCATATCTACTATTCCGAACGAATCTTCGCAACAAAACAGGTCCGGGAACGGTTAGCCAGGTCGGTAGAGAAGTGTCGTTACTGGTATGGCGAGCAAATTTGCAGAGTCTATCGTGAGGTGAGTCATTAGTAGCGGTTGAGATTACTGAACGTAATGAGTGTAACTCAATGGGTAGTACATTTTCCCAGCCACCGTTCAACATCCCAAGTGAATGAAGAGCTAACTGAATTGACTTCCAGATTATGCCGTTGAAAAGCTCACGATGAGAGTTTCCTGTCGGATTATAGGGTGTTGTTCGACTGGTCATGACTCCGCTCCGCCTTAAGAATTCCTTCAAATCGGTACTCATGAATGATGCACCTCTGTCCGAGTGAATATATTTTGGCATCACGAATACACTAAACAACTCAGTTAACCCTTTACCCAACGTAACGGAAAAAAACGACCAGCGCTATTCACAAAAATCGCCAATTAATCTTCATTATTTTTGTCATTTTTTGTCTCACAAACATAGGTTATGACCTCTCTTTGGAACGAGCTCGTCGAAAGTTATTCAAGAATTAGTTATTCAAGAATTTTTTTTTGCAAGTGTCGTCTACTTTTCATGTTAGATAAAGGGTTAAGCCAGTGATCACGGTTTTGCTACTGACATCGCCACAGGGGAATGACCTTGGAAATCTGCTGTATTCGTCAACAATCGTAAGGATATACTTATTCTTGGATGAAGAAGGAATAGGTCCTTTAAAATCAATATTCAGTCTTTCGAAAGGTAAGGTCGTTTTTATCAGTTGCGATGGAGGTTTATTGAAAAATCTTGGTTTCAACAAACAACATGTTTTGCAGTCATTACAGATTTTCCTTACTTCTTCGGTGGAGTGTGGCATGTTCTCAATCCTAATTTATCCCTTTACCTAACATGAAAAGCAGACGACACTTGCAAGCTCGTTCCAACGAGGGGTCATAACCTATGTTTTTGAGACAAAAAATGAAAATATTTTGAAAATTAATTGGCGATTTTTGAGAATAGCGCTGGCCGGTTTTGGCCGTTAAGTTGGGTAAAGGGTTATTGCAATAGTCTTGTTACTCCAGGATGGCACAGATCAATATGTAATTGTGCAAGGTTTTCCATCGAAAGATTCACAGTCATGCTTGCAGTAATGCGCGACAACGCATCATCAGTGGTATTTAAGCAACCCGATCGGAACTTGATGTCGTAAGAATAACACGATAACTCCAATTTCCATCTCTGTATTTTGTCGTTTTTAATTTTTCCTTTGCGACTTTCATCGAATATGAATGAGACGGCTTGTCGTCTCGTATCGAACCGCCATGTATTTCATTATTATTATTATTATTATTATTATTATTATTATTATTATTATTATTATTATTATTATTATTATTATTATATTATTATTATGGGGTTAGATATGAGACTAAAATCCAGTTATAAATTGTTTTGAGAAGACGATTACGTTTTAAAAGAAATTTCAGTGCGATTTGATATGTAAAGAATCAAGTAAACAAGAACAAATTTGTGACCCACATACAAAACAAAATTAGAACAAGCTGACACAATAATAATAATAACTCGACAGATTGTCCACTGAGTTTCAATGTGTTCTATGTGCCTTCTGGCATTGGAACTCAGGGGACGAGATGAAACTTTTCGTAAATATTTGAGTGACAAAACGTAGGACACCGTGTTTGAATATTTTCCTGAAAGGAGAAAAAGAAACCTGACAAAGTTGGCTCCTTGGTTCCCCATTGAATGTAATGAAGGTCCGGAAGGGGGTCAGATTTCAAAATTACTGCACTTTAAATCCTTTACCCAACGTAACGGCCAAAACCGGCCAGCGCTATTTACAAAACTCACCATTCAATTTTCATTATTTTTTTTTATTTTTTATCTCAAAAACATAGCTTATGACCCCTCATTGGAACGAGCTCGACGAGCTCGTTCCAATGAGGGGTCATAAGCTATGTTTTTGAGATTAGAAATGAAAATATTTAATTATTGAAGAATTTTGTTTGCAGGTGTCGTCTGCTTTTCGTGTAAGGTAAAGGGTTGAATATTGTTTGCTTTACGTGACATCAGTGGGGAATCAGGGGGACGTTCCGATAACTGAACTTGTAGGTGAAGAGGAAACTTCAGACATTGTAAAAAGGAACGAGAAACAATAACACTGTCAGAAAACTGTAACAGGTCTGATAACATTTTGTTCTTTTTTGTTTTAGTATATCAAATGAAAAGGTTATTATTTAGGGTTAAAGATATAACATCTTATGATATAAGATTTTATATTTGTCTATGAAATCCACTAGCCTTTTATACATTAACTTTTCAAGTATTTTTGAGAACGTCCGGAGAATGTTGATGGGGCGATAGTTATTAAACATTAGAGGGTCACCAGACTTGACTATTTTCATTTTGGTTAGAAATGGCCGATGAAGATGATGAAGTGTTGATGATGTGTGTTAAGGGGATGGCAACTTCGCAAGCTACGGCTTTCGAGAGTTTTATATACAATTCGCCTTGATCTCTTGTTGGTTTTGAGGACAATTTGTAAATACTCAAGATAACCTCCTGTGTTTTAGTTGGAGTTAAAAATAATGAGTTTTCATTATTATGCTACATATAGCCTAATGTATTTATTCTATAACGTGAAAAGTTAATATTTGCGTCAGGCTCTTGGTCACCTACCAATTTTCCAATATTGGCAAAGAATGCATTGAACTTGTCAGCAATTCGTTTTGGGTCGTTTATAGTGGTATTGTTATCGGAAAAGGGTATTTGGGGGCTCAGGTTTTCGATTTGATTTATTAATGGCTTTACGTAATATTTGCCATGTTCTTTTGAGGTCGTGTTTATTCTCTAGCCAGGTATTATGACTTGCATGCTCGTTTGACCTGGTTGAAAATTTGATAGAATTGCTTGTAGTCCGCGATATTTTGAGTTGTCGGAGATTTCAGTTCTTCGTGTACAGCTTTTGTTTGTTTATGGAAGACTCTGATAGTCCGGTCGTCATCCAGGGAGAACGTCTAAAATATTTGGAAAGTACTGATGTCATGTCGTGTACGCTGCCCATATGAATACAGAAATTGAGACCCCACTAATTACACTACGAGGTGGGGTCACAAAACCCCACCACGTGACTTCAATTTATCTATAATTAACTTGTGTTTTTTGCAAGTGCGGTAATCAGGTTTATTCTTCCACCAAAAATAGTTTCAGTTCATTGTTGTTTAGTGATTGTCAGGTATTGCACTTAAGTATAAATTGAATACGTATGCTCCATGCATGTTTTTTTGATAATAAAAGGCATTAATATGGCAGAAAAAACGATCAAAATATGGAGTTTGAATTGTGTTTTTAATCTCGCATGAATATGTCAAACTGTGTGATGGGATGTTCGGCTGACGTCGGTTTATCTTTTGATCTCTCAGTCACCGGCTCTCAATTAGATCAAATTTTTTCACAGTCAGTGAAATATTACTTTTATTTTTACTTGAAACATTAAAAAGATAGTTCAATATTTGAAAAAGTTATTGAAAGCTATTGCGATTCGGAATGTTGTTCATCAAAATCGATTAAGAGCTCGAGGAATTACGAAAAAATAAATATTATACCGAACTGAAATCATGGATGTGAGTTGAAAAAATTATAACTTGACCAGTACAATATCTGGACATTTCCCCGACGGTCTTTTACCTAACTGTAGCAATTGACGGAGAAGAATCATGTTACCGGTACTGAATTTTGAATAAATTGTGGGTTGGGGAGGAAGGGAATCCGATTTACGATTTTAAAAGTTAAGTTCAGAGTGGAATGTTAAAATGTAAATGTTGAGAGTGGAATTAACATAAATAAACTACATTAACGAAAAAGGAATGCTTGTGGTGGCCCTGGGACGTTTCAGCCCAAGACGCTTCGGAATCCATATATTGAAGCGCCTGCATGTACTAGCAAGGAAAACTGGCCAAGATGGGGGGGGGGGGGGGGGGGGTGGCAGATGGGCAAGCAATCAATGATATAGGCCTATTTGTGCGTGTGGGTTTATGGGAGTCTGGGGTCCAATTGCCTCGTTTCGGGGATGGGGAGGGAGGGGGAGGGCTATTTACTTCACCATTTAGGAGTGGTATGGATGACTGAATCTTACACTGCCAGGACACTGAAATTTTTGATGTGCTGGCTGCACGCAAAAATCAGGGGTGGCGCCAGAAAATCTCCGATAGAGGAACTAAAATCTCCTGTCTGAAAGGCCTATTTTAATTTTTGGGGTTTCAAGACACGTGTGGGGGGACAAAACAAAAAAATTATAATACGAAATTTCGGGGCATGTTTGAGCTAGGGTTACGATGTATGGTGGTCTGGCTTGTCGATCGGCATGTCATTATTGGAAATAAAAAAAAATATTATTTTCTATTGATTTTATTTACATGTGGTTATAATTATGCTTACTGAATTAATAAAAAGTAATTATTATATTGATTTGTCTCCTATTTTTTCTCAAGCTTGTCATGTGCAGAGGTGTTAAAACAGATGTTGGTTTGAAGGACAGCTCTGTGCTTTGTCGCACCACTCAAATGTCAATTTCACACCTTGTGCAAGTGGTAGTTTAATCTACTGTACCTAATAAATCACTTCAATCCCGACTACTTTAATGTAGTGGCAGTAGAATAATATTTTATTTCAGTGTCACATTTCAATACACATGCGTAATATACATAGAGTATGTTCAAAATATTTATATGAAATCTAGCCTATGAAGGCTTATGAGACACATTTTCATCAGAGGTAGGTCTTTTTTTTACAATAGTTCATAAAAAACAAAAAAAAAAAACAACCCCCCCCATCCCCCAAACCCGAAAAACCAAAACACATGCACGCACACCAAAATACACACCCTTGTGCCCCCCTCCCCCCCCCCCCACACACAAACACACAGAGAGTAATATGCAGACATACGCCCACGTGCACTTGCGTATACTTTCGTGAACTAATTTTCTTTCACTTTTTCTTACCCCCCCCCCCCCCCACCCCTCATCACGTATATCTGTCTCTCTCTATCTCTTTCCCACTGAAGTGTACTCTCTCTTAGAATGGCACATTCGCAGATATTTTAATTCGGCATCTCCCTTATATTCACCCACGTATTTTTACATACACACAGGCTTAGCTATTTCAATTGATAAAACAAATAACAACAATGTAGAGGAACGTTGAAAAATCTGCAAATGCAAAGAGTATAAAAGTATGTACAAACCTCTACAGAATGGATGAAGGATATTTATTTCTGTATGCAAATATCTTCCGTCCACCCCCCCCCCCCCCCCCCCCCCCCCCTGTGAAATAATCATTAGTTTCAGTCTCGAGTGAGATACTTTTTGGTATCCATTCAAAAACACTATATTTTCTTTTTGCTATATCCTTTTTATAAGAATCTTTAATTGCGTAGCCCGACAAGAGTAAGACAGGAAAGAGGATGTGCTGGTCGAGTTGACTCAATGTCGTAAACTGGTATCACTTCGATCATTAGCCGTGCGCCGTGGGCGCTTTCGTGGCGCAGGAGGCTTTTTCGCCCCCACTTTCCACCCAAGAAAAACACGGTTGGCCTACAGCTGTAAACAAAATGTGAAATTGGGAACTTCGCGAATATTAGTTGTTTTTCTCAAGTCTGGTTTATTTATTTCCTCGATCAAATCGATCGCGTAAACACAACAGTTTAGTTTCGAAAGTGACGGGGACTTTGTACTTATCCAAATGGAACTGACTGTTCTATTCCCAATTTACAAATTCAAACCACAGCAATAGTCGCCGTCTGCCTCCTCCAAATTCAAATTTTAATTTAAAATAAATTATCTACTACCAGTAACAAACGCAGTTGTCTTGCCCGTTGACGTCACAAGACAGTATTTATTAATCAGCAGAGAGACTGACATGAGAAAGCAATTAAACTAATCGTTAACGCTCGTGACCACGGTGGGTCACAGTGTTTTGAAAACTGTCTTCCACTGATCAAACACTGCGGTCCACTGGAACTCCACGGAGGAGAAAACACCGCGGCGGCGTTTTTGTTTCAACCCACGTTGAACGTACTGCAATGTTAGTTATAATATAAGAAACCAAATGAAGTTAAAAGATTAAAAAATGAAAACTCATTTATGTAAATATCAATGTGCAAAAAAAACTTATTTATGTTAATATCTATGTGCAGTGTATTATGTTCCGATAGTTTATTGCTCGTTAAAAGTTAGAACACTTGAATGAAATAAAATATATCAAAGCCAATGTTCCTGTTATTGTTGCTCTGTTGTCAATGAAGATAAGTAATTAATTGTACACGCCCACTCATAAATAGTTCCTCTATAAATAGACAGCACTAATCTAAATTTAGCATCAATAACTGGGGTATTTATTGACCAGTCTCATATGGGTACTGTACACGTAATGTTACTTCCAATGGGAGGGCTTCATTAAACGCTTTGTATTACTAGTTTCATCACCCTCTTTGGATAAAGTAAATACTTGGAATCGAGCTGTCGAATACAATCTTAATAGCTCATTGCAATTCTTTAATGCACACGTTCAAGCTGGTGGAATAAGAGCAACAAATCGATATGGCGGGTAACATAACCTTAGACGAGGTCCAGACCAACTCAGAATATGACTTTGTTGCCCAATTTGATAATACTTCCGAAGAAGTTGAGGATTCACCTTTCCATGGTAGTAGTAGTGTATGCACGTTTCAGGTAACATTTGGATGATCTCATTTGGATGATCTCATGTGACGTCATAGTCACGTGACCCAGTGGCGCCATGTTGTGTTGTTATGGTAACCCGCGTGAGTGGCCATATTGTGACGTCATCCCCATAGTGATACATGGTGTTAGTACGCATACGCAGCGCATGTTGTTAGGGTGATACGTGTTTCCGTCGTCCATTTTGTATACTGCAGGCCGCCATCTTGATTTCTATGGTAGCACGTGATTGCTATGTGACCCAATTTTTCTGCAATGGGATGGGGTATGTTCGGAGGGTGTGTTCGATTGTAGAAGAGTAAATCTAATTACCACAAACAACCCGACAATTCTTCCAAATCACCGAAATCTATCCCAATTTTTACTCTTTCGAATTCTTCCAGAATTCTCTGCTTCTATCTATATATGCAATAGTTATCGTCTATCTGGCCATGTTCCTTTGTTCTGGAGTATACTCCAGTAGCGTAGAAGAGCCTATTAGTTGGAACAGTTTACCTTATTATTACTATATTTAGCAGTTTCTGGTCTATTCTTGTTAGTTCTAACCCTATTCCAAGTACTCTTGTTGTTTCATTTATATAGATGATTTGTATAGATTATAACTAATCAATCAATTGCTTGATTTCCCAAATCTGTATACAGAGTTATCTCCCTTCTGTATAATAAAAGACTATATCCAATGGCACCCCAATTTTAGCACCCATTTTTTGCAAAACACCTGTGGCTATGGAATCCCTTTTTGTCATATGTGCTTATGTGAAAAGGCACAATGTGACACAATATGCCCTATCACATAGGCACATGCTTTATGTGCCGATATGTGCTTATGTGAAAAGGCACAATGTGACACAATATGCCCTATCACATAGGCACATACGAGTATTTGAGGATACCTATGGCCTGGTATTGTATTATTTGAGGATACCTATCGAGGATACCTATCGAGGATACCTTTTATATGATACTTATCTGAGGATACTATATAGGCTGTACATAACCCTGTAGGTCTCTTGCTGGCCCTTAGTACTATTAATCCACCTGATGCTTCATGCTATCCTATGACTGGTATAGGTAGTATGCAATGCTAGGCATAGGGGTATTGTGGGTAGGGGTACTGCCTGGTAGTTTAGAACGGTACTATAGTATGGGCGGTATATACCATACTATATAGGCCCCCGTTAGTGCTTGGTACTATTAACCAACCGATTGCTTTGTTTTATTATATGGCTGGTATATGTAGTACATTATGGTAGACCTAGTGATTTTGTGGGGGTGGGGGTAATGCTTGGTAGTTTAGAACGGTGGTATAGCATAGGCTGTACATATCCCTGTAGGTCTCTTGCTGGCCCTTGGTACTACTGATCCACCAGGTGCTTCATATTATTGAGCGGTATTCTGGGACTGGGGTCAATGCCTGGTAATACAGAACGGCAGCAGAGTATGGTTGGTATATTCCCCTATAGATCCCATCCTAACCGTTGATAGTATTAACCTACCAAATGCTTTGTATCATCCTGTTACTGGTAAGGTGGTACCCAGTAGATCCTACCTTATTCCGAGTACTCTTGTTGTTTCATTTATCTAGATCATTTATATAAATTATAATTAACCAATTAGATTGCTTGATTTCCCATAACCTGTTCTTAATCGTACAGAGTTATCTCCCTTCTGTATAATAAAAACCCATATCAATGGCCATATTCACAGGCACCCCAATTTCGGCACCCCTTTTTAAGAATCCCATTTGTGGAATCCCTTTTTTCTGAAATGAGGATAAGATTCGTATTAAAAATCCTTCATTGAGGGATTTTTAATACGACTCTTATCCTCATTTGCAAAAAAGGGATTCTCCAGAAGGAATCCCATTTGCGGAATCCCTTTTTAGGAATCCCATTTGCGGAATCCTTTTTTCTGAAATGAGGATAAGAGTCGTATTAAAAATCCCTCATTGAGGTCTAATTTACTACGACTCTTATCCTCATTTGACAAAAAAAGGGATTCTCCAGAAGGAATCCCATTTGCGGAATCCCTTGTTAGGAATCCCATTTGTGGAATCCCTTTTTTCTGAAATGAGGATAAGAGTCGTAGTAAATTAGACCTCATTGAGGGATACACTACTACTCATGGTCATAACCTTAAATGTGAATACTATTTGACTGGATATTTTCAATCGTCCATCTAAAACGAATCACAATCCTTCTCGCTCTTCCATATTAATTGTCAGAGCATCAATGTCCACTGGGAGTCCCTACACGATCTCTTATTTTCTTTACAAGGACCCAAAAATACCTTTGATATCATTGGCCTAACAGAAATTTTCAATATCCCTGCAAATATATCATATTGCCTTGATGGTTAAATCAAGGAGAGTCATTGGGGTGATCTACAGATCAAATACGCCACCGAAAGCGGACATTGATATTTTTCTAAACAAGCTTAATGAAATAACTGACAAGCTAAACCAGGAAAATGTGTCTTCCTATACAGCTGGTGACATTAATATTGATATGCTTAAATATGCTTCCCATGTCAAAACAGATAACTCCATAAACCTCATGTTCAGCCAAGGTTTTTTACCTGTGATCACCAAACCCACCCGACTAACTTCACACTCGGCTACACTTATTGATCACATTTTTTCTAACAATATTCAATCCACCTCATTGTCTGGGATAATAATAACTGACGTTTCAGACCACTTCGGTACTTTTCATATTGAAACCGTGCCCCACAAAACATACAGAGAATCATATACATGGGTACGTAAAGTAAATGACGAAACCATTGCACACTTCAACCAACTTCAATTAGAATGTGATTTTTCTCCAGTTATGGGTTCCGATAACTCCAACACGGCTTATAATAATTTCCTACACATATATCTAGGATTATTTGGCCTGGCTTTCCCCCAGATCCGTGTCCGCACCAACGGTAAATTCATCAAAATGCAACCCTGGATGACAAGAGGACTAACAGTTTCATCAAATAATAAAAGTAAATTTTACAAAAACTACTGTAGAATATTCAATAAAGTCAAAAAGCAATGCAAAGCAAATTATTTTAAAAGTATCTTGAGTGTACACAAGCATAACCTTCGTAAAACATGGCAAATACTAAATGCCGCCATCAAAACACCAAACATAGCAACAAATTTACCTCAATATTTTATCCATAATGATAAAAAACTCAATGACCCAACAGAAATAGCTAAAGAACTCAATATGTACTTTGCAAATATAGGAAAACTTCACAAATAGCCTTTAAGTGAGTCCTACATGTGAGTTTGAAGTGAAGAGTATCGCAAAGTCCCTAAAATCTGAAGGGAGCAAGGACTATAACGAAATAAGCTCGAATCTTCTCAAACGAACTATCGATCCCATAGTTAACCCTCTAACACACATTTTCAATTGCTCCTTTGCATGTGGCATTGTTCCCGATAAAATGAAAATTGCAAAAGTTATTCCTATTTTTAAAACAGGCGACCAACGTAACTTCACAAATTATAGACCTATTAGCATACTTCCCACATTCTCTAAACTCTTAGAAAAACTTATGTCAGCAAGACTTCTAAAGTACTTAAATCGTTTTGGCATCCTACATCAGAATCCGTACGATTTTAGGGAAAATCATAGTACGGTGCATCTAATTATGCAACTACTGAAAACCATAGTCGAAGAAAACAACAAGAAAAGTAAAAACAGTACATTGGCGTTATTTTTGGACCTGTCAAAGGCGTTCGATACAATTAACCACGACATTTTGATTAATAAATTAGACAAATATGGTATTAGGGGACTTGGCAATGAATGGTTTAGAAGTTATCTTTCAGATAGGTCGCAATACGTTGCATACGGAAATATATGTCTGACAGGGTTACAATATCGCACGGAGTTCCTCAAGGTTCGATACTTGGTCCAACCCTATTTCTGATATATGTCAATGATATCTATCACGCTACCTCCCTCAATTTATTGTATTTTGCTGACGATACCACGGGGCATTCTTCATGGCCAGACCCAAACCAGCTAGCCCTACTCATAAATGATGAGTTAGTTAAAATCTTTGAATGGTGCTGCACGAATCATCTTGTCGTAAACGCCACCAAGTCCAAATATATTCTAATGAATCCTCCAGCCAAAAAACAACAGAAATTCGTCATAATATTCTAATCAACGGCCAAATCATAAGTAGAGTAGGTTCAAATAATACTGAGAAATCCTTAAATTTCTTAGGTATACATATTGACGATAGTCTATCCTACAAGCACCATATATCGCTACTCTCCTCCAAGATCGTCCGTGCTAATTTCGCACTGAATAAAGTGAAGACAACACTCCCTCGTGAAGCCCTGAAAACACTCTATTATGCCCTGATACACACACACCTAGTGTATGGGATAAACGTGTGGGGAAATTATAGAACGATTAAAAAGATACTTCTTCTCCAGAAACGCTCAATCCGCATAATAAACAAAAAATACAATGCTCACACCGATCCCCTCTTTCGAGAAAACAAGATTCTCAAAGTGAACGACCGCTTTAAACTGCACGCATGTTTGTTCGTATTCGATTGGTATCACGATAACCTGCCTTCATCTTTTCGAAATCATTTTCAGTCGGTTGTCAACACTACGGGTCGAGCTAGCAGAAGAAGAGATTAACGCCAATTAGTGCCAATTAACGCTGGTCCTTGAGCTCTAAATTTCATTAACTTTCATCAGGTAGACTGAGTATTTACCCTTCCCTTCTTGAGAACCCAACCCCTGGCACCAGTCAGCTGAAAGCTGCCTTCGGGAGCTCTCAGCGGACTATGCCAGGATTTGGAGTTGTCAACGGAAGTGAAGTTTTTGGTCATCTAGCGAGACGCTTCCACCTATACTGTAGGCAAATGGGTCTGGATTTTCAATTCTCGTCTATTACCATAGTTCTGCTTACCCCACCAGCCACCAGCTTCAAGTGTAAATATTAAACAGCTCGATTCCAGCGTCCGTGCTATATTTTCTGGGAGATGACAGGTAGACAGCCAATCTGGCTATGTCATCTCCCTGTGGTATACATGCTTAATTGTCTCCTTTTAATATTTATGTATATTGTATATTGTGTGTATACTGCTAAATAAAGATTCATTCATTCATTTGTAAAAGAAACGTTACCCATAAGAACAGGTGTACCACAGGGATCCATTCTCGGCCCAGTTTTATATTTATTGTGCATCAACAATACTAACGAATCTACAGAACTCAGTTTACTTCCCTATGTTGATGACACAACGTCCTTTGGGTAAGGTAACAATCTAGATAGTACAAATTCCGAACTAGCCAAAATAAACCGTTGGTGTTCTTCCAACAAACTCGCCCTCAACCCCTGTAAAACTAAATACGTGCTCCTTCTCTCACAAAATGACTCATATAAGGTTAACGACATTAAACTACGTCTAAACAAAACAAATATTGAGCCATCTGGTAATTAGCAAGGTCAAAAAAATTCTAGCTGTACACATGGATGAAAATATGAAATTTAAACACTATCGTTTGCTGAAGAATAGCAAGTGCAATTTTTATACTAAATATGGCAAAGAAATTCCTGCCCACGAAGGTAATGAAATCTTTATACTTCTCACTGATCCATTGTTATTTTACATATGGTATCCAGGTTTAGGGCCATTCGCCATACACCAGTAGAATTCTAAAATTGCAAAAAGAGCTGTCCGGGTAATATCAAAGAAATAATATCTCTCCCACACAGATCCACTCTTCAGAGACTGTGGCATTCTGAAATTCAGTGATCAGTTCAGCCTTCATGACTCCCTCTTTATGCACGATTGTACCAAAAAAACCCCACCCACATGCCATTTAATGCCACGTTTCAAGTATATAGAAACCCCTCAGGAATGAATACAAGGCAAACTGGTAAATTAGAAACTCGCAAACCAAGAACACGGTTCTCTGTTGAATTGCCCTTACACCCCTCCCAAGAACCTGGAATAGCATAGACCCACAAATCCAGCAATAACGTAGACCCAAATTCAAAAAGTCCTTAATTGATGAAGCCTTGAATACTAATTCCCGTCCTGGCTCTAAATGTGACAACCCAGCGTGTCCCGACTGTGTCATCCGCCAGCCAAATCCTCTGGTATCTCATCCTCCTTATCCTCCTTTTCCCACCACTTAATCCTCAAATACAATCTAGCCCCCACGAATTACAAATAAAAGATTAGATAACCCCGTTTTGAGGAAAGCATTTCGATAGACTGATGCCAAAGAGACTTGATATCTTTCTTTTTACGGGAATGACAGGAAGACAGCCATATAGGCTGCTCATTTCTATCCTGTATACTCGCTTATGTTCTTGTTTGTTGTAATGTTATATTTTAATCAATTTACTGGTATACTGCAAAATAAAAATCTATCTAACACAGTAGAATTCCTTACAGAATTAGAATGGTGGCTTGCGAGCCTGTCTGTATCCCTAGACGACATGCGGCAGACATTCCTCTTAACCCTTTACCCAACGTGACGGCAATACCGACCAGCGCTGTTCACAGAAATCACCATTCAATTTTCATTTTTTTGTCTCAAAGGGCATAGCTAATGGCCCCTTATTGGAACGAGCTCGTTGAGCTCGTTCCAATGAGGGGCCATAATCTATGTATTTGACGACAAAAATTGAAAATTAGTTATTCAAGAATTTTATTTGTAAGTGTCGTCTGCTTTTCGTGTTAGATAAAGGGTTAAGCACAATTCCTGAATACGCTCTAATGGATACAGCGGATTGTGAATAAAACAAGTTTTCTTTTTTACATGTGCACAGGCAACAGAATGCTTTCCGGCAAGAATATTGGTCTCCTATTCTTATTCTCTACCTGCAGCGTAACGTCGTTCTTACCAGATAAAGAAAGATGTCCACAACAACCTCATTGTTTTTGTTCAGTGATATCAACGGGTTTGAAAGTTGATTGTAGCGGAAGAGGTTTAATTACAGTACCAAGCCACCTGCCGCATAATACGACAGAATTAATTCTGAATGATAACTCTTTACGTCTACTTCCAAATAACAGCTTCACGCATGTATCACTTTTACGCAAATTATTTATCGAAAATGCCTCACTTGAAGACATAAATGTAGGAGCATTTAGAGGCCTAGATGTTTTAGAACTCCTTAGTTTACGCGACAACAAAAGACTTGGAATATATAACAATAGCTTACAGCCGGAAATATTTCAGTATGTTATTAACCTAAAACACCTTCTCATCAACCAAAACCAAGCATTATCTGGAAACGAAAATCAGTATCCAACTGGAATTTTTTCCCACTTAACCCGATTGGAAGAATTGGTTATCGATGGTGTGAACGAAAAACCGCTTGGGTCAGAAATGCTGAAGTTGCGTAATTTGAGTATTCTGAGATTTAATGGAATGCAAGGAACATGCAATTTAAAACACATACGAGGTGATTTCTTTATAAATATTCCATCTCTCAAGTATATTCAGTTAATTGACTGCAACATTGAGTACATTCACAAGAATGCATTTAGTCCACTTTATCAAATCGTCAGACTCGACGCGTCGTTTAACCAAAAACTGGGACTAGATGGTTTTGAAGAAGGATCCAAAGGTCTGGTAAATTCTACAATTTCAGAGCTGATCTTAAATAAGTTGTATCCAACCTTTGGAGTTGGTATCGAACTGACAGTGTCCAATCTCCAATGGTTGACTAACACGAGGCTCAGAAGACTAGAAATAAATAGCAACAGACTTGAGAATATAGAGGCGGGCGTACTGAATGTCGCAATGCCAAAAACTCTTGCAAGTTTATCAGTGGCTGACAATAGATTGTCATACGGCTACTATTTTTGGCAGTTTAATGGCTTGATAAGTCTTCAGTACATAGATATGAGTAGAATGTTTACTTCTCATGACATCAAACATATAATAAAAGATGTCGATACGCGTTGTTTCACGGCGTGCAGGAAAACACGCTTAGAAAGCAGTTTGTTAATTCGACCGTACGAAAACAATTCTCTACAAAAATTCCCATCTTGGCTCGCTCCCCGGCTCCTCTCGCGTGTAGATGCATCACATATGGCTCTCAAGTATACTATCCCAGAGCTTAGCTTTGGTGAGAATGTAATGGAAAGGATAGATTTACATGATAATACCTTGCACTCCTGGCAAGGTCCTATATATGGATTCAATAAGCTTAAGTGGTTGGACCTCTCAAATAATTTCTGTACAAATGTATCCGAATATTTCTTTGATTTTGTTCCTTCTTTAGAAGTTCTTTTAATTCACAACAATTTGCTTAGTTATTCCATAGAAGGTGATATTGAAGGAAATATTTTCAAAAACGTACGAAACTTACGCAACTTGACATTAAGTGCCAACCGTATTCATCATATTCCGAAGAATATTTTCCGCAACTTACGAAATTTAACTTGGTTAGATCTGAGTAATAACAGATTAAGTGTATTCAATATTTCTCTGAGGAGTATGCCATTTTTATCTCATCTAGATCTAAGGAATAATTTTATTACGAATTTACCAGAAGTTGTTCGCAATGACCTCGATCATTTTGATAATAAGTTAGAAATTTTGTTCGAAGGAAATCTCCTTGATTGTTCGTGTATCACTTTACCATTTATAAGATGGCTATCATCCACAAAAGTACGAATTGTTTCCATGAATAAATTACTGTGTTCATTTGGAGAGGAGGATCGTAATCTACAGGATATCCAGGAAATAATTAATTTACTTGACAGATCGTGTCGTGATTACACGCCATTTATATTAACTGCTGCTGGAGGTTTACTATTGTCTTCTATTGCGATATGTACAATGGCAATATATCGTTATCGATGGAAACTACGATATTTTTATTACGTGTCAAGAGCCAAATATCAAGGAGTAACACAACCAGGTGATCATCAGTTCATTTATGACGCTTTTATCTCCTACGCTGATGAGGACAGAACGTTTGTCATAAACGATCTCATAAATAAACTAGAGAAAGAAGCAGGTCTGAAACTATGCATCCACCATAGAGATTTCATCCCTGGAAGATGGATTCCAGATAATATCGCTGGAGCCATACACAACAGTCGAAAGTGTATATTCTTGCTCTCTAAACATTTCTTCGACAGTTACTGGTGTATGTTCGAGTATAATATGGCTAGAGTAGAAGAAATGCATTCTGGAAGAGATATTCTAATCCTAGTAAACTTAAGATATGTTCCCACTAGAGTGATCCCAGCGGAGATTTGGGAACAAATGGAGGTCGCGACATATATCGCGTACCGCCCACCCCCCAGGAACGAAACCTTCTGGGCGAATATTAAAACCGCCTTAGCCCATTAGCTCGCTGTTTCCGATCTTTATGTTAGTGGTACTATCATCATAAAAGACCGAAGTATATGTGCGTAACTTTATAGTGATGGCATTTCTGAGACACTAGCCTTGTTATAATTTATGGGAGAATGCCTATCGGTAACATTTTAAATACAGTTGTACAAGAAGAAAAGTGCTAAACTTGAAATGAGAATGGAAGTACAAAAACATCACACCCGCAATTTTAATCATACACCATCGGAAAGCATTTGTTACGGATTTCATGAAATAATCATTTTGGTCTTTTTTTTAATCCTAGCTTTCAATATTTTCGCCATATACAGCCAGAGTACATTTTGAACTTCGCACAACTCTGCTTTTCACACGTGTGTACCAATGGAGATAAAAATAGTTGCTCATGCCAGGTAAAGTTCTCCAAAAGTGGAGCCAAGACATATTTGACCAGTATTTTCCAGTTGCATCCCAATGAAATTTCATGTAATGACTTTTGACAATATTGTGCAAATTTCCCGTTTACATTGATCACCATGTATTCAATCAAACCATCAATCAATCGATGAATCAGTCAATTAGGAGAGCAAAAACGGTTAACCGATTAATCGATTAGCCAGTGATCAACGTTAAGATTAATCAAAAAGTAATTGATCGATTAACCGTTACTTTTGGAGTACTGTTTTATATGGGTTAACAAAGGAAGAAACTTTCCCCAAAACAGGCAAACATTGTCACACTGACTCACATCAATTATATGAGACAGAGTAAAAAATGCAAGTTACGTGCTGATCACCATACCGTATCAGTAGATGGAAATGGTCATTCTTAACCCTTTACCCAATGCGGATAGCAGACGATACTTGTAAAATGAATTCTCGAATTACTAAAAATTTTCAATTTTTGTCTCAAAAATATAGCTTATGACCCCTCATTGAAACGAGCTCAACGAGCTCGTTCCAACGAGGGGCCATAACTTTATTTTTGAGAGAAAAGTGAAGCATAAAAAAATGGAATGGAGAGTTTTGTATATAGGCCTGGCTAGTTTTGTCCGTTACGTTGGGTATAGGGTTTATGCTGTAAATCATCAACGGTACGGCAGTTATTCAGCTACCTCTTAGGGAAAGTTATTAATCGGTTAACCAAGGCTAATTCACGTGATTAATCAATTAAGAAAATCCTTTAACAATTTAAGTTTTAGCAATTAGTGTTATTGAATTGTAGAGGTACAATCTTGAAGTACAGAACTGTAATCATAAAAGCGAACAGAGAATTTCGATCGCATCGCCACTGGACCGTAATCCAGTAGAAAATCGCGGTCCACTTTCCTCCATAACACACCAGCATCTCCCCTGTCGAAAAATACTGAATCAAAGATAGTATTTTCGTTTGTTTTTTCTCGATGCTGTCTTCATTTCGTGGCATTTTAAATTTAAAGTAATTTCGCTCCACTGGTGTTTGCGTGCAGAGATCTGATTGCGAAAAGATCACTTTTATGATCACTGAACAGTACATGGAATCGACAGATATTTATTCTTCACTGAGGATCATTACCACAGGTCTGTGTTACGAATATCATATGTGGCAATTTGGAAGTTCTTCGAACTTCCTCGGAATTGGGACACACTTTGGGATCGGTAAGTTCCGTACTTTAAATGAACCCAGACTTTCTGCGATGCACGAAGAATTTGGTTATTTGTGTAGTAAATATGGCCCCAACAACAGAATGCTTATGTGAATCTACCCACCGGGGAACTCGCATTATCAAATTTTCGACTGTCTACGCGGAATACACAGCTTACTGAGATGTCCTTTACGACAGGTAAACTGAGCTGTATGCACTGGATTTATATGTGATTTTTCTCCCCTCGAAGTTCTACCGATAACAATTGTTGTGTATTAGTTTCGCGAATAGTGTGCAGTATTCGATTCGGTATTCGATTCGATCGTATTCGAATATTCGCAGGGGTCTACATATTCTACTAATATTTTACTGGTACCACACTCTAACATCAGTTGGGTTAAAAATTAACCCTATCAACTGAGTTGAGTGAATATGAACCCAGTTGGGTTCATATTCACTCAACCCAGTTGATTTGGGTTAATTTTTAACCTAACTGATTTTAGAGTTTAGTAGATCATCATATCATTTATATCCTCAAATACTAAGATTAGGTTATGAGGGATTTGAAGTCAATCGTCGTTGAGCATTTCGTAATAGCCATCGTGACTTAACAGACGTATAGAAGCCACAGGTCAGTAGAAGAGCGCGCTCGCTAAGGAAAGTATCTTCCAAAAGCAAATCACCATGAGGTAAGCGTCCTCAAATCATGGATGACGAAACGATGACCTTTGGTCAGACGACATTGATGGCTGTCCATTGACCCCCATTGCGTCAGCCTACGTACCATGTGTAGCGAAAGTGGGCAGGGCAGGGTTTAGAGGAAAGGATCGACCAGGGTTTAGAAGGTTCAAAGGATCACCCACACTGTACTCTTATTCTAGAAAGTCAAGCACACCACTATAATACCACATATCCTAGAACTGCAGACCACTAAAAACCAAATGATTTGGGTTGGTTATTAAACCAACTGATTTTAGAGTGCAGTTGGCATGCAGGGGCGTTGTGAAAATAACCGATTGCGGGGTAAGGGATGTAAATCTGCTTTGTCACGGTTGTGCTGACACAAGTCCCAAGTCGCCGATATCCCAACTTCGTCGATATTCCAACTACGTCATCAAGACTTGCCTTCGACAAAGTTGGAACATTAGTCGGGATTATAGTTAAACAAAACTCAAGACATATTGAAAATTTATTGGTGAATAAATAAAATATATATGTAAGTCGTGCAGGGATGTGGAGATAGTGGGAGGGGGAGGGGGGGCAACATTTCCAAAAGCTGGAAATTCGGAGGGCAAGTAATGAGTAGTTGGAAATTCCATCTATCTGGATTTTAGAGCTTCTTTGGTGATGCTGATGTCTCCTTCACTTTCCAAAATCCCAACTCGGTTTCAAATCGGCAAAAATTCCTACTGTTACTATTTAAAACTACAGTGTACGCAATATCGAGCTTCATAAGTATGCATTATGTCAATCGGTACTCATCGTAATAAAAAAAATCCTCGAAATGCATTCAAGAAAATCACATCATGTAAAATAGTTATCTTGAGTAAATTCCATCATTCACAGTTACAAAATGACGAATCATCGAAAATTGATCATTCCTGCATAAGATCTGATTTAATGTTAGGATTTGAAGTGTTCACAGTTCTCAGCTTGATCATTTGTTTAGCACATATTCAATTCCCAGAAGAATGCCAAATAATAATAACCTGATAATTCAATCATACATGTGTTGGCATTTCAGTTACTAGAATCAATTTTATGGCCTCTTTCATGGCTTCATTTTCAAAATCTTTCTCGGTTGAGAATCTCCACTAGAGGGGACCTGGTGGGGGTCCCCCTCCAGGTCGCTCCCCTAGTGGAAATTCAATACCCGACTCTCCCCCCACCCCCAATCGGAAACCTCTAGCCACGCTCTTGAAGTCGTGACGCAACTTCCTGTTTAATTAGTACGTCCTGTTAGAGCCTTGCGAATCACATTTTCGATTCGATTCGAATTTGAATCGAATCGAGTCTATTTTTCGAAATCGAATCGAATCTCGAATTGAATTCTGGACGTCTTGAAGATGGCCGGTACTTTAAATCTGATTGTTCTGAATGTGACGCCTCAACTCCCGACTGATAAAATATCCCAGCTACATCATCGAGGTATGCCGCCTTGGAATGTGTGCCTTGATGATGTAGTTGGAACAGTACCCTGAAACGGACGCGAGACTTACCAGTACTGAGCACTGCACAGGTCTACCCGCTAGCAACAGCGCCTCGTCGACATTGTTTGGTAATTTTACCCTTATTTTCAACAGTGGTAGAGACTACTGAGACAGGAATTAGCATGGGGATGGCATGGGTCAGGTGCTGTTTATATTAATATAATAGAAATTACACTCAGTCTTTATTTTCAGCATTATTAACGTACAAATTCCATTTGAACTATACGTATTATGAGACAGCGACAATGACTGATGCCAGGCTATATTCCCGTGTAAAGATTCGAAGGGAAACGTATCGGGCAGCTGATTTCGAATCGAATCGAATATCAACTTAAGATTCGAAATCGAATCGAATCTCGAAGCTTCGCAGGGTCTAACGTCCCGTACCTGTATCCCAAAGAGGTCATGCTGGACAACAACCCGTATTGAGTTCAACAGACCTCCATTTCGTCCCCTGAGTTCCAATGTGTTCTATGTGCCAGTAGGCACATAGAACACATTGGAACTCAAGGGTCGATATGTTTGACCGACAAGTCCAGGTATCAAATCTCGTCTGATAAGAAAGTACATGATTACTAGAACACGAGAATTGATGTCTAAGGCTCCAGTCCTCAACGAAAGCGTCCCGACTAGAAAATTATTGAGAGAAGGGTATCATATCCAGCTGCCCTTCCCCTATTCACGTCCCGCTGACATACAAACTAACTCCACTCATTGGAAAGGGTTTGATTAGTTCAGTCTGGTATTCACTTTTCCACTCTTCCATTCTTCCACTTCTACTCGTTCAGTCATTCGTCACACACTCAATCGAACAATCAATGTTCAGGTGCATTCGATTTCACTAATTCATTTTCTCGCCCCTTATCATCAACTCATTCATTCATCTGTTCTTTCAGCCGCTCATTCGTCCACTCATTCGAGTGGATGAGTGAATGTGTGAAGGAATGGATTAGTGAATGTATCAGTCTAATAAATCAAATTAAGTTGAAGTTGATATTACTGTACTGACCTTTCCTGACAAATAGTTAACACATCTATTCGTTATCACCAATAATTAATATTAATTAATTGTAAATTAGAGTCCAATTTGGTGCTTGTCCCATCCTCGTAAGATTTTGCCTATGATGTTTATATCATTTAAACAGAAAGCACTTACTCATCAAACTCTGGCTGTGCTCGCCGGCTCATGTTGGAGAGATACAGCAGTCAGCAGTAAACAAAAAGTCTCACTGACTCATATATTCTCCCTGTCTTACTGACCCACTCTAATAACCCAAGTTACTTTGATGTTAACCACTATTCGTGATAACTAGGGCTGAAACGGTTGGCTCTTTTTCACAATCGACTAACCGCGAGCTATAACCGGATAATATCCAGTTATCCGTAGCCATTATATCACCGAATCTGGGATCAAAACTATAGGAATTGGAAAGCAGCGTTCCCAAACTATTCCGTAGTGTGTATACAAACGAACGTTGTCGAGTACTCGACAACGTTCGTTTGTATACACACTACGGAATAGTTTCTGCGATTACTCATTACTTGCGGAAACTGCCGATCATTAACGAAGTCTTGAACGCCAAAGTCGATTTTTTCGATTCATTCATTCGTTCTCTAATCCATTCGTTCAGTCATTCTTATGCAAGAAACGAGTACAAAGCAACTCCGCGTTTGTCTGACCAGTATAACTGGTGAGTCACTGCCGCTCGAAATTTCCCCCTTTATTCCTTCACAATTTTCAAAAGATATCTTTAACTCATCCGTTCGTTAGTTAGCCTTCGCCCCCCCCCCCCACCTCCCCACCCACCCATTCGCTCAGTTGTTCGTCCATACACGAATTTGACTATTTAACTGACTACTTCCAGCTGTAAAAGATTCACATGGCCATTCATTCATCCCGTACTGGATCGTTCACTCATTCGTCCACTCACATATTCGTTCAGTTACGCATTCATCCATTCGTTCGAGTCGATGGGTGCGTGTCTGAACGATTGAATGCCTGGGGTAGTGATCTACTGGCGTCCCAACCTGATAAGTTACGTACCATTAAGCGGCTATTATTAAACCGACCTTTCCATTGTAACCCTTGGTAGTTACTGCCATCTGATGCATTCAAGTAACAGTACTTCTTTGATGTTTATTTTATTTAAGTTCATCAAACCTAGAGTTTTTAACCGCTTAACTTCCAACACTCATTCATTTCTATCCAATTTTTTCGATATTGTTAGGCTTACCGAAATATTTCAAATTCCCCCAAACACATCGTATAGCATGGATGGCTATCATCCAATTATCAATAAAATGAGACCCGAAAATGACGATGGTCGATGAGGAATGGGGCTATACATTAAACAAGAAATGTTATACAAAGTTAGAAACGATATATTTGTATTTATTCCTCGTGGTTTCGAATCTCTTTTTATTGAAATCAAAGATAAATACAATTCCAAAATTATCGATGTTATTAAAAGACCGAACACGCCACCAAAAGTCGATATTAATCTTTTCCTATCAAAACTAACTGAATTAACTGATGTTCTGAATGCCGAAAATAAAAAAAAGTTTATATTATGGGCGATCTTAATCTAGACCTTCTAAAATCTAGTACCCACCCCAAGACAGAGGAATATGTCGATCAGATGTTCAGCCAGGGATTCTTATCTTGTATCACAAATCCACCTAGAGTAACCAGTCATTCTGCCACCTTGATAGATCGTATCTTTACTAATATTTTTTTCACAAACAATCCTTTCCGGAATAATCATATGTGATGTTTCAGATCACCTTGGTGTTTTTTTATATTGAAGAGGCACCTAAAGTGAGTGATTCGCCAAGTTTTATTTTGAAAAGAACTATAAATCCTGAGAGATTTGCAGAATTCAAAATGCTGCTATCACAAAGTGATTTTTTCCCAGTACTGCAAGCAAGTTGTCCTAACACACCTTATGAAACCTTCCTAAACATCTACTTAACCCTTTACCTAACATGAAAAGCAGACGACACTTGCAAAAATAATTCTTGAATAACTATTTTTTTTCATTTTTTGTCTCAAAAACATAGGTTATGACCCCTCGTTGGAACGAGCTCGACGAGCTCGTTCCAACGAGGGGTCATAACCTATGTTTTTGAGACAAAAAATGAAAAAAATAATGAAAATTAATAGGCGATTTTTGAGAATAGCGCTGGCCGGTTTTGGCCGTTACGTTAGGTAAAGGGTTAAAAGCCCACGAAAAAGCAATCCCCTTCAAACGTGTCCGCCAGAGCAAATAATTTATCAAAAGACAACCTTGGATGACCAGGGGACTTGTCATATCTTCTAACAATAAACACAGAGTCTACCACAAAGAAACTGAAAGTGTCCACTGAACAGAATATTCAAAACTATAAAAACTGCAGCAGGATTTTCAATAAGGTTAAAAACAATGCAAATCAATCTATTACAGGGATATCCTAGACGAAAACAAAACTAACACGTGGAAAACATGGCAATTTTTAAACGAAGCCATCAATAAGGGAAAACGCGAAGCTAACTTACCCTCGTTTCTCATTCACGATGATACGGAAATAAACGAAGCCCGCGACTTAGCAAAAGAATTCAATTCTTTCTTCGTGAACATCGGAAAAACAATATCCGATAAGATTCCGAAATCAAATAAGTTTTACTTGAACTATATGAACAGCGTTCCAAACAATCTTTATATAACTCCTACTAACCCAATAGAAGTTCGCCACGTGATAAATAAAATGAAGCCCAAATTGTCGAAAGAGTGTAACGACATCACCACACGTCTTCTAAATCAAACACTAAATGAAGTAGTTCACCTCACACACACAATGATTCTTCCTTCATCACTGGCATAGTACCGGACGGGATGAAAATTGCTAAGGTGATACTCATTTTTAAAGCAGGTGACGAGCACAGTTTTACTATTTACAGACCGATCAGTATACTACCTGTATTCTCAAAAATAATAGAAAAGCTCACGGAGGTGAGACTTGTAAATTTCCTGAATAGATTTAACATTTTATACCCTCAACAATACGCATTCCGAAAGCATCATAGAACAATTCACCCAATTCCCCAGCTCCTAAAAAGCACCGGAATAGAAAATATAAAACCGGACAAGAACAGTTACCTTGGCATTGTTCTTGGACCTATCTAAGGCATTTGACACGATAAATCATGAAATACTATTAGGCAAACTGGAAAACTATGGCATACGTGGTCGCACTAACAGATTATTCAGAAGCTACCTGTCTAAAAGATCGCAATATGTTATGTATAGAGAACATAAATCAGACCTTACCAACCAGTCCTGTGGTGTTCTGCAGGGTTCAATTCTAGGACCGGTGCTTTTCCTTTATATCAACGATATTAGTAACTCAACCGCACTCAACATCTTACCATTTGCCGATGGCACTACTGCGCCTAATAATCCTACAACAACGTATTTTAATGATGAAATTAAAAAACTATTTGAAGGGTGCTCTGCTAACCAACTAATGCTGAATGCGAAAAAACCCACGTACATTGTATTGAACCCAACGAAAGAAGCAATAATAATGTTTGTCAAGAGCTACAAATAAATAACGAAATAATAAACAAGATTGGGACTACCGAAGCCAAAAAATCCCTGAAGTTTCTTGAAATAAACATTGATGGACATTTGACCTACAAGGCTCATATATCTCAATTGTGTTCCCAAATAGCACTTGCGAACTATAGTCTTAACAGAGTTAAGAGAATTCTCCCCATGGAGCCATGAAAATACTATATTAAGCCTTAATACACAGCCAACTACTATATGGAATCCAGGTATGGGGTAGCTCCAGGGCGACTAAGAAACTCGTGAACATGCAAAAGCGATTACTACGAATAATTAACAGCAGAAAATACAAAGCCCATACAGACCCCTATTCAAGAAAGACAGATTACCTAAGGTTGATGACTTGTTAAACTTCATGCTTTGCTGTTCGTCTTTGATTGGAAACATGGGAGATTACCGGCGTCATTTAATGATATATTTAGTGTAATAAACAATCAATCTGATAGGAGTACCATACAATTTGCCCTTCTACATATAGAGAAAACACGGACCAGATCTCCTGATAATCTCCCTTTATTCTCCTTTCCGAAACTTTGGAACGCTCTCGACGACGTCACCCGAAATACCAGTAACAGAAACGAGTTAAAAAAATACTTGACTTCCAAGTTTCTTTCATCATATTCCACTTTTGTCAATTGTGATAATCCCTATTGTCCGGATCGTACGTAGTAAACTTGTAATCAGGAATAACTTTAATAGGTGTTTACATAACGGAAACAGACGTACCTTATACTCTGCTTTTTTCTGGAACCTTCAACCTGGCCAAACTTGCTGCACACTCGTACTGTCCAACAAGTACACCAAAGAATACGTTCAACACCCCAATAGAAGTCTGTTGTCAGTAATATCGACACAACGATACTCACAAAGCTCCTTGTAGCTATCCGTTAAAGAGGCCAAATCCAAAGAGATTAATGAAATACATTACTGCTTGTCCTCAATAAGTTATTCAAGCACAAGAAAGACTCAAGACTTGTCTGCATGCGCATTCATTGAACAAACGCTGATGACCTCTGAATTCGCCGGTCGATAAGAACGCCCAGTGCACGCAGTCTTATCCCTCTATCACACCCAGAAAGTCATGGAGTACTTAAAGGGCCTTAGCGTCGAGTAATGGAGTAGTTACCAGAGCGGCTTGTTTGGTACCAATCTATCAATCCCTAACCACCAATCTTCCTCTGTTTTTTTGGTGCTGGAAAACATTCCGCTATTACATCCTCACAATGAGATCATTCGAGCTCCACCCCAACTTAGCGTCACACCCCTTTTTCACTTTTGTTTGTGTGAGAACCATTTGGTCACAGTTTGTTTGCAACTACTACACACATTTCCATGGGGTTGACAGGTAGACAGTCAATCTTGCTATGCACCCACTACTGTATACTGTTCACCCAACTTATGAATTATATGTATTTGTAACCATTATTGTATTTGTAATCATCTATGTATACTGTAAATAAATTATCTGGATCTGAAACTGTTATAAGTATAACTGCATAATCGCTTGCCCCGCTGGGCTCATTGGGAACAAACCGACATTTGTCTATCAATGATCTAGAAGTGGGCTAACACATCAGTCAAGGGACGGACCTTTGCCAACCACTCACTGCAGTAAAATTTACACATTTATGGCAGCTGAATAGTTGTAAGTGATCTCTGTCGTCTCATTTGATACCCTGTTATCAGTGCAGTTGTGTGATAACAAGAGCTTTCATCTTCAAATAGCATTAAACTGTAACGAATCAATCGGCATACTGCCTAATCAACGAGTTCGGTTTTATTTTACCACAGCCCGATTTGTAGTTTTTTTTCAGAGGCTGCGGAACCAGGGGTGGGGGGTGGGGGGCGTTGCGGACATGGGGACATGTTGCGTAGTTACACAATGAGTTAAAATTGGCGCATGCAAACGTGCCAATATACAGGCATTCCTGTAGTATATTATTTGCAAACTTAACCCTTTACCTAACATGAAAAGCAGACGACACTTGGAAAAATAATTCTTGAATAACTAATTTTTTTCATTTTTTGTCTCAAAAACATAGGTTATGACCCCTCGTTGGGACGAGCTCGACGAGCTCGTTCCAACGAGGGATCATAACCTATGTTTTTGAGACAAAAAATGAAAAAAATAATGAAAATTAATTGGCGATTTTTGAGAATAGCGCTGGCCGGTTTTGGCCATTACGTTGGGTAAAGGGTTAAACAATATTTGGCCAAGGAATCCCCCCTTCGGTCGCTCCAATCCATTTCTTCTACTTCGACCATCTTCCAACCTGGAGGCTAGCCTTCGGGTTGGAAGATGATTGACGTAGAGGAAATGGACGGGACAGTGACCACACCGCGGCATGCCCATCTAAACAAGACACTATAGTGTGTCACCGTAAATTAACCGATATACGACTGTAACTTTTCCTCCCATTGGACTGAACCTTGGTAGCCTTGAAAATTTGTGCCCCTTCACTTTTATCAAGCTTCCTCCGGCTCTGAGTTTTTTTCAGGGTCTCATTCTGATAATTGCTGAAAAAAAATAATAAATATCCCTAGACACACTCCAACTGAAGCGCGCGTTACAAGCGTGTTACAAACCTCACTCGTAGGTGGGCGAGAAGGTTTAAATGCTGCGTGTACAGTTAGAAGCTGCCTAAGAATAAAATTACCATTGACACATGCACAGGGGAAAAAATACCTTCGGAAACCCGACTTCTGACACCTTTCACCCACCCATCCACCCCGGCCCTGTGTATGTTTTTTGCAGACGTAGGGCCTTCCCCCACTCTTCCACTGATATACACGGAATTTATTTTCCACAAAGCAGGAGTCATGGGACGAATTTAAATGTGTGTTATGGTGAATTGAAATGTAAGAGAGGTTACAGAGCTGGGTGGTCGCCCGCTATTTCTATAAACTCGCCTAACGCCCAGTACTATAATATTTTTACAATTGTGTTTTCTAGAATTTTGCATTTTCTAGTTATGACTTTAAATGGTTGAAATGAACTAGTTGGCAAATTGCCATATCTTTAAAAATGCTAATGATTTATTTTAGTCAGTAATATTAATAAGTGGAAAATACAATTCTAGAAAATACAATTGTAAAAGTTGTCTAGTATTGGTCCCACCCAGATCGCACAACAAACCTACATTGTTTAATCTGGTGATGTGGTCACTGCTCCACCGTAGACACCGACTCGGATAATCTCCAAGAAAAGTAAATTCTTTTGTATTAACGATGCCATGTGGAATGACGATTATTTAAGTGCATATGCACATCAGCTTGGATAATCTCTTCGTTATCTAAACTCATTCATTTACAAATTTAAAAAGATGTTGAACACTGCAGGCCAACATAAGTGGGTGGATTTAGCCCCCGGCCTCTGCAAGTGTACACAACCATGAAAAATGGAGGGACGGACTCATTTCGTATTTAACGGTGCTCGGACGACACAGCGTTTTCTCCTGCACCGCGCTCTCATGCAGAGTATCTGCCGCCGCGATGCGAGAATATTTGCGTGTTGTGGAGGAACCCTGCTGGGCCTTACCTGCAAATGGCCGATGAAAGGCGTGCTCCTTAAACATTTTTATCAATGATATTGGTTAAGTTTTCGACAGATCATGTGTTAAAATATGCATTGGAAACGAATCGTTTAATCATCTTGTATTTGCAGATGATATAGTTATTTTCTCTGAGTCAAGAGTGGAGCTAAATAACTGGCTGGTCAATTTGGAAAATTATGTACAAAGAAATACATTATCTACTAAAACAGAAAAAAACTAAGTGTGTAATATTTCGTAAACGACGCACTAAATGAGAGCCCAAATTTTGCTTTTGATAATACAGTGAATGAAAACGTGAAAGAGTACACATAGGTCTACCAAGGAATAAAAATTTAGTGCAAATGGTTCATTCACGAAAGCACAAATTAATATTATTACCACTTTTGCGGGCGTTCCTAGCACATTAACGATGTTTTACCGGGCGTTGAAACCTCGCAATGCTCAACAAGTAGTATCTTCTGCAACATAGTCTGTAAACTTACTGAAAAGAGCATGAGCACACCGGGTAAACAGTGATGTTATTTTTTTCGCATATATATTGTTGAACTATTTAGTCTATATTTTGTATGTCCTATGTAGATAATTTGACACCAGCCTCGTGTACGTGTTATTGTCAATAAATTATCTAATCAAATCTTATCCTATCTTATCTTATCTTATCGGTGCTACTAAAATTCATCATTCCAAATTCAATAATTCAATTCAATGGGCGCCTTCAAAAATATAATTTATGACCCTTAATTGGAATGATCTCATTCACAAATTAACAACACCTCAATACGAAAGAAGGGCATGTTATTGGTTTGGAGAGATGCATCTGGTCTCTTTCACAGAAGGGGCTGGATCCATCTATCACCTATTACTCGTTACAATTGGCTCAGTTTGGCTGAGTAATCAACCCACTTCAAGTCAGGCTTGCTGTTTTTGGGAATTTTGCGTAACCCATTTATCGTTCACCTGGTCTGAGCTTTGGTAACCTATCGCTCGGTCCCCTGTACTTGATTCGAGTAACCCGTTAGGTATCCTAAATATATATGTATTACAACTCTGCTGATTTTTGAACTGTTGTATCATAGCCAAGTTCTTGCTCCTCATGGCAATGTCCTGATGTGAATAGGGATTAATCCTTTGGAACAATAATGGGACTATGTAGCAGTAATCCCGATGCAAATCAGTAGGGCTGCACGATATTCAAAACTGAATACCGGTATCGGTATTCAAAAAAATACCACGGTATACCGGTATATCGAAAACTGTTCAGAAATATGAAATCAAGTACCACAATCGAGACTCGAGGCATCATAGTTGGAACGAATTAGCATGCCTTGATGATGCTGTTCGAAAAACTTTTACCCAACGCAGACGATATCAAAATTTATTATTTTCAAAATTAGTTTATCAGATTTTAACCAAAGATTTCAACAAAACTATATCATGTGACCCCTCATTGGAACGAGCACAACGAGCTCGTTCCAATGAGGGGTCACATGATATAGTTTTGTTGAAACTTTTGAATATGTGTATTACGAGGTCTCAAGCAGACGATTCCTGGGATAAAGGGATAATATTATTCATTCGGAGCTACAGTTAAAAAACTCAAGACATATTGAAAATTAAATTGAGGGTGAATAAATAATGACGATAAACCGATATTTTTGTAATTACACCGGTATTCAGTCGATATTGGTTTGAATACCGGTATATATCGGTTTGTCGATATACCGTGCAACCCTACAAATCAGATGCAGTTATAGCCTAATCTTAGCATGGGCTAAATGCCTCAGAAGAGTATGGCATCCATAATCACTATTTGTGGCAGAGATATGAATTATTGCCATTTTCAGATTTTGTACCTATGTTACACCTTAAGATGATAAACACTTTTAAATGCTGTTAAACATCAACCAGACATCAGCATAGGTGTTTGCATGTGCAAAGATTGGGCATTATCGGACCAGAAACTTCGTATTATTATTTTCAATTAAGCGTAGTTTTCAAATAGGGCCGGAGAGGGGGAATTCGGGCCCCAGGGTTATTTCTGTGGCGTTCCTCCTTTTGAAAAGTATCGGGATAATGATGCAGATGCCAACAGAATCTGTCGCGAGTGCCGAAAAGTTTGAAATTACTTATTAAATGGAAACTTTTGGGATAAAAAAATCACGTCAAAATGATCCAAATGACCAGTATGTTTCACATTTCTAAGTTCATCAGTGAATGTCCATTGACCTGGCGTTATAGCCTTGAACTTCACAATTCTTAAAGTGATAACTATATTACGTCATGCTGATTTAATAAAGTTATTATTTCAAGAATCATGCAGTTACAACCTTTGGTCAGTTGCAGAGCTCCATTTACGATACACCCTCCCCCCCCCCCCCCCCCCCCCATTAACTGTTGGCACAGGAGGCAGAACCTTGGAGAGGAAGGGCTAGTCCAAACATGGCCTGTGTATTTTAATGTTTTGGTATGGTACGTCCTTTCAAAGGACGTACCAAACCAAAAAATTAATATTAGAGCTGTAGGTTAACCGAAACCGAACCGAGGTTTTTTGTTTTTTTTTAAAAAACCGAAACCGTCGACATCCCGTAATCTAAGGTTTTTCGTTTTTTTATTAAAATTCTCTCTTGCTGCAGAAATTCACAAAATGTAGCCATCCCAGAGTAGTGAGAGTACCCAGACACTGCCAATAGCAGTGTCTGGGTACTCTCACTACTCTGGGAAGGCTACATTCTGTGGATTTCCGACATTTCAGTTTAGTTGCGTTTGCAGCTTTCCTCAAGTTGCGTGTAGGTGTCAGACCTCGAAAAATGGCCAAGCACAATAAAAATTCTGTATATTTAGGTAATTATTATATTGGCCTTCCTGATTCTTCATGTATTATAGCTTACTTCGGACATTCATTGAGTTTCATTCAATTTCACTGCCATTCACTTATGATTCCGGGCATAAGAATGAGTTTTATTGAATTTTATTTGGCCTCATGAACAAACCGAAAACCGAACCGAACCGAGGTTTTACTCCACCTGAAAAACCCAAACCGAAACCGAACATGAAATTTAAAAACCTACAGCTCTAATTAATATAGGTCCAAACATGGCCTGAAAGACTGTATTTTAATTTTTTGGTATGGTTCGTCCTTTCAAATCGAAACGAACGCGTTCGTACGAATGCTATATGAAACACTTTAAATTTGTCAATTAGTTTTTCAAATTTGTTGCTTTTTGTCCCTTCAGTTTATAAGATAATGGTTCAGAATGTTAGTGATATAATATTTTTAACCCTTTACCTAACCTGAAAAGCAGACGACACTTGCAAAAATAACTCTTGAATAACTAATTTTTTTCATTTTTTGTCTCAAAAACATAGGTTATGACCCCTCGTTGGAACGAGCTCGACGAGCTCGTTCCAACGAGGGGTCATAACCTATGTTTTTGAGACAAAAATGAAAAAAATAATGAAAATTAATTATCGATTTTTGAGAATAGCGCTGGCCGGTTTTGGCCGTTACGTTAGGTAAAGGGTTAAACTGTAATATCAAAGAACAATTTAACTATTTAAACATTCATTGGGGCGTTAAACACTTTGTTCAGCAGATATTAATAGAGAGGCTCCAGTCGTTTAATGATCTCCAAATCAATCGTGCAGCGCGCACATCGTCTGCCCAAATTTGTCGCTATAGCTGCACGGTGGAAATATTCGTTTTCTTTCAAGACTCTGGTTTACAGCATCATCAGATGTAAGTTTGGTTATAAATAAAGGTAGAATTGTTCTTTATTAAGGCACAACTTGAAAAGTTTCACAAACGATTCGTATCTGTCGAAACAGATTGTCGAACTCGTTTTACCCATCAGAATCGTCATTCGGCCATAAATAGCCACTTCAATATTTCTTTGAAAAAGATGCACCTAAATGTATTCTTCCTTGAGAACTCGACCGGAAGCCCGTATTTATCTCGACACTGTACTTACATCTTTGGTGTCTGTCTCACATGCAGAAACACTGTTGAGTCATCAACGCACAGTTGTGTACATGTATATACGACTGTTATTATCGTAAATCTACAGTTCGATCCTGACCAGTGGTAACTGCGTTGTGTCCTTGGCTGGGGCCCTTAATCCTTTACCCAACGCAGACGATATCAAAATTTATTATTTAAATTTTTTTTTTTTTAATTTTTCAAAAAATTTCAACAAAACCATATGTGACCACTCACTGGAACGAGTTTTTGAAAAAAATAATTTTCTTTTCAGCTGCTGAATTTGCATATTACGCTGGCGGATGTGGCCGATTCGTTGGGTAAAGGGTTAATCCAAGTTGCCCACGTCGGGGAACGGTGGCGCTGTGTAAAAAGGATAGAGGACTTCGAATCGACCCTGGCATTGAATCTATTCGCTGTTCAAGTTATCGATATTCCATCCTCTTACAACCAGGTCTGGCATTTTCAGGAGAGCGATTTATTCGCTAGCCTTCTGTTCGCCTTAAAAACATTAAGGAGGGCGAAAATTTAGCCCTCCTGACCTTAGAAAAAATGATTACCATAACAGCCTATTCCTGAAACCCACATCTTTTCATATCTATGCTATGTTAGTGGTCTATGTAAGACGGCCACATTGCTCCTCCCACACTTCCGGGCCTTGTCGAGGCCCGGATGTGTGGGAGGGGAGTGTGGTCGTCGCACAGAGACTACCTTGTTGGCAGCGCCAAATAAAATGTACACATCTCATTAGGCAGAATTCATTACTACTAAAATTTTATTTTGCCTCTCTTTTAACCCTTTTTATCATTCCGTTGTAGTCAAGTTCTGTATTATTGTCCGTCTTTTTCGGCTTCTATCACCACAGTGCCTCCACTCACCCACTGCTTCCACGGAAATGCAAATGTGTCTCCGGTCGCTTCATTTTTCAGTACTATCTATCAAAAAAGAGTTGAAAAAATGTTATCATCTTTACAAAACTACACGAAAGACAATGGTTAATTGGTACAGTGGGACGTCGATCTTCTTTTGATGAAGGACAACACGTTAACCCCTTGATACTTTTATACGTCTTATGACGTACGAAATCAAACAGCGCGCTGATACTTTGTGGTCATTTGTTTTGTTATTATTTTTCGATTTTTTAAAGTTTTAACCTCAGTTCCTATTTTCTTCCGAATAGTGCTCAGTGATAAGCGTTGAGCTAAATGTTATCGCAGCTTAAAATACTAATATAATCCTGCTGTCAAGACTTCCTTAACTGGTTGAGTGCAAGAAGTCGCTATCAGGGCTTTCAAAAATGAGGATACCCGAGCAAAAGCCAACACTTTCCTTGCTTATATTTCATATTCAGTCAAACACAAATAATATTTTGTTTATATAAATGTGTTTTATTACAAATTATTGGAGCGTGCCCATGGGCACGCTCCAATAATTTGTAATAAAACAAGTTTTGAATAACAAAATTCAGACCACCAAAAATAATCTAGCCCTCAACCAGATAATCACTAATGTGAAAAATATCTTGTTCTTTGTACTTTCCGACGTTTGATGTCGCATTTTGAAAATCGTTGAAGAAACTGAATTCCCGTTTGAACGTCGGGATAATTAAAGTCTCTAAGGGTAAAGCTTTGAAAGCCGAATCACAGAGCTCATGGGAGATAAAAAATAACAAAGGTTGAATGGCGATTGAAGGATATTATGGTGGAGTACATACAGTGGCGTAGACCTAAGGTATCACAACAATAAATATTTTCTCATAGGGGACCATTATAACGTTTAAGTGAAAAAAAAAAAAACGAATTCGACCACAAATAGCCACTTCTATATTTCTTTGAAAAAGATGCACCTAAATGTATTCTTCCTTGAGAACTCGACCGGAAGCCCGTATTTATCTCGACACTGTACTTCCATCAATGCTGTCTGTCTTACAGACAGAAACACTGTTGAGTCATCTACATACAGTTGTGTACATGTATATACGACTGTTATCATCGTAAATCTACAGTTCGATCCTGACCAGTGGTAACTGCGTTGTGTCCTTGGCTGGGGCACTTAATCCTTTACCCAACGCAGACGATATCAAAATTTATTATTTAAATTTTTTTTTTTTTAAATTTTTCAAAAAATTTCAACAAAACCATATGTGACCACTCACTGGAACGAGCTTTTGAAAAAATAATTTTTTTTTCAGCTGCTGAATTTGCATATTACGCTGGCGGATGTGGCCGATTCGTTGGGTAAAGGATTAATCCAAGTTGCCCACGTCGGGGAACGGTGGCGCTGTGTAAAAAGGATAGAGGACTTCGAATCGACCCTGGCATTGAATCTAATCGCTGTTCAAGTTATCGATATTCCATCCTCTTACAACCAGGCCTTGCATTTTCAGGAGAGCGATTTATTCGCTAGCCTACTGCTCGCCTTAAAAACATTAAGGAGGGCGAAAATTTAGCCCTCCTGACCTTAGAAGAAAATGATTACCATAACAACCTATTCCTGAAACCCACATCTTTTCATATCTATGCTATGTTAGTGGTCTATGTAAGACGGCAACACTGCTCCTCCCACACTTCCGGGCCTTGTCGAGGCCCGGATGTGTGGGAGGGGAGTGTGGCCGTCTCACAGAGACTACCTTGTTAGCAGCGCCAAATAAAATGTACAAATCTCATTAGGCAGAATTCATTACTACTAAAATTTTATTTTGCCTCTTTTAACCCTTTTTATTCCGTTGTAGTTAAGTTCTGTATTATTGTCCGTCTTTTTCGGCTTCTATCACCACAGTGCCTCCACTCACCCACTGCTTCCACGGAAATGCAAATGTGTCTCCGGTCTCTTCATTCTTCAGTACTATCTATCAAAAAAGAAACATTTACTGAGTTGAAAAAATGTTACCATCTTTACTAAGCTACACGAAAGACAATGGTTAATTGGTACAGTGAGACGTCGATCTTCTTTTTATGAAGGACCACACGTTAACCCCTTAATACTTTTATACGTCTTATGACGTCCGAAATCAAACAGCGCGTTGATACTTTGTGATCATTTGTTTTGTTATTATTTTTCGATTTTTTAAAGTTTTAACCTCAGTTCCTATTTTCTCCCGAATAGTGCCCAGTGATAAGCGTTGAGCCAAATGTTATCGCAGCTTAAAATACTAATATAATCCTGCTGTCAAGACTTCCTTAACTGGTTGAGTGCAAGAAGTCACTATCAGGGCTTTCAAAAATGAGGATACCAGAGCAAAAGCCGACACTTTCCTTGCTTATATTTCATATTCAGTCAAACACAAATAATATTTTGTTTATATAAATTTGTTTTATTACAAATTATTGGAGCGTGCCCATGGGCACGCTCCAATAATTTGTAATAAAACAAGTTTTGAATAACAAATTCAGACCACCAAAAATAATCTAGCCCTCAACCAGATAATCACTAATGTGAAAAAATATCTTGTTGTTTGTACTTTCCGACGTTTGACGTCGCATTTTGAAAATCGTTGAAGAAACTGAATTCCCGTTTGAACGTCAGGATAATTAAAGTCTCTAAGGGTTAAGCTTTGTAAGTCGAATTACAGAGGTCATGGGAGATAAAAAATAACAAAGGCTGAATGGAGATTAAAGGATATTATGGTGGAGTACATACAGTAGCGTAGACCTAAGGTATAACAGCAATAAATATTTTCTCATAGGGGACCATTATAACGTTCAAGCGAAAAAAAAAATACGAATAAATAACCTATTTGGACACAATTTTCATTTATATTTTTCTGTTTACGCATCGATCTCTTACCCGTGTTTGCCAATCACACCTGTGGTTTGCTTTTGTTTTTATTTCAAGCAGACGTCAACGACTGTCAAATTGTATAAATGAGATTTTTTTTTAAATTAATGGATTCTCTGTCATATAGGTATGAAATAAACACAAAATGCCACGACGTGTGAATGTGTTCGCCGATATCGCACCTATGCCACCGCGGAAGGATAGAACGAATGGCTGCGTCTTTCGTTCTGTCCTTCCGCGCTGGGACTCGTGTCGCTTTGACGAACGCATTCGCGCATCATGACGTTTTGTGTATTTATTACAATCGTAAATGTTGCCTCGCTCCATTAAAGTGTTGTATTCAACAGTGACTCATCTGTTTGGGCAAGTCAATCAAAATGCGGAATATTCTTGGACGCAATCAAAAGAGTTTTGTAAGTGGAATCTCTTTAACCCTGTCTCTGTCACCATGGCCGATCCTAACCCTTTCTGTGTCTCGGTCTATCTCATTAACTCTACGTCGACACTTTGTCCCTACCGATGTCCCTCTCTTTCTGTCTCTCTCTGTTTCTTCTCTTTCTCGCACACACTCTCTGCCTCCCCCTTCACGAGAGAGAGGGGGAGGGTAGATAGAGAGAGAGAGAGAGAGAGAGAGAGACAGAGAGACAGAGAGAGAGACAGAGACAGACAGACAGACAGACAGACAGACAGACAGACAGACAGACAGACAGACAGACAGACATAAAGAGAGACAGAGAAAAGCTCCACGATAGAGAGAGAGCGAAAGAGAGAGAGAAAGCGAGAGACAGAGACACAGAGAAAGAGGCCAGACAGACAGACAGACAGACAGACGGACGGACGGACGGACGGACGGACGGACGGACGGACGGACGGACGGACGGACGGACAGACAGACAGACAGACAGACAGACAGACAGACAGACAGACAGACATAAAGAGATACAGAGAAAGGCTCCACGATAGAGAGAGAGGGAAAAAGAGAGAGAGAGCGAAAGACAGAGACACAGAGAAAGAGGCCATAGAGAGAAGATACACACACAGAGAGACAGAGAGAGGCAGAGACGTAGAGTTAATGAAATAGAGACGTAGGAAGGGCTCGAATCGGCCGTGGTGACAGAGATAAGGTTGAACTCTCATTTTATCACCAGGTCTCGTATTCAAGGGACCTGATGATAGAAAAAGAGTTGGAGACGACACTCGTGACAGAACTTTGAGAACATCTCAACGATTTAAAAATTTTCGAATCAGAGCGACTCGCACCAAATCACCGAGACGATTTCGATTCGAAATCGAATTTTGTAGCTTCTAGGGGCCCAAACTCAAACGCCTTGTATCCTCGTCAAGGTATTCTGACACTATTGTTCTGTGGTCATTGCACGCGGGTACAACAGTTTTTGGGGAACTGTACTGGAGATACTGTCGTTGGTGAACTAATGATGTCTTGAGAATACTGGGACTACAATTGACTATCACGACACTGGTCTGTACCTTTCATAACTACTGGATTCTCCATCCATCACTATTATGGCTCCTTTTATAAGGCCCTGTTTATGACTTTTACCACGAAGTCACTGTTTATGGCTTCCATTACAAGGCCTTATCTTGTAAGGCAAAACCAATATCACAGGCTCTTATTTCTACCATAAGCCAAAACCAACAGCTTTCACCATTACAACAACTGTCCCTCTCTGCGTCTTGGCTACATCTACCATGACCTCCTTAAAAAGACCTTTTTCATGATCAAACAAACTACGCAGTAGAATGACATTGTCACTCGAAACGTGGTCGACGTTTGTCCACAAATCCAGATAAAGACATGATGAGTATGAACAAATACCCCACAAAAGCATTTCCACATAGACCCCAAAGCTACATGCGGGAATTCGAACTGACAAATCTGGATCATGAAAGAAAACTCTCAGTAGAGTGGTAATAGGGTGCTAAGTTCAAAGGTGCAATCTGATTGGTTGTTTGATTCTAACTGAATCGGGAAAAACATGGGAGCGCAGAACAAGATAAGTACCGGGCAGAATGATGCGATCGGAGTTAACCAGAACATGGTATGGACAATCAGAATGGTATCGGGAATAGGTCACAGTATGTGAGTGGCGGGCAGGAATCAAGATGTTTGATCCAAAACAAGAACACGAACAACCGAAATAGGGTTAGGAACAGACAGAACATCCCGGAAAACCTAAAAAGAAGAACAAACTGTGTACTCTCCTGAAGTCTCATGAGCTCTGCCAGAGAATACGCCAGAAGAATAGAAATCACCCAAAGAACAAGACCCTCCAACTTGACACCCGCATTGTGGTACAGTATAAGGTATAAGGCTTTACGGAGGTAAATAATACTAAGGAACAACATCGTGGTAATAAAAATACCAAACTGGGTACAGACCGCGAGGGCTACACTACCACAGTACTCTCGTTGAATCAAATACATACCCACCTCACATAACTGGGTTTACGGCACTGCATGTCCACTTTGTCTCACCACAAATATTTACCAACCTTGAACAAGATGTTGGCCTCCTTCAAACAAAATATCGGACCATAAAAATGTATGCTGTGTATGCATCTTGCCAAGACGATGACAACACGTTAATGATGACATCACATGAGAATCCCTATATCAGATCTCCCACCTTGAGGTCCGCTCGGGTGTATGAGATATGTTTGTCGCTGGTCTGGTTGATACTATTTACTGTTTATCTTTGTTCATTGGCGATTCACAACACTTTCAACAGCCATGGTCATAATGTGCTGAGCTGCTTGACTTGTTAGGGAAACCGGAGTACCCTGAGGGAACAAATGAGGAGCGGATAATGACTGTCAACTGTTTTACTTACTTTCTATTTTTTTCTAATAACTTGAAATTGTATCTTTTTTGACTCCAAGATATTATTAGTTACCCCGTGTCTGATCACGTGGTACGGGTTTTTACCTACCCGAAGCCAGCCGTATCTCATGAGACCGAAGGCCGAATGGGATACGGCTGGCTTCGGATAGGTAAAAACTCGTACCACGTGATCAGACACAGGGTAACGAATTTATCTATTGACTTTTCATTTTAGAAATACAATCTATTTCATGTGTGAAAACACACAGCATGAGATCTTTTATCTTCCATTGTTGAGCCATACAGGTTTCTGTGGAATTTTTGTGCAAAAGAGTTTTTGTGAAAATATGCCGATATGACTAGTATAAAAAAAAAATTATACAGGGTATGGACAATTTGCAGATTTCGGAACGAGGCTTCCACTGGGTATGGGAAATTTGTCAGTGGCTGGGCGGACGTATCGTGGGTTTCAATGAATATGGTCTCATACCACGTATCTATCAACCAATCAAATCAAAAAATTCACATTAGTCAATAGATAAAGCTTATGATCCCTTGTGGGAACGACTTTGCAATGCTCTTTCCAATGTGCAGCTCTAAGCTATGTTCTGGGGGCAAATATTGAAAAAATAAAAAGTTAGAATGCCTATTTTGTGAACAGAGCTAGTCAGATATTGGCGTTACGTTGAGTGAAGGACGAACCAGTCAGAGGTGAAGCTTGATACCGACTGAAGACATCTGTCCCACCAACATAATGCACGTCGTAGAGAACAGTGCCCCGTACAACGACACGAGAAAATGTAGATAATTGGTTTGTTCGTCACGCCACACTAAAGGTTAACCATGGAAATACTTTCTTGATTTCAAATACCGGCCCGTTAGCGGTTTATTTATCACGCATGGGCGTCGCGAAGATTCCGATTGGGGTAGGGTCTTAACCTGATTTGTCGCGACTGTGGACTGTGATGGTTCAAGTTCCGGTTGATAACACATATTCCAAGAACCGAACATCATCCAGGCATGCCTTCATCAATGACATGGCTTGATGGTTAGTTGGAATATTAGTCCTTCGGAATTACAGTTTTAACCCTTTACCCAACGTAACGGCCAAAACCGGCCAGCGCTATTCTCAAAAATCGCCAATTAATTTTCAAAATATTTTCATTTTTTGTCTCAAAAACATAGGTTATGACCCCTCGTTGGAACGAGCTCGTCGAGCTCGTTCCAACGAGGGGTCATAACCTATGTTTTTGAGACAAAAAAATGAAAAAAATTAGTGATTCAAGAATTTTTTTTGCAAGTGTCGTCTGCTTTTCATGTTAGGTAAAGGGTTAAAAAACTCAGTTTTGGTAATTTATTCGTGTATAAATATAAATGTTTAACAGTCGAAGCACACGTGCTTCCCAACTTCCGTTTCAATTTGCACGCACCGTACTTCGAATTGATCATACTGGACCCCAACAGCTCAAATCTGTTACCTCAGACCTGTATTTGTATGACAGACTGTTTGTATGACACAAGTCGAAGTTTCAAATCTAGACGGACGTGACATCCTTTACTTATTCCCAGTTCCTTATTCAACATTCGTTCTCAACATATTTTATCGGTTGATAACGAATGACGAATAAGGATCTGGGAATAAGTAACAGGCCGGAAGATAAGAAGCCTGACATTAGCAGAATGAGGTCCGCAGAGGGGGAATTTGATGATGCTATCCCATACAGTGGGCCAATTTATATTCTGGGTTCCTCCTTCTTTTTAGTTTTGAGACCCTGATTCAGACTGAGGTTCACAGAGGGTAAATTTGGTGATGCTACCCTGCTGTGCAGGGTAGCATCACTAAATTCACCCTCTTGGGACCTCATTTTGCAGATGACAATCTGCTTATTTTCTGGTTTAAAAACTAACCGATGTCACGTCCCCCAATTCGGGACCACAGAGAAATTACACGAACACAGACTAGTGCGAATCGATATGTCAGATTTTAATCCAGGCGAAAATGGCCTGACTGGAAACGTTTTGTGTGTGTGGAAGGTGAGGTGGAGGGAGGCGTCACACACTCACGCCACCTTTCTTAATTACATCGCTGTTATCACGCTTTCATCCACAAGTACCATTTTGAGTACATACCTTCTCCAAGTGCCAGTCATCAATTCCGTCGAAAAATAATTCAATTCTTGTTGGAATATTGAAATATCCCTGCGTTTTCATGCTGTCGGTTGCTCCTCTTCGGAAGTCATTGGCAGGTGTGTCAAACTTGAAAGTCGGAATTCCTACGATAACGGGTAGGTAAGCGTCTAGCTTACCATATATGGTCATGTAAATATCAGCATCTGTTGCAGCCAACCATATATTAGATGTGTAAACGAGAAGTGTCCAGCCTGGCGCTTTAATTAACGAAAAATAAAACACTCGTGTAAGTTGACAAATAATTGACAAGTCAAAAGTTTGTTTATCCTCACTTGTTGGAGATTGGTGGGTGGGAGGGAGGGGGTTCTTGAAAAACAAAAAGAAAGCAAAATAAAAAAAAATTAAAATAGAAAATTAAAAATTCTCAAAGGGCAGGGTGGGAGGTGCAAACTGCAAAAGTGTCAACACACGTTTTTACAAATATTTGTGCTCTCTTTTCTCTTGTGCATTTCCCATTGTTGATTCTGTTTTCAATAGTCTACAACTGTACATGGAAAACCGTGGGGAATAACCATCAGTATCCACTGTATAATTCTGGTGTTCAACTGATGACTCGGAGACAAATTAACCCTTTGAACACGAGAGGCCTATTTACCGCATCAGGGTCATGGTACGTCATACGAATTTAGTCCCGTATATTTACAAGGGTTGTTAAGTGGTGCATGTACCACCGTGACATGTTGAGGACACAGACGTTTGACACAAAATACTAATTATATCCCATTTAATTTCATTTCAATTGTTTCAAACTTACATGTTTCTTAATCCATCGTGTAACAGGAAGCATCTCCCATGGCAGATACCTAGAAAACTTGTAGCAGATTCAAATATTAACCGTATACCTTTTTCAGTTTTTAATCTTGGATCGACGTTTATTGATTTCTGGTGGTCACACTTACCATTTATACAGTTTTGCCCTTCACTTAAAAACTCATCAAGCTATCGGCGTCCATCGAAACTACAAGATTCGCACAAAACAACTCTTTTCTCCCATTGGCTTCTTTTCGCGAATGAGGTATACGGTTAATATTTGAATATGCCCTCCATAGACAATTGTACCTCGAATTTTTATTATAAATCGGAGAATTGGCGCTCATAACCCACTTTTCACTGATTCAAATATTAACCGTATACCTTTTTCAATTTTTAATCTTGGATCGACGTTTATTGATTTCTGGTGGTCACACTTACCATTTATACAGTTTTGCCCTTCACTTAAAAACTTAAAAGACAATGGGACCTCGATTTTTTATAATACATCGGAGAATTGTCGCTATCAGATATAATTTTTTTTTTAGATTTCTCAGCTTGTGGTGAGTACCTGTGCCCTGACCCATTCAAGTTATGTTAGTGTTTTTTCCATAGGTGTTTTTTCCCCTTCGGGTTTTTCCATAAGGGTTTTTTTCCTACACTCACGTTGTGCAAGTTTCACAAAAACAGCTCAGTGGCAGCTGGAAGAGGTAGGCCTATATTTAATTTCCATTGTCTCATTAAACTTTGTTCCCTTATTATCGGCGCCGTTGTGTTATGATACGACCTTCCGCTCTGAAGTGACATAAGCTCACACAAAGTCAACCAACATACTACTTGATCAGCTAGCTTCTATCTTAACCCTTAGAGCACCGAAGGTATCTTCCATTTCAGTTAAATAACACCAAATGGAAGAGTCCATTTTCATTCATTGGGATAGCACAACCACTATTTTCAACGTGCAGCCTTGGAGTTACACGTCGGAAATATTAATTGATCTACCACACACAATCTCTGAGTAGCCATCCCACTTAATGAAGTTACGAGGAACACGCTAAAAACTAAAGCGTTAAAAACTACACTTGAGGTGCTGTATTTAACACTTACTAAGTGCTGAACTAGCACTTTGTTCAAGTGTAGATATCCCAGAACTTGACAGGTGTTACAATAATACCACTTGACAAGTGTAATGTCGCGACACTTAAAAGGAAACAACGCAGCTGACGCGGATCAGGCTCGAACTCTCGAACCTGATCCGCGTCATCTGCGTTGTATCCTTTTAATTATTTACCCACCAAGCGCAAATCAAATTATGGACGATTCTGGAAGAACCACCAATGTTAGACACATGGGAAGTGCCATCCATTCAAGTTTCAGATGTCTGACGATTGTAATGTCTAAGTGCTTAACGCATTGCACTTTGAGTGTTGAAATCAAACCCTAAGAGTTAGAATGGGTTGAACACCTTGAACGTGTCAGTTTTAACACTTTAGTTTTTAGTGTGTACCGTGATACTGGACAGGAAGAGCGGTCTTTTGGGTTCAAATGGTACCTCATCGAGACTTGTAGGGTTGATCAGTCGATTTAACATGACATGGGTTTCTGTGTTTTGTTTCTTTGCAGATAACTGTAGAGTAGGATGCTCCGACACAATCCACATTTATAGGGTGTTACGAATTTAGTCCCGTATATTTACAAGGGTTGTTAAGTGGTGCATGTATCACCGTGACATGTTGAGGACACAGACGTTTGACACAAAATACTAATTATATCCCATTTAATTTCATTTCAATTGTTTCAAACTTACATGTTTCTTAATCCATCGTGTAAAAGGAAGCATCTCCCATGGCAGATACCTAGAAAACTTGTAGCAGATTCAAATATTAACCGTATACCCTTTTCAATTTTTAATCTTGGATCGACGTTTATTGATTTCTGGTGGTCACACTTACCATTTATACAGTTTTGCCCTTCACTTAAAAACTCATCAAGCTATCGGCGTCCATCGAAACTACAAGATTCGCACAAAACAACTCTTTTCTCCCATTGGCTTCTTTTCGCGAATGAGGTATACGGTTAATATTTGAATATGCCCTCCATAGACAATTGTACCTCGAATTTTTATTATAAATCGGAGAATTGGCGCTCATAACCCACTTTTCACTGAACATCAAGTTGTCCAATTAAGTGTTTTTCGGCCTTTTCTGCGACTTATTCCAGTTATTGTGAACAACCCAAGAACACCCAACGATCGAATAATAACCATTGTAAAGCTTACTCTTTCCCCTTTCCATTGACACCGAATACTGCTGGATACGTTGGGTGAATCAAATTTGAGTGTGTGTGTGTGTGGGGGGGGGGGGGGGGGGGGGGGGGGTTATAATGAAGATGATAGCTATCGTTTCCGGAAAGCAAGTTGTGGATCTTGTTAATATTTATATTCCATTATGGGGGCATGGCAGCATCGATCCAAAAATGCTGTCAGATATCATTTTTTAGATGGATCAGCTTGTGTCGAGTACCCGAGGGTCAGTGGGGGGGGGGGGGGGGGTGAAAATTGCAGACACTGGGCTGAATTCTTGTTTCACAGCTCTCCAGGTACTCGCCACCCTCGTACGTGCAAAACATAGAACAAACAAATAATACAGCACAGTTCAATAGAACATGATATTCGGTACGTGATGTGCACAAATTACTGATAAACAATAAATAATAAATGAAAATAACACAAAACGTTTACCCAACGCAACAAAACCGGCCGGCGCTATTTTCAAAAATCGTAAATTAATTTTCATTATTTTGTTTATTTTTTGGGCTCAAAAACATAGGTCGAGCTCGTTCCAATGAGGGTTCATAACCTATGTTTCTGAGACAAAACTGAAAAAAAATTAGTTATTCAAGAATTTGTTTTGCAAGTGTCGTCTGCTTTTCATGTTAGGTAAAGGGTTAATGCGAGTGACCAAAATGGCTGATCCTCTGGATGTCGAGGCTGATGAACCGTTATGTTGTGACTGCTGCCACATCGCAATTGCTTCCACTTCATCAAACGCCATGTTGCATTCGTGTCTTGGGAAGCTATATAATAATAATAATAATTAATAATAATAATAATAATAATAATAATAATAATAATAATAATAATAATAATAATAATAATAATAATTGAAGCTATATAATAATAATAATAATAATTAATAATAATAATAATAATAATAATAATAATAATAATAATAATAATAATAATAATAATAATTGATTTTCTAGAGCGTAAAACCACAAATAGTGCTCTAAAACGCTTGACAGAAATAAATACACTTTTCTGAAATAAAGAGTCACATCTGTTTTGGTTGCCTCTTAGAGAGGTTCGGGAGAATGCTTCAGTAAATAGGAAAGTTTTAAGATTTCTTTTGAAGACATCGAGAGTTTCTGAAATTCTGACACTAATTGGCAGGGAATTCCACAATCTGGGGCTCACGTGGAGAACACACGATTATGAGCCTGATTAGATCTGCTAAAAGGTACAACTAGTTGAATTTAGTTTTTAGATCTGAGATTGCGTGATGGTTTATATACAGTGAGGAGCTCTTGCAGGTAAACTTGAGCCAGTTTGTGGATACATTTGAATACTAAGATCAATATTTTGAAATCAATTCTCTGTTTAACTGGAAGCCAATGTAGTCTTAAAACCAGTGGTACGTGTTCAGAGCATTTGGTACCAGTAATTATCCTAGCAGCAGTATTCTGAACTTTTTGAAGCTTCTGAATCAGGCAATGGGACAGCCCAACTAACACTGAATTACAATAGTATAGTTGTGAGGCGATGAAGGAGTGCACAAGTTTTCAAGTGCTGACTGGTTAAGATAAGGTCGCAGTCTTCCAACAATACGAAGCTGCCAGTAGCATTTTTGACATATTTTATTGATATGGATGTCTAGTTTTAAATTTGAGTCCATAATCAGCCCAATATTCCTGGCCGATTCACTTTTCATAGTGATGTTGTTTCCAACCAGAATTGATGTAACAGAGGATGTAGGCATGCGAACCCCGGATATCACTAAGAATTAGGTTTTTGAGTCATTCATTTTCAGTTTAAAGTCTATCATCCATTCCCGCACGAGATTTATGCAAGTTTCCATGTTATTGACTGCAGTTAATGAGTCACTTCGAACAGATGGGTTGAATGTGATGTACAGTTGGGTGTGGTCTGCGTACAGATGATATGATATGCCATACTTTTTAAGAAGGCGACCTAGAGAAGAAGTGTACAGCGTAAACAATAGTGGTCCAAGAACTGAGCCCCGAGGAACACCACACTTTAACGTCCTGCTTTCTGAACCGATCTTATTGATATATATATTTGTTGACTGCGCCCTTCTAGATATGATGCAAACCACGATAAGACAGTTCCACATATGCCATGTTGTGTCAATGTCTGCATGAGAATACCATGGTCGAATGCTGCTGACAAATCCAAGAGAACAAGCAGTACAGCCTTACCCCCAGACACTGATTTAACAATGTTCAGACACTGATTTAACAATGTCATTGCTGACTCGCAGTAAGGCTGTTTTTGTACTGTGGCTGGCTTTATATACAGACTGGAAAGGCTCTAAAGGATACAACTCAAAATCATCTGCATTGCACTAGTTAGCACTGACTAACTAGTGGAATGCAGATGATTTTGAGTTGTAAAGCAACAACTCTTTCCAACAATTTAGACAAGGAGAGAGGCTTGATACTGGTCGATAAATCTTCAGGTTGTCAGGATCAAGAGATGGTTTCTTGATGAGTGGAGTAACAAGTGCTTTTTTCAATGCGTTTGGAACAAACCCCTCATGTAGGGATGCAGATATAATAGATGTTATGGCTGGCAGAAGATAATCAATTGTCTCTTTCAAAAGGAATGTAGGAATTTGATCTAGATCATTGGATTTGTTGGATGATGATAAAATCATTTTTCGAATGTCTTCTTCTGAGACAGAGTGAAAATTAGAAAAAAACACTTTTAATGTTACGATGATCAAACTCTAGTGGTTCACATGATGGTATACTATCCAAAATTACTTGAATTTTAGTTATGAAATAATCGCTGAATTTTCCCAGAATTTCTTCAGTATTTAGATGATCTGGGAGAATGAGTTTTTGTTCTTTACCAAGGAGACTATTGGTTAGCGAGAACAGCACCCTTGTATTAGATGACTCCTCTATAAGAGAATTGTAGTACTCTCTCTCCGCCTTTTTGATGATCTTATTAGTTGTATTTCTTTGGTGGCAGAACATCTGCCGGTGAACCTCAAGCTTCTTATCATTGTAAAGACGCTCAAGTCTACGACGCTGTTGTTTAGCAGCTCTAACATCTTCTGTAAACCAATCCACTTTTTCCCTATGGGTTATAATGTTGACTTGGGTGGTGCATGTTCAGCCATGATGCCCTTGAGAGTTTCTTCAAATAAAGATAGCAATTGCTCAGATGATTCATGACTACTACGAAAATAATTCGAACACAGAATTGATCAACCGATATCCATTCATTCTCAAGGCATCAATATTTATGGATTTATATTTTCGATAAGTAATTTATTTTCTGAGGAGGAAGTTTTGAAGTTGATAGTGTCAATTCGGCCAAGACCGCATTGTGATCAGACAATGCTGGATCTGTGACGTGGACATTTTGTACTGACGTGCTGTTGCTTTGACGAACAAGAATTTGATCCAAGGTGTGTCCTCTCTTGTGGGTAGGTTTTGAGACCAGTTGTGAATAGCCAAATGATTCAAACAAATTTGTGAATTGCTTGGCAAAAGTGTCATTTAAATTGTCAACATGGATGTTGAAATCACCGGCAATAGCTATATCACATCCATACAAGGCATAGAAGGACAGACATTCTGAAAATCCATTTAGAAACTGTGCTGATGTAAGTTTATTCCTTTTTGGTGGTGGCGGTTGGTAAACCACTAGTAATCGAAGTGAAGGGCTGCTCGACATGAGGCAGTCTATCATTTCAAAAGATGGCGGAGATTTGTATAAACCGGGATGCTGTTTTATGTTTATTGTTTTATTATGGATGGATGACTGCTACACCGCCACTTGGACTACCCCGTGAGTTGTGTAAGAGATCAACACAGTCACACGCGTGTGTCCTTCTGTGTATTTGTTGCACTAACTTTAGACAGGTCTGTGAATATCATATCCAGTCCCTCTCATTCTTCTTCTGACTTTCTAATCACCTCAGTTCAAACTACACGTATGCACTGACCAGGGGTCGATACTATAAAACTTTTACAATCGTATTTTCTAGAACTGCATTTTCAAATTATGACTTTAAATGGGTTGAAATGAACCATTAGCGTTTTCAAAGATGTGGCAATTTGCCTGCTGGCAAATTGCCATATCTTTTAAAATGCTAATGATTCATTTTTGTCAGTTATATTAATAGGTATAAAATACATTTCTGTTAGATTCATTTCACACCAGAATTAGTGTGTCTTTTGACAGCCTGTCTGTGTTGTTTGACAGTTTCTATTTGGTATACTTTGTGTTTCTATTTTGGTATACACTAGAAACCCAGTGGTAACAGTTGCCCTATGAAAAAACTGTCACTATCATTTTCTTTCAACCACGTTTTAGTTAGAGCCAAAACACTGAGATTGTTATCTAGTATAGAGTCCTTTAGATCATGTTCCTTCCCAGAAACAGATCTTGTATTAAGTAATCGAATGTTCAAATCAGGTACTTTGTTCCTCACAGATCTGGCATTGATCGTTGAAAATATTATATTGGAGGTAGTTTTGTAATGAGCTGTATCTTTGTGGATTAAACTAATGTTACTGAAATTCACACCAGAATTAGTGTGTCTTTTGACAGCCTGTCTGTGTTGTTTGACAGTTTCTATTTGGTATACTTTGTGTGATCTGTTGATGGGATGACAAAACTCTGGCTTCAATGTCCTTTCTTTTTCCAAGGTTTTGAAAACATTGGCTTTTGGTCTATGCTTAATATGGTTCGTTGTTTTGTTGATGGAAAATCTGAGGTGTAACTGATCAAACACATTTTGATTGTCCACAATTTAGAACACCAGTCTCTTGTAACATCAGGTGTGAAATAACTATTTCTAATTAGCAGTGAATTAGGTGTGAAATGAATCTAACAGTCCATGCTAAATTGGAACAATGGGTTAGGTAATCCTGGCTAAATAGTGCAATGAATTGTGAAATAAGATTGGAAAAAAATTCAACATGTTTCAAGATTTTTTGTCATAAAATTACAGAAGTTGTTAACAAAGTGATAAAAAGCCTCCGGTAAAAAACTGTAATAACTAACACGTTTTTGAAGCACCCAAGCCACCCACCCACCCACCCCGGCCTAGTGTCCTTAATGTTTTTAGACCCCCCCCCCCTCCCACCCGACCTACCCTGTACGGATATGAAACGAAACTATTTTTTTGTGTTCACCCTTACAATACACTCTAAAATCAGTTGAGTTAAAATCAATTGGGTTCATATTCACTCAACCTAGTTGATTAGGGTTAATTTTTAACCCAGCTATTTTAGAGTGTATTTATTTTGTTATTTCGGTAATTTACAGTAGAAGACCTTTGTTATTATGATATGTGTTGATTTGAGTTTAAACATATCCAAGTTTATCATAACACTATCACTCTTCAAATACTGTCTCCATAACACGCAGTGATAAAAATTATTTCTGCTCGCCAAAGTACGCTCTTCCAGTAATGTATAACAAATACGGAAATGTCATGACATTGTAAATCTGTTCAAACCATACAAAATACTGATTCCATATACATATACATATGTATTTTCAAAAGATAACAGGTTTATTTTATTTTTTTTTAAATATTGTGGTGGATAAAATAAAGCAATTCAGGGGACAGCACTTGCAATGTAACAACATTTTCCATTACATTAATTTAATTTCCATATATTTTCTATATATATATTATCACCATTATGTTCCAATGAGAATAAAATCCTCGCCTTCTGATTGGATGAGAGCTGGCGTAGTTTCTTTCATGTTAAAGGTTCCAGTAGCAAATGTTACGGTGTGACGTCACCACGCGAAATATTTTAAATGGCGTTGCCCGTTTCGTAATTGCCTCATCAATGGAGTGACTAGCAAGTCGCTTCATTTTTCTGGATTTTTCATTCGTGCAGCAGACGGTGTTCAGGGTAAAGTGTTGTTTAAATTACAAACCGATTTATGAGTTGAACTAAGATGGAATGAGTTTATCTGGTTTATTGATTATTTATCTGATGCCGCCGTGAGTACACTATAGGTTTATTTAATTAGCCTGTGAACGTTAAAAGGTGCCTCGCTGAGGGCAACTTTTAACGATCGCAAGTTTAGTAAAAAAGTTTCTCGTGCTTCACAACGTAGATTTTCAGCTATGGGTAGTGTCTTATTGGAACATATACGTTATTGTGATGAGTTGACGGTAACATGGTCTGAGGTTTGCGGCTCGGAGCGTATGTTCAACCGAGACTCGAAACGTCTCGGTTGAACATAAGCTCTGAGCTGCAAACCTCAGACCATGTAACCGTCAATTCACCACAATAATTGATACTGCTGATGTGCAAAATGTTGCATCAGAGTCGAACTCTTGTTTCTAAGACTATATCTCGCCGAATCGAGGACGATCCTATATATAGCCTAAGAAACAAGAGTGAGGCGCTTGTACAACATTTTGTACATAAGCATAATGGTGATGATAGACCTATCTTACAATTCTCAACTGTATAGTGCCAATAACTTAATTAACCGTTTACACGGCGTAACGGCCAAAACTGTCAGCGCTGTTCTCAAAAATCGCTAATTAATTTTCATTATCAGCAGTTGCTCGTCGTTGCTCAGTGGTTCTCTCCGGATACTCCGGCTTCCTTCACCCGTCAAACTGTCCGACACGAGATGACCCTCGCTGTCGAAATTTCGTTAAAACCCAATAAAAAAATAAATAATTCTCCTACTCATACAATTTTTGTAAGGGTTTTTTCCAAAAGGTTTTTTTCCTTACGCATTATTCCCGTTTGGGCCTTTTTCTAGATCCCAAACAGTATACATCAGCAATGGATGAAAGTGTCCTTGTCTCCCCGATTATATGTTAACTCATGCCCAAATCATTGAGGGACAAATATCGCTCTATCCCTCCAGGATTTCACAGTAGGTCTGTGGTTACGTAAGCGCTGTTCTGATACATAAGTGGGTTCAGTTTACATACAAACTGGTAACAACAAAGAATATGGTACAAATAACACAATTCGGTGGAAATGGTTAACCTCTTCCAGGACATAAAATTCATGCGAGAATCAGAATCGATTATCGCAAATAGTTAAAGGAAAACAAGTTAGAATCCACATTGATTCTTGCAAAATACTTTTTTTCTTCTTGTCATAGATTCTGAAAGTGCTCTCAGAGGCGAGAAGAACTGTACTAATTTCTTGATACATCATAATGAGGTAACACTTTGACTCATCGGTGGTGCCTATTGAAGTCTTGCCTGCCTATATAGTTAGCCAAGACTTCACTAGATACCACCGTCAAGGTGGGGGCGCGGTGGCTCAGTAGGTAGAGGTGAAGGCTGCAAGCCGAGAGGTAGCGTTGTGTACTAAGGCGTACTGCACGTCGATGGTGCGCCTGTCTTCAACCAATGCTAACCCTCCTTGTGTGGAGTTGGTATGTTGGGGAGCTGACAGTTGCTCGCCGTTGCTTCGTGGTTCTCTCCGGGTCCGGCTTCCTCCACCCGTAAAACTGTCATGGTCATGATTGGCCACTGTGCAGAAATATGTGACCTTAAACATCAATAAATAAATAAATACTGCCAAGGTACTGCAACTTTGATCAACTATTGTTGATCAAATTACCGTATTATATTGGAACATGTGTTTTACATGTACATGTACGGCAAGAAACTCGCCATAATTGGAACTAGGCACATAACTGGTAGAGTGCTAAATTATTTTTAATTGTCAAAATTTATTCGTACGTCTTTGTCTTGTTACAATTTATGGGAGAGTGTCTGTTAGCACTCTCCCACAAACTGTAACAAGGCAGATTCCTGACAACTACATAATTTCACGTTAAAGATAATATGAAGCACATCCACAGAAAATGAAGCCTTTAAGTTGGGGAACCTTCATGCAGAATAAAGCCCAACTATGGGCTTCCAGGACTCTTTTTACCATGGAATATGCATTGGTTCCACTCACAGGTACAGCTTCCAACATGTACGTTTCCTGGTCAGCTGTTCAGTCAAGGGTTAACATCTTCGAAGTGATGTGTTTTCAAAATGGGATACAGAACCATCCCGGGTCTCCGTTGAAACATGAGCGAAATCTCGATCATGATAGAGAAAGAAAGGCGCGATCTAATAGGCCTTAGTGATATATTTATTAGACGGAATGGTGGATTGAACAGGAACCAATACTATAAAACTTTAACAATTCTATTTTCTGGAACTGTATTTTATACCTATTAATATAACTGACAAAAATGAATCATTAGCATTTTAAAAGATATGGCAATTTGCCAGCAGGCAAATTGCCACATCTTTGAAAATGCTAATGGTTCATTTCAACCCATTTAAAGTCATAATTTGAAAATGCAGTTCTAGAAAATACGATTGTAAAAGTTTTATAGTATCGTCCCCTGGTCAATGCATACGTGTAGTTTGAACTGAGGTGATTAGAAAGTCAGAAGAAGAATGAGAGGGACTGGATATGATATTCACAGACCTGTCTAAAGTTAGTACAACAAATACACAGAAGGACACACGCGTGTGACTGTGTTGATCGATATGGCACGAGTGCCAGCGTGGAAAGATAAAATGAGAGGCCGGAGGCTTCGATTTTATCCTTCCGCGATGGCATAAGTGCTATTTCGATTAACCCATCCACACGCGTGTGTCGTTCTGTTTTCATAACATGCCTTCATGTCCAAAAAATCAATTATTAGAAGGTCACTCAGTAATTGATTTGACAACTCGTCAACTGAGTTTCCAATGTGTTCTATGTGCCAGTAGGCACATAGAATACATTGGAACTCAAGGTGTTTAACTATCTACAAAAGGAACACATTTTATCACCAAACAAATTTGCGACGGGAACCCGTGTTAGTATTTTTAGCTATCGCAACTGATTCAGTTTGTAATTGCGGTGCACGATTTGTAGAAAATTCTTGTGAAATTTCTCTTCTGTTTAAAAATAGTCCGTCAACGATTTCCGTTCGACACATGTATGTGGAACGGATTTTCATTTTCCGCGTGGTTTATAGTGTTGCCATAGGTGGGGACTTCATAGAACAAGCGTGGAATACATCCATTATTATTATTGTTATTGGTGTTTTTAAGGTCACATACTTATGCTCAATGGCTAATCATGACCGTAACAGTTTTGCGGGTGGAGGAAGCCGGAGTACCCGGAGAGAACCACCAAGCAACGATGAGCAGCTGCCAACTCCCCAACATCGTAGCTCCGCACTGCAGCACAGGCAGGGTTAGATTGGTTGAAAACATGCGCACCATCGACGTGCAGTACGCCTTAGTACACGGCGTCACCGTGCCCCCATGTGGACAATCGGGGTTAAGTGCCTTGCCCAAGGACACAACGCGGGAGTCCGAATCGATCGCTCAGACGGTCACCCATTCGAAGATTAACCGGGCTCGGCGTTGCTTAACTTCGGTGATCTGACGAGAACCGGTTACCGCAACGCCACCGCGCCCCCTAAATAAATCCATTAATAAGACAGAACACAATGAGAGTGAGGTGTGGAGGGACTGGAATCAACGGTCCGAGTTGGAGTTTTTTCTGTATTTTACGAGCATGAAAGCGCACGTGAAATACAGGGAAAACTACAACAAGGGACGTTGATTCCTGCCTCCCAGGCTCTACTCGTGTTATGTTCATTATTTTTACCACGACTCATTTTGAATTAAGTGAAAGAGGCTGATATAATTGAAGAAGAGTATCACCTTCGGTGGTTTGTTTTCATTCTTGCATGACACCGTTTGTGTCGAAGCATTTCATTTACTTCATAACGTCATTCAGATGCGCAACGACCAATGAGATACGTTCTTAAATGACGTCTTACACGTAGGTCAGATTCTACACGTGGTGTACCTAGCGCATTTCTCAATGTCTGTATTGTATCGGGTAAAGTTGAATGCACACAACAATCGTGGTTTCATATTGTCGAAAAACCAAATTAAAACAGAGGCGCGGCTGTGGACGTTGCATATTTGGCAGCTGGAGAATGTAGGCCTGACTGGATCGATGAAAAAAAAAAAAACCCTCTCTCTCTCTCTCTCTCTCTCTCTCTCTCTCTCTCTCTCTCTGTGCGTGCCAGTTTTACACAAAACAGAGGATTTCATATCGTAGCGATTGAAGATAATAATAGAGTTGAGGTTATAACGTGTGGAGACAAAAAAATCAATGTTCATGGGGCGGGGACACTCGGAATTTGCAAGGGATCGGGAAAACGAATGACAGAGGACAAATTGAATACTTGACTTAGTACTTACTGACCCAAACCTAAGGAGGGAAGTTATTGACCTGGAAATAGATGATGAAAAATTTTCTGGACTGGGTAGTGATCACAACCTGATGACTTTTGGGGTTTAGTCAAAAAAATATGAATAATGAAAATAATATTGTTCCACAAGCTAAACTATGCGAGTTAGGTGCTGCGGGATCTCTTTGTGAGCACGGTAATTCATTAGTTACTACACTGGATTTTAAACCGAGAGGTCAACGGGTTGATCCCGCCCGCGCTTTCCATGCTATATCTTTGGGCAAGAGTCTTAATACCGTTTATCAACATGAGTGTACCGTGGCGTTGTGTACTAAGGCGTACTGCACACTCTAAAATCAGTTGAGTTAAAGGTCAACGTAAATCGACTGGGTTGAGTGAATATGAACCCAATTGGGTTCATATTCACTCAACCCAGTTGATTTGGCTTGTTTTTAATCCAACGGATTTTAAAGTGCACATTAATGGTGAACTTACCTTCAACAGCTGCCAACTCTGCATGTACCTGGAATTTAAGTTGGAGAGTCTGTCCGCTGCTATATGTTGCCCTGGGTACTTCGCATTCTCCAGCCCATATAACTGTTCGATAGTATGTGATTCGGGCTGTTGAAAATGTTGTTAAACCCAATAAACAATAAACAAACAGTAGGATTTTATATGACTAATTATTCATACCTTCGCAGTATTTCCCATCGAAGTACGTTCCACACACACATGCACCGTTAACAAATGGTTGATCAAAGTAGCAGGGATTATTCTGAAGTTAGAAAACATTCATGTTTTCAAAAGAAAAAACATACAGCGGGCGGAAAACGAGCATTAACGAGGGGCCTATGGGGTCAAGAGAATTGTCATGAAATTTCAACAAGAACAAAATAATGATGTTTTTAGTTCCAAGACCAAGCGATCTCAAAATATCTTCGTTAAGTCGTTTTGGTCTTAGACTGTTGAACTTTTCTGTTTTGGAAACTGTTTATTTTATATCCAGCAACCCCCATATTCCACAATCATTTCTAAACTCCAAGCAGTGTTGTCTTCCTTTGCTATGCTCGATGCATAGCGACCATAACGAAGGGAGACAACGGTGCTTTGAGTTTGGGTCAATGTTTCGAGCATAGTCAAGGGAGAAAGCACTGCTTAGAGTTTGGGTCATTCCAAAATCTTTCTTTCAAAGCTACGTCTGTATTACTAGAAAAAAGCAAATGGTGAAAGTTTGTCTCTAATACTAATACCACTGGTCGAAGCAAAATGGTTAGTGATGGCATCATAGTTCGTAGTTTCTTCAAAGTTAAAGTTGTGCAACTATCACCACTATCGCCACAACTTTCACTGCTGTAGACACAGCTACTCCTACGACTATTAAGGTCTATAAAATTGTTTGCTGCTATACGCTACAGAGGAAGCTACTACTATTCATTGTTACTGCTTACTGCTTTATAAATTTATTTGATTTGAAATAAATACTGTTTAAACTGAACTGGTTCCATCTCAGGGACAAGATTAAAACCAATTTTGGTTCTAAAGAGAACCTATATTTTTTGCAGTGTAGTCTATTAGTACCGATAGTGGTATTATTACTTCTGCCAGTATTACTCTTTCCCTCTGTCTCTTCGTGCTCATTAGTGGAAGTAGTCGTAACAGTAGAAGTGTTGACGAATAATGGATTCAAGTGCAGCCGCAAAGGAAGGAACCATTAGAAGTAGAACCAAATGCTGGGCAAAATCACGATAGTAGTGGCTTCTAAAGATAATACATATCGAATAATGCTCCGCGCAGCTTCGAGATTCGATTCGATTTCGAATCTTAAGATGATATTCGATTCGATTCGAAATCAGCTGCCCGATTCGCTTCCCTTCGAATCTTTACACGGGAATATAGCTTGGTATCAATCATTGTCGTTGTCTCAAAAACGTCTAGTTCAAATGGAATTTGTACGTAAATAAAGCTGAAAATAAAGACTGACTGTAATTTCTGTTATATTATTATGCCTTTGTAGTTGTTTCTGCGAATGTCTTTAGTGCCTATGTGGGTCTAGAAATAACTGCCAGGAAAGCTTGATATGTAATTTCAAGTTTACTCAGAGACTGCATGTTGTGTACCTATTCTGCTGCTGTAAAAAGTGCTAAAGTTGGAATTAGATAAAACCCTGCGAAGCTTGGAGATTATTTCGAATCTTAACTTGTTATTCGATTCGATTTGAAATCAGCTGTCTGCTTCATTTCATTTTGAATCTTTATACGGGAATATAACTTGGTGTCAGCCATTGTCGTTATCTCATAAAGCGTATAGTTCAGATAGAATTTGTATGTAAATAATGTTGAAGATAAAGACTGAGTGTAATTTCTGCTACATTAACCCTTTACCCAACGTAACGGCCAAAACCGGCCAGCGCTATTCTCAAAAATCGCCAATTAATTTTCAAAATATTTTCATTTTTTGTCTCAAAAACATAGGTTATGACCCCTCGTTGGAACGAGCTCGTCGAGCTCGTTCCCACGAGGGGTCATAACCTATGTTTTTGAGACAAAAAATGAAAAAAATTAGTTATTCAAGAATTTTTTTTTGCAAGTGTCGTCTGCTTTTCATGTTAGGTAAAGGGTTAATATAAACAGCATCTGACCCATGCCATCCCCATGCTAATTCCAGTCTCACTAGTCTCTACCACTGTTGAAAATAAAGTAAAAAAAAATTACCAAACAATGTTGACGAGGAGCTGTTGCTAGCGGCTAGTCCTGTGCAGTGCTTAGTTCTGGTAAGTCTCGCGCCCGTTTCTGGGTAATATTCCAACTACATCATTAAGGTATGCCTTCCAAGAAGGCATGCCTTGTTGATGTAGCTGGAATATTTTGTCAGTCGGGACATGAGCCGTCGCAGTCGGTAAAAATATAATTGCAGTCCCTACCCCTTACCCCTATCGATCATCTTCATGACGCTCGGAATTCGATTCGAGATTCTATTCGATATCGAATAATAGACCCGATTCGATTCGAGATTCGATTGGAATTGAAAATATGTGATTCGTAGGGCTCTAATATCGAAAAGCCAAAATGCGCCGTATAAAATAAGGAATGTTAAAAGAAAGTAAACATAAGTTGGCTTAAAAGTGGTTCATTTATTTTCTAGGCGAATAAAAATAAGTTGTTGGATCTAAACATCGTTTATAAATATTTGCTTGATGGCAGTGAAATAAAGTGTCCAGAAAAAATTGGCTATTGATTTTTTGACATGTTTGTTGAACAAACACTGTATAATGAAGCATATTGATAAGATAACATTATAACAAGACAATTAGACATCAAAACTGTTGACTTACCCCGCAAATTTTGCCAATACTTTGGGGCACAATCAGATATTTTCGAAATACACACGACAGTGACTAATGATAAAGACTGAAGATCACAAATTATTAAGTCGCTTCAAATTTCTAAAGATTTTGACCTTTTTCTTCCCACATCCGGGCGCTCATTAAAATCCTCGGACCTTTAGAGTGGTCCGATCCGTCCACTGCTACTCAGAACAATTGAGAGCTTTTTTTCTGATATTGATTGTTATAAATGTCAAATATGAACTCCTCGTGACGTTATTGATGCCTCCAATTATCTATTGCCCCATAGTGGCCTAATTCTAACTTTGATAACTTTTGGTTGCAGCTGAACAAACCCCCTGACACGTAGTCTCTGGTTAACTCGAATTTACTATATAGGAACCTCTGAGGTTGTTTCTTGAAAAGTCTTGGCTATTTATGTAGGCAGTCAATATTTTCCTGGAAACAACTAAAACTATCAATATGTAGCAAACATGTATAAAAATCTCCAAGCATTTAACGGGTAAGATATCTCATGTGAAATTAGACAAAAAGGATAAAAACCCAAAGCAATGTTTAATGTCCTTTGGGAGTAGTTCTGTTATCTGGAAGCATCTGTTACCGCTGAGAGTTTGGTCGGCTTTGTCGTTCACTTGCTCTAACTTCTTTCTTACCCCTTTGAACCCTGGTGGTATCTTCCTTATCAGTTCAATGGAAGCAGTTGGAAGAGTCCATATTTATTATTTGAGAGTAGACCAAATAATATTTTCAGAGAGCAGCCTTGGGGCTGCACGTTGAAAATATTGATTAGTATATCCCACCCTTTATCTTAGCAGGCATCCTACTTAATGAAAGTATGACGTATTATGTTCCTAGACGGGGACAGGAAGAAGGGTCTCTAGGGTTTATAGGGTTAAGGAAATGGGAAATCAGCACACAACTGTTCACAAAACATTTTAATCAAATTTTGTTACTTTCATATCCTTACTTCCATATACACACCTCATGGCTATTCGCTGGAACGATCTCCTTCAGTTCGTTCTGACGGGGGACCTAAAGCTGTGTTTTGGAAGCAAGCAGTTAGGTCCTCAGGAAACTATCTTATAAGAATTGTCTTCTGGTAGTGTTAGGTAATGGGTTAATTCTTATCTTAAAGTTAGTCTGATGGGATAAATATACACCGGTTTATTTCTGACATTCCAGACAGGAAACTGGCAATAGTTGTTTAGGGAGGGTTGACATAATTTTACAAAATTTGCCGACGGCGGAGCAAATTCCATGACAAGGTAGTTATCATAATGTCGGGCCTTCAACGGTGCTGTGTTGATTATCCCAGTTTATCCAACGCTACACTCTTCAACGTCGTAGCGCCTCACGCATTGAGCATCGTCTCTTCGATATCTCCTGGCACCCGAAGGGCAAACTCGCGTAGTATTCTCTCCAGTTGATCAAGATCATCTCTCCGGAGAATGGAAATGGCTTTCCAATTTAAAATTGTTTCTGTTACTACGTAGTTTAATAATAATCACTAATGTAAAAACAATCATCCAGTAGTGCAATAATCACATAGTGGTTTAATAATAACCACTAATATAATAAAAATCAAGCAGGAGTGTAATACTCACCTAGAAGTTTAATAATAATCACCAATGTAATAAAAATCAAGCAGTAGTGTAATAATCAACTAGTAGTTTAATAATAACCACTAATGTAAAAAAATCAACCAGTAACCAACTTATAGTGTAATTATAACCAGCAATGTAATAAAAATCAGCCAGTAGTGTAATAATCAACTCGTAGTTTAATAATAACCACTAATGTAATAAAAATCATTCAGTATAGTAGTAATCAACTAGTAGTTTAATAATAACCAATAATGTAATAAAAATTAACCATAGTGTAATAATCACCTAGTAGTTTAATAATAACCACTTATGTAATAAAAATCAGCCAGTAGTGTAATAATCATCTAGTACTTTAATAATAACCACTAATGTAATAAAAATCAAGCAGTAGTGTAATAATCAACTAGTAGTTTAACATAACCACTAATGTAATAAAAATCAACCAGTTACCAACTTATAGTGTAATTATAACCAATAATGTACTAAAAATCAACCAGTAGTATCAACTAGTAGTCTAGTAATAACCACTAATGTAATAAAAATCAACCAGTAATCAACTTATAGTGTAATTATAACCAGTAATTTACTAAAAATCAACCAGTAGTATCAACTAGTAGTCTAGTAATAACCACTAATGTAATAAAAATCAACCAGTAATCAACTTGTAGTGTAATTATAACCAGTAATTTACTAAAAATCAACCAGTGGTATCAACTAGTAGTCTAGTAATAACCACTAATGTAATAAAAATCAACCAGTAATCAACTTATAGTGTAATTATAACCAGTAATGTACTAAAAATCAACCAGTAGTATCAACTAGTAGTCTACTAATAACCACTAATGTAATAAAAATCAACCAGTAACCAACTTATAGTGTAATTATAACCAGTAATGTACTAAAAATCAACCAGTAGTATCAACTAGTAGTCTAGTAATAACCACTAATGTCATAAAAATCAACCAGTAACCAACTTATAGTGTAATTATAACCAGTAATGTACTAAAAATCAACCAGTAGTATCAACTAGTAGTCTACTAATAACCACTAATGTAATAAAAATCAACCAGTAACCAACTTATAGTGTAATTATAACCAGTAATGTAATAAAAATCAATCTGAAGTGTAATAATCAACTAGTAGTTTAATAATAACCAGTAATATAATAAAAAATAATCAGTAACCAACTTATAGTGTAATATAGCCAGCAATGTGATAAAAATCAACCAGTAGTGTGATAATCAACCAGTAGTGTAGTATCCACTAATGTAATAAACATAACCGGTAGTGTTGTAAAAGTCCATAAAAGGCAACATTTTTTCAACAAAATTTCAAAAAATCTTCGATTGGCTCAAATTATAATTTTGTTATATCTTATTGTTTTTGAATCATTTGATAAGTCAAAAGATCCTTCGAGGTCAAATGTCAATTCTCTTTTTCAATACTGTGATGAAGGCTGTTCTATTTATGTATATATTGATGTTTGAGGTCACTTTCAACACCTGTAGCCACATCGTGGCCATAAGATTAGTACAGATTCAACAGTAGCCAATTATGAATGGCGATGTCGTGGTTGTTAGAGATCGCATATCTCGGGAATATTACGAATTCGGGTCCTATGATACCAGAAAAAAGGTGTTCACGGTAACTTGTAAGTGATGAAGTGTATAGTCTTCTGGATTCGAAGTTTCTAATCTCTTGCATTATCAATGTTAATAAATTTTGAAATGCCCCTGACGAATTACTAAGATCTCCCTTATCTCATCCCGCTTTTGTCGCTGAATCGAAATGCATTGCTTTTTTCCGATTCGGTGGGCTACTTTGAAAGTTACTCTAAGAAAAATGTGCTATTTCGGGAATGGCGCTCAAGTTTCTTAAGTGGAGACGCCCAGTTTTTTCCTTGGAGGAAGGGGGCATACAAAATATTCTCTGTTTCAGTTCGGTCGGTTCTTTTTTCCAAATAAAATGAAGGTACGATCCATCTTTCAACAATAGGATAGAGTGTGTATGTAAGCTGGTCGAGTAGGGTGAGTGAATTGAAGGCGCTGTTCCCATTTCCTGACAACAGTTACTGGCCAATTATTTCAAGGTTCAGAGTCAAGTAACTGCTTTTCGTGGTCAACGGAAGGTGACCTTCGTGTGGTAAACAACTATTCGGATCATAGATAACTGCAGAGGATATTCTTCGAATTTAAAATGCATACTGCAGATGTCGGAAATTCCTGTTCTAAAAGTATCTCTTAAAAAGTTAACAAATGTTCTTATACGCCCAAAAAATAAAATGTCTGTGGTAAGCATCCTCTAACGATCATGGCCTTACCATAAATAATTGGATGTCTACCTTTGAAGTTATATTAAATCTTGCGACTGCTATATAGCCACAGGTGCAGAAAGTGACCTTAAATTCCAGTATATAGGGACATAAAACCTTTAAAAATACCTTCCGTCGCAGTATTGAACCAAACAAATGATATCAGATCGTGAAAACATCTTTAGACTTGTGATCAAATGATTAAAACTCGAAAGATATACCAAATTGAACTTAAATTCTGAAATTTCGTTGAGAAATAATTGTTGATTTTATATGGGATTTTATTGCATTATAGGTTAAGTTTTTTACATTATTGAACTTAAATTTGAGAGCTTATGGTAAAGCTGCTACTCTGTGGCTACGGTCGCAGCACAACAACTGTCGCGTCCTCTGACGTCATCAGTGGGAGGAGTTACAATTTTAATTGGCCTGACTCCATCTTGGGGGCGGACAGATTGCGTTACGGCGTTTTTCACTGATGTTCAGTCGAGCCAAGTATCCGGCGATCGGCTTGTTTGTCATCCGCTGGACACCACCAGATACTGAATATGGAAAGAACTTTTTCGAAAAAAGTTAAACACTTGAAAACCCCTCTGATCAGACTTGATATCGCGTCAGACATTAAATGAAAACTAAAATTTCAAAAATATATCCAATGGCATGAGGTGTACCGGACTCCACTCGAAATATTTCTTTCAGATTCATTTTCTTCAGGGATGCAGAGTATGATAGCCACTCCGGCAAAAGCTAAAACATAGAGCAATGGATTTCATCACAGAAGCGTTTACTGGCCCTTGACAGCATATTACATTTGATTTCAAAACGGTTTGTGATTGGCCCTGATGATGTTCGGTGACACCATCCCCTCCCCCGGTGAATGTTCAGATTTATATGGGGGAGGATTTAACCTCCCTCTCGGGCACCACTCCAAACAGCCAATAATGCCCCACCCACCCATATTAGCGTAAGAGGTCAGTTCGGAGGGGGTTGATAATTGTATAGTCTTCAGCCTCCACCTGGAAACGTTACTAAATACCAAATAAATTCAGACATTTTAGAAACAGGGCTTTACCAGTCTGGAACACAAGATGAAAATGGATAACAGAATGCTCTATCAATCTGTTTTCAGTATCAAACCTAGAAACGACGTATCTCTGGAGTTTTGTGCTATAAATCGAATGTGATGGTAATTTCTGGTCTGTGAACAACATTAATTCTCGAATATACCTATCAAGTGTCCACATAGCTTTATATCTGAGCGATATCAAACTCTGCTACCACGTTCTTTTTCAAATTTCTTTTCCAAGCTTCTTGTTCGGTATAAAATGGTTTGTTTTCCATATTACGTAATTTTTATCATAATTTTGATGATTGATGTAAACATACCTTACCTGTTTTCTTTTAATAACGCTTGTTTGAAGTTTTTCCACGAAGTTCTCGCATGGTTGTCCATCTAGTGAGTCCATAAAAAGAGAGCAGAATTTCTTTGCACCGTCATATGTAGCCGATTTACAAAGACCTCTTTCCTCACAAGCAGTAGCACATTGTAATTTCGATCGTACATGGCGTTCGTCAACCCTGAAGTATACACTGTCGTGATTTCGATTGTTACACACTGTATAATTATGAGCTCCTGCTGACCAAGAGTTTACAACAAGGCACAAAGAGAAGAATGTCACCGGCAAAACCATCTTTTTAGATGGATGGCAGTGGGGTGCGTGGCGGTTGACGGGCTGCTTACTTGTCGTCCTTGTTTGTCAGTATACCAGAGAATGTATCGAGTCAGGTCTACAATACACTAAGATTGATTTCATGAGACACTCTATTCCAGAAAGTAAACATATGAATTGATTTCATGAAAAAGACAAACTGATATAGAAGTACATATAAGTTACCTAGAGCTTTTGTCTATATACCAACGATTATCTCTTGCGTGCATGACACTCGGAATATGTATTTGCACTCACGACAAAGCCTCTCGTGGATAGTTCTCTTGCCCATTCATGGAAACAAAAAATTACCATGCTCTCTTGTAGCTTAATGTCAATTTTTCTTACTTAAGGGTGAGCCTATTTGTGGAAATATATATTTCTCTAGTTGCCAGTGGCGACGCTACGTTGAGGGTGCATGGGGGCTAGCAAAGAGGAAAGAGAGTCGGAAAAGATTATGGACTTCCTTTCGTGTACATTCTCGATGTGCCCAGGCAGTAATTGTAAAGCTATAACTTCAGCTATCAAAATAGAACTTTTTTTGATATTCTGATTGAGGTGATTTGATCATCAGTAACAACAACTGATGATACTTTGTCACCGTCTGGACGTTAACCCCCACCAAAACCCTAAACTAGTGCTTGGTTTATGCCGCGGGGTGGAAAATACGATATGGAGACCATAGACGCCACTGGTACGATATCCGTCACTCCATCCAAAGGCGCCAACGATCACCATGTCATATACTAGAGGAAGACTTAAAACCGGAACATTAACCAGTTATCCAGAGTGCAGTGCTACAGCTTCCAAACTCCAGACAGATCTCCGTGTCAAAGGCAGGCCTGCAACCAGGCTCGGGCATCGGGGGGGGGGGGGGGTATGTAGGGGAGGTCATTTCCCCAACCTGGACATAATCCCATCATTTTTCCATCCAGAATAATTTTATCCTCCCCCCCCCCCCCCCAAGTGACTAAAGTTCACCAATTTGGATACATCTTGCCAAGCATATGTTCGCCAGGCCGACCATGGTTCGGCCCGGAATAGAAAAAGTTTAAAATTTGGCATTAAAAGGAGCAATTTCCTGTCTTTGACTTAAAGCAGCGCGATCGTACTCGCGATTCTTCATTTTTGACCTAAACAATGTGGAAATTTATCCCCCAAACCAATAGAAGGCTTCGTTTGAAAGCACAAATATTTTTTTCTGTGAGGACCCTTTCCCCTCCTCCATCCAAGAAAACCCCCAAACAGGTCTCCCGTGATTTCTTATTGCATTGAGATTCCGTTGATGTCTATGCGGGTTCCTAATCCGTGCAGATGTCTTCGGTATCGAAATGCGATGCTCTGATCCTAAAAGGTCACTTGCGGACTTTCCCGTTTAATGGGGAACCAGGCACTTGCGGACATGCTCCCTTCGTGGGGAACCTGTCCCCTACTTGCCCTGTGAAACTAAGTACAGATACATACAGCAACCGTTTTACTAAACACCAAGTAACAACAGTTTGTAGAATATGCTACATAGAGACCAAAAATCGTATTCACTTCATACTGAGATGTCACGCGAATCAGAAAATTCGAAATGATACACTAATCAATATTAATCCTTTAACTAACCTGGAAAGCAGACGACACTCGCAAAAAAAAAATAATTCTTGAATAACTATTTTTTTCATTTTTGTCCCAAAAACATAGGTTTTGACCCCTCGTTGGAACGAGCTCGACGATCTCGTTCCAACGAGGGGTCATAACCTATGTTTTTGAGACAAAAAATGGAAAAAATAATGAAAATTAATTGGCGATTTTTGAGAATAGCGCTGGCCGATTTTGACCATTACGTTAGGTAAAGGGTTAAGGCAGTTTTTAAAGAATTGTATGGAGAAGATGCAATCTGTTTACCTGAAGAAGAAAAGCTTCAAATGATTATGGCTGTGGCAAAGCTTCATACAAAAATGATGCTGTTAACCCATTACCTAACATGAAAGGCAGATGGCACTTGCAAACAAAATTCTTCAACAACGATTTCTTTCATTTTTTGCGTCAAAAACACGGCGTATTTCAATGAGGAACATTAGCAAGGTTTTCGAGACAGAAAATGAAACAATAATGAAAATTGAATGTTAATTTTTGCGAGTAACGTTGGGTGGTTTTGACCGTTACGCTGGGTAAAAGGTTAACGTATCCAAGAAACCTACACGTAGCAGGTGACCGAACACAATTATTATTTTGTGATTTTATCAAGTTAATTTTATAGAGATGAGCCTTTGTGGGGAGATCTTTTAATACAGATGGTGTATGGATGGATAATTAGATAAGGCTACAAGCATTCTCAAATGACGTCGAGAAACAAAAATATTTTAATTTACTGTAATTGCAAGTGAAGTACAATCTGTTTTGTGAACAAAATGATTTTGCGACCTGTTTCTCTGAAACAACTCAAAACTGGAAACTGATCAAACACATCGCGCACAAATAACGCCTCATTTGTCTTTTCATTTCGGGTACCTGTTTCGCTCAGTCCCCTGGCTTCCGGGATGAAAATGGCGTCAAATAAGAAAAAGAAAACGTTGTCAAAAGATGAACTTCGGCTTTTAATGAAACAGACCAAATCTTCATCTCACAATAAATCTAAAAGCATTGAACACCCTTTAGCAAAGTATCCTTTTCTTATATAATCGACTGACCGTTTGTTTAATTCAATATTTTGATACTTGAACGTGATGTTGTCGTTTATGATGTCTATCGAAACACCGAAATTGCTGGTTGCTCAGCACGCTAACGCTCATACTAAACACCGGGTTCCATCCTAGTCACCAGAAAACTGTATAATAAGTGCTACCTAAATTAGATTACATAGTATGCTACCAGACGCTGCGCACAGCTGAAAACAAAAGAACACAATAAAAGACATGCTAAATGAAGAACAAAAAACCAGACCAAATAACAGAAAATATAACAAATAACTGATAATAAATAAAAAATAAAGGTATAAAACATAGGCCTATGGTGTTATGTATCAACTATTGATGTGTGAATTTCTATTCATTTTGGATAAGTTATGAAGCCACATTTTTATATTGCGATCCAACTACAGTCAAAATACTGAACTTAACTGAAGGCCACCAATGGCCAATGGAGACCAGTTGTACTAAATACTGCAAGTCCCTAATAAGTCCAGAGGGGAATGGACTCTTCACCGGAAGACAACTTCGCCAGAAGACAATTTCGCTGGAAGACAACTTCGCGGGAATTTTTTTTTTTAGGCAAAAAGGGAGGCTATCACTAAAAGGTGTATACCGACACCGAGCCCGGAATTGGTGTATACAGAAATCAGTTATTCGAATATCTCCTTAATGCCGAGGTGATGACGAGATATTTTTATCTATATGTCACATAAACCCATCTTCTTTCGAATTGGTGAAAGCAAATCCATTTTTTTCATTTTTCTGACTTATATCGTGAAAAATGTCTTTCAAACACACTAAAAGACATCTTGAAAATGAAATTTTTGGTAAATAAATAATGACGATAAACCGATATTTTTGTAATTAAACCAATATTCATTCGATATTGGTTTGAATACCGGCATATATCGGTTTATCGATATACCGTGCAGTGCTACAGGGGATTCCCTGTAAATTGACACTTGTACTTTAACCCTTTACCTAACATGAAAGGCAGACAACACTTGCAAATAGAATTCTTGAATTACTAATTTTTTTCATTTTTACGTCAAAAACATAGCTTATAACCCATCATTGGAACAAGCTCATTGGGTATATTCCAATGAGGGCTCATAAGCTATTTTTTTTTAAACAAAAAGTGAAACAAATAATGAAAATTGGATGGTGATTTTTTTGTAAATAGCGCTGGCTGGTTTTGGCCATTATGTTGGTTAAAAGGGTTAAAGTGATTGGCTTTTTGCACACGCGGACAACACGATAGCATCATGCCTTCAAAATAGTGTGCTCAAAAGAGTTTCATACAAGACCAGCACAGGGAATTTTATTGTCTTCAAATAAACAAAAGCAAGTCATTTGTGCTTTCTTAGCCAAGACAAATACAATTTTACTTATTTATTTATTTATTTATTGGTGTTTAAGGTCACATACTTATGCACAATGGCTAATGATGACCGTGACCGTTTTATGGGTGGAGGAAGCCTGAATACCCGGAGAGAACCACCGAGCAATGACGAGCAGCTGTCAGCTCCCCAACTTTGTAACTCCGCACTGCAGCACAGGCAGGGTTAGATTGGTTGAAGACATGCACACCATCTACGTGCAGTACGCCTTAGTGCAGGGCATCATCGTGCCCCCATGTGGACAATTGGGTTAAGTGCCTTGCCCAAGGACACAACGCGCAAGTCCGAATCGATCACTCAGACGGTCACCCACAGTTTGATGTCTACAGTTCTACAGTTCTACAGATGACACCTGCTACAGCTTTTCTCGAAACACAGTTCTTTTTTTATTTGGCTTGAAAACCATAGCTTAGAACCCCTTGGAATGAGCACGTTTCCATGATGCCCATAAGCTATGTTTTTGAAGCAAAAAATGAAAATATTAAAAAATTTGAATGGCAATTTTCGTGTATCGGTCTGGGCGGTTTTTGCTGTTATGTTAGGTAATGGGGTAAGCGTGAATTGCACTTTGAAAGGCAAGCCATTGTAGAAAAAAAGGATTAAAACCGCTCATATTAAAAATGAACCAATCTTCCACCCCCCCCCCCCTTCCCTCAAAATTATGTTTATCAGTTGCGTGAGAAACTGTAAACATTCTTCACATAGCTGCCCGCACAAAATAAATTTTAAATATCTTACATGTATGTAGGCTTCGATCATTTGTTGTATTTCGGCCTCGCAGCCAACTGAGCAAAACAGCAAAAACCGGCCAGACCGATACGCGAAAATTGCCATTCAAATTTTTTAATATTTTCATTTTTTGCTTCAGAAACATAGCCAAGTGCCAGTAGATACCAATTTAGTCTTCAATTTGAAAACACCGTTTTTTGTATTCTTAATGGTACGACGCCGGAGGCCACCGGTAATCTCATTAAGGTATTTTCAGAGTGGCCTTCTGTGGCATTTGAAAATAGTTTCTTTCTGAAAAAAATCAACTAATTTGAAGAAAGAGAGTTATAAATGTTTGCTCCACGATAAATAAAGATTGGTTGACTTCAAAAATGCTTTTAAATGGAACAGTTTTGGTTATATCGGGTGGCCTTCGGTGACCATCGATGACATTTGATATTTATTAGCATCCTTATATCGCACATTTGTGTTCAGCTTTTGGTCGCCGAGTACAAAAGCTGAAGCATTGCAAAGTCTTGTTGCAATCAAGGACAAATTTATCAATTTTATTAACTTGCAAAAAATGTTGGACATAAACCATTTCATTTTTATTTTTTTAAGCCAAAAGGACAATGCAGGAGGGCCTGAGAAACCAATTTTTATGTGTACCCATACCATGTATGGTACACATAATGCTGGCATCTGGGGTGGCCATCTGTTGTTCATCCTTCCTTTGTCTGTCCATCCATCTTTCTGTCCTTCCGGCGTCCGTATCCATTTCTTTGGTAAGAAAACAATTACTTGAGATATGCTGCGTCTTGCAACTTATGGTCGTGGGTCATAGCTCATGACCCTTCATCGGAGCAAGCTCATTGAGCCCGTTCCTATGAAGGGTCATGGGGTGGTTTGAGAACAAAGTCTGTTTAGATGGTTGAAGCGGTGTTTACTGCTGCCAAGTCAATTTGTATCGAAAGCTATAAAATGCTTTTTGCTTTAACGACGTGTGATGCCACCTGTGATCAGCGCTTGGTAGATTGATTGTGCTGAAAGCTACAAATTGTTGGAAGAAATAGAAAAAACTATAACTAGAGATAATCACCACTTGAGATATGTTGCGCTTTTCAATTTATGGTCGTGTGTCATAGCTTATGACCCTTCATCGGAGTAGACTCATTGAGCCCGTTCCTATGAAGGGTCACGGGGTGTGGTTTGCCGGAATATGTGTGACAAAAATGATTACGATTTTAATAAATTGTGATGTTATTTGTGAACATCGTGGTTGAAGTAGTGTTCACTGCTGCCAGATTATTTTCTAAATAGGAAACCACCACTGAGGCCTAGTAACGCTAATTAATTTGTGACTCCAGGCCTCAGCTTATGACCTATCACTGAGCGGGCTTGTCGTACTCGTTCCGATGAGGGGTCGTGTGATGTGATTGACGGACTAAAATCAGAATAATAGTCTTGCCTTCAAACAACCTGTGCAGTTGTCTGCAATTATTGGTGCGTAGAGGGCTGATTATTGTTTAATGCTAATTTCATCGTTGTGTAGATTGTCGAAGCAGTGTTTACTGCTGCCAGATTAGCCTGCTCTGTTGTGGGGTCATGGGACATGATCGGGTAATGGGGTTACAGATTTATCTGCCTAAGCTACAGAATAGGAAAATTGTCCCTCTGCCAAACCACACGAATAAAAAAAAACAACAAAAAAACAAAAAAAAACACTAGCGTAACAATAGCAAAATTGCAACTTAATATGCATATGTTTCGGGTAGCGCTAGCTTTCATAGACTCCTAGAGTCCAAGTTTTTGTTGACTCCAAGACTCCGATATGTATGATGGCATATTGTTTCAGCCGAAACACTATGTCATCATATCTGCATGGTTGTGCGCGTTCGACGCGCTATTTACTTTTCACTTTTTCATTTATTTGCTCCCTTCAATTTAAATTGCATACATTGTGTCAGACTGATCAAGAATCCTTTCTTTTTGAATCGAGATATCTAAAACGACGTTGCAATTCAGTGCTGATAATGGCAGCTGATCCACACCAGCATTCAAACGGAGGACATGGTGGGTATCGCATAGATAATGGCGGGTAATTTAACATTAGATGAGATTCGGATCGGCTCTGATTTTGATTTCGTACACCAATATAATGAGTCCTTAACAAATCAGACGGACGATGACGCCTCTTCGATTACGGGACTGAGAGGGGAGTGCAGGTTCTATGAGCCTAGTGAATTCTTCACTCTTGGCCAAAACAAAACAAAATCTTTTGCATTATTCAACATCAACTGCCAAAGTCTATCTGCTCACTGGGACCCACTTTGCGATTTGATATCAACCATGCAAGATAAAAATAATATTTTCGATGTCATCGGCTTAACAGAAATCTTCAAAATTTCGCTTAACATGACATTCTCCCTTGATGGTTACCAGCAACTCATTAAAGCTTCATGCCCTGAAGGCGATGACGATCGTGGTGGGGTTGGCATGTTTATTAGAGATGGCATTGAATTTAGTATTCGCCACGATTTATCGACCTTTATACCTCATGTGATTGAATCGCTTTTTATAGAGATATTTATCAATAAATTAAAATGCGTCGTTGGCATTATATACAGACCAAATACACACCCGAGAGCGGACATTGATCTTTTTCAAACGCATCTTAACATCATTACGGACAAAATAAACCTTGAAAACAAGCTGGCGTATATCATGGGCGATTTTAACATTGACTTGCTTAAATTCGAATCGCATAGACAGACCGAAAACTATTTAGATCAGATTTTCAGCCAGGGATTCCAACCATGTATCACAAAACCAACCAGAATCACAAATCATTCAGCTACTCTTATAGATCAAATTCTTTCAAACAACATCCTTACCAATTCCAAGTCTGGCATTATTATCACAGATGTCTCTGATCATTTCGGAACTTTTTACATGGAAACAACCTCCGAAAAAACTATCTGCCCAACCTTTGTAGAGAAACGTATTTTTAATCAAAACAGTATAGATCATTTTAAAACAATTCTCTCACAGACTGATTTCTCAACAATTCTTAACCAAAATTGCCCTAATATAGCATACGATGCATTCCTTTATATGTATATGGAGGCATATGAGACAGCTTTTCCAATTAAACAAGTGCGAGTGAAGTCTAAATTTGTAAAACGTCAGCCCTGGATGACGAAAGGCCTCATTACTGCGTCAAACAACAAGGCGAAATTATACAAAAAGAAACTAAAATCTCCAATGGACGATAACGTTCGGAATTACAAGAATTACTGCAAATTATTCAATAGGGTGAAAAGACAAAGTAAAGCTATGTATTATAAGAAAATATTAACTGAAAGTAAAAACGATATCCGTAAAACTTGGCAAATCTTAAATGATACCATTCACAAAACTAAACGTATGCCAACCCCCTCACCATACTTTTTTCATAACAATACACGAGTGTATGATGGACGTCAAATTTCGGAAGAATTCAACAATTTTTTTGTAAACGTAGGAACAAAAGCTTGCCAACAGATAGAAAGGTCTGAAAAATCATTCAGTGACTTCATGAAAGGTAATTTTCCAAATAGCTTTTACCTTACTCCGACATCCCCAACAGAAGTTATAAATACAGTTAAGTCAATGAAATCTAAAACAAGCAAAGATTTCACAGATATAACATCTTGCCTTTTGAAACAGACCATAGATACCATATTGGTACCAATAACACATATAATTAACTGTTCACTTTCAACCAGAATAGTTCCGGATAAAATGAAAATTACAAGTGTAATCCCAATATACAAGTCAGGTGATGAACACATCTACAATAATTATAGACCGATAAGTATCCTCCCGACGTTTTCAAAGGTCTTAGAAAAAATTATCTCTAAAAAACTAGTTAACTATCTTGAGAATTTTCAAATTCTGAATTCCAATCAATACGGATTTAGACAAAAACATTCTACTATCCATCCCGTTATGCAACTTCTAAGAGAAATAGCCTCTGAAAATAACAAAAATTTGAAAAACAATACTTTAGCAACCTTTATAGATTTCTCCAAAGCCTTTGACACTATAAATCATGACATCTTATTAAAAAAGCTGGAACATTATGGTATTAGGGGAATCGGTAATCTCTGGTTCAAGAGTTATCTTTCAAATAGATCCCAATTCGTAACTTTTAATTCGAAAACGTCTGCATTGGCCAAAATAACATGTGGGGTACCACAAGGATCGGTCCTTGGTCCAATCCTTTTTTTATTATATATCAACGATATATACCATGCAAGTAAACTTAACCTCCTATCATTTGCTGATGACACAACCGGTTCCTCAACAATGACAGACAGTAACGGTCTAGTAGATTTCACAAACCAGGAACTTAAAAAAATACTGAATTGGTGCGGTGCAAATCAGTTACTTTTAAATTCTAGTAAAACCAAATATATGATATTTAACATAACCTCAAAACAAACTTGCTCCCCCACTAAATATCTTCAAATAAATGACTGCAATATTGTGCGAGTTGGACTGAAGGAACAAGAGAAATCTTTAAAATTTTTAGGCTTAAATATTGATGACCATCTATCATATAAAAGTCACATATCACATTTATGTTCAAAGATAGCTTGTACTAACTTTATCCTAAATAAAGTAAAAACAATACTCCCACATGATAGTTTAAGAATCCTGTATTTTACCTTAATCCAAAGCCACCTCATGTATGGAATTCATGCGTGGGGTGACTCGAGATCAGTAAATAGACTCTTAAAGATGCAAAAGCGCTCATTGCGTATTATAAATAATACAAAATATAATAGCCACACCGACCCCCTGTTTATCAATGACAAAATATTAAAAGTCACGGATTTGTTCAAACTCAACGCGTTACTTTTTGTGTTTGACTGGAAGAAAGGCACACTTCTGCCAAGTTTCAGCAATTTTTTTAGTCTGGTGGATAATCCGTCTGGCAGAAGGACCAGGGCTACTGGCCTGTTACAAGTTCGAAGAACTAGGACAAAAACACTGGATAGATACCCAATTTATAGTTACCCAAAAATGTGGAATGAGCTGGATCAAAGTGTAAGATCAATAGATAACAGACATATTTTCAAGAATAAAATTGTCTCCCAATTCTTAACTTCTTATTTGAACGACCCAACATGCAATAACCCCTACTGCCCTGACTGTTCAGGTTAATAATAATAATCCTATTAATATGCTTCGGCCGGTCCGACCTCGGCTCTTTCATTTCCGCGATGGCTCACATTAAACTATATAGTCGTATCTAATAAGAACATAATTCCTCAGTATTCAGAATAATAGCCACCCTGGAGGTAGAAAGAACCATTTTACTTCCTCGCCCAGACCTAGTCCTCAACGCAATTCATAATATAGTTTTTACCTACTTGAATGCAAATTTCAGTAAATGAAAGTTTGAACAGAATGACACAATGTTGCAATTTAACTCCTTTACATTGGTGGGGGGGGGGGGGGGGTGGGGGGGGGCAGGTAGACAGCCAATCTGGCTATGTCTCCCCCGACGGTGTACCCAATGTATACAAAATGTACACAAATATAGCATTATGTACTTTAACTGTTGTTACCCTTGTATTAATTATGTACAATTTTGTATACGAGCGCATTGTCAAATAAATACTTACTTTGGTATTCGATAACTTGAAAACTATTGCTTAGACTGTCAATGATACTTTATATTTGTGTTCAGGTTACTAATGTGCCGAGCTGTATAGTCTTTGGTGTAAATCTGATTATTCAATACTGAGATATTAACCCATTACCCATCCAATTAAGCATTATTCAATCCATTTCTTTGGCAGGTGATAACTAAAAAAATATCAATCCAATTGTTATGTTATTTGATAGATATGTTCAGGTAACTGATGTGCCGAGCTATATAGTTTTTGATGTATATCTGACGATTCGATCCTGAGATACTAACCCTTTATCCATCAAATTAAGCATTACTCCAATCCATTTCTTTGGCATGCGGTAACCTAAAAAATATTGATTAGGTTGCCCTGTTACTTCATATGTGTGGTCAGGTTTCCGATGTGCCAAGCTGTATAGATTTTGGTTTAAATCTGGTAGTTTGATCCTGAGATTTTAACCCTTTATCCATCAAATTGTGCATTTTTGCAATCTATTTCTTTGACATGCGATAACTCAAAGAATATCAATCTGATTGTCTTGTTACTTCACATAGATGTTCAGGTTACTGATTTTCCAAGCTCTATAGTTTTTTATGTAAATCTGATCATTTAATCCCAAAGTATTAACCCTTGATCCCCTTAATTAATAAAAACTTTTCAATCTATTTGACAAGCAATACCTCAAATAATATTAATCAGATTGTGTTGTTACTTTAAATTTCTGTTTAGGTTGCTGATGTGCTGAGCTGTATAGTTTTGGGTGTAAATCTGTTATTTGGATCTTTGTTATCAACCCTTTATCCACCAAATTAAGAATTACTCCAATCAGTTTCTTTGGAATGCAATAACTCAAAAATATTGATCAAAGTTATTATGTGTACCCATTCCATGTATGGTACACATAATGTCGGCTTCCGGGGTGGCCTTCCGTCATTTGTCCACCCTTTGTCTGTCCATCTGTCTGTCCATCTGGCACCCGTATCCATATCTTTGGCATTCGATGATTTGAAAAATATTGCTTGGATTGTCATGTTACTTTATATTTGTGTTCAGGTTACTGATGTGCTGAGCTGTATAGTTTTTGGTGTAATTCTGATAATTTGATCCTGAGATATTAACCCTTTATCCTTTATTATCCTTCAAATTGAGAATTCTTCCAATCCCTTTGGGAAGAGATAACTCAAAAAATATCAATCCAATTGTCATGTTACTTGATTTATATCTTCATGTTACTGATGTGCCGCACTGTATAGTTTTTGGTGTAAATCTGATAATTTTGATCCTGAGATATTAACCCTTCATCCCTCAAATTAAAAATTCCTCCAAAAATTGGTCCCGAGATAATAACACCTTTCTACTAGTTGTGCGTATGGGTACACATCTGACGATTTAATCGGCCTATTTTTAATTGTGTTAGGCTTTATTTGTCATATTTTCCCTAATTTGGGCCTGTTTTCAGTTATGTTTGGCCCTACCCAAACGTTTGTTAATTAATTGCTAGTGACTTAGTGTGTGCCATACTAAAATTTGAACACAAACATTTACTACAAAATGTGGTTTCATGACTTTTAACCCTTTACTCAATGCAGACGATATCAAAATTCATTATTTTAAATAAAAATTTTTCTCCACTTTTTCAAAAGATTTCAACAAAACCATATCATGTGTACCCTCGTTGGAATGAGCTCGACAAGCACTTTCCAATGAGGGGTCACATGATATGGTTTTGTTGAAATTGTTTGAAAAATAATATTTTTTCAACTACAGTGGAGCCCACTTAATTGGATATCTCTTAATTGTATATCCATTTTAAGTGAATATAATTTTCAAACACAAAACCATTTACCATATCTTCAGTACAAATTTGATCTGTTAATTGCATATGGGTTGTAGAGTAAACTCCTGTTAATTGGATATCAATTTTTGTAATATGTCGGAAAAAAATCTGTGACACGCACCAGATTCCCCTTATTTATCAACCTTTTTGGTCTCGCTACATCCAATACAGGCATTTATTCTATTATATCTTGTTTGACAGAGCTCTATAAACTGTTACTCATTTTATTCCTGTTGGATGAAAAAATGAGGCCGTCAGAAGCATTCTTTGCTTGGTCAATTTTGAAAACTCTTCTCCTCTGAAACCACATAATAATAATGCATGTATGTCTTATTTATATAGCATATCGCTTTACAAACCATTAGTGATTCAATACAGTATACTTGTTATACTAGATATCAAAAAACAACATAAGCGTTATAGGTGTAACATATCCCCGTCGACCAGCTGGATTCAATTCATTATCAATGACCTTAATTAACTGCATACTCAAGTGTACATAATTGTATGCGTAACTTTATCACTCTGGCCAGCTGGATTAAGTGACGTTATCAGTGACATTAATTCATTGGCATAACATAATAAACTTGACTGACAATAGTTAACTTAATACGGTACCGGTACATCCAGACTTCATAAATTTAAATTTTTGTTTAGAAAAATTTTTGTTTAGAAAAACGTCCTTTGTGGGCAGGCAGTTTTTATTTTATTTTTCATTTTTGTCATTATTTCTTTGCCATCAAAATTTTAGGTTCTTGGTTTTTGGTTTGTTTTATGTTTATGTCTCATAATTTACAGAATAGCATGGGTGGTGGTGTAGTTTGTCCCTTGAGTGCAAGAAGGGCTTGCAATGCTAAAGCATTGCAAATTAAGCCTTGTTGCATTAAAGGGACAAATGTATCAGTTTTATTAACTTGGGTAAAATATCAAACATAAACCGTTTAATTTTTATTTTTTCATTTTGCATTGGTTATAAAAAGAGAGCATGCGGCAGCCAAAAGAACCATGCGGGTGGGACTGAGGAACAGATTTTTAACTTTTTTTAGGCCTAAACTGTGAATTTTACCAACTATTTCACATTATGAATGTGGCAGAAATTTGACTCCCAAAATTGCCTTGGATCAAATCCTTCTGGTTATGTTATCATCTAAGGTAAAAGATTAATGTGTAATGAACTTTGTAATATTTTCTTAATTCATTGTCTCAGATATAACAGTTTAGATCAACTTGTTTGCATCATGTGTAACTGTGTTATTAAATCAGATCTGATGTGGCCTGCACACATACAGAGTCGAAGTCACAAAGAGGTAAGTGAACCTTGAGGATTTTCTATTTGTGATGAAAAAATTTTCACTCCATTTACAGACATGATCTTTTGAGACATATGCATTTTTAGCTCAACTTTGGCGAAGCCAAATTTGAGCTTATGCCATGGCCCGTCCGTCGTCCGTCTGTCCGTCAACAATTGGATACGGCTCGGGCTAGAGGCCGTATTTATGAACCGATCTTTACGAAACTTCTTGGGTACCTTTGTTATGACTGTGGGACGAGAACGAGTGTTTTTGGGTGCGGTCCAAAATTTAAGATGGCTGCCAGCTGCCATTTTGTACCGACGATGCAGAAATCTGTTTTTTTGTACAGAACTTCCATATGAAAGCTCTGACTTGAATAATTTTTTGTATGAATGTTTAGTACCATGGGATACATCACATATAATACAGGTTTTTTCTCGTGCGTAAATTATGCAAATTAGACTAACTTTGATGTTTTTTGGTGTTACTTTCAGCACTGTAAGTGCAAATGCCAATACGGCTCGGGCTAGAGACCGTATTTATGAACCGATCTTTACGAAACTCCTTGGGTACCTTTGTTATCACCGTGAGACGAGAACGAGTGTTTTTGGGTCCGGTCCGAAAATTCAAGATGGCCGATGACAGCCATTTTGTACAAAATTTGGTGCAATCAGATTTTTGCACAGAACTTCCATATGAAAGCGCTGATTTGAATAATTTTTTGTGTGAATGTTTAGTACCATGGGATACATCACATATAATGCGGGTTTTTTTCTCGTGCAGAAATTATGCAAATTAGATGAATTTTGATTTTTTCAGTGCTACTTACACACAGTAAGTACACATGTCAATACGGCTCGGGCTAGAGTCTGTTTTTATGAACCGATCTTCACGAAACGTCTTGGGTACCTTTGTTATCACCTTGGGACGAGAACGAGTGTTTCTGGGTGCGGTCCAAAATTCAAGATAGCTGCCAGTGGCCATTTTGTACCGAAATTACGTCTAATCAGTTTTTTGTACACAACTTCTATACGGCTCAGGCTAGAGGCCGTATTTATGAACCGATCTTTACGAAACTTCTTGGGTACCTTTGTTATCACCGTGGGATGAGAACGAGTGTTTTTGGGTGTGGTCCGAAATTCAAGATGGCCACCAGCAGCCATTTTGTACCAAAATTAGTGCAATCAGTCTTTTGTACAGAACTTCTGTATGAAAGTTCTGATTTGAATAAATTTTTGTATGAATGTTTAGTAACATGGAATACATCACATATAGTACAGGTTTTTTTCTCGTGCAGAAATTATGCAAATTAGACTAACTTTGATGTTTTTTGGTGTTACTTTCAGCACTGTAAGTGCAAATGCCAATACGGCTCGGGCTAGAGGTCGTATTTATGAACCGATCTTTACGAAACTCCTTGGGTACCTTTGTTATCACCGTGGGATGAGAACGGGTGTTTTGGGGTCCGGTCCAAAATTCAAGATGGCCGATGGCAGCCATTTTGTACAAAATTTGGTGCAATCAGATTTTTGCACAGAACTTCCATATGAAAGAGCTGATTTGAATAATTTTTTGTGTGAATGTTTAGTACCATGGGATACATCACATATAATACAGGTTTTTTTCTCGTGCAGAAATTATGCAAATTAGATGAACTTTGATTTTTTCAGTGCTACTTCAACACAGTAAGTACACATGTCAATACGGCTCGGGCTAGAGTCTGTATTTATGAATCGATCTTCACGAAACGTCTTGGATACCTTTGTTATCACCTTGGGATGAGAACGAGTGTTTCTGGGTGTGGTCCAAAATTCAAGATGGCTGCCAGTGGCCATTTTGTAGCGAAATTAGGTCTAATCAGTTTTTTGTACACAACTTCTATACGGCTCAGGCTAGAGTCCGTATTTATGAACCGATCTTTACGAAACTTCTTGGGTTCCTTTGTTATCACTGTGGGATGAGAACGAGTGTTTTTGTGTGTGGTCCAAAATTCAAGATGGCCACCAGCAGCCATTTTGTACCAAAATTAGTGCAATCAGTCTTTTGTACAGAACTTCTGTATGAAAGTTCTGAGTTGAATAAATTTTTGTATGAATGTTTAGTAACATGGAATACATCACATATAGTACGTTTTTTTTTTCTCGTGCAGAAATTATGCAAATTAGATGAACTTTTGATTTATTCAGTGCTACTTATACACCGTAAGTGCACATGTCAATACGACTTGGGCTAGAGGCTGTATTTATGAACCGATCTTCACAAAACTTCTTGGGTATTTTTGTTATCACCTTGGGACGAGAACGAGTGTTTCTGAGTGCGGTCCAAAAGTCAAGATGGCTGCCAGTGGCCATTTTGTACCGAAATTAGGTCCAATCAGTTTTTTGTTGCAACTTCTACACAGCTCATATTTGTGAACTGATCTTCACGAAACTTCTTGGGTACCTTTGTTTTCACCTTGGGACAGGAATGAGTGTGTTTTGGGGTGCCTTTGTTATCACTGTGCTATGAGAACAAATATTTTGGGGTTCAGTCAGACCCACTCTGGTACTCAAAGATTTTTTTCTAGTTTAGCATCTGACTGTCACCCACCTCTACAATACTTTACCTATACATTTGTTACAGGCAACGGTCAGTATTTATGTTCAGACCGTTACAATACTTTATATGTACCTTTGTTATCAGGTCATTACCTAGATGTTTGTCATTGCTGTGTCACATACTATACATGTACATGTCTTTGCCTTGACAAGTTGAGCTACAGTGTCATTGACACTTTCATTTCTTGTTAAGGTTCTATATTCAGCTCATAAGGGTAACATGGGTAATGGAGTAAGGTGTGTAGCCAAGATTCTATAATGGGATGCCAGTCAGTTTGGAAGGTGAGGGCCAAGGATGATATTTGAAAAGGTCGTGTGGTGGGGAGGGGGGTGATAAGGGGCTACCCCTTGTCCTAACTTGGGGACCCTCAAGTCATTGTGAAATTCAGTACTCTGAGAGTGAATCTGAGGCTTTTATAGTGTGTGTAGCCCCCCCTCTCCCCCCCCCCCCCCCCCCCCCCCCCCCCCCCCCCTAGATATTCCACTTGTGGATGGGAAAAAAAAAACATGAAAAGTCAGAAATCATCATATAATTTCAGTACTGTCATTACAAAATCAAACAGAGAATTTTGACAGGATCATGAGTGGTCGAATTTCTGTCTCCATGTTCTCCTCAAAACTGTAGAAGCTCTACTGTTGAAAAGGAAATGTATGAATACATGAATCAGAAATGTTTTTTTCAGTTGTTTTTCTTGATGTGATCTTGATTTTGCAGTAGTTTATTAAGGAAATCTCAAGCCACTTTCACCTATTATGATATTCCATTGTAAGGAATATTTCAGTTGGTTGGAAAAGTGAACCCACCATAAACATTTATTTTCAGAATTTCTTTGGATTACTAGAATAAATGTTTCTCTATCGAAAACTTTGACCGATTCTAAGATGACATAACAATTACTATTATTAGATACATTTGTTTTTCAGATTGATGTGACTTAAGATGTATCACAGCTGTATTATATCATTACTCTGTGTAATTCCACTACCTTAATTATGCTAATAACTTGATGCATTCAAGTTGCATTAAATACTTCTTGATTGGAATATTGAAAATTGAAGAACAAAAGAATTTTCATATATCTTTGTGAGTAAAGTGACATCATATTACATCAATGATAGCCTGCACGTAAACTCCACAAAAGTGGGTACACTAGCTGTCCATAACAGCAACAAATTCCTGAGAGAATTTGACTAGACCTTCAACCTAGCTTAGAGGTATATGTTGGGAAATGGGCCCATATTTTGCAACAATCATGTAATTTTGTTCTAACAGTTCCAGCTGAACTAAGTTCTAAAATAAGAAAAAAGAAAGCATGTGCATTTTGTTCCTTGTTCAAGTCTTTAAATTTCACCAAACTCGGTGATGTCCCCAAATTGCAAAAATATTCCCAAAATGGAGGATATGACAGATAAGTTTGGTTTGTATTATGTTCAGTTTTATAAAAGGTGACTCAACCTTGAAAGGCCTAGGAATTTCTATATATATTTACTACACATTGACAGTATACATCCTGTGGTTCTCCAGTTGGTTTTTGGCAAGTCTTGGCTGCCTATGTATAGGCAGCCAAGACATGCCTAGAAACAACTGCAGAGGTATTTATAATGTAACCTTGAGTTTATAAAGAGACTACATGTTGGGGTACCTGTCCTGCTGCAGTGAAGGTTATCAGAGTTGGTATTGGGCCCCTGAGGGTCATTAGATATTTGAAGTACCAATAAAGCTCTGTGAAGTCGAAAAATGGCATTTCAGACAAAACATTTCGCTAGCAGAGGCTGAACAGCAACTGACTTGCAAGTCTACGATCGGCTGTCGATAGCCCCCAAATTAGACCAATCCAAAGGCTTGTTGTAAACTCCAACCCTTGACATTATTAGCTTAACTTGACAAAGTCAAGCTATTGTCATCACGTGTGGAAATCTGTGAGTCTGTTCACATTTTCTTTTGCACAGGCTACACCCCATTGTTCTTGTCCGATCATCACAGAATTTCCTATGCAATTCAAGGTCATGCCTAGATGAGAACATCTCATTTTAGTCGCGATCGTTCAGCCGTGAGGGCCACATGGGCCTGTTAACCTTTAGCACAGTCTCCAGATTGTATTTATAAAGGGATTTTTGGTGGGATAACTCTGTATAATGTCTAGATGAGAATGTCCTATTTTGGTCAGGTTCAGTCAACTGTGGCAATCGCAGGGTCACGTTACCTAGATTCCTTTAGCACAGTCTACAGGTTGCATATATGAAGGGATTTCCTTGTAAATTGGTAGGATGTCTCGGTATGTCTAGATGGTAACGCCCTATTTTGGCCTTGATCAATCAACTGTGAGGGCTGCACAGGCACATGACCTAGATTTGTTTAGCACAGTGTGCAGTTCATATTTATGAAGCGATTTCATTGTAACTTAGTAGGATAACTCGGTATGATGTCTAGATGAGACTGCCCTATTTTTGGTCATGATTGATCAGCTGTTACATACCGCTGCTTGGGCACATGGCCTAGATTCTTTTAGCACTGTCTTTGGGGGTTGGTGGTGTTGCTGTAACCGGTTCTCGTCAGATCACCGAAGTTAAGCAGTGTCCTTGGGCAAGGCACTTAACCCCGATAGTCCACATGGAGGCACGATGACGCTGTGTACTAAGACATACTGCGCGCCAATGGTGCGCATGTGTTCAACCAATCTAACCCTGCCTGTGCTGCAGTGCGGCGTTACGATGGTGGAGAGCTGGCAGCTGTTCATTGCTCGGCGGTTCTCTCCATGTACTCTCGCTTCCCCCACCCATAAAACTGTCACCAACATGATATGACCTTGGCTGTTAAGGTGTTGTTAAACCTTAATAAATAAATAGCGATCTACAGTTTGTTTTTATCAAGGGATTTCATTGTAACTTGGTAGGATAACTCGGTATGATATCTAGATGAGACTGTCCTATTTTGGTCACAATCGTTCATCTGTGATTGCCAGACTGTCACATGGCCTAAAGTCCTTTAGCAAAGTCTACGAGTCATATTTATGAAGGGATTTTGGCAGGATGACTCATTTTGGAATGATTTTACTGTAACTTGGTAACTTTGGTTGACATGCGTTAACTGTGAGGGCCACATCAACCCAGGCCTCAGTTCTTTATTACAGTCTACATCTCAAATTATTCTTGATGAAAACATAGCATGTAGTGTACAGAAATTAACATATTCTCAATTATCACAATTCTTGTCTTATTTTATAATCCTTTCATAAACATTGAACATTATCCTTTTCATCAAACTCTACACATATTCAGTCTGAGCAGCAGTGTCAGTGACACTTTCATTTTTTGAAAGCTCTCACTGAAAGCATCCTATGAAATGAGGTCAACTGTTGGAATTTTTATCAGAGTAAATATGGACTCCTCCTCACTTCAGCTCGTACTGTACATTTACTCCTCATAGCCTTCCGCCTTCCACCCCCCCCCCCCCCCCCCCACTGCTCAAAAATGTTCATTATCGTGATTTGTTGTGGAATTTGGAATTGCGGGTTCATAGGATCCTTGAAAGTCCTTAGAAGTTCTTGGAGTTTAAAACTGAAATTTTTTGTAAAAAATTCTGAAAAGTCTTTGAAAAAAATATATTGCCAACCTCTTTGTGCCACTGGTTGTTTGTTCCCTCTAGGTAGTCTGGCTTACTCCATCCCATAATACTGTGCCAAATGATATGACTCTGGCTGTTGAAAGTGTTATTAAACTCCAATAAATAAATATATAAGAAATAAATTGGTTTGTACAGTGTTAGTGCCATAGTTGAAATTACTGTCCTGAAATACTGCTGCTTATTTTATTTTATTTCATGACTCCATTGAACCAATAAACTGTGATACCATTTCCATTATAATGTAACATACAGTACAGACACTGGACTGGTCACTTTCCACAGTGGGCAATATTTCCATGGATGTAACAATATTAGCCAAACACAAATTACAGGATTAATCATCAAAAATTTAATTATTGAAGCACCGGGTACAACCCAGTGCTTCATGAATTAAAATTTTCTTGATGATTTTTATTACCTGATAAACACATGCGTGGACATCACTGCCCATGCATGGATCATGACCAATCCACGGCTACTGTACTATAACACCATTTCATTCCAAACACAAAAGAACATTTCATTTTTTCATCATTATAATTATCATGTGGACCAAGGATCAAGAAGAGTTGATAGATCAGTGTATTTTATGATCTGATCCTTCTTCCAGTCATTAAATCCATTCATTATGTCCCCGACCTCTAAAGGAGGATTTGGGGGTATCTAGTGAAGCCCTCCATCCATCCATCCATCCATCCATCCATCCATCCATCCATCCATCCATCCATCTGTTCCTAGCAGAGGTATGTTGTGGGGTCGTTTGCAAGTACAATGCTGTGTTAAATGGGGTTTTTTGATATTGTTAGGTTAACGACACAATACATTTGATTTCTATCAGTTTCTTTTCTGCCCATCAGTCCATACAAATGTTTTGCATTGTAACTTCAAAGCCATCGGTTGGATTTGGATCTCCATTAGTGTGATGACAGACCTGCATGGGGTAACAGATTTGCAGAAGGAACGGGTTCCGTTCAATAATTTTTTCCAGAGTTATGGTCCTTTTTCCCTTCTGTCTGTCTGTCTGTCAGTACAAGCATTTTGCATTGTAATTTCAAAGCCTTAAGACGGATTTGGATCTCCTTTGGTTTGCTGATAGACCTGTGCGGGGGAATGGATATGCACAAGGAATGGGTTCCATCCAATGATTTTTCCTACAGCTATGAGATTTTTTTCCCTTCTGTCTGTCTGTCATCAAACTTTTTGCATTGTAACTTCAAATCATCAATCGGATTTGGATCTCCTTTGGTATGCTGATAGACCTGCATGGGGGAATGTACATACGCAAGGAACAGGTTCTGTCCAATCATTTTTCCCAGAGTTATGGCCTTTTTTCCCTTCTGTCTGTCTGTCCATGCAGTTATGGCCCTTTTTTACTCTTTCGACCTAGAAAGAAAATTTTTATGTCCCACAATACCTTTAAGGCTACTTCGAACATGCCTGTGGGTCAGGGGCACTGGCCCACACTTTGTGTTACCTTTGTTAAAATTGGTCATGCACCACCCATCGAGCGCCAAGGAATGATCGTAGAAACATTTGTTGTTGGTGACAATAGGTAATGTTTATTTGATAAATTATTTCTAGAGGTTACATCTGTATACTAAAAAATACGAATTGTAAAGGTATTGTTGTAATACCAAAATACTAAACCAAGGGAGGAAGAATATGTCGAAAACCCAGAATATATCGAAAATACCTGCCACAAACATACAAAATATGCAGGAACCAACAGATTTACCGATATGCTGATTTTGACCCAACGTGGCCAATTTTTAACCCAATAAGTAGCCAGAATAAGGCTAAAACAGCCAAAATACATTGAAATTTTCTCACTAAAATTAGACAAATTTGGATATCACAGGAACCGGCTCAATGAGTCGGTTCCTATGACATCCATATTTGTATGATTTTATCAACATTAGTGATATAATTTTTTTGAAATATCTAAATTTTATTTTATTACGTTGTGTTGAGAAAAGGATTAATGGTCTAATATAAAAGTTTGGCACATTAAAGTTATTAAGTTCTGAATACCATACCAAAACCGAGGTATATGGTCTGAAAAATACTGGTACCAATACCGAGCCTAAAATTTCTATACCGCCATCTTTATTTATTTCATTAAATTTGTGTTATTAAATTCTTCACAATCTAGTCTTTATCAGGGACTATTTCGTGATGTGGAAACTCCAGATAAACAATGCATCTTATGTCTTTTGGATCATATAATAAATTGAATCTTCAACTCATCCCCAGTTTATATCGAAATTTACAAAACACGTTCAGTAAATTTTGATATAAACTGGGAACCCATTTGAGATCCTCTCTATACTGGTACCATAGGTAGTTCCAGTAAACTCTTGTGCTATTCATAAATGGTATAGATGGCTTTTTCAGCCTCCTAGTGGGATAGATCTATTATTTAAGGGAAACAAATCCAGCAGAACCTAAATTTTTCTGACAAAATGTTTGGGTGGGGGAGGGGGGGAGTGGGGCATTCCTCCTACATGTATTGACTGTGTCTATTCTCTTGTTATTTGTCTAAGTCTGTTAACCCTTTACCTAACAAATCGCCTGCATCCGCCCGCGTAATATGCATATTGAGCAGTTGAAAAAATTACATTTTTCAAAATATTTCAACAAAACCATATCATGTGACCCCTCATTGGAACGAGCTCATTGAGCTCGTTCCAATGAGGGGTCACATGATATGGTTTTGTGGAAATTTTTTTTAAATTTTTAAAAAATTATATTTAAAATAATAAATTTTGATATCGTCTGCGTTGGGTAAAGGGTTAATGTAGAGAAACCTATAATTGGTTACAAGCACCTTAATGTTTTTTAGACAAGTGATATGGGTTTGAAACAATTGTTCACCCAGTACGTACAGGCCTGTCCAGTCTGATGGAATGTGAAAACACTATCATTTCTTGATGGATTTGGAAATTTTTCTTGTTTAATGTTCCAGTAAGACTAAAATCCTCCTCCTCTGATTGGACGAGAACTCGCTCAGTATATTCTATGTTTACTGCTCAAATGGCAAATGTTACCGTCTGACGTCACAACGCGAAATATTTGAAATGACCAGGGCTTGCCTTGAGTCGGGGCTGATCAGCTCAGGCCCCGAGATCAGCCCCGAGGAGCACTTGCTGGGGGCTTTTTTTCAAGCCCCGACATTTTCCACAAAAAAGCACTAACAATAATGGACAAAATGGAAAATCAGCCCCGAAAAGGCCCCGACCTCAATATGTGGGGCACTTTTTTTAGACCCCGACCATTTTACTCAAGGCGAGCCCTGAATGACGTCACCCGTTTCATAACTGCTTCATCAACGGAGTGACTAGTAAGCTGCTTCATTTTTCTGGATGTTTCACATGTGCCGCAGACAGTGTTCCAGGTGAAGTGTTGTTTAAATTACAAATCGATTTACGATTTGAACTAAGATGGAATGAGTTTATCTGGTTTATTGATTATTTATCCAGTGTCGTCGTAGATACATGAGAGGTTTATTTGCTAAACCTGTGATCGTTAAAAGTTGCCTTTAACAAGGCAACTTTCAACGATCACAAGTTTAGTAAATAAGCCTCTCGTGTTTCACAATGTATGTTTTGGGCTATGGGTAGTGTCTTATTGGAACATATACGTTATTGTGATGAATTGACGGTAATATGGTCTGAGGTTTGCGGCTTAGAGCATATGTTCAACATAAGCTCCGAGCCGCAAACCTCAGACCATGTTACCGTCAATTCATCACAATAACGTATAATGTTAGGCCTAAAAAAATAAAAAATCTGTTTCTCAGGCCCTCCCTCATGGTCCTTTTGGTGCCGCATGCTCTCTTTTTATAACCAATTTAAACTTAAAAAAAATTAAAAATTAAATGGTTTATGTGTGATATTTTACCCAAGTTAAAAAAATTGATGAATTTGTCCCTTGAGTGCAAGAAGGCTTTGCAATGCTTTTGCATTGCAAAGCCTTCTTGCAGTCAAGGGATGAAATACACCACCACTCATGCTATTCTGTAGATTATGAGGCCTAAAACTTGAACCAAGAGCATGAACTTTTGATGGCAAAGAAGTGATTACTGAAATAAAAAATAAAATAAAAAAACGCTCGCCCGCATGCAATTTTACAAATAATGGCCTGAGAAACAGAAGATCTACTTTGTGTAGCCTTAGGATAATTTAATGAATGTATTAATTTTTCAGAAAGCATCAGTTGTCAAAACAGAAAGTATGGTATCTGGAGTGAAGAGAAAAGCTACAGATGCTGCTGCAGTGATTTCACAGAAACTTCAGAGAGGTTTGTCTTGATTGAATTTCTACTTTTTAAAACACATTTTCTAAATGATGAGCAAATAAATGCATGTGGCCTAACTGCATCAGAAACTGAAGTATATACGTATACATGTTTCATTAAAGCTATAATGATTATTCGATGACTGTCAGAAATGAGACTCAATAATTTGTTTTTCAGTTGGAGATCTTTAAACACAGTTTATAGTTAGGAAATGCAATGGCTCATTGGTAACAGCACTGGACTTAAGATTGAAAGTTCACTACTGGCCCGTGTCATCTGTGTTGTGATCTTGGGCAATACACTTCATCATATGTGGGAGGATGGTGGCACTGGGTAGAGCTGGACAGTATTCAAATTGCAATACCAGTATCGGCATTGGAAAAAGTACCGAGATATACCGTTATTTCGTACACTTGTTCAGAATCCGAATGTAGTTATCAGTACCTGTGAGTGATACTCACTATACTGATGATTATGTTCAGATTACTAAACTAATTAACAAATAAATTTAATTCATGTGTTCTATAGTTGAACAAATTCAGTTGGAAAAATTAACTGAACAACTTTTTTCGAGTTTTCATACATGATCTTTTAACACAGTTCTTGTGATTACCATATGAAAATATCTTGCATGAAAAATCCAAATAAATATGTTCGTACATGATGCACAGTGAGTAGAAATCACAAGTTCCTTTGTCTTTGTAAATTTGGGCACAGTTAGGACTATGACAAATCATTCTGTTCTTTGATTGGCAGGCACTTCACAGGGAGGAGTTTTAATTAGGAACGATTTCTTTCCATGTTTGACAGACACCCATGCAACATTAAAAAATCATCTGATCAAAGGTCTGTGACAAAACAAAAATGCAAACACTCATTTATTTAACAATACTATTAATACATAGCCTAATGCTGAAATATAATTATTAAATATTTTGTGGTGACTGGTGAGTGTTCAAATGTGCATAATTTGGATATATTTCATGTTCAGTGAGTATATCAGTGTATTATTTCAAATTTTCAGCACACTCTGGGAATGTTACTGACGGTAAATATTGAGTGGTGTGATGGGACTGACATTCAACATTTCTTCAATTATTTTTAATATATCGATTTTGGCATCGATAATCTGATACAATACCGTAATTCACAGTATACTGGTACTTTCAAAATGATACCGGCATTGGCTCAGTATCATTTTAAAAGCTGGTATGTATCAAGTTACCGGTTTACCTAGCTCTGGGTATTGCACAGGGCACAATGACTGTATAATTGCCTTTAACTGATGGTAACCCTGCTGGATTAGTAAGTTTGTGAGCCTGACAGTTATTTGCCATTGCTCATTGTTCTCTCTGGGTACTCTGGCTTTCTCAACCAGTAAAACTATCCAACACTTTGACTGTTGAAAGTGTCAGTAATCACCAATAAACAACCAAACAAACTTTGTTGCTATACTGCTTTGGTTGATTTTTCAAGTCTGCACAAATTAGAATTTAAGGTGATCTGTTTTAGCTTAACTTGACAAAGTCAACATTACCATCACGCCTGTGAAAGTCTGTGAGTCTCTAAGTCGGTGAGTTTTCACATTTCCTTTAGCAAAGACTACACCCTTTAGTTTTTGTCTGATCATCACGAAATTCCATATGCAGGTTCAAGGTCATATCTAGATGAGAACGCCCTCTTTTGGTCATGAACGGTCAACCGTGATGGCTGAGCAGGCCCAAAAACCGAAAACCTTCACAGGCTACTGGTTGTATTTATGAAGGGATTTCATTGTAACTTCGTAGGATGACTCCATATAATGTCTAGATGAGAACATCATATTTTGGTCAGGTTCAGTCAACTGTGATGGCCACAGGAGCACATTACCTAGATTCCTTTAGCACAGTCTACAGCTTGAATTTATGAAGGGATTTCATTTTAAATTGGTAGGATGACTCGGTTCAGGGCTTGAAATTTAGATTTTTTTGCACTTGTCCCATAGGACAACCGGAAAGCATATGTTGGTTGTCCCAAACCAAATCAGGTTGTCCAAGGTGTTCCTTGGAAAAATTAGTTTTTGAATTTCTTTTACAGTAATAACAAACCAACTACTTGAATAATACACTTTTATTTAAAGGCTTAAGCAATACTACAAATGAAGGTTTTCAAACGTTTATATACTCAAAGACAAGTATTCTTGATCTGTTATGCCTTACAGATGAGAATCTGAAATAAGACAGACTGGGCATTATTTCCAGTGATTGTGAATATCATTTAAAATACAGTTCAACAATAAGCCTATAATTATATCAATCTACACTTTAGCAGTGGCTGTGCTGGCTGATTCAGAATCTGAGGCTTCACATTCTGTGTCAGTGGAACTCTCCCGGTCTGACTCTGAATCAGAATTGTAGTCTGGTGGCCAGTAATCTGCACCTGTCACTGTAGGTTTGGGATTTTTGTGAGGACCATAGGGCTTTATTCCTGGCCTTCTGGACTTTTTTCCTGATTTCCACCAGAGGGCAATTGCTGGTTTGGGGTCAAATGACTCCAAAGTCTCACCTGACAGTTCAACTGCCATAAGCATGGCTAGAGTACAGGGATTGAGGGAAGCTCTCCAGTCACATTTTACTCTCTTCATCAGGGAGAATCCCCTCTCACACTCAGAGGAATGTATTGGTAGCACAAGAATCACTTTGACCAAACCAAGGATATTTTTGTAGCTCGAGTCTGACTCTGTCAAAAACCTCTGCCAAAATAGCAAATACTTGGGGCCCCTGGGTATTTGCCATTTTGACATAGGGTTTTGAGGGGCAACAATTAGTTTTTCTGCTTTCAGTAGTTCAGCTGCATGCCATTTGAGGTCTAGCCACTCATTTTTAGCAGCCTTACAGTCATAACCCTTGTAGGATAGCACATCTGTGAAATGGTTTAGTAACACACCTATTTCTTCTTCACCATAACTCTTTAGTGCTTCTTGATTTTTAGGCCAATTTCTGGGATCAAACACTTTTGATGCAGACATTACAGGGTCATTGTGAAAGGATTCAAACCTTTGATCCATCTGCACCTGGGTGTTTTCAATTAATAACTTGATTACACTAGTTACAAAACTGAGTGCAGTTGCTTTTGGGTCAGACCCACTTGCCTGTGAACTTTGACGCCTTCCCCTGCCCATACCACCAAGGGTAAGACATTGATTCCTGTATGTGTAATCTGGCATCTGTTCATTAAGCAGTTTCTCTGCTTTTTGATGTGCTCCTTCTGACAGTTTTTGAAACTTGACTTTAGTGCTTTTGATTTTCTCAAACACACTGTGTGTGGTGGAATCATTGCTTTGGAAAACAATGCTGAGGGAGGACACAATTTTCAGGAACTCATAGTAAAGGTGCATAAACAGAACAAACTTCAGACTGTGCAGTGTTGATAGGAGCTCTGTGGCTTTCTCAGACTGATCCCCTCTACCATAACCCCTCCCATGTTCAGACATTTGTGCCATGTATTCCACCATGGCCGGCCAAATTTTGATAATAATACCGATAGCCCTTTCCCGGTGGTGGACCCATCTGGTACCCGATGCTTTGACTGGCATCTGCATTTGAATACTGGTGGCTTTCCCAGCATCTCTCAGTCCTTGTTTGTTTAGAGGTGAGTAGTGGTAAAATTTAAATACAGACTGCAAAAAAGTGTCTATTTCGGTTACATATGGAATTTGAGAAGTAGCATGTTTGACACAGAGTTCAAGGCGGTGAGCACAACAAGCAATAGATATTACATGTGGTGCATCTTTTTGTATTAGAGCTCTAACACCATTAAGATGGCCCATGTTGACGGGGGCCCCATCAGCTGTAAACCCCACCAAGGACTGCTTCCACTCAGACTCAGGATATTCTGCTGTCTTTTCTAGTGATTGTTTAATAGCCAAATATATACCAGAAGAATTTGCTTTTTCAACATGCTGTAAGTCTAGGAATGTAGTAATTGGGACATTGTCAGTATCTGCTGAAATATGCCTAACACAAATCAGTTCCTCCTCGAGTGTAGCCGAGTCAGTTGCCCCATCAGTCATAACAGAAAAGAAGTCCGACTTCTTTAACTTCGCTACTAATTCTGACTTGATATGTTGATAAATGTATTCAATAAACACCAAACACTGTTTATCACTTCTGTACGAGTCACCAACAGATACATGATTTTTTTTCTGCAGTTGCACCAAACCAGGGAAATCTTTGAATGGCCTCTCACTCTTTACAACATAGAATGCAGTATTAAATAAATTTTGAACCTGTTCAAATTGGGCTTTTTCCATGTGCATAATCCCTTTTTCAATAGGGGTGTCACCTGGTTTTTTAAGACTGATGCACTCTTTTTCAGAAGCATTTGCATGCAAAGAACTTTTCTCGTGTGTTTTAACTGAATCAAGTCTTAAACTTTTGCAGCCACTCACAAACGCATTCATTGACCCTGACGTAGGAAAGTATTTCACACACAATTTACAGTACATTGAGTTTTCTGTTTCATCGAAATTCAGCCATGCTCTCCCCTCTTCCCACGATTTTTTATAAGTTCGTAAACGTTTTTTCGGCTGACTAGCGGTGCCCTGGTTGTTAATTGCACTGTCAGTCTCAGTATTAGCTGATGAATCGTCACTATTTCCTCGTTTTTTTTATTTTTCACCCGATTGATCATTACTGACATTAGCTTCTCGACGCTTGTCACTACGGCTGAATCCAAAATTTAATAGCGACATTGTAGGCTTGGACATCGAAGACCAGTTGTAACTTCTAGTAGTAACCCAGCTCAACTTACTGCTAACACCCCCAAACCCCTGGTACCCACAATTTTTTTTGTGCGCTGTCAACAAACACTGAATTCAATGTGGACCAGTCATTTTTAGGTCATATTTTTACCTCCGTATCGGAAACAAACTATTCATATAACTTAATAAGACTACCTACATTTTTGAACTTACCGCACAGCAGATTCCTCGCATCACCTTCTATTTAAATTCGCCTGTTAGTAATTCAATTTAAAGCCACCTTTTCGAAAAAAAAACAAAAACAATTTTATTCTGCAAATGCACACATTGTTGTCATTGGAAACATGTTTACTTTAAAAGTAGAGACTATAATGCGCTTGCGCTATAATCTTGTCATCCGGCCCAGATATCTCGTAATTATGAAGAGCCAATGAGATTATGTGAATTATTTGGTGCATGAAAAAACGTGGATTTTACGTGATGATAAAAATAAACTGCTGAGAGGTGATTGTTTCAGTTACGCATTTTGAAGGCTTTCTTGTAAATAATTGTGTCAATTTAATGATATTGGGACCTGTCTTTTGAAGCAAAAACTTGTTGAAACACGCAATTTTTGCACTCCCTGACATAAAATCTTGTTGTCCCAGGGACAAGCGCTGATGGACTGGCTGGTTGTCCCAAACGAAAATTGGTTGTCTGGGACAAGCGGACAACCATTTATTTCGAGCCCTGCGGTATAATGTCTAGATGAGAACATCCTAGTTTGGCCATGATTGGTCAACCATGACGGTCGCACAGGCACATGACCTAGATTTGTTTAGCACAGTCTACAGTTCATATTTATGAAGCGATTTCATTCTAACTTGGAAGGATAACTCGGTATGATGTCTAGATGAGACTATCCTATTTTGGTCACGATCAGTTAGCCATTACCACTGTCTGATTACATGACCTAGATTTCTATAGCACAGTTTACAGGTTGTTTTATGAAGGTATGTCATTCTAACTTGGTCAGATAACTTGATATGATATCTAGATGAGACAGTCATATTTTGGTCATCATCGCTCAACTGTGACTACTGGAGGGTCACATGACCTAGATTCCTTTAGCAAAGTCTACAAGTTATATTTATGATGGAATTCATTATAACTTGGTGGGATGACTCATTTTGGAATTATTTTATTGTAACTTGGTAACTTTGGTTGACATACATTAACTGTGAGGGCCACATCAACCCACCCCTCAATTCCTTAGTACAGTGTATACATCAAATTATTCTTATTGAAAACATAGCATGTAGGGAACAGAACTTAACTTATTCTCAATTATCACAATTCTTGTCTTATTTCATAATCCTTTCATAAACATTGAACATTATCCCTTTCATCAAACACTACACACAGTCAAGTTAAGCTACAGTGTCATTGACACTTCTATTCAAGTAACTCTCCTTTTAGAGAGAACAACAGAAATTGCAAATAATAATGATATGTGTACTTTTGAAGAAGTCCTTCTTCTGCCCTTTATGGGGAATGGTCCGGGGCCCATGAAATTGGAGAAGTTGCATCATGAAGACTCCATTTGTTACGGAGAAGAAACACACAAAGAATAAGAAATATTATCTTCAAATTGAACTGAGAACACTTTGACAATCCATGGCTTTGCAGTTGTGTCTATGCAAGTCTTGACTGTCTATGTAGGTAGCCAAAACTTGCCTAGAAATAAGTGACATAGGGCTGAGGTTGTAACTTGCAAGGGTATTTAAAACTTTCCTGTTGGGGCACCTGTTTTTTGGCAGTAAAAAGTGCTCAAAATCAGAATTAGGCCTTTGAGGGTTGAAGAAGAAGCTGTTGTTTGTCCATGCATTTAGACACTTTCTTTGCTTCATTTGGTTGGTAATTATTAGTTTTCTGAGAAATTATGGCAGCTCAGTTCTGTGAAGCTATTGTGAAGTAAATTTTTGTTCGAATGGAGACTATGATTGGGCCATTTTTGGTTTGAATTGGGAAAAATCATGCCTGAAATGGAATTGGGAAAGGGTTCCATATTCATCCCCTGTGGATGCCTAATAGAATCACTGAATTGTAAGGGCAAATGGTGAAGCTTACTTCCAAGAGTTTCATTCACTAGCTCAGTATGATGTCTTATTATTTTAAAATATGTCATTGTTCTGAAAAGGATAACCATAGAATTTCCAGTGCATTTCATCTAAACTCCATTTGTGGCAGTATAAGGTCAAATAACCAAAGTGAACCGAAAATCTGTTGCCTTATTCTTTTGAGGCAAATGATAGATGTAAAAGAATTTTGCAGGTCTGGATTTTTGTTCATTTGGTCAAAGTTTTGTTTTATTCATGGTTGAATCAAATGATGAATTCAAACCCCAATAAAAAAGTTACCTCATTACTGGTATTTCATTGCGAGAGATGAATTCACATGTGATGTACAACACATTGGGCAGCTATCTCCTGATACAAAATATATATACATTATCATGATCATGTGCATGTCCTGTAATTTGTATCAGATTCGAGGTCGTGTTTACAATCAGATCGCAACGAGCCCGTCAGGGCGAGTTGTGATCCGATTGTAAACATGACCGAGAATCTGATACAAATTACAGGACATGCACATGATCATGATAATACATTTATCTAACAATCCCGTTACATGAAGCCCGTTTCCCCCATTTTTCAGTTTAAATTGGGTTGGAATTGGTCAAAATTTGGAATTTCGTATTTTAGTACGTAATAACAATGCATATAATGATTTTATTTGTCACAGCACGGTGTTTACCGGAAGTTGAATCTATATGATATGGAATCAGAATGAGTACTTTCAAAATGATACCGGCATTGGCTCAGTATCATTTTAAAAGCTGGTATGTATCAAGTTACCGGTTTACCTAGCTCTGGGTATTGCACAGGGCACAATGACTGAATAATTGCCTTTAACTGATGGTAACCCTGCTGGATTAGTAAGTTTGTGAGCCTGACAGTTATTATATGTCTATATGATACAGAATCGAAACACATTATGTGATACGTACCATTTCTCGTGGTTTTCAGGCCAAAATCTATATGATTGTTAGATAAAATGATACACCAAGTCTTTCGATTTTAAAAATCGGAGGTGTACTCTACTCTTCTTCCATTTGATGCAAGGTGCCCTATTGTCAGACTAACTTGAGTCCCCATTGTTGAGAAAATTTAGGAAAGAAAATCATCATGTAGCGTGATTACCTCACTTACTGGAAAGTCCCAGAAAGTAATAAGATGTTTACATTAATTAGAGGGCACATTCATGGTCATAATTAGCATGAAGTAAGTCTTTTAAGTGTGTCACAAGTGGAGGATTACTGGGAGATTTCAAGCACATTCTTCATTCCACTTTACACGTCGCATCAAGGGAGGATACTCTGAAACAGTTGGCCTGCACAAACAGTAAATAACAAGAGAAAATGAATGTCAGCCAATGAAAAGTAGGGATGAAAATAAATACAATTTCATCATTGACCTCATGTTGAATTGTGTATAAACAGCAAGAGTTACTTTGCAATTTATTCTTCATGTTTTATTTATGAAGGTTTCTTTAATTTTCATTTTTAGAAAATAGTATGTGTGAGAATAGGTCATACTGTGCCATACATCGTAACATTTAATATATAACTCTTAACCCGCTGAGTATTTTCAAGATATTTTCTCAAGCAAATCTAGTCATGGCTTCTTCAAAGCAGTCATGACTAGATTTGATGAGAATTTTATTAGAATTTAACTCAAGAAATCTTTTGTGAAAATATCCATTAAATTTTGAAGGGGCAAATTTGATTAACCACCTGCACACTGATGTCAAACTATCTAAATTTCAGGCAGAAAAATTTTCCCATAATGCAACTAGAAATTTAACCAATTCAATCTCGTTTGACACAGCTCATTGAGCTCTGTCAAATGAGATTGAATTGGTTAAATTTCTAGATGCATTATGGGAAAAAACAGCTTCCTGAAATTTTGGTATTTTGACATCAGAGTGAAGGGGATTAAATGTGCCCAGATTATACTTATATCAGTGGCAACAGAAATCCTGTCCTGGGCAGGAATATATCTGCCAGAAGCATGCTAGGAGTTAATCCTTCAAGAAGCATATTTTTATCGCTCGTTTGGTTGACCTGACAGGTGCTGTTCTTGACTCTGAAAAAATAAAACAATTACATGAGCGATGGTGCACAAGTGCGATGCTGCACCTCAAAATTGAAAGACTGTACACCATCACATTGTACTTCACTATATATCACAGCATCCTTGGCAAAATTTGTGCGAGTAGTGCATTGTTGGGATCAGCAATGTCATCCGAATTCAGAAGTTCAGGTGTAGTGGATGGTGTGAATTCTATTCAAGTTTTTGTGACAGACTGTATTTGTGGCTATGGAAAGTGAGTCCTGAAATTTACATTATTTTGGTTATAATCCCATTGACAAACCATATTTCATCTAAGTTTAAGAGAATCCATTTGGATTTTTGTGAAAATGGTTGCGAGAATCCATACCTGCTATAAGCATCCGATGATCCCATTAGGCCACCAAGGTTGAACCCCTGTTGTATACTGATACCAAATGTTAACCTTCTACCCAACACAGCTTTTAAATATTTAAAATACAAACTGATTTTGATAAAACTTTAAAAAATAAACAATATTTATCAATAAAACCTTATTATTATGGATGTATTTGGAACTGACTAATTGAGCCAATTCCAATGACATCCATATTTGTACAATTTTATTGACAAAGTGTTGCGATATTTTAGGTCATGTTAGCCTTGTATAGGTTAATTTGCTGCCACTGTATTAGGTAAAGGGTTACATAGACTCCATTTTTTAAGCGAATCTTAGCAGAGGTCCGGCGAGAATCTACATCGAAATGCATCGAAATATAAGCCCTGCAAACTAAATGAACAATTATGATTGTATGGCCTATCATTTGTCAATTTATTGATTGGGATTTAACAGCACTTTTGACAGCCAGGGTCACCTCGTGTCGATCAGTTTTACAGGTGGAGGAAGCTGGAGTACCCGGAGAGAACCACTGAACAACAGCAAGCTAGGGCTGCACGGTATTACGGTATACCGGCTGGTACCAGTATTGAAATCGTCACCGGTTAAAAACCGTCCATCAGAAATGAATACCGGTATACCGTGATTAACGGTATACAATTTTGGGGTCCGGTATTATGATTTGAAATTCGCGTTTTCTTGAAATAAAAATATAAATAATGCGCGAAAATAAGGTAAACACATTAAATGCAAGGGATATCATGAATAAAAATAGGGCAAACACATATTAAATGCAAGGGATATCATGAATAAAAAAGATACTTTTGGAGCAATAGATAGAAGTATTACTTACTGCTCTAGGAAAATGAGTGATTTGAATGGAAGAACGACAATAATCCACGTCTACAAAGTTATTGAACCCATTGTTTAATACGAAAATAAGTCATAAAATTATCATTGGGTTTACTGGCTTTCATCTGAGTCTCGGATGCAAGTAAATTTTTCTTTGTCAATTTAATTCCTGTAAAAACATGGTCAACCTCTCTTGACTGATAAGCGTTTAATTACTGAGCCAGTCATTGTGTATATGTGGCTTCATGAAAAACAGTGGCAAACAAAACTTTTTTTATCAAAACGGGTGTCCAGTTGATGGAATTCCAAGGGCCTGGTTACACAAACAACCAGTAGTAGCTCCTCCCCTTCTCCTATCTTCCTGCAGTAAACTTCCTCAGATGACAATGTTAAATGTCAGCTGTCATATGTCAGGCCAGTCGGTCTATTGATATTAAGCACGCCTCCAAGACGTGATCACCCTTCAGTTTCACGACAGTCTGCAGGTGTCAATCACAGCCGACAATGTTTTCTCCCAGTGATGGCGTCACACGTCTGTCATATTTGTCAAAAATTGTTGCACATTTCGCAATTGTGAATACGTGTGATTTGAACATTTTTTTTGTCAGATTGCTGACAAACAACGAATTAATGAACTCCCAAATTCTGTTACATTCAGAGTAAACTCAGCACTTAGAACGTACCGAATTACATAAGTTGTTTTTCACCTGGGACCTTATAGTTGTACATCAAGCACTTTAATAAAAGTAAGGTACATGTATTTCAGTTTTATTTTGTATTCAATCTGAACTGTTTCACGGTATACCGGTATACCGTGGTATTGTTTTCAATACCGTCACTGGTACCAAAATCTGAATACCGTGCAGCCCTACAGCAAGCAACTGTCAAGACTCCCCAACATATTAACTCCACACAAGCAGGGTTAGCATTGGTTGAAGACAAGTGCACCATCAACATGTAGTATGCCTTAGTACACAACACCACTATACCCCCACGTGGACATTTGACAATTTAAAAGTCTGAGAAACAGAAAAAAAGCAGTAGAAAGAGAGAAGTGTTTTGTAAAGTAGGGCTGTCACGATTTTTTCAATTTACAAATCGATTAATCATCGCAAATAATCGATAATCGATTAATCGTACCTAGATGACCCCTCTCTCTCTCTCTTTGAAGTCGTTAAAAATGAAGTTCTAGTCAACTGACCTACCTCAAGTAAACAACGAAGACGATCCTCTTTTAGGTGTATTCAAAGCTTTGATGTTCTGAACTTTCGAACCGTCAGTGTAATAAGCAAGACCGGTCAGCAGATGCGAACTTGCGAAGGTTTTCATATTCAGACCCTGTGGATGCCTTAAAAGACAAATGCTTCTAACGGCTTCTTGAGGTTTAACGTCGATGTTCTTGACCTTTTACCTTAAGAAACAATAGTTTTTTCATCCATTTTTTTTGTTAATTCTTAAACGTTTAAAATGGGGTAAAATTTACCGATTCTTCGACAATGAAAAATACTAATCGCTTTTGGCATGACCAATCGACAATCAATTAATCGATTAATCATGACAGCCCTATTGTAAAGATTGAAAATAAATCCAACAACATCTCTGATACTCCTTTTTTATTGCAGATGAAAAAGGGAAACCCATCCCAAAGTAAGTGTTGTACTCATATTGTTTGCTTATTTGTTATATATAAGTATATTGAAAATTTACCATTGTAATATAAATACATGAAATATTTGCTGCACCGTCATATCAAGCCTGGAAATAATCCATAAACAATCGTTTAGGTTATGACGTGGTTAAATCAGTTTTAAATCAGTTGTAAAATCTGTGAACGAATTGCAAGTTGTGACAAATAATACAATTTAATACACATCCATTCAACTTTGAACCCTTGTATTTAATGGAATAGCCGCTATGACATAAATATATATACAACTGCTTTAACTATTATATTGCTTATATCTCATATTGGCCAGAAAGACTTGTCAATCTTTTGGGACTATCTCAACTCATATGTTGAGCATTGCATCAACATTAATGAACAGAATAGCATGCTGTTTTCATCTAAAAAAAGAATTTCCTCCTAAATAAATAGCAACACCTGATGTGCGATTCTGCTAAAGTGAGACCATGTGTTTGTTATTATAAGTTTTCACCGCCAACATGTATGGTATATGGAGATTTAATAATTGGATGTTGGGTTTTAAACACCAAGTCGATAACATTTTTGTCCTGTTTGAAACACAATACAAACATGGTGGAAACAAACTTGTGGACACATTTCTCATGCTCCACAATCAGTTGGACCAAATTTGTGAATAATTGTTTTGTTTTTACAAACGAGGAAGACAACAGATAGAGTTGCATCCCTTGGGTCATTAAGGAAACGAGTAAACAGTATTTTGTTGACATATTGTCCCCAGAGTTCCAGTGTGTAGAAGGTGCATAGAACACATTGGAACTCAGGGGACGATGTTTGCTCTTATTTTATTTTTCTCAAGTTGTTTCATTTAATTATTCGACTATTTAATTTATAACTGCAAAATATGATTGAATTGTCAGAAATCTGATAATATTTGTGACTGTTTTCAGGTTTTTGAGTTCAATTTTTATATCGAGGAGAGAAACCTTATACCCTCGATTTTTATATCGAGGAGGGAAACCTTATACCCTCGATGTCTCGCGTGCCCATGTACCCTGGATGCTGCACACTCTCATATACCTTGGATGTTTGGTGCACCCTTTGCCTTGGATATTTGTCCAAGGCATTGTGACCAATCAAAAGACAGACTTTATTGGGATATTGGGACAATGTTTTTTATTTTAGTGGAAAGCTTGTTAAGATGTAAAACAGCATGAGTGTCGTAATAAAACAGAGAAGTACAACAGGTTTTTTTCAGTGGGTTACCACCATGCTACATAGCATATCCTGCAAATGGGTTACAATATAGGCCCTTTATTTCCAGGCCAGGATATCATGTTTTTTGAAGTCAACAGTCAAGGTCACAGCGACCATGAACATACGAAATTGTAAATAATTATTCATCAGATAGTTGCATCTAAGCACTTAATTCTACGAACTGCACCTCAGAAGAAATCAGCGACAGTACTTGTCTTTTTCAAATTTCTCGGATGCCATAGAATTAAGAAAGGACGCTGGTTTTGTTTACATTGGCATGGCGGGGGTTCGAACCCACGCCGAGAGAGTTTCCTTCGGCACCAACCGCCTAGCAAAACTATACTGAACCACGCACACCACTCGGCCACCGACAGACCCCAAAAGGTCTGTCGGTGGCCGAGTGGTGTGCGTGGTTCAGTATAGTTTCGCTAGGCGGTTGGTGCCAAAGGAAACTCTCTCGCCGTGGGTTCGAACCCCCGCCATGCCAATGTAAATAATTAGTTTCTGGATGATAACTTCACTATGGTTGAACTCACATTCATGAAACTTCATGTGCAGGTTGGCTTTGGTGAGAGGAAGAACCCTATTTATTTTGGACTTGTTAGGTAAATGGTCAAGGTCACAATCACCTTGGACAAACTAAATAGTAAACAATTGGTTTCCGAATGATAACTTGACTATGGTTGAACCCACATTCATGAAAGAACCTTATTTATTTTGGACTTGCAGGTTGAAAGGTCAAGGTCACAGTGACCCTGAACACAGTAATCAAAACAATTGGTTTCTGAACGATAACTTGATAATGGTTTGACCCTTATTCATGATACGTCATACGTAGGTTGGCCTTGGTGAGAGGAAGAACTCTATCTATTCCATGTGATAGGTCAAAGGTCAAGGTCACAGTGATCCTGAACGCATTGGATCTGTGATCCTATCAGCATTTTTTTTTTGTTCGATGGAGGTCACAGATCAAGGTCATAGTTTGGGGCATCCACTGCTGTGCGGTCACATTGAGTCTTGTTTTGTTTTAGAAACTCAGCTTATGACCCCTCATTGAAATAAGCTGAATGATAAGGGTACTAAGTTATGTTTTTGATACAAAATTTGAACAATATTTAAATTTGATTGGCAGTTTTTGGAAATACAGGATTCATGTTGGGCCTTGGATTCAAGGAATGGCCTTGAATTTGACTAAGGGTCATTCAAGGCCTTGAAATGCTGAAAAATGTGTCTGGAGACCAAGCCAGAAAATAAGCAGACAGTCATCTGCAAAATGAGGTCCCCAGAGGGTGAATTTAAAGATGCTACCCTGCACAGCAGGGTAGCATCACTAAATTTACCCTCTATGAACATCAGTCTGAATCAGGGTCTCAAAACTAAACAGAAAGAGGTATCCAGATGATATAAATTGGCTCACTGTATGGGCTAGCATCATCAAATTCACCCTCTGGGGACCTCATTCTGCAAATGTCAGACTGCTTATTTTCAGGCCTGCTTGGCAAAACTGAAAAGCGAAACAGTCATTTCTTTAAATATTCTTAATATTTCTTAAATATTCATGAAATAAAAATGCTAACAAAGCACCTAATCGTAACTATATAGTTTTATATGCCAGATGACTTGAAAATGGTTTGCTAACTAAGACCCATTGGTCAGTTATCCACACCTCCCTCTTCTCGACAGGGGAAGTGGGAGGAGGGTGGTAGTGACTGGATGTTCTAGCTAGAACTATTGAAGGCAGGCCTTGAAAATCCTTGTAGGGCTCTGAAAAGTGCTGAAAAATTTCAAGAAATGGCCTGGTTATGGCCATTACACTAGGTAAAGGACTAAATGTTGATTATCAACACCAAAACATGTCATCCCATGAGACGTTGTTTTATAAGTGAGAAGATGCACAATATTATTTTAGCAACAACAGAATGATCCAGATGATTGTTATAATTACACTGAAGTTGAGCATGAGTGAACTGTTTGTCTTTGGTCACTCAGGGACGTGGAGCAGTGCTCATTAACTGTTGTAAACAAGTTCTGTTTTTCTGAAAAATCGGATCTGTCATTGAGTGCCTGGGGTGGAAGTCCTCTCAAGTAGTCAGCATGCATGTACATGTAGGTATGAATGATTGGTTAAACTTAACTTTATATTTTGCCGTAAACATGACTTGTGTTGTGAACATTATCTAGACAGCAATGCTGAAAGTGACCTTTACCCTTAATTCAGTTCTACTTCAGAACCAACTCACTCACAATGTTATAATTGTTGACGCCCGATGCCACATGTTTATTAGACTTATTGAAAACGATAAATAATGCATATTTCAGCTTGCCTCAGGGATTCCTGGATTCAAAGTCGAAAAATAACAGTAACATTAGCGTGACAAAAAATCATTTGTTGGGTTCAAGTTTTGCAGCATACTCAGATTCATCATCGTCTGAAGACGAAGAACCAAGTACGACCACAAAATCTACAGTATCAGGATTACCTCCAGGTATTTTATCACTAGCAAGCTAGTAATTGAAAAATGGAACCGTAAAATGGGGTTAAAAGGGATGATTTTGAGACATTTCTTGTTATTTCTGAATACATGTAACTATTATTGAAGTGAGACCTACATCATTTTGTGACTACTTGGTCAGGTTTTCTAATGATTCATGCTATGTTCCAGTATCTTTACCATTTACACTCTGATGTTTATAGTGGCAAAGTTTTCAGCAGCAAAATTTCCCTTAACTCTTCACCTAACATGCAAAGCAGGCGACACTTGCAAAAAAAATTCTTGAATAACTAATGTTTTTCATTTTTGTCTCAAAATCATAGGTTTTGCCGCCTCATTGGAACATGCTCAACGAGCTTGTTCCAACGAGGGATCATAACGTATGTTTTTGAGACAAAAAATGAAAACAAATAATGAAAATTAATTGGCGATTTTTTTAGATTAGCGCTGGCCGGTTTTGGCCATTACATTGGGTAAAGGGTCAGTGAGCTCTGTCAAACAAGGTATAATTTGTTAAATTTACAGTTAAGCAAGTGAAAAACAGAGTAGTTTGGAAAAATTCTGTTACACTACCAGTCTGCTAGGGGTTAACTCCAAGTTCTATTTTATCTTTTTAATGACTGTCCTCAGTTGGTAGAGGTGCAGCCTGCAAGCTGAGAGGTCCTCGGTTCGAATCCCACCTGCGGCAATGGTGTTGTATCCTTGGACAAGACACTTCACCCCCATTGCCCACGTGGGGGCTCGGTAACGTTGTGCTCTAAGGCCTACTGCACGTCGATGGTGCACCTGTCTTCAACCAATGCTAACCCTGCTTGTGTAGAGTTGGTATGTTGGTGAGCTGACAGTTGCTCGCCGTTGCTCGGTGGTTTTCACTGGGTAGTCCGGCTTCCTCCACCTGTAAAACTGTCACGGTCATAGTTAGCCATTGTGCAGAATATGTGACCTTAAACACCAAAAAATAAATTAATAAATAATGACTGTCCCATATCACCCTAAGTGTGGGGTTATGATGGACAGACACTGGTTCATGATGATGTCTCTTATCTATATATTACCACAATAGGATCTATAAGGGGCAAAGGGCATATTTTTAATGACGTTTTAATAACAGATAAGAGAAATTGGCAAGTGAATGAGGACTCCAAATACCCTTGAGAAAGGTAGGCAGATCCACCCAGGCATGTCAACCAGTAACTGTACTGGTACCTGTACTGCCAGTTCCTTCATGCTCCAACTAGTATCTGTACTGAAGCTTTAGTCCTTCCGGTACCAGGACAAAATTATTTTATGGGGAAATTCCTAATTTAACAAGGGTAAACAGGCTGATAATCGTGTATGGCACAACACACTTGCATGACATACTTTTAACTTATTTGTGTACAGGTGCATGTTCTCTCTGCACCACAACCTTGACTTTTCATACATCGCATCAAAGGCACTGGAAGCGTCATCACTGGCTACTTCAAAGAAATTATTCTGTGGTGACATCAAGTAATCATAAAGCATGGTCTCCATGCTTTATGATTACTTGGATGTCGCCTCAGAATAATTGGTTGATGCCATGTTTGTCTTGCAATCTTGGGGACTGACTCAATTTAAATGCAAATTTCTACCATCTGATTGCAATATGTCATCCAATTGTTGATTTGTTCCAGTACCAGTACCAGTTTCACCGGCACAGGCTCTGTCTCATCCTGGTACCGTTTATGTTGGTACTGGCAGTACTTTGACATGCCTGGATCCACCTCTTGGCATGAAAGAAATGCTTTAGAGAATGTCATTGTCCTGCTCACTTCTGATATTAGCTAATTTTATCACATTTGTGCCTCTTTTTGTTTGAGATTCTGTGTTCATCTCATAATGACTCTCTGAAAGCGTTAACTTAAATGTAATCAGATTTTCAGAAATTTCCAATGGGCATATATTGAAAATTCGATGTCCATCTGTCTACAAGCAGAATTTGTGCAAATGTTCCACCTAATTTTTGGAACTACTACTTTCTTGCTGTTGGGGGATTTTGTCACCTCATGTCATTTTTAGCTTATCTGACGTAAGGGTCATGTGGGCTATTACCATCACTTGGCGTATGTCATCGTCCGTAAATTTTTCACATTTTCATCTTCTTCTCTGGATCTGCTGAGCTGATGTGAACCAAACTTGGCAGGAATGGTCTATGGGAAGTCCTTTACAAACGATCCACATTTCATTCCCGTCAGATGAAAAACACATGCATGGCTGCCAGAAGCATTTTTTAATTCTGGTTGGTGGATTTTCAAAACTCTTCTCTTCCAAAACCACAAGACCAAATGTTTTGAAGCTTCACATAAATGATGACTGGGACCCCCTCTACCAAGGATCATCATTTAAAGTTGATTGGGTTATAAATATGGCTGCAATTGTGGCTCATAATTACCATAGAAACCCTTTGGGAAATCACATTTTCATCTTCTCTGGAACTACTGAGCCGACTTGAACCAAACTTGGCAGGAATGTTCTATGGGAGGTCCTCTACAAAAATCCTCATTTTGTTCCCGTAGGTTTAAAAAAATGGCTGCCAGAAGTATTCTTTGATTCGGATTGGTCGATTTTCAAAAATCTTCTCTGAAACTACAAGGCCAAATGTTTTGAAACTTCACACGATTGATGACTGGGACACCCTCTACAAAAGATCCTCATTTAAGCTTTTTTGGGCTGTAAACATGGCTGCAATTGCAGCTCATAGTTACCATGGCAATGCTATGGGAAATCACATTTCTTATCAACCTACCTTGCAATTGTTTACTACAGGCTTGCACTACAGTGGAAGAACCTAACTCGGATAAAATACTCTCTATTTTAATCTTTACCAAGAGATTTGGGAAAGAAAAGTGGTGTAAAAACATCACGAAAAAATAAGCCAAAACTGGGTCGAGCACCATCAGCACACACCCAGTATGGCACGCTCTTCCATAGTACAAATCCACGACTTCCGTAAACTAATGCGCAGTGCATCATCAATTCATCATTCTTTTGATTATCCGCACACGTGCTGGATGTGTCCCATTTTGCTTTGTAACAGTGATAATTCAACTCGTCGATAATGGTTTTCCTGTGACTGGAATTATGGATCTGAAGATCGTATAATAACAGGACTGTGTTTTATATATTCTCGTTAATATTTTCAACCACATTCTCATAGTATATTATTCACTATTCCGTTTTCGCAAATGTTTTGTTTTCGACTTCGCGTCAATGCGGTTCGCCAATGAACTTTTCGGTTGATAAATTTAATTGTTATTGGAGTTAGGTGTCAATCAGGGACTGTCTGGACAGGATTTCTTCACTCTGTTGAGGGCTGAATTTCTGTTTTTTTCGGTCCCTGTCGGCCGTCTGGGTTCTGTCATGTACCCACCGTTTTTTTCTCTGCCACCTTCTCTCGTAGTTGAGGGTGTTCTTCTACTTTCTGTACACCTTTTTCTTCTACTGCTCTCACGTCTGTTATTTCCAGTTTGGTTCCTTTAGGGCAATTCCTTTTGCCCTCGCCTTGGTGCGTTCTCGTGTCCGTTTCTTCCCAACCCGCGGGTGGTGTGGAACTCTGTCATTTCGGGAGCCTCCCAACTCGACCATGTCTGGTGTGAGTTATACCCTCTCCGTGGGGGATGGGGGGCACTGTCGTTTTGGGGCCCCCCAACTCGACCACGTCTGGTGTGAGTTATACCCCCTCCATGGGGGATGTGCAGCTCCTCCTGCTCGCACGGAGGTGGGGAACGCTGTCGTTTCGGGCTGCCCGACTCGACCACGTCTGGTGAGAATTGCTCACCCTCCGTGGGGGATGTTCAGCTCCTCCCGCACCAGCAGGGGGTGTGGAACGTTGTCGTTTTGGGAGCCTCCCAACTCGACCATGTCTGGTGTGAGTTATACCCCCTCCGTGGGGATGTGCAGCTCCTCCCACACCTGCAGGTGGGGGGGGGGGGGGGGGGGGGCACTGTCGTTTTGCCCCCCCCCCCCCCCACGACTCGACCATGTCTGGTGTGAGTTATATCCCCTCCGTGGGGGATGTGCAGCTCCTCCCGCTCCCGCATGGGGTGGGGAACGCTGTCGTCTCCTGGCTTCCTGACTCGACCACGTCTGGTGAGAATTGCCCCCCCCCCCCCCCCTCCGTGGGTTATGTTGCAGCTCCTCCCGCACCAGTGGGTGGTGGGGAACGCTGTCATTTCGGGGCTTCCTGACTCGACCATGTATGGTGAGAGTTATTCCCCTTCCGTGGGGAATGTGCAGTTTTTTTTTACCATGGTGGATACTGCGGGAGGTTTTGGATTTCTGGTGAAGAGATGCCTGGTTCCAGGACTATGCACCCTCTCCAGTCAACATCTGGGGCTGTCACTAGGGTTGTGACTCCTCCTTTGGAGGCCGAGCTAGGTGGCTCTCTCTGCTTTTCCGCCAGTTCCAGCAGCTCCCGTCGTATCTGCTGCTACTGCTGTTCCGTCTACAACGTCATTGGGCACCATTTTTAGCCGGCCTTAGCTTATCCTTGCAAGAGTCTGCAGGGATGTCTGTAGTGTGGTTGTGGGGTATTGGCCTCAGCCTTCCCCGATTTCAACTCGGCGAAGTCGGAAGTGGCTGCCGACTGAACCCCCTACTGTGTCCTCTCAGCCATTGAGCACAGTCGTTTTATACCTGCAGTGGGCTGCATCGGTGTCTGGGAGTGTAGACTCGGCAAAGTTGGAAGTGGCTGCCGGCCGGACCCTCTACTGTGGTCTCTGCGCCGTCGAGTACCACAGTTTTGTCATTGGCGTTTTCCGTCCACTCATTCTGGTCACACAGCCAGTGTTGTGGGACCAACACCTTCTGTGCAGCCTGGACCTTCTGCCCCGCTGAGGTCCGCGGCAAGTCCCGAGAGTTCCCGCTATGTTGATCCTCGGGGTGTGTCATACCCCTATACATGTCTGTCCTCAGATGTTTCGGCTGCCGCCCGTCGCCCCGCTTTGGATGTATTGGAGGATTGTGACCCTTCGCTGGTTAAGAGGGTCAGGTGTGAAGCCACTTTGCTGGTTCGTTCCCAGGTAGAACCGGCTGGTACGGGCAGTGAACTTAGGGAGGCCCTCTCCTTACTCACTGAGGTTCTGTCCAAGAGCCTTCCCGTTGCTTCCAGTGAGGCAGCGAGTGGTTTCCAGGTGCCCCTATGGCGCCACCTCCCGAGATTGGAAACAGGCCGCGTTTTGATCCCCCTAGTGCCTACACCATGGGAGGCGTTGGCTGGTTTGCCCACGATGGGCTATGTGTCTTCTGACTCCAGGGAGGAGTCAGACATCCTTGATGTCGAGAGCCAGCAGTCTTCTGACTTGGGGGCAGCTCTTGACTTTGTGTTTGGGTTCCTTCCAGATCTCCAACCATCAAACCAGCCGACAGTGTCAGCCAGGCCGCAATCATCGGTCGCGCGTCTATGGCCTGTGGAGCAACCTGCTTCTGGGCATCTTCGACCGTGCCAGTCAGTACAGGTGGTTGAAGCATTTTCAGCATTGGACTCTAAGCTGAGTTCCAAGGCTATGAAGGCTCCATTCTTCACCAGGGTTGACACCTTTTTGCCTCCGTTGCGTTATCGTTTCTACGATTTCGCCAATCCGTCAGTCTGCCAGACTTTGACGGTTTTGGATCAGGACTCCAATTCTCGCCGGCTTTCCAAACCGAAGTTGGCCGTCATTCCTATGACGACTCTGGAGTCCATGTTGGGCTTTTTCGAAAGAAATGCTGGGTATACTTTCTCTCTCCGATCACGTCGTATCTGCCTCCAGATAGGTTTGACGATGTACAGACTCCTTTGCGTGTGCTGTCCAAGGCTCTCATGCATCTTTCTCACACGCATGTCTGTGACACGGCTGTTTTGGAATTAGTTCAAAGGGACTCTGTGCTGGACACAGGCTGATCCCTTCCTGGGGGCAGCGCGCTGCTCTTCGATCTGCTTCTTTGGCAGGTCCGCTACTGTTCCATGGGTTCGGTGTCGACGTTTTGGGATGACATCCTACATCATTCCAAAGATTAGCTGCTGCTTCATCAGCTTGATCAGCCTTCTAGGGGAGGCAGGGACCGTTCAAAGCCTAACAAGTACCCTTCTGCTTCCTCTGCGAAGCAAAGGGCTGATCCTTCTGCCACCGCTTCTACTTCTTACTCATGGGGTAAGGGTAAGCGCCGGCAGGCTAGAGGGAAGTCTCAGGATTCTTCCTTCAGTAGAGGAGGTGGTTTCTCTTCTTGCGGGTCTCTTGGAGGCTCTAACTGAAGGTCCTCACCTCGATTCGTCCAGGTTGGAGGAAGGATAGCAGAGTTCGCAGACCGTTGGGCCACCATCACATCCGATCCTTGGGTGTTAGATGTTGTTCAGTCTGGGCTGCGAATATTCTTCCGAAGGCACCCACTCTGTCCAGAGTGCCTCTTCCAACCACAGTTCCTTCAGACGTTTTACGTCGAAGCTTTTTGTCCACGAAGATAGACAATCTCCTGGCCAAGAGGGCGATCGTGGTCGTAAAGAACATTCAGTCGTGGCGTTTTATTCCCACCTGTTCTTGGTGCCGAAGAAGGGCGGCCAACTCCGACCGGTTATCGATCTGAGTATCCTGAACCAGTCTGTCATTGCTCCAAAGTTCAGCATGGAGACTTTCAGATCGGTCCGCCGTTCCATTCCGCAGGGAGATTTTGCTTCCAGCATCAACCTGCGAGACACTTACTTTCACGTTCCGATTCATCGGGTGTCGCAGAAGTATCTCAGGTTCGCTTTTCTGGGGCGAGTTTACCAGTTGAAGGCCATGCCTTTCGGCCTCAACCTGGCTCCTTGGGCCTTCACCCGACAAATGTCGCATGTGATAGCCTTCCATCGCACAGAGTCCAGGCCTAGGGTGACTACTTTCGCATATCTAGACAATATCCTCCAGAGGCATTCCAATGCTGCCTTACTGGAGTTGGATGTTGACACTCTGTTGAGCTTGCTCACGTCGCTAGGATTCAGAGTCTACAAGGAGAAGTCGGATCTGGTCCCTTCTCAGTCATTTTGTCATCTGGGGATGGCCTTCCACACTCAGTTCAATATGGTGGCAGTTTCCCAGGCCAGGGCTGTGATTCTCTCAGCTATTGCTCTGACTCTGTTCCCAGTCCACATCTGTGACAGCACGGGGTATTCTCCAGCTGCTCAGTCCCTGCGGTTCGGTGACGGATCTCATTCCTCTAGGTCGGCTGCCTGTCCGACCTCTCCAACACTTTCTGCTCAGTCAATGGAAGCCAAAACAGCACGGGGTATTCTCCGACTGCTCGGTCCCTGCGGTTTGGTGACGGATCTCGTTCCTCTAGATTGGCTGCCTGTCTGACCTCTCCAACACTTTCTGTTCAGTCATTGGAGGCCGAATGTCGATTCTCTGGATCTGGTGCTTCAGTTACCGGAATCTCTTATCCTCACCTTCTCCACTGGACGAATGTTCAGTGGATCACGCAGGGTGTCCTGTTGGTCTTACCCACGTCCGATCGCGTTCTGACGGCAGATGTCAGCGATCTTGAATGGGGTGCGACGTTGGATCCTCTAGTTCTTTCCCTTCACAGGATGTGGGACCAGGATCGGGCATCTCTACACATCAACCAGAAGGAGCTTCTTGCTCTGCTTCTGAGTTTCAGGCAGTGGATCCCTCACCTGTCGAATTGTCAGGTCCTTCTGTTGTTCGACAATTCAACTGTGGTTGCTTACATTCGGGACCAGGGCGGCACGCACTCGGTTCCAATGTATGAATTGGCTTGAGATCTTCTACTGCTCGCTCAGGATGTCAATGCCGAGGTGGTTGTTTGTCACATTTCCGGTCGTCTGAATGTCCTAGCCGACTACCTGTCCCAATGGGGCAGGTTCTTTTCCACCGAGTGGATGTTCCACATGGCGGTGTTCCATCGATCTCGTTGGAACCATCAGGTGGACACTTTCGTGTCCCCATGCCCAGATGCTCTGGCTTTCGCCGTGGACGCTCTGGCCCTCCTTTGGGATGGTCTTGTCGGCTACGCCTTCCTGCCGGTTCCGATTTCACCTCAGGTTCTCGCCCAGATATGAACCTGCAGTCGTCGAATCCTTTCGATCACACCCGTCGCCTCAGTGGGTGTGGATCAATCTGCTCCACTCTCTGTCACTTTCTTTGCCAAAGTCTCCCGAGGAGGTTTCTAGTTGACCTGACTTCATTGTGCCTTTGCACATGTCTTTTATTGGGTCCTGTCTCCTCCGTAGTGGTTTTTCGAGACACGCAGTGGAGTTGCTTTTCTTCTTCAAGGAGGCACTCACTCCACTGGTTAAGCCTCTCGATGGTGTGCGATCACTCTGTTGCTTCTGTCACTCCTTCGATCACACCGCTTGCGGAGTTTCTGGAATATGTTTGTTTCTCGGGGTCTCCAGCAATGGGTACAAGTCCATGCTTCGGAGACCTTTTCAATATGTGGTACCGCATTGTTTCGACACTCATCCTTGCCTCTCCAAGCTTGTTCAGCTCTTTTCCTTGAAAAGGCCTAGGACTTTGCAGTTTACTCCAAGATGGTCACTTTCTTGGGCGCTGCTCTGCTGGAGGGTGGGAGTCATTCACGCCTTTATCCTGGATGGATATGCATTTTCTCACAAGCCAGATCTCTCCTGCATCCATTTCTCGATGGATTTGTCTTGCTATTCATGCAGCTGCTGCCCGTCTAGCTACTGGTGATTGTATTACCAATTGTTTTTTCTGCCACGAGGTGTGTGCATTGTCTTCCTCTTTTAATAACTCTGTCATGTTGTCGGATGAGGGATGTTATACTGGCAGCCTGCTGGAGAAATGCTACATTCTCCTTTTATCTGCAACAGTTGAAGGTGCCGACAGAGGACCTTTGTCCTCGGGGTTCTCTTTCTTCGGCTCAAGCTGTTGTCTATCCCAGCCATTCAGCTTTCTGTCTGTGCATCGCACTTCACCATACGCCTCATCTTTCATTGTCTTGTACTAATGTTTGTGATGCTATGGTTTGATAGGCCTAGGGATCTCTTCCTCTGTCCACGGTTCCAATGCTATTGAGTTATGTGTGGGCTGGTTATGTGATTCCCTCCATCCTATTGTCTATTCAGCCTGTAGTAAACAATTGTAAGGTAGGTTAATAAGAAATATAAATTTTATAGTAAATTTCCTTTCTTATTATACCTACTGCAATTGTTTACATGGAGGCCCTCCCATCTTCTTATTCAGGTAAGAATCCTTCCTCCCCGCTGATCACATAACTCCTGTGTTGTCAGAATCAAAAGAATGATGAATTGATGATGCACTGCGCATTGGTTTATGGAAGTCATGGATTTGTACTCTGGAAGAGCGTCCCATACTGGGTGTGCGCCGATGGCGCTTGACCCAGTTTTGGCTTATTTTTTCGTGGTGTTTTTACACCACTTTTCTTTCCCAAATCTCTTGGGAAAGATTAAAATAGAGAGTATTTTATCTGAGTTAGGTTCTTCCACTGTAGTGCAAGCCTGTAGTAAACAGTTGCGGTAGGTATAATAAGAAAGGAAATTTACTATGAAATTTATATTTTTATATGCAGTTCTGCCTGGTAAATGATTGCAGGTTTTTTAAAGTCTCTTGTTTGTTAACCCTTTATCTAACATAGAGGCCTAAAATGGCGGGAAAATTAACCAGGATAAGCCTACCACAACCTAGCATATCTCAGAGGTTTCTCAATAACACCATACAAATATGATATCCATTTTTGTATGGTTTTATTGACAAATTGTGAAATTTGTTTTCAAAAAATGTGAAATTATTTCATTTATTTTTTAAAATACTGTTTTAGGTAAAGGGTTAAGTATGTTACATTGTTGCATATCCTAACCTTTTCAAACTGAAAAGTGTTGTGAAATGTTAATGGTTAACTAAATATCAAAACTTGACATGTGGACCTGGGAACCTCTCATTGAATTTTGTTTCCTGTATTTTCAGGGTTTTTTGACAATGGTATACCTCAGACTGAAACCAAAGAAGAAACCATGGAGGAAGAATCAAAGCCAAAAACAATGGCAGAGGCACTACCAGAAGGTTTCTTTGATGATCCTAAAATAGATGCAAAAGTATGATATTACGACTATAATTTTGAATCTTTCAGTTTAACTATGTTGACAGTTTGAATTTCAGTTGAAAGAATTTTGTATTGTTATATCGTCACTCTCATAAGCCAGCTGTGTTATGGTATGGCTCTCTGTCTGCCCATCCATCTCTGTCCATCTGTTAACTTTTACCTGTCCAAGCAATAACTTGAAGTTGAAATCAATATATTTGTCCAACAAATTCCCATATTTTTATGGTTTCTTAGTCCTGACAAGAAGAAGGTTCCTATTGGTAACCACCAGTCTTGGCATACCCAATATGACTGCTATTCCAGCTATCTTGGATTCAAGCCAGAAAATAAGCAGACTGTCATCTGCAAAATGAGGTCCCCAGAGGGTGAATTTAGTGATGCTACTCTGCACAGCAGGGTAGCATCACTACATTTACCCTCTGTGAACCTCATTCTGTATCAGGGTCTCAAAACTAAACAGAAAGAGGTACCCAGAGGATGAATTGGCCCACTGTATGGAATAGCATCATCAAATTCACCCTCTGGGGACCTCATTTTTCATATGTCAGACTGCTCATTTTCAGGCCTGCTTGGATTTTTTTTTAAATTTTGCATTGCATGTCCGAGCAATAACGTGAAAAAATGAATAACCAATGGATCCCATATTTTTTCTGGGACCTTACTATTGACAGTAGGAAGATTCCTTTCAAAAACCAGCATTCTATCATGTACAGCTTGGCTCTGAAACTACTCTCCTGTTATTTCACCTGACTGAAAGTTAGGGTGAGCTATTGTGATCACTCCCCATCTGTCGTCCGTCATCTGTCTGACATCTATCATCCTTGAACATGGTATAGGTGTTTGCACTTTCTCCTCCAAAACTGCTAAACTGATTTCAGTTAAATTAGAGGTGGTTGCTTGTTCTAACATAACATTTTGTTTTTGTTCAAATCAACTTTCCCAACCCCCATAATTTGGGGGGAAAATGTTAAGTTGAATTTTTAAATAAATTTTGTTAACTGAATAAAAGATTTGGTGGTCTTTTAACCCTTTAACCAACGAATCGGCCGCATCCACCCATGTAATTACCAAATTAAGCAGTTGAAGAAAATATGTATTTCAAAAAATTTCAACAAAATCCTTATCATGGGACCCCTAATTGGAAGGGTTCAGCTAGGGGAGGTTCACATGATATTATTTTGTTGAAATTTTTTTTAAAATTTAAAAAAATGATAACTAAAATATTAAATTTTTATATCCTATGTGTTGGGTAAAAACTTAACCCGTTACCCAATTTGTTTATTTTTTTCAAATTTTTCAAAACATTTACAACAAAACCATATCATATGACCCTCATTGGAATAAACTTGTCAAGCTCATTTCAATGAGGGGAACATATGATTCGGTTTTGTTGAAAATCACAAATTGTATAATATTTCTATGTATTTCATCATTAGATCTGTTTATCGGGTGACTTTTATACAGTTTACCTAACACGAAAGGCAGACGACACTTGCAAACAAAATTCTTGAATAACTAATTTTTTTGTTTTTTACTTCAAAAACATAGCTTATAACCCCTCATTGAAATGAGCTCAATGAGCTTGTCCCAGTGAAGGATCATAGGCTTTATGTTTGAGACAGAGACAAATGAAAAAATAATGAAAATTAAATGACAAGCTGGTCAGTTTTGGCCATTATGTTGGGTAATGGGTTAGACACATCTGGATTACAATGCCTTTGGGGTAGAATGTTGTCTATTCATGAGAGAGCCCATGTTTTTGAGCAGCATCAGTAGGGCCCTCTGAATCACACATTTTTAATTTAAATTGCATCTCAAATTGAATCAGGTCTATTATTCGAAATCAAATTGAACCTTAAATCGAATCAGGGGTGTCTAGAAGGTGACTGATTGGGGAAGAGGGGTGCTGTAAACCTGATCTTTTGTGACTGTGATGGCTCAAGTCCCAACTAAAAAAAATATTCCAGGTACATCATCAAGGCATGCCTTCAATGAAGGCATGCCTTGATGATGTAGCTGGAATATCACCCAGTTAGGGTTATAGTTTAACCCTTTACCTAACATGAAAAGCAGACGACACTTGCAAAAAAAATCTTGAATAACTATTATTTTCATTTTTTGTCTCAAAAACATAGATTATGACCCCCTCATTGGAACAAGCTTGATGAACGCGTTCCAATGAGGGGACATAACCTATGTTTTAGAGACAAAAAATGAAAAAAATAATGAAAATTAATTGGCGATTTTTTAGAATAGTTCTGGCCGGTTTTGGCTGTTATGTTAGGTAAAGGGTTAAAAACAGAAACGAGTGTACAAATTTCCCATACTATGTACTTCACAGGACTAGTCCTTAGCAACAGCTCATTGTCAAGATTGTTTGGAAACTTTAAATTTGCTTCCAACAGTGGTAGTGACTGGTGAGACTGGTATCAGGCCAAAAAAATAATGGTTTGGCTCCGGTTACCCGACCAACCCTAATTTTGTGCCCCAACCATAACAATTTTTTTTATTGAAATTGAAAAAGAAACAGAAAACCCTCACAAATGCCAACTTTTACAATAACAACAAAAATAGTCCTGGGCAGTTTTTTGGTGTACCAATTTATATATATAATGTGTACCATGTTCAAAATCATCACCGGCAAATTAAATCATAATTGGTAATGGATTTACTTCACTGGTGCAGAATATTACTGTTAGTTTAAATTTGGGTCTTTCCTGTTTTACGATTCTGTCTACCTCGCCTACCTTGGGACCTTTCTTTTATTACTTTTCATTCCAAACTGTTCAAGTGGTTTGTCTCGACACTCATCATTATTATGAAGATGATAGAACATTGTTTACCTCAAATTTGTCAGAAACAAATTGAGGTGAAAAGCCACAACCACGTGTCCTGCATTGCACAAAGCATGCATAGTCAGTCACAGTGAACATTCGACCAATCACATTCCTGCTATTTAAAACCAGGAAATTTTTCTTGGGAAACGCAAAGGGATTCCCTGTAATTTTACACTTGTACTTCAAAGTGATTGGCTGTTTGCAGATGATGACGTCATGATAGTATCTTGCCTTCAAAATAGTGTGCACGCAAGTGTTCGACACAAGACCCATGCAAGGTACATTATTGTTTTCAAATAAACAAAAGCAAGTCATTTGTGTTTCCTCTGCCAAGATAAATACGGCGATACGCGATACTTAACCAGCCCATTACCACAGTCACTTAAAATGTCAATTTATTTCAAGTGCTGTTGTGCGCTAATTTTAACACTTCCTGTGATAAAGTGAGATGAGCCAACACACATTTCACTTCAGAATCTGAGGACAGCTGACGATAATATTATCAAGACACCTCCGAGTCCACTTCATTTTGAAGTTGTGGAATTACACCTGAAATGTCTGCTGCAATCACGAATTAGTCATCTGCCGATAAACTGCCATTTTGGGTGTAATTTTGAAATTCAGGCTCAGCTGAATATCAAAGCAGTATATTTCAGTCACAACTGTTGGAAGAATTGGGTCCTAAAAATTAACTTAAGCACAAATTCAAGAGAAAAAAAAAATAATAATATTTATATATCCCGACCTACCGACCCTATTTTTTCTGCTATGTAACCAGAACCAAACCCAAGCCAGAAAATAAGCAGACTGTCATCTGCAAAATGAGGTCCCCAGAGGGTGAATTTAGTGATCTCTAAATTTACCCTCTGTGAATCTCATTCTGAATCAGGGTCTCAAAACTAAACAGAAAGAGGTACCCAGAGGATAAATTGGCCCACTGTATGGAATAACATCATCAAATTCACCCTCTGGGGACCTCATTTTGCAAATGTCCGACTGCTTATTTTCAGGCCTGACCAAACCATTAATTTTTTTGGGCCTTAGCATATGGCTGGCAGCATGGATGCAGATGCTATTTATGCTAATATAGTGGAATTTATACTCAGTCTTCACTTTCAGCATTATTTATGTACAATTTCCATCTGAACTATGAGACGACAAATATGACTGATGCCTAGCTATATTCCAGTGAAAGGTTTCAAAGGGAAAACGAAACCGGAAGCCAATTTTGAATTGAATAGAATTGAATCTCAAAGTTTTGCAGGGCCCTTAGTATCAAGCTAGGTGCTAGAAGTGTGGCTAGAAATTTTGATGTAACATTCTTGTTCAGGAATGGAGCAAATTGATCAGGTTCACTTAATATTCTCATTCAAAATATGAAGCAGATGTGTCTAGCAAGCTTACAAGTCTGAGGTGGACTCTTCCGATACTGACTTCTTAAAATACGGTTTTAGATTCTGACCCCTAGGGTGAGCAGTGGCCCAGTGCTTACAGCCTTGTACTTCGAACCAAAAGGTCCAGGGTTTGATCCCTGCCATGGGTAACTGTGTTGTGTCCTTGGGCAAGGCACTTAACCCTTGACGCAACGAATCGCACACATCTGCCGACGTAATATGCAAATTCAGCAGCTGAAAAAATATTATTTTTTAAAAAAATTCAACAAAATCATATCATGTGACCCCTCTTTGGAACAAATTCGTCGAGCTCGTTCCAAAGAGGGGTCACATGATATGGTTTTGTTGAAATGTTTTGAAAAAAATTGAAAAATGATATTTAAAATAATAAATTTTGAAATCGTCTGCCTTGGATAAAGGGTTACTCCCGATTGCCCATGTGGCACGGTGGCGCCGTGTACTAAGGCTTACTGCGAGTCAATAGTGCACCTATGTTGGATATCAAAATACATTGTAATTGATATGGGTAAGGAGTATGAAGATACAACACATGACACCATTTCTGGCATTCTAGAAAATATTGGAGTACAAATAATTGCTCTTCTTAGTTTGCCAAGGGTGCAGTTGCCTCTCTCTGCAGTTATTACATGTATTAGACTCTTGACCACCTGGGCCTGAGGTGGTCAGGAGTCTGAATTTTCCTTGGAGAACAGGAGGCATGCAGCATAACTACATGCCTAAAGAATGTCTGGCCTTGGAACTAATGACCAAAAATATTGTGTTTTCTATATGGTTGTCAGGCCTTTAAATTCTTCCCAACTAACAACGGTAAACGCTGCGCCCAAATAAGATAATTGCCTCCAAATTATGCGTAGTTTGAAACTTTTCCAAAGTTTTGCAGTGTTTCGGCAATATATAGTTTGGCCAGGTTTCCCTGATGCTTGCAATATAACTTAGAGCTTACCTTCAACTCAAACAATACAACAGATAAATATTTTTTTTTAAAAACCCACAGAGTTTGCCATAGAAAAGCAATCGTTGACAGTGTCGTATACGACACTGTCGACGGCAATTCCTTTCCTGTGGTGAATTCCATATGCTCATGCACTTAAAGCTTGAGATCTATTATATTCATGTTTGTGGCATTTCTCAGTAAACGCCATGCGTAATTTACATTCAAATAGACCTTTGGCTCGACACTAGGACACTAAGAAGCCTTCTCGAGTTAGTCGAGTAAACTTACGTCAAAGGATGGTGGGAGGGAACCAATGATAATGGTGAAGGCCTATAACAAGAGGTTGTAAGTTAGCATTTTAAGACGGGGACCTAAAACTAGGGTATATCGATAAGCCGATATATACCGGTATTCAAACTAATATCGATTGAATACCGGTGTAATTACAAAAATATCGGTTTATCGTCATTATTTATTTACCTACAATTTAATTTTCAAGCTGTTTTTTAACTGTAGCTCCGAATGAATAATGTTATCCCTTTATCCCTTTTGTGCCCTCGTAATATACAAATTCAGCAGTTGAAAAAATAAATTTAAAAAATTTCAACAAAACTATATCATGTGACCCCTCATTGGAATGAGCTTGTGGAGCTCGTTCCAGTGAGGGGTCACATGATATAGTTTTGTTGAAATCTTTGGGGAAAATCTGATAAACTAATTTTGAAAATAATAAATTTTGATATCGTCTGCGTTGGGTAAAGGTTTTTCAAACCGCATCATCAAGGCATGCTAATTCATTCTGACTGCGATGCCTCGAGTCTCGATTGTGGTACTTGTGTTCATATATCTGAACAGTTTCCGATATACCGTGGTATTTTTTTGAATACCGATACCGGTATTCAGTTTTGAATATCATGCAGCTCTACCCAAAACCTAAAACAGATGCCAAGAAGAAGAAAATACCAGTGCTTTTTCTCCAACCATGCAGGCAACATCCATATTTGCCATTGTGCCCAAATTAGACTGATCTAAAAGTCTGATGGTTGTTTCTAGAGGTCACATAGTATGATTAAAGTCGACATTAATTGATTATTCTTCTTCGAAAGTTGATCATGAAATTTCATAATCGTGCCAGCCCTAGCAAGTATCTCAACATTCTTCTGATAATCCTCCATTGTGTCTGTCAATCCATTTGGCAAAGCCATCCTGCTTTACTGTCATTAAGTATTTGGCTACAACCTGTCTCTCTTGGGACACAAAAAGGACAATTGTTTCCACCCACATTGCCAGCTGATGATTTAGTTTTTAGCTCAACTTTGGCGAAGCCAAATTTGAGTTTTTGTCATGGCCCGTCGTCCGTCTGTCCATATGTCAACAATTGGATACGGCTCGGGCTAGAGGCCGTATTTATGAACTGGTCTTTACGAAATTTCTTGGGTACCTTTGTTATGACCCTGGGACGAGAACGAGTGTTTTTGGGTGCGGTCCGAAATTCAAGATGGCCACCAGCTGCCATTTTGTATCGACGATGCAGAAATTTGTTTTTTGTACAGAACTTCCATATGAAAGCTCTGATTTGAATATTTTTTTGTATGAATGTTTAGTACCATGGGATACATCACATATAATACAGGTTTTTTTCTCGTGCGTAAATTGTGCAAATTAGACTAATTTTGATGTTTCTTGGTGTTACTTTCAGCACTGTAAGTGCAAATGCCAATACGGCTCGGGCTAGAGGCCGTATTTATGAACCGATCTTTACGAAACTTCTTGGGTACCTTTGGTATCACCGTGGGACGAGAACGAGTGTTTTTGGGTCCGGTCCGAAATTCAAGATGGCCGATGGCAGCCATTTTGTACAAAATTAGGTGCAGTCTGATTTTTGCACAGAACTTCCATATGAAAGCGCTGATTTGAATAATTTTTTGTGTGAATGTTTAGTACCATGGGATACATCACATATAATACGGGTTTTTTCCTCGTGCAGAAATTATGCAAATTAGATGAACTTTGCATTTTTTCATTGCGACTTACACACAGTAAGTACACATGTCAATACGGCTTGGGCTAGAGTCTGTATTTATGAACTGATCTTCACGAAATGTCTTGGGTACCTTTTTTATCACCTTGGGACGAGAACGAGTGTTTCTGGGTGCGGTCTAAAATTCAAGATGGCTGCCAGTGGCCATTTTGTACCGAAATTAGGTCTAATCAGTTATTTGTACACAACTTCTATACAGCTCAGACTAGAGGCCATATTTATGAACCAATCTTTACGAAACTTCTTGGGTACCTTTGTTATCACCGTGGGATGAGAGCGAGTGTTTTTGGGTGTGGTCCAAAATTCAAGATGGCCACCAGCAGCCATTTTGTACCAACATTAGTGCAATCAGTCTTTTGTACAGAACTTCTGTATGAAAGTTTTGATTTGAATAAATTTTTGTATGAATGTTTAGTAACATGGAATACATCACATATTGTAAGTTTTTTTTTTTTCGTGCAGAAATTATGCAAATTAGATGAACTTTGATTTATTCAGTGCTACTTACACAATGTAAGCACACATGTCAATACGGCTCAGGGTAGAGGCTGTATTTATGAACCGATCTTCACAGAACTTCTTGGGTACCTTTGTTATCACCTTGGGACGAGAATGAGTGTTTCTGGGTGCGGTCCAAAATTCAAGATGGCTGCCAGTGGCCATTTTGTACCAAAATTTGGTCCAATCAGTTTTTTTGTCACAAGTTCTATACAGCTCGTATTTATGAACTGATCTTCACAAAACTTCTTGGGTACCTTTGTTTTCACCTTGGGACAGTAACGAGTGTGTTTTGGGGTGCCTTTGTTATCACTGTGCTATGAGAACAAATATTTTGGGGTTGAGTCAGACCCACTCTGGGACTCAAAGATTTCTTTTCTAGTTTAGCATCTGACTGTAGCCCACCTTTACAATACTTTACCTATACATTTGTTACAGGCAACGGTCAGTATTTATGTACAGACCGTTACAATACCTTTGTTATCAGGTCATTACCTAGATGTTTGTCATTGCTGTGTCACATACTATACATGTCTTTGTCTTGACAAGTTGAGCTACAGTGTCATTGACACTTTCATTTCTTCATTTTATGATCGTTTGGAGGGAAATATTTTTGTGCCAAAATTTTAGACAATTGCACAACTTTTAGAGCAAAATTGAATTTTTTAGTGCAATTGGCTAATTTGACACCCAGCTGCATGAACAGTGTATATAACCCAGACACACGCCATGCCATCATCATCAAAATAAAGGTTCTGCTCCAGCAATGAAAATTTAATGTTCTAGAAATTGGTCATCGGAAAAAAACTGAATTGCATATTGAGAAAGAGGATTGAAAAGTTGTGAATATATAAATAAAATATACCCATAGTAGCTTGGTGTACCAAATGTTCACCACAAGTGGTGAAGTGGTGTTAACAACGAGGTCCACACAAATGAGATAATTCCCGGTATTCACTAAAATAGCGTATATTTTCTTTTTATTAAATGCAATGTGACATTTTAATGCGCAATATTCAACCCAACTTGACATCAAACATGTACGTTTCAAAATAATAACAAAGATCAGCTGATTGTTTTTTCAATCCTGTACTAGCCAAATCACTCAAATATAAAAAAAATAGTCCCACTTTCCTGCAATAATTTAACCAACTAATTGTTCAACTCACAGATGAAATTTAATAATTATAATACTACAAATAAGAATATTCTCATATTTTTCATTAATGTTAATTTTTAGAACATTTTAAATGTCAATTTACAACAAGGAATTTTGAATTGAGTGTGCTGACTCATCCCCACCCCCCCCCCCCCCCCCCCCCCCCCCCAAAAAAAAAAAAAAAAATTCCTGGGCGAATCTATCAACAAGGTTTTTCGTAAAAGTTACCCAGTTCAAGGCTCAATATCACTCTAGGAGTCACTTTCTATAACATCTAATTATGTTACTTTATTATGTTATTATTATTATTCATCTAATATTTTTATACTGTACCAATGACCCAGACATAGCTGGTGCTAACTCTTAAAATATAGGGCCAAACACAAATTTTGCCCCCCAATCCCCAAAATTTGCATCTAAAACTAAAGAAAACATGTCCTGAAAGGCCCTCCACACTTCGCCCCTACTGCGCATGCGCAGTGTCAAGGACGTTCCGAAATTGGCGCCATTAATCATTCTAAGTTTGGCCCTTCATCAGTTAACATCTGACTGATCTTTGTGCTTATAAATCTCAGTTTAAATGATGCCAGACACATAAATATTAGTGAAATGGTGATTCTAAGGAGGATAGAGAAGGAGGAGAGGAAAAGAATGTGTGACAGAATATTATCAGGGCTGTAACTTAAAATTTTTTAATGAAATTATGTTAAGTTACCTATTTTCAAGGCAGCAGCCATTTTGTTGTCATTCTGATTATTTAGTTACACTGTTTTTTAAGTGTTTTCCTCTCTCCCTGTCCTTTAAGTTCCCCCTTGCTATTCTCCCATACTTTTGGCATAGTTTTTGTAATTATTATTACAAAATTTTCTTGGGAGTTTTAGCTGAATAACAGAATGAATTCTGTTCTTTCCCCATGTTTACGTCTTCACCTACGGGTGGTTAGGCGTTGTGTTCTGCATCTACCATCTGATGTTCTGCAGTTTCTTCCCTGGAAGTCTCTGTTTTGCATCAGATAGTGTATTTTTGGTAACTGATTTCGGGCCTGGGTGCCTGGAGTCTTATTTTAGTGTTTTTACACTCATTGTTTACATTTACAACAGCCCTCTGTGTGAGGGGGGGATTTCTAAAAAATAATATCTTAATGTTATTTTAATCATAACTAGATACATTATTATTGTTCGTAAGTGTTGAATAAATTGTTTAAAATATTTTTAAAATTTTTGTCCACACTTAGGCTTGGGATCCATTGGGGCTCAACGTTACTTTTCAGAAACTTGGGCTATTCTGAAAAAATATTTTTTCAAAATATTTTGATTTCAATTATTTTTTCTATTTTAATGGATCATATTATTATTATGTATTTTGATTGCCAGGGGTTAGTGCGAGTACCAGGACTTGTTTTCTTTTCACTTTGAAAGGATATTGATCAATTGTTTTAAGAGGAAGTCTTCCTCTGACTTTATTATCATTCTATATGTGGTCAGTGTACTCGCATTAACTCCTGTTCTGTATCGTATGATTTCGATGACAATATGGGAAGCGTATGTCACGGTATGTTGTTGGGGATTTGGACACTCCGGTCCTTTCCCCGCAGGGTCACTCTACTTTATCAATTTCTATTTCAGACAATCAAGATTAGGGTGATGTATCTGTGATGTCTTCCAACAGTGTGCCTCCGTCGTCACAATTAATGAAGGGCTAGCGGAAAAGTGCTCATGTAAATACGCCAATTGCCTAAGAGGACCCTAGTAGGTTCGACGGCCTTTGACGTCCGCTAGCTCGCCCGGTGTAGCGTCCATTCACCGAAGGGTTCGGCAGCCGGGTTCGTCCGTTGCGGTCTAGAAGGAATTTTGGGGTGATGCGAGCACTATAATTAACCTAATGCACACCCAGTGACGGCGGATCGGAGGGAGAACTCAGGAAGCCTTTTAGTCCGGTTCATAGCTCGTTCCGGTCCATCCGGACGGCAAGCGAGAGAGGCCCCTCTCTCGTTCAACAACATCTGGCCCCAGATGTTGTGGTACATAATGTGTCGCAAGCGGAGCATACGTCCGTCGCTCGGGACGCTCCGTTGTATAGGCAGTCCGCTGAGACTGCTAAGGCTTCCTCTTCTCATCAGCGCACACGACCGCACCTTGGCTGCGTGACCGCCGATATATTGCCAGCTTCGCCGATCAAGGATTCTTCGGCGACCAGGTCACACCATCCGGTAGCCAGGGACACGAGGCCTGCAGACTCCGGACGTTCGCATAGGAAGTGTGCGGGAGTCAACGTACACGGAGCTTCCGGCGGCAATGCATCGTAAGACCGCTACTGCACAGGCCTCGGGAACGGACGTGCTTTCCTTAATAGCACAGTTTATCGCAGCATCCCAGCATCAACTGAATCTGTCGCATATATTTTATCCGACGATGCTGGGTCGGGACGCTCCGCGGAAGCGGGTACGGACGTCCGAAAGTTTCATCCGGTCCGACGGGATACCGAAAGGGATTCGGAGGATTTCGAGCTTTCCCTTTCGGAACAACATATGCTGTTGTGTATGTCATCTGACTTGGTCTTCTACAGCTTCTTTCGTCGGACCAGAATGCTGCGATGCCGGATAAGAAACTGATAGCGTCGGTGGACTTAGAAATTTTTGGTTCGGTTCAGGGACATCGTCCCTCAGTTCCGACATAGTCCAATAATGTCACACAAACTTTCGAATTATTGAACGACGCTATATATATTATTATTTTATGCTTGCTATCCAAGCATTTCTGGTTTCTTGTTCGAAGAGTTATGGAGATGTCTCTCAAAAGAGTGCCTCTGTCGTCATAGTTAATGAAGAGTTAGCGGCAATAAGTGCTCATGGAATATGTCTATCGCCTACGGAGTGACATTCGCTAGCTCACCCGGTGTAGCGTACATTCATCGAATGGTTCGGCTGCCGGGTTTGTCCGTTGCGGTCTAGGAAGGAGATTTGGGTGATGCGAGCACTTTAATTACTTTAGTACTCACCCAGTGACGGCAGATTGAGGACAAATCGGAGGAAGCCTGTTAGTCCGGTTCCTGGCTTGTCCAGGTCCGTCCGGGCTGTGAGCGAGAGAGGTCCCTCTCTCGCCCAACAACATAGGGGACCGCATGTTGTGGTTCAGATATTTTACATTCGGAGCATATGTCCGTTGGTCGGGACGCTCCGTTATATTGACAGTCCGAGAGACTGTCTTTAATGCTTCCTCATCCTCACAGCAGGGCACACGACCGCACATTGGCTACGTGACCTCGAGTATCCGATCAGTTTCGGCATTCAGTGATTCCACGGCGAATAGGTCGCGCCATCCGGTAGCCAAGGGACACGAGGCCTATACACTCCGTTCGCTCGCATATTGGTAGTATGCACGGGGTAACGATCACGGAGCTTCCAGCGGCAATGCATCGTAAGACCGCTTCTCCTCAGGCCTCAGTGACGGACGTGCTATCTGAGTTAGCACAGTTGTTTCGCAGCATCCCAGCAATTGACAGTTTCTCGGTCGAATCAGGAATTATCCGACGGCGCTGGGTCGGTGCGGTCCGCGGTTGCATCAGCTACGGACGACCGAACGCTTTATAGGGTCCGACAGGATGGCGAAAGGGATTCGAAAGATTTCGAATTTTCCCTTTAGTAGTATCGGAAGATGCCTTTCATATCTTCTGGCATTATCTTCCAGTGATTATTATTTCGGACTTCATTGCTGCGATCTTGGATAAGAGACTTATAGCATCATTGGACTCGGATTTTTCGATCGGTTCAGGGACATTGTCCCTGACTTACCGACGCAGTCCAATATTGTCATTACAACATGTGTTTTATTTTTCGACGGTATATATATATATATACAAGCCTGCTACTAAGCATGATAGTTTAGTTTCTTGTCCGCGTTGCTCATTTCTGCCATTTTATCATTTATACAAATAGTTTATTTTGGCAGAGCAGGGCATACCGAGAGTTCATATGCGTCTAGATGGTGTGATTAAAGACTGCATATATTCTTTTTCGCCGTTTATGTCTTTTCCAATTTCAACAACGACATTATGTATAGTAGACTTAACTTAGACGCTTTATTATACGTAATCCGCCTTACTGAGGCGTTATCTTTACGTCTTCAAGAAAAGATTTACGGGATATTATTCTCAATGTAATTTCTTTTGAGGGCAGTAGTTTGTTCACGTATAACTCCGCCCTTCAGTGGCTGATTGGAGTTAGTTAGACGTGACACAGCCCTAGCTACATCCACACGCGTGGATAGTAAGGTTAAGAACTCTCTCAGAGTCGCTTCGTTCTCGGAGGAGCTTCTCTTCGACGGCAACTTTTCGGCAATCCATGAATTGCTCGATTTATACGTTCTCTTGTCTATCTAGTGTTACAAGAGATTCAGACTGGGGCAAACATTCGGTGGTTGACTCAGAGAGTGCCGCCGCAGTTGCCGGACCCGAGTGTGGCTGTTATGACGGTTGCCAGTCAAACAGATTGGGATATAATACTGATCCCTACGGATTCAAAGTGCCAGGGTCTTTGGGTTCCGCAGTCTTTTAGCAATCAGTTTAACTTCCGCGGAATAATGTTTTTTAGGCTTGCTTTATGTCATTGCATGAACATTATTCAGAAACGCATGCCCAAATTCCTGTCCTTTAATTCGACAGTAGTGGCGTATCTCCGGAACCAGGGAGGCACTCTTTCGTTTCCGTTATTCAATTTAATGGAAAGAATCCGTCTGTTGGTTATAGTACACCAAGTTCAGTTTTGGTCCGTCATATTCCGGGTCGTCTGAATGTTTTATCGGACTCCCGTTCTCTTACGGGTCGCTTGTTGCAGTCAGAATGGACTCTCAACAAACAAGTATTCAATCAGATTTGCTATCTATGGGAGCGCCCAATGATGATTTATTTATGACACAGCTTGCTAATCAATTGCAGACGTATGTGTTGGCTTGTCCAGATCTCTGAGCTAATATTGTTAACGCTCTATTGATCTATAGGACGGAATGATAGGATACGCGTATCCTCCGGCGCTGTTGTTTTAGCAGGTATTGCTAAGATAAACAACCACAATACATTTCTGTTGATAGCATCTCTATCTTCACAGAGATCATGAGTAATTTACTCTCTTGTCTACTGTGGGTCTTAACGTGAAATCTTCCTCTATGTGAGGATCTTTTTCACTGGGTAAATCGTGTCATCTTTATCACAACCAGCAAGGTCGCAACCTTCATGTATTCCGTTGTGTGGTCCGTATTGCATTGTAAGCACTGTACTGGACGAGCTTTGGACGCGATTTCTTACTATAGGAGATCCTCTTCTTTGCTATTCTATGCGGCTAAAGTGGAGGCTCTTCCGTCGTGGTGTAGGGATCATTATGTTCATATTGTTGGTCCCTCCATACTACTCATTGCTATTTTTTAGTATACTTGTTTCACAAGATCTACTGCAGCCTGTTATTATTTAGGTTATAGGTTTATGTTACCTCATACCTATGCACGCTACGATAGTTTACAATTGAGTCTTTTGTCTCTTTATCTAAGTCAGTTAGTAACTTTTTGATAAATAGACTTAGAATCTTTAGATTAAATTCCTATACGGATTTTAACTTCGGTTCTTATTTAGCTAAGTAATCATTTGAGCCTCTGGAAACAGTAGTTTTCAAATTCTGACCTTTTAGACAGTAATTCTGTTGGTTTCTCTTTTACTGTAGAGTCAGTGAGTTTCATGCACTATCGATGGATGATTTTCACTTTCATAGTTTCGGAATCAATACTTCTGTTACTATTTAGGTTGGATTGTTGCATAAGAGTTAGGCTCCTATTATCCGGAACCTATTATTTAAGGTCCTTCCGTCTTCGTATGGGCATAGGCCTTTACTCTTTCCGGGTACAGTTTATGTATTTATAAACAGATATCTGTTTATTACAAAGGGCGTAAGCTTCTTCTGTCTTTGATGTCTAGTAGAAGGACGTTACGCTCCATTTTATTGTTAATGGATTCTATTAACTATCGGTACTGCTTATGGTATATCATTGACTTAGCAGTTGTGCTTAAGATTTCGGCTCATGAAGTAAGAGTTCTTCTACTTCTTGGGCTTACATTAATAGTGTCGCTATTATAGATTTTTGAAGGCCGCTCATCGCGCTCAGCCATCCACATTCATGAATTTTATCTTAGAAATATCGAGTCCATTTCTGGAGGCCTCTATTGTTAGGTCTATTATCTACTGCTCAGAATGTCATTCACTTAACAGTTGCTACTATAGCTAGATAGGCTGTCTGTTTCGGCAGTGTCTCCGTTCGGCTGCCCTCTTCGCTCTGGGCTATTTGACCCAGGGCAAGAAAAAGGGGGGGGGGGGGGGGAGGGTGTTCCCTTGGGTCACCTGTTTTACTATGAAAACAAGGGGATACCTCCTCCGGAGTTAGTAATTCTGAGCTGTTATTGGGATGGTTGTTTAGTGAGAAGTTTAGGTTTTTAAAATTCATTCAAGTCTTAGTTTTTAAAGTATAGCTTTTGAATATTGCATATGTCAACGGACATGATTATGCAATCCTCAGACACTTTTAGGAGTATAAGAGTCTCTATTCTCTAGACTTACTTTATTTATTGGCTTACTTTAAAAATTATTAGTATAAGGATTATATTGGATATTAATAGAGTACATGGATGTATGAAGCTCAATTTTGGAAGGTGTTGTATCTTTCTAATTTATCATAAATAAGAAAGATACATGTAAGGCCTATTACTTCTTTTTCCCTACAGGGGATGACTCTATTTTATTTTATTGAGCGTATTCCATTTTGCTCTATGTCCTTGGCCCTCCAGCCTTTTTACTATTCAGCTATGTCTGGGTCATTGGTACAGTATAAAAATGTTAAAAAATTTATAGTAATTTATATATTTTTTATACTTACCAATGACCCAGACGGGGATGGCCCTCCCAGGAGTTGGGAACTCTTGCCTCCCGCTGAGTACATAGCGCTTACCAGGCACTGGTTATTAGAATGATTAATGGCGCCAATTTCGGAACGTCCTTGACACTGCGCATGCGCAGTAGGGGCGAAGTGTGGAGGGCCTTTCAGGACATGTTTTCTTTAGTTTTAGATGCAAATTTTGGGGATTGGGGGGCAAAATTTGTGTTTGGCCCTATATTTTAAGAGTTAGCACCAGCTATGTCTGGGTCATTGGTAAGTATAAAAAATATATAAATTACTATAAATTTTTTAACTTTTCAGTCATAGACTCACTAGAATGGCTTGGAATAGCATGAACTTCTGGTATCACTGGTAAAGCCGGCACTGAATCACTTGAAACAGTATTGAAGGCAAAGTGATGCATCGAAGCGTCACTTCATTTAGGAATTGAAGCTTCTGGGAAATATTCCTCGTTATCCATCAAGAAGATGAATATGGAGAAATATTGTTTAGATAATTTGCAATAATTCACAGGCTAGCATACAATTAAGATCTTTCTCACCCAGATTTTACGCCTGGGACATGCATATCTTGACAGGCAGATGGGGGAGAAAATGTTCTCAGAACTGTTCCTAGCACAAAATAGCTCAAGAATGCTTTACAATAATTGAAGAAAAATTTAACCTATCTATTGTCACATCTAATTACATTGTTCTTGCTGTATGTAAATTTTTTCATACCTTTAATTAGTTCAATTTAGGCCTAAAAAATTAAAAATCTGTTTCTCAGGCCCTCCCACATGGTCCTTTTGGCTGCTGCATACTCTCTTTTTGAAAAATTGATAAATTTGTCCCTTGAGTGCAAGAAGGCTTTGCAATGCCTTAGCATTGCAAAGCCTTCTTGCTCTCAAGGGACGAAATACACCACCACCCATGCTATTCCATAAGTTATGAGGCCTGAAACATAAACCAAGAACATGAACTTTTGATGACAAAGAAATAATTACAGAAATAAAAAATAAAATAAAAAAATGCTCACCCGCATGCAATTTTACAAATAATGGCCTGAGAAACAGAAGATCTACTTTGTGGTGCCTTACTCTGTTTTTATATGTTTATTTTAGTCTAATATATGTTGTTCTTCTGCTAGGTTAGAAAGGTTGAGTATGTAGATAAAATGGAAGAAGAGTGGGAAATGTTCCAGAAAGCCGTCAAACAAGAGAGTAAGGTTAGTATTTTACTTGTTTACTCAGATATTTAACCCATTAACTCTTTGATCCCAAAACACCGCTTTTCTAGCCCAGGAAAATGATACACCATAATATAATTAAGTAGGATGGCTGCTAAGTGGATGTGAGGGGTAGACCAATCAATATTTTCAACATGTAGCCCCAATTCCGCACTTTGAAAATATTAATTGGTCTGCCCACAAATAATGAATATGGACTCTTCCAATCATTGAATTGAACTGACATGGGAGATACCACCAGGGTTCAAAGGGCTAATCCTTTCAACCCGTTATGCATAGATTTTTGCGGAAAAATAATTGCTTCTGATAACAAGATGACACAATTCATAACATGAAGGGTAAAGTGAATCTGTAATAATTTAATCCCACAGCCCCATTGATCTGTGGGATTAAATTATCCATGAGCCTTCCTATTAATAGGAAATGGATTTACCCACTCTGCTTCACATTATATTCTGTTGCATGATGCCATTCAGAAGCTCAGTTTTGGAAGGATTAAGAATTGTCTGATTTTACTAGCAGGTGGTGATCAAACCCTTGTGATCCTGAGTTCAATACTGACTTCAAACACAGGTTTTTTCTTTGGGCTGAAATGCAGGTTACATTCAAAGCATCTTTGCATGGCTTTCCATTCATACCTTGGCTGCCTCTAGACTTAAACCATTGGCTTCCCATGGGAACCTCGGGAAGTGAAGCAATGCTTGCTTACTGTGGTAAAAAAACTCTGTTTTACCAGTAAAATAGGACCTGGTAACCAATGCCTGGGATGAAAGTCCTCTAAAATGGGAAACATGGGTATAAATGATATGTGACCTCAAACGCCAGTAAATACAAATTTTTGGAAAACTGCATTAATTGTTATGCCCCTGAATTAAAAAGTCGAAGGGGTATCTAGTGGAAACCTCTGTCCATCTGTCTGTTCAACCAGGCTTAGCAGAGGTACATTCATATGTTCGTCCATCCATATCAACATTTTCCCTTGTATCTCAGCCACTTCTACTCTGATTTCACTGATATTTGGTGTTGTAATAGAGCATCATGGTGGAACGATACCTGTGTATTGTGAGGTTCTTCCACACATTTTGTCCAGAGTTATGGGCCTTTTTCACTCTTTTGACTTAGAAAATTTTTGGCTGGTCGAGGGCATTGGCACACGCTTTGCATTGCCCCTCTTGTTTTATAATAACATGGCAAAAAGTGTTTAAAACTGTTCAGGCATTTATGGGTTAAATAATTTCTCAATGACTAAAATTATTCATTTCCCAAAACATAGATTATGCTTCCCCCAGCTTTCCTCCCGTCTGAAGTTGTTGAAGTAGATTGTTCAAGTGATGTGCCAAGAGCTTTCTTTAATTTCAGAACAAATTTTGAGAAAAGGAATACAATTTAGATGACAGATTCTCAGGTCTAAAGAAACTGAGGAGATTGCATCTTTGGGTGTCAAATTTCAAAATTTCCTCTCAAATGCTGCACATTGAGAACAACTCTTGATTTGTTTTATACTTCTCTTTGCAATTGCATTGTCACATTGTAACGTTACATCTAAAGATCAGAGTGTGAGGAATTCTCATTCTTTTTTAAAATGTATATATATCATGTTGCAGGCATTTAGATTGGCTGAATGTGGGGACATTGAGATTTACTGAATTTTCGAGGCACTGGACCCACCAGAGCGAACATTATCTGTTGATTATGCATGTTGTCTATCACATCAGTTGGAGTATGGTTACTCACTGTTTGGAGAATTAGACTTTAGATTGAAAGAACATACCATACTGACCCGTGTTTTGGCCCATATACATGAACCCACCCACCCCCACTTCCCCAATCTTCTGCATGTCGAAAACAGGGTGCCCTATCCATGTTCAAGCCCTCTCCCCCTATTTTGAAAGCTTTAAAAATCAGGCTGTTCATTGGTGAATTTGAAATGAAAATAGGTGATCAATGATGTGTTGTCATTACCTGGAATAAGGTGCATATTTCCTTTTTTACCTAACATTCAAGAAACAGATTTCTGCATGTCTTGATATGGCAAAATGAGGTAAGTGGTTTCATTTTAATAAAAGAAAACTCATTGTGAAGAAAAATGGTGTTGTTTTCATTTTCTCCAGTTCACTTGCTGAACATCAACAAACTTTAGATCATGCACTCTCACTTGTCAATTATTCCCAAAAATCACCCATAATGAAATCAGTCAGGAATAATTTATGTATGAATGAAATGTGTTTAGTTTCTATTGTATGCTTTTGTAAGGTGTCAAGTGATTTTTGAAGACAGCTTGGTGGCAGTGAATACACATTATAAAATACAGAGATTACAAATTCTTGTTAAAACACTTCAGAATAACAGCCTGATCAGCCAGAGGTTATGTTTGTTATGCCCCCCGACTTGTATGGTACACATAAATCCGGCATCCGGGGTGGCCCTCTGTGGTTCGTCCATCCTTTGCCTGTCCATCCATCCATCCATCCATCCGTCCGGCATCCGTATCCATTTCTTTGGCATTTGATAACTTGAAAAATATTTCTTGGATTGTCAAGTTACTTTATATTGTGTTCAGGTTACGGATGTGCCAAGCTGTATAGTTTTTGGTGTAAATCTGATGATTTGATCCTGAGATATTAACTCTTTATCCTTCAAATTGAGACTTCTTCCAATCCCTTTGGCATGAGATAACTTAAAAATTGTCAATCCAATTGTCATGTTACTTTATATATATCTTCAGGTTATTGATGTTCCGAGCTGTATAGATTTTGGTGTAAATATGTTATTTTGATCCTGAGATATTAACCCTTTATCCTTCAAATTGAAAATTCCTCCAATCCCTTTGACATTCAATAACTTGAAAAATATTGCTCGGTTTGTCAGGTTACTTTATATTTGTGTTCAGGTTACTGATGTGCAAAGCTGTATAGTTTTTGGTGTAAATCTGATAATTTGATCCTAATTTGATCCTGAGATATTAACCCTTTATCCTTCAAATTGAAAATTCCTCCAATCCCCTTGGCATGAGATAACTCAAAAAATATCAATCCGATTGTCATGTTACTTCATATATGTGTTCAGGTTACTGATGTGCCAAGCTATATAGTTTTTGGTATAAATCTGATAATTTGATCCGGTGATATTAACCCTTTATCCTTCAAATTGAGAACTCCTCCAATCCATTTCTTCGGCATGCGATAACTCAAAAAATATTAATCCGATTATCAGGTTACTTTATATATGCATTCAGGTTACTGATGTGCTGTGCTGTATAGTTTTTTTTATATAAATCTAATAAATTGATCTGGAGATATTAACTCTTTATCCATCAAATTAAGTACCATATATGTATGGTGTACATAATGTCGGCATCTGGGGTGGCCCTCCGTCATACAGCTTTCTACTAGTTGCACGTATGGGTACACATCTTCTGATTTAATCGGCTTATTTTGCAAAATTCCTTTTGTCCGAACATTTTCCTGTGTAGCTCAGCTACAGCTACTCCATTTTCAATTATAATTGGTACAGTGATAGAGTAACATGTCATTTTCTCCAGAGTTATGGCCCTTTTTCAGAAATTTCGAAATTCCCTTCTGTACAAACATTTTACTTTGTGTCTCAGCAACTGCTGCTCTGATTTGACTGATATTTGGTGTGGTGCTAGAGTATCATGTGGTTACAGTACCTGTGTGGCGTGAGTTTCTTCCACTCATTTTCTCCAGAGTTATGTCCCTTTTCACTCTTTTGACCTAGAAAATTGTTTGCGGTCAGAGGCATTAGCAGCGTTTTGCGATGCAGGCCTCTTGTTTTCTTTATTATGATTAGACACATCTGGGTGTGTTGAAAACACAAATTAAATTCTTTAACTCTTTACCCAACGTAACGGCCAAAACCGGCCAGCGCTATTCTCAAAAATCGCCAATTAACTTTCACTATTTTTTTCATTTTTTGTCTCAAAAACATAGGTTATGACCCCTCGTTGGAACGAGCTCGTCGAGCTCGTTCCAACGAGGGGTCATAACCTATGTTTTTGAGACAAAAAATGAAAAAAATTAGTTATTCAAGAATTTTTTTTGCAAGTGTCGTCTGCTTTTCACGTTAGGTAAAGGGTTAAAGTCTAGAGATGATATTCGTATAGCTTTTTCCACCATATGTATTATCCAGGGTGGATGGTCCAAGTGAGGGAGTTAATAGAGAACTACTCATTGGTGATCTCTGACTTAGAAGTAGGGACAACTGAGGGTAAAAAATCGTCAGAGAATGAGTCATTGAGGATGGTAACTTTAATTGGCGAGATGAGTTCAAATCCAAGAGGTCTTTCGGTGATCTGTGTGATAAAGGAAACCAGGTTTTGAAGAGTATCTTGATGGCACCTTTGGGGGTCACTGTTGTTCAAGCTGAGGTTGCAGTCCCTGGAGCTTGGGAGAAAAATTTCCAAAATCAGTGAAAAGGATTGTCAGATGTGTAATTCTGGTACGGTGGAGACCCTGGAACACTTTCTACAAGAATATCCAAAATACCAGTCCAACAGAATAAGATTCCTTGGGAGTAGTCTGGGGAAGTGGAATGAGAGAATGAAGGAAATGTGGTTAATGGATAAGACGAAGGAGAGGGTTAGTATGCTTATCAGAAAGATTGGGAAGAATGGGGCATGGGATGTCATCAAGCAGTTCGTCTCCGAGTGTTGGGAGGAGAGAAGAGGCATGGGAATAGGGAGGCAGTTGGGAGCACAGGTGTAACCATGGCCTTCTCATCTGAAAACTGACAAATCAGCGGCCGGCCAAAGTGTTATTATTATTATAAAACTTGGGGCAGGCAGTGGTTGAATCAAAAGAGTCTTTGTGATGGAGTCTAGTAATAATAAATCGGACATTTGTACTTGTTACACCATAGGTTCTAAATTGAAAGTTAAAGAATGGTGTAGAAAGAATGGAAGAAATCAGCAAAAATGGCAAAGCATTTTAACATCGACAGAAAGTTTCCATCTCACCGCAAGCACCTCCTGGTCTAAGACACTGGTCAGTATGATATGTGAAGTCTTGATCTGTGTCATCTGAATTCTGTCCTTGGGAAAGACACAAAAAGTGGGAGCACAGTGGCATAGTGGCTTCTTGCTGAACTTGCCGGCTTCTTCCTTTGATATTATATTATAGTGCTCGCTGTACCCTTTCCATTCTCCTTGACTGCAATGGACACACCTGGCGTCACGGTACCCTCAGGCGGTGTACCGCTTCACCAGTCGAGCAAGCTGGCGACAGGGATTTGAAACCACACTGTGGTTTATTGCCCTGTCTAATATTCATGAGTACTTTTGCCGCTAGCTCTGATTGACTAATTAATGCAACGACAGAAGCACACTATCTGACGGCGTCACGTAAACATCACCATGTTCTTGTTCATCTGTAAATATAAACAAATAAACTAGAGTGACCTAGGGCGAGAGGACCGGTGGCAGCCTCTCATTATGAGAGGACTGGCAGTGGTCCCTTGCTAACAATGTACCGTGACTCCCATCAGCAACGTTTGTCATCCCATGCGACACATATGAGCAAGAATTAGTAGAAGTACATCGACTACAAGCAAGGCAGCCTAAAAGAAAATAAGAGGAATGACTTCCTCGCTTTGCTTTACCCTTTACCCAACGTAACAGCCAAAACCGGCCAGCGCTATTCACAAAAATTGCCAATTAATTTTCATTATTTTTTCATTTTTTGTCTCAAAAACATAGGTTATGACCCCTCTTGGGAACGAGCTCGTCGAGCTTGTTCCAAAGAGGGGTCATAACCTATGTTTTTTGAGACAAAAAATGAAAAAAATTAGTTATTCAAGAATTTTTATTGCAAGTGTCATCTGCTTTTCATGTTAGGTAAAGGGTTAAAGAGCAGTATGCTGACATAATGAAGCAGACTATGTTGATTGTACTCCCACCAATTCTGCATTAAATACAAATAAAAAGATACATAACAAAAACATTCAATATATAAATTGAAAAATAGTTTATACCAAAAAATTTTTCGAAAAATTTTGACAAGAGCCCAAGTTCCCAAAGGCTGCACATTGAAAATATTGATTGGTCTACCCCACACATTCACTTAGCAACCATCCTACTTAATGAAATTATGAAGTATCTTGCTCCTGGCCTGAAAAGCAGTCTCTCGAGTTCAAGGATTAATATGAAGGTACAGAGATCCAAGGTCCCTAGATCCTAATGAGATATTTATTATTTTTTATTTCTAAACAACTCATTCTTGGAAAATTACTGATACATCAAGGTTCCCTTTTCCATTCAATAACATTAATATATGCTAAACGATAAGATTATCGAAAAACTGCAGAAAAATAGAAATCGTATCGCCCACTGTGAAGATTTATTATGCCTCACATTTGTAACATCAGCCGTGATTGGTTAATTCGACACCTTCTAAAAATCATAGTACTGGAGTTTTGGGGCAAATCACGGGTACTATCAGAACGTTTTTCCCTGGAGACAAGGGAAGGAAGAAAATGTAAGCTCCACTTCTATTGATCAGCGTCGATTGGAATTTCTCAACACCAAACGCTGGCTCCGTGTTCGTTTAACTTTTTTCGTCACCGGTAGACACAAACTTACCAACAAATATATCATCTTCAGTGGGTGTGTTTTCAATTTTAACTGCAAACAATGAATTCAAAAGAATCAGAAATATTAAAAACTCACATGTTGTTCACCACCTCAGTGAATCCTGAATATGAGTTATGACCTCAATCAATTATATTTCTACAAGTTTAGTAATCCCCGTCCTCACTGAACCTCTGCCTCAAGTTCAAAATAAATTGTTTCACTCCGCTTAATTCTATCAACTGCCGTCGTCCAAGAAACATGAATTTATATTCCATTAATTTATACCACTTATCACACAAGCATTAACAATGAATTATAACATGAACAGCTGTAAAAACTGGCATTTGTTGATATAGAAACTCCCAAATCGATGGCACTTGTACAAGTCATTTTTGAAGAGACGTCATTCATTCGAAATGACGTCATGTTTTTGGATTCGACTACATTGTTGTTACAAGGCTGATGGCATGCTGCAGTTAACGCTTAACATTATAACAATGAACATACTTTTGTTTGGCATAATAAAATAATTAGAACGTTTCTTTTCATGTTCTATCGGTCGATGGTACCTGAGTTTGTGTGATTTCTGAAATAAAACCTTCAGCAGCTTCGCTGCTTCAGGTTTTATTTCAGAAATCACACAAAATCAGGTACTATCGACCGATAGAACATGAAAAGAAACGTTCTAATATTATAATAGAAATTTTCACTTTCACAGTATCAATCAAAATGGAAGCTTTCAAAGCTTCACTTCAAGGTGAATACAAGTCAAATTATCACTGGAAATGATCAATTTGTTCTAAAAACGTATAATGAAAAGAAAATCTAGTGTTTTTGGGTGGATACCAATCATTTCCAACAATATTTCAACATGTATTCACCTTGAATTGATGCATGAAATCTGCCAGCTGAATCAGATCGCAAGATGCTACCTGTTCCGAGTATCGATCAACTCACTTCCGCGTATCAATGCACATCAGCTGTTTACATTCATGCGTCAATTCGAGATTAAAACAAGTGGAATTATCGATAGGAATGATCAGATTCTTATAAAATATATAATAAAAAGAAAATCTAGTGTTTTTGACTGGATCACAAAAATTATCTCTCTCGTGACCAAGACAAATGGTCATTTTCGCTCACACAAGTTGTCGCGAAAAAATAAACATTTGTCTCGGTCACTAGTGAGATAATCTTCGGTATCCACTCAAAAACACTAGATATTCTCCATGTCTCACAGATGTTGATATTACAAATTTAATTGAATTTTGTGGAGAATCTGTTAGTTAATTGCTTCCATACCCATAACTTTGGGACATGGCCAAATGTTGGGGAAATCAGGAATGACATGAATTTGGACCAATTTAAAAGGCTGAGTGTTCTGATCTCACATATCCACCAAAGATGCTAAAGCAATGTGTGCAGATTGTCTGGACAAGAGAGCATCCTGGGAAGTTTGATGTCATCAAGGTTCTGCTCCAACGGTTTCGCACTATTGCACAGGGGTGAAATTCTAAACATAGGGCATATGTTGAAACTGAGGCCATGTAAAATTGAGATATATTTTTAGTATCAGATATATGATTACATTAGGCTTTTTGTTGGACAAGAGAATTTGAAGTTTTGGTCCCAAAGTTGGAGTCTGATACATAGGGGTCAATTACCAGATGAATTATGGGAAACAGTGGCTTCGAAAAATTGGCTATTTTTTAAAATGTAATTTTATTCGGGTTTGTTACCAGACAGGTAATTAAAAAATGAGACGGAAACATATAAATTTTTTTTTGCATTTTAGAAACAGGGGATGCTCTGTACCAGGGGTGGGTAGGTGGGGTTGGTGGGAAAATTCTGCTTTTGAGGCTGCTGGGTGGCTGAAAATGACTGGTTTCGGCATTTTTTCATGTAATTTTTCAGGTTGAAGTCTGGCCTTTGACAATAAATTATTCCACCCACATTCAGATTGTTTATTTCTACTTAGTCAGATAGTGTTAAATGTTTTTTGTGGATTTGGGAAATGTAATACATGTTATGAGTTAGATAACTAAGCTACAGAATATTTGCATTTGAAGAGCGTGTATGGCATGTCATATTTGGAAATGCCTGGAAAACTGTGGAGCGGAACCTTGAAGAGCATTCTGCCGTCGGTGTCAATTCTTGAACCAGGAAGTTCCTTATTTGTGTTTGAGTTATAAATACACCATTTTCAAAAAAAATTTCATTATTTCTGGTTTGTGTGCAATTGTTAGTAGTAGTTAACATTCATCAAGTGATATCTCAGCACAACTGGATGGAAATAAGTGGAAATTTGGAGAAATATATTGATGTAGCCTAATTTTGCACTTGTTTTGAATTTTCGTCAAGATTTCGAAAACATTACCGGTAAGGTAGAGTACTGCCTTTCCTAAACACCGAGCTTTGTATTCATGGCAAATATATGCAGTTATGGACAGCCTGGTTGTTATTGTTGACCAGAGGTTTGCAGTCATGGTGTCTACTTTTTCAGTTTGGTCATTGGTGTCATGTCTGTGTGTCATCCGTCTGTCAAGCTGTTAAACGCTTTCATATCTAGAGAGCAACACCCCCCCCCCCCCCCCCCCCAAAGCTATGGTTATCCCTGCTTATTGTTTTCCATTTTGATTGTATTTAACAGTGCTATTGGAAGGACCTGGTTAGTCAATGTGGCTGGTGGTAATAACAAAAAATGCTCTCTGAAGTGGCTCAGAGAAATGTGAGGGTTGAGGTGGTGTGGTGTGGTGTGGTGTGGTTGTGAAAATCAGGCGAAAACTGGCTGCAAAAGCTATTCGGCAGTCAGAAAGGCCATGCTGTATCTTTTTACTGGTTGAAAATAGAGACTTGTGGTTTTTGTTCATTCAACTCAGGATAGACTCCAGATTCTTTTGCCTGAGTGAAATCCAAGGGGAGATCACTCTTGTTTTCTCTTTAAGGTTCCGCTCCACGGTTTCGCACTGTTGCACAGGGGTGAAATTCTAAACATAGGGCATATGTTGAAACTGAGGCCATGTAAAATTGAGATATATTTTTAGTATCAGATATATGATTACATTAGGCTTTTTGTTGGTTGGACAAGAGAATTTGAAGTTTTGGTCCCAAAGTTGGATTCTGATACATAGGGGTAAATTACCAGATGAATTATGGGAAACGGTGGCTTCGAAAAATTGGCTATTTTTTAAAATGTAATTTTTACACGGGTTTGTTACCAGACAGGTAACTAAAAAATGAGACGGAAACATATCAATTTTTTTTTGCATTTTAGAAACAGGGGATGCTCTGTACCAGGGATGGGTAGGTGGGGTTGGTGGGAAAATTCTGCTTTTGAGGCTGCTCGGTGGCTGAAAATGACTGGTTTCGGCATTTTTTCATGTAATTTTTCAGGTTGAAGTCTGGCCTTTGACAATAAATTATTCCACCCACATTCAGATTGTTTATTTCTACTTAGTCAGATAGTGTTATTTGTTTTTTTGTGGATTTGGGAAATGTAATACATGATATGAGTTAGATAACTAAGCTACAGAATATTTGCATTTGAAGAGAGTGTATGGCATGTCATATTTGGAAATGCCTGGAAAACTGTGGAGCGGAACCCAAGTTATATGCAATGTATTATTAGTGACAACAACATGCACTTTACATTGTCAGTTTTTAACTCTTAACCCACTGAGTATTCCAAAATATTTTTCGTCAAATCTGGTCATGGCTGCTGAGAAGCAGCCATGACTAGACTTGATGAAAAATTCAACTAAATTTAACTCAAGAAATCGTTGGAGAAAAAATCCATGTCATTACATTTACAGGCTAAAAATTTGATTAAATGTGCCAAAATTATACTTATATATCATTGTCAAGAGAAATCCTGTCCAGGGCAGGAATATCTGTCAGCAGCATGCAAGGAGTTAACACTTTACCCAGCATAACGGCCAAAACTGGACAGCTCTATTCACGTTTCAGTTTTCATTTATTTTTAGCTTAACTTGACAAAGGCAAGATAAGCTATTGCCAGCACCCGTACCAGAGTCTGTTAGTCTGTGAGTCTGTTCACATTTTCCTTTAGCACAGGCTACACCCCGTAGTTCTTGTCCGATTGTCACGAAATTTCATATGCAGGTTTAAGGCGATGTCTAGATGAGAATGTCCCCTTTTGGTCGCGATCGGTCAACCATGATGGCTGCCTGAACCCAAAACCCAAAAACCTTTAACACAGTCTACAGGTCGTATTTATGAAGGGATTTCTTTGTAACTTTGTAGGATGACTCTGTATAATGTCTAGATGAGTCCCCTTTTGGTCATGATCTGTCAACCATGACGGCTGCCCAATCCTGAAACCCAAAAACTTTTAACGCAGTCTACAGGTCATATTCAATATGAAGGGATTTCATTGTAACTTGGTAGGATGACTCTGTATGATGCCTAGATGAGAACTTCCCCATTTGGCCGTGATCTGTTATCCGTAACTGCTGCCCGAGTCCAAAACCTGAAGACCTTTAGCACAGTCTACAGGTCGTATTCATGGAGGGATTTCATCGTAACTTGGTAGGATGACTCCATATAATGTCTAGATGAGAACATCCCCTTTTGATCGCGATTGGTCAACTGTGACGGCTACAGGGGCCCAAAGCCCGAAAAACTTTAGCACAGCCTACGGGCTGTATTTATGAAGGGATTTCAGAGTAACTGGGTAGTTTGATTCCAGATAATGTCTAGATGAGAACATCCCCTTTTGGTAGCGATCATTCAACTGTGATGGCTGCCCGAGCCCAAAACACGAAAAACTTCAGCATGGACTACAGGTCGTATTTATGAAGGGATTTCATTGTATCTTGGAAGGATGACTCAGTATAATGTCTAGATGAGGATGTCCCCTTTTGGTTATGATCGATCAACCATATGATGGCTACACAGGCCCGAAGCCTGAAAACCTTTAGCACAGTCTACAGGCCGTATTTATGAAGGGATTTCATTGTAACTTGATAGGATGTCTCATTTTGGAATAATTTCACTGTAACTTGGTAGCTTTGGTTGACATACATTAACTGTGAGGGCCACATTAACCCACCCCTCAGTTCTTTAGTACAGTCTACACCTCAAATTATTTTTATTGAAAACATTGCATACAGGGAACAGAAATTAACATATTCTCAATTATCACAATTCTTGTTATATTTCATAATCCTTTCATAAACTTTGAACATTGTCCTTTTCATCAAACACAACACATGGTCAACTTAAGCTACAGTGTCATTGACACTTTTATTTATGCCCCCGCCAATTTTGTGAAGCAGCATTCTGTGTTACCCTTGTTCGACCATCCGTATGTGGGTACGCATGTCCATCCCAAATATGGTTTCCGGACGATAAGTTTAGTTTGACCGAATGAAATGAAACAAAATTTTATTCATTTATAACCACATAATACAGGTGGGGATTGATAGTGAGCTTGGTCCGATATTTTTTGGCAGAGTTATGGCCCTTTTAAGCAGGGGCATTAGTGTTCTATGAATACATTTGGTGGCCTGCTGTATTTTTGCTGTAGTTTAATGGAGATAAGATAAGATGCTTATTAATTCAATATCAACAAAGATAAACGACTAGAAACTCAAGCATGGTAGTTGGGGTGGGGCAGATTTGACTTAGCCACCCTTGGAATTACACTTGTTTCATTTTTTGCCTCAAAAACATAGCTTATGATGCCTCATTGGGACAAGATTGTTCCAATTTGGGTCAAAAGCTATGTTTTTGACGAGAAAAATGGAAAAATTTAGTTATTCAAGAATTTTATTTGTATGTTTCAACAGCCTTTCGTGTTTGGAAAAGGGTTAAAAAAAAATCTGAGTGAAGTGTCATACATTCACTTTGCAATTGCATGGTATATTTTCTGTGCTGACATTGGTGGCCCATTACTTGAAGCAGTTACAACATAAAGGTGCATTTTACAAAAGAAGTGATTAACAGAGCTTCTAACATACCTTTTAACCCTTTACCCAACGCAGACGATATCAAAATTTATTATTTTAAATACTTTTAAAAATTTCTCCAAAAATTTCAACAAAACCATATCATGTAACCCCTCATTGGAACGAGCTTGACCAGCTCGTTCCAAAGAGGGGGTCACATGATATGGTTTTGTTGAAATTTTTTTGAAAAATAATATTTTTTCAGCTGCTGAATTTTATGTTACGCAGGCGGATGTGGCCGATTCATTGGGTAAAGGGTTAAAGGCATGACAGAGCACAAACACAATTGTGTCTCAATTTCAAATGCACCTATGGAGGCTCTTTCTGGATGAATTAGAATCCATTTCTTGACCTCGACTGTATGTCTGTTCAAAAAATAACTTTTTGTTATTCTTTGCTATATATTAGGTATCTGAGGCTATTATTGAAGAAGAAGATGAACTGGTGAATGTGGAGCGTAATATTGATGAAATTGATGAACAGATGTAAGTATGTAAGAGGGCATATGTTTAGGGAGCGATTTCGATCAAACACCACTTGTGTGCAATACTCATTTTGTACAAAATTATTGATATAGCAGCTCATTTCTTCATCAACCTACCTTACAATTGTTTACAACAGACTTGCACTACAGTGGAAGTCCCAAACTAGTGCTGAAACGGTTAGCTGGATAACCGGTTTGCAACTGGTTATCAGCATAACTGGTTGGAAAAGCTGTCAACCGGATAACCGCTATACCTATAGTTTATGGAAAAATAAATAGTATTTGACCGCAATACGTTAGAATTCTTTTGCTGAAGCAAGTATTGTCAAAGCTGCCAAACATTTATCGATTTACAACGATGTGTACTCGATGTAACATGAAATGGTTAAGGTGTTAGAATGTTCAATGAACAATTATTTCGGTCACTTGGGCTGTCAAGTAGTGGATAAATGTTTGTAACAAACTGCCAACAGTCAAGTTCACTGCATGTTATTTTCTGCATGGCAGCAGTGAGCGCGTTTCTGTTAATGTAACATAATCTTCTACAGACAAATTTGACATTCTTCTTGATGAGGTGTTGTTAATTGCAAATTATAATGCTGAAAAAATCCCCCAGTGCAAGTGATGGTGTTTCCAAAATAAATTGACTGTTTGGTTCTTTACCAACGTATTTCAGAAAAACCATGTTTTGATTTTATTGAACTGTTTAAAAATATGAATATATGTCATAAAAAACCTATTTTAAAAATCTTGCATTTTAAAATTTGTTTTTCAATGGTTAACCCTTTACCCAACGTAACGGCCAAAACCGGCCAGCGCTATTCTCAAAAATCGCCAATTAATTTTCAAAATATTTTCATTTTTTGTCTCAAAAACATAGGTTATGACCCCTCGTTGGAACGAGCTCATCGAGCTCGTTCCAACGAGGGGTCATAACCTATGTTTTTGAGACAAAAAATGAAAAAAATTAGTTATTCAAGAATTTTTTTTGCAAGTGTCGTCTGCTTTTCATGTTAGGTAAAGGGTTAATGTCAGACAATGAGGGGCTCTCGGACGGATTAGTGTCATTTCGTATACAGGCATTTCGTACACTGACTGTTTTGTATACAAACGAAGACGTTTCATACATATATCAAATGACGTTTCGTATCACGGAACAGAATTTAATACATACGACACTAGCACAATATGTCGTACATTTGAAAAAATAGTTAGGAAATAAAATGAACCGCAGACTGTAAAAACATCTTTCTTTGATGAAAAATCAAAACATTATAATGTGAGCTCATTGATGATTAATCAGCTTTGATCAGTTCTTATATGTAATGTCACAGCATTGTTATTACACTGGAGTCATAATTAGCACATGAACACATTAAAATGATTAATTTTCAGTACATGTACAACACTTTTTTATTACTGCAATGTTACATACCCAGTATATCATCATGCAGGGACCCCCATCCCACCCCTTCCCACCCCACCTTACCCCTAGTTTAAGTAAGACAGCTTACTGAGACATCATGTAAGGATTACACCACCTATGCTAAGGAGGCGACTTTGGAATTCAAAGTCGTAAGCCCCATCCTTAGCATAGGCCAACTTATAATTGTAATAAGTATTTTCCAGTATGTTCTATTTGTATACTGCACAAAATCAGACTTATCTTTGTAGAACTTTATATTTGTCTCATTCCAGTATGTATTGTATTTATATAAATATATTATTACAATAACTTTGTTATTTTAACGTTGTTATCTTTACTTGGCTCAAGACAGTCATAACCCTGTGTACGAAACATCCTAGCTTATGTATGAAATGTCCTAAACGGTTTGTGTACGAAATGTTCTGAAACGCCCATGTACGAAACGTTCTGAAACGCCCATGTACAAAATGTCCAGCTCCCCTCTCGGACAATGGGCATATAATAATTTCTTAACACACCCCTTTCATGACTCGCAACATATTCCCACCAGAATTTCATTGCGAGGAATAGGTAGATGTAAATGTGTAACTGTTTGTGACATTTGTCATAGCAGAAAACAGAAAAAGATACTAAAAAAATTAGGAGTACGTATTCACTCTATGATGATATGATTACATCAAATTCAAGCCACTCTATGTAAGAGGCTCTTTGCTAATACAGTTAATTATGCCTAACTACAATTTACAAACTGGTTGGAAAATTCTCAAGTAATATCGAAGACAATCATCCCTCACTTCAAATGCTCACGCATGGGAACAAATTGCACATGTAAACTTTGTTTCAGGTGCACGTCATGTCACGTTCCTGTGACTTTCAAATGGCAAGGCCTGGTTTTTTGATCAGGCAATGCAGGGTGACCACAGTTACGATGTGGTAATGATCATTTGCACATCAACAATTTCTGTTGGCACTCGATGCGTCATTTTTGTTTGTTTACTTCTTGCGGAAGTCAGGTGGCAGTGTTCTGAACTGTTTTCGCGCCATTCCTTACTGATTTTGCGTCGTAGACAATACAATAATACCAGCGGTTGAAATTAATGAATATCCGGTTGAAATCCGGTTATGCCCGATGGTTAGCCGGTTTCAAAAATGGGCCAACCGTTTCAGCTCTATCCCAAACTCAGCAAAATACTCTCGATTTTTAGCTCACCTGACTGAAAGTCAGGGTGAGCTTTTCTTATCACCCTTCGTCCGTCGTCCGTCCATCCGTCGTCCTGTGTTAAGGTGGTGTTTGAGCCTCTTTCTCCTAAACCACTGGCCACATTTTAATTAAATTTCATGTAAGTAGTGGTTATATAGGGGCATTTTGATTTTTATGCAAATTAGGTTTCTGCTCATATTGAGCAGAGGGGTGTGGAAAAAATGGCCACATTTTTTGAAAATCTTCTTCTAATGAACCACCAGTAGCAGAGACTTGATATATGGTATACAGAGTCCTTTTGAGGTTTAGAATCAAGTTTGTTCAAGAGAAGTTTGTCGGGCATTATTTGCCTTCATTATGGGAGGGGCAAAAATCTTGGCCGCACCTAAAATTTCTATTTTCAGAACCTTGAGGTCGATTTGAACCAAATTTGATATGAGATGATAATGGGTCATAAGTATAGTTGATTGATGCAAAAACAAATTTTCTCATTGCCCCGTGGGAACCTCGAGAGCTAAAAATAGGAAAACCTTAAAACTGCCATATCTCCAAAACTACATGGCACAGAGAATTCTTATTTTGTATAAAGCTTACTTTTATCCAGTAGAATAGAATGGTTAAAAAAATCCCTATCGGTTTGATCACAAGGTACTTTTTTCAAGACTTTGAAAAAGTGCAGAGTCAGCACTTTTTTACTCTTGTAGGCAATGGGAAAAACATTAAAAAATCATCTTCTCCAGATCCAGCAGGCAGAATCTTTTGATATTTGGTATGCAACATTGTAGGGTGGATCTGATTCAAGTTTGTTCAAATCGGCCCACAGGGTTCATATTTGGGCTCAGTATTGGAGCCCAATTTCGAACTTAGTGCATTTCATGCAAATTTCTTAAAAAATCTTCTTCTCCAGATCCAGCAGGCAGAATCTTTTGATATTTGGTATGCAACATTGAGGGGTGGATCTGATTAAAGTTTGTTCAAATCATATCCCTAGATTCATATTTGAGCTCACTATAGAAGCCCAAATTCGAACTTAGTGCATTTCAGGCAAATTTCTTAAAAAATCTTCTTCTCCAGATCCAGCAGGCAGAATCTTTTGAAATTTGGTATGCAACATTGTCGGGTGGATTTGATTCAAGTTTGTTCAATTCAGTATAGGAGCCTAAATTTGAACTTAGTGCATTTCAGGCAAATTTCTTTGAAAATCTTCTTCTCAAGATCCAGCAGGCAGAATCTTTTGATATTGGGTATGTACCATGCTTAGGGGGGTGAGATTCAAGTTTGTTCAAGCCAAGTCCCTGGGTTCATATTTAGGCTCACTGTAGTAGCCCGAATTATAACTTAGTTCAATATGAGGAATATTCTTTAAAAATCCTTTTTTTTTTAGATCCACTGGTCAGAATCTTTGGATATTTGGTATAAGCTTTTCTTAGGAGGAGCAGATGCAACTTGTTGAAATCAGTTCTCTGGGTTGATATTTAGGCTACCATGTCAGGTGAGCGCCCTCAGGCCCCCTGGGGCCTCTTGTCTTCTTTCCCAAGCGATTTGGGAAAGAAAAGTGGTGCAAAAGAACCAAGAAGAAAATAATTCAAAACTGGGTTGAGTGCGACCGGCGTACACCCAGTAGGAGACACTCTTCTCCAGGTACTACTCCACGGCTTCCGGAACCAGTGCACAGACGTATAACCAACGTGTCATTCTATTATTTTTTTTTTTTGCCATCTTACAGGATGCGGATCGTTTTGCTCATCAACAGTGATGCCTTTTCACTCGATGTTAACGATGTTTCCTGTTCTGAATTATAGATTCATAGCTGTTTCTTCACTGTCCAGACATACAGGGCTGTGTTTTTATATATTCTCTCGATTATTCACTCTATTGTTCGTGATAAATCTCTATACTGTACGCAAAAATCGTACAGCACTGTACGATTTTCGTGTACAGTGCTGTTTCGGACTTTTGTTCATTAATGCTTACCCTTTGGGTTCTGCTTTTATCTGAGTTAGGTGTCAGCTGGGGGCTGCTGTTGCAGCTTTTCTCCCCTCTGTTGAGAGTAGAATTTCTGCCAGTTCCCTTTTTTGCTGTTCGGGTACTTTTCTGTCCCTGTCGGGCCTTTGTTTCCTGCAACCTTACTCTGGTAGCTGGGGTGTCCTGATTTATTTTTTCTTTGGGTTCACCTTCCCATCTACATTGCTCTCACCAGATATGCCTAGGACGATACCTTGCGGGCCATATTCGTTGTCTTAGCATGTTGAAGTTTCCCAGTATTCATGCTCCACTTTATTTCTATTGAAAGACCCTGTGGGCTGGGTGGTCTTCCACCTTTTGGGCTTCAGTCCATTGTGTAGTTTGGGCACGTGCCATTTTCCTTCCGCGACCACGGGAAGGGGAACACAGTCGTTCGGGGCCTCCCAAATCGACTCTGTCTGGAGAGAGTTATACCCCCTCCTTGAATATTTATTTATACAGGGAATATATTTTCAACCATCTCGAGAAAAATTCAGATTCGTGCTCATGTAAATCGCATGAGAAAATAATTTAGGATTATTATTACTAAAGGGCAATTCACATGACAAATACTAAACCTGGTACATTTTCATGCCTCCGCTTCACCGAAGGGAGACATATTGTTTTACCCTGAATTCTCCTCATTGTTCTTGTTGTTGTTCTTCTTCTTCTTATTCTCAGACAACCGTGTTTAACTTGATCAAATTACTGATTTTTTGGCAAGTAGCTTTCTGAGCTTGAACTTATTTACCTTTTCACCTCGGCTTATGATATTAGGCATGTGGGTGTATCACCATGAGACGATGTGTCACATACTATCATGACCCAATATGACCTTGACCGTTGACCCCAAGGTCATATTATTGAGTTTTTTTTATCTTTTGACCTAGGCTTATGATATTTGACAGTGGGTGTATCACCATGAGACGATGTGTCGCGTACCATCATAATCCCCATATGACCTTGACCTTTGACCGCCAGGTCAAATTACTGATTTTTTGGCAAGTAAGCTTGTCCGGGCCAGAACTTATTTACCTTTTCACCTCGGCTTATGATATTTGGCATGTGGGTGTATCACCCTGAGGCGCTGTACCATCATGACCCACATTTGACATTGACCTTTGACCTCCAGGTCAAATTACTGATTTTTTGGCAAGTAAGCTTGTCCGGGCAAGAACTTATTTACCTTTTCACCTTGGCTTATAATATTTGACATGCGAGTGTATCACCTTAAGACGATGTGTTGCGTACCTTCACGACCCATATATGACATTACCTTTGACCTCAAGGTCAAATTATTGATTTTTTGGCAAGTAAGCTTGTCCGGGACAGAACTGTTTTACCTTTTCACCTCAGTTTATGATATTAGGCATGTGGGTGTATCACCATGAGACGATGTGTCACGTACCATCATGATCCCCATATGACATTGACCTTTGACATCAAAGTCAAATTACTGATTTTTTGGCAAGTAAGCTTGTCCGGGCAAGAACTTATTTACCTTTTCACCTTAACTTATGATATTTGACATGCAAGTGTATCACCATAAGACGATGTGTCGCGTCCCTTCATGACCCATATATGACATTGACCTTAAGATCAAATTACTGATTTTTTGGCAAGTAAGCTTGTCCGGGCCAGAACGTTTTTACCTTTCCACATCGGTTTATGATATTAGGCATGTGGGTGTACCACCATGAGACAATCTGTCACGTACCATCATGATCCACATATGACCTTGACCTTGACCTTTGACCTCAAGGTCACATTATTGACTCTTTTTTAATCTTTTGACCTAGGCATATGATTTTTGGCATGTGAGTGTATCAACAAAATGTATCACGTACCATCATGACCTACATATGACCTTGACCTTTGATATCAAAGTCAAATTATTGAATTGATCAGCTAGGTTTATGATATTTGGCATATGAATGCAACAGCCAGGCCGATGTATCACATTTTATCTTGAACTTCCATGATCTTGACATTTGACCTTTAGTTTGATCTTTGTTAGTCGTAAGTTGGAAGCATGGAACTAATCGAAGGGGAGACATGTGTTTTAGTTCACTAAAACAGTTCCCTCTAGTTCAATCGGGGAATATATTTTAATCCAGGTGTAAATTGCAATAGTACTCTGCATTTACATGCGCTGATACAAATATGATATTTTTCGATTTTATGCCACTTTCACTATCGGGGGAAATTCACATGGTCGCAAAATTCAATTTAGTCCTGAATTTTTCATAAATACACCACCTCACTAGCTGGAGTATTTCCAAAATTTGAATGAATTTGTGTGGTACCAACTATTGCACCAAAGGACAGGCATAAGGCAACATCCTCCTTCTAACACGTCTTTCTCGTTCCATGGCAATAGTGAAAATGGTATCAAAGCGAAAAATATTGTATTTGTATAAGCGCATGCAAATGCAGAGTAGTACTTTTGCAATTTACACCTTGATTAAAATTTATTCCCTGAGTAAAAAATGTACCAGGTTTATTTTTGGTCATGTGAATTGCCCTTAAGATTTTACCCAAAATCTTAGATTAAAATCGTTTACATCGCTGCTAAATTGACATAGAGTTAGTATTTTAATCTAGGATGTGCTAAAAATCTATGATTTTATGTCGTCTTGTGAATGCGGTATAAGTTACATGACGAGATATATTCCTGGAATATTTAATTTCTAGGAATAAAAAAATATAATCCAGGATATTTATTTTTCGTCATATTAATTTAATACTCCAGATTTCTCAAATGACATGTGAACGCAGATTATTTTCAGAAATTTATTTCTGGATTAAAATTTATTCCTGATTAAATATAAACCAGGGTTATTTTCTGCCATGTAAATTGCTCTTAAGATTATTTGACTGATTTATGCACAAACACAGTAAGACAGTTTGGCCAGTTTTTGTTCGGTTTTGCAGTTCCATTTTCCGGTTTGCCACAAGATCCGAAACCAAAACAGAAAACCCTGAAATTGCTCAGCTCTAGTTTTCTCTTTCCCTGCTGATGGTATGATAATCAAAAGAGTTTGCTCTGTTGTTCCCTACGTCAATCTAAAGATCTGGGTACGTCACAAAACTTTGTTTTTATATAAATTCATGTTCAGTTAGCTGGTCTGAAAATAAGCAGTCTGACATTTGCAAAATGAGGTCCCCAGAGGGTGAATTTGATGATGCTATCCCATAGAGTGGGCCATTTTATCCTCTGGGTACTTCTTTCTGTTTAGTTGATACCCTGATTCAGATTGAGGTTCACAGAGGGTAAATTTAGTGATGCTACCCTGCTGTGCAGGGTAGCATCACTAAATTCACCCTCTGGGGACCTCATTTTGCAGATGCCAGTCCTCTTATTTTCTGGCTTGTCAGGTAGAAGCAAGTATCATTTTGTGTATAGAATTGAATTTTTTTAATTTCTTGTTACAATGTTTTTAAGAGATGTCGTGTAATTGATTTGAACTCTTTCCTGTAAACTATTAACCTCTGACACTTGCAACAAATTCTTTACCAAAAACAACATATAGGACACTTCTTAAAACTTTTGTTAATAAATATAAATTAAACCTGTGGGAACTCCAGGAGGTGAGGAAATCTTCTAAAATAGGCAGCTTGGGTATGAATAATTGACTAAACTTGTCTTTATCTCCAAATTGTGGTCATGCCGATGGTTAGGCATTGTGCAGAAATATGTGACCTTAAACACCAATAAATAAATAAATTATACTTATGCTGTCTATGTTAGACAACTTCAATCCCAGGCAACAGTTGGTCTAAAAAAGTTATAAAAATCTGTTTCTGAGGCCCTCCTACATGATTCTTTTGGCTGTCGCATGCTCTCTTTTTATAACCAGTATAAACTTAAAAAATAAAAATCAAATGGTTTATGTCTAATATTTTACTCAAGTTAATAAAATTGATAAATATGTCCCTTGAATGCAATAAGGCTTTGCAATTTAGCATTGCTTTGCCTTCTGGCACTCAAGGGACGAAATACACCACCACCCTTGTTATTCTGTAGGTTAGGAGGCCTAAAACCTAAAACAAACCATGAACATGAATTTTTAATGGCAAAGAAATAATTACAAAAATAAAAAAACATCCACCTGCATGCAATTTTACAAAAAATGGCCTGAGAAACAGAAGATCTACTTTGTGAGGCCTTACTGACTCCTGTTTTTCCAGTATTGCGGAACTTGTTTACCACTGCTTCACTTCCCAGGGTTACCTCAGGTGTACTTTAGGTGAAGGATAATCAATCGACAGGGTTACCACAGGTGTACTTTAAGTAAAGAATAATCAATCCGTGGGGTTACTGCATGTGTACTTTAGGTAAAGGATAATCAATCGCCAGGGTTACCACAGGTGTACTTTACATAAAGGATAATCATTCGCCAGGGTTACCACAGGTGTACTTCAGGTAAAGGATAATCAATCCTTTGGTTTACCACAGGTATACTTTAGGTAAAGGATAATCATTCTCCATTGTTACTACAGGTGTACTTTAGGTAAAGGATAATAAATCCCCGGGTTACCACCAGTGTACTTTAGGTAAAGGATAATCAATCCTCAGGCTTACCACAGGTATACTTTACATTTAGGATAATCAATCCCTGGGGTTACCACAGGTGTACTTTAGGTAAAGGATAATCAATCCTTGGGTTTACCACAGGTGTACTTTGGGTGAAGGATAATCAATCCTCAGGGTTACCACAGGTGTACTTTACATAAAGGATAATCAGTCCCTGGGGTTACCACATGTGTACTTTGGGTGAAGGATAATCAGTCCCTGGGGCTACCACATGTGCACTTTGGGTGAAGGATAATCAGTCCCTGGGGTTACCACAGGTGTACTTTAGGTAAAGGATAATCAATCCTTGGGTTTACCACAGGTGTACTTTGGGTGAAGGATAATCAATCCTCAGGGTTACCACAGGTGTACTTTACATAAAGGATAATCAGTCCCTGGGGTTACCACATGTGTACTTTGGGTGAAGGATAATCAGTCCCTGGGGCTACCACATGTGTACTTTGGGTGAAGGATAATCAGTCCCTGGGGTTACCACATGTGTACTTTGGGTGAAGGATAATCAATCCTTGGGTTTACCACAGGTGTACTTTGGGTGAAGGATAATCAATCCTCAGGGTTACCATAGGTGTACTTTACATTTAGGATAATCAATCCCTGGGGTTACCACATGTGTACTTTGGGTGAAGGATAATCAATCCCTGCAGTTACCACAGGTGTACTTTAGGTAAAGGATAATCATTCCCATTGTTACCACAGTGGAAAATGATTATCCTTTACATAAAGGTGTACTTTAGGTAAAGGGTAATAAATCCCCGAGGTTACCACCGGTGTACTTTAGGTAAAGGATTATTAATCCTCAGGGTTGCCACAGGTGTACTTTACATAAAGGATAATCAATCCCTGGGGTTATCACTGGTGTACTTTAGGTGAAGGATAATCAATTCCCATTGTTACCACAGGTGACAGGTGTACTTTAGGTAAAGGATAATAAATCCCCAGGGCCACCCCACCGGTGTACTTTAGGTAAAGGATTATCAACCCACAGGGTTAACACAGGTGTACTTTACATAAAGGATAATCAATCCTTTGGGTTACCACTGGTGTAGTTTACGTAAAGGATAATGAATCCCAATTGTTACCACAGGTGTACTTTGGGTGAAGGATAATCAATCCTTCGGGTTACTACAGGTGTATGTTAGGTGAACGATAATCAATTGCCATTGTTACACTAGGTGTACTTTGGGTAAAGGATAATCAATCTCCAGGGTTACTACAGGTGTACTTTATGTAAAGGATAATCAATCACTAAAGAAACATTGAATTTACTTATTTTCTCCATTTGTTTTACAGAAATCGATGGAAAGAAATTGATGAATTACAAGACAAAAAAGAAAAAATTTTAAGTACAAAGACTAAAAAATCAGAAGAATCAGATAGCGAGGATATTAATGAGAGTGACTTGAATGAGTTTTTGGACTGGAGATCAAAGAAATTATTGTGATCAGGTGCAATAAGTTATGAACTTTGATAATTGAAATTATCTGGGAAGTACCTGGCTTGTTTTTTTGGAATGAAATAGTTATTTATTCACTTGGAATGAACGGTAATAGCTGACATATGCATGTATTATCTAAAAGTTCAAACCAGGCAAGTGAGTTCAAGAAGGTATGATGTCTGTGGTTTTATAATTTAACCCTTTACCCGATGCAGACAGTATCAAAATTTATTATTTTCAATATTATTTTTTCAAATTAAAAAAATTTCAACAAAACCATATCATGTGATTACTCATTGGAATGAGATGAGATCGTTCTAATGAGGGAATACTTGATATGGTTTTTGTTGAAATTATTAGAAAAATAATTTTTTTTGTACTGCTGAATTTGTATATTACGTGGACGGATATGGCCAATTCATTAGGTATAGGGTTAATTGAAATGCATGAATGGAATATTTGTTTTGGAGTACCCTTATTTGGGTGAAAATAAAGGTTTGAGAGTGACCTGATGATTGTTAAGGTGTTGAGGGTACATGGTGTTGATGATTGCCAACACTGGCAACAGTTCATGTTTAGTGAGATTTTTGTTATATAAATCATTGTTTCATTGCAGTTTCTTGGAGAGTGCATATTGGCACCCCCAACAAACAGTAATGAAACAATTACATGTTAAACTTTATGCTAGTGCTGATCAAACAACAGTTTGATGCATACAGTGTAAAGTGGCTTGGGGTACTTTCCAATAGAGCCATGATGGTGCCTTTTTGCACTCGGCCAGTTAATGTCCTCAGGCCTTAAAATTTGGCTCCCATTCACAAGAATCAGTTTTGATTCTCGCAAGCTCCTGTCGCGAAAATCAATTTTCAGTTCTTAATTCGAGAGTACTGTCATACCCCTCTGAGTGCAACATGTAAATATGCCATAGTAGAAGGCAAACATCATCATTTTTTAAGAGAGTTTACCCTTTGAGGACATAATTTCCATTTTGTCGAGTTTCTCATGCATGTTCATGTAGAACACATGTTCCAACATACAGGCTTTTGGTGGTCTGACTAATGGAAATTACAGTATCCTGGCAGTGGCAGACATGTTAAGTTTCACGATTTTGGCGTGAGGCTTCCGATTTTTGATGCCATCTCCGACCTCACGATTGGGGGACAAATTCTCAGGATTTTGAGCCCCCATGTTTTGTTTTGCAAACTTGAGTCACGAGTTTTCAGTTTACTGTACCAACTACTATAAATAAGCTGAGCGGAACTTGGAAGATAAAAAAAGTATTTCAAACAAATTGCCTTACATTTGCCAGGCTGTAGATAATTCATATGGGTAAATGAATAACTGAAAACAGTGAAAAAAAATAATTTTGTAAAAAATAAATCTCTGCAGTCGAAATTAGGAGAGATATTTGTGAAAATACTGGAGTGAGCAACCAACAAAAGTGATTCACAGAGAATTACAGTTTTTGTCTTGCATGGAAAAACAAGCTTTGCCACATAAAATGTCACTATTTTGAGTTTTTCAAGCGTAGCATGTCTGGGCAGTGGTGTCTAGTGATGTCCTGACTGCCTATAGTCACTACTCATTGAAACTTTGTTACCTTATTATGAGGGGGCAAAGACAGTGCATTCTCCTGACTATTTAAAGCCACTTATAGAATCTACAACAAGAATCTAATGAACATTTTGTGTGAATCAAAGTTGATTCTCATTTTCCTTGTGAGAATCATTTGCACAAATCGATTTGGATTTGTGCATTAATTTCAAGCCCTGGTCCTTCAATCAGATGTCAGCTTTGTACCATTCTATGCAAACATTAACATTTTAGCTGACCCCACTGATCTCTATACAATTGGATTGCTGGAATGTCGGCAAAAAATATGACCTCTCAAACTGCCTTCTGTCACCCTAATGAAGATGGTATCAAGTCAAACAATGCAGTAACTCCTTTTAATCCATGATGTTTGATGACATGAAAGCTATTACACTGTCACTACAGGCACAGCTTAACAGCTTTCACATCATCAAATGTAATGATGTTTACCTAGCACAAAACATAATGATATTGTATCAACTTTCTAATCTTGTCACTTGTTATTTAACAATAATTACATTGTTAATGTAGTTATACGTTTTGGGTCCAAATACTCAATTTCCATTGGTCAGCTGGATGAAAACGTCATGACCAAATGTAATTCATTTTCCAATGAATACTTTTGGTCAAACTTTGACCCGCATTTACAATAGAGCGCAGTTGACAGAATGTAATTTGGGTGGTGTTTGGGCGGGTTTCTAACTTTTAGCACCTCTCACAGTGATCAACTCCGCTGCTGTTTCTTTGGTGACATTTCCCAACTGTGGCATAAAGCCTGTTACTAAAATACTCGTTTCCATTTCTAAAGTTGTGAAAATTAAAAATCAGAGTTGTGCGCTTTGTCTTTTGTGTGAGGGTGGTTTTTCGCCTCGTTCGTTCGTACATGTTTTATTTCATCTTTCTGCTTTGTTGTTTGGTAAAAAGTAGTTTAAACAGTTACGGAATGTAATTATAAGAACTGAATGCAATATTTTTATACTGTACCAATGACCCAGACATAGCTGGTGCTAACTCTTAAAATATAGGGCCAAACACAAATTTTGCCCCCCAATCCCCAAAATTTGCATCTAAAACTAAAGAAAACATGTCCTGAAAGGCCCTCCACACTTCGCCCCTACTGCGCATGCGCAGTGTCAAGGACGTTCCGAAATTGGCGCCATTAACCATTCTAAGTTTGGCCCTTCATCAGTTAACATCTGACTGATCTTTGTGCTTATAAATCTCAGTTTAAATGATGCCAGACACATAAATATTAGTGAAATGGTGATTCTAAGGAGGATAGAGAAGGAGGAGAGGAAAAGAATGTGTGACAGAATATTATCAGGGCTGTAACTTAAAATTTTTTAATGAAATTATGTTAAGTTACCTATTTTCAAGGCAGCAGCCATTTTGTTGTCATTCTGATTATTTAGTTACACTGTTTTTTAAGTGTTTTCCTCTCTCCCTGTCCTTTAAGTTCCCCCTTGCTATTCTCCCATACTTTTGGCATAGTTTCTGTAATTATTATTACTAAAATTTCTTGGGAGTTTTAGCTGAATAACAGTATGAATTCTGTTCTTTCCCCATGTTTACGTCTTCACCTACGGGTGGTTAGGCATTGTGTTCTGCATCTACCATCTGATGTTCTGCAGTTTCTTCCCTGGAAGTCTCTGTTTTGCATCAGATAGTGTATTTTTGGTAACTGATTTCGGGCCTGGGTGCCTGGAGTCTTATTTTAGTGTTTTTACACTCATTGTTTACATTTACAACAGCCCTCTGTGTGAGGGGGGGGATTTCTAAAAAATAATATCTTTATGTTATTTTAATCATAACTAGATACATTATTATTGTTCGTAAGTGTTGAATAAATTGTTTAAAATATTTTTAAAATTTTTGTCCACACTTAGGCTTGGGATCCATTGGGGCTCAACGTTACTTTTCAGAAACTTGGGCTGTTCTGAAAAAATATTTTTTCAAAATATTTTGATTTCAATTATTTTTTCTATGTTAATGAATCATATTATTATTATGTATTTTGATTGCCAGGGGTTAGTGCGAGTACCAGGACTTGTTTTCTTTTCACATTGAAAGGATATTGATCAATTGTTTTAAGAGGAAGTCTTCCTCTGACTTTATTATCATTCTATATGTGGTCAGTGTACTCGCATTAACTCCTGTTCTGTATCGTATGATTTCGATGACAATATGGGAAGCGTATGTCACGGTATGTTGTTGGGGATTTGGACACTCCGGTCCTTTCCCCGCAGGGTCACTCTACTTTATCAATTTCTATTTCAGACGATCAAGATTAGGGTGATGTATCTGTGATGTCTTCCAACAGTGTGCCTCCGTCGTCACAATTAATGAAGGGCTAGCGGAAAAGTGCTCATGTAAATACGCCAATTGCCTAAGAGGACCCTAGTAGGTTCGACGGC